>JALAZF010000015.1:14272500-15522500 GCA_022829125.1 Lathyrus tuberosus
TGACTGAGGCCCAAAATATTTATGTACAAAAAGGAGTGGGTCTTACACTCTACAAAGAGGCCCAAGAGTGTTTTTGAAAACAAAATTTTAAGGTTAAATTAAAGAAACTCTAATTTTATAAAAAATGTATTTATTTTGAAGAAAAATGAAATAAAATGATGGAAATTATCAAATTTATTTAATAAACAAGTTGTGACCTTGGATCAATGTTTGAAAAACATGTTTTATCCATATGATGACTTGAAATTCATTTGAGTTTGAAAAATCAAGAGAAAGAACTCTTTAAAATGTTTAAAAAACAATTAAAAGAAATTCTTTACAAAAATTCAAAATATATTAAATAAATAATATTTTTGTGATTTTTGCGTGGAGTAAAATATTTAAACATATTTGTGAATTTTGAAAAAAAGAATCAATCCAAAATGATTAAAAATCAGAGAGAAATAAATTTTTGAAATCAATTAAAAAATAAAATAAAATTCAAATATTCAAATATTTGAAAAAGGGCTCCAAGAACATCTTCTTCCTCGCATGTGCCATGTTTCCCCAGATTTGCAAAACCTCTCATAACTCTCTGATTACTCAATGGTTGACTTTTGTAAACATGAAAGTTGCTCGTCTTTGAACAAAGATTCCAATGGTACCAATTAATTGCATTTATTTTAAGTGTGGAGTGAGAAATCAAGTGGAGAACAGATGAACCCTAATTTTTGCAAGAACATCATGAAATTCTATACACGATAACTACAAGGCAATTAATTGAGGGGAAACACTCTACACAAGTACAAAAACATGTTTGTAACTTGAAAACACATTTATGATGCATGAATCATAGAATTTGAGAGTGTCAGGCTTACTTGTGCAAGAGGAATTTGAATTATGATGTAAAGGTGTTACAAATGTTGTGTGATGATCTGGACAACTTCAATGGACCTTATGTAAGGTGTTTAGAAGCTTGGAATAGATTGGAAACACCTTGAACTCTTTGTGGTACCTCAACTGCAAATTGGCTTGAGTGTGATTTGGAGGTTTGTGATTCTGATGTTACAGATGATGGAGAAGTGTTTGAACAACTTCTATATGATATATATGATGTGTCTACACTCTTAGTTTTGATGAAATTGCTTCCTATTGAAAAATTCGATAGTTACTTGAAAAGGAAGCAAATTCCGGTTTTGGAGAGTGAAGTGAAGGAAAACATGGATTCCATATGTTTTGGTGTGCTCAAATCAGTCACAAATGACCTCTATTTATAGTAGAGGAAGTTTGTTTCCAAAGGAATAGTGAATGGAGGCTGGATCACCCTATTATCCAATGGTTTTTGTCATGTAGCCAAAGTCTCCTCTAGCCATTGACTTGGACCAAACTTTGCAGGTTTAGGTCCTCTGATCTTTGGAGAAATCTTGACTCATTTGGACTGGCTTGTAACTGATCCATGCCACCTCTATGTACCACATAAATGCTTGATGCCAAAATTGAATTTCAAGGTTCAAGTCATGATGATTTTGCACATGCCTTATTGAATTCTTGACTCCTTGATCAAGTAACAAGTGAGTCATCTGAAGTTTTGTGTTTTTGGAAGATGACAAAGTTGGCAAAATGGCCAAACTTTAAGGAAGAAATCGTGTGGCATAAGTCAAGTATCCATGTTGTTGTGTAGGCAGGGCGAAAAATTCCATTTTGGGAGGCTCATAACTTCTTGATCAAGTTGAATCATGGGAGGCTCTTGTACTTTTTAGAAAACCCCTATATCATACTTCAACTTTGATGTTTAACTTTGGTCTTGAATCATCTTGGATCATGGTAAAAAATGCCCCCAAAGTTGGACAAATTATGAGACAGATTCTATCTCAAATTTTTCTAAGTGTTTGAAAAATGTCTATTTTTCATTCTTTATGATTTTGATCAATCCATAACTCAAAATCCATGAAGATTTGGAATGGGGTGTAGTTGACATTCTTGGAGTATGTAATGAGAGATTTCATTTGAGCTTTGGATGGAAGAAAAAGGTTACTTGGATCACAAGTTATGGTCTTGCAAAGTTGGGTAAAAATCATTTTTTTCATGACTTAGTGAAAATTCAAGTTTCTTAAGATTGCCCCTTTTGCAAGTAACCCCACTTTTATTGATTTTTCTTGATAAATGATGATCAAAACCATAAGTTAACATTGTTTTTGACTTAAAGAAGCCATGTTTGTCAAAAATTCTCAAAAGTCAAACTTGGTTTTGGGCATAGTTGACTTTTTATCAAATGAATTTCAAACTTGTGATCCTTTATGAAATCAAGTCCTTGGGAAAAATCAAACCTAATGGATGAATTCCATAAGTGTTTTAGAGTATCTTGAATCATGTTCCAAGGTTTAAGATCATGTCTTGGTCAAAAGTCAAAGGTATGGTTGACTTTTTCTCAGAAACCCTAGTTTGGGATCCAGATGAATTTGAATCTCTATATTGCTCATAAACCAAGTTCTTTGTGTCAATTTGAACTTGTAGGAGGATCAATATAAGATATTTGAGGTCTTTAAAACATTCCTTGAGGTTTTGGCTCATGCGTTGCTCCAAAAGTCAATTTAGGGGTGAATTAGGTCAAGAAACCCTAATTCCTGATTTTTTATTAATGCATCCCCTGAGGCTATTTTGAACACATGATTGGATCCATGAGGTCCCTTTGAGCTTCTTGGATCATGTTTTAAAGTATGGCTCATGCCCAGATGAAAATTTCTCTCTGGAGGCCTTGGTCGACCAAAACCTTAATTTGGTGACACTAATGATTTTGAGGCTTGAGCCACTTGAAATGTTGCACTCTTGTGCTTAATTCTTGATATGGGAGACCTCTTGACCCTTCATGGATGTTTGAGAGACTTTACAAGTTTAAGATCATGACAATTCTTGATTGATCCTTTGTCTGAGTGCTCTGAGAGGGCTCAAAACCCTAATTCTTGATTGAGGTGAATGCTCAACAACCTTTGAGATGATTGATGAGGTATGAAGGTACATCCATATTGTGGTGATGATTTGCACAATGATGGGAAATCTTGTGGTCAAAATTTAGGGTATGACACATGTTTTAGGCGAGTGATTTACATATCACTTCTATAACATCTATTAACACTAATATTGTTATTGACCTGCCTCAGATAGTCGTTGCTTCTACATAAGTCCGATTACGATTGCTTAACATAGCGCTAAATTGTCTCTTATCAGAAAATGATCATTTGTGGCTCAAACTTATGTTTGAAAGTCCAAGTATGGTTGATTATTTGACTTGGGTCCATTACTTATGAAACTTGTTTTTAGGAGGCTTTGATTTTATCAATCCTCTAATGAGTCTTCATTAACTTTGGCCTAAGTTCATTAGTTAACCATCGTTGATCATTGGTTCTAACAACTAATCACTAACTCACTAATAATATTATTGTACTAATTTTGTTTATGTTTCCTTCTCGCTCCCTATTTCTCTTTTACTTTTATGCTTCATTATTATCATCTTATATCATATTATTGTTTATGCTTCCGCTATTTTTTCTTTGTCCGTTGGACACATGTTTATGCTTCCGCTCTCTTTTTCTTTTGTCCACTTGGACCATACTTCTCTTAAGACATTAATAAATATCGAAACACTTAAAAGACTTGATTCTCTTAATCTCTGACTGTTGTGACCTTGTGAATGGACTTGGACCTTGGACTTCGGACTTAGATCTAGGATCCTTACCCTATACTCTTGGAGATTTGAGACCTTGAACCTTTGTGTTGCTCTTGTATGTTTGTCTGGAAATTTTGTGTGTGTAGGTGTTATTACTTCGACTTTGAAAATCATCTGATACACGACTCTTCTAATTGGCTTTCAAACCTTGGAAAGACCTTATTTTGGCTATGTTATGGCTTAACTCGAGGATTTCCTCCGATCCTTTAATTCATCTGGTTATTATGCTTGTGGTTTAAATCCAAAAGGAAGAGGAATGCTTATGTTGACTTCTTGTCAAGTGTTAGCTCCTTATGTGGTCAGATCTTCCTTTCTCTAGCTTTTATTTTTCTTTAGGATAGTCACTTCTTCTCCACCCTTTCTTCAATTTTCAAAGCTTTTATCTTTTTCAAAACTTTCATGTTTTCAAAACTTAAACCTCTTTCATAAAAAATCTTGACTTCGGTCAAATGATTTTCAAACTTTGTATTATTTAATAAATGTCAATCAATGTTAATCATACCTTGACCATTTAAAAGGACTTTAAAAAAACACTCAAACTCATTCAAACTCTTTTTGTGCCTTATGCACTTTTTCATTTAAAACTTTTCAAAATGTTTAGACATGAATCATTTTCATAGTTAAGATGTAATTCTCCTATTCCCCATAGTATTTAAGATGTTGACATTTTCCACTTAGATGTTGAGAGATAGACTTGTTGATCTTAATCCAAGCGAAATTCTCCATCTTAAGATGATGCAAATGTTGTCTTATACTTGTGGGCGACTAGTCGTAGTTTTCTCCTTAAAATGACGACTTGTCTTTACATTTAAAATCAATTATAACAAACAAATTTTGTTATTTGTACCATGAGCTACAAGGTTTTGATCCTATATTGCACTTTGTGGGTACGTAGGCATGAGGCGACAAGTCTCTCCAAACACAAAAAAATCTTAAAAAAATATTTCTCTTCTCATCTCCTCAATCACTTTTCAAACAAACCTTTTCAAACCAAAAAGCATAGATATTTCAAAGGGTTCCTATAGAGTACTATAGACGTTTTGGGTGCTAACACATTCCCTTAGTGTAACCAACCCTCTTACCCATTCCTTTCCTTTTGGATAAAATAAAAGTGCGGGTGGCGACTCTTGCTTTATGAGTTAAGTTAGTCAATAGCTTACACTCACGATTTTTGCCACTACAACTCCCAAGAAGCGTAAGGTTAAAGAACCTCAAGTCCAAATAATCGAATCAGATGAAGATCTCTCACCAGATACCTCCAGAATCCCCAAGAAAAAGAAGAAGGCAAAAGTTTATGATGCTACCTCCGAACCAAAATCCACTACCATAAAAATCAAACCATTGGCTATTCCCAAGATAACCAATGTTAGCTCTGGCCTTGTCACCAAACGCACCCTTGAGCAAGACGAAAGTGATAGCTCTAGCCCCGGTGTCGAAGGTCTTAAGGTAATAGAACTTTCTTTCAAATTCTTTAACTAATTTCAACCTTCTTCATTTCAACTTATCATAATTCAATTCCTTTTGCAGGATGGCGCAGGTAGTGCAGCACAATCAAGTGCTAAGCACACAATTCCTGTGAACACCAGCGCCCCTTCGAACCAACCTATCTCTAACAAGGAATCAAACAAGAGTTCGATGGGCGAAGCAAGTGAGTCTGTTGAGGAACAACAAGAAACTTCCCCTCACAAGGGCACCACTCAGCAAAGTCAAACCACTGACTCCAATAATAAAGAAGATGAGGAAGAAGAGACTCATGTGATCAAAATCTAGACACAATGGACATTGATGACACAGAAAAGGTTGCGCCAGACACAACATATCATGTTTTTCCACATGTTTCTAATCAAAGCGATGATGAAGATGAAGAGGAATAGGACCAACATGATGAAGAACGATCCATGTTCGACTATGAAACCAATCCTCTAGAAGACGAAGTAGAAGAAGAAAAAGAAGAAGAAGCTGAGCATGAAGCAGGACCAGATGAAACAATCAAAACTACTTCACCTCCTAAAGCTGTCAAGAACACCAAGGCTCCTTCGACTGGAACCACCACTAGCATCTCCCAAGAGGAATTAGCCAACCTGAAGAAAAATAATCCTGCAAAATATCTGAAGGCTATCCTAAGTACAAGAGGCAGTTCAACTAACAAGTGTTCCAGTTCTTCGATGGTGTCTAGAGATCAATCTAGCAACAAATCTATTGACAACCTACTGCAAAAGATTAAAGAGAATTTGTTTGAAGTTGATCTGTTCCAACTCTTCTGCTTTCTTCAACATCAAAAATCTCCTGAAGCAAGTTGATGTCTTAACCACTCCTCCTCAAGTCACGGATTTTCTCATAGAGCTTGGACTGCTCATTCATCACATAATTGTATATCTGAATCGTCAAAGAGACGTTGCAAACAAGATTCAAAACAAAGTGAGCACCCAAACAACCGAATGGGAGGCTGCAACTAAGTCTAACAACAAAGTTGCTGCGTTGGAGCAAAGTTTCGAACAAAATCAAGCAGAACTTACAACTCTAACAACATCGTTACTTGGGAGAATCAGATTAAAGAATTACAAGCAAAGATTAAGAAGGCAAAAGAGCGCGGACAAGAAATTTGAAAACTCGATCGCCAGGAACTCGATAAAGAAATTCAAGTAAGAGTATACCACGTCGAACGAACGTATGAAGACCTCCCTACCCTTTTGATAATCTTGCTTGTTTGTTTGTGATGTAATTTGTTGAACTTTATTTTGATTTTGGATTTTATGGTTTGTAATGACTTAGCCATTTTGGCATTTTAATTTTAATTACCATTTTGGCTATAAATTTTGCATACAAATTACTCTGCTAATATCTTAACCTCCTGAAGCATCTTTTTATATCTCTTCAGATATTTTTCACTTACTCTCAGGAGTCTTCGATCCTCAGCTAATTCTTCGATTTCGTACGCATTATTAGAAAAAAACTGCACAACTTGGAACAGACCCTCCCTTTTTGGGGACCATTTACCCAATGTTCTATCTTTCTTATCCATAGGCACAATCACTTTCGTAGTTAAATCTCTAGTTGAAAATGACTTGACTTTTACTTTCTTGTTATACGCATTTTCTACTCTCTTTTTCTGCCTCTTTAATAATTCCAAGGCACTTAACCTTTCCTTATCTAAGTCGACCAGTTCATCCAACATTATGTTCCAATAAGTTTCATATGGAAGTTCATTTTGTCTTTGGATCCTAGTTGATTGAAGGTAAACCTCGACCGATAACACTGCATCATGTCCAAACGTCAATAGAAAAGGTGTAGCATTCATAGCCTCTTTAGGAGATGTCAGACAAGCCCATAAAATTTGGTCTAAAGTCTTATTCCAATTTCTTGGCTTTCTCCCCACATGCTTCTTTATTAATCCAATAACCACCTTATTGGCTGCCTCAACTTGACCATTCGCCTGGGCATAATAAGGTGTCGATGTCAATAAATTGATCCCTACATCTTTATCAAAATCCCAGACCTTTCGACCAATAAACACTGACCCTTGGTCAGTTGTAATTGCCTATGGGATCCCAAACCTATATATTATATGCTTTTGGATAACTTCGGTTACTGCATCCTGATAAAGATTCACCAAAGGAATGGCTTCAATCCACTTAGTGAAGCAGTCAATACCCACTAAAATATATTTGTGACTCTTTGAGGATGCTGGTCGAATCTCACCAACAAATCCAATGCCCAACCCCTAAAAGGCCAAGGCTTCACAATGGAGTGCAACTCGCTTGCAGGAACATGTTGTATACCAGCATGCTTTTGACACTCTTGGCATCCTTTGGTGAACTTAATGCAATCTTTCAGCATAGTAGGCCAATATATTTCTTGTCGAAACAAGAGCCAATTCATCTTATGGCCTACTTGATGAGCGCCACATGCCCCACTATGGACATTCGACAAGGCTAGATAGGCTTCAGCCTCACTAAGGCACTTAAGCAAGATTCCTCTCAGGTGTCTTCTTGAAAAGTTCATTCCATATTAGAGTATAACTCAAAGATCTATACTTGACTTTTCGCTCTACAAATGCAGTTGGATTTTTCAAATAGTCCACAATAGGCTTCCTCCAATCTGTGTCCGCCAAGTTGTCGATTGTTAAGATTTCAAAATTCTCATCATTTTCATAACCCAACTTTGTTATTTCTAAGTCTGTTGGAGTCAACCTTATCACCATCACCTTTCCTCGAACTTAATCACATCTTCTAACTGTTCTTTCAAAATCTTGTAGCCATAAGTAATCTGAGCCAAGTCATTGGCCTCCTGGTTCTTCAGTCGAGGAATATGCCTGATATTCACCAAGTCGAACTTTTGTAAAAGTCTATTGGCTATTACAAAATACATTATCAAATTCTCTTTAACACATTTATACTCTCTCGTTATCTGCTTCACCACCAATTCAGAGTCGCCAACGATCTCGACTCTGGTTGCCCCCAATTCCAACAAAATTTCAAGATCAACTATTAAAGCCTCATACTTAGCATCGTTATTCGAACAAGGCCCTTTGATTTTATATTTGAATCTCGTTGGAACTTTATCAGGAGAGATAATCAATATCCTGATTCCTGATCCATCTTTATGACTCGAACCATCAAAATATAATTTCCAAGGTTCAAGTTCAAGATAACTTTGGGGACTTTCGACTACAAAGTGGTCGACTATAAAGTCTGCAACCACTTGGCCCTCCATGGCCTTTAAAGGCACATAAGTTAATGAGTACTCTGTTAAATAACATCATAATGGGAAGAAACATAAACATCGACTAGTTTTATATAATACTTTAATTTTGTACATGAGAAATACAGACAAAGACATAACTTTTCAATCAAGCTATACCTAGTTTCTGCATCATTTAGGACTCAACTAAGATAATAAATGGCTCTTTCGACACCATTCTCATCTTCTTGAGCCAACATGCTACCTATGGTTACATCTGATGCAAAAATATACAATCTCATACTTCTATTCCTACAAGGTGGTGACAGAATTTGAGGATGCACAAGGTACTCCTTGATTTTATTAAAAGCTTCCTGTTGTGCTTGCCCCCATTCGAAATCTCTATTCTTTAGTCTAAGTAGAGGAGAGAAGGCTTGAGTTTTGCCGCTTAAGTTAGAAATGAACCTTCTTAAGAAGTTAATCTTCCCTAGCAGCGATTGCAGTTCCTTCTTCGTCGATGGCGCCTTCGCCTCCAAAATAGCCTTTGTCTTATTCTGGTTTATTTCAATTCCCTTCTTGTGAGCTAAAAATCCTAAGAAATCTCCAGCCTGTACACAAAATGCACACTTTAGTGGATTCATCTTTGGAGCATGTTTCCTCATTCTTTCGAATTCCTGTCGAAGATGGTCTATGTGACTAGATCCTGAAACAGACTTAAAAATAATATTATCAATATAAATCTGCATAAAAGTTTCTATGAAATCATGAAAGATCGAATTCATTTCCCTTTGATACTTTGCCCCATAATTTTTCAAACCAAAAGGCATCACTACCCATTCAGAGGTACTTAAGGCTCCAGAGCATCAAAATGTCGTTTTTGGCACATCTTCGTCAGCAATGAAGATCTGATTATAGCCTGAGTATCTGTCGAGCATACTAAGATACTCATGACCTGTAGTGGAGTCGACAAGCATTTCTGCTACAAGCATTGGATACTCATCTTTAGGGGTCGCAACGTTCAGATCCCTGAAGTCAATGCAAATCCTCAAAGTCCCATTCTTTTTAATAACAGGGACTATGTTAGCAATCCACTCAACATATCTATTCATATGAATAAACTTCTTGGATTTTGCTTAATTGGTTTCCTTCCAGGTTTAATGGGCATCTTTAGTTCGACCAACTCCCTACTCAATCCCGACATTTCGTCATAATCCCAAGCAAAGCAGTCCTTATACTCTTTCAAAAGTTGGATCACTTCAACCTTGAGTTCTGGGCCAAGGCTAGAACTTATGTACGTTGGCCTTTTTTCTGAACCTTCTCCTAAATTAATTTCTTCTAAAGGATCTTGCGCTAGCATCTTTATATTGGGCGCCAGCGGGTTCCTTTCGAATCCCAAAGGTTATTCGTCATAAATTGCGTCGAGCCTCTCGCCTTTCATTTCTTGTTTATCCTTATCAGGTGGCTCTGGTTCAAAGTCTATTCCAGGCCCCTTAAGGTTCACATACTTTTCTTTGGCTTCGACAACCATGTATTTAACTTCGGCCTCTAAGGTTGCTTTTAATCTGTTTTTGGCTACATAAGTCGGAATCTTTTCTAATGTCTTGGACTTAGACACAATCCCAAAACTCATCTCCCCAGCCAGTTGGTTAGATGTATGATGTCCCTTCAAATTCGAGGTCATCTCCTACAACCTCTCTGTCCCACTGGAACCCATAGGCTAGGTGTAAGTGAAAGTGTAACGCCCCATTTTCGACCATTTTATTTAATCGAGTCGATTTAATTATTTTGAGTATTATATTATTTTTATTTATGACTTTGGTGTGATAATATGTTGTTTTGTACTGTTATTATATTTTATCGCATTTTGGGATCGTTTGAGAGATAATTGAGAGTAAGGGTATTTTAGTCTTTTCCCTAATTATTTACTAAGTTAGTAAAGAAAAAGAGAAAGAAATAGAAATAGAGAGAATTAGAAAAGAAAGAAAAATAGTAAGAGAAAGAAAAGGAGAAGAAGAAAAGAGAAGGGAAAGAAGAGAAAAGAGAGAAAAAGAGGAAAAGCTAGGAATCAAAGAAAATCACTTCTAGGAATCGATTTAATCGGGTAAGGGTGTGAAATTCAATTATCTTATACATGTGTATGATTATGTATGTGTTTGTTTGTTGTTTTGTTGGATTATATGAAAAATATAACAAAACCCATTTTTGTAGAAAATGTTAGAATTCGATTTAATCGTGTTGGAAATGATGTTTTTGGTGTTCCTTGTGTGTTGATACTTGATAGATATGTGTTGTTATGAATCAAATTGGTAATTTTCTGGATTTAGGTGATGAATTTGGGTGTGTTTTGGGTGGAAAACGCAGAATTCGTTTCTGCAGAATTTTTCTGGATTTGCCCAGGTCATACGCGTATAGGGCTCGGCAATACGCGTAACATTGGCCGGTGTTTGGGTCATTACGCATATGAGAGATGGTGATACGCGTATGGTGTTAGGCATACGCGTATAGGGTTCAAAATGGGAATTTTTGGGAAGAAAATGGCTCTGTCCATACGCGTATGGCCTTGGGCAATACGCGTATGGCATGGCGAGGATTTTGGGCAATACGCGTATGGCTCAGGGCAATACGCGTATGGCCAGGAGAATGGTAAAATGTGATTTTTGAAAATATCGTTTTCGTTTTCGTCCGTAACTTTTGTTCCGATTATCCGATTTTTACATTCTTGGTGTCGTTGGAAAGGTATTGAGCTGTACTTTGTGATTATGATGTTTTGGAATTGTTAGCCGATTTAATTATGTCGGGCAATGTGAATAGTGTCGTTTTGTCGACGTTTACCGTTTTAATGATGTGTATTATGCTATGTGCTTTTGATATGGATATCGCATGACTTGTATGACATTGTATGATGTGAATGCATGTGACGACATGTTGTGGTGATGAATTGTGACCGAAAGGCAAATAAATGCAATGTGTTGTGTTTGGTTATAGATGCATGTTTGTGACTGCATATATGTGTGATGATGCATTGGTTGTCATGAGTCCTTGTGTGTCAAGCATCATGATATGCATTGTCATTGCATCTTGAGTGACGGCGGTTCCGGTGGGGAATCAGCTATAACATCGTGTGCCTCGAAAATATGAAAGGTATGAATAGCCTGAGGACCTAAAGCGATGGTTATATGCAATTGCGTCCTGAGTGACGGCGGTTCCGGTGGGGAATCAGCTATAACATCGTGTGCCTCGAAAATATGAAAGGTATGAATAGCCTGAGGACCTAAAGCGATGATTATAGACGATCGTCTGCCTCGAAAATATGAAAGGTATGAATAGCCTAAGGAGTTAAAGCGATCGGATTGTGTGCCTCTTTGAGGACCTAAAGCAATCCATAAACACCGTGTGCCCCTTGTGTGGTGGTGTGAGCGGTGGGTGAACATCGTAGGCCCAACGGGGAGTTACAGTGATGTAACGAGCGATGGTTCCAGCAGAGTTCCTGAGTGAACTAGTGACGAGATATGAAATCTTGGAGTCGGTACCGCATTTGCATTTGCATAGAGAGTCGTTGTGTCGGTCTCTTTGAATCTGCATGAATTATGATTGCATTGGTTATATGTGGAAAATCCTGATTTGGTGATTATGTGTGAGACATTGTGTGATTGAACTTGTGATAGCAATTGTGAACTGTTGTGCATTTGTGTTAAATGCATTTAATTATGAATTATATGTTTTGTATATAAACATATGCATGATGTGTGAATATGTGATTATGTGAATATAATCTGTATATGCCTTATGTGTTGGCATGTGATAACCGTGGTGAGAATACTGGATATGTGTATTTTTTATGTTGATATATATAATTATATGCATTTATATTATGGTTGTTTTTCTCACCCTTCTGCTGTTTTATAATGCTCTATGAGGCATTGCAGATTAGAGTTGCTGGAAGTCTTTTGTGAAGATTGTATCTTCATTCTTTTGTCGGTCGGCTCTGATATGTGACACCGGGTAGTTAGGGAGACCGTTTGTGTTTTTGGTGTATTGTGTATATTTATATCTTTAGGTTTGTACTTGTATAACTGATGTATGACCAACTTTTCATTGATATATATATGTGTGATATTCAGTTTTTAGATTTTCCGCTTTTATTCTAAAAACTTTGAAATGTGGGTGTAAGGAACTGAGTTCCTCTGATGAATGCTACCCCACTGTTACATATCTTTATGAGCAGGTGTTGTATGTTTTGTATCAAATTGATGTGATTTCCTCGTCTGTGCCGTGTTTCTAAATATACTCTGACGAAATTTTATTAAGGGTTTATTGTTTTATAATTATTTGGGGGTATAGATTGGGGGCGTCACATTAAGTGGTATCAGAGCCAGTCTGTGTCAGTTTGTGTCAGTCCTTGTTGGTCTTTGTGGTTCGGTGAGCTGTTTGTTTAACCATAGTTGTTGTTATTGGAAATGAACAGAATATGGCTCGGGCTGTGCAGGGTGTACCGGATGTTGCGGGAAATGATAAGTTCAGGAAGAACGAGCCGTCTATCTTCAAGGGAAGATATGATCCTGATGGTGCACAATTTTGGCTTGAGGAGGTTGAAAGAATCTTCCATGTGGTGGATTGTGCTGAAGAGAATAAGGTGAGACTAGGTACTCACATGCTGGAGGAAGAAGCAGCTGATTGGTGGGTTAGTTTACGCCAAGTGTTGGGAGTGGATGATGAAGAAGTTACTTGGGATTTATTTAGCCGAGAGTTTCGGAGGAAGTATTATCCTGAGGGTGTGAAGGAAAAGAAAGAGATTGAGTTCTTGGAGTTGAAACAAGGTAATATGTCTGTGGTTGATTACACTGCAAGGTTTGTGGAACTTGTGCAGTTCTATCCTCATTATCCGGAAGCGACTGCTGAATTTTCTAAGTGCGTGAAGTACGAGAACGGATTGCGTCCGGAGATTAAAAGGGCAATCGTTTATCAAAGGATTAGAAGGTTTTCTGAATTGGTGGACAGTTGTAGGATTTACGAAGAGGGTCGTAAGGTGCGTGCTACTCCCTATGAGAATGTGAATGACAAGAAAGGGAAACAACAGTCTTGTAGTGGGGGAGGAATGTCTAGTCCTCCGAGGTGTTACATTAAGTGTCACAAGTGTGGGGAAGTAGGACATCGTAAGTTGGATTGTAGGAGGAATAAACGGAAATGTTCTAATTGTGGAGGTTCGGGACATGTCGCAGCTGATTGTAAGAGAATTAGGATGAAATGTTTCAACTGCGGTGGAACAGGTCATATCAGTACGAGGTGTACGGAACCGAAGAGAGCTCAGACTGGTAGGAAAGTTGTTGAATTGGCAGGAGATGAGACTACTAGTGCGGATCGTTTGACTCAAGGTACTTGTTTATTAATAGTATGCCTTTAATTGCTATTATTGATATTGGGACGACTCATTCGTTTATTTCGTGTGAGTGCGTGAAGTGTTTGAATTAGTTGTTGTCTTCTTGGTTTGTTTAAATTGTTCTTTGACCATTTGTGGTAAAGGCTTGGGATAAATTTGGTGTGTTTACAGTTGGAGAGATTAGAATGAGATGAGTGGGGGAGAAGCTGGTACTTCTCCATGTTGTTTCAGGTGTAGAGCGTTGGCTCAGTGTGTTGTTAATTGCAAGATTATAAGTGTGGTTTCTGGTCCAAGAAGGGATGCGGAGGTAAGGAGTATGTCAATTAAGGAGTCGTGCCTTAGGTAGTTTTGTGCATAGGATGTAGTGGATGCTATTATAGTTTGGTGGAGACGGTTTATGCCTCATCATGATTGTCGGTTGTCTATTGGCAAATTGAGGAACTGATCACCCTTAATCTCTTGTTGATAGCAGACGGGAATTATGTTGGATGGAATGGACGTGTCTTTTCGGCTTTGATAGTGGTGTGGAATGGATTACTTGAAAGGTAAGGAGTTTGTCGCTCCCGGGATTTTCATCCTAGTACAAACGCGAAAGTGGCACTGAAACAGAGTCGCCAGCAATGTGTATTTATCCCATGAGAGGGAAAGGAAACACCGCATAAACCTGAAGGAAGGAAAGAACGTGGTCTTACGACCAAGAGAAAGGGAAAGGGAGTCGGTTACGCGAGAGGAAGGTACTAGCACCCCCTCGCGTCCATCGTACCCGATGGGATCCACGCTTGCTTGTCTCGATCAAAGGGTGATAGAAAAGGATACTGGAAAGGAACTGCTAAAGGAAAGGAAAAGAGAAATAGGAACAAATGTAGGGAAAATAAAAGAAGTGCTCGCATGGGCCCTACCCCACTGCCTACGTATCTCATCGGGAACATGAGAATCAGAGCGACGTAGTTCCCCTCACTAGGGATGGATTGTGTTTTTTAGAGAATGGCTTACGTTCTAGCTCAGGTGTTGCAGGCTCGCTGGTCCGAGTGCGTTACCATCTTGCAAGAGAACGAGTAGAAGCGCGTTCGTACGCTAAGAGTGAATGAGGTGAGAAAAGAATTCCCGAAGGAAAGACGTTATTGTTTGTTTTTTGTCTTTTAGAAGGAAGTGTTTTGGATTTGTTTGCATATGATAGTGTATTTAAATCTTAGTCATTGGAATGTGTACATTCTCACATTCCAAGATGGAATGGGTAAGAAAGCACACTAAGAGTGAAGAAGACCCCCACACTTAGTTCCAATTGTCAAGGTTCAAACACACTAGCATACTTGTGTTTATTAAGTGTTTTTATTGATTAAGAAATGAAGAAGTGTTTTTTATTATTTGTACCTTCAACAAGTATTGCATTTAAGTCCCTCACACAAGATCAAATGTTTAACACATTGACCCAAGATGGGCTATATGCTACACATTCTAAGATTACAAGAGAAGACCCCTTATAATCTTTTCTTTATATGAAAGGCCTAAATGCAATAAATGCCTACCTTTATTAGATATTTTGAATTTTCTTTGAGATGAGAAAAGAGACTCAAGAGAGGAGAAAGGTAAAATCTATGGGGAGACTAAGACACACCCTAGTGTTAGCATGCTTGGAAGTCCTAAGGTTTAGTGTGGCATGAGAAACCTAAACTAAAAGAGACAGAGGGATAGCACTACCTAATGCATATCCTACCTCACTTTAATCAAAGATTAAAGTTGAGCTAGGGTCCCAAGGGGTGTGAGAAAATTCTACACAAAGCATTATATCATGCTATTCATAAAAGAGAAATAAAAAATTAATCAACAACGAGCAATTGAAATTATGGTCCACAACCAAATTAGAATTAAAATGCTAAGTAAAAGTCAAGATTAAATTCTAACAAGAAAAGTTAATCTAAATGAATATCAAAATCAAGATTTAAAACCAATCAAGAATATTCACAAAAATTAAAATGCTAATTAAGCAAGATTAAATTCTGAGTAAAAGTTAGTCTAAAATTAATACTAGGATTAATCCTAAAATTAGTTCAAGTACAATCTAAACTAATCCTAAAAACAATATATCCTAAAGTTAATTCTAGAATCAAAACTAATATTAGAACTAAAACTAATTCCAATTAATTTCTAATTAAAAATAAAATTCTAATTAGCAAAATTCTAAAGTTGACTAATCACTAAAGGTGTGTTAACCAAACTTAGATTTAAGAGCTAAAATCAAAACCAAAGTTAAATTCTAATTCCCTAATTAAAATCTAATTTCTAAAATTATTATCCTAATTAATTTCTAATTAAAGATCTAATTCTACAATTAATCTCTAAGTCTAAAAACTAAATTCTAAACTTAAAATAAATCTAACTAAACTACAACCTAAGTCAAAAAAAAAAAAAAAAAAAAAAAAAAAAAAAAAAAAATTGCTAATGAAACTAACTTTCTAAATTTAATTAATAAAAGTAATCAGAGGGGGTGCAAACGATGCATCAGGAGAGGTAGAAAGCAAACCCAGTCGTATGGGCCTTGCCATAGGCCCAAGAAGCCTCTTCTTACAGCTAGGGGGTGCGGAGAGTGAACTGGTGGTGTAAAGAAATGGGGCGAAAGGGCTTGAGGTGTGAGGCCCAAGTACTTATCCATGTCCAGGAGGGGGTGTACGAGTGATTAATGGGTGATGGATAGAAATTTGGTGTGTGAGCTTAGGCGAGTTTAACACCAAAACGACATGAGTCTCTTAAAAACCCTAAGTTCTCAACCTCATCTTCTACTTCTCTTTCAAAACCGCCGCCGCTCTCCTTACGCAGTCCATCTCTTCACTCCGGCCACCATAACAAACTTTGTCGCACCGAATCTCTCTTGCTCATCCCCTCCTTCAATTTCGTGTAACCTCCTCCGTCTCCTTCTTCTTTGCAACGAAATGCCGGCGACCTCCATCAACCACAACAACAGATCCTTCTTCAACCGGCGACGCTTCTCCGTAATGCATCTCTCTTCTCCGAGCTTCATCCGTCTTAACAATAACCAAGCAACCTCGTCGAACTAGTTCCGTAAATCACCAACGAATCCTCAGTGAAATGCCACCGCGAAGCACTCGTCTCCTCTCAACACAGTCCAAACCTCACTCAAACTCCTCGTTCGCCTCACCTCTCTCGCGGAACCAAAAAGCAAAAACGCGTACCAAAATTTACAACACACTCAACAACGCAAATGATTCACCAACACCAAAATGCGATTGATTCAACAACACGCCTTGTTCTATAAACAGATTCAACAGTGATCAGAAAAGAGAAAAGATTCAGAGTGGCTTACCTACCGGAGAATCGTCCGGTGCATCTTCCGATCGGTGAATACGAAGAGAAAACCGAAAACCAGAGGTAACTTCAATTTCACCTTGCTTCTGAGTCTTCCTCGAATCTTCTTCTTTCTTCCGTTTTCGCAATTTTCTGCTACTTTCCTTGAGCGTTGCGTGAGTTGTTGTTGTTGATTTTGGCTCGAATCCGAACTCGCCGCTAATTGATGTTGTTGTTTTCGATTTACAAGTTGATGATTGATGAAGAGTTTGAGTGTGATTTCTACAGGTTTTGGTGATTGAATCACGATGAGGAAACGTTTGGCATTGAAGAATTGTTGAAGGTTTCTTTTAAATTGCTTCGATTGAAGTTTGTTGGAGAGAAATGGATGAGGTTGCAGAATCAAGAAGAGAAAAAAAAAAGTTGCAGAATGGTGATTGAGAAATTCTGCAGAATCCAGAAGAGAGAGTGAAGAATGAAGAGGATGAAGTCTTATATAGAGGGGAAAAGAAGAATCGAGAAGAAAAAGTTAGTTATAGATTATGGAGAGTGAAATTCTGTTAGCAGTTTGTTAGAGATGGTTAGTGATTGTAACTGAAATTGTTAGTTTTCTGGTTAGGGAGAATTTCTGATATGAATTTTCTGGTGTGAACTTTGGTTAGTGAATGCTGTTTTTAAGTGCCATGGGTTGAATTTGTATGTTATGTATTTCCTCCTTTTATCCTGTGAAATTGTAATGAAAAAATGAAATTCTGTTGGAGTTTTTTGTTGTAAGAAAAAAAATGAAAAAGGAGTTCAGTTGTGTGTTTATGAACTGTTAGAATTTCGGTTATGTTCTTTTTGGAATTTTTTGTTAGAAGGAAATTGGATTGAATTTTTATCTGGTTTTATTCCCTGCTGAAACTTTGAGTTTCTCTTGTCATGAATTTTCTGATATGGACATGTGAAGCTGCTAAAGTCCTGTTGTTGTAAAACATTTTCTACTATGACATAAGCCATAAAAACTGAAAGACCGGACTGATGAAGAGCAACGGGACCGGTTGTAACAAACACACCAACACCAAGCATTCCTCCAACACAAGATCATACCAATTAAGCTTCCTTTTCATGTCTGTATCATACCTATGTCTTACTTGGTTGAATTCTTGGTCTGGTGTCCATGTTACTAGCCTTCTTTTTCTTAGCCTATGAGGAGTTTGGGAGAATGAATAGAAATAGTTTGATAGCACTGTCAGGATGTTGGATGCTTTTCCTGCTATGGGCTTGTAATTCTGCTGCGGCTTATGTCAACAGGCTAGTGTGGGACCTTGTAATATCCCAAGACCCTATTCATGGGAAATCATGGTACGCAGCAAATGGAAAATTGTAGGCATTAAAATGAATTATAATTCCAAAGTTGGGCTGGTCATTGAGAATGGGAATACTTATCCCGAGACAAAAACCACTTTGTCTGAAAATGGAAGTCAAGTTGAACCACAGGACAAAGATGTTGTTGTGGAAGGCTTTCTATGATCAATGGATTATACCTCCAGTATCTCAGTGATCTTCATGATTTGAGAAGATAGACTTGCTAAAAGCTCGAGGCCAATATATTATATCACGCTGAAGCGAAGTGTGGTGGAAGGAGAGAGTGGAAAAAAATAGTATGAGATGAGGTCGAATCGCAACATGTGATAGTGTTTTGGTGATGAGACGTGGTTCAATTTGGATATGAGGAGGATATGTGAGCTTTGTAATGAAAAGAAATTGTTTGAAAAGGTTCCAAAAATGGATACACACATGTTTTTTTTTGGATTTTCCAAGGAATATAGAAAATGGACTTAGAGAATGGATTTAGAAGTGGATATTAGGAGTGAAAAAAAAAACAGTTTAAAATGAATACGGATATTATAAATGGATATACACAAGATGGATTTGGAGATTTGAAAATGGATATGAAAGGTTAAATGGATTAGCAAGAAAGGATAATGGTTTAAAATGGCTTGTATCTCAATTTCCAAATTGCCCACACAACTAATCTTGACATGTCCAATTCCAATCAAACTCCCAATCCACACCAAACTCACATCTTCAATGAATTCCAAAATATTAATCAGTACGCTCACTAGATCGTGACCCGATGCCCTTCAAATTTATTCACAAATGCCTTATCCTGATGACCATTAATTTCCTCAACCTGAAACCCTAATCTCATGGTCTTAAATTGATGATAGTCCACACACTCAACCAAGAATGAGGCTTGATTCACCTTGAATGCACACTGATGAAAGAAATGTCCTGAACGGAGAAGGAACCGAACCTTGATTCACACCCAAGAAAGCCTGACCCAACTCCTCTGATGAATCCTATGAAATAGGAAAACCCTAGGCTCTTGATGTACACTGATAATCTTCTGAATACGGAAAGCTCAAACCAAAGGAAGATGCCTTGATCACATGTCTTAGGAACCCAATGCAAATGAGAGAATGAGTTATGACCTAATGGATATGCAGATGATTGCGAAACAAAAGCCAGAAAAAGTTAGGGCAAATTTTGGGGTGCTACAGCTGCCCCTATTCAATCAACTTGGACTTGAAAGGATGATAGCAACTGCTTTTAGACATTCAAGGTACAAGGTGATTGAATACAAAAAGAACCGCAAAATTTGCACTCTGCGAGGAGAGGAAGAAAAGGGATATAAACCCAACCAAATGAACTTTGCTTGAATGAAACTCTGATGATAACCACCACTTGAGAGATGTCTTTTGTACGACGCCAGATGACTACTGGCTTGCCACACTGCGGGTGGACTTTAACAATGTCTTTTGTACGACGCCAGGCGACTACTGGCTTGCCACACTGCGGGTGGACTTTGCTGATTTGCCACCCTAAGATGGACTTTTGCCAATCTGTCGTTGGACTTTACTGAGAATATAGTTGCTTATCATCATCCCACCTGCTGGAACAATATAAACTACTGTTTGTAGGATCATTCCACCTGCTGGAACAACCATCCACCATACTATCCCACCTGCTGGAATAATATGAACAACTGTATATATTGATCACTCCACCTGCTGGAATAACCATCTGCCATACTATCCCACCTGCTGGAATAATATGAACAAACCGTCTGTATGTAATGATCATCCCACCTGCTGGAACAACCATCTGCCATACTATCCCACCTGCTGGAATAATATGAACAAACCGTCTGTATGTAATGATCATCCCACCTGCTGGAACAACCATCTGCCATACTATCCCACCTGCTGGAATAATATGAACAAACTGTATATAATGATCATCCCACCTGCTGGAACAACCATCTGCCATACTATCCCACCTGCTGGAATAATATGAACAAACTATCTGTGTGCCAAAAATAAATTGGACTTTGAGTTGTAAATGCGCAATGCTGAGAATTACACCACCAGCTGGGTAATATCATATGCTGACACTTTGTTGAAGAAGAGATTCCTTTGATCTATTTAGACCCTACTGGGGAAATTACTGTCAACATGTCGAACTCTGTGGGGAGAACTGTGTTAAAGCGTCTCGTGTTGGGGAATGCCCTTTTAAGAGGATTTTACAGAAGACTTGGCATCTTCAAACTCTTGGGCATTCACTGAGTCTTGACCATTAACTGCAAGGTAGCTCTGCGAGGCAACTCTACTGGGGAAAAGAGAAATCCAAGCAGACAACTCTGTAGGGGAGACAACCTAACATCGTCAAGGGGTTGACGGAAAGAAAAGTTATGCACCGGCCCACATCGTCAAAGAATTGCCGGAAAGATAGCCCAACCGAAGAGAACGCATCGTCAAAGGGGTCTGACAGAAAGAAGACTCGACCAAATAAAGCACATCGTCAAAGGGGTTTGACGGAAAGAAATCTGAACAAAGATGAAACACTGTCATAGGGATGACAGAAAGAAAATTCCACCGTAGGGAAACATATTGTCATAGGGATGACAGAAAGAAAATTCCACCGTAGGAACACATCGTCATGAGGATGACGGAAAGAAAATTTAACCGAAGGGACACATCGTCATGGGGATGACGGAAAGAAAATCTGAAAAGATAGCACATTGTCATAGGGATGACAGAAAGAAAATTCCACCGTAGGAACACATCGTCATGAGGATGACGGAAAGAAAATTTAACCGAAGGGACACATCGTCATGGGGATGACGGAAAGCAACTGAAAACATCCGAAGGTACGAAACCTGAGCTCGGAACACATCGTCAAAGGGTTGACGGGAAGAAACTGAAAACATCCGAAGGTACGAAACCTGAGCTCGGAACACATCGTCAAAGGGTTGACGGGAAGAAGACTCGACCAAAGGAGACACATTGTCATGGGGATGACAGAAAGAAGATTTGACTGAAGGAGACACATTGTCATAGGGATAACAGAAAGAATACCTGACTTAGGGATCACATTGTCATAGGGATGACAGAAAGAAAACCATACGCCGAAACACATCATCAAAGGGGTTTGATGGAAAGGAAACCTGACCGAAATGCCGTCATCAAGGGGTTGATGGACAATGACCGATTGAGGGTAAGATCGGCGTATGATCTACGACCCAAAAGAAAGGTAAGCAGAGGGGTTGATTGTAATGTCTGCTGGGGATATGTCAACATCTTGACTGGGAGTCGATTCGGGCTTTCGTGCAAGGTACCAAATCTGGCTTATGCTTCGCATGCATATGTTTGAATTTTCTTTCTATGGCGTAATGCTCCATACAAAATGGAAATGCTACGCGATTTGAGGATGCAATGATCACTATATGCTGAAAACCGACGCATGCTCGGGCTACCGGGAAAAGAAGGATGTGCCAAGTATGACTGGACTTTGCTGGCAGGACACGCGAAACCTGATGGTGATTGTTTTTTCAAAGGCGAAATCTTTCTGGGTACCAATTGGGATTGGATTTTGTATGAAGTGCCAATAGGAATTGGACTTCAGGTTTGAAGGGAACGCCAATAGGGATAGGGCTTCAGGTTTTTGAAAAATGCCAGTAAAGTGGGTTGTGGCAGGATGCCGAATAAGGTTGGGCTATGGATTTTCTATTCGGTTTAACAAGGCTTCATGCAATGCTATGCTAATGATATGCGATGACAATGCTTATGCTATGATGTTTATGATATGCAACAGGAGCATTCCAGCAAAATAAATGCTGGAACGACGAGGCCAACTCCGCTGAAGGATAACAAACTGAATCGCCTTCAAGGTCATAACTGCTCGAGATCCCGACTAAGCCTCTATTCTGCAGGGAAGTACGGATACAAACTTCTGTTAGAGAAACATCCCAGGAATCTGTTGGAGAAAAGTACCAATGACAATCGGCCTTTGACTTGCTGGGGAAAGCTAACCACCAGCCAAAAATATGATTGGGGGACAATGATTGATGATATCAGCTCTGCTAGGGAACCAGATCAGACTTACTCCTTTGTTGGAAATTTACCTTCTACCCTTACTCCGTTGGGGAGACGGAAGCAACTTTGCCGCAGACTGGGGAAGCACAGACCTAACACTCTTATCCTGTATGGTAATATGAACTCTTGCTGAAGAGCAATAAACTTCGCCAAGCTGGCTAGGGGAGAGCGAACTCCGGAACTTTTGTTGGGGAGAATGATTCACAATCTTCACAATGCTCTGCTGAATGTGACAAAACTTCAGCTATCTCTGCTAGGGAGAGAGACTCTACTGGGGTCGTCACATGTCAGCTATCAACATGGGCCTTATAGACGTGACATGACAAAAGGAGGGGTCCGGATGAAGTATAACCCATAAAAGAACCTGTGAATGGACATGTCTTCAGTATGTCTCGTGAAGATTCGACATATATTGCCCCATGGCTTTTGATTAACCGTCCTCCGGAGAGAATAACTTCTTGTGCTTTTGGAGTGGTCTGCCCCAGCTTTGAAATGATTTTGCCCTTGACTGGCCGATCTGCGCAGGAATACCTCTGAATGACTGACCTTCGAGAGATTTGTCGAATCTCGACTTGATTGCCCCAGATTCTCGACATAATTGCCCCAGATTAACTAAATCTTGGCATGGATCGCCCGTTTGATATGACTTGCCCCTGCTCAACGGAGTACTTGGGCACTTTGCACCTTAGATTAATCAATCTTTCCATTGTAGAAACTTTTCTGATGTCAAGTACTGACTCGCAAGTAAAACAATTCGTTTGGAAAATGACAATTTTAATGCAATGCATATGACAGTTTTGAAATCCAAGTGTGTTCACTGGAAAAATGTTATGACATATGGTGAACAAATCACTTAGTAGAATGTCACATTGATACCAACATGAATGGTAAGAAGATCCTTTTAGGAGTCAGGTTCGACGCGATCTTTACCGAAGTATGCTTTCGGAACAACCCTGCTTCAATTAGGTCTTTCGAAGGTTGTAACGTGGCCTGGTTCGCGGTTTAAGAAAGAAAGGATATAAGGCTCAAAGTTTTGTTTTAACCCACCCAATCTTCTTGATGTTCTCCAGTCCTACGTTCAGCTAACTCGACACAAGCGCTCTCCTTTCAAAAGGTTAATGAATGGTAGGAGGATAGAAGGAACCCACACGGTTTTCGGAGTGACAATCACCCATTTTCTCTTTAGTGCCTGTATTCACACGATTTGTTCTTTATTCGAGGATTTTTCTTTTGTCATCCTTTTCGCTTTTCGTTCTTTTGTTTTTGAAATCCCTTATTTTTGCCTGGACTGATTCTTTTGAATCTTTTGATTTTGAAGTCCAGCGGGATGCCCTAACTTTTGCCTAAGTCACTTGTTTTCAAGTTTTGACTTAGCGGGCTTTTTCTCTTTTTTTTTTTCTTTGATTCTATATTTTTTTTTTGAACTAATCGTGTGACACAGGTTTGTCTTGACTTGTAAAGGGTTGTGACCGTCTCACTCTTCGGTCGGTGAGGGATAACCATGGATGTAATTGATCCTCGAATAGGACGCTCCTTTTGAAATTTGAACGCACGGTCAAATTAGCTGACACCTACCCTGCCCCGGGTTAAGATAGAGGGTTTTTTCATTTTCAGAAAGAAACTCCTACTACTAGGCTCAACGGGGTTGACAAGGGATTATCTTCCTTATGTCTCCGGTGTTTGAGGAATTGAAACAATGCCTGTACATCATCAGCAGGGTTTTATCCCAAAAGCATACAATTGGAAGTTCTGCGTCTTTGAATGTCATCATCCTCCCTCGGATCCTGCTTAAACAAGCACATGATATCGATAAAAAGTATGAGTGAACACGACTGGATTTAATCAAAACATGCATATTCATTTCATTATCATTATCGATTAAAAACAGACAAGTTTTACAAATGAGTTTTCACTTTAACAGAAAAGAAACTACAAATGCAAAGAAATGACATGATCTAAATGGTCGCCAGCTTCGAGGAACTGGGCTTTCCAAGCTTGATTTGCAAATGAGCTAGCCATCTTCAGAATTGCTCATCAAAACTAGCCTGATACTCATCTACACAACTGCTCTCAATGACTTCTTCCATAACCTGAACTGATGAACCCACCTGACTGGATGAAGGAGAAATGTTTATCTGAATACCCTGAGGCATGAATGGGAATATGTTGGAGTCAAGAAGAGTCTGAACCTTGCTCCTGAGCACCTTACAGTCTTCCGTTGAATGCCCCTGTGCCCCAGCATGGTAGTCACAACGGGTGTTGACATCAAAACCTGGTGGGAACGGAAAAGGCACTGGCTTCAATTCCTTCGGCACTATCAATCCACCTTTGATCAAATCTGGCAACATCTGATTGTACGACATTGGCAACTGAGTGAACTGCCTCTCTGGCTTCCTTGGTCTTTGTCGCTCGTGCTGACGCGGCTGACGGCGGTATGATCGTTGACTCTGAGGAGGTCTCTGATTTGCAGAAGAATATTGTCCTTGATACGAAGACCCATAAGATTGTTGCCTCTGAACAGTTGATATGTCTGAACACTGAGAACGAGGTGGTAGAGATTCCTGCATGGAACTAGTTTCTTCCTCGAATTCTTCCTGAGAACTAACAACTGATTCATTTTCATTATCTTGGAAGTTCGAGATGCCTTGGAGCTTTCCACACTTGAGCAGGCTCTCGATACGTTCTCCTACCATCACCAGGTCAGAAAATTTTGTTGCCCCATTGGCAATCATCCTTTCCAAGTACGGCCCTTGTAAGGTATCCATGAACAAATCAACCAATTCTCTGTCCGAAAGTGGCGGTTGAACGCGAGCAGCTAACTCTCTCCATCTCTGAGCATACTCCCGGAATGATTCATTATCTGCTTGAGACAAGTCTTGCAAATGCATCCGGCTGGGAGCCATGTTAAGATTATAACTGTACTGCTTCACAAAGGCGTTGGCTAGGTCTGTCCATGATTTGATACTACCACTTTCTAACTGCATGTACCAATTCAGTGATGCCCCACTCAGACTGTCCTGAAAACAGTGAATCATGAGCTTGTCATTGTCGACATGTGAGGTCATTCTTCTGCAGAACATCACCAAATGTAGCTTCGGACAACTGTCTCCTTTGTATTGCTCGAACTTCGGCATTTTAAACTTTGGAGGCATTGCAAGGCCAGGTACCAGACACATGCTCGAAGCATTCAAATCAAGAGTATCACGCCTCTCCAGGGCTTTAATTTTCTCGTCCAACACACGGTATCTTTCATCATCAACAGATCGTGGGTCATTAGGGTTCATCTTCGGAACAACCCCTTGGACATTTGGCATAGAGAAGGCAAAGCTCTGATAATCTGTGGCCTCAAGAGAAGAAGAATGTCCGTCTCGGAAAATGGTCCGCTCGTGTATAGCATGATTCTCAACCGGGATCCACACAGGCTGAGCTTGAGCAACATTGTTTGCCGGAGGTGGAATAACATTCTCATTTCTTTGAATATTGGCCTCTCCCCTTGTCATAGTGGCCACAGCTTCCATAAGTTGGTCCAACTGATGCTTCATCAATTCAACATCGGCCCTAGTCACAAACTGATTCTACTCCCCTGAGTTCATGATCTTTCCCAAGGTTGATTCAAGTCCAATACAAAAGTCGGGAAGTCAAACTGCAGTTCAGACAAAGGACAGATGAGCTCACTGGTCTGGCCTGGAGAAGGATATGCAAAAATGATGCAAGATGCAAATGCAATGCAAAAATATGAATGCCATAAGACATGGGATCAAAGCTTCCACATAGTCCGAATAATCACTGTGCTGTGCTGATGACGGAATAAGTTCATGAATCTATTCTGAAGAGAATACCGGAATACCAGAATACTGGATGATCAGAATACCAGAATACCAGGCTGATAAGTCCACACTGATAGGAAATCCAGAATACCGGGTATGTTGAAGGTCAAGGCTACCTGCAAACCTGTAAACAACCCGCCCCTCTCACATGTGGGTACTAGGATGTTCAGTATCCCGGGCTCTCAGGTCGAGAAATGATGATATGTTCACCATTTCTGGTTTGGCATCATCATCAATCGAGGAGGCCTCAACTGATTCTCCAAAACGAAAGGTCCTCAGCTTCTGGCACTGAGGTCGAGAAGTAATAGTACATTCATCCCTCGGGGTACAGTACTATCGCCAATCGAGGAGTGCCTCCACTGATTCTCTTTCAAAAAGGATAACCTATAACGAGTTCCCAGCATTGGGTCCTCGGATCGAGAATGTGCAATGGGTTTGCCATAGAATGTGGTCTGCCACTGTCACATCTCGGGAGGAGTGCCGCAACTGAGTCCTCGAGAATGGTCACCAGAGTCGACAGCTCTCTAGATCAACACCCTAACATGTGCAAGACGCACACGTCAGAATGCGTCCCAAGATAGCCTCGTCTGGCTGTGAATTTCGTGAATACCCAACGCACTCCAGACGGCACGTAGGTCCCACTACTCTCCACTCTAATCCTAAGTGTATACTCAAGCCTGTGTAATGGGCTTATCTCTCAGAAATCTCATCCCGCCAAACAGACAGAACAGTACAACACAGTATAATATATGAAATGTAAATGCTAACATGCTGTAAATATGGTACAAGTAATAAAATACAGTAAACAGCAAATACAATACAACAGTAAACACCCAATGAAAGAAAAGCAAACAAGCGCTAGGATTGACTCGCTTAGGATGGACCAGCAATAGGTCAACCTGTCCCCAGCAGAGTCGCCAGCTGTCGCTCCCGGGATTTTCATCCTAGTACAAACGCGAAAGTGGCACTGAAACAGAGTCGCCAGCAATGTGTATTTATCCCATGAGAGGGAAAGGAAACACCGCATAAACCTGAAGGAAGGAAAGAACGTGGTCTTACGACCAAGAGAAAGGGAAAGGGAGTCGGTTACGCGAGAGGAAGGTACTAGCACCCCCTCGCGTCCATCGTACCCGATGGGATCCACGCTTGCTTGTCTCGATCAAAGGGTGATAGAAAAGGATACTGGAAAGGAACTGCTAAAGGAAAGGAAAAGAGAAATAGGAACAAATGTAGGGAAAATAAAAGAAGTGCTCGCATGGGCCCTACCCCACTGCCTACGTATCTCATCGGGAACATGAGAATCAGAGCGACGTAGTTCCCCTCACTAGGGATGGATTGTGTTTTTTAGAGAATGGCTTACGTTCTAGCTCAGGTGTTGCAGGCTCGCTGGTCCGAGTGCGTTACCATCTTGCAAGAGAACGAGTAGAAGCGCGTTCGTACGCTAAGAGTGAATGAGGTGAGAAAAGAATTCCCGAAGGAAAGACGTTATTGTTTGTTTTTTGTCTTTTAGAAGGAAGTGTTTTGGATTTGTTTGCATATGATAGTGTATTTAAATCTTAGTCATTGGAATGTGTACATTCTCACATTCCAAGATGGAATGGGTAAGAAAGCACACTAAGAGTGAAGAAGACCCCCACACTTAGTTCCAATTGTCAAGGTTCAAACACACTAGCATACTTGTGTTTATTAAGTGTTTTTATTGATTAAGAAATGAAGAAGTGTTTTTTATTATTTGTACCTTCAACAAGTATTGCATTTAAGTCCCTCACACAAGATCAAATGTTTAACACATTGACCCAAGATGGGCTATATGCTACACATTCTAAGATTACAAGAGAAGACCCCTTATAATCTTTTCTTTATATGAAAGGCCTAAATGCAATAAATGCCTACCTTTATTAGATATTTTGAATTTTCTTTGAGATGAGAAAAGAGACTCAAGAGAGGAGAAAGGTAAAATCTATGGGGAGACTAAGACACACCCTAGTGTTAGCATGCTTGGAAGTCCTAAGGTTTAGTGTGGCATGAGAAACCTAAACTAAAAGAGACAGAGGGATAGCACTACCTAATGCATATCCTACCTCACTTTAATCAAAGATTAAAGTTGAGCTAGGGTCCCAAGGGGTGTGAGAAAATTCTACACAAAGCATTATATCATGCTATTCATAAAAGAGAAATAAAAAATTAATCAACAACGAGCAATTGAAATTATGGTCCACAACCAAATTAGAATTAAAATGCTAAGTAAAAGTCAAGATTAAATTCTAACAAGAAAAGTTAATCTAAATGAATATCAAAATCAAGATTTAAAACCAATCAAGAATATTCACAAAAATTAAAATGCTAATTAAGCAAGATTAAATTCTGAGTAAAAGTTAGTCTAAAATTAATACTAGGATTAATCCTAAAATTAGTTCAAGTACAATCTAAACTAATCCTAAAAACAATATATCCTAAAGTTAATTCTAGAATCAAAACTAATATTAGAACTAAAACTAATTCCAATTAATTTCTAATTAAAAATAAAATTCTAATTAGCAAAATTCTAAAGTTGACTAATCACTAAAGGTGTGTTAACCAAACTTAGATTTAAGAGCTAAAATCAAAACCAAAGTTAAATTCTAATTCCCTAATTAAAATCTAATTTCTAAAATTATTATCCTAATTAATTTCTAATTAAAGATCTAATTCTACAATTAATCTCTAAGTCTAAAAACTAAATTCTAAACTTAAAATAAATCTAACTAAACTACAACCTAAGTCAAAAAAAAAAAAAAAAAAAAAAAAAAAAAATTGCTAATGAAACTAACTTTCTAAATTTAATTAATAAAAGTAATCAGAGGGGGTGCAAACGATGCATCAGGAGAGGTAGAAAGCAAACCCAGTCGTATGGGCCTTGCCATAGGCCCAAGAAGCCTCTTCTTACAGCTAGGGGGTGCGGAGAGTGAACTGGTGGTGTAAAGAAATGGGGCGAAAGGGCTTGAGGTGTGAGGCCCAAGTACTTATCCATGTCCAGGAGGGGGTGTACGAGTGATTAATGGGTGATGGATAGAAATTTGGTGTGTGAGCTTAGGCGAGTTTAACACCAAAACGACATGAGTCTCTTAAAAACCCTAAGTTCTCAACCTCATCTTCTACTTCTCTTTCAAAACCGCCGCCGCTCTCCTTACGCAGTCCATCTCTTCACTCCGGCCACCATAACAAACTCTGTCGCACCGAATCTCTCTTGCTCATCCCCTCCTTCAATTTCGTGTAACCTCCTCCGTCTCCTTCTTCTTTGCAACGAAATGCCGGCGACCTCCATCAACCACAACAACAGATCCTTCTTCAACCGGCGACGCTTCTCCGTAATGCATCTCTCTTCTCCGAGCTTCATCCGTCTTAACAATAACCAAGCAACCTCGTCGAACTAGTTCCGTCAATCACCAACGAATCCTCAGTGAAATGCCACCGCGAAGCACTCGTCTCCTCTCAACACAGTCCAAACCTCACTCAAACTCCTCGTTCGCCTCACCTCTCTCGCGGAACCAAAAAGCAAAAACGCGTACCAAAATTTACAACACACTCAACAACGCAAATGATTCACCAACACCAAAATGCGATTGATTCAACAACACGCCTTGTTCTATAAACAGATTCAACAGTGATCAGAAAAGAGAAAAGATTCAGAGTGGCTTACCTACCGGAGAATCGTCCGGTGCATCTTCCGATCGGTGAATACGAAGAGAAAACCGAAAACCAGAGGTAACTTCAATTTCACCTTGCTTCTGAGTCTTCCTCGAATCTTCTTCTTTCTTCCGTTTTCGCAATTTTCTGCTACTTTCCTTGAGCGTTGCGTGAGTTGTTGTTGTTGATTTTGGCTCGAATCCGAACTCGCCGCTAATTGATGTTGTTGTTTTCGATTTACAAGTTGATGATTGATGAAGAGTTTGAGTGTGATTTCTACAGGTTTTGGTGATTGAATCACGATGAGGAAACGTTTGGCATTGAAGAATTGTTGAAGGTTTCTTTTAAATTGCTTCGATTGAAGTTTGTTGGAGAGAAATGGATGAGGTTGCAGAATCAAGAAGAGAAAAAAAAAAGTTGCAGAATGGTGATTGAGAAATTCTGCAGAATCCAGAAGAGAGAGTGAAGAATGAAGAGGATGAAGTCTTATATAGAGGGGAAAAGAAGAATCGAGAAGAAAAAGTTAGTTATAGATTATGGAGAGTGAAATTCTGTTAGCAGTTTGTTAGAGATGGTTAGTGATTGTAACTGAAATTGTTAGTTTTCTGGTTAGGGAGAATTTCTGATATGAATTTTCTGGTGTGAACTTTGGTTAGTGAATGCTGTTTTTAAGTGCCATGGGTTGAATTTGTATGTTATGTATTTCCTCCTTTTATCCTGTGAAATTGTAATGAAAAAATGAAATTCTGTTGGAGTTTTTTGTTGTAAGAAAAAAAATGAAAAAGGAGTTCAGTTGTGTGTTTATGAACTGTTAGAATTTCGGTTATGTTCTTTTTGGAATTTTTTGTTAGAAGGAAATTGGATTGAATTTTTATCTGGTTTTATTCCCTGCTGAAACTTTGAGTTTCTCTTGTCATGAATTTTCTGATATGGACATGTGAAGCTGCTAAAGTCCTGTTGTTGTAAAACATTTTCTACTATGACATAAGCCATAAAAACTGAAAGACCGGACTGATGAAGAGCAACGGGACCGGTTGTAACAAACACACCAACACCAAGCATTCCTCCAACACAAGATCATACCAATTAAGCTTCCTTTTCATGTCTGTATCATACCTATGTCTTACTTGGTTGAATTCTTGGTCTGGTGTCCATGTTACTAGCCTTCTTTTTCTTAGCCTATGAGGAGTTTGGGAGAATGAATAGAAATAGTTTGATAGCACTGTCAGGATGTTGGATGCTTTTCCTGCTATGGGCTTGTAATTCTGCTGCGGCTTATGTCAACAGGCTAGTGTGGGACCTTGTAATATCCCAAGACCTTATTCATGGGAAATCATGGTACGCAGCAAATGGAAAATTGTAGGCATTAAAATGAATTATAATTCCAAAGTTGGGCTGGTCATTGAGAATGGGAATACTTATCCCGAGACAAAAACCACTTTGTCTGAAAATGGAAGTCAAGTTGAACCACAGGACAAAGATGTTGTTGTGGAAGGCTTTCTATGATCAATGGATTATACCTCCAGTATCTCAGTGATCTTCATGATTTGAGAAGATAGACTTGCTAAAAGCTCGAGGCCAATATATTATATCACGCTGAAGCGAAGTGTGGTGGAAGGAGAGAGTGGAAAAAAATAGTATGAGATGAGGTCGAATCGCAACATGTGATAGTGTTTTGGTGATGAGACGTGGTTCAATTTGGATATGAGGAGGATATGTGAGCTTTGTAATGAAAAGAAATTGTTTGAAAAGGTTCCAAAAATGGATACACACATGTTTTTTTTTGGATTTTCCAAGGAATATAGAAAATGGACTTAGAGAATGGATTTAGAAGTGGATATTAGGAGTGAAAAAAAAAACAGTTTAAAATGAATACGGATATTATAAATGGATATACACAAGATGGATTTGGAGATTTGAAAATGGATATGAAAGGTTAAATAGATTAGCAAGAAAGGATAATGGTTTAAAATGGCTTGTATCTCAATTTCCAAATTGCCCACACAACTAATCTTGACATGTCCAATTCCAATCAAACTCCCAATCCACACCAAACTCACATCTTCAATGAATTCCAAAATATTAATCAGTACGCTCACTAGATCGTGACCCGATGCCCTTCAAATTTATTCACAAATGCCTTATCCTGATGACCATTAATTTCCTCAACCTGAAACCCTAATCTCATGGTCTTAAATTGATGATAGTCCACACACTCAACCAAGAATGAGGCTTGATTCACCTTGAATGCACACTGATGAAAGAAATGTCCTGAACGGAGAAGGAACCGAACCTTGATTCACACCCAAGAAAGCCTGACCCAACTCCTCTGATGAATCCTATGAAATAGGAAAACCCTAGGCTCTTGATGTACACTGATAATCTTCTGAATACGGAAAGCTCAAACCAAAGGAAGATGCCTTGATCACATGTCTTAGGAACCCAATGCAAATGAGAGAATGAGTTATGACCTAATGGATATGCAGATGATTGCGAAACAAAAGCCAGAAAAAGTTAGGGCAAATTTTGGGGTGCTACAGAGTTGGTTACAGATTGTTTTGGTGAGTTGATGAGAATTCTTATATCAGAAGATGAGACGGATTAGAGGTTTGAGTATGTGGATTAAGTTGGAATGTCTCTGAGGGATAATGATTGGGTATTACTAAGGGTTGGTAAGGAATAAGATGATAATAGGAGGATGCGTGTTAACCAGTGAGTAGTATGGGAACTTGCAGTTGTGTTTTGCATAGCTTGAGTTTTGAATTGTGACGAATTGCAAACGATTTGAAATTCTTTGATGGTATTGAGATTGCAGAAATCTTGAGGAAACCCTTGGGGGTGGATGTAATATTTGAGAGTTCCTTTTTGGGTGGTTGTTGCAATAGGATGAAATTTGGATTGTCAAGAGCAGGAATTGTGTATGGAGTACGGACAGTGGTATAGGGTTACAATTGAGATTAAGTGTTCACTTTCAGGGTTAGGTAACTGGAATGGTTTGGTTGAGTTTGACCAGAATTACAATTGTTGGAATGTTTGATAAGAGTGGTGGTTTTTTTTAAGTTGTGGTTTGTGTTCTTCGACATTTGAGGAATCGTGGAAGGATCAGTACTATTGTGGAAGTGGGTGTAGTTGTATTATGTTGGATTATTAGAAGTATTATCTTTATGATTCTAGATTCGAAGTGTTTGGTAATTACAAGAATATTGAGTATTGGATTGGTCTGAAAGAATAGAGACAACGAGGATGATTAGGATTTGTGGCAAGTCATGAATTGGTTGGGGAAAGGATGATGTTGTGCCTGATGTGTAAGTCAAAAATCTTTTTGCATGTCTGTTTTGAGGATCAAAGAGTTGGAATTATTTGAGCTGTCCAGAGGCTTGTGCCTAGTGTGTGAGATAACACAAAGGAGTGTGAGGATAGGAATATTAAAAGTGAACAGTGGTTTTTGGTGATTATGCGAAAGAGTTAGACTTTGGACGTGAGATTGGTAGTTTTGATGGTTACGAGTCATCAGAGTGCGCAGCGGAAGCGTGATGTAGCACATTTCGTATATATATGTGCGACTTGTAAGAGTTCTTAGGTGGGGACATTGGAAATCTGTAGGAATGGTGAGACCATTGGATGTTTCAGAATGGAAGTGTTAGGTGAAAGACTTGAATGGTATTCATGGGCTACTAAGTGAATGGGTGTTTTGGTTATATGTACGATTAGTGAATCGTGGCATTGATGTAATAAGGTTGTGTGACAAGGAGGTTAGTATTCTTGTTTTGTTGATGTTGTTGAGACCTTGTCGTGTCGTGGAACTTTGTGTTCTTGTTTGTGTTGTTGCCTCGTTTCCATTGTGTTGGTTCGAGTGCGAGTAGCTAATTCCTGTGTGGGGGATTAGGGGAGTGTTACCTAAGGAGAGGGTAACGATCCTGTTGTGTTTTGGTTCAAGAGTGAACCTGTGAGTTGTGTTTTGTGTATTCTTTGAGTTGTGTGTTAGTCGTCAAGTGCATTGTATGGGCTTTGCATCTTGTCGTTGTTGTGGTCGTCGTCGTCGTGTCGTTGTTGTATCTGCTGTTAGCAAGGTGGTTTGTCAGTTGTGTTATTTGTGGTGTGCCTTTTTGTAGGCTTGATGTTTTGGTGATCGGATGCGTGAGCCGTGTCCGGAGTTGTTCGTCTCGGTAATATTTTCGAGGACGAAAATTTCCAAGTGGGGGAGAGTTGTAACGCCCCATTTTCGACCATTTTATTTAATCGAGTCGATTTAATTATTTTGAGTATTATATTATTTTTATTTATGACTTTGGTGTGATAATATGTTGTTTTGTACTGTTATTATATTTTATCGCATTTTGGGATCGTTTGAGAGATAATTGAGAGTAAGGGTATTTTAGTCTTTTCCCTAATTATTTACTAAGTTAGTAAAGAAAAAGAGAAAGAAATAGAAATAGAGAGAATTAGAAAAGAAAGAAAAATAGTAAGAGAAAGAAAAGGAGAAGAAGAAAAGAGAAGGGAAAGAAGAGAAAAGAGAGAAAAAGAGGAAAAGCTAGGAATCAAAGAAAATCACTTCTAGGAATCGATTTAATCGGGTAAGGGTGTGAAATTCAATTATCTTATACATGTGTATGCTTATGTATGTGTTTGTTTGTTGTTTTGTTGGATTATATGAAAAATATAACAAAACCCATTTTTGTAGAAAATGTTAGAATTCGATTTAATCGTGTTGGAAATGATGTTTTTGGTGTTCCTTGTGTGTTGATACTTGATAGATATGTGTTGTTATGAATCAAATTGGTAATTTTCTGGATTTAGGTGATGAATTTGGGTGTGTTTTGGGTGGAAAACGCAGAATTCGTTTCTGCAGAATTTTTCTGGATTTGCCCAGGTCATACGCGTATAGGGCTCGGCAATACGCGTAACATTGGCCGGTGTTTAGGTCATTACGCGTATGAGAGATGGTGATACACGTATGGTGTTAGGCATACGCGTATGGGGTTCAAAATGGAAATTTTTGGGAAGAAAATGGCTCTGCCCATACGCGTATGGCCTTGGGCAATACGCGTATGGCATGGCGAGGATTTTGGGCAATATGCGTATGGCCAGGAGAATGGTAAAATGTGATTTTTGAAAATGTCGTTTTCGTTTTCGTCCGTAACTTTTGTTCCGATTATCCGATTTTTACATTCTTGGTGTCGTTGGAAAGGTATTGAGCTGTACTTTGTGATTATGATGTTTTGGAATTGTTAGCCGATTTAATTATGTCGGGAAATGTGAATAGTGTCGTTTTGTCGACGTTTACCGTTTTAATGATGTGTAAATGATGTGTATTATGCTATGTGCTTTTGATATGGATATCGCATGACTTGTATGACGTTGTATGATGTGAATGCATGTGACGACATGTTGTGGTGATGAATTGTGACCGAAAGGTAAATAAATGCAATGTGTTGTGTTTGGTTATAGATGCATATTTGTGACTGCATATATGTGTGATGATGCATTGGTTGTCATGAGTCCTTGTGTGTCAAGCATCATGATATGCATTGTCATTGCGTCTTGAGTGACGGCGGTTTCGGTGGGGAATCAACTATAACATCGTGTGCCTCGAAAATATGAAAGGTATGAATAGCCTGAGGACCTAAAGCGATGGTTATATGCAATTGCGTCCTGAGTGACGGCGGTTCCGGTGGGGAATCAGCTATAACATCGTGTGCCTCGAAAATATGAAAGGTATGAATAGCCTGAGGACCTAAAGCGATGATTATAGACGATCGTGTGCCTCGAAAATATGAAAGGTATGAATAGCCTGAGGAGTTAAAGCGATCGGATTGTGTGCCTCTTTGAGGACCTAAAGCAATCCATAAACACCGTGTGCCCCTTGTGTGGTGGTGTGAGCGGTGGGTGAACATCGTAGGCCCAACGGGGAGTTACAGTGATGTAACGAGCGATGGTTCCAGCAGAGTTCCTGAGTGAACTAGTGATGAGATATGAAATCTTGGAGTCGGTACCGCATTTGCATTTGCATAGAGAGTCGTTGTGTCGGTCTCTTTGAATCTGCATGAATTATGATTGCATTGGTTATATGTGGAAAATCCTGATTTGGTGATTATGTGTGAGACATTGTGTGATTGAACTTGTGATAGCAATTGTGAACTGTTGTGCATTTGTGTTAAATGCATTTAATTATGAATTATATGTTTTGTATATAAACATATGCATGATGTGTGAATATGTGATTATGTGAATATAATCTATATATGCCTTATGTGTTGGCATGTGATAACCGTGGTGAGAATACTGGATATGTGTATTTTTTATGTTGATATATATAATTATATGCATTTATATTATGGTTGTTTTTCTCACCCTTCTGCTGTTTTATAATGCTCTATGAGGCATTGCAGATTAGAGTTGCTGGAAGTCTTTTGTGAAGATTGTATCTTCATTCTTTTGTCGGTCGGCTCTGATATGTGACACCGGGTAGTTAGGGAGACCGTTTGTGTTTTTGGTGTATTGTGTATATTTATATCTTTAGGTTTGTACTTGTATAACTGATGTATGACCAACTTTTCATTGATATATATATGTGTGATATTCAGTTTTTAGATTTTCCGCTTTTATTCTAAAAACTTTGAAATGTGGGTGTAAGGAACTGAGTTCCTCTGATGAATACTACCCCACTGTTACATATCTTTATGAGCAGGTGTTGTATGTTTTGTATCAAATTGATGTGATTTCCTCGTCTGTGCCGTGTTTCTAAATATACTCTGACGAAATTTTATTAAGGGTTTATTGTTTTATAATTATTTGGGGGTATAGATTGGGGGCGTCACAGAAAAGAGTGATAAGCTGCATCCGTAGGGTCTAATGCAAAGTCTGCAGGTCGACAGGGGGCAATATTTGTCAAGTTTCTGTCGAAATTTCTTCTATCCACATGATTTACTTCAGCTAAGAAATAACTCTGATCTGCCTCGATATTCTCCACGATGCCGTCATTTTGCCATATGGTGATCCTCTGATGCATTGAGGATGGTACTACTCAAATACCATGGATCCACTCATGACCCAACAACAAATTATAGTTAGCCTTCGACTCGACAACCATAAACATCGTTGGTCTAGTTATCCTTCCAACAGTTAACTCTAACTGGATTGCACCCAAAGTGTGCCCAATTTTCCCCTCATAGTTTAATAAGACCATAATGTGTGGTTTAAGGCCCATATCAAACTTTCATACTTTTTATAACATAAAATACGACATCAGATTAACTGCTGTTCCACCGTCCACAAGAATCTTACTAACCACCACATTCTAAACCTTCCCATTAATAAAAAAAAGGCTTAAGGTGACTCCTCATAGCTTCATCGGGCCTCTCGAAGAAGGCACTTTTCTCTTCAACGTAGCCATTATTCATAACATAATAAAAAACTGACTTATGCCTGGCCATTTCAATTTGGCTTATGCCTGACATCCGTAGGGTCTAATGCAAAGTCTGCAGGTCGACAGGGGGCAATATTTGTCAAGTTTCTGTCGAAATTTCTTCTATCTACATGATTTACTTCAGCTAAGAAATAACTCTGATCTGCCTCGATATTCTCCACGATGTCGTCATTTTGCCATATGGTGATCCTCTGATGCATTGAGGATGGTACTACTCCAATACCATGGATCCACTCACGACCCAACAACAAATTATAGTTAGCCTTCGACTCGACAACCATAAACATCGTTGGTCTAGTTATCCTTCCAACAGTTAACTATAACTGGATTGCACCCAAAGTGTGCCCAATTTTCCCCTCATAGTTTAATAAGACCATAATGTGTGGTTTAAGGCCCATATCAAACTTTCATACTTTTTGTAACATAAAATACGACATCAGATTAACTGTTGTTCCACCGTCCACAAGAATCTTACTAACCACCACATTATAAACCTTCCCATTAATAAAAAAAAGGCTTAAGGTGACTCCTCATAGCTTCATCGGGCCTCTCGAAGAAGGCACTTTTCTCTTCAACGTAGCCATTATTCATAACATAATAAAAAACTGACTTATGCCTGGCCATTTCAATTTGGCTTGCTCTTGAGATCTTCAAGTTGATTGGGAAACAACTTATTTCCCACAGGTTTCTTTTCCTCGACTCCAATTTTTTCTGAAGGCACATTAGTACTTGATTTAGCCATTGCCCTTTCATTGGCCTCTCTCCCTCTCTCTCAGCCTTTCTCCTCCTTTGTTGTCTTCGTCATTGCGACCTCGACATAGGATTTTTTCCTTTGTAATTTTCAGGCGTGTAGGCTTGTTACTTCGACACCTGGAACCTCTATCTACCTTAAAGCTCTACCATTTTGCCTGGGCTCTTTCCCCTCTTCCAGCAGACCTTACCCATTTTTCCTTGGGTGTATCAACAGTCAGCTTAAAGGTACCAAGCCTATATGGTTGAAGACTTAGGCCTCCTTGATCCATTCTTCTAGGAACCCCCTTCTTGTCAAAGTTGAACTAACTGCGCGTATCTCTCCAGTTTCCCCTTCGACTGGCTATTCGAAACCTTTCAAGGTTTTCGGCCACTTTCTTATCAAACACCGAGCTGCACCTGGGGCATATCATAACCTCATATTTCTTCCTCTGAAAATGGTGGAGGAATTCAAGCAAGGTTTCATGATCTTTAGGGTAGGCCACCCCCATTTGTTGCTCACTTCGACAAACACTCTCTTCGTCAGCATGTCTTTCACTGCTCACTTCGACCATATGAACTTCCAATTTGGCGCCCTCGTTGATTTTCAATTTTTCCAACTTAACCTTGAGGCCCTCAGTATCCTCATTCATGTCTTTGATATCAATCCCCTCAATGGCCTCAATTTTCTCCTTACTCTTAAGGCCTTCAGCAGTCTCAATCTTATCTTCGACCTTAAGGCCTTCAGTAGACTTAGTCTCTTCTTCGACCACCAGGCCATCAATAGTGTTGCGGTGAGAATCAGATATCAAGCTATTAATTGACTTGAATCACAAATCTTTAAATATTCACCATCGGTCTTTGATTTATCCAAAGGAAAAGTTAAAGATAAAAAAAACCTAAAAGATCAAAGGTTCGGGGGTTGGTTATACCTAGGGAAGATGTTAGCATCCTAAGTATCTGTAGTACTCTAGAGGAACCTCTTGTTAGTATTGTGTTATTCTAATGGTTGTTTGCTAAAGGTATCTGCTAGGGGAGAGCCCTAGGGGTTAGTATCTAAGTATACTCGTCAAGACATCGCATCTTGTGCCTACGTATCATGACGGGAGTGGAATAAGAGTATACGTAGTTCTACTCAAGGAGGGTGAGGAACTCTTGACTATGGTCAAGGTTCCAAGGGGGAAGTAAGCATCCATGGCAAGACACTTACATGGAGTGTGACGACTCCAAAGTTAAGGTAAAGGTTGAAAGGGGTGTAAGTATTCATGGCAGAACACTTACATGGAGTGCGGCGACTCCGATCCTAAGGCTAGGATAAAGGGAAAGAAATGTCTACGGCGAGACATAGAGCACAATGGCTCTAATCTTAAGGCTAGGATTAACGGTAAGGAAGTTATCCTAAATATGACGTGGAGTTAATGGAGGGAAACCTTTCCTTTGGAATGATTGAGGGAACTGAACTTAAAGTTATCTAATATATGAGATCGAATAGAGCATAAGAGTGTAGGCAATTAAATTGATAGAGCATTATACATAAGTCATGGATGAAGAAATTAATATATGAGACAGCATTTGACATTCAATCAAGCATAGATCAATATCATATATCATGTTAAGCGTGTATGAAAAATTAAAGGTTAAAAAAGAATCTAAAAGATCTAAGGTTCGGGGGTTGGTTATACCTAGGGAAGGTGTTAGCATTCTAAGTATTTGTAGTACTCTACAGGAACCTCTTGTTAGTATTGTGTTATTCTAATGGTTGCTTGCTAAGGGTATCTGCTATGGGAGAGCCCTAGGGTTAGTATCTAAGTATACTCGTCAAGACATCGCATCTTGTGCCTACGTATCCTGACGGGAGTGGAATCAGAGTATCCGTAGTTCTCCAAGAGGGTGAGGAACTCTTGACTATGGTCAAGATTCCAAGGGGGAAGTAAGCATTCATGACAAGACGCTTACATGGAGTGCGGCGACTCCAAAGTTAAGGTAAAGGTTGAAAGGGGTGTAAGTATTCATGGTAGAACACTTACATGGAGTGCGGCGACTCCGATCCTAAGGCTAGGATAAATGGAAAGAAATGTCTACGGCGAGACATGTGCAAAAAATCGATTAAGTAGATAAAACGAAATTCAAGTAGATTAGGGTAAGCGATGACTAAAAGGTGCATGACTAACTCTAAGATGTTAATATATAAGAAGTGTACGAAACTTAAATTTAACTTCAATTATGAAATGTGATATATTAATTTTTAAGAAAAAGTCTTATAAAATTACAGGATATTAAGGTTGATGAACTTAAATAAATAAAATAAAAAAGGTTAAATTGCTTTTAGGGAAAAAGAGTTAATTAAATTAAATTTTAATTAAAAAACAAAGGCTAAATCAAGTCTTAAAAGTTAAAAAGAAATGTTAACCTAAAAGTTAGTTTTAATGAGATAAGAAGCAAATGGGCCGACTGATGCCTAAGCCCAACCGGTTCAAAACCAAACAACAACCTTAGCCAACGAAAAAAAAAAAGAAAGGGCGGACAATATCCCCAATATTTAACACGAACCCTAATTCCAAACTGAATATCTCTCTTTCTCGTCAAGACTTCCATGGTCAAAAACCCTAATCCCCTTTCCCAGAAGTCACCGGCCATCTCTTCCCTCAACGAAAATCACGTCGTCCTCCCAAAAGCTTAGCCAAAACCTAAATATAGTATCCATCGCGAATTCTAGGTGAACAAAAACACAACATGACGAAAGCTCTAAGTCTCAGTTCAACGTCTCAGCTACGGTTTCTCCCATTCGCGATTCAAGCTAATAAGATAAAAACATAGTCCAAATAAGAGGAAGAACTTACCTTCAGATGGCGTTTGTAATAGGTCAGAAGAGAAGACCGGAGATGAGGTTCCAAGAGATGCGAAATAAACGCGATAGCTTGGTGAATTCCGCTGCTCTTTCTGGCTTCGACCTTTCAGGTAAATTCTATCGCTTCTTCTGATGAGTGGTATTTTGTAATTTGCTTGGTAACCCTTCGTGTTGCTGTTGCTTGTTTGCTGTGTGGGAAATGATTGATCTCCCCTTTGCTGTGATGTTTCTGGTTTGATAATTTTGACGAAAAACTACGTTTATCTTTCTGTCGTCACGTGTATGTGTATGGTGTTATTCTGTGAATATGATAAGGGCTTGATGATGATTCTTTGGCGGTTTTTTGAGTGTGAATTGTGAATTTTTTTTAATACATAGTTTTTGATACGTGTGTATTGCGTGGACTGGTTTTTCCTTACTGGTATGCTCTTCTCTTTTCTCCCCTCTCTGAATGCGTTTATGTGTTGGTTTTATAGGCTAAGAAAAAAATTCAAATGAATCTTGTTTGTTTCTCTCTTTTTGGAATGTAATGAATTTGTCTAGACATGTTTTGACTTGGTTTTAGAAATGTTTTGAATGTTCTCCATTATGTGTCTGAACATGCTCCTCTAATCTTGGAAGGTTTTAACTATGTCTGAACATGCTCTTCATATTTAGGAATGTTTTTAAATGTTGTCTGATAAAATGTTTTGGAAAGGTTTTAAAATTGTTGGGGGATATGTTTTGTGTCGTTTTGGAAATTTTGATTCTTGTCTGATAACGTTTTGGAAAGGATAGTGCTACTAATCAATATTGATATGTCTTAGTTTGTATTCAAAGTTTTGATCCTCTTTAACCTTTTCCTCTTCTGTACTTTTCATGTGCATGTTTTGAGCAAACTTGGGGTGGTATTCTAGCAACAGCTCAAAGAGTCCTGTGGAAGTGAAGATTTTTAATGTTGTTCCATTCAACCATGGCTGAAGCAACTTCAAAAGGTAAACATCCTCCAATCTGGGTCATGGCTTGTATTTTCCTCAGGTAGCAACTAGATAGAATTAAACTGAGTCAGCGTCTGAATATGCAGATGATTACAGGCTGTTTTTGAATTTCATCTTACTTTCAACATCATAAGGTCCGTTTGGTGGCTTCCGCGTCATGAAAAAAAAGGTAACGCCTTGAGGACCTTAGGAAAGTTTGTGTAGTTGGAACACTTATTTTGTTTTGGAACCTGCTGTTGAACTCTTAATGTGAAGCTTTAACTTGTGCAGATTTCCGACTTTCATTTTGTAATGATACCAATACGAACAGGGCTGTTATTCATTCTTGTGATAAAGGCATAGTTGACCGCTGCCTCTCATCATCAACAACATCAGTAAGCTGCTGCGTTCGTGAAGTAGGACACCAATAGTTCCTTCGAAAGGTACTTGCGATTTTGAAATAGCAGCTTACAACTGGTAGTTACCTTCAAATTTTCTCCTTTTGAGCAAACTTGTAACTTGTAGTTATATTCAAATTTCTTGTCATTTGCTAAAAATTTGAAGCTCAAATTAGATTTGCCTTTGTCCATTTGATGTACTTGTAATTCTATTTATGACAGCGCGAAAACTTGAGTGTTATGATGTTTCTCTTTTTGCAATGGAGTACTCTTGCGTTGTACTTGACTTTACGTATATCAAGGTTTATTCTTGTGATTTCTTTTGCTCTTACTGAAGACTAACTTATTAAAAATGGAATTAATAGATGGTTTGTCCTGGCCGTAGGTACGAAGAGAGGAATAAACAAATCGACAAGTCTTTTTAAACTCAATAGCTGTGATACTGATGTGATCTTTGGTGATATCTTAAACTTGCATCCTTTTGGAGCATGTAGGCCCACTCGCGGTAGAAAACTTTTTGAAGTTTAGGCACATGACCTCTTGGTAATATTTTCATTTGTATACCTCTTGTGTAATATTTAAGGAAACGTGATGTAGGATGTAAACTAAGTATGGGCTTGGTTACTTGTAAAATGAGCTTCGGTTGCACATTACTACTGACATAAAAAACCAATCTATTTCCTTTAATTTCCTTTGGCCAAATAAAAAATGAATTTCTAATTAGAACTTTGTGAAGAACTTCGATTTAATTTGTAAATCTTGGCGTTAAGTTCCTTGACCTTTTATCTCATGAGTTCATGATGTTGACATAGTACTTGAAATAAACATGAAACTTTGGCTTATGAGCTCGGAATAAATTTGAACTTCCTCTTAACTTTAACCTATGTAGAGAGAAAAGCAAATCAATTGGAATTTGTAAATATCATGCTCCTTGAACTTCACTTTGAAACTCATTGCCACAACTTGATTCAAAAAAGCCCACCACTTCGATTCATATTGGTCACAAACTAGAAAAATACAACCTCTTAAAAAAAGCCAACTTAGGAGTAAGAATAATATCTCGCATGCTCCTTGTATTTGGAATTTTGAAAGATGGGTTTTGAACTTCCTTAAAAGAAACTCCCAACCATGTACCACTTCATATTGGGATCATGAGTTTAAGAATCCAAACATGATACAAACCACATATGTTCTCCTTGCATTGAATGAATCATTGAACTTAAAGTTGGGATTAAAGCTTGAACTCTTGGTTTGAAATTGAAACTTGGTTAATAAATATCCATTGGATACCCATGTGGATTTGAAGTTAAAATGTCCAATTTGAATCTTGGAATTAAATTACTTTGTGAAATTTCAACATGTTACTACTTGTAGCGTATGAATCCTTATAACTCTTGTAAACCTTAATTCTTGAGTTTGTACAATCCTAAATTTGATCTCTTGTGTAACAAACTAAGCTTTATAAGTTTCTCTTTTCCAATGATCCCTGGCTTGAAATAAATTTGGAAATGATACTCATGCTTCGAGACTCTTGGTGGATTTAGATAAATAAAACCAAACCTCAAATCTTTTCTAACACCTGAATGATAATGGACGAGGCACATTTGAACACCTGAATGATAATGGACGAGGCACATTTGATTTGGAATTTCCTTGGATGAATAACGATGTACGCCTTTAAATCGTAGATGCCTTGAAATATGTCCTGAGGTCTGGCTAACCTTATAATCATCTTAAGTAACTTGGGCTATCTTGAAACATCTTGAAGTCACAAGTGGTCCACATATGACTTATGGCATAGGATACAATCAAGAAATGTATTGAGGGTTAAACCTTAACCGTGGCCTTGTATTACTTTGAATGATACCATAACAATCCTCAGGTTCCCCTGCTTATTCCACAGGAATCCAACACGACTTGCAAGGATCAGAGAACCTCCACAAACACACACACATACACAGACAGCCTCCATGACTTGAATCTCCTGTTGTTGTCCTAGCTTTCACAAATGAAACAAACAAACAAAGTCTAAACAAATGGTTAATTATGCACGAATGATTGACCTAATATGTGATGCAGGCGATCAATGAATCTAAGGGGAAAATTTGGGGTATGACAAGTAGCCTTAGTCTCGTTCATCTCTTTCTCAAAAACTTCAGTAGTTTCAACTATGAAATAGCTTTCAGAAGCCTCGACCATGTTTATGATGGTCGACTCAGTGTAGTGTGCGTCTCCCACCTGAAGGGGATCTGAATCAATCTTCATTTGTGACTTTGTTTTGTCTTCGAACTTCAACCTTCCGTCCTTAATGGCGTTTTGCACCAAACCCCTAAAAAAGAAACATTGTGAAATTTTATGGCCAATAAAATTATGATATTTACAAAAACCTCATTTTTTTCTTTGTTCTAACGGGGGCATTTTAGCGCCAGGAGGCACTATCATTTGGCCGTCTTTGATTAATAGGTCAAAAATCTCGTCACATTTAGTGACGTCAAACATATACGTTCTCTTAGGAAACTTATCATTCTTTTCTGGTTCGACGAGATTTTTCCCTTTCGAAGGTATAGGGACGTTGCATGAATAAGGTGGCTCTTGCTTTAATTCTGCCAAGTCAATTTCGTTATCGTCGAAACCTAAAGGGTCAGTATGTGCTTCTTGATCATCCTCATCTATGTCAACATACACTACCCTTTCTCTCCTATTGTTCTTGGTTGCTCTGGCCTTTTCAACCTTCATTTGTTCTACCTGTCGAACCCTATCAGCCAATTGGACCACATCTCTCAAATACTGGGTATCTAACTTCTTCCTGATATAATAGTCTAACCCACCAGCATCCATTTCGACTAACTCATGTTCAGGCACTTGTGTAAAGCACCTTGCCTTTAACAGACGAAATCTATTGAGATAGTCGTCGATTGACTCAGAAAATTTACGCTTAATGCTAGCTAACTCTTTAAGACTTATCTTCATCTGTCCCATGTAGAACTGCTCATGGAACAATCTCTCTAAACGAGTCCAATCTTGGATCGAACTCGCAGGAAGTGTAGTGAACCATGTGAATGCGATTTTAGTGAGATAACTAGGGAAATATTTAATTCTTAAGTTTTCGTCATTGGTAAGATCTCCTGCTTCAGTCAGATATCTCGCCACATGTTCGAGAGTTGAATCACTAGTATCTCCTAAAAACTTTGTAAATTTTGGGACTTTCAATCCCCTAGGCAAAGGAGTTTGTAGAATATAATCAGACAATGGGGAGATATAATTTGGCCTATGAAGGCCAACATTTACCCCAATTCGTGCCATAATCCCTTCGACCATGGAAGCCAAATTATTATCCCCAGCCATACCATCATTTCGAACTTAATGTATGACTTCTTCAGCATCTTGATTCCTATTAACTATCACCACCCTAGGTTCCTATTCCCTTGGAACTGGTTGTTCGACCCTAGGAGGTTCGGCCCTAACTCCTGGATCAATCATCTCGACACAGGGCCCGTTTCGCTGGACTTGGTTAATTGTGGGGTCTTCTTCAAGGATTTCCCCCTAGTTTTTGACTATCACATCCCTTAGAATCTCTTGAGGGGCTTGTGAAACTCCAAAAAAAATCTGCAATTCGAGTCATCTGCGCTGCCAATTGCTGATTCGTTTGGGTAGTTGAACTGCAGTTGCACTATCACTGGGTAGTCGAACGCTGCAATTGCATTATGTAAATTAGCCATCATTGAAGTTGGCATACCATATGGTTTGTCTCGACCGTTCAAGGGCATTCTGAATCCAGACACAAAAGACCTGAACGAACTATTGCCTACTGGAGGAGGGGTCAATGGTTGCCCTTGCGTCCTCACTAGGGACAAGATAGGTCCAGTATAAGCGTTCGACGGTACTGCTGTCGTACTTGCTGTGGATGGAACCACTTCGGCTATAGACGCTGTGGCTGTAGTTTCTCTTGTTGAAGGAGGGGGTGGTTCATTATTAAATTGCGGATTCGCCATTGTTACATGTACACGTCTCCTTCTTGGTTTGGCTTCGTTATCAGTGGTTATTTTAGCACTTCTTAGTATCATGCAACGAAGTCTAAAGGAAACTAGAAATGAAGCACTATTAGATACTTCTACAAAATCTAACTAACAATACCGGTCCCACCGGGTGTGCCAATTTGTTTACCATCGAAAATGGCAAACAACCGCTAGTCCTCCAAAGTTACTAAGTCTTTGGTCACTTACAGGATCGACTAGATTGATCCTAGGACATGTGTTGTTAATTTAGTTTTTGGTTTTAATGATTATGAACATTTATACATCCAAAGTTATTAAGAGAACGTTGTGTTTTCTTTTAAGTAAGAAAGAAAATGTAGATGGAAAAAGAGTAAATTGCTTGAAGATAAATGACAAGTAATGAATGTAGAAACTGGAAATAAATTGCAAGTAAAGGTAAAAGACTTGGAATTTAAATGAATTTGATTACAGTAAATGGTATTCAAACGTACATTCTCTCAAAAGCATTATTTTCTCACACGCAGGTACTGAGAGTAAAATGTAGAGTTTTTGTACAATTGTTGAAAACACCCATTCTAAATGCTAAGTGTTTTATTTATACTAAATCTAAAATAACCGTCACCTAACAGCTATTTCGCCAGAAAGCGCCACGTTTCGATCTGCATGCATTTCGTTGCCTCAAAATCCTCCACATGTCTTAAGAAATTGATAAGGCCAAAAGGTAGTTATTAGCCTCATTTGAATTACATGATAAGGCCAAAAGGTAGTTATTAGCCTCATTTGAATTGCGTCTGTCGAACCGCTTCTTCCAATGAACGTCGTAGAACTCCAATCTGGGTAAGAAAAATCTTTCTAAGTCCTAAACCATAGCGTCCTCCATACATCAATCTCTTCGACCAGGTTCCCAAATACCTCCTTGTTGAAAACAACATTCTTTCTCAGAATAATACTTCAAACTCCAACCGCCCATTTCAATCTTCACATTCGTCAAAACGTCGTTGTTATTGGTCATTGTCGAAAATCATCATGCTCTTATTCAGAATATGACTTTTAAGCTCCTAACTTACCTCCAACATTAATAAGTGTCGAAAATCCCAGCCAACACAGGGCAAGAGGGTTGGTTACACAAAGGAAAGGTGTTAGCACCCAAAACGTCTATAGTACTCTATAGGAACCTCTTTGAAAATCTAGCGTTTGACTTAAAAGGTGTTGTTTGCAAAAGATGGTGGAGGCGAGGAGAGAAGTATTTTTTATAATTTGGTGTTTGACAAGACTTCCTGAGCCTCGTGCCTACGTGCCCACAAAGTGCAATGGAGAATCAAAACCTCGTAGTTCGTGGTACAAATAAAAAAATAGTTTGTTATGGTTCATTTTGAATGAAAAGACAACTTGTCTAAAATCAACAAGTATGCCACTAGCTTTCAAAGGTGGAAAAGAATCAACTCATTTCAAACAATACTATGGAGATAGAAGGATCACATCTCAACTATGGAAATGACTCATGTATAAACTTTATGAAAAATTTTAAAAGCAAAAAGTGCACAAAGGCACACAATGATTTGAATGAGATTTTGTCTTTTTTAAGTATTTTTGAAAATGGTCTAAGTATGCTTATAATTGATTAGCATTTATTAAGAAAATGAGTTTGAAAAAGCACTTGACAAAGTCAAGGTTTATTAAGAAAGTGGTTCTAGTTTGAAAGAAGAAGATTTTGAAAAAAAAGGGGGAAGATTTTGAAAATTTAAGAAGGGGAGGAGATGAAGAGGCTATCCTAAAGATTAAAATAAAAGCTATGGAAGGAAAGATCTAACCAAGATACAAGCCTTTGGCATAACAAACCAAAACTCCCATCCTTTGAACTCAAGCAACAAGATAAGCAATAAGATAAAGAGAGAGATAACCAAGCATCAGATGAAAGCAAAAGATCCAAGCCAAGTATTCAAGGAGGTCTACTCGATGTCAAAATGCCAAATAAGATCCAAGGGCTCAAGATATAACTCCAAAGCATAGGGCAAGGGACCTAATTCTAAGTCAATAATCCAAATCTAATGCAAGGGATAGTCACCAAATAGTTCAAGGAACATTAAGAGTTTTTTAGGATTTGTAGCCTTTATTAATGTCTTAAAATGAAAAAGAAAGTCCATGTGGACAAAGAGAAAAAATGGATAAACATAAACAAGATGATAATATGTTGTGAAATGATAAGCATAAAAATAAAGAGCATAAAGTAAAGAATGATAACGATAAATGTGCATAATAAATAAAAGGAAAAAGCTAAAAGTTAGCAAAAATAAAGTTAGTGTTCGTGTTAATGAAGACATTTTGTCATTTAAAATAGATTACTCAACTAATCAACCCAACAAGTGTGAGAACTTTGCATCATCCTTTGACAAGGGCCCCAACTTGGATAAAATCAACAAGTATGCCACTAGCTCTCTTAGGTGGAAAAGAATCTACACATTATGGAGATAGGAGATTTACATCTAAACCAAAGATGACTCATATAAAAAATTGGACCAAATGATCACTTTCTGATTAGGGACAAATTTAGCACTATGTTAAGCAATCGTAGCATAATCTATAAGGAAGATCATACTATGGGAAGCCGGTCAATAACAATTTATGTATCATACATGTTAGAGATGTGATATAAAGATCACACTCCTAAACATGTAGCAAAAGTCAAAACAAGGTTGATCAAGACCTAAGTTAAGGAAAGATGGATCCACTACATTAATCAACCTCTCATAGCACTTTGGACAAACTTATGCATCAATCCAAAGTACCTCAATTGATTAAATGATAAATCAAATGGTAGATTTGAAATGATGAAAGTTCATCAAGTACCATTCAAGATCTCATGAACAAGATGACCTACATATCTTCCAATTGATCAAAGAAAGGTGAAACAAAAAGGGATGAAAAAGAGAGGATCAAACAAAAAGGCAAAACCAAATTGGATCCAAGTGATGAACAAGTCATCATCAAAATCAATCATCCATTTTGGTGGATTAGGGTTTTCATCCCATCAACACCCAAGATCTATTGAGTTTGACGAGACTTGTGACCAAATCACCAAGGTCCAAGGCCAACAACATTCAACATAAGTCAAACGAATATAAAATGCAAATGATGCATCAAATCAAATCACAAATGATAAAGAAAAATCACACAAGTCAGAAACAAGTCAAGAATGATATATAAAATTTTTGAGAATTTTTGAATGCATAAAAGTATTTTTAAACTATTTAAAATGCTTTAAAAATGAGAAAAATCATGAAAAATAGAAAAGGATGAAAATAAAATATGAAAAATATAAAATCAGAAATAGAAATATAAAAGAGAATTTTAGAAATTATTTTGGGATTTTTTGGATTAAAAATGAAATTACTATGAATTTTTTTAAGAAAATGCAATTTAAAAATGAATATCATAAAATAAATTAAAAGAAGAAAAAACACGAAGCATTGGATCTATCTCACTAATCCAAGCTGGTAGATCTGATGATTGAGACATGAGCGCGCATGGTGGAAATAAGTTAAAAAATAACACAGGATCTCATTTGAAAACAGCCAATGAAAACAATTCAAAGTGCCAACGTGTCTCACCTCTGCAGGTCATCGTCCCCCTCTCCGGTCATCTTCTCCGGTGAACCAGTCACCGGAGATTGCTAAATGGTAATATGAGAGCATGAGACCACCATCATTGCAACCGTCTCATTAAGGCGAACTCAACCTCACTCTCCATTTTCATTTATTGAAAGGGAGTAGAGAGAATTTCAGAGAAAAAAAGTGAAACAAAAATCACAAAAACAAAAATTAAATGATGAACACAAGCTATCAACACCAGCTAGGTTAGGGAAAACATTCAGCAAGCAAAGGACTACATTGTGGTAACTTGTTTGATTGAAAATGAAGCTTCAAACTACGTTGTCCAAAAACGATCTGAGAAGCTCTGAAACTGAATTTGGTTGGAGCAATTCAGGAACTCTTAGAGCTTGATTCTTGTTGCAGAAGCTTAATAGGAACATAATGGAGCTAATTGAATCAAGAAAAAAGGATTGAAAGTGGCTGGAAATCAAAACACGATAGCTCACTTTTTTTGCAGAAAATTTGAAGGTAGAGCAGGGGTTTTCTGGTTCTCAAAATCTTGGAAATGAAGGTAGTAAGGTCCTCTATTTATAATTGAAGATGATAGAATTCTGAGAGGGGTGAAATGAGTGAAAATTCAGTGTAATCGTGTGCACCCTCATCATGAAGAAAACGTGACTTGAAATGCATCAAAATCAGCAAAATCATGCGTTTTATGAGTCAATTAACTTCTGGAAACTTGATTAAACATGTTTAGGTCTAAAACACGTGGTAATTTGGCTTGTAATTGAAGATTAGTTGAGGTAAAAATTTGATCATGGTGCAAATCTTCAGCTCCAAGTAACCATGTTTACATCGTGATGCATCATGTACACGAGGCTTTTTGCTTCAATTCTTTTTGCATCAAACTTCCTTGAATCAACTTGTAAACTTGGACTCTTCTTGCACTTAAAGGCACATGGATAATCATATAAACTCAAAATAATGTGTCCTTGAATATACTTTGATTGAATTGACCAAAGCTTGATGTAACTTGTTGATGAAGGCATGGAAATAAACACATGAACCTTTGACATTTCTTGAGAGACAAGCTACTAAACCTTGAGATGTTTTTGATAAAAATGAGATTGAATGACGCTTGAAACCTTGTACTTTGATATTAGAAGCCATGGTTTGATGGAATAGCCCTTGGGAATCAATGGTTGACCACACTTTATCCTTGAGGGAGCAAAACCCTAGCTAATGAATCATGCTTGGAATTCTTGATATAACACCCTACCTTGCAAAGAAACAAAAGGATATAAGACATATTTTTGGTATTTTGATTAGTGTTTAGTGAAACATAAATCATATAAATATAAAGGAAAAAGATACACAAAGAGGTGCTCAATGATCTCTACAAAAGCAAACTCAAAGATGAGAGGGTAAGAAAGCAACCAAGCTTGTGATCTTGTTTGTATGCAAAAATGCAAACAGAGGACGGGATATTAGGTTTAAAAATTAGGGTATAACAGCTGCCCCTATTTAAGTTTCTTTAGTTCAGAGATATGAAGATTGAAATCTTCGTCTCGACGAGATTGGAGATGCTTAAATACAACAACAAACCCAATTTTTGGCCTTAAGATACCGCAAAATGCACATGATATGATATGAAAATGAATGCAGGGGATTCTGTGGGGGAAAAGGATTCCACAGAAGACAAACAAACTGCTGGAGAGCAAAAGAAAGGAAAAGAGACTTCGCAGGGGAAAAACAAAAGAGTAAGATTCCATTGAGGGAAATTTACCAATGCAAGCAACAAAAGATACCTACGGGAGAAGACTTGCTATTGCTAAACAAAGCAAGACTTCGCCGGGGCAAAGGAAACAACAAATGGGAATATCCAATTCCATTAAGGGAAAGGAATCCAACTCAAATGGGGAAGAGATTACATATTACCAGACAAGTGATAGCTTTAACAAGGCAACTATTCTAGGAGGAAACAATTCCAACTAACGGTTACTGGGTAACAAGAGAAATATTACCTACTACTAGACATATGGTAGCTTAAACAAAGGTAATAGACTCAAAATAAAAGATCATCAACTACCTGCTACTGGGTAGGGGGAAGTAAAGAGATGTATTACCTACAACGGATTACTGGGTTGCTTAAAAGAAGGTAACAAACTCGAGAAAAAAGATAATTAACTACTTGTTACTGGGTAGGAAGAGGAATATTACCAACAACCGGTTAATGGGTAGGTTAACAAAAGTAATGAACCATGAAGGAAAGATTACCAACTACCGGTTACTGGATAGCTTAACAAAGGTAATCAGTCCAAAAAGGAAAGGAGACATTACCTACTACCAAGCGAGTGATAGCTTTAACAAGGCAATAGACTCAGGAAAAAGATATCAACTACCTGTTACTGGGTAGGAAGAGAAATAATACCAACTACCGGTTAATGGGTAGCTTAACAAAGGCAATAAAACTTGAAATGAAGGATTACCAACCACTGTTTACTTGGTAGCTTAAACAATGGTAATAACTTTAAAAGAGATATATTACCTACTACCAAACAAGTGATAGCTTTAACAAGGTAATAAACTCAGGAGATCAAAGTTCAATCCAGGAACAAACTGAAGAGAAACGGTCAAATGAGACTCGACCCAATGAAGAAATATCTCAACTGTGGATTTATTCCATCCAGATAATGAACTGGAAAGGAAGGCTAAAACAAACATCTTCCACGAGGAATAAACTCAGTGGGGAATTATTAAGGATAACCACTTTCTGCTTAAAGGTGAAACTCTATTGGAGAGAACACACACGCTCTGCAGGAAAACAACACCAGAGAGTGGGGAAACACCGAGAAAATGTAAGATGCATAATGCAACCAAAGGATTCTATGTACAAAGAATGAATGCGCATGCAATGAATATGAGTATGAATATGCTGACAAAACCAGCAAAGGAAAACTGGGGACGACCAATCATTACAGTACAACCAGATACTCGGCTAATCTCAATAAGATGGAGATATCAATGGAGATACTGCTAGGGATTCAATTGAAGAAATCCTACAGGGGATAAACAAAAGCCATCAAAGGAGAATAAATTTTACTACAAGGCTTAAAATTTTTCTGGGGAGAGGAAAGATACTGCTTGGGGAATAAACCCAAAGATCAATCTTCTAACATCAATAATCCACAAGGGGGATAACAACATGAACTCCGCTTCAAGGGTATGAAAGATCCACTGGGGAAACACATCATCACAAAATCTTCTTGGGGATGATAAAAATCCAAATAAACTCTGCTACAAAAGGACGAAGACCTGTTAGGAAAAAATGCAGAGTTAAAACTCTCATGGGGATGAGACAATATCCACTGGGGAGTCACCAACCTGGCAGATTTAGAGAAAAAATTCCTAGGAATTAACCACCTTCGAGGACAGACATCTTGAATTTGTTGGGGACACGCAAGAAGTCAATATCATAGCAAAAGGTCAAGCTGCAGAGAATTTTAAATCAATACCCAACACAAAGCTGGAGAAAACCCAACAGTTAACTGCTATCTCAAGACTTCTTAGAAGGAAACAACATTACTCTTTGCTTGGGAGCAACAAAAGCAATAATATCATAACATGAGGGTAAAAACTATGTCAGAGATTCCATATTAAGGAGAGACAGGTTTCAACAATTACAAATGCTTGACCACAACCTTACTGGAGAAGTAAACCATACTCAGCTGGAGAAAAATCTAAATCAAGATCTGATTGGGGAATCTCAATTTTAGTGCTCATTTGAGGATCATCTGAACTGACACTCACTTGGGAAATATTGGATTTCAATAGTTCAACACATCATAACAATTTAAAGGGAACAACTGTAGGGGATGGAAAGATGAACCTTCTAATAATTAACCTTCTAGATACAAAATTTTTCTTAGCGAGTTCACTTGGGAAGAAAATGGATCTGATGAGGATCATATCCCATATTTCAAAACCAGTAGTAATAATTGCACATCCTCCACTAGGGATCAGTAAAGATAATTCTCTGGGTACTAACAACCTTGAGAGAAACATCTTGAACTTGTGGGGATAATTAAGAAGTTAACATCATAGCAGAAAGTCAACCTGCGGGGGATTTTAAAACTCAACACAGGGTGAGAGAAAACCCAACAGTTGACAGCTATTTTCAACACTTTTTAGGAGGAAAATATGGTTCAGATTGGCCATAAGAGCATCAAACCAAAACAGAGAAGGTAAAAACCTGTCGGGGATTCTTCATCAAGTTTTAACACAGAACGAGATGAGATCCAACAATCACATTCACACTTATATATATGCTTGATCACAAACAGGCCGGGGAAGAAGAATGTTAGGCTAGGAAAACTGAATCAAGACTTAGCAGGGGAGTCCAAGTTTAGAATGCTTGAATTAACGCTCAACTGAGGAATGCATCAACAAGATCAAAATTTGCTTGGGAGATTATCAACAGACTCTACCAGGGAGAATATTGAAATATGCGCTTCGGGATCTTACCGTTCTCGGAGTAACCATTGACATTCCTTTTAATGTTCATAAATCAAAGGAAAATGTTTTTATAGTTTTCAAAAGCATGATTGTTTATTTATCTATTTGTTTAAAAAATTATTATAAAAAATAAATGAAATTTTGCAAACAGAAACAAAATAAGAATTGCAAACAAAGGAACAAAGGCCCAAATTTTATTGATAGAATGGTAGTCCGTAAATGGCGTAACTCCATGGATCATTACAAAGTTGAAAAATGGTAAATATCTGGAAAGGGTTACATTGAAATACAATGACCACTATTCTCCCTAACAACTTTGAATTCCACTGTGCTCAAAACTTCTGTTGAGAATGGTTGAATGAGAATCTTTGACGGACAATATTGCTTCAAGTGATCAAGACTGGCCTGATTCATTTACTTGCCATAATCCCTAACTTTTTCCTAGATTGCCCTTTCGGATTTTCAATCTACCGGGATGATTATTTTCTATTTATGTCTCTAATTTTTGCATGGACCGCCCTTTCGTGTTCTCATTCCACTGAGACGCTCATTTTACCTAAGCTGCCCTTTCGGGTTTTCAACTTAGCGAGCTGTTCTTTTATTTTTTTAGGCGAAGTATTTCTTGAGTGCATCAACATTCACAAGACGGGTGAAATCTTCACCATCCATAGTTGTAAGAATGAATGCACCACCATAAAAGGCTATCTTAACAACATATGGGCCTTCATAATTAGGAGTCCACTTGCCCCTATGATCAATAGTAAAAGTCGAGATCTTTTTGAGCATAAGGTCGCCTTCTCTGAACACACGAGGTCATACCTTCTTGTCAAAAGCATTCTTCATTCTCTGTTTATATAATTGGCCATGACACAAGGTCGTCATTCTCTTTTCTTCAATCAAATTCATCTGATCATATATGCTCTGACACCATTCAGCCTCAATCAACTTAGCTTCCATCAAAACTCTCATTGACGGGATTTCAACCTCTACAGGGAGCACTGCTTCCATACCATATACAAGAGAGAAATGGGTTGCTCCTGTTGAAGTGCGGACGGATGCATGATACCCATGTAAAGCAAAATGGAGCATCTCATGCCAGTCATTGTATGTGACAACCATCTTTTGAATGATCTTCTTAATGTTCTTATTAACAAGTTCAACAACACCATTCATCTTTGGTTTGTAGGGAGAAGAATTATAATGCTCAATCTTGAACTCATCGCACAATTATTTCATCATCTTATTATTCCGATTCGACCCATTTTCAGTGTTAATCTTGCTTGGAATGCCATACCGACAGATGATTTGATTCTTGATAAACCGGACCACAACTTTCTTGGTCACATTAGCATATGATGCTGCTTCAAACCACTTCGTAAAATAGTCAATAGCCACCAATATAAAATGGTGTCCATTCGACGCTTTAGGCTTAATCATTCCAATCATGTAAATTCCCCGCATGGAGAAAAGCCATGGAGATGAGATAACATTGAGAAGAGTTAAAGACACATGAATTTTGTCAGTATAAATCTGGCATTTATGACACTTCTTCGCATATTTGCAATAGTCAGGTTCCATTGTCAGCCAATAATAACCTGCTTTTAACAACTTCTTTGCCACTACATGTCCATTGGCATGGGTACCAAAGGATCCTTCGTGAACTTATTTCATTAACATGTTTGCTTCGTGTCTATCCACGAATCTGAGCAAGACCATGTCATAATTTCTTTTGTATAAGACATCTTCATTCAAAAAGAAATTACCAGCCAACCTTCTCTAGGTCTTTCTATCCTTCTTGGATGCCCCAAATGGATACTCTTGACTTTGGAGGAAACACTTGATACATAATACCACGACTTATCATCTTTGACCTCTTCTGCTGCAAACACATGAGCAGGTCTATCAAGCCGCATAATATCAATCCTCGACACATCATTCCAACGACTTACTTCAGTCATAGAAGACAAAGTTGCCAGTGCATCTACCATCTGATTCTTATTACGAGGTATGTGGTGAAACTCAACTTTATTAAAGAAAGTTGAAAACCTCCTTGCATAATCTCTATAAGGAATCAAACCATGTTGACGGGTTTCCCATTCTCCTTTAATCTGAATAATGACCAAAGCATAATCACAATACACATCAAGAATCCTGATCCTCAAATCGATAGCCTCTTCGAGACCCATTATACATGCTTCATACTCTGCCATATTATTTGTAGAATTGAACACCAACCTTGCGGTGAAAGGAATATGATCACCTTAAGGAGTAATAATGACTGCCTCAATACCATTGCCATAAGTGTAAACAGCTCCATCAAAAACCAAACCCCAGTGAGATTCAGGCTCTGGCCCTTCTACAGGTAGTGGCTCATCACAATCTTTAGCTTTCAAATACATCACATCTTCATCAGGGAAGTCAAACCTGATGGATTGGTAATCATCAATTGGATGATGGCCCAAATGGTCAGCCAATATACTTCCATTTACAACTTTCTGAGTTCGGTACTCGATATCATATTCTGACAACAACATATGCCAACGGGCGATCCGACCAGTTAAAGCAGGCTTTTCAAAGATATACTTGATTGGATCCATTTTGGATATCAACGAAGTGGTATGATTCAACATATACTAGTGGAGGCATTTAGCAGCCCAAGCTAAAGCACAAAAAGTCTTTTCAAGCATGGAGTACCGAGACTCGCATTCAGTGAACTTTTTACTCAAATAATAAATGGAAAATTCCTTTTGATCGGATTCATCTTGTTGACCAAGAGCACAGCCCATAGACTCTTCTAGCACAGTCAGATACATAATCAAAGGTCGTCCTTCCACCGGAGGAGACAAAATAGGAGGTTCAAGCAGATATTCTTTGATACAATCAAAACCCTTATGAGAATCATCTGTCCAGACACAATTTTGATCTTTACGAAGCAGCTTGAATATTGGCGCACACGTGGAATTCATTTTGGATATAAATCTGGAGATATAATTCAAACGTCCTAACATTCCTCTTACTTGTTTTCCTGTCTTGGGTGAAAGCATTTCTCGAATAACTTTAACTTTATCAGGATCAACTTCAATGCCCCTCTGGCTAACAATGAAACCCAAAAATTTTCTGGAACGGACACCGAAAGTACATTTATTTGGATTCAAACGGAGCTTGAACTTTCTCAGGCGTTGAAACAGCTTCAGCAAATGCTCAACATGATCTTCCTCAGTTTTCGACTTGGCGATCATATCATAAATATATACCTCAATTTCCTTGTGCATCATGTCATGGAAAAGAGTAGTCATAGCTCTCTGGTACGTCACACCAGCATTCTTCAAACCGAAGGGCATCACTCTATAGAAGAATGTTCCCCATGGTGTAATAAATGTTGTATTCTCCATATCCTCAGGTGCCATATTTATTGGATTATAGCCGAAAAAATCCATCCATAAAGGAGAAGATATTGAATTTAGCAGTATTATCTACCAACATATCAATGTGTGGTAATGGGAAATCATTTTTCAGACTTGCTTTATTCAATCTCTATAGTCAACACACATCCAGACTTTTCCGTCTTTCTTTGGAACATGCACAATATTGGCCACTCATTGAGGATACTCAGCAGTCACAAGGAAACTGGCGTCTATCTACTTATGAACCTCCTATTTGATCTTAACAACCATGTCGGTACGAGGTCTTCTCAACTTCTGTTTTACCGGCAGGCATTCAGGCTTCAATGGCAATTGATGCTCCATAATATTGGTATCAAGACTTGGCATATCTTGATAGGACCAAGCAAATGCATCCTCATATTCTCTGAGAAGCTCAACCAACCTTTTCTTAACATCTGAATTGAGCAGTGCCCCAATCTTGACTTCCTTCTTAACATCTTCAGAACCCAAGTTGATCATTTCAATTAACTCTTCATGAGACTGAATGGCTTTTTCCTCATGCTCAAGCAACCAAGAAATTTCATCAGGAATCTCTTGAACATCATCTTCTTCCACTTCAAACACAAGGAATTCAAAGTTGGAGATGGCACAGGGTCATTATTTTCAATGGGTTTAACAATCAATCTGCACAATGGTTTTATTTTTGAATTTAGAAAGGCAAATAAAATGCAAGTACTATGCAGATATCAAAATGATTATTATTTCAGGTTTTTTATGTTACCATTTTTTCAGAAAAAGAAAAAAGATAAAAACACACATAGATAACAAAATAAAATTTTATTAACGATGATGAAGTCTGAAACGAAGCCCACATAGATTCACTTTCACCTTGGGTAGAGTGAAAGGTTGTTTTGAAAATAACAAAAAAAATTACTTTGAGACATGAACAATATTAGGAATGTCAACGGCATTCCAATTTTGGGAGACCATTCCACGTGTCACAAAGTTTGGAAAATCTTCATCTGAGTCATCTTCAAAGATAGCAACAACTGACTGATCTTTGGCATGTATAAATCTGGCGTTGTGAAACACCTCTTGGATACGCTACAAATCTCTTCAGGTTGAACCAGGAGAGAAACCCAAACCAACCCTATTCCTGTTTTCAGCAAGCTCAATGATTTTACCCCAACCAATAGATGAGCCATTCTACACAATCTGTTGAGCGTCCTTCAGATAAGACATGGAAGCTCCATTCTTCTTAACAACATCATCGACGACAGAAAGAGCTTGGGACGACGTTCCCACAGCTTCGTTGACATCAATATATGAAAAAAATGAGAGATGGCTAACCAACATAGCCAGTTACCACCAACCACAACTAACTTCCCATTCTTCAAAAATTTCAGCTTTTGGTGGAGTGTCGAAGTAACAGCTCCAGTCTCATGTATCCATGGACGACCCAGAAGGCAGCTATAGGTAGGACGAATGTCCATCACACGAAAAGTAATCTGAAATAAGCACGAACCTATCTAGATTAGAAGACCAACTACCCCAATCACTATCTTCCTCGAACCGTCAAAAGTATTAACAACCACTTAACTATATCTCATAGGAGCACCTTGATAGGAGAGTCTGGATAGAGTAGATTTTGGCATAACCTTCAAAAATGAACCAGTGTCAACTAGCACATTTGACAAAACATCTTCTTGGATTCATGGAGATGTGCAATGCTAAGTTATGATTTCTCTCCTCTTCGGACAATTCCACATCACAAAAACTCAAGTTGTTGCATGTGGTAATATTGGCCACAATGCCATTAAACTGATCAATTGTAATGTCATAATCAACATAAGCTTGCTCCATAACCTTTTTCAAGGCTTCCCTATGAGCCTCAGAGCTCATTAATAAGGATAAAATAAATATCTTGGACTGTGTATGCGACAACGGATCAACCACATTGTACTCACTATTCTTGATCAATTTTAACACCTCATCAACATCAGACTTTTGATTCACGTCACTGGATTCACCGGATTGAATAGTAGTATTATCAACTTTGTAACACCCCCTTTCTATACCCCTAAATAATCACATAATCATTTAGGTACATATTAAAAATTTCGTCAAAGTATAATTATAAACATGGTATAAAAGAGGTATATCACATTATACATGAAATTAAAACATTCAACACCTGCTCAACAATTGATATGCAACAGTGGGGTAACTTTGCAACAGAGGAACTTAGTCCTTACACCCACATCTCAATATTTAGAATAAAAGCGGAAAATCTAAACATTGAATAACATCAACCACACATATATATATATATATATATATATATATATATATATATATATATATATATATATATATATATATATATATATATATATATATCATCAAGTATTATCCACCAACATAATTCATGTTTACATAAACATTCATCAACAAGATACATGTACAAATGTATCACAAAAGAATCATATACATCCTAGCTACCCGGTGCTACATATCAGAGCCGACCGACCAAAAGAACGAAGACACGCTTCACAAAAAGACCACCATCATACCTAATCTGCAATGCCTCATAGAGCATCATAAAACAACAGAAGGGTGAGAAATATTATCATAATAACAATGCATATAATTATATATCTTAGCATAAAAGTACACATATTCCACATTCTCACCACAATTCATCACAATTCACCCATATACATCACAACGTATATATATACAAAACCAAGCATATTCGTCATGCATACTTTCACAATTCTTATCATTCAACATAAACATACATATTCATGTTTATTCATCAATGCACCATTATAAAGATGATAAATGCAAATCATAGAGACCGACTCACGACTCTATGCAAATGCAATGTGGTACCGACTCAATCAACTCAAGTTCACTCAGGAACTATTTGGAACCATCGCTCGTTGCCAATGTAACTCCCCGTCAGGCCTACGATGTTCACCCATTGCTCACACCCCACATGGGCACACAATGTTTATGGATTGCTCACACCGCACACGGACACACGACCCGATCGCTCACACCCCACATGGGCACACGATCCGATTGCTCACACCCCACATGGGCACATAATCGTTTGTAATCATCGCTCACACCTCGCATAGGCACACGACGTTACAACGGATTCTCATTAGAATCACACAACACAAGAATGCACATCATTATGCTTCACATACAAAATGACTCAAGACATTCTTGAAATGGATACATATTCATAATATATTCATGCATTCATCTCATACTATCACATACAATCTATATACATTCACACCAATGCATTATTGTATGATTCACATTCAAAACACACATTCAAAATGGGAAAGGTCGCTAAATAACACTATTCCCGACTTTCCGTAATAATTAAATCGGCTAACAATTTCCAAATCATCATAATAGGAAAATACAGCTCAATAGCTTCACAACGATAACAAGAATGTAAAAATCGTATAAACGGAACAAAAGTTACGGACGAAAACGAAAACACATTTTTGAAAAATCTCATTTTTCCATTTGTCCTGTCCATACGCGTATTGCCCTGAGCCATACGCGTATGAGCAGAGACTCATTTTTCCTAAAGTTCACGTGTAAAAGTCCGTACGCGTAATGCCCAGCCTCGTACGCGTATTGCCCAAAATTCGTACGCGTATCCTACGCAAATCACCAGATGACCGGGAAAAGTGAAGTCCCATACGCGTATTGGCCCTGAAATGTGCCATCCATACGCGTATTGCCCAAGTCAATACGCGTATGGCCTGCCCCAATACGCGTATGGCCAGGCGAAATGCAGAATTTTCCTGCAGAATTCTGTTCTGCGTTTTTTCCCCAAACCACACCTAAATTCATCATCTAAACTCAGAAAAATACCAATTTAATGTCCAACAACATGTATCATTCGTGTAACAACAACAAGGGACCCTAAAACATCATTTCCAACACGATTAAATCGATTTCTACCATTTTCTACACAAATGGGTTTATACCAAAATTCATAAAAATCAACAACAACAACAACACATTCATACATAATCATACACATTGATAAGATAATAAAATTTCACACCCTTACCCAGATAAATCGATTCCTAGAAGTTGTTTTCTTGATTTCCCAAGCTTTCCCTCTTTTCCTTCTCTTTTCTCCTCTTCCTCTTTCTTTCTCTCCTTTTTCTCTCTATTTTTCTCTTCTTTCTCTTTCTCTCCTATTTCCTCTTCTTATCTCTTTTTCTTTTCTATTACTTATTTTCTACTCAAATTAAATTAATTCATTTTCTCAAACAAATTCTATTTCTACTAAATTTCTAAATTATCATTAATTGAGAAATGTCTAAAATACCCTCCATTCTAATTTTCCCCGAAAACTCTCGAAAACGGTAAAATATCATAACATGTCAACATAGCATATTAACACACCAATTTCACTGATAAAATAATTTATCACTCAATTTAAATAAAAGACTCAACAAAATGGAAATAATCAGAATCGGGGCGTTACAACTCTCCCCCACTTTAGAAATTTTCGTCCTCGAAAATATTACCTGATTCAAACAACTCCGGATACGACTCTCGCATCCTACTCTCTAGTTCCCAAGTCATATTGCCTTCTGCAGTGCCTCCCCACGCTACTTTCACAAGCGCAATATCCTTGCCTCTTAGCTTCTTAACTTCACGGTCCAAAATCCTAACCGGTAAAGCTTCAACCGTAAGGTTATTTCTCACTTCAACCTCATCCATAGGAATAACATGTGACGGATCCGGAACATACTTCCGAAGTTGCGAAACATAGAATACATCATGCAAATTCGAAAGATTCGGAGGCAACGCCACACAGTAAGCCACAACACCAACTCGTGCAGAAATCTGATACGGACCAATAAAATGAGAAGTCAACTTCTTTGACTTCAAAGCACGACCCACACCCGTAACCGGCGTAACTCTAAAAAACACATGGTCGCCTTCTTGAAACTCAAGATCTTTCCTTCTCTTGTCATGATAGCTCTTTTGTCTACTTTGAGAAGCTTTCATCTTCTCACGAATGAACTTCACTTTCTCCGTCGTTTGTTGTACCATCTCCGGTCCAACTATCGTCCTCTCACCGGTTTCATGCCAACACAAAGGTGTTGGACATCTCCGACCATACAAAGCCTCAAATGGTGCCATACTTATACTTGAATGAAAACTATTATTGTAGGTGAACTCAAATAATGCCAAATAACTATCCCAAGCACCACCTTGCTCGAGCACACAAGCACGCAATAAATCCTCCAACGATTGAATTGTCCTCTCGGTTTGACCATCCATTTGCGGATGATAAGCCGAACTCAATCTTAACTTAGAACCCAAAGCCTTTTGTAAACTCTCCCAAAACCTCGATGTGAATCTAGGATCTCTACCCGATACAATACTCTTAGGAACTCCATGTAACTTCACAACCACAAGAACATAAATCTTGGCTAACTTCTCCAAAGGATAACTAATATCAATTGGAATGAAGTGAGCAGATTTAGTAAGCCTATCAACGATCACCCAAATAGCATTATGACCTCTTTGCGTAATCGGCAATCCCGTAACAAAATCCATCAATATACTATCCCATTTCCACTCCGGAATGTCCAACGGTTGCATCAATCCACTAGGCTTTTGATGTTCCACTTTAGACTTTTGACAAGTTAAGCACGCATACACAAATTGAGCCACATCCCTCTTTAATCCGGACCACCAAAAGATTTTCTTCAAATCTTGATACATTTTATTCGCTCCCGGATGAATACTTAAGTTACTTCGGTGCCCTTCTTCCAATATCATCTTTTTCAACTCTGCCTCATCGAGAATACAAATACGACCACGAAATCTCAAAACTCCAAAATTATCAACCTTGAAATCCTCATTCTCATTCATCATCAAATCAACGAACTTCAAATCCAACTTTTGCTTTTCACATACGGTTGCAAGAAAATCATTCGTAACATGTAGCATACCAAGTCTCACACTTCTCGGCGTCATTTCACAAACCAAACTCAAGTCTCTAAAATTATCCAAAAGTTCCCATTCTCTCATCATCAATACGGACATATGTAATGACTTCCGACTCAAAGCATCGGCCACCACGTTTGCCTTACCCGGATGGTAATTCAAACCAAAATCATAATCCTTCAAAAGCTCTAACCACCTTCTTTGCCTCATGTTCAACTCTTTTTGATCGAATAAATATTTCAAGCTCTTGTGGTCACTAAAAACTTCAAATCTTGTACCATAAAGATAGTGCCTCCAAAATTTCAAAACAAACACCACGACCGCTAACTCCAAGTCATGTGTAGGATAATTCTTTTCCTGCACTCTCAATTGTCTAGAAGCATAAGCCACAACTTTTCCATCTTGCATCAAAACACCACCTAAACCAACCAATGAAGCATCACAATACACGACAAATGGTTCCGTCGGATTTGGCAAAATCAAGATCGGAGCCGTTGTCAACCTTCTTTTTAGCTCATTGAAACTCTCTTCACAATGAATATCCCAAATGAAAGCCTTTCCTTTACAAGTCAATTGCGTTAATGGAAGTGCCAACTTTGAAAATCCCTCAATAAACCTCCGATAATAACCCGCCAAGCCTAAAAAGCTTCGAATCTCCGTAACCGATCTAGGAGCCTCCCATTGCATCACCGCATCAATCTTGGATGGATCAACACTAAGACCACTATTAGAAATAACATGCCCAAGAAAACTTACTTCCGACAACCAAAATTCACATTTCGACAACTTAGCATACAATTGTTTCTCTTTCAAAATTTGTAACACAATCCTCAAATGCTCTTCATGCTCCTCTTGAGACTTAGAGTAAATCAAAATATCATCGATGAACACAACCACAAAACGATCTAACTGTTCATGAAAAATACGATTCATGTATTCCATAAACACACCTGGCGCATTAGAAACCCCGAATGGCATCACAGAATATTCGTAATGACCACACCGTGTCCTAAAGGCCGTCTTTTGAATATCCTCTTCTTTCACACGAATCTGGTGATATCCCGATCTCAAGTCAATCTTGCTAAAAACACGCGCACCAACCAGTTGGTCCAACAAATCATCGATCCTTGGAAGCGGATACTTGTTCTTAATTGTCACCTTGTTCAATTGTCGATAATCAATGCATAACCGCATACTTCCATCCTTCTTCTTTACCAACAATACCGGAGCACCCCAAGGAGAAACACTTGGTCTTATAAATCTCTTGTCCAACAAGTCATTCAATTGCTTCTTCAATTCTACCAACTCCGATGCCGACATACGATACGGTGCCATCGAAACCGGTCTAGTACCCGGAACTAGATCAATAGAAAACTCAACTTCTCTTTCCGGAGGTACATCCGTAATATCCTCCGAAAACACTTCTGGAAAATCACACACCACTGGGAACACATCGAGTTCCACTTTACTCTCCACCGACAATGATGCAAACAAATCGAACAATTGAGCTTCGTCCGCTAAAAGTTTCTTCAACTCTTTAGTGGATAGGAAACTCTCATCTTCGTCATCTTCCAAAGAAGGAAACCTCACCAACTTGTGATAGCAATCTATATGAACTCGATTAAATTGCAACCAGTTCATACCCAAGATTACGTCCAATCTCTCCAACGGCAAACACACTAAATCCATAATGAAGTCTTTACCATACATGGTCAAAGGACAACTTACACACACCAAAGACGTAGTTACTGACCCTGAAGCAGGAGTCTCAATAACCATCTCACCACCCCAAGAAGTCATAAACAAATTCAAACACTTAACGCACTCATGAGAAATGAATGAATGAGTCGCTCCCGTATCAATAATAGAAACTAAAGGTGTACTATTAATAAAGCATGTACCTTTAATCAAACGGTCTGCACTAGTAGTGTCTGTCCCCGCTAATGCAAACACCTTTTCGCCCGCTTGAGCTTGTTTCGGCTTAGTACACTTAGTACAAATGTGATCCACTTCTCCATAATTATAGCACTTCACTATATTCCTTCTACAATCAGTAGTAGCATGCCCAAGGCCTCCACAGTTAGAACATTTCACCACAGTCTTCCCACACTCAAATGATTTATGACCCATTTCACCACACTTGTAACACTTAACGGAACCGGAACCTCCTCCTCCATACCTCCTCTCAAAGTTTCCCCTATGCTTGCCCTTATCAACGGGTGTCACATAAGGTCCACTTCTAGCTTGTTGCTTTCCCTTCCTCTCGTTCAAACTTTTGTAATGTGTAGAACGAGCTTTGCTATCTTCCTCGAAGATTCTACAACATTCCGTCAAATCCGTAAACCTTCTTATCCTTTGATATCCCACGGCTTATTTAATCTCGGGACGCAAACCATTCTCATACTTAATACACTTTGAGAACTCAGCAGTAATTGCAGCATAGTGAGGATGGAATTGAACCAACTCCACAAACTTAGCAGTATAGTCCACCACGGACATACCACCTTGTTTCAGTTCAAGAAACTCCATCTCCTTCTTCCCTTTCACACTTTCAGGGTAATACTTCCTCAAGAACTCGGTACGAAATAAATCCCAAGTTATCTCTTCATCATCTACCTCAAGAACTTGGTGCATACCGGCCCACCAATCGTCGGCTTCTTCCTTCAGCATGTGAGACCCAAGCCTCACCTTATTCTCCTCCGCACAGCCCATGACTCTGAAGATCCTTTCAATCTCTTTCAACCAAATTTGAGCTCCCTCGGGATCAAATCTTCCTTTGAAGACTGGTGGTTGATTCTTCCTGAACTCGTCATTAGCATTCACGTTCGGCGCACCTTGCACCGCCCTAGCCATTGCTTCCAAAGCAGCAGCCATTGCATTGTCATTCCTACCAGCCATATTCTGATCATTCCCAAAAATGACAACAAGGTTAAACAACAGTTCAACCATCACAACAATAAGATAGACACAACTGACTTAACCAGGCTCTGATACCACTTATTGTAACACCCCCTTTCTATACCCCCAAATAATCACATAATCATTTAGGCACATATTAAAAATTTTGTCAGAGTATAATTATAAACATGGTATAAAAGAGGTATATCACATTATACATGAAATTAAAACATTCAACACCTGCTCAACAATTTATATGCAACAGTGGGGTAACTTTGCAACAGAGGAACTTAGTCCTTACACCCACATCTCAATATTTAGAATAAAAGCGGAAAATCTAAACATTGAATAACATCAACCACATATACATATATATATATATATATATATATATATATATATATATATATATATATATCATCAAGTATTATCCACCAACATAATTCATGTTTACATAAACATTCATCAACAAGATAGATGTACAAATGTATCACAAAAGAATCATATACATCCAAGCTACCCGGTGCTACATATCAGAGCCGACCGACCAAAAGAACGAAGACACGCTTCACAAAAAGACCACCAACATACCTACTCTGCAATGCCTCATAGAGCATCATAAAACAGCAGAAGGGTGAGAAATATTATCATAATAACAATGCATATAATTATATATCTTAGCATAAAAGTACACATATTCCACATTCTCACCACAATTCATCACAATTCACCCATATACATCACAACGTATATATATACAAAACCAAGCATATTCATCATGCATACTTTCACAATTCTTATCATTCCACATAAACATACATATTCATGTTTATTCATCAATGCACCATTATAAAGATGATAAATGCAAATCATAGAGACCGACTCACGACTCTATGCAAATGCAATGCGGGTACCGACTCAATCATCTCAAGTTCACTCAGGAACTATTTGGAACCATCTCTCGTTACCAATGTAACTCCCCGTCGGGCCTACGATGTTCACCCATTGCTCACACCCCACATGGGCACACAATGTTTATGGATCGCTCACACCCCACACGGGCACACGACCCGATCGCTCACACCCCACATGGGCACACGATCTGATTGCTTACACCCCACATGGGTACACAATCGTTTGTAATCATCGCTCACACCTCACATAGGCACACGACGTTACAACGGATTCTCATTAGAATCACACAACACAAGAATGCACATCATTATGCTTCACATACAAAATGACTCAAGACATTCTTGAAATGCATACATATTCACAATATATTCATGCATTCATCTCATACTATCACATACAATCTATATACATTCACACCAATGCACTATTGTATGATTCACATTCAAAACACACATTCAAAATGGAAAAAGTCGCTAAATAACACTATTCCCGAATTTCCGACATAATTAAATCGGCTAACAATTTCCAAATCATCATAATAGGAAAATACAGCTCAATAGCTTCACAACGATACCAAGAATGTAAAAATCGGATAAACGGAACAAAAGTTACGGACGAAAACGAAAACATATTTTTGAAAAATCTCATTTTTCCATTTGTCCTGTCCAAACGCGTTTTGCCCTGAGCCATACGCGTATGAGTAGAGACTCATTTTTCCCAAAGTTCACGTGTAAAAGGCCGTACGCGTAATGCCCAGCCTCGTACGCGTATTACCCAAAATTCGTACGCGTATCCTACGCAAATCACCAGATGGTCGGGAAAAGTGAAGTCCCATACGCGTATTGGCCCTTAAATGTGCCATCCATACGTGTATTGCCCAAGTCAATACGCGTATGGTCTGCCCCAATACGCGTATGGCCAGGCGAAGTGCAGAATTTTCCTGCAGAATTTTGTTCTGCGTTTTTTCCCCAAACCACACCCAAATTCATCATCTAAACTCAAAAACATACCAATTTGATGTCCAACAACATGTATCATTCGTGTAACAACAAGGGACCCTAAAACATCATTTCTAACACGATTAAATCGATTTCTACCATTTTCTACACAAATGGGTTTATACCAAAATTCATAAAAATCAACAACAACAACAACACATTCATACATAATCATACACATTGATAAGATAATAAAATTTCACACCCTTACCCGGATAAATCGATTCCTAGAAGTTGTTTTCTTGATTTCCCAAGCTTTCCCTCTTTTCCTTCTCTTTTCTCCTCTTCCTCTTTCTTTCTCTCCTTTTTCTCTCTATTTTTCTTTTCTTCCTCTTTCTCTCCTATTTCCTCTTCTTATCTCTTTTTCTTTTCTATTACTTATTTTCTACTCAAATTAAATTAATTCATTTTCTCACACAAATTCTATTTCTACTAAATTTCTAAATTATCATTAATTGAGAAATGTCTAAAATACCTTCCATTCTAATTTTCCCCGAAAACTCTCGAAAACGGTAAAATATCATAACATGTCAACATAGCATATTAACACACCAATTTCACTGATAAAATAATTTATCACTCAATTTAAATAAAAGACTCAACAAAATGGAAATAATCGGAATCGGGGCGTTACAAACTTGAACCTGCTTTCTCACAAAGACATCTTCTACTCTTTTTGAAGGTTTAGAGGCAAATAGTCGACCACTTCTGGTCACCCTACTAACATCAGCAATACTCACCACATAAGAAAGAGAAGGAATAAAGACTTCCTTACCATCTTCTACCATTGTAGCATTATACTTATACGGAACAAGTTTATCAGAAACATAAGACGTAGGACCCGCCAAACAAATAACCAAAGAAGAAGTAGCAGGCTTCAGACTATTATAAGAAATAACCACAGGTTCCGGAATATTGAAGTGTGGAATAATAAAATTCACATAATCATCTTCATTTCTATCCGCAGTAATCTGAATCAAATTCTTATCAAGCTTTTCTTGCAAATCTCTTTTCACAACTGCACACCCACGAGGGGTTTCTTGAACATATAGGACAAGCATCATGATCGTTTTCATAATAACTCAACTCACACAGAGTAGCATGCATTTCAACTAGAGATTTTCTTCTAAGATTTTCTAGTGGACATCTTACGAGCATACATCACCAAATGACTTAAAGGACATGAATTGCCTTTATATTTTCTCGAAGTCGGGAACCTTGAACTTGTGAGGAATCTTCACATTAGGAACCAAACAAAGCTCGTGAGCATTCTTTCCAAAGAGTTCTTTTCCCCTTAAGGCCTTAATCTCTTTTTTCATTTCTTCAAAATGATCTTGGAACTCATCCATCCGATCATACATACCTTGACTTTCATTAGCTTCAACGTGGAAAACAGGTTCATCAGTCTGTGGAACAACATGTACCACAGGCGGAGGGATCGTCATAACATGCTAAACAGTGGAAATTTCAGCAGGCTTGTATCCTTTAGGCATGAAGTTCAAAGGCATGCCCAAGGAAATATAGGAGGCATTTGATGAGAAGGAACACTGACAGGAGCCATGGAAACGGGGATAGAAATCACTTCAAATATAACAATTGCTTGAAGCAGAGAAGCTTGGGGAGTAGGTGGACGAGGAGACTGATTCTGCAAGGTAACCAGAGACTCGACTAGTGCATTAAGCTTTTCCATACCAGCACGGAGACTTGTAATCTCTTCACGAAGTTCACGGTTCTCTTGTTCCAAGTGATCCACCATCTTTCTCTGAGAATTAGCACGAGTGTTATAGTGTTGCGACAACTTGACTTCTGAGAAAACCAGGAAGAAAGAAATAAGACACCTGTCAAAGCAAGACCCAATGCTAAATAATGTGAATAAAATGAAAATGTTTAATTTAAGACATAAAGCAATCACAAACATCATAAAGAAATAACACTTTTGAAATACTGATAAAAATCTCACTTTATTGAATATTTAGAAGGAATTACACTTGGAAGTACAAGTTACAAAGGATCAAAATACAATAAGAAAAATATAGATCCTAAGGATCTTAAGGAATCACATCTGAGGATGATCCAAGCTGATATTTCCTTCGGAGTCTCTTGATCTCTCTCTCACAACTATCCTTCATGGTGGCCTTCTCTAACATGAGCTGGTCCACAATACCCTTCCAAGCACCGGAAGTAGGAATATGAGATGATGAAGTAGTAGAGGAAAACAAATCCTCTCCATGTCTCTTTACAGCATGTTGCTCAAGCAACTCTATCAGGTCATCTTTCTCCTTCAACTGCTTTTGCAACTCTAACTTCTCGAGGTTTAAAGCATTAAATCTGGATTCCCAAAGATCATTTTCTTGTTTCATCTAGGCTAAGGCATCTTGAAGTGTTTTCACATCTTCATAAGGAATGGGGAGTGGTTTAGAAACCACTATAGACACGGGTTTCTCAAAAGCATAAGGCATTTTGAGCTCCTTAGCTCGATCCTTTGCCCAAAGCATATAAGGTTCCAGGGCAATGTAAACTTGTCTTCCAAGCTCTCCTTTACCCTTTCTATGAATTTTGTGCCAGGCATGATCCATTCTTCTCCTCAAACTAAGAGAGTCCTTCCCTTCTTGGAAAAACTTCACCCTCTAATAGAACATTATTAGGCTTATCCTTCAACATATAACCAAGCTGACATCTCACTAAACTCGGGTTGTAGTTAATTCCACCTTTTGTACCAAGAAAATGCACATTGGAGAATTCCCCACAACTATCAATGATCTTGACATTATCATACACGGAAGAACACCAAGTAATATCAGCATGAGTAAGGGACATGATCCTCTGAGACCACCTCAAACAACCCTTGTTTTCCTTGAAAGCAGATGATTGCGGCAAGTGCGGAATAAACCAATTGTACAACAAATTTGTGCAGCAAACGATAGTACCATTTCCCTTAGAAGTCCTATGATGGATAGAGAAGTATGTATCACTAAGTAAAGTTGGAACAAGGTTCACTTTCAAGAATATTTGAATAGCATTAACATCCACAATGAAGGTGAGAAAAATACACAAGAAAGGGGGGTTGAATTGTGTTTTGAAAAAGTTAGATTTACTCCTGAACAAGGGTTTAGATTCTAAAACAGAATTCAGAAACTGATAAGGTGTAGCGGAAATAAAGACAAAAGTAAAGTAAAATAGCAAAGAACACACACTAGTTATCCTGGTTCATCTCCCAAATGAGAGTACTCCAGTCCCCTTGCCAAGCAAGAGATTTTCTACTAAAATCAACCGAATTACACTTGCTTATACACACTTATATAAGAGTTTTTCCTTTTGCTCAGACCACTGTCCAAGACTTCCTCTGCTTAGAGCTCGTGTCTAAAACTTCACTTTGCTCAATCAGCTCCTGACCGAGACTTCTATTTCTTAGACCACCTGCCTAAGACTCCACCTTGCTTAGAGCTCGTGTCTAAGACTTTAACCTTGCTTAGAGCTCGTGTCTAAGACTTTAACCTTTCTTAGAGCTCGTGTCTAAGACTTTAACCTTGCTTAGAACTTGTGTCTAAGAATTTAATCTAAACAGCTAGTTTAGAGAAGGAATAAATTACAAAAGATAAACACTTGATAAAATAACAGAGGTGTTCAAATAATACAACACACTATTACAAAGATTCTTAATCAACACAAGTGTAAAAACTCTTAACAAACTCAGATTTTGTGAAAGTAGTGTGTGTATGTCTTAGTTGTATTTGCACTGTTATTTCTTAATTGATATTCAAATCTTCATCTCTTATTTATAGCCAAGGAAAATAAAGACGTTGGAGATCTTCAACGGCTATAAACAGAACCAAATCTTCTAGTACATCTTCTTTTCCAATGAAGAAAGTGTTGGGATTTCACTCACAAGAGTATCCTTGAAACAAGGCCTTTGTCCAGAGGATACAACTCTGATTCAAGTACAACACAACCTGTAGAAGATAATGTCAATAAATCTTTAGTCCGATGTTAGCAGAACTGATATGACATTACTCAGCATTAGAGGCAGCATAACACGCTTCTGAGCTGGAGTGTACTAGCAACAATTTTTTTGATCTGATGCCCTTGAAAGAGTGTGACCAGAACCGAACCAAGCCATTTCAGTGTCAGAACTAATTCCATCAAGTAAATATAATTCTGCACACACAAACTAGCTAGTTACAGATCCTAGTTATTTTTTCAAATACTTTGTTATCATCAAAACCTTGGAGGATTCATGGCATGAACCAAACTTGTTTCTACAATCTCCCCCTTTTTGATGATGACAACATTAAGTATTTTAAAAACAATCAGAAGTAAAAATAAATTACTCAGCAACTTTCAGAGTCTGAGGTTTGTAAGCTCCCCCTGAGTCAAACAATCTAAGAGATGAGGTTTGTTAGCTCCCCCTGAGTCCTGTCTGTAAAGTCTAGGAGTTGAGGTTTATAAGCTCCTCTCCATGCAGAGTAATAAATCTACTCCAAGGGTGAGATTTACAAATCTCCCCCTATATAGGATTGCTAACCACATTCGGAACCATTATTAGCCTAAAATACTCAATTCATTCTCCCGCTTTGTCATCAATCAAAAAGAGAAGATAAGAAAGACTTTAGAAAGAATAACGTTTTATTATTAGAGAAAGTCTTTCTAACCTCTGTACTCTAGGCCTTAGCATGTTCACCATAAATGGTACCAGACTTTTGCCATAGGAGAAAGAGTAGAATAACTTTTAGAAGGGCCTTTGTTACAATAGATGATATGTAAATTACTTTCTGAGCTGTTATAACAAACAAAATCAGACAATCATTTTGCTCATTCTGATGAATATGAGCATTGGCCCAAAAGGTCTTTCACAAAATTTTAAAAAAATTGTGAAGAAGTAATCGTCGTCAATTCATTAACAAGGAGTTATAAGTTTCTTTTTAGAAAATCTAGATAAAAAACATTCTTCTTTAATGAGCTACGAGGACATTTTGAAGAGGAAGTATTAAGATGAAGAATTGAATTCACAAAATTATCTTATGTTGAAGACAATCTATGAAAAGAAAAAAAAAATAGCTTAGCAACATATCACATAAAATGATAGAATTTAAGCAAGTATGTAATAAAATGTTTGGACGACCTTAAGTCTGAATAGAAACAAGTTAAAATCTTTGTCAGAACACTCCCCTTTTAATGAACCAAACTTTTTAGAGTAGATTTAGAAAATCGGAGTATTAAAACAAGGATTTTATTTTATTAGAACTTAAGAATTAGTCCAATAGTTAACTCAAAGCACATATCAAAGAATTAACTTGTCACTGTATGCTTTAAATAAAGCAGTCAAGGAAGAAAGATATCCTGTGACCCCTATTCAGACTTAAAGGCCATACTTTAAGAAACTATCAGAAGTAATTCAACTGACTACTAACAGATTCCAATGAACATTCCAATACACCATTCAGAGAACAAACATTTATTCTACGAAATAGACCATGTTTAAATTTTTCTTGATGAAATCAAGTTGATTGATGGCCAGGGATTTTGTAAATATATCAGCCCATTGATGTTCAAAATCAATGAATTGAATATCTATCACACCCTTCGGAACATAATCCCTTATAAAGTGATATTTGATTTCAATATGCTTGGTTCTAGAATGCTGAATTGGATTCTTTGTTAGACAGATAACAATAGTATTATCACAAAAGATTGGAATTTTGATTCCAAAAATCTGATAGTCTTCAAGTTGATATTTCATCTAAAGTAGTTGAGTGCAACAATTAGTAGCTGAGATGTATTTGGTTTCTGTTGTGGACAAAGCAACATTTTTCTGTCTTCTACTACCCCAAGAGATAAGGTTTTAACCTAAAAATTGATAGGAACCACTAGGGGACTTCCTTTCAATTCTATCTCCAGCATAGTCAGCATCACAAAATCCAACCAGTTTATAATCTGAGGATTTTTTATATAGAAGCCCAATATTTAATGTTCCTTTCAGATACCTAAAGATTCTCTTAACAGCAGTTAAGTGAGTCTCCCTAGGATCTGCTTGGAACCTTGCACATAAACATACACTGAACAAAATATTAGGTCTAGAAGTAGTGAGATAGAGTAAGAAACCTATCATACCTCGATATTTAGTTGGATCCACTTTGGAGCTGCACTCTTCAGCACCAAGGATACATGTAGGATGAATAGGAGTTGACAAGACTTTGCAATCATCAAGATTGAATTTTTTCAAAAGCTCCTTTGTATACTTAGACTGGTGAATGTAAATACCTTCAGACTTCTGATTAATCTGAATACCAAGAAAGTATTTTACTTCACCCATCATGCTCATCTCAAATTCATCTTGCATAATCTTGGAAAACTCTTGACAAAGAGATGCATTAGTGGAACCAAAAACTATGTCATCAACATAAATTTGAACAATCAAGATTTCTTCCTTCAAAGTTTTCTTGAAAAGTGTAGTGTCAACCTTATTTTAACAAAACCATTTTTAAGTAAAAAATTACTCAATCTTTCATACCAAGCTCTTGGAGCTTGTTTAAGACCATAAAGTGTTTTTTTAACCTTGTAGACATGATTTGGATGAGTTAAATCAATAAATCCAGGAGGTTGTTTGACATACGCTTCTTCAGTAATGACTCCATTCAGAAAATCACTTTTTATGTCCATTTCATAGAGAATTATGTCATGGTTGATGGCATAAGAGATAAGTAGTATTATGGCTTCTAACCTTGCAACAGGAGCAAAGGTTTCAAAGAAGTCTATTCCTTCCTGCTAACTATAGCCTTGAGCCACATGTCTAGCTTTATTTCTAACAACTTCACCAAGTTCGTTAAGTTTGTTTCTGAAGACCCACTTGGTCCCAATGACGTTTTTCTCTTGTGGTCTTGGAATAAGATCCCACACATTATTTCTTTGAAACTGATTGAGTTCATCTTGCATAGCTAAGATCTAACCATTATCAGTTAAGGCATCATCAACAGAAGAAGGTTCAATTAGAGAAATAAGTCCGATCATTGAGTGATCATTTCTGAAGACAGATCTGGTTCTCAATGGTTCTTCCTTATTACCAATGACCAGTTCTTCTGGATGAGATGCTTTATACTTAAATGATCTCTTAGGTTGAACAAAGGCTTCTGAGCCATTGTGGGAAATCACTGAATCAGTAGAAGAAGGATAAGTTGGAGTAACTTCAGTTTCTGCAGCTTCTGGTATGGCTTCAGATATAGTGACAGATTCTAGATCATTATTCACTACATCTTTTTCTTTAGGGGCATATACCATGGAATATTCTTCATGATTCTGAAATCTTGCAGAGAAATCATTCTGAACCATATACTCTGACTTGCTATGGTCATATAAATTTTTATCAAATTTAACGTGCATAGACTCTTCAACCATTCTGGTTTCAGAGTTGTATACTCTACATGCTTTTGAGCATTTAGAGTATCCTAAAAAGATACCCTTTTGAGCTTTAACATCAAATTTCTTTAGGTAGACCTTGTTATTCAGGATGTAACAGGTACATCCGAATTGATGAAAATAAGAGATACTAGGTCTTCTACCTTTAAATAATTCATATGATGTTTTATTTAAAATTGGTCTGATATAAATTCGATTCTGAATATAAGAAGCAGTGTTAACAACTTCTGCCCACAAGTACTTAGGGAGTTTATTTTCATGAATCATTGTCCTTGCCATTTCTTGCAGAGATTTGTTCTTTCTCTCAACAAATCCATTTTGCTGTGGAGTTCTGGGCGAAGAGAACTCATGGATAATTCAATATTTTTCACAAAAGGATTCAAATGATTCATTTTCAAACTCACCCCCATGGTCACTCATGACCTTTAGAATTTTCAATTCTTTCTTAGATTGTACTTGATTGAAGAAGGTGCTAACACTTCATATGTTTCGTCTTTGGATTTGAGAAACTTCACCCAAGTCCATCTGCTAAAATCATTAACTATGACCAAACCATATTTCTTTCCATTGATTGAAGCTGTCCCAATAGGACTAAATAAATCAATGAGAAGCAATTCCAAAGGTCTAGAAAAAGAGACAATGTTTTTGTATCTAAAATAAGTTTTTACAATCTTTCCAACTTAACATGCTCCACAAAGAGCATCTGAGTGATAATCAATATCTGGAAGCCCTTTCACAAGTTTTAGCTTGGAAAATTTAGAGGTTAATCTCCAGTTAGCATGACCTAACCTTTTGTTCCAGACCCATTTTTCATCACTCATTGTCATTAGGCAAACGACCCTTTAAACAGCCGATCCAGAAAGATTAATTTTATAAACATTATCTTTTATTTTCCCTTAGAATACTATAGCTTTATCAAAATTGATAACAGAACAGAAGTCCTTGTCAAACACTACATTGCAACCATCATCACGTAACTGGCTTATACTAAGAATATTGTGTTTTAGGCCATCTACAAGCCATACCGTATTAATGATAGTTTGAGAATTACCTATGGTACCTGTTCCGATGATCCTTCCCTTCTGGACGCCTCCAAAACCCACATTTCCTTCCTCTTTCAGATTCAGGGTTTGGAACATACACCTTTCTCCTGTCATATGTCGTGAGCAACCATTGTCCAGGTACTAGGATTGGCATTCCATCTGTTCCTTTGGGCATATCTGCAGCAAAGATTATTTGAGATTTAGGTACCCATACACGTATGGGTCTTTTTGGGTTAGGTTCAATAGATTTTCTCCTATTTTGTCCATTTCCTTTGTGAGAAGGCTTAGCTTTCCTCCTATCATTTTGCTTCAAAAAGTTTTGACAGGAGTTATTCTTAACCATATCAACTAATTTGAACTTATCCTGTGATTCAAAAGTTTTCAACTTTGATGTCATCATATTATCTGATTTGTCAGATTCTGCTATAGCAATGCCTTCAAACTTCTTTTAATTCTTCTCTCAAAATGGAGTTATCTCTTTTAAGAATCTTAATATGACTAGTTTGATTTTTACAATGATCTAGAAGATTGTTCGCACAAGAAATAAAGTTAAAGTAAGAGAAGACCTCATCTTCATTTTCAGACTCAGATAAAAGTTCCTCTTCAGATGAGTGAGCCATCAGTGCTAAATTAGAATTATCTTCCTTTTATGACTCTTCTTCATCTAGTTCTTCCAATGTTGCCATGAAATTCTTTTTGAACCTGTTTCTAAAATTATCCTTCTGCTAACTTCCTTTTCTTCGGCTTTCCTTCAGAGGTTCAGGACAATCACTTCTGAAATGTCTAGGTTTTTTGCAATTGTAGTAGATTCTGTCTTCATCTTTGAGGTTGATCCTTTGGTTATTTTTAGAGAATATTCTGCTTCTTCTGGCCATTTACTGAATTCCTCTGATGAAACATGCCATATCTTCGTCATCAGATCTTCCATCAAATTCTTCTTTAGATGATTCATCATCATTACCATTTTTTGAAGATCTTCTGGTCTTGTCACCAGATTTTTCAGAGGCAGATCTCAATGTGAGAGATTTAAACTTTTTATAAGTTTGATCTCCATTGATTTCCATCTCATGACTTTGAAGATTGCTGATTAGACTTTCAAGGGACAACATATTCAGATCTTTAGCTTCTTGAATAACTATTACTTTAGGTCTAAACTTCTGAGGGAGACTTCTCAGAATTTTCTTCATATGATCTGTCGTAACCCAAAATTTGACCTCCTTTTTTGAATTTTGCATAAGCATGCGCATTCGCATCGTCAGCATACACATTCACACTTTTCTTTGTGTGTTTCTTGTTGCAGGATCTGCAGATTTTCCAAGCCCGATTAATCGCATCCTCTCAAGATTATTACATCACCAAAACAAGCTCAAAATAAAGGTTTCCATGTTTATTTATCAAGACAAGAGTTGGAAAATCAATAGCGGGACTTCTGCATCATTTTCCAAGCAAATCTGGGGAAAATGAGCTGCAGTAACCGGTTACAGCATAACTGATAACCGGTTACACGGTGTAAATTTCACCAAAAACCACATTTTTCAAGCATGTAACCGGTTAGCAGATATGCTGTAACCGGTTACCACGTACAAAGTTGCAGATTCTGCTGCATTTTTGGGACAACAACTATGCACTCTCTTTGGTCTTTGTTTCTACATTATTCTAGTAGCATGTGGAACATTCTAGACAATTCAAGACCATTCAAGACATTTCCCTTGCATTTATTCAATGCGTCACTTTAAATTAAGAGCACCATGTTACCTAATTAACAAGCATGTCAACCTTTGGATGTGGAAGCTTGCATGGGGATTGTTACCGAGTTGATCCTAACTAACCGAGTTAACTACCTTGACTCGGTGAGTCAAGTGTAACTAACTCCAACCCTAACTCCAAACCTCCCAAAGCTAAGTCCAAAGCTAGCTCCAAACCTCTCACACTCCATACCTAAACTCTATTTAAACAAAGCATCACCATTTTGCAAACCCTCCACAATCATTCACACAAATTCACACTTTCTTCACTCTCAATTCTCTCATTCTCCTCTGCATTTTTCTGCAACTTCTACGCATTGGTCTTCATCTTCTTCACCAAACCTCACAAAAGCTCTTAATTCTTGAAGAATTATCACTTTTCACATTGAAAGTGATTATTTCTTGAGCTTAACCTTCATCATCTTTCCATTCTACTGAATTTTGTGGAGCTTCAGTAGCTTTTGGATTCATTGCAAGTGATCACTTCAAGATTCTTCGGTGATAATTCTCATTTTGGAGTTTTCGTCGAAGTTTGCTCGATTTCGCTACAATTTGAAGTGTAATTGAGGAATCTCTGGTTTTCTTTGATTATCTTCATCATTTTACAATTATACTTGAGTTTCTGGAGTTCTATAAGCTTTTGAATTCATCTCAAGTGTTTGCTTCAAGCTTATTCGGTGATAATCCGCATTTCGGAGTTTTCGTCGAAGTTTGATCGGTTTCGCTACGGTTCAAAGTGTAAGAGCAGAATTCTCTAGTTTTCTTGGCTTTTTCTCTCTACACTTCATTCACAACAATTACCAGGCCAAACCTCCGGCTTGTAGGTTGGTAGATCTTACTTTACTCACTGTTTCAATCATTTCCGCGCATTTACGTCGTAATTTCGATCGTTTTCGGTTTAATTTATCATGCAATTGCTTGATCTTTAATCTCCATGATTAATGCTTGTAATTTGTGTTTAATTGCCCTTACATGATGTAATTTTAGTGCACAAATTCATGTCCTAGCATGTGGTGGTTGGAATAAGTGATTAAGTGTGGAAAACCACTTTTGAAAAGCTGTTTTTCAGTTATTTTTGCCTCTGTTACAGTGGTAACCGGTTAGCAGATATGCTGTAACCGGTTACACAGTGCAATTTTCACTAAAAACACGCGTTTTCAAGCATGTAACCGGTTAGCACATATGCTGTAACCGGTTACCACTGAACAGAATGGCCAATTTTGAGTTTTTTCAAGCTTGTTTGGTATCCTTTCTTCTTCTAACTTCCATGGATTAACATGCTTGATATTTATGGATGTTTTAAGTGCTGTTAACCTCTGTTTAGAGCATATTTACATTAATTCAATGATTGATTTATCAATTCTTGCAATTATGTATGTTCTTGATATTTGTTGGAACATGCTAATTCTTGCACAATCCTTGATCACTTGGTACATGATTTGTGATACATGCTAATATTTGTTTGACGCTGTTTTGCATTTCCAATTCTTGATCACATTAAGTTTGTTCTTTATTGAGTAAATTTAATCATGTATAATCAATAATTTACACCTTTTGCTTTAATGATTTTCCATTCTCTTTGGAAAGTTGTTAGTATAACATTCCCTTTTGATTAGTTAATCGAAACCATGTTTCGATTAGTTGATCCTCCCTTTCCCTCTCTTTAGGCTTCCTTTAGAGTTTTTTCTCTCTTTTCCCCCACGAGGAGTTGAAGATTCATACGACGGCCGATACACAACTGGGGAGCGCTGTACAAACTAAAGTTGTTACGCTGTTCACTTCACAACACGCAGGAGCACTGTACAACATTGGAGTGGTTGCGCTGTCCGTTTCACTTCCCACACTATATTTTAGGTGCTAGAGAAGGAATGAGGATGGAGTTTTCCTGTCCTCATTCTGGCTATTTCTTTGGTAAGGGTGTCTTGTCCTCTCCTTAAGAATAGTCACCTCTATCCTCCAGCTATAGTGTTTCTCATTCCCCAGTCGAGTCGATCCTTGATCACTCTTCTCTCTTTGCGATCTCTTTCATCCTTGATCACTCCTATCTCAATCTTTCTCTTGATCTATCACCATTCTTCTTGGTTACGATCCTATGTTCCTTGGGTTAGCAAGCTTTCTTCGTTTCAATACCCTATGCTTTTCTTGCGGTCCATCATTGCTTCTTGATTCCCCTGAAGAGTCTCAATTCTCTTTCTCTGGTCCAACACAGTTTTCCTATCAAGACCATTTTTCCCTTTGAGCTCGCTCCTTTCTCGGGCTAATCACCTATTCTTGGTTAATCACCCGTTTCTTCAGTTAATCACAGTCCGTCTGTTAATACTGAATTCCTCTTGGGTTAATCACCTTATCTTGGTTAATCACCCGTTTCTTCAGTTAATCACAGTCCGCCTGTTAATCACTGAGTCCCTCTTAGGTTAATCACCTCTTCTTGGTTAATCACCCTTTTCTTCAGTTAACCACAATCAGTCTGTTAAAATACTGAACCCTTTTTCGAGTTAATCACCTTCTCTTGGTTAATCACTCGCTGTTCTCTTCGGTTAATCAGAGTCCGTCTGTAAACACCGAATCCCCCGCAGTTGGCAACCTCCTATTGGTTCGAATACTTGCACTCTTGGGTTAGTAACCTTTCTTTGGTTCAAATACCCTTTCTTCGGTTGAGTATTGTTTGTTCAGTCAGTTTACCGAACCCCTTTGGGTCACGACCTTTACTCGGTCCTACACCCGTTCTTTGGGTCATAACCTTTGCTCGGTCCTACACCCGTCCTTTGGGTCACGACCTTCGCTCGGTCCTACACCCGTCCTTTGGGTCACGACCTTCGCTCGGTCCTACACCCGTTCTTTGGGTCATGGCCTTCGCTCGGTCCTACACCCATTCTTTGGGTCACGACCTTTGCTCGGTCCTACACCCGTCCTTTGGGTCACGACCTTCGCTCGGTCCTACACCCGTTCTTTGGTTAATCACAGTTTTCTCTGTTAAAACCAATGCTTCTCTATCCCCACAGAGTTGCAGTCCTTTCTTTCTTCGGTTAACCACTGCCAGTCAGTTAAAATACCGAGGCCCCTTCAGAGTCAAACACATTCTCTTAGTTCAACACTCTCTCTCTTGGTTTATCACAGTCCATCTATTGACACCAGCTTCCTTTCCCCGCCAGGGTCCTACTCTCTTTCTTCGGTTAACCACTGCCAGCCAGTTAATATACCGAGTTTACTTTTTCTCTTGGTTATGACACCATCCCTTTATTTGGATCCCCAGCGGAATCCTTCCTATTCCCTTTGCTCTTACTTTCTTGGTTTCGACACCGATCCTCTTTGTTATCCCCAATAGAGTTTCTCTCACTCTTGCTCTTGGTTTGGACACTATTCCTCTCTCATCTCTTGCTCTTGGTTTAGACAACATTTCTTTCTTTATCCTCTTGCTCTTGGTTTAGACACCATTTCTCTCTTACTCTCTTATTCTCTTGGTTTAGACACCATTTCTCTCTTACTCTCTTATTCTCTTGGTTTAGACACCATTTCTCTCTTACTCTCTTTTTCTCTTGGTTTCGACACCATTCTCGCACTCTATTCTCAATACAGTTGCTATTCCTTGTCTTTCACTCTTTTCTTGGTTTCGACACCATTTCTTTGGAATCCCCTGTGGAATTTCCTTTTTTTCTCTTTTCTTGGTTTCGACACCATTTCTTTGGAATCCCCAGTGGAATTTCCTTCTGTCTTTTTCTCTTGGTTTTGACACCGCTTTCCTTTCCTTTTCCGTTCAGTCCCCCGAACTACGGAAGCTCAGATTCTGCATTCTTTTGAATGTATGATACGTAGGCATGAGATCGCAATGATCTCGACGAGCACACTTCCACCTTTCTTCCGTCTTCCTCCTTTTCTTCCTTCTTTTTCGTCCCCTGGTTCCTCTGAACTACGGCGCTCTGACTTCCTCATTGCACTATGAGGGTACGTAGGCACGAGGACTTCGTTCCTCCGCGAGCACTTTCTTTCCTTTCTTTCTTTTCCCCCTTTCCTTTCTTCCTCTCTTTCTTTAGCTAGAAGCCTTTAGATAGATAATCCATCCAAGCCTAGAAGCAAGCGAAATGGTTCCCGTCGAGTACGACAGATGCATTAGGTGCTAGTACCTTCCTTTCGCATAACCGACCCCCCGTTCCCGTTTCTATTCCCCTTGGGTTTTATCGATATTTTCCCTGTCCTTTGGGACTAAATAAAGTTCGGTGGCGACTCTGTTGTATCTTTGAGTGTGCGATTCACTCAGGTAGATTTCTAGCCATCTTCATGATCAGCTGTTGAGTAGCTTTTGTTCAGCACTTGAAGGTCTGAGACAAGAACATGAAACCTGGAGAACGTGGTTTCAATATCCTCATCTTCCTTCATTTTGAATAACTCATACTTTTGTATCAACAAGCCAGCTTTGGCTTCATTGACTTGTTGATTTCCTTGATAAGTAGAACACAACGATTCAAAGATAGTCTTAGTAGAAGACTTATCAATGATCTTCAAATACTCAGCACGTGGAAGTGCATCAACTAGAATACCTCTGACTCTGTGATGTTTTTCTGTAGATTTTATTTTGAGCTGGAGTCAAGAATGTCAATGCCTACAGGAATGTCAATGCCATCCTTAAGAATATCCCATAGCTCATCATCGAGTCCAATGATATATGTGTACATCTTACTTTTCCACCATTCAAATTCAGTAGAATCACCACTGAATATAAGAGGTTTAGCAGTATAATGATTTCTCTCAGAGTTATTATAATCATAGGGAATCCCCCTTGGGGTACAAGAATTAGTAACCTCAGGATCCATATTTTTTTTGTTGGATCTTTGATTGTACCATTGTTAAGTGTTATGTACAGACCTTGCTCTGATGCCAACTGAAGGTGAGAAAAATACACAAGAAGAGGGGTTGAATTATATTTTGCAAAAGTTAAATTTACTCCTGAACCAGAGTTCAGATTCTAAAACTGAATTCAGAATCTGATAAGGTGCAACGGAAATAAAGACAGAAGTTAAGTAAAATAGCAAAGAACACACAGTCGATATCTTGGTTCCTCTCCCAACTGAGAGTACTCTAGTCGCCTTGCCAAGCAAGAGATTTTCCACTAAAATCAACCAGATTACACTTTCTTATACACATACTTGTATAAGACTTTTTCTTTTTGCTCAAACCAATGTCCAAGACTTCCTCTGCTTAGAGCTTGTGTCTAAGACTTCACTTTGCTCAATCAGCTCCTGACCGAGACTTCTCTTACTTAGACCACCTGCCTAAGACTTCACCTTGCTTAGAGCTCATGTCTAAGACTTTAACCTTACTTAGAGCTTGTATCTAAGACTTTAACCTTGTGCATACCCCAAATTTTGACCACTAATATTTCCCATCATTGGGCAAATCATCATCACAATATGGATGAACCATTATGCCTCACCATTCTCCCCAAATATGGGTGAGCATTCACTACTATAAAAAATTAGGGTTTCAAGCCCTCTCTGAGCCTTAGACAAAGGATCAATCAGAAATGACATGATCTTTAACTTTTCTAACCTCTCAAACATCCCCAAAGGATCAAGAGGACTCCCACTTCAAGGATTAAGCACAAGGCTGCTCCCTTCTAGGTGGATTAAGCCTCAAGATCGCCAGTGTCACCAAATTAGGGTTTTGGTCGACCAAGGCCTCCAGATGGAAATTTTCCTCTGGACATGAGCCAATGCTTCAAAGAATAACCTAATATACTCCATGGAACCTCATGGATCCAATCCTTAAGTCAATTTTGCTTCAGGGGATACATTCATAAAAAATCAATAATTAGGGTTTCTTGACCTAATTCACCCCTAAGTTGACTTTTGGGACAAGACATGAGCCAAGACCTCAAGGGAGGATTTGAGGGTCTCTAATACACCACATTGATCCATTTGCATCAATGGATTGGTCCAAGAAGCTTGGGCAACAAGTTTCAATTTCATCAGAACCACAATTAGGGTTTCGCGGGAAAAGTCAACTGTATCTTTGACTTTTGACCCAGGCATGCTCCCAAACCTTGGGACATGATTCAATACACCCTATAACACCTATGAAATCAATCCATCGAGTTTGATTTTGGTCAAGGACTTGATTTCATAGAGGATCGCACAGTTTGGAATTCTTCTGACAAAAAGTCAACTGTGCACAAAAGTCAACTTTGACTTTTTGAGAATTTTCACAATTATGGTTCTTTGACCCTAAAATGATGTTAATGTGTGATTTGGATCATCATTCATCAAGAAAAATCAAGAAAAGTGGGATAACTTGTAAAAGGGGTAACCATAAAAACTTAGAAAATTTTCTAAGTTAGGAAACAAAGTGGCTAGGGTACCAACTTTGGAGGATCATAACTCCTAAACCACAAGGCCATTTTTCCCCATTCAAAGCTGGATTGGTAGCTCTCATGGCCCTCTACAAAAGCTTCAAACACAACTCATTCCAATTCCTCATGGATATTAAGTTATGGAATGATCAAAATCACAAAAAGTGAAAATGTCACTTTTTTCCAACACTTAGTGAAATTTTCACTAAGTCAGAATCTGCCTTCACTTTTTTCCAAATGTTGGGGAATTTTTCACTTGGATCCAAAAGGTATCAAAACCAACTATGATCAAACAGTTGTTGTATCATATGAGGGCTTTCCAAAATGGCCAAGAACTCCATCAAATTCCACTTGTGCCATGAGATATGACAATGGCAATATGCCTTGCTGAAAACTATCAAAGCAAGGCAGATTTGTGCATTTTGTTCGATTTGCCAAATTTGTGCAAATGACAAACACACTTATCCATATGAACACCTCAGGGGGAGACCAAGGAGGGACAAAGACTGATCCATCAGCCTCCCAAGTCTTTGGAACCAAAAGTAGCATGCCAAACCTAGAAATGCCTAAAAGAGGGACAAGACTCCAATTTTGGTTTGGAGTATTTAATGGATGCACCAAGGTGGCATGGACTGAGCCATTTACAACTGAATTCAGTCAAGAATTATCCAAGACCAAGGGAACCAGCAGCCTGTGCCCTAACCTCTAGTCAATGGCTAGAGGAGACTTGGATTCCCATTGATCAACATTGGCCAAACCTCTGCTGCAGTTGCCAATCACTATTGCTGTAACACCCCAATTTCCCATTTTTATAAAATATAGAGATATCATTAATATAATCAGAGTTTACTACAAAAAATAAGGTGTCACTTCGTTAAAAATCAACATACTGAATCTCTTTTCATTTAAAGAAATAAAAACAGCGGAAAAACAAGTATTTATCCAATTTACGGCCACATGCCAACGACATCAAAATAACACCCACATTAAACGTGGTCCACCATAAGTTCAATAAAAATGAAAGATACGTAACAAATGAATGATGAATAATGAATAACAAATAATAAAATCCCCAAATCCTGTGTTACGTATCAGAGCAACTCCTAAGACTTGATCAGGCAACACACACTCCATGCACACTCAAGTACCTGGATTATCTGTACTTCCGAAGAAGCACATACACAACAACAACAAAGGGGTGAGAACTACATTCAATAATAAACGGCAAATAACACATGATAAGAGTAGTTACCCACAGTCAATCATACAATCACATAATCACGACATACTTGTCATTTCAATTAAAATCTAATCAACATGTAAGAACAATGCAATGTGACTCAACAAATGACACAATGCAAGTGGTACCAATTCACCATGGTTCATTCAATCGAACCCGGATAAATCACATACACCTCTACTTGGCAATGATTTATCTCCACCACACTCCTCATTGGATTTCGGGTGAATCACATACACTCCTCCTGAGCAATGATTCACCACCACTGACACCATGAATGCATGACAACAAATATGCATATAATGTACATGTATAGTCATAGTTGTACATCTCCACGATCCTCCTAATCACGATCAATACATAATGCCATAGCATACACCTCACATGACAATGATTAGCTAATTACTAATTAAATCACCAAAATTACTAAATTAATTACTTTTATTACCAACTTCCCATTTCTCAGGGTCTGACATCTATCCCCAACCTCTCAAACCAAATGAAACCGATTCGGACGCGAAAACGAAAAGAAATCACGAAACGGTAAAATTCTGCACACTCGCTGATCATACGCGTATTGCCCTGTGCCATATGCGTATGACCTCCTCTCTCGCCCTGCCATACGCGTACTGCCCTACCTAATATGCGTATGGGCAGAGGCATGTTTTCCCTCAAATTCCACTTCCAGATCTGGTTACGCATATCCCCTCTCCATACGTGTATTGCCAAGCCTCCATACGCGTACTGTTACGCGTATGGGCAGAGGGCCGTGCCAAAGTGACATTCATACGCGTATTTCCCTCGTAACACCTTTCCATACGCGTAACAACACGTCTGTTATGCGTATTGGCCTCCTGCATGCCAATCCATACGCATATCACTCTCCTTGTTACGCGTATGGGCAGAGACTGAGGAAAATACCCAATTTTTCCATACCAGTCAAAATTATGCCACTTTGATCTCTCTACTACACTTCCAATCAGTACTAAAATTAGTTCTACATCAATTTTATGACCTACAATTTCATCCTACATATTTTACCTATTATTACTAATTGAATTACAGTCTTAGATCTAATTTCGTGCCCTCAACCTGCATCAAAACAGATCTGCAACCAAATGCATTCATACAGCAGCAACAGTATAATTTATACATGAAAATCATACTATCATCAACGATTCAATACATATCAGAAATCAAACATTCATATCATACTCAGAATTTCATCAACCATAAAGCATACAAAAATCCTACGAGGGAAAGGACCCCTCACTACCCTTTCACGCTATTATCGCCTGTATTGAACCCATTCTCCCCCCTTACCTCGAATTCGTTCAGAAAATCCTGCGAGAATTTGTTCTGAAGAGTGGCCTAGCAATTGTTTTCCCCTTGTTCTTCCTTCTCTCACCCTTTCTCTTTTCTTTTTCTTGTTTTACGTGAAAACCAACTATTCCCCCACTAAACCCTCCTTAATCCTAATTAATCCGATTTCATTTAATTAACAATAAAATAATAATAATATTAATAATAATAATCCTAATAATAATAATAATAATAATATTAACCATATTACTATTATTATTTTCACTGCTATATCATTATTATTAAACTAAGGTCTTTAATTCCCACTATTTAAATAAGGCACTACCCTTCACTCACCCTTAGTAAGGCCAAATAAATAAAAAGAATACACAACGATTAAATAATTGAAATGGGGTGTTACAACTCTCCCCCACTTAAATTATTTTCGTCCTCGAAAATGTACCTGATGGAAACAATTCCGGATACGACTCCCGCATCCTGCTTTCCAATTCCCAGGTCACACCCCCTCCAGCAGCTCCTCCCCAAGCTACTCTCACCAGAGGTATCTCCTTCCCTCTAAGTTGCTTCATCTTGCGATCCTCGATCCTTATCGGCATCGCTTCCACAGTAAGATTATCCCTAATCTGCACTTCATCCCTCTGAATACATGAGATGGATCCGATACATACTTCCGAAGTTGCGACACATGAAACACATCATGCAAGTTTGAAAGTTTGGGCGGTAATGCCACTCTATAAGTAACTGTACCAACTCTCTGCAAAATCTGATACGGTCCAATAAACTTAGGATCCAGCTTCTTAGATTTCAATGCACATCCAACACCGGTCACTGGGTTAACTCTTAGGAATACGTGATCACTTTCACTAAATTCCAAGTCTTTCTTCCGATTGTCATGATAACTTTTCTTTCTACTCTGGGACGCTTTCATCTTATCACGGATCATCTGAATTGTCTCAGTAGTTTGTTGCACAATTTCTGGTCCAAGTACCACATTCTCACCCGTTTTATACCAACACAGAGGCGTCCTACACCTCCTACCATACAAAGCTTCGAAAGGTGCCATTCCAATGCTAGAATGGTGACTATTATTATACGTGAATTCTATCAATGGAAAATGAGTATCCCACGCACCGTCTTTCTCCAATACACAGGCTCTCAGCAAATCTTCCAACGACTGAATGGTCCTCTCTGACTGACCATCGGTCTGTGGATGATAAGCCGAGCTCAACTTCAATTTATAACCCAAGGCTTCCTGTAGACTCTTCCAAAATTCTAAAGTAAACCTAGGATCTCTATCTGACACTATGCTCGACGGAACACCATACAAATTCACAATTATTCTGATATAAATCTCCGCCAGCTTTGACAACGGGAAACTGATGTTAATTGGTATAAAATGTGTAGACTTCGTAAGTTGGTCCACTACTACCCAAATAACATCAAAGCCTCTCGCCGTATTTGGCAAACCAGTAACAAAATCCATAGCAATACTGTCCCATTTTCATTCCGGAATCTCTAATGGTTGCATTAATCCCGAAGGCTTCTGGTGCTCCACTTTTGACTTCTGACACGTCAAACAAGCATAAACAAATTGAGATATGTCCTTTTTCATACCGGACCACCAAAATAACTTCTTCAAGTCATGATACATTTTCGTAGCTCCCGGGTGAATACTCAAGCTACTCCGGTGACTCTCCTCTAAGATTTCGTTTTTTAATTCCACATTATCCGGTACACAAATTTTGGCCCAGAATTTCAATACTCCAACATTGTCCACTTTAAAATCACCATCAGGATTATCTCTTCCTGTAGGCATCAAATCCACCAGCTTCACATCAAGTTTCTGATTTTCTTTAATTATATCCAAAAAGTCATTATTCACTTTCAGCATACCCAATCTAATACTCTCCGGTGTAGTTTCACAAACCATACTCAAATCTCTGAACTGTTCAATCAATTCCATTTCCTTCACCATTAACACCGACATATGAATTGTCTTCCGACTCAGAGCATCTGCTACCACATTAGCTTTTCCCGGATGGTAACTTAAATTAAAGTCATAATCTTTCAAGAACTCTAACCACCTCCTCTGCCTCATATTCAACTCCTTCTGATCGAATAAATATTTCAGACTCTTATGGTCACTGAATACTTCAAATCTTGAACCATACAAATAATGTCGCCAAATTTTTAATACAAAAAGCACTGCAGCTAATTCAAGATCATGAGTAGGATAGTTCCTCTCATGCACCCTCAATTGTCGTGAAGCATATGCCACCACCTTGCCATCTGGCATTAACACACCGCCTAATCCCATATTAGACGCATCGTAATACACTACAAAAGGTTCACTAGGACTTGGTAGAATTAACACTGGCGCTGAAGTCAATTTCTTCTTCAGCTCCTCAAAACTTTCCTCACAAGCAGCATCCCAAACAAAAGCTTGATTCTTTCTGGTTAACTGAGTCAATGGCAACACCAAATTAGAAAACCCTTCAATGAATCTTCGGTAATAACCTGCCAAACCCAAAAAGCTTCTAATCTCCGTTGTTGTCTTCGGAGCTTCCCACTGAAGTACTGCACTTACTTTAGATGGATCCACTGCTATACCATCACCAGAAATAACATGTCCCAAGAAACTCACAGTGTTCAACCAGAATTCACATTTCGAGAATTTTGCAAACAATTTATTATCCTTCAACACCTGCAATGCAATCCTCAAGTGCCCTGCATGATCTTCGTCAGACTCATAATAAATCAATGTATCATCAATGAACACAACAATAAACTGATCCAGATAAGAGTGGAAGATACGATTCATATACTCCATAAACACACCCGACGCATTAGACACTCCGAAAGGCATTACTGCATATTCATAATGTCCATAGCGGGTCCTGAACGCCGTCTTCTAAATATCACCTTCTTTTACTCTAATCTGATGGTAACCCGACCTCAAATTAATTTTACTAAAAATACGAGCTCCCACGAGCTGATCCATTAAGTCATCAATCCTCGGAAGTGGATACTTATTCTTAATGGTCACTTTATTCAACTGACGGTAATCGATGCACAGATGCATACTACCATCCTTCTTTTTCACCAACAACACTGGAGATCCCCACGGCGACACACTTGGTCTAATAAACTTCTTATCAAGCAATTCTCCAATCTGAGATTTCAACTCTGCTAACTCTGATGCAGACATCCTGTATGGTGCCATAGATATAGGCCTAGTACCAGGAACAAGATCAATGGTAAATTCAACTTCCCTTGTTGGAGGCAATTCAGTAATATCATCTAGAAATGCTTCAGGAAATTCATTCACTACTGGTAAATCCTTAACTGAAGTCTTGCTTTCAACAGATAATGATGGAAACACTGCAAACATCTTAGCTTCATCCTCCAACAATGTCCTCAACTCCCTGCTAGACAACGAATCTGCTAATGCTTCTTCTTCAGGAGTAAGAAACAATAATGTCTTCCTAAAGCAATAAATATAGACTTGGTTGAATTCCAACCAGTTCATCAGCAAAATAACATCGAGATTACCGAGTGGCAAAAAAATCAAGTCCACTCTGAAATCCCTACCAAACATAGTCAGTGGACACTTCAAACACACCAAAGAAGTAACCACAGAACCAATAGACGGAGTTTCAATCGTCATCCTCTGATCTAGAGTAGACGGCACAATCCCTAACCTCTTCACACAGTCAACAGAAATAAACGAGTGGGTTGCACCCGTGTCAATGATAGCAATCAAAGGAATATCATTAATAAAGCAAGTACCTTTGACGGAACGCTCCTCATCAGTGGATTGGGCTCCCACCAAGACAAACACCTTTCCACTGGCCTGAGCTTTCTTTGGCTTCTCACAGTGAGTGCTGATATGGCCCTTTTCTCCACAGTTATAACAGGTAGGCATAGTGGCTTTGCAATCTGCTATAACATGACCTGGTCTCCCACACTTGAAACACTTTTTCACCTCATTGGGATAATTATTTGCACGGTGACCCACGCCATCACATCTGAAACACTTGAGAGCATCAGGAGCCACTCCTCCCTCTCTTGGTTTCTTTCCAGCTGCAGCTTTCTGTTTCCCCTTATCAGCTGGAGCACTGTAAGGAGTACCCCCAAACCTCTACTTACCCTTTTTCTCATTCACAGCTTTGTAATGAGCAATTCTGGCTCTGTTATCATTGTCATAAATTCTGCTTCTGCTTACCAGCTCTGGATAATTTCTTATTTTCTGACAAGCAATGCCTAGTTTGATCTCGGGACGCAACCCATTCTCAAACTTCAAGCACTTCGAAGTCATAGCCTCTTCAGTATTGTAATGAGCACAATACTGTACCAACTCCTCAAATCGAGCAACATATTCAGCAACAGTCATATTACCCTATTTTAACTCCAGAAACTTAATCTCCTTTGCACTGTGAATGTCTTCCGGAAAATACTTTTCCAGAAACTCAGCTTGAAACACTGTCCAAGTAATCTCAGTACCCGCAGCTTCCAACCTCTGACGACTATTGTCCCACCAGGCCTCAGCCTCCCCTACCAGCATATGAGTACCAAACCGTACTTTCGGAGCATCACTGCACCCCATGGTTCTGAAGATTTTCTCCATAGCCTTCAGCCATTTCTGTGAAGCCTCGGGATCCAGAATACCTCCCTCATAAGTAGGCGGCTTATTGCTCTGGAACTGTGCTAAGTCACGAAACTGAGCACCCCCAGCCTGATTGTTGTTCTCTACCGCTTGCGCCATAGCTTGCATAGCAGCAGCAAGAGCATCATCATTCCTCCCTGCCATACTGTTCAACAATCAACATATGGTTAGAACACACAATCGACTCCTACTCCAAGGACAGACTCTACTGCTACACTTGGCCAGACGGACCGACCTGCTCTGATACCAATTGTAACACCCCACTTTCCCATTTTTATAAAATATAGAGATATCATCAATATAATCAGAGTTTACTACAAAAAGTTAGGTGTCACTTCGTTAAAAATCAACATATTGAATCTCTTTTCATTTAAAGAAATAAAAACAGCTGAAAAATAAGTATTTATCCAATTTACGGCCACATGCCAACGACATCAAAATAAAACCCACATTAAACGTGGTCCACCATAAGTTCAATAAAAATGGAAGATACGTAACAAATGAATGATGAATAATGAATAACAAATAATAAAATCCCCAAATCCCGTGTTACGTATTAGAGCGACTCCTAAGACTCGATCAGACAACACACACTCCATGCACACTCAAGTACCTGGATTATCTGTACTTCTGAAGAAGCACATACACAACAACAACAAAGGGGTGATAACTACATTCAATAATAAACGGAAAATAACACATGATAAGAGTAGTTACCCACAGTCAATCATACAATCACATAATCACGACATACTTGTCATTTCAATTAAAATCCAATCAACATGTAAGAACAATGCAATGTGACTCAACAAATGACACAATGCATGTGGTACCAATTCACCATGGTTCATTCAATCAAATCCGGATAAATCACATACACCTCTACTTGGCAATGATTTATCTCCAACACACTCCTCATTGGAGTTCGGGTGAATCACATACACTCCTCCTGAGCAATGATTCACCACCACCGACTCCATGAATGCATGACAACAAATATGCATATAATGTACATGTATAGTCATAGTTGTACATCTCCATGATCCTCCCGATCACGATCAATACATAATGCCACATCATACACCTCACATGACAATGATTAGCTAATTACTAATTAAATCACCAAAATTACTAAATTAATTACTTTTATTACCAACTTCCCATTTCTCAGGGTCTGACATCTATCCCCAACCTCTCAAACCAAAAGAAACCTATTCGGACGCAAAAATGGGAAAGAAATCGCGAAACGGTGAAATTCTGTACACTCGCTGATCATACGCGTATTGCCCTGTGCCATACGCGTATGACCTCCTCTCTCACCCTGCCATACGCGTACTGGCCTACCTAATACGCGTATGGGCAGAGGCATGTTTTCCCTCAAATTCCACTTCCAGATCTGGTTACGCGTATCCCCCCTCCATACGCATATTGCCAAGCCTCCATATGCGTACTGTTACGCGTATGGGCTGAGGGCCGTACCAAAGTGACATTCGTACGCGTATTGCCCTCACAACACCTTTCCATACGTGTAACAACACGTCTGTTACGCGTATTGGCTTCCTGCACGCCAATCCAAACGCGTATCACTCTCCTTGTTACGCGTATGGGCAGAGACTGAGGAAAATACCCAATTTTTCCATACTAGTCCGAATTCTGCCACTTTGATCTCTCTCATACACTTCCAATCAATACTAAAATTAGTTCTACATCAATTTTATGACCTACAATTTCATCCTACATATTTTACCTATTATTACTAATTGAATTACAGTCTTAGATCTAATTTCGTGCCCTCAACCTGCATCAAAACAAATCTGCAACCAAATGCATTCATACATTAGCAACAATACAATTTATACATGAAAATCATACTATCATCAATGATTCAATACATATCACAAATCAAACATTCATATCATACTCAGAATTTCATCAACCATAAAGCATACGAAAATCCTACGAGGGAAAGGACCCCTCACTACCCTTTCACGCTATTATCGCCTGTATTGAACCCATTCTCCCCCTTACCTCAAATTCGTTCAAAAAATCCTGCGAGAATTTGTTCTGAAGAGTGCCCTAGCAATTGTTCTCCCCTTGTTCTTCCTTTTCTCACCCTTTCTCTTTTCTTTTTCTTGTTTTATGTGAAAACCAACTATTCCCCCACTAAACCCTCCTTAATCCTAATTAATCTGATTTCATGTAATTAATAATAAAATAATAATAATAATAATAATAATAATAATAATCCTAATAATAATAATAATAATATTATTATTATTAACCATATTACTATTATTATTTTCACTGCTATATCATTATTATTAAACTAAGGTCTTTAATTCCCACTATCTAAATAAGGCACTACCCTTCACTCACCCTTAACAAGGCCAAATAAATAAGAAGAATACACAACGATTAAATAATTGAAATGGGGTGTTACAATTGCTCCTAAAACAAACTTGCTCTACTATAAATAGAGCTCATTTGTGATCAGTTTGAGTACACCAAACCCATCAAACAGATGCTTTCCTCAAAATCACCTTCTCACTTCCAAATTTGCCTTCCAAAGCAAGTCACTATCGGGTTTTGAGTTTGAGAGCAATTCCAACCAAACCAATCACACACACACACACACACACACACACACACACACACACCTCATAAACATCATATAGAGGTGATTCAAACACTCACAAGTGACCTGTAACACCAAAATCACAAAGTCACCTCTCAAAACCTCAAAACTGTACTTTTGTGCATTTTTCAAGCCATGTCTTGATTCAGTCACTTTCCAAACCAGATAAAACCTCAAGCACACTCCAAATATCATCCTTGAACTGTCCCAAATGGTTCCACACATCTGGAACACCATTTGAGGGAGTTGCTATTTTGGTCACTTTTGCCCCTTTTGCAAGAAAGAGCTCAAACTTGTTCCTGAGGTTTCCAGCTGATTCCAACCATCCTAAAAGCTTCTAAGAGATCATTTGAGGGTGTCCAAAGCATCAAATCATTTCTGGAATAAGGTACTTGGCAGATTGCACAAAAGCTCTAAAAAGAGGTAAGCATCACAACTTGAATTCTTTGAATCATGCTTTCCTTTGATGTCCACTGATCATGCATCTCTTCTACATGTTATATGTGTTGTGTTTGCACCAATTTATCATGTAATTCACACCTGTACCAAGAGGTAGCATAGAAAATGCAAATCATGGCCTATTTTAAAACCACTATCGGGTTTTTCAATAGGAGCATGATCTGAAAAAAACACCACCACCATTGGATTCCTTGTGAAATTCTAGGTAGGATAGACCTAAATTTTGTCCCAATCCATGGAGAAATGAGAAAGTTATGGCCTTCACGTTTCTAACCAAAATCTTGCCTTGCCTTGCCTTGGCCAGGCCTAGAAAACAAGGCAAGCCTTGTATATTTGTGGTTGTGTTTTAATCAACGGATGTATCACCACCTCAGTGGTAAGGCGCGTGCCCTATACATAAGAGGTCTGGGGTTCGAATCCCCCTCACCCCAGATTCTCTTTTTTACCACTTTTTCATATATTTTCATATTTTATTATTTTTCTTATTATTTTTAATGATTTGATAAATTAATAACTCCCTCAATTTTAATTATTTTTGATTGGTTCTTTTTGCAAAAAATCACAAAAATGTTGAAATATTTTATTCCATAAAAAAATCAAGTTTATATTATTTATTTAATATAATTAGTATTTTTGTGAATAAATTCATTTTTAATTGTTTTTAAACATTTAAAAGTGAATATTTACCTTGAAAATCAAAACCAAATGAGTTTTAATTCATCTTGTGATTAAAACCTCATTTTTCAAACCTTAAACAAAAATCACAAGTGGTTTATTCAAACTTATTTGGTATTTTTTATCATTTTTTATTGATTTTCTTTAAATATTTACTTTTAAAGGAAAACAAGATTAGGGTTTCTTTGATTTTCACCCTCACAAATCTTTTTCAAAACTCTATGGGCCTCTTGGTAGAGTGTAAGACCCAATCCTTTTGTAAATAAGCCTTTTAGAGCCTCACATATTGTATAAGTCCCTCTGTATATTTTTAAATGTACGGCGTGGTCGTCGCCAGTTCAAAAATAAAACCTCTGGGCTTCTCCTTGAGCTATAAGACCCATTCCTTAAAATAAACCTTTGGGCCTCTAAAACAGTGTAAGACCCAATCCACTTTTAACCAAAACCTTTTTGGGCCTCAGATATTGTATAAACCCCTCTGCGTTAAAAGAAGAATCTCGGCGCGATCGCCAGTTTAAAAACTTGGGTCTACCCTCGTGTTATAAGCCCCATTTCTTTTCAAACTCTTTGGGCCTCTATTAGAGTGTTAGACCCAACCCTTTTTGAAAAACAAAATTATTTGGGCCTTAGTGTATTGTATAAGTCCCGACACCATCAAAAAGTTCGGCGCGATCGTCGCCTTTTTAACAAAAATCCATGGGCCTCTCCTTGAGCTGTAAGCCCCACCACTTGTACAAAAATAAGCCTTTGGGCCTCTAATGGAGTGTAAGACCCAACCCCCTTTGTACATAAAAACTTTGTGGGCCTCACTTATTGTATAAGTCTCTCTATACAAGTTTACAAAACAACGGTGCAATCATCGTTAAACCCTGGGCCTCTCCTTGAGCTGTAAGCCCCAACAACCTTTTCAAAGCACTTTCTCCTTTGATTTTGAATATAATATTGTTATCAAAGTTTTCTTTGTTGAACAATTAAGCAAACATCATGGAAGCTCTACAACCGAGTAAGTGTTTACCCGCTTTCTTTATCCGCTTTGATATATATATATATATATATATATAACTGTATTGTGGGGCTGCTCACTGTAAGTCTTCTTTCACAAACTTTTATATACTTGTCAGATATCAACTGTGTAATACTAGTATAGTTATTTAGAGTTTTCCCCGGCAACTACGTTTAGCATTAGGTAAAGCCCGTTGGTCACTCTTAAATACAAACAAAACTAGATCCCCATAGGATTACCAGACACAGTCTTCCCTCCTCTTGGGGTTAAACAATATGGAGACGTGAAATGCAGCATTCCCGGTGAACCCTTTCTCAGACTGTTACTCTTAGAAATTGTCAAAGGAACTCTACTCCCCAGAGTTGATCTATTCTTCGTGAATAGCATCTCTTGAGTTTCTTCCAAATTCTTGGACTTTCCTGGCTTGATGTATTCTCTGTGAATATCATGTCTTGAACTTCTCGGGGTTTAGGGACCCACAGGCTTCCTAAAAGCATCCCCGCCTTCTCTTGGGCATTGTACAAGGACCCTTCGGCTTCTTAAAATCCCTCATGCCTTCTCTTGGGCTTAGTACAAGGACCCAGAGACCTCTACAGGTATAGGAACAGAACCTAGTCATCAATTTGCTAGAGCTGTCTTTCTGAGTCAAGTGTCAGACCTGTTAATGGGCTGACCTTCATCCCTTAACATACCAGCCTTCTCTTGGGCATCATACATAGATCATTCACTAGCTGGGAATCGATTTCTCAAAACACCAGTAGACTGGGACAATCTCAATACCTTTTGGATTTTCCATTTCCTTAAAAACAGGAAATAACCCTGATCCTCTAATCAATAACAAAGCACAATAATACCGTTAATCTTTCCTTTATAAGAACTGATTTTCTCTTTTATCCAACATACTGGACCTGTCACTAAACTGAAACAGTTACCAACACAGTTAGCCTCCTCTTGGGCTTTGTACAAATGATTCTCCCCAGTGGAGCTAACCTTTTCAGACTCTCTTGTTGAGTCAAACCTTTTAGCCTCCATCTTGGGCTTTGTACGAGATATAAAACACTCTCTTGTTGAGTATAAAAGACTATCTTGTTGAGTCAAACCTTTTAGCCTCCATCTCGGGCTTCGTACGAGATACTAAAACACTCTCTTATTGAGTATAAAAGACTCTCTTGTTGAGTCACTTCCCCTTTAGCCTCCATCTCGGGCTTCGTACGAGACATCAAATCACTCTCTTGTTGAGTATAAAAGACTCTCTTGTTGAGTCAAACCCTTTTTAGCCTCCATCTTAGGCTTTATATAAGACAGATAAAAGACTCTCTTGTTGAGTCAAAACCTTTTAGCCTCCGTCTTGGGCTTCGTACAAGACACATAAGAGCACTCTCTTGTTGAGTCAGCCACTTGTTAGCACCCTCTTGTTGGGACAATCGCCTCCTCTTAGGCTTTGTATAAGGAAAAGCTCAGTTGAGTCAATTAACCTTTTGGCATCAAACCCGTGCCTTGCTCACAGCTTACAAACATCAACAACTCCCCTTTAGAGATGACAAACTCTCTCTACCTCTTTTGCTTCACATCTTGGGCTTTGAACAAGATACAATTCACTTTTATCTTCATGTCTTAGGCTTTGAACAAGACACCAAAACACCTTTTTCCTCCCATAGAATAGGAAGAACTACAATTGCTATGATTTCCCTGTTTCATTAAACGGGAATACGTAGGCATAAGATTGCAAAATCTTAGCGAGCATACTAATCAAAAACCCAAAATCCAGTACCTTCAGATATCAATCAAAAGCATCCTTACTAAAAACCTAGCCCATAGTCCAGACATTCTATTCTTAACAAAATAACCAAAGATTGGGCCCCACATCCACATAGCATCTGTAACCTAATAGACCGCTGTTCAAACCTCAGTTTGCGAGCAGGGTTAATTGGAGACATCTATTTCCCTTCCTTAATCAACTCAATAGGATAAAAAATGAATCGAACTGTAGTACCCGAGCGATAGTGCTTCAAGACCACAAAAATCGCGCTACAGAAAAAATGGTGCCCACCGTGGGCCCCAGTTCTCTTTCTTACAATCTTCGGTAGAAACCTTAAGTTCAGAAAATGCCACAGAAAGATGGCGACTTCACTGTAACGAGATCTTGTTCTCCCCCCATCTCTTAGGTAGAAAACCCTGAGTTCACAAAATGTCAAAGAAATGGCGACTCTGCTGGGGAGTCATTGTCTGTATAGGATTATAAGACTAGAGGTCTAGGATGATTAAGACAAATATATATACTACTTTTCCTAATTGATATCTGTGTTTATTTTTTTGCTAATGGGAATGCGTGTGATGCTGCATGTGGAAAGATTGTGTATACACCTAAGATAGGTGATGGCAATGCGGGTAATCTTGTGGAGAGTGAATCTCAGTTAAGAGCCCCCGATCGACCATCAAACTCAGTGGAGACTCCCTTTGCAGATACATTGCCTATACGACTTTGGTTGTTGAAAGTAGTGTGGTCGACTGGGTTATCTGAGAAGCTGAGGTTTTTAGTAGGCTGTAACTATTTTGTAGTGCGGAAGCTATCGAAAATAGTTGTCATACGATACTACCCTCATCTGAGATCACTCTAGGATGCATCAGCTCGCTGGCGATCCGCTTGCTGTTGTCATCCCAAGAGGGGTCAATGATTTTGCGAACAGGTACAAAAAATTACCAGTATAAACCTTTGGGGGGGGGGGGGGGTGGGGTAGAGCCTTGACTTCATGACACCGACCCTTTGACCCCATGTTTTTTCTATGTTTTTATGTGCTGCATTCATACATTCATTTAAAAAACGTTAAAAAACAAAGAAAAATCTTCTCTTCTAGTCTCTCTTTTTCAAATTAAACTAAGACAATGATTGCAAATGTCAGAGAAAGGAGATTGCATTAATGGATTTCGGTAGAAAGAAAACTTATAAGTACACCTTCAAGGTTCCAAAGTTAGAGGATTTGAGAGGTTTGGCAAGGATGATCACCAACCACGAGGCTTTCAGAGCCAAGTACGGAGGGCTGCTGTCCCTATTAAGGGTCCATGTAATTGAAGGGATCCTGTCCATACTAACCCAGTTCTACGATCTGGTTTATCACTATTTCACATTCCTGGATTATCAACTAGCACCAACACTGGAGGAGTACTCTCACCTGACTGATTTACACATTACTGATCACGCTCCCTTTTCTGGACTGGAAGAAATTCCAAAAGATCAGACCATTGCAAGAGCAATTTACTTGGATGAGTCAGAGATCAGGACTCACATGACCACTAAGGGTGGACTCCAGGGTTTGCCAGCCCAATTCTTGACAAAGAAAGCTCTATACTTTGCTAGTATAGGGAACGTGGCCGCTTTCGAGAGCATCTTTGTTTTGCTCACCTACGGGCTATTTTTGTTTCCTAACATCGATAACTTTGTAGATATCAACACCATTAAGATTTTCCTGATCAGAAACAATGTACCGACCATACTCGCAAATGCGTATCATTCGGTACACTTAAGGAATTTATACAGCGGAGGAATGATCACATGATGTGTACCCCTACTTTACAAATGGTTCACTTCCCATTTGCCAAAGTCTGCTGCATTTTGGGATCAAAAGAATAATTTATGTTGGTCGCAGAGAATCATGTCTCTTACCAACTTTGACATCGATTGGTACAATCGAATCTACGACGGGATCAGAATCATTGACCGTTGTGGAAATTTCCCAAATGTACCCCTTATAGGAACTAAGGGAGGAATCAACTATCATCCAGTGTTGGTTCATCGTCAATTTGGATACCCAATGAGGCATGTCCCGCGCAATGCTTATCTGGAAGGTCTTTTCTTCAAGGAAGGAGAAAATGACAGGGCACTAAAGACAGAAATAATGCATGCTTGGAAACATGTTCATAGGAAAGGAAGAGAGTCTCTAGGGAAACCAGACTGTATCTCTGTGGAGCCTTATCTCCACTGGGTACAAACTAGAGCTCTCAAGCTGAGGATGCCTTACCCTCGTCAGGAAGTTCATCCATTAAGGGACCCTGTCCTTTATTTTATGTCTGAGACGGAAAAACTTCAGGTGACTCTCAACAAAGTTCAGCAGGAGAAGAGGTCATGGAGGAACAAGTACCGTATTCTCAATGTGGAGTGCAAGAAAATACAGCAACTATTAAAAGAAAAATATGCTTTGATTGAAATTTTAGAGCAACATGCTGTAGAAAATCAAGATGACCAAAGGAATTTGCTCACTCCTTTCGCTTGGCAAAGGAATGACAACCCGACAACGGCTGAAGAGCCCCGGTCAAAGAAAAGGAAAATACCAGAACCAGCACCTGAGCTCTCCTCAGAGAGGACTCAGGATCCATTAGCTTAGATTTCCTTTTTCAGCACTTTGTAATCTATTGTAATTCTATTTTCGCAATCTTTGAATTCAATAAAATGGGGTTTCCCCACTGTTTGATATTTGCAATCTAATTGTCGAAGTTCACTTTGAATAAACAAAAACATATATAATCATTGCATATCATTCATCATTCTCGCATCACGCATTCTTCTTACCTACGAATCTCATGTTTGCATCTTGATTCTAGAGTCAAACTGTCTCATTCGTACAATACTCGAGCCAATCGTCAGAAAAAGATGGATGATCTCAAGGAAGAGAACAGAGAGTTGAGAGAAGAGATCGACACTCTGAAAGAGGATCTGAGAAAGCTTCATGACAGCATGCAAGCTCTAGCAAAAACTCAAATGCAATAGCAAATGACTGTGATATCAGAGATCACATCGACGCCCATAGTGGAGAAGTCTGATCCTAGGTACAAAATGCCGAAAGATCGTCCCTGGGGCATGCCTATTAACTATATCCTGGAAGGATATATTTCGCCGATCATGGAAGATCTAGAAACTTCAGCAGGAGCCACTGGGCCTGAAGATTACAAACTTTGGGAAAGCGAAGATGCCAGGGGCATGACAGAAACTCCTGAAGGTTACAAACTTCGGGAGACACCAAGAGTCTCTGCCATGATGACTATACCACCGCCCGTGGTACACACTGTCCCGGTAGGACAGATTCCACAGATACCCTCTGGTGGGAACGAAAGTATGGTCAACAAAATGAATGAGTTCTAGGAACAATTCCTGGAAATGAAGAAAGAACTGCAGGCCATTCGCGGTCAGGATTTATTTGGAAAGGACGCCGCAGACCTTTGTTTGGTCCCCAATGTGAAAGTTCCGCACAAGTTCCAAGTGCCCGATTTTGAAAAGTACAAGGGTAACTCTTGCCCTCAAAGTCATTTAGTGATATACGCTCGGTGAATGTCAGCTCAGACAAAGAACTAGGAGCTACTGATTCACTACTTTCAGGATAGTTTAACCGGTTCCGCACTCAAATGGTACATGGGTTTAAACCGCACTTAGATCGCTACTTTCAGAGATCTTGGCGCTGCCTTCGTTCAGCAGTATAAGTATAACCTGGACATGGCACCAGACTGAGATCCACTCAGATCAATGTCACAAAAGGATAAGGAAACCTTTAAGAAGTACGCTCAGAGATGGCGTGAAATTGCCGCTCAGATTTGTCCACCTCTTGAGGAAAAAGAAATGACAAAGATATTCTTGAAAACCTTAAGCTCATTTTACTACGACAGAATGGTTGCCAGTGTACCCAGTGACTTCACCGAAATGGTAGGCATGGGAGTTCGTCTTGAGGAAGCGGTCCGAGAAGGACGTTTAGTTAAAGACGCTGGATCATCAAGTAGTACAAAAAGATACGGTAGTGCTCTCCCTGAGAAAAAAGAGCAGGATATTAGGAATATCTCTCTCGGAAAGCAAAGGCGATGTTACTAACTAATAGCAGCTATAACTACTGCTATTAACCCCGCGCCTGTTCCTACGTATCAACCTCAGGTTGTGCAGAGCCAACCTAATCAACAGTAATATCAGTCAAGGACACAACAACCTCTTCAGCAGGCTCATCCTCCGTACAACAACAACCGTACAACATGACCACAAGGGTTCGACCCTATACCAATGTTGTACGCATAACTGCTTCCGTTACTACTAGTCAAGGGGCTTGTCCAAACCATGTCTCCTCTTACAGTACCGAAAAATCTGTCTTTTTGGTTCAAAGCGGATCAGACTTGTCCTTACCATCAAGGAGGACCAAGGCATAACATAGAAAACTGTCTCAGTTTCAAATCCGATGTGCAGAAGCTTGTTAGGAGCGGGGTCTTATCTTTCAAAGATACGAATCCAAAAGTTCTCACGAACCCGTTGCCTAAACACAATAAAGTTGCGGTAAATCTTGAAATTCTGGCCTATATATCAGATGTCCTATCGAGATGTTGAGACACTGATATACGACAACAATGAACAAGTTTAAACAAAAGTGTGCAAAAAATGTAAAGAACACCAGAAATTGTTAACCCAGTTCGGATCTAACTATCCTACATCTGGGGGCTTCCAAGCCAGGGATGAAATCAATATTCGATAGTATCAATTCACTGATAACCACACCCGGTTCAATCAGCTCACTTAATCACTACCCTTCCTATGACTTCTACCTAAGACTCCCCTAGGTATGAGGCCCTCCTCAAATCCCTCTTCAATCATAACCCGTGACTGGTTCCTTACAAGATAAGTAACAATGGTCGAAACACAAATTCTCAATACTTCACAGCTTATGAGAATTAACACACAGCTACTCAATGCCTAAAAGTTTATGAGCAACCTTACACAACTTACACTACAGTCCTTATACTGTTATCATAAGATACCAGTTAGGCTCACAAAACACAAGTACACAACCCTAAAAATCCATGTAAGTTCGACACCTAAAACTAGGTATACATCAGTCTATTTATAGCTTGTAATCTGGACTGAATTGGGCTTCAAAAATGCAACAATTAGACTGCTCACAATTCTGTAAAATTAACTCCAATAAAATAGGTCTTTAATCCAAAGTTTCCTATTATGTCTCCATAATTAGAAACAGCAGCAAATCCGAAAACCAACAAATAACCCTACTCCAAAAATGCTTTGGATGCCACGTAGGATACCCAAATATTCACAGAATTTTTAGTTACAAAACATAGTAACAGAATCTGCATTAAAACTGACATCACAACGCGATGTCCTATGAGCTGCCATGGAACATCTTCATTCAACATGTTGAAAAAGTAATGAAACAAATTATTAGACGTCTTCATTCAACATCTGCTGCTACATGAGTTTTAGCAAAATAATGCCAACCATAAAACCAAGGAAATAACAATCTCCCCCTTTGGCTTATTTTTGGCTAAAACTCCACACACACTCAAACATCATCAGTATCAGCAGCGGAAAAAAAACTCCCTCATAAAACCAACTGCAAAAAAAACAACTCCCCTTCAGCTGCATAAACCACACAGTACAACAATAACACTCATCATAGTAAACTAGCAAAACTCCCCCTCAACAGTAGCAACATTTCACATTCTTCCCCTCAGCAACTGCAGCATCACAAACTCAAACAAAATCAACCTGCAGCACACATACTCCCCTTCAATAGCACAAGCACACAACAAAGCTGCTCCCCCTCACAGCCTCACACTTCACACTTATTACTCCCCCTTTTTAGCCACAAATATGACAAAGAGAGGTCATAGATAAATGTAAACACATTACATAGCATTATATTGTTCAAAAACAAAAAACAGAATTAAGATGTCCAGAAAGAAGAAGAAAAACCAAAAACAGACAAAAACAGAAAATAAACTTGCTGATAGCTTATAGCTATTCAGCACTGTCCTCTTCATCAGCAACCTCATCACCTCCAGATTCAGATTCAGAACCAGAATCATCAGACTGCTGGACACTCCTTCTATCAGACTCAGTAGATTCACCTTGTCCATCATCTTCAGTCAGCTCTTGATCTTTAGCAGCATTTCTTTTCTCAATCAAGGCTTTAATCAGCTGCTCTAGCTTTGCCATCCTTGCTGTATCTCTCCTGATAGATTCTTCCAGCTCTTTGCAAGTTTCTTGCATCTGTGCAATGGCTTCATCATCAAGAGTGGCATGACTTGAAGTTGAGAAGGATGTCCCAACAACATCAGACACATGATCTCCTCCTAACAACCTATAATTCAAAGTCATTGGAGGTTTTCTCTTGCTGACTTTGTCACTTCTTACTAAGCATTCAGGAAATTGGTCCAGGATCAATCCATAGATTAATGATGGAAAACATATGGGTAGCTTAACAGCAGATGAGCTAGCTTGCTTCAAGACTTGTTCAAAGATATATGCTCCAAAGTTGAAAGGGACCTTCTTTCCAATAGCATAGATAAATTTTCCAAGCATGGATGAGATGGTGGAAGTATGGTTGGTAGAAACCCAGTTTACCACTGCAATTCTGTGAAGGATAGCATATTTGACACTTAGCTTCCCAGAAGAGAGCGTTCCTTCATTTGGCCAAACTTTGATGCAACCACCTGTTATCTCCTCACAGATTTCATCATCTGTTGCTTCTAACTCAGCCTAATGGTCCGTAGGTTTCCCCAGAAAGTTATTAATCACTTTGGGAGAAAATTTCACAGCTTTTCCTCTTACATAGTCTTCAGGGATACTCACAACAAACTCCTTAAGCAACTTCTCATAACATGGTCCTATGTCAGACATAGTCTTCATCAACCCAGTAGTTTCAATAAGATCAACCACTTCCTTATACTTTTTGAAGTCTTTTCCCAATTCTCTTTCTAAAGCTACTCTTCTTTGGCTGACAATGTTCAACCTATCAGTTTCCCTCTGAGTCCTGACAGTTTGATCCTCCCTTCTCCCACTGATGTCCTGGACATCAGTTCCAGCATTTGATTCATTCAATTCTGTAAGCCTCCTTCTCTTGATTGGAACCACAACTTTACTCCATTGCTTAGAGGGACCTGCTCCAGTTTTTCTTTTGTTACTCCCCACATTAGCAGATTTCCTAATCATTTCTGCATCCTTTGAAGTCTTAGTCACAATGGTGTTCTCTTTTCTACTCCTGATTCTTTGAAGTATGTCAGCTATTGGTTCCTCATCGGAGTTTCTCTCAGCAATATTACTACACATCTCAGCCCTCTTCTTGCTTCTTCTTTCCCTAGCCACCTGAACAGGTATACAACTCTCAGTCCTATCAGTAGGACTATTATTAGTATTTCCAGCCATAGATATTGGGACATCAGACCCGACATCTTTATCAGCTTCACTAACAGCAACGGTGGCAAATCTTCTAAGACTCTGATCTCTACTGGAAACATTATCATCAAGAGTCCTACTATCATTCTTAGTTTCATCCACCCTCCTATTTGAATCCTTGTCAGTAACATTTTTTCTAGGGCTTATCTTATCAGAATAAAACCTAGTAATCATTTTGTCTTTCTTCCTAGATGACAGGGGTTTAGACTTCATACTTTCATTTACAGAGTGGGAGGCTGGTTGCTTACCTCTAGTGTCAGCAGGAACAACATTCAACGGGGCGATATCAAGAACAAGGTCGATGAGTTTGATCATTCGGTGAGGATCATAGTCTTCATCATTGACTTGAGAAGTTCTTGAATCATCACGAGAATCATGATGTTGAGACATTTTTTGTTGCTCACAAAATGCAGTATTGAAGAAAGTAAGAGCAAACCCTAGCGGACAAGAGTTTTGAAAGAATAGGCCAGATGAAGTTTTTGCACTATAGGATTGAAGTTGGAATGTGTCAGCTGGGCTATTTATAAGTTTTGGAAATGGGTCCTTATACACGTGCCATTTACAAGTCTTTTGGTTCAACACTTCCACAATAGTGCTTTCATCTTTCCACAAATAGCAGTTCTCTGAAGTTCTTTCACCTCTCATAACAGCAGAATTCTTTTCATCCACTATTAAACATTCGTAATTTGTAAAGATGACCCTAAGACCTTGATCACACAACTGGCTTATGCTTATTAGATTAGTATCTAATCCTTCAACAAGCAATACTTCTTCCAAAATTGGCTGTCTTGGACAATCCACTCTTCCAACACCAAGCACTTTTCCTTTTGATCCATTACCAAAAATCACCTCATTAGGAGCATGATACATAACATCTGACATATATCTACTAACACCTGTCATATGTCAAGAACATCCACTATCAAAAAACCATTTTTCATCTGTAGAGACTCTGAAAGACTTGTAGTCCCTATGTTCTTTTACAAAATCCTTTGAAATCCATATCCTTTTTGTTTCAACCCTGCTCTTTTTCCTACTATACTGTTGCATGGGTTTGGGATAACCATGTAGCTTGTAACAAAATGCTTTTATATGACCAAACTTCCCACAATGGTAGCATGTCCATCTTTGATTCTTTTTCTTTATGAACTTCTTCTGATGCCTGGGAGGATGTTGCAACATGTTATTCAACATCTTCAAACTTCCCTTATCTTGAACGGGTACTTCCTCAGATTTCTTTTCTTCATCTAATTCATTTGTACCTTCAAATCCAATACCACTGACATTTCTAGCATTTCTTCCTGACTTCAAAATTTCATCAAGTATATCAGAACTCCCATTTAACATTCTGACATTTTTGATCATGTTGTCCAATTTTGAATTCAAAACACTTACTTCACTTTGTAGATCAGCTATAGTAGACACATGCTCAGTATTCTCAGCTTTTAAATGAACAATAACACATGCTTGTTCCTCTTTCTGCTGACATATTTCTTCATGTTCAATGCACAACTTCTTATAAGAGATAGCTAGCTCTTCAAAAGTAAGCTCTTCAGATTCTTCATCTGACTCATATACTCCTGTTAATGTTGTCACCAACTTTGCAGATTTCTCATCAGCTTCAGTATCAGAATCATCTTCTGACCATGTCACAGATAATCCCTTCTTCTGTCTTTTGAGATAAGTGGGGCACTCAGTTTTTACATGCCCAAATCCTTCACATTCATAGCATTGAACCCTCTTCCCTTGATTAGAGTCTTCTTCAGTTCTGGTTCTTCTGCCTCCATCCTGGTCTCTGTTGATGTCGAGAGACTTGTTTCGAACATTTTCTCTTGACTTCCAGTCCATCCTTTTCAACACTTTATTAAATTGTCTTCCAAGCAACACTATCTCTTTGGACACATCTTCATCTTTGACCAGTTTTCCCTCATCATCTGAGTCATCAGCACTTGACACAAATGCTATACTCTTCTTCTTTTTAGCTTTTTCACTGAATCCTAACTCAAAGGTTTGGAGTGATCCCATAAGCTCACCCACCTTCATCTTGTCAATGTCCTGAGCTTCCTCTATAGTAGTGACCTTCATATCAAATCTCTTAGGTAGAGACCTGAGAATCTTCCTGACCAGCTTGCTGTCAGACATCTTTTCTCCTAAGGCACTAGAGGCATTAGCTATCTCAATAATGTTCATATGAAAATCATGAATGCTCTCATCCTCTTTCATCTTCAAACTCTCAAACTTGCTAGTGAGAAGCTGAAGCTTTGACATTTTCACCTTTGAGGTCCCTTTATGAGCAACTTTCAAGACCTGCCACGCCTCTTTGGCAATAGTACAATGCTCAATCAGCCTAAAGATATTTCTGTTGACACCATTGAACAATGCATTCATGGCTTTTGAGTTTCCAACAGACCCTTTATAGTCAGCATCATCCCAGTCTTCCTCTTCCTTCAGAACATCAGTAAGATTTCCTTCTCCATCTCTTACCTTTGGAGGGTCCCAACCTTTGAGAATAGCTTTCCATGCTTGATCATCCATGGACTTGATGAAAGCTATCATCCTAGGTTTCCAATACTCATAGTTTGAACCATCCAGCAGAGGTGGTTTATTCAGAGCTCCTCCATCCTTGTCCATTGTACCAGAAAGTACCTTCCCTGAATCTCACCCAGAAACAACTAAGGGTGCAAGCTCTTGATGCCAATTGAAATTCTGGCCTATATATATCAGATGTCCTATCGAGATGTCGAGACACTGATATACGACAACAATGAACAAGTTTAAACAAAAGTGTGCAGAAAATGTAAAGAACACCAGAAATTGTTAACCCAGTTCGGATCTAACTATCCTACATCTGGGGGCTACCAAGCCAGGGATGAAATCAATATTCGATAGTATCAATTCACTGATAACCACACCCGGTTCAATCAGCTCACTCAATCACTACCCTTCCTATGACTTCTACCTAAGACTCCCTTAGGTATGAGGCCCTCCTCAAATCCCTCTTCAATCACAACCCGTGACTGGTTCCTTACAAGATAAGTAACAATGGTCGAAACACAAATTCTCAATACTTCACAGCTTATGAGAATTAACACATAGCTACTCAATGCTTAAAAGCTTATGAGCAACCTTACACAACTTACACTATAGTCCTTATACTGTTATCATAAGATACCAGTTAGGCTCACAAAACACAAGCACACAACCCTAAAAATCCATGTAAGTTCGACACCTAAAACTAGGTATACATCAGTCTATTTATAGCTTGTAATCTGGACTGAATTGGGCTTTAAAAACGCAGCAATTAGACTGCTCACAATTCTGCAAAATTAACTCCAATAAAATAGGTCTTCAATCCAAAGTTTCCTATTATATCTCCATAATTAGAAACAGCAGGAAATCCAAAAACCAACAAATAACCCTACTCCAAAAATGCTTTGGATGCCACGTAGGATACCCAAATATTCACAGAATTTTCAGTTACAAAACATAGTAACAGAATCTGCATTAAAACTGACATCACAGCGCAATGTCCTATGAGCTGCCATGGAACATCTTCATTCGACATGTTGAAAAAGTAATGAAACAAATTATTAGACGTCTTCATTCAACATCTGCTGCTACATGAGTTTTAGCAAAATAATGCCAACCATAAAACCAAGGAAATAACAAATCTGATAGAGGGAGAGTCTAACGACAGCTATCAAATTCATGATGTACTCTTATTGAGGACCAATCTAGTCAAGATGCATCGCATACAGAGCGGGTATGGGCATATACCACCTCATAATTATCACCAATGTGATATATACTCTAAGGACAATCAAGGATGTTCTGTGGTGCAATCAGCTCTACAGGAATAATTGGATCTCGGATGGATCCAAGAGCACCGAATTCGTGGGTTAAACATGACTTATGCGAATTCCAACATCATTCAGAACCACGACATCCGTGCGATGAATGTCAACCTGGTGGCAATGCACTCAAGGTAAGGCCAGTATCATGATCTTCCACGACACGATTATGATTCCTGTCTGATTTGCTCGGTAAACAATCAGGGATGCTCTTTTGTACAAGAGGCCCTCCAGCGTCAGATGGATCTTGGGTGGATCCAGGACTACCATGATAAAAATCCTTATTAGATTAACATGGTTCAAATCTTTCATATTCGTTTGATGAATACAAGCTTGGTGGAGTTACACGCCAAGCAGGTTCAACTTGGTTTTCTCACTTCTCATGAATATCTGAACTGTAAAGTATGCAGTGAGAGTAACCAAGGGTGTGCTCTTGTTCAAAGAACTTTACAACACTTGTTAAACCACTGGTGGCTTCCGATCTACATGGATAAAGACACGCAACAAATCAATGTGCTTAATGGGAGCCCTACTAGACGTCAAAGTCAGGATGTCCGATCTATAGAAACTGACCTAGTAAGGTTACATTGTATTTAAAGTGGACGTGGCCTGGTGCCACCACATAACTATGAACGCTGTAGAGTCTACTCGGAAAATAGCCAAGGATGTTACCTTGATGCTGAAGCTCATCCAAAGGAGTGAATACAACATTTTTGATCAACTGTTACAAACTCCTTCAAAGATCTCGGTACTATCACTTTTACTCAGGTCCGAAGCCCACAGAGAGGCTCTACAGAAAGTCTTAGAGCAAGCCTTTGTGGAACAGGATGTGTCAATACGACAGTTCGACAACATCATCTCTAACATCACTTCCTGCAACAACTTAGGATTCAGTGATGAGGATTTTCCAGAGGAGAGCAAACGCCACAACATGGCGCTCAATATCATAGTCAACTACCAGGACGATGCTTTAGCCACCGTACTGGTAGATACAGGATCGACCATCAACGTTATGCTGAAGTCCACTTTAATGTGACTATCATTCAAAGGACCCCCGATGAGGGGCAATGAGGTCATCATCAAAGCATTTGATGGATCTCAGAAAGCAGTTATCGGCGAAGTCGACCTTCCCATAACTATCGGTCCTCACACTTTCCAAATCACTTTCCAGGTCATGGACATCCAGCCAACATACAGTTGCTTATTAGGAAGACCTTGGATACACATGGCTGGGGCAGTCACTTCGACGCTGCACCAGAAACTAAGGTTCATTGAGAGCGATCAACTCATCACGGTCTATGGAGAACAAGCCTTGATCGTGAGTAACTTGTCATTATCTACTTGTGTAGAGCCCGAGAAGGTTGTTGGAACTCAGTTCCAAGCACTTTCGGTGAGCAATGAGAATTAATCATAGAAATGAACCTCTATTTTCTCATACAAAGATGCCCTCGAGGCAATTGAAAGTAACAATACGAAAGGATGGGGACAACTTGTCATTCCTACTGATAATAAAACAAAGAAGGGTCTTTGTTTTTCTGCAATCTGCACCCAGACAGCTGCTAATGATGAAAGTCTTCATCCCATTCAGAACTTCTTCCATAGTGGAGGTTTCTTTCACCCAGTGTCCCAAGAAGTACACACCATCAACGAGGAAGATTCCTCCAACACAGATAAGGAATAGAAGTCCTATCTTAACAAGGACGATTATATATCTCAAGAAGAGGTGCCTACACCATTTTGCTATCCCGCACAGAGTCCGAGATTTATACCCAGGTCAGATGTCAGAATGATATACAGAGATTGTGATCCAGAAGGATACTGTGCTCTGCCAAATTCATTAGAGGAAGACACTCTGATGAAATACAAATTTGACCACGACTATTATGGCCCAATGGATGGTCTGCCTATCTGGCAACCGTACCCAGGAGACTTGGGGCAAGAAAATCAGTCGAACAATGAAAATCAGCTGAGCATTATTGAACAGAAACCTGTGTCCCCACCATGTCATGGGATCAACACTCAGGTCATTCAGAAAATGTCCAGAGCGATGATGAATTCGCAAAGTTTGCAGGACTAGAATTCATTAACTATGCTTTTCCCGAGGTCAACGTCATCGAAAGAGATGACTCCTCCAGTTCCAAAGAAGTGTGGGACACCTTAGGACAACCAAGTGGAAAATACGACTTCATGGTCAAGTACACTGCTCCTGAGAGCTCTCGCATCAGGCCCGAAGACATTCAGCCAACTGGGTGAGGAGATCCACCTGAGAGCACAAATACTCTGCAAAATACAACTAAGGAATCCTCCTACGACAACTCTGCCTGGGAGACATATTCCAATGATCCTGCTCCACCAGAAATCAGCGTTATTTCTGAAGACAAATCAAGGAAGGTACCAGACTTTGTGATTCACCAAGGAGTTCGACGCCAATGGGTTACTGTCGATGTTCCGAAGATCGTTCATAAGTCAAAGTAATTGCTGTCTTTATCTTAACCTCTCACCCTGCCCAGGTGAAACAAATGTTTTAATAAGGCTCACCTTCTGTAAATATCCCTTTTTGCTTTGCCCAAAGCAACAGAGTTTTGTTTTATAGGGCTGTAGTTTCAAGAATCGACTTGTTCATAAATAAAATAATGTCGTTATGTAATTTCCGCATTAATTGCTGTTTTCTCTTTTTGCTTTTTTAGAAAATGGTAATCCTAAAAAACAATTCATTAATAAAAACAAGCAGTTTTCAGAAAAACACTGCACACACTCTTGCATTTCTCCCTATCTCTTCTAAAAACAAATCATCACGTCATGCAGATTGGTTGTTTTAAACCCCATTGAAACATACGATCCGATGCCTTCTCCCAACTTTGAGTTCCTGGTATTTGGGGCTGAAGAAGAAGCTGATGAAGAAATTCCAGAAGAGATCTCCTGACTACTCAAACAGGAGGAAAGGTCCATTGAACCTTGTCGCTCCCGGGATTTTCATCCAGGTACAAACGCGAAAGTGGCGCGGAAGAAAGAAAGAAGAGTCGCCAGCCAGGCATTTTATCCCAAAGAAAAAGGAAAGGTAATGCTGCACAAACCCGAGAGAAAGGAAAGAACGAGGTCTCGCGAACCAAAGAGAACGGGTAAGGGAGTCGGTTACGTGAAGGGAAGGTTATCGCACCCTTCACGTCCGTCGTACTCGACGGGATCCACGCTTGAAATACTGCTAAAAGGGTGATAAAAAAGATGTTGGAAAAGGAATGGAAAGAGAATGAGAAACAAATGTGGGGAAAATAAAAGAAGTGCTCGAATGGGCCCTACCCCACTGCCTACGTATCTCATCGGGAACATGAGAATCAGAGCGACGTAGTTCCCCTGACTAAGGGAAAACTGTTTGTGTTTTTTAGTGGAATCGTCAGAGTGTGCGTCCTAGCAGTTAGGTGTTGCAGCTCGCTGTATGGAGACTTAGGCGTTACCTGTTTGCGGTAGAACGGACATGACGAGTCCTTAAGGAATAGAATGAAGGAGGTGAGAAGAGAATTCCCGAAGGAAAGACGTTATTGTTTGTTTGAAGTATTTTAGAAGTTTTTATTTGAAGTGTTTTGCATAAGTAAGTGTACTTAAGTCTTTTTCAATGGAGTGTGTACAACATACATCACTCTAAAATGGAATGATAATGAAGTACACTAAGTATGAGGAAGACCCTCAAACTTAATTCCATGATCAAGGCTTAAGCGCACTAGCCTATTTCCTTTATTAAGTGTTTTTGTTGTTTTTTTAGATGAAGAAGTGTTTTTAGTTTAGTTTGTGAAATCTCTTCATGTTAAAGACTTGTACATCATGCTAGAAAACCTACACCACATTCCAAGATGAAATGTATGCAAGCCCCTCCATGGAATAAGGCTCATGACACATGAAGATGTTTCAACCTTTATTAGGTGTTTTGAATTTATTTTGAGATGAGAGAAGAGAGACTCAAAAGGTTGAGAAAGGTAAAATCTAATGAGGGAGATTAAGACTCAAATCCTAAAATTATCATACATGGATGTTCCTATGGTTAATGTGGTTTAAGAAACCTAATCCTAAGAGAAAGGAGAAGAAGAGTGAATTAAACAACTCACTTCTAAAGTAGAAGATGAGTTATAACTCAAAAGGGAGAAGAAAGAAGTTATTCAAGGAAAGCATATAAATGCTTATCATGATCACAAGTTGAATGATTAAAGGAGATAAGAGAAAATGGAAGAAAGAAGTGTATGTGGAAGCATATCCACACACTTACTTACCATTAGCACCTACATAAAAAGGTTAGTTCAAAAACTATTTACAAGTAGTGAAATAAGGAAAGAATAACAAGTAATGATCAAACAAATTAAGAATCAATGCATAAAGATCCTAAGATTTGAAAATCATTCAAGGTCAGAACCTATGCTCTAAGGATGTTCTCTAATGTTAAGATACTAAACATGAACAAACTATGCACAATCAAATGTCCTAAACATCAAAGAAGTGCACTATGGAAGTAAAAGATGAAGAATGGGTGAATATGCAATGTGATCATGCATTGATGCTTCACAAAAGATCAAGATCAGAATCATATATCATTTACAAATGTCTTCTAATGCATATGAATCATCATATAAGTCATGGATGCAATGATATAAGTAAGAGAATAAGATGAAGAAAAGATAAGAAAGAAAGAAACAATTTCCAATTAGATGCACAAAGTGACATACCAAAAGTGCATAACATATGAAATGATTAATGAATGCATATGAGCAGTGGCATACCATTGATGAGATACAAATGGGGTGAATGAAAATTCATACAAAATGCACACCTGAAACATGTAGAGCTTAAGAAGAGAAGATGCAAGAATTAGGACAAAAATATTCATGTAAGGATGACATTTAGAACAATTATGTACAAATGACAAAGAATGAAAACAAATGACCTATAATCATGGTTCAAGATGACCTATAATATCATACAAATGACCTATAATATCATACAAAGTAAACACAAGAGGTGGCACAAGTGCCTCAACAAAATCATATGAGAATGAAGTAGAAGAATGTGCATACATGTAACTTCAAATGCAAGGCATCAAACAAATATCAAAGCACATGAGAAAATTGTAAAAAAGGTCCTAAATAATCCAAGTCAGAAGCAAAAACATGTAACAAAACTCATAGCAAAACTCAAAAGAAAACATGACCAAAGAGTTCACAAAATCACATTGAAACAAACCAAAAGGAAGTGAAAAGACGAACATGCAAACATGTGATAAAATGACTTTAAAAATCAAAAGAAAATTGGTTAAGATGATTCAAGATGTCCTTTAACCAATGCAAAAATAATGGATGAAAAATAGTGTATGAGATAAGAAAAATAAAATGTGCAAATTCAAATGTTCATGAAGAAATTCACTCAAAAAGAAATTGAAAAGGAATTATGGAATTATGATCTAAAATTCATAAAATTAGAGTTAAAAATAATAGAAAATTATCTAAATGTGTAAAAATGTAACATTAATTTTTATGGAATTATTTAATGCATTTTAGTATTTTTAAAATAAGAAAATAAAAACAATGTAAAAAAAGAAATCAAAAATGAAAAGAAAATTAGATTGGGGGTGCAGACATAGTAAAATGCCAGTTAAAAATGTGTTTGGGCTTGGCAAGGGGTGTGCAGATAGCAAACATCAATCCAATCCACTAAGAGCGCGTGCGTGTGTGAATCAGGTGTATCTCAATTAACATGTGGATGCAATCATAACCATAAGATCAATCCATCACCACCATTCAACAAAACAATCAGATCAAACGAAACAGCATGCACGAACACAATAACTACCATGCACGCACACACATGTGATCTTCTGAGACAAAAAAAAAAGCACGCGCAGGTCACATGATTTTTTTAATGTGCTGTCTGATTGAGAAGCGTTGGATGAAGTGGATCGGACGACTATGATATATTCTGGTCCTAAAACCCTAAGCGCAACTCACCGGCCGGAGAAGAACCTCCGGTCGTCTTCTCCGGCCACCTCCGGCAACTGCAAATCTTACGTTCCCCAGAAATCTATGAACCGCACATCAAAATGAAGAGGAAGTCACGTGGAAAACAAATCTGAACTTAGAAATCACGCAGCATGCATACACAGAGAGATTCGAACACAAACAGTTTACCCTAAAAAACATAACTACGCTCTTAATGAGCCTATCACTAGTCGGAGATGCAAATAGTTCCTACTGAACTTCAAACAAGCAAAGATGAACTCACAGTAGCTTGAATTAGAGTGAAAGAGTTAAGATGATGAAACCTGAACTTGATGAGATGAATGTTGTAAGAATACCAGAGGTTCCTCCTTGAATTCCTGAGCTCACGATTTGGCCAAATAAAGGCTTTGGAATGCGAAAACTCAGAGAGAAGTAAAGTAGATCTTAATCTGCAGTGATGGTGTTGAGCTTGATTTCAATCCATCAATGGTGTTGGATGATTGATTATGATGAACTTGGAGTGAAAATGTGGATGAATTCGTGTGGAAAGAGAGATTTCAGAGAGAAACTTGAGAGAAAAAGTGTGAGAATGATTTGGGAAATTTGGGAAAATAAACGAAGCTTTTTAATTCAGTGAAGAGTGTAGCTTATATACGCAGGGTTAAGATGTTAACCAATGTAGTTAACAATTGGAAGATGAGTTAATTGAGTTGGTTAAGTGAGTCCACTCTAACTAACTGAGTCAGTTAGTTATGGACGAGTTGGTGAGGTTTGGATATGGTGAGGGTGAAGTTCATGAAGTTTATGGTGAGGGTGAATGATCAATGGTGATGCTAAGGTTATGTAGTGTAGCAGCAAGCTTGTACAACAAGTTTCCACTTTCCTCTTTCATGTATGATAGCATGGCATGTGCATAGTGTATGAATTTTGCTTGGCCAAATGAAGTAAGGAATGAATGGTGTTGAAACATGCGTGTGGCTGATGTGAATCATTAACAACAATGCACAATAATTCCACTTTTGGATTAGCAAGATCAGAATGCAAATGGTGATCTTTAGGGAGAAATATCTTCATGCATAATGTATGAAATGGTTAATTTTTGGTGGCTATGGAAAGAGGGAACATGGTAGAACATGTTTGATGTTGAAATGAGATTAAATGGAAGCCTGTAAGGTGGTGGAAAATGACTTGCAACACAAGAATATGGAACTGCATCATGGGCACGCGTGACCTGCATGGTATGCATGGCAATGGGCTAGTGAATTTTAGTTTGAAGCTTCCATGTTTGGACCATCATAACCCCTTCATAATTTGTTCAAATGGAAAAATGTCCAACATAAAAGTTGAAGAGGACATGGAGATAAACAACTTTGATGTTCAACATTTTTTCATTTGAAGCTTTCTTCCCTGAGAAAAGTGGCTTGACATTTGGCCCACCACCTGTTTGATGAAATTTTGGCCTGGAGGCCTGAGCTTGCCTTGCCATGACTTGATTTTTGCCTTGATTTTACCAAACTTTGATTGATCATAACTCCCTCAATTTTGATCCAATGGAAGAGTTCTTTATATGGATTTAAAGCTTAGAGTGTGAACTTTAATTGGCTTAATTTGGGCCTGATGTTTGGAGCTTTTATCTTAAAGAAAGGAAGCCTCAAAGTGCAATGCAAAATGGTCCAAAACTTGCCATTTTTGGAAACCCTAAATTTCCAAAAAAGGAAACTTTGTACATTTCTTGATTTTTCATGATTCCTCCATCATTTCTTGATCAAATCTTGTCCAATGAACATATGTGACTTGAATTTCATGAATTTGCCCTAAAAAGTCAGGAGTTGACTTTTTCAACTGCATAGTTGACTTTTTCCCCAATTTCTTGATTCTCAAGCAACTAATCAATTGAACCTCTTATGAAATGAACCAATGGCCAATCTTCCATCCTTAGATACTTGACATCATGTAGAAAACATTGAGATCAAGTTTGAACCAAAATTTTCTCAGGAGACTGCATGAACCATAAACCCTAATTTTGACTGTTTGATAGGAGATGATGCACTGTCCAATCTTCTTGATGAAGTCCCATCTTCCCATGACTTTTGGTATCAATTGAGATCATGTGAGATGTAAGAGACCCTTGAGGTTTGTTTGAAGACCCTTGGCTCTTGTTCTCTTACTTTAGATGAATAATACCTTTGAAAATCAACTGATCACATGCCCTTATGTGAGATGCAATGCAATGCTTTATTTTTCTATGCTTGAATGCAATGCAATGAAATGAAAGCACATGCTAAATGATATGAAAAATAAGAGGGCAAATTTTGGGGTATGACAGCTGCCCTTATTCAATCACTGTAGACCTGAATAGATGATAGCGATTGCTTTCAGACTTTCAAGGTATGGAGGGATTGAATACCAAAAATAACCAGAAATTTGCACTCTGTTGGAGAAGAAGAAAAGGGATATAAATCCAACCAAATGAACTCTGCTTGAATAAAACTCTGATGATAACCAATACTGGAGAGATGTCCTTTGAACGACGCCAGATGACCACTGGCTTGCCACACTGCGGGTGGATTTGGAAAACATCTTTTGTACGACGCCAGATGACTACTGGCTTGCCACGCTGCGGGTGGACTTTAACAATGTCTTTTGGAATGACGCCAGACGACTACTGGCTTGCGACACTGGTGGTGGACTTTAACAATGTCTTTTAAACGACGCCAGACGACTACTGGCTTGCCACACTACGGGTGGACTTTAACACTGTCTTTTAAACGACGCCAGATGACTACTGGCTTGGCACACTGCGGGTGGACTTTAACAATGTCTTTTGGAACGACGCCAGACGACTACTGGCTTGCCACACTGCGGGTGGACTTTAAGAACGTCTTTTGTACGACGCCAGACGACTACTGGCCAGCCACACTGCCGGTGGACTTTAAGAATGTCTTTTAAACGATGACAGACGACTACTGGCTTGCCACACTGCGGGTGGACTTTCGCCAATCTGCGGTTGGTCTTGAAACTGTCTTTTAAATGGAGTCAGACGACTACTGATTTGCCACACTGCGGGTGGACTTTCGCCAATCTACGGTTGGACTTTACCCTGATTTTCCACCCTAAGATGGACTTTTGCCAATCTGTGGTTGAACTTTGCTGATTTTCCACCCTAAGATGGACTTTTGCGAATCTGCGGTTGGACTTTGCTTTGTCTTTCGAATAAAACCGGACAAATGCCGACGGGCCACGCTGCGGGTGGAATTTTGAAAGATGCCTTTTGGATGAAGTCAGTTGACTTACTAATTGGCCACACTGCGGGTGGACTTTTGAAAGATGCCTTTTGGATGAAGTCAGTTGACTTACTGATTGGCCACACTGTGGGTGGACTTTTGCAAAAATTCAACACTGCATTACGCTCTGCATATATATCAAACATCCATTCTGACTCTGTTGAGGAACAATGATCAATGATTTGACCTCAGAAGCTCCTGAAAGGATAATATCTCTGCCAGAGAATGACTGAACAATCTGTCTACTCCAAATTGCCACGCTTGCCAAAAATAAATTGGACTTAGAGATATGGGGAAGTGATGACTCTTCTAGGAATTATTTCATCTGTCTGGGGATGAATTCTGATCATAGCAGCTCCACTGGAGGAATGACAACTTTCTGACTTGGCTGGGGAAAGAAAGTACTAACACTCTGCCGAGGAAGAGATTCTGTTAATCTGCTAAACCTTTGCGGGGAGAAAAAACAACTCAGCTGGGGAGTATTGCTGACAAGATTCAATACTGAACTCTGTGGGGATACAACTACAGGAAATACGATCTTGCTGAGGATCGGAACTACTCCGTCGGGGGTACGCAAATCCTGGTTGGAAGACATTCCATTGCAACATGCTGAGAAAGAGTCCCTAGAGATCTGCTGGGAAAACACAAAGCAAATCCACGGTAATCTGTTGAGGAACAAAACTGTCGATCTTAGGATAAGTGCCACAATATCCCATGCTAGGCAAACCTTTCGCTTGACGACTCCACTGGGGATAATGAGTTGACAACAAACTTTGCTGGGGAGAACCGCTTCAAAGCATCTCGTGCTGGGTATGCCCCTTAAGAGGATTTTACAGAAGACCAAGCATCTTCAAACTCTTAAGCAGATGCCGAGACTTGAGCTAAGAATACAACAATTGAGAGGTCACTCTACTGGAGATAATAGATCTGGAACACATCTTGTCGGAGGGATTTTATAAAAAATTTGGACGTTTTTGCAAACAAAGTAGTAAAAAAAACAAAATAAGAAGCTTTTGACTGAAATTCAATTTATTGAAGAATGCCTGAAATCGGTAAATACACTCGGAAGCAAACCCTGGAAAGAGGAGATTGCTGTAAATTGAGAAAAGAAACTATCCTAATGGCAATGTGAAAATGGCACTCCACTGAGTTTCAATTCTGCTATAGCCAGTATGTCTTCAAAACTCCCCTACCTTGCCTTCTGAGGAGTGATTGGACCGATTCCTATCCTTTGGAATGTCAGTTGCTGAAACGGTGAGGTAGTACAGATAACTCAGACCGCAATTGTTCGCTTAAATCCCTCTTTTGCGTGGACCGCCCTTTCGGGTTTTCAATCCACCGGGATACCCTTTTTGCCTAAGTTGCCCTTTCGGGTTTTCAACTTACCGGGTGTACAATTTTTTTATTTATATCCCTAATTTTTGCCCAAACCTTTTTATTATGTTTTTATGGTTCGCCAGGATGCCCTTTTTTTGCCTGGACTTTTTTTTTTTTTTTGTCCAACGGGTCTATTTATGCGAAGTATTTTTTGAATACGTCTGAGTTGACAGGGGATGAAAAGTCTTCACCATCCATGGTTGAAAGCAATAAGGCTCTGCCCGAGAAGACCTTTTTAACCACGAATGGACCTTCATAGTTTGGAGTCCATTTGCCCCTGTGATCTGTACTAGGAGGAAGGATCCTTTTGAGTACTACATCTCCAAATTTGTAAGCCCGAGGACGTACCTTTTGGTCGAATGTCTGTTTCATCCTCTGCTGGTATAACTGCCCATGACACACAGCTGCCAGTCGTTTCTCGTCAATAAGGCTCAGCTGATTAAATCTGGCACGAACCCATTCAGCTTTGTCTAATTTGACATCCATCATGACTCTGAGGGACAGAATCTCAACTTCAACCGGTAAGACTGCCTCCATACCGTACACAAGTGAGAATGGTGTTGCCCCGGTGGACGTGCGTACTGACGTTCGGTACCCATGCAAGGCGAACGGTAGCATCTCATGCCAATCTTTATACGTGACAACCATTTTCTGCACAATCTTCTTGATATTCTTGTTGGCTGCTTCAATAGCGCCATTCATTTTCGGGCGATACGGAGAAGAATTTTGATGTTCAATTTTGAAGTCCCGCCACAGCTCAGCCATCATTTTGTTGTTCAAATTAGAACCATTATCAGTAATGATTCTTTCAGGCACTCCATAGCGACAAATGATATCTCGTTTCAGGAAACGAGCTACCACCTGCTTAGTGACATTGGCATACGATGCTGCTTCAACCCACTTCGTGAAATAATCAATGGCAACCAAGATGAAATGATGGTCGTTTGAAGCAGTAGGCTCAATTTTTCTGATCATATCAATGCCCCACATTGCAAAGGGCCAAGGAGAAGACATGACACTCAACGGGTTCGGAGGCACATGCACTTTTTCTGCATAGATCTGGCACTTGTGACATTTGAGGGCGTACTTGTAACAATCTATCTCCATTATCAACTAATAATACCCTGACCTCAATAGTTTCTTAGCCATCGCATGTCCTCCGGCATGGGTACCGAAAGATCCTTCATGCACTGCTTTCATTAACAGGTCTGCTTCGTGTCTATCCACGCATCTGAGCAGGACCATGTCAAAATTCCGTTTGTACAACACGTCATCTTGGTTCAAGAAGAAGCTACCAGCCAGTCTCCTCAACGTCTTCTTATCTTTGGTAGATGCCCCAGGCGGGTACTCCTGACTTTTCAAAAAACACTTGATGCCATGAAACCACGGCTTGTCATCAGACGTTGCATCGACAACAAACACAAATATAGGTCTGTCAAGACGAGACACTTCAATCTTAGGTACATGGTTCCACCTTTTCACTTTGATCATAGAAGACAATGTGGCCAAGGCATCCACAAACTTATTCTCATCTCGGGGAATATGATACAACTTTACTGTTGTGAAAAACGTCAACAGTCTCCTCGTATAATCTCTATACGGAATCAAATGTGTCTGGTGCGTGTACCAGTTCCCATTCACTTGATTGATTACCAAAGCTGAATCACCGAAGATATCGAGGGTCTTAATTCATAAATTAATCGCATCCTCAATCCCCATAATATAAGCTTCATATTCTGCTTCATTGTTGGTGTATCTGAAAGTTATTCGGGCAGTGAAGGGCATATGAACTCCTTCCGGTGTGATAAGAACTGCTCCAACTCCGCGACCATTCATGTTGACAGCCCCATCAAACATCAAGCTCCATTTGGATTCAGGGTCTGGCCCCTCCTCCGGGAGTGGCTCCTCGCAGTCTTTAACTTTGAGAAACATGATGTCCTCATCAGGGAAATCAAACTTCATGGGTTGGTAATCATCAATCGACTATTGTGTAAGATAGTCTGATAGGATACTTCGTTTGATGGCTTTCTGGGAAGTATACTGGATATCATATTCTGTCAAAACCATTTGCCACCGTGCGACCCTGCCTGTCAGTGCTGGTTTCTCGAAAATATACTTGACCGGATCCATTTTGGAAATCAACAAAGTTGTGTGCGTGAGCATATACTGCCTCAATCGCTTAGCAGCCCATGCGAGTGTACAGCATGTCTTCTCAAGTATTGAGTATCGGGATTCGCAGTCAGTGAATTTTTTGCTCAGGTAGTAGATAACATGCTCTTTCCTACCTGTCTCATCGTGTTGACCGAGAACATAACCCATAGACTCTTCAAGCACTGTCAAGTACATTATCAAAGGTCTCCCTGGAACTGGAGGTATTAGAATTGGAGGTTCCTGCAAATATCTTTTTATTTTATCGAATGCCACTTGGCAATCGTCATTGCACCTGACCCTTTGATCTTTTCTTAGCAGTTTGAATATTGGTTCACACGTGGCTGTTAGGTGAGATATGAACCTTGCAATGTAGTTCAATCTACCTAGAAAACCACGAACCTCTTTTTCGGTTTTCGGCTCAGGCATTTCTTGAATTGCTTTCACTTTGGTAGGATCGACCTCAATCCCTTTACTAGTTACGATGAAACCCAGCAGCTTTCCAGAACGCACCCCGAAAGTGCACTTGTTCGGATTCAACCTCAAATAGAACTTTCTCAACCTTTCAAACATCTTCTTCAAGTTAATCAGGTGTTCTTCTTCTGTTCGTGACTTGGCAATCATATCATCCACATAACATTCAATCTCTTTGTGAATCAAATCATGAAATAATGTTACCATTGCCCGCTGATATGTTGCCCCTACGTTTTTCAACACGAAAGGCATCACTTTATAACAGAAGGTATCCCATGGGGTAATGAACGTGGTCTTCTCCATATCCTCAAGTGCCATCTTGATCTGATTATACCCGGAGAAGCCATCCATGAATGAGAACACTGAAAACTGAGCTGTATTATCAACCAGCATGTCAATGTGAGGTAAAGGAAAGTCATCCTTCAGACTTGCTCTGTTTAGATCCCTATAATCAACACACATTCTGACCTTTTCGTCTTTCTTCGGCACAGGAACAATATTTGCAACCCATGGAGGGTAATTAGTGACTGCCAGAAATCCCGCATCTAACTGTTTTTGCACCTCCTCTTTGATTTTGAGAGCCATCTCTGGTTTAGTTCTCCGAAGTTTCTGTGTGACAGGAGGACAACCCTCTTTCAACGGCAACCTGTGCACAACAATGTCTGTATCTAACCCCGACATATCTTGATATGACCAAGCGAAGATGTCAACATATTCCCGCAGCATACTGATCAGCTCTTTCTTTACCTTGGACTGCAGGCTGGCTCCAATCTTAATTTCCTTCCCTGGGTTCTTGGAACCAATGTTGATAACCTCAATTGTCTCTTGGTGAGGTTGAATAACCCTCTCCTCCTTCTTCAACAATCTAGCCAATTCCTCGGGAAGTTCACAGTCTTCTTCATCCCCTTCTTCGGCTTGATAAATCGGTTTGTCAAAGTCATACATGGCCATAGCAGAACCGTTATCAATGGAATCCGGAGGATCAAGTCTGCACGAGGGGTTCATGCTTTATTTTAAAATTTATTTTGAAAAACAAAAATAAAACAAGACACTGCCATTTTTAATGTTTTTGTGCAAAAAAAAAAGACGAAAGACAGGGAACAAAATTTGAATGCAAAACGTCCTTTATTAATGATTAAAAATTGCAAATGAAAATGTGTGGCCCTACAAATGAATCTGTACGCCTTGGGCAGAGCGCAAAATTTTGACATACATTATGGTTAGAGAAAAACAAAGAAAATTACTCTGTTTGAAAAGTAACTGGAATGATTTCCTCAGTGAACCAGTTTTGCAATTGTTGTCCTGAACCACGTGAGCATACCCAGTTGTCCAAGTCACAATCACTATCTATGCCATCTCCTGCAGCCGCACAAGATTGATTTGTATAAATGATTCCACCACTGCTGAATGTGATGGGTCCACTGTACTTTGTATCTGAATCCAGAGACGGTTGATATCCAATACCAAACTTATCTTCTTTCACTGGTGTCTCTACCAGTTTGCCCAAACCTTGGGCATTACCTGCTCTAACAACCTCGACGGCTTGCTTATAAGACGAAATTGACATGCCAGCTACAGCTGGTGTAGGAGGAGATTCAGGCAATTTATCGATATTCACTGCCTCAAACGACTGGCAAAGCATTTCATGGATTTCCCCATCCATCTCAACATACTTGAAAGTGGACAAGTGACTGACAAAAATGTCCTCTTCACCATACACAGTTACTACTTATCCTTCAAACACGTATTTCAGCTTCTGATGTAATGTGGATGTAACAGCCCCGACCGCATGAATCTATGGGCGACCTAATAAACAGCTATAAGCAGGCTGTATATCCATCACGTGGAATGTAGCCTTGAACACCTGAGGTCCAATTTGCATGGGTAATTCCACTTCACCAAAAACAGATCACTTCAACCCATCAAACGCTCTGACGACCAGATCACTTGGCCTCAAAATCAATTCATCAACCTCCAGTTTCATCAACGCCTTCTTAGGCAAGACATTAAGCGAAGAACCAGTGTCTACCAGAACATGAGACAACACCACACCCTTACACTCCATGGTAATATGCAGAGCTTTGTTGTGGTTTCTACCTTCAGAAGTCAAATCTCGGCTCGTGAAACCTAATCCGTGGCTGACATTGACATTAGAAATCACACTCTCGAGCTGATTGACAGTAATTTCTTATGGAACATAGGCCATCTTTAATACCTTCAGCAAAGCCTCTCGGTGTGCATCAGAACACATCAGTAATGACAAAATTGAGATATTTGAGGGCGTCTGGTTCAATTGATCGACGATTTTGTAATCACTTTTCTTTATTATTCTCATGAACTCTTCTACCTCGCTGTCAAAGGTAATTTTGGGCTCTGTTTCAGGCACGGGCACACTCTCAGCCACTTGTTTTCCTTTAGCTTTCGCCGTAGCCTCGACTTCTTTATCACTTCGAAGGTTTTGGGGAGCAAACAACCTTCCACTCCAGGTAAAGCCACCTACACCACCCACGTTATTAATATTTGAACCAGCCGATGTTCCGACTTCCTGCTTTTTTCCCTCATAGTACACATCTGCCCCATAGTGCCATGGGACTGCTTTCTCAGAGGTAAACGGAAATGGCCCTAGCACCGTGATGGTAACAGGACTGGGTCTTTCCAGCGTAATAATCGATACAGGAGCTACCCTTGCAGGTACCTGAATTTCAGCAGGGGTATAATAAATTATCACAATTGACACCTCATCAATATCTTTCATAACACGGTCAAACTGTAGACGACCTTCATTAATCAGATTCTGTAAACCCATCCTCAGTCTGTCACAGCCATTATCTTGTCCCATACATTCTAAACAGTCTCGGCCACAACTCGAAAACACCTGTCCCTTCAACAGACGATCTTTAACTACCAGTAATGAAGTCTTCACCCGCTTAATATCCGTCACCAAGTTCAACCTCTTTCTATTCTCAATAGCATGCACATTTGGCCCTCCATGGCCCGACATGGGGTTCTGGATAACATTGGGAGGCGGAGAAAAGTTGATCGCTTTGGCATCTATCAGATCCTGTACCTTATTTTGAAATGCCCAGCACTTTTCGGTGGTATGCCCCGGAGCACCGGAATGGAAATCGCAGCGGGCATTAGCATCATAATTGGGTGGCAAATTACCAGCAACAGGAGGTCTCATGGTGCGAAGTTCGACTAATTTTAACTGGAGTAACTGGGGTAACAATGCTGAGTAAGTCATAGGAAGAGGGTCAATTTTGCGGTCCCTCTGCCTAGACCTTTGTTGGAACTGTGGTCGCTGTTGTTGAACCTGCTGTTGTTGCTGCTGTTGCTGCACAGGTGGTGTTGGAATTGTCACTGTATCCACTTGGTGATAATCCTGAGAACGTCCTTTTCCCCGTCCTCTGTGCACAGCGTTTGTCTCTCCTTCTCTCCTTCTTTTCCCATTGGCAAAAGGTTTCTTTGTTCCCGAAGAGCCAGCACCACTTACATCCTGAATCTTCCCCAGTTTCAACAAACTCTCAATCCTTTCACCAGTAATTACGATATCAGAAAAACCCGTCAATGGAAAAGCAGCCAATCTGTCGAGAAATGTCCCTTGTAGGGTACCCATGAACATATCTGCCATTTCTCTCTCAAGCAAAGGAGGTTGAACTTGGGCGGCCATCTCTCTCCATCTTTGCGCGTACTCTTTAAAGCTTTCCTTAGCGCCCTGCGACAACCCTTGTAGCTGAGTGTGGTTGTGAGCCATATCGATATTATACTGATATTGCTTCAGAAATGCTTCTGCCAAATCTTTCCAGCTTCTCACAGCAACCCTGTTCAGCTTCATGTACCAAGTCAACGAAGCTCCAGCCAAACTGTCTTGAAAGTAATGCATCCACAACTTCTCGTCATCAGTGTGGGCTGAGATCCTCCCAAAGTAAGCCTGAATATGTGTCTGGGGACACGTATTGCCGTGATATTTGTCAAAAGTGGGTGGCTTGAATTTCGGAGGAATTCTAACTCCCGGTACCAGACCCAGATTAGTAATATCAATGCCTAGAGAGTTCTTGCACTCCATAGCCCTGATTTTCTCAGCCAGTTCATCATACCTTCTATCATTGGGATTACCCATATAAGCATCCAGTAAGGTGAATTGATCTTCCTGAACATCCTCATTAGCACCAACATTTCTGACATTCCCAATACCCAGATTACCAACAGGAGGAGGATTACAACCAGGAGGAGGATTGACCCTTGTCTGTGAATTGTCAACTTGATTACCTTCCGGCGTGACCTCTGGACGTTCGACCATAAGTCTTAACCGCTCTTGGTTCTGTGCCATACCAGTCATGAGATCCATGAACTAGTCCATATGGGCCTTCATCTCAGCCAAATCATTTTGAATTTGATCAACCATCCTGTTTTGATTGCCTCTTGTGGAGTAGCGATGTATGTGATCGGTAGCAATACTTCCTGAAATAGAATAACCATGAGAACCAGATAGGGTACCTGAAAAACAAACAAATGCAAGAATGAAATGTATGCAATGCAATGCTATGTTTTCTATTCTTAGGCCTTTTCGTGCCCCGATTCCGGTATTTCAGAAGTCCGCAGCACACGAGATACAGTAGTAGATAAGAACATTCATTCAGACAAGTGCGTAGATAAGTGTAGAATCCTGTGAAGTGATGTTGTAGCCAGGTGTCAGTGAACAGTGATGTAATATCAAGAAATCCATTGGAGAAAATACTGAGTAATATCATAACTGGAAGAAAACCCAAAGGGACTGAGTCTGGACAAGTATTTGAAAACATACAACCCAAATTCAAAAACTAAAGCAGCGATTCCTACAACAATTCTGTAGGTAATTGGATAGCATCAACATAATGACAGCTAAAATGGACGAAACACCACATCATGTAGCCCTAGACTAAGCCTCTTGACTTCCTCAAACAACACAACATTCTCGGGATCTTCTGGCGCCTCAATCAGGCCTCTGATCAAGCGTTCTCTCAAACTGAAGGATTGGTACAAAGTGTTGATATTCTGACACAATTCTTCCCCATTTGTACTGCCATAGTCCAGCTCTGTCCTGGACTTCTTCACTTCTACCCGGACCTTGAGATCAGCTATTTTTGCCTGAGCTTCATGTAATGGCTTCTGACTTTCTTCCAAATTATCCCGGTAACTCCGTCGTTGAGCATGTGCAGCTTTCAATTCTTCCTCTGAGGTCTTGGCCTTAGCTTCCAATTCTTCAACCTTAGCTTTAAACTCTTCCTCTACCTTGGCTTGGCGCTTTTGTTCATCGGTCCATTTTTTTTTCCACAAGGTGATAGCCTCATTAGCTTCCTTCAAAGAGTTCTTGAGATTATGGCGTTCTCTGGCGTTATTCTTGTCAATAAAGCCCCGTCTTTGGAAATAATTCAGCCTGCCTTCGAGTTCTTTCTTCTTACTTTCAGCCATCTTCAATTGGCACTGAGGTCCTTGGCTCCACTACCTTGGGATATACCGGAGGCTCGACATAGAATGGCAACAATGTAATGGCTACCCGGCGCTTCAGCCATTCAGTATAAGAAGGATAAGTTGTAGGATCAGGTCTCCCAAACTCCATCTTACCTTTCTTAACTCGAGTGTTCCAGGCTTTAACAATAAAAAATGACACTTGTTCGTCATCTTTAGCATGATAATACAAAGATTCTGCCACATCTTTTTCCAAAGGAGGTTCTTTTAATGCATACCCAAATTGCTTCAGTGCGAGGATAGGATTGTAGTTGATTCCTCCCCTCCTTCCTACCAGAGGCACATTTGGAAAAGCTCCACAACTAATAAGAATAGGTATACCCACCAAATCTTTCCGATGCCACCAGACTATATCTTCAGCCGTCAAACCCATGAGCCTCTTGGAGCACTTAACAGTTCCTCGGAGATCCACAAAAGCTCCGTCCTTTGGTAAATGTCTATAAAACCAAGCATGAAATAAGGGAGCACTGCATACTACCAATCTTCCTCGTTTTTTTTCATTCTTGTAATGCACGGAATGGTATACATCGCCCAACAAAGTTGGGATTGGATTCTTCTTGACAAAGATACTAATTGCATCCATATCAATAAATCCAGCTATATTCAGAAACAGACAAATTCCGTACACACACAGAGCTAAGATTGCATTAGAGGTAAACACATCACCATTAGCAAAACTCTTCTTTGCTTCTTCAATCAGAAAGTCTAGATGGAACCCTTTACAACCCTCATTTTCCTTAACATTATCTTTAACCACAGATACCCTTAAATGAATAGCATCTGCAATGACGTTGTCAGGAATAGCCTTATTTGAATTGTAGTGAGGAGGAGTATCCTTGACAAAAATCTTCAGGATATCAGAGAACTCTTCCAAGGTAGGTACCAACAGATAATCATTGAATGTCAAGCAACGCAGCTGAGGATCATAAAACTGCAAGAGAGTGTGCAGAGTATCATGCTGATCTAGAGTAAGAAGGCTCACATAACTCAAGATGTTCCCAAACCTCTTTTTGAACTTATCCAGTTGGTTACTGTCCATTAAATCTGCCACTTCTTTGATCTGTCCCACTTTAGGCTTCGAAAACCAGTAGTGCACATTATTCTTTCTTGGAGGATCTTCCATTTGACGTAGAGAAAATACCCACCGGAATCGGAAACAATACTGAGACATGGGAAAGAAAAACATAAATGTTAATGAGATGAAATGAGATGCAGCTAGGCATGTGATCAGAGCCAGAATCTGCTGTGTCGGTGAAATAGCTATGAAGAGCCAAGTGTCTGTGTAGCATCACATCAAGAATACCAGACCCCAGCACCAGTAAAGAACCAGATCCAGAATACCAGAACAAAGTACCCAAATCCTTGATCATAGAAGAACCGCACAAAAGGGTAGGTGGAAGGTCAAGGTTACCTGCAAACCTGTAAACATCCCCCCAATCTCACAGGTGTGTTCTAAAAGGTAGGATCCTCAGATTCGGATCCCAGAATGAGAAACGATAGCACATTTAGCCTGTAGGATACAATGCTATCGCCAAACAAAGAGATCGTCATCTGATTCACCACAAAATAAAGGCCATCCTATGCAAGTTCCAAAGTGGACCCTCGGGTGCTAATGGGTTTCCACAGAATATGGGCTGCCACTGTCACCACTGAAGAGGGATGTTTCCACTAAGATCCTCAGTGATCGGTCACCAGATGCACATAACTCTCAAAGTCATACCCTGGATGAGGAAGACCCTCAAAGCAAGATAATCCTAAGAAAGTCGCACTCTGGCTGTGGAACTCACAACTACTCCCGTGGCTAAATACCATGGGAGCCCTGTGACTGTCCACTCTAAGTCCTATAGTACACTCGAGCCTGGGTAATGGGTTCATCTCACAGTAACAATCCCATCCCTCCAAACAGAAAAAACCAGACAGTCCAGAATATATGATGCATGATATAAATAAAATGCACTAAAGGCGGTAAAGTAAAGCGATAAAGCTGTAAATAAAAGCAGTAAAGCTATACTAAGGCAAAACAAAGCAAACACCCAATAAGCAGTAAAAAAACAAGCGGTAGGAGAGACTCGCATCAGGGAGGGACCAGCAAGAGGTCAACTGTCCCCAGCAGAGTCGCCAGCTGTCGCTCCCAGGATTTTCATCCAGGTACAAACGCGAAAGTGGCGCGGAAGAAAGAAAGAAGAGTCGCCAGCCAGGCATTTTTATCCCAAAGAAAAGGGAAAGGTAATGCTGCATAAACCCGAGAGAAATGAAAGAACGAGGCCTCGTGAACCAAAGAGAACGGGTAAGGGAGTCGGTTACGTGAAGGGAAGGTTATCACACCCCTTCAAGTCCGTCGTACTCGACGGAATCCACGCTTGAAGTACTGCTAAAAGGGTGATAGAAAATATGCTGGAAAAGGAATGGAAAGAGAACGAGAAACAAATATAGGGAAAATAAAATAAGTGCTCGAATGGGCCCTACCCCACTGCCTACGTATCTCATCGGGAACATGAGAATCAGAGCGACGTAGTTCCCCTGACTAAGGGAAAACTGTTTGTGTTTTTTAGTGGAATCGTCAGAGTGTGCGTCCCAGCAGTTAGGTGTTGCAGCTCGTTGTATGGAGACTTAGGCGTTACCTGTTTGCGGTAGAACGGACATGACGAGTCCTTAAGGAATAGAATGAAGGAGGTGAGAAGATAATTCCCAAAGGAAAGACGTTATTGTTTGTTTGAAGTATTTTAGAAGTTTTTATTTGAAGTGTTTTGCATAAGTGTACTTAAGTCTTTTTCAATGGAGTGTGTACAACATACATCACTCCAAAATGGAATGATAATGAAGCACACTAAGTATGAGGAAGACCCTCAAACTTAATTCCAAGATCAAGGCTCAAGCACACTAGCCTATTTCCTTTATTAAGTGTTTCTGTTGTTTTTTTAGATGAAAAAGTGTTTTTAGTTTAGTTTGTGAAATCTCTTCATGTTAAAGACTTGTACATCATGCTAGAAAACCTACAACACATTCCAAGATGGAATGTATGCAAGCCCCCCCATGGAATAAGGCTCATGACACATGAAGATGTTTCAACCTTTATTAGGTGTTTTGAATTTATTTTGAGATGAGAGAAGAGAGACTCAAAAGGTTGAGAAAGGTAAAATCTAATGAGGGAGACTAAGAATCAAATCCTAAAATTATCATACATGGATTTTCTTATGATTAATGTGGTTTAAGAAACCTAATCCTAATAGAAAGGAGAAGAAGAGTGAATTAAACAACTCACTTCTAAAGTAGAAGATGAGTTATAACTCAAAAGGGAGAAGAAAGAAGTTATTCAAGGAAAGCATATAAATGCTTATCATGATCACAAGTTGAACGATTAAAGGAGATAAGAGAAAATGGAAGAAAGAAGTATATGTGGAAGCATATCCACACACTTACTTACCATTAGCACCTACATAAAAAGGTTAGTTCAAAAACTATTTACAAGTAGTGAAATAAGGAAAGAATAACAAGTAATGATCAAACAAATTAAGAATCAATGGATAAAGATCCTAAGATTTGAAAATCATTCAAGGTCAAAACCTATGCTCTAAGGATGTTCTCTAATGTTAAGATACTAAACATGAACAAACTATGCACAATCAAATGTCCTAAACATCAAAGAAGTGCACTATGGAAGTAAAAGATGAAGAATGAGTGAATATGCAATGTGAGCATGCATTGATGCTTCACAAAAGATCAAGATCAGAATCATATATCATTTACAAATGTCTTCTAATGCATATGAATCATCATATAAGTCATGGATGTAATGATATAAGTAAGATAAATAAGATGAAGAAAAGATAAGAAAGAAAGAAACAATTTCCAATTAGATGCACAAAGTGACATACCAAAAGTGCATAACATGTGAAATGATTAATGAATGCATATGGGCAGTGACATACCATTGATGAGATACAAATGGGATGAATGAAAATTCATACTAAATGCACACCTGAAACATGTAGAGCTTAACAAGAGAAGATGCAAGAATTAGGACAAAAATATTCATGTAAGGATGACATTTAGAACAATTATGTACAAATGACAAAGAATGAAAACAAATGACCTATAATCATGGTTCAAGATGAACTATAATATCATACAAATGACCTATAATATCATACAAAGTAAACACAAGAGGTGGCACAAGTGCCTCAACAAAATCATATGAGAATGAAGTAGAAGAATATGCATACATGTAACTTCAAATGCAAGGCATCAAACAAATATCAAAGCACATGAGAAAATTGTAAAAATAGGTCCTAAACAATCCAAGTCAGAAGCAAAAGCATGTACCAAAATTCATAGCAAAACTCAAAAGAAAACATGACCAAAGAGTTTCACAAAATCACATTGAAACAAACCAAAAGGAAGTGAAAAGATGAACATGTAAACATGTGATAAAATGGCTTTAAAAATCAAAATAAAATTGTTTTAGATGGTTCAAGATGTCCTTTAACCAATACAAAAAGAATGGATGAAAACAGTGTATGAGATAAGAAAAATAAAATGTGCAAATTCAAGTGTTCATGAAGAAATTCACTCAAAAAGAAATTGAAAAGGAATTATGATCTAAAATTCATAAAATCAGAGTTAAAAATAATAGAAAATTATCTAAATGTGTAAAAATGTAACATGAATTTTTATGTAATTATTTAATGCATTTTAGTATTTTTAAAATAAGAAAATCAAAACAATGCAAAAAAAGAAATCAAAAATGAAAAGAAAATAAGATTGGGGGTGCAGACATAGTAAAATGCCAGTTAAAAATGTGTTTGGGCTTGGCAAGGGGCGTGCAGATAGAAAACATCAATCCAATCCACTAAGAGCGCGTGTGTGTGTGAATCAGGTGTATCTCAATTAACATGTGGATGCAATCATAGCCATAAGATCAATCCATCACCACCATTCAACAAAACAATCAGATCAAACGAAACAGCATGCAAGAACATAATAACTACCATGCACGCACACACATGTGATCGTCTGAGACTAAAAAAAAAGTACGCGCAGGTCACATGATTTTTTAATGTGCTGGCTGATTGAGAAGCGTTGGATGAAGTGGATTGGACGGCTATGATATATTCTGGTCCTAAAACCCTAAGCGCACCTCACCGGTCGAAGAAGGACCTCCGGTCGTCTTCTCCGGCCACCTCCGGCAACTGCAAATCTTACGTTCCCCAAAAATCTATAAACCGCACATCAAAATGAAGAGGAAGTCACGTGGAACACAAATCTGAACTTAGAAATCACGCAGCATGCATACACCGAGAGATTCGAACACAAACAGTTTGCCCTAAAAAACACAACTACGCTCTTAATGAGCCTATCACTAGCCGGAGATGCAAATAGTTCCTACTGAACTTCAAACAAGCAAAGATGAACTCACAGTAGCTTTAATTAGAGTGAAAGAGTTAAGATGATGAAACCTGAACTTGATGAGATGAATGTTGCAAGAATACCAGAGGTTCCTCGAATTCCTGAGCTCACGATTTGGCCAAATAAAGGCTTTGGAATGCGAAAACTCAGAGAGAAGTAAAGTAGATATTGATCTGCAGTGGTGGTATTGAGCTTGATTTCAATCCATCAATGGTGTTGGATGATTGATTATGATGAACTTGGAGTGAAAATGTGGATGAATTCGTGTGGAAAGAGAGATTTCAGAGAGAAACTTGAGAGAAAAAGTGTGAGAATAATTTGGGAAATTTGGGAAAATGAACGAAGCTTTTTAATTCAGTGAAGAGTGCAGCTTATATACGCAGGGTTAAGATGTTAACCATTGTAGTTAACAGTTTTTAAGATGAGTTAATTGAGTTAGTTAAGTGAGTCCACTCTAACTAACTGAGTCAGTTAGTTATGGACTAGTTGGTGAGGTTTGGATATGGTGAGGGTGAAGTTCATGAAGTTTATGGTGAGGGTGAATGATCGATGGTGATACTGAGGTAATGTAGTGTAGCAGTAAGCTTGTACAACAAGTTTCCACTTTCCTCTTTCATGTATGATAGCATGGCATGTGCATAGTGTATGAATTTTGCTTGGCCAAATGAAGTAAGGAATGAATGGTGTTGAAACATGCGTGTGGCTGATGTGAATCATTAACAACAATGCACAATAATTCCACTTTTGGATTAGCAAGATTAGAATGTAAATGGTGATCTTTAGGGAGAAATATCTTCATGCATAATGTATGAAATGGTTAATTTTTGGGGGCTATGGAAAGAGGGAACATGGTAGAACATGTTTGATGTTGAGATGAGATTAAATGGAAGCTTGTAAGGTGGTGGAAAATGACTTGCAACACAAGAATATGGAACTGCATCATGGGCACGCGTGACCTGCATGGTATGCATGGCAATGGGCTAGTGAATTTCAGTTTGAAGCTTCCATGTTTGGACCATCATAACCCCTTCATAATTTGTTCAAATGGAAAAATGTCCAACATAAAAGTTGAAGAGGACATGGAGATAAACAACTTTGATGTTCAACATTTTTTCATTTGAAGCTTTCTTACCTGAGAAAAGTGGCTTGACATTTGGCCCACCACCTGTTTGATGAAATTATGGCCTGGAGGCCTGAGCTTGCCTTGCCATGACTTGATTTTTGCCTTGATTTTACCAAACTTTGATTGATCATAACTCCCTCAATTTTGATCCAATGGAAGAGTTCTTTATATGGATTTGAAGCTTAGAGTGTAAACTTTAATTAGCTCAACTTGGGCCTGAAGTTTGGAACTTTTATGTTGAAGAAAGGAAGCCTCAAAGTGCAATGCAAAATGGTCCAAAACTTGCCATTTTTGGAAACCCTAAATTTCCAAAAAAGGAAACTTTGTACATTTCTTGATTTTTCATGATTCCTCCATAATTTCTTGATCAAATCTTGTACAATGAACATATGTGACTTGAATTTCATGAATTTACCCTAAAAAAGTCAGGAGTTGACTTTTTCCACTGCACAATTGACTTTTTCCCCAATTTCTTGATTCTCAAGCAACTGATCAATTGAACCTCTTCTGAAATGAACCAATGGCCAATCTTCCATCATTAGATACTTGACATCATGTAGAAAACATTGAGATCAAGTTTGAACCAAAATTTCCTCAGGAGACTGCTTGAACCATAAACCCTAATTTTGACTGTTTGATAGGAGATGATGCACTGTCCAATCTTCTTGATGAAGTCCCATCTTCCCATGACTTGTGGTATCAATTGAGATCATGTGAGATGTAAGAGACCCTTGAGGTTTGTTTGAAGACCCTTGGCTCTTGTTCTCTTACTTTGGATGATCAATACCTTTGAAAATCAACTGATCACATGCCCTTATGTGAGATGCAATGCAATGCTTTATTTTTCTATGCTTGAATGCAATGCAATGAAATGAAAGCACATGCTAAATGATATGAAAAATGAGAGGGAAAATTTTGGGGTATGACAAACCTCACAAAGAGCCGTTGGAAACGGTAAACCTAGGTTCGAAAAAAGAGAGAAAAGAGATCAGGATTGGGGCATTGCTCAGTCCAACTGCCAAAGAGGGTTTGACGAAGCTTCTCAAAGGGTTTCCCGATGTATTTGCTTGGTCCTATAAGGACATGCCCGCGTTGGATACCAGCATCGTGGAACATCATCTACCATTAAGATCGGAATGTCCGCCAGTAAAACAAAGGTTGAGACGGACTCACCCGGACATGACCATCAAAGTCAAGGAGGAGGTACAAAAACAGATTGACGCGGGTTTCCTCGCCACGTCAAAATATCCTCAATGGTTAGACAACATCGTACCCGTTCCGAAAAAGGACGGAAAAGTCAGAATGTGTGTTGATTACAAAGATCTAAACAAGGCTAGTCCAAAGGATGACTTTCCTTTACCACACATTGACATGCTGGTTGACAATACAACAATGTTCAAAGTCTTCTTCTTCATGGATGGATTCTTGGGCTATAATCAGATTAAAATGGCGCCGAAAGACATGGAGAAAACTTCGTTCATCACCCCATGGGGTACCTTTTGTTATAAGGTAATGTCGTTCGGTCTGAAAAACGCCGGGGCAACCTATCAAAGGGCCATGACTACTCTGTTTCATGACATGATACACAAGGAAATCGAGGTATATGTCGATGACATGATTGCAAAATCTAAAACAGAGGAGGAGCATGTAACCCACCTGTCAAAACTATTTGAGCGGTTGAGAAAATACAAACTCCGCTTAAATCCCAACAAGTGTACATTTGGTGTCCGATCAAGGAAACTCTTAGGGTTCATCGTCAGCCAGAAAGGAATTGAGGTTGATCCTGACAAGGTCAAGGCCATTAAAGAAATGCCTTCTCCGAAAACTGAAAAATAAGTCAGAGGATTCCTGGGACGTTTGAACTACATCTCCAGATTCATATTCCTCATGACCGCGACATGCGCGCCGATTTTCAAATTACTCAAAAAGAACCAGGACTGCGTTTGGACAGAAGACTGTCAAATCGCCTTCGACAGTATTAAGGAATACTTACTGAATCCGCTGATTTTATTACCTCCAGTGGAAGGAAGACCACCGATCATCTACTTAACAGTCCTAGAGGACTCAATGGGTTGTGTACTTGGCCAACAAGACGAAACAAAAAGGAAAGAGTCTGCCATCTACTATTTAAGCAAGAAATTCACCGACTGCGAGACTCGGTACACTATGCTTAAGAAAACTTGCTGTGCTCTAGCTTGGGTAGCCAAACATCTTCGCCAGTACATGATTCGTCACACTACTTGGTTGGTCTCCAAAATGGATCCAATCAAGTATGTATTTGAAAAACCTGCTCTCACGGGAAGAATTGCCCGTTGGCAGATGTTGTTATCAGAGTACGACATCGAATACCACACTCAGATAGCCGTCAAGGGGAGTATTTTAGCCGATCATTTGGCTCATCAATCGATTGACGATCAGGAATCAATCGGGTTTGACTTCCCAGACGAAGATGTCATGTATTTAAAGATGAAAGATTGCGATGAACCGCTACCTGGTGAAGGGCTAGAACCAGGTTCCCAATGGGGACTTATCTTTTACGAAGCCGTCAATCATTATGGAAATGGAATTAGGGCAATCATCATAACACCTCAGGGTACCCACATTCTTTTCACTGCCCGACTGACATTCAAGTGTACAAACAACGAGGCCGAATACGAAGCCTGTATCATGGGTCTCGAAGAAGCAATTGACTTAAGGATCAAAAACTTGGATGTTTATGGCGACTCAGCCTTGGTTATCAATCAGATCAAAGGAGATTGGAACACATACCAATCAAGACTAATCCCTTACAAAGACTACGGAAGAAGGTTGCTACCCTTCTTCAACAGAATCGAGTTTCATCATATCCCTCGTGAAGAGAATCACATGGCTAATGCGTTAGCCACTCTCTCTTCCATGATTAGTGTGGGTCAATCGAATGAACTACCTAAGATCGACATAATGCACCTTGAACGGCCCGCTTACATCTTCACGATTGAGGCAGTCATAGACGACAAATCTTGGTATCACGATATCAAATGCTTCCTTCAGAAACAAGAGTACCCACATGGGACACTAAGGAAGGATAGAAAAAGCCTCAGAAGGTTGGCAAGCAGTTTCCTCCTGAGCGGAGATACACTCTATAAGAAAAACTTTGACATGGTCCTGCTCCGATACGTAGACAGACCAGAAGCAGACATGCTGATAAAAAAAATTCACGAATGATCCTTTGGCACTCATGCCAATGGACACACAATGGCGAGAAAAATTCTAAGAGCAGGGTACTACTGGTTGACCATGGAATCCTACTACTACAAGTACATGAGGAAGTGTCACAAGTGTCAGATATACGCTGACAAAGTCCATGTACCGCCAACGCATCTCAAAGTTCTTTCTTCCCCATGGCCTTTTTCCATACGGGGAATTGACATGATTGGCATAATTGAACCCAAGGCTTCAAACGGACATCAGTTCATTCTGGTAGCCATTGATTACTTCACCAAGTGGGTTGAAGCAGCGTCGTACGCCAATGTAACCCGACAAGTGGTGGTCCGATTTATCAAAAACAATATCATCTGCCGTTATGGTGTTCCGAGCCAGATCATTACAGATAATGGATCTAACTTGAACAATAAGATGATGAATGAGTTGTGCGCTGAGTTCAAGATCGAACACCATAACTCATCTCCCTACCGACCCAAGATGAATGGAGCGGTAGAAGCGACTAACAAGAATATCAAGAAGATTGTTCAGAAGATGGTGTAATACCCCAAAATTTGCTCTCCCCTTTTGTCATCATAGCATGGCATTATCATTTATCATATCATATCCACCTCATTAACATTACATTGCATTTAACATAGAAAAATGAAGCATGGCATCCTTCTTACCATCAGGGCATGTGATCAGGTGGAAGGTGGACAATCAAGGAATCATTCAAAGCACAAAAAGGTCAATCAAGTTGGCTCTAGGCAAGCCAAGAGGTCTCTCATGTCTCATACTATCTCAATTGATCTTCCAAAACCTCAAGGAAGTGAGATTCAATGGGAGATTGAAGCACTACATCCTACACTATGCAAGAAGTCCAAAAATTGAAGGAAAACCCTCAAAAGAGATAGCTCATTGATTCAAAATCATTCTCAAGTGGCATTTCTCATCATCCTTTAAGAGGATACACAACATACTCTGAGGAATTTGGATTTGGAAGATGTGCAATTTCCTCCTAACCAGAGAGGGTCAAAATTAGGGTTTCTAATAAAATCAGGATATCTCTGATTTTTTGGACAAAGCTTGTTGTCATGGTATTCTACATGTTCTTAAGTGTATGTGTATGGAAAATTGCCCCTCAATTGGTTTTGGAGGTGTTTCAATTGGAAGAAAGATCAAAAATCAGGAAATTTGGGGCCAAGTCAAATAATCAGGGGAAAAAGTCAACTCTTGACTTTTTGAGCCCAAAATCATGAAATTCATGTTACATATGTCCAATGTACAAAATTTGATCAAGAAACTCCAAAGGAATCATGAAAAAATCAAGATGTGGAAAGTTGCCATTTTTGGATGAGGAAGGGTTACTAAAAATAGCAAGTTTTGGCCATTTTGCATCAGAATTTGAACCAAGGCCATTCAAATTTGGAGTACCAAATGAAAATTCCCCTCTGCCTCAATGAAAGGCCTTGCTTTAAGCTTCAAATCCATGTGTGGAACATCTCCATTGGATAAAAAATGAGGGAGATATGATTGATCAAAGTTTGAGCAAAGTAGGTTCAAAACTAGGTCATGACCAAGATTTTCAGGGCACGCGCGCAGTCATTTTCACAAACACATGGTGGGCCAAATGTATTGATCAATTACTCATGGTTAGAGGCCTCAAATGAAAAATCTTTCAACATGAAAGTTGTTCCTCTATGTGAGATCTTCAAAAGTGGTGTTTATGATGTTTTCATTTGATCAAAGGTTGAGAAGTTATGATGGGTCCAATTTACTATGATCATGCTGAAAACCTAAGTGCCATGTTGCTTTGTCAAACGACCATGTGCCACGCCCTTATATCAGTTCCAAATTTGTGTGTTCCAATCCTTTTTTCAACCTATTCCAAGCCTCAATTCAATTCATTTCTCATACCAAAGTTGTTCTATTATGATTCTTCTTTCCAATGACCTCAAAAACACATCAAACCACCCATTGGGTAGAGACAAAATCATCACCAAAACCACCATATCTCCATTGTTCCAAACTGCCATAAAAAAACAGAAAAAACAAATGTTGTTGATGTTGTTATTACCAAGCTTGCACGTGCATTACTCATACCATTCATCCATTGCCCTTTTAAACCAAACACTTTTCATGAACACCACATCACGTGCCTCACTATACATGGAAATGGAAGGAGAAAGCTTGTAGAACAAGTTTATGTTGTTGCAGCATATATGAGTTTTCTTTATTCAATTAATCTCCACCATAACACTCTAAACATCCACCTCACCTTAGCACAGCCATTGATAACTCGTCCCCTAACTAACTTGACTCAGTTAGTTAGGATGGACTCACTTTAACCATGATAACTCACCACAACTCACTCACTTAACCACCTATGGTTCACTTCTAACTCACACTATAAAATCAAATCTCACTCACATTTCTCATAACAACACTCATTTCTCTCACTCACTTCAGAAGTTTTCTCTCACTCTCTCTGATTTTGCTCATTTTCTTCTCCACGATCTCAACTCCATTGTGCTTCCATTGCTCATTGTTTTGGTGTGGTTGAATCAAGAACAACTAGAGCAACTCCATTTCTGCAAGATTAGCATCATTGCAAATCCATATCCATCATCATTTTTCAAAAGTTGAAAGCCTTTATTTGGCCAAGTGAAGCTCAAGGAAGGAGCAGTTTCCTCTGGTATTCTTGTGTACTCAAAGCTTCATCAACTTCAGGTTTGAGTTCTTGAACTTTGATTGCACGTTTTCTCTTCATTATCACTTGTTTCTTGTTGGTTTCAGCTCAATAGGAGCATTCCTAACTCCGGCTAGTTGATAGGCCTTTTAAAGGCGTAGTTGCAAAACTTAGGGCACAAATTCATCTCCTCTGTTCTTGCTATGAGTGCATGACATGTTGTTTTTGGGAGTGAATTCTTAACCTACATAAGCTCAGCTTCAATTTGGTACCATATTTGTGGATTTTTGTGAGATGTGAGAGTTGCAGGTGGTGGTTCTCGCCGGAGAAGGTGACCGGAGGTCCCTCTCCGGCCGGTAGCTTCGTTCTAGGGTTTTTCTTGCCAGTTGGAATTACAGCCGTTTGATCTTGTTGATCCAACGCGTGAAACATTGCCAGCGCATTAAAAGAAGCATGCACCTCACGTGCCTATTTTCTGAATTCACTTATGCAACGTGTGGTGCAGTGCATGTTAATGAATGTGTTCCCTCGCGCGTGTGTGTTGATTATGACTACTTTGACTATTTGGTTGACCAGACTTAATCCAATGACGATTATTGCTTTGACATTTTGTTGACTGAGAGAGTAAGCTTGTTAGTGTGTTCTGCACGTAATTGGACTTAAGCCAAATTACTATTTGCACCTCTCATTTCCAAAGCCCAAACCTGTAGAACTGAATATTTGCTATGCTTGCACCTCCCTCTCTCATTTCATTTCTTTTTTTTTTATTTGTTTTGTGCACATTTCATTTCTAATTTTTAAAATTTCAAAATTACATAAGAAAATTCTACAAAAATTCATGAACATTCTCAAGACATTTAGAAAATTTTTGACATTTTTATCTCATGATTTTATGACATTTTTACCCCTGTTCCATAATTTTCTTTGAATTTCCATTTGTGTGCTTTCTAATTGTGATACTTGAATTTGTTTAATTTTGGTCTTGCTCATTACCAACTGTTTTGACATGATTTTTTTTGCATTGATTCACTAATACATTGAAGCATGTTATATGATTTTTGTTTGATTTTTTAGGTCACTTTATTACATGTCTTGATGCCTATATTTGTACCACTTTGCATGATGTTTCAATTTGACCTAATTGCTTTGTTTGAAGTCATTTTGCTTTGAATTTTGATATGCTATTTTGATATGTGATTTATCTCTGATTAGTGAACTCCAATACCATGTTTTCATAATTTTCATGAAGACATTTGATTTTTGCTTGATGCATTTCATTTAAGGCATTATGACATGTTATATCATTGTCATCTTTAGTGCATGTTTGCATGAATTCTTTTGTGCACATTTGTATGAGCATTTGCATATGTTATGAGCCATTCATATGATATTATAGGTCTTTGATACACATTATAGGTCATCGTTACATGTTCATTTCAATTTGAACTTTGTGCATCATTAACATGTATTGTTTGCCCTTTCCTTTTGAACTTTCATTTCAATTCTTCTTATATTACTTCTTGAATGTCTTGAAGTTATTTCATAAATACTTTTGAGATGTTCATGAACCCTTTTCCATTTAGTTTCAATTCTGGTTGTTGATTTACATGTTCCATTGATGCATGTCCTCTTCATTTCTTTCCATCTTTCATCTACCCCTTCTTCTTGTGACATGTTTAAATGCTAATGGGTGATGATTGTTGCTTATTCACTTGCACTTGTATGATAATAACCATTGGTTTCCATATGATGCCCATTCTGGTTGTGGTTCTAGGATTTGTTTTCTCATTTAATTCTTTTGAGTTTTATGATGCATTACATGTTCTTTTACTTCTTATACTTCTTATACATGTTTACTAACCATGTAGGGGCTTTGGTAAGTTTCAATTGAGTGTGGATAAGGAATCCACATTCAACTTCTATCCTTTCTCTTTTACAATTCCATTTTGTGTTTTGTTAAGCACTTATGTGCTTTCTTTTAACAACTCATTACTTTCCCTTTTTGAATTACAATTCATCTTCTACTTTGGAAGTGAATTGTTTAATTCTTTCCTTCTTTAGACTTTAGGTTGAAACCTCACAAACCTTTAGGATCACTCCCTTTAATCTTCAATTAGGATTGAGTCTTAGTCCATATAGGTTTTACCTTTTCTCCTCTCTTGAGTCTCTTTTCTCATCTCAAAGAAAGTTCAAAATATCTAATAAAGGTAGGCATTTATTGCATTTAGGCCTTTCATATAAAGAAAAGATTATAAGGGGTCTTCTCTTATAATCTTAAGATGTGTAGCATATGGCCCATCTTAGGTCAATGTGTTACATATTTGATCTTGTATGAGGGACTTAAATGCAATACTTGTTGAAGGTGCAAATAATAAAAAACACTTCTTCACTTCATAATCAACAAAACACTTAATAAACACAAGTATGCTAGTGTGTTTGAACCTTGATAATTGGAACTAAGTGTGAGGGTCTTCTTCACCCTTAGTGTGCTTTCTTACCCATTCCATCTTGGAATGTGAGAATGTACACATTCCAATGACCAAGATCCAGATACACTGTCGTATGCAAACAAATCCAAAACACTTCCTTCTAAAAGACAAAAAACAAACAATAACGTCTTTTCTTCGGGAATTCTTTTCTCACCTCATTCACTCTTAGCGTACGAACGCGCTTCTACTCGTTCTCTTGCAAGATGGTAACGCACTCGGACTAGCGAGCCTGCAACACCTGAGCTAGAACGTCAGCCGTTCTCTAAAAAACACAAACAATTCATCCCTAGTGAGGGGAACTACGTCGCTCTGATTCTCGTGCTCCCGATGAGATACGTAGGCAGTGGGGTAGGGCCCATGCGAGCACTTCTTTTATTTTCCCTACATTTGTTTTTCGTTCCTTTTCCAGTATTCTTTTCTATCACCCTTTGATCGAGACAAGCAAGCGTGGATCCCATCGGGTACGATGGACGCGAGGGGGTGCTAATACCTTCCTCTCGCGTAACCGACTCCCGAACCCAGTTCTTTGGTCGTAAGACCATGCTTTTTCCTTCTCTTCAGGTTTATGCGGTGTTTCCTTTCCCTCTCTTGGGATGAATACACATTGCTGGCGACTCTGTTTCGGTGCCACTTTCGCGTTTGTACTAGGATGAAAATCCCGGGAGCGACAGCTGGCGACTCTGCTGGGGATTCCCGAGGATCTCTGGTTTCCTTAGCGAGTCAATCCTAGCGCTTGTCTGCTTTTCTTTCATTGGGTGTTTACTGTTGTGCTATATGTTGTTGTTTATTTATTTTACTGTATTTACCGCATTTTAGCATTACATATCATATATTATATTGTGTTGCACTGTTTTGTCTGTTTGGCGGGATGGGTGTTCTGAGAGATAAGCTCACTACACAGGCTTGAGTACACACATAGGTATTAGAGTGGATAGTCATGACGCTTGCGTGGTGGTGACCATGTATTGTTGTTCATGAGACCCACAACCAGACGAGGTTCTATCAGGAGCTTTCTGCTACTGCATGTTATGCAGGCCAGTGGTTATTCTCTTGAGGAACTGTCGACTCTGGTGACCATTCCCGAGGACTCAGTTGCGGCACTCCTCCCGAGTTGTGACAGTGGCAGACCACATTCCGTGGCAAACCCATTGCACATTCTCGATCCGAGGACCCAATGCTGGGAACTTGCTATAGGACATCCCTTTTTGAAAGAGAATCAGCGGAGGCACTCCTCGATTGGCGGTAGTACTGTACCCTGAGGGATGAATGTACTATTGCTTCTCGACCTCAGTGCCAGAAGCTGAGGACCTTTTTGTTTTGGAGAATCAGTTGAGGCCTCCTCGATTGATGATGATGCCAAACCAGAAATGGTGAACGTATCATCATTTCTCGACCTGAGAGCCCGGGATACTGAACATCCTAGTGCCCACATGTGAGAAGGGCGGGTTGTTTACAGGTTTGCAGGTAACCATGACCTCCTACATACCCGGTTTTCTATCATCATTGCACAAAAAGGAAGTTTCATCCTATTGTATTCAGATGGTTCTTATCTATGGTTCTATATTAGTCTCAGAGCTACACTGACACCGTTCACAGTTCAGCACAGACACCTGATTACCTGATCACATTGCCCTTTGCATTGCATTATCATATCCTAACATACATGTTTATTCATTTCCAGGTGCATATATTACCCTTGATTCCAGTCATCAGGTCCCTGCAAAGATGAACACTAAAGAGAGGAAGAATATCATCAGCTATAAGTTCCTTACGCCTACTTTGGGCCCTATTGTTGTGCTGAAGGGAATGGCGAGCCTGGCAGCACGAGAAGCTTTTGAAGAGAAATATGGGTGGATTTTATCTATGGTCCGTAATGTCAGTGATTATGAAGCCAGAGGTCTCCATACGTTGATGCAGTTCTATGATCCGCCTCTGAGGTGTTTTGTATTTCCAGACTATGTGTTGGTTCCTACCCTGGAGGAGTATTCCAACATGTTGGGGATTGCTATCAAGGAGGAGCCCCCTTTCTTTGGATCAGTGGGGGATCTTGACTTTGGAAAGGTGGCTGGTGCTCTTTATTTGAGCAAATCAGAGTTAAGTGACAATGTCTCCAACAAAGGAAAGATTCGTGGTTACAAGCTGGAATATCTGATTAAGAAGGCCCAGGAAGCAGCTAAAGGCGAGAATTGGCTTGTTTTTAATGCTTTGCTAGCCCTTTGTATATACGGCATAGTGTTGTTTCCCAACGAGCCGGATTTTATTGATACGGACGCTATACGAATATTCATGATGAAGAACCCGGTGCCAACGCTACTGGGAGATCTTCACTACTCATTGTACAACCGAAATGAAAAGAAAAGAGGAGGGATAATTCGTTGTTGTGCACCCTTGTTCTATAAGTGGTTTGCGGGCCGTTTACCACAATCAGGGGCTTTTGTGGATTCCAAAGATTCTCTAGAGTGGAAACAGCGTTTAATGGGATTGGTGGCCAAGGACATCGTATGGGTAGATCATGGGCTGATTGGTAAGAATATTATCCACAGCTGTGGTAAGTTCCCTAACGTTCCACTGATAGGAAGACTGGGTGGGATTAACTACAATCCTTCTTTGGCCATTCGACAATTTGGGTATGCCCTGACAGGTCCGCCTATTAAGAGAGATGTGGAGGAGTCCCTCTATTTTCATACATCAGATGGTTGGGAAGCAGCACAGAAAGCTTCTGAAAGCTGGGGTAGCATACTGAAAAAGGGGAAAGTTACTCTAGGCAAGCCTAACAACCGGGTTTATCCAGCATATGAAGAGTGGGTGAAGAAAAGAGTTGAAGATTTTCTCTTGCCTTTTGGTAAGGCACCCCTTTTGTATCCGGAGAATGAGAAAGCAAGAAGCAATGCTACTGTGGAAGAAGTTGACAAGTTGCAAGCCTTGGTGAAAAAGCTCCAAGGAGAGAATTCCGAGTTGAGTAGCCGTCTTCAGAATGCTCTACATGCCAACAAAGAGCTGGAGCGGAAAGCCCAAGATGCTGAACAAATCCTAACTGCAAAAGAAAAAGACTTTGCGGGAAGAGCCCAACATTTCCGGAAGATTAGTAAAGGTGCTGATGATGCTACTCAAGCCCACAAGCAAACCAAACAGGCGTTAGCACAGACCAAAGAAAAGTTAACAAAGTTTCAGCACGCTTGGGACGAAGTTAGGATAGAGAATGCTGAATTACAGGAACAGTTGCAGATTAAGGACGAAGAGCTTGAAAAGGCGCATGAGCAGAGGAGAAAGTATCGGGAAAGCCTCGGTAAGAGTCAAGAACAGCTAGAAGAAGCTAGAGGTGAGCTGAGGAATACCAAGAAAGAGCTTGAAGAAGTCATGATAGAAAGGGAGATACTCAAGACGCAAGCCGGCATAAAGAGACACAAAGGAGTGTGTGATGACGAGGCTCTGATGCTGCATATGGGTTCTTTAACTGAAGCTCTTGAGAAAAGGGATGTCTTGATCAAAGAAATGATTGAAAAGCCGAATCACCAGCGTACCCGTATACTTTTTGAGGAGATCAAATACTCAAGTGATAAGCTGAAGGGTGTGGAATTGTCAGACTGATGTTCTTTTCCTTATATTTTGTTGTTAATGGTTACCATCAGGCTTGTTGATGGATCCATTTTTCCTTGTATTGCATTTGCGGTTGAACCTTTCTTAAATGTACTGGAATACTTTGTTGAATGAGTATGAGCAGTTTTATTCAGGATTATTCCTTATCAGATAGCTGCACACAAGCACATGACCACGACACGTCTCTTTATATCACAATTTCTGGTCTTCAGATCTCTGTGGTGGGATTGGAATCAGGGTATAAAGCACCTCGGAAATGACAAACATGGCATTGCATGGCATTGCATATCATTTTGCATTTTTTGTTACTTGCTTTTCAGGTACTCGTTGCGGGGTCTCTAACCTTTATTTGGTTTCAGGCAGTATAGCGGAGAGTCATATTCACCGATATTCGACGCGAAGGAATCAAGTAAGAATCATGGATCAAGTGCAAAGTGATTTGACGGAAATGAGGGCGCGTATGGACCAGTTCATGACCCTCATGACTGGCATGGCGCAAAATCAGGAGAGACTGAGGCTTCTGGTAGAGCGTCCCGATAATGGGCCCGAAGGTGATCATCATGACAATTCACAGGGACATGGCATTCCTCCTCCCAGTGGCAACCCTCCTCCTGGTGGTAACAATCGGGGTAATGGAAATGGTAGGCAGGCTGGTGTTACTCTTGAAGATACTCTGGAAGACCAATTTACTCTGCTGGATGCTGATGTGGGTAATCAAGGGGATCGAAGGTATGATGAGTTAGCAGAGAAGATCAAGGCCATAGAATGCAAGAACTCTATGGGTATTGATGTTACCAGCTTGGGGCTGGTCTCAGGAGTCAGAATTCCCCCTAAATTCAAACCTCCCACTTTTGATAAGTATCACGGCAATGCGTGTCCCCAAACGCATCTTCAAGCTTACTTTGGGAAGATTTCAGCCCATACGGATGACGAGAAGCTATGGATGCACTATTTTCAGGACAGCCTGGCGGGGGCGTCTTTGACCTGGTACATGAAGTTGAGTAGAGCTGCTGTGAAGAATTGGAAAGATCTGGCAGAAGCGTTCCTGAAGCAATACCAATATAATATTGACATGGCGCCCAACCGCACCCAATTGCAGGGATTGTCACAAAATGCCAAGGAGAGTTTCAAAGAATATGCACAGAGGTGGAGGGAAATGGCTGCCCAGGTTCAACCTCCCTTGTCAGACAGAGAAATGGCAGATATGTTCATGGGCACCTTGCAAGGGGCCTATCTGGATAGATTAGCTGCTTGTCCGTCAACTGGATTTGCTGATATTGTGATTGCGGGAGAAAGAATAGAAAGTCTGTTAAAGCTTGGAAAGATCCAGGATGTGAGTGGGGCTGGCTCTTCGGGGACGAAGAAACCGTTCGCTAGTAACCAGAAAAGAAGAGAAGGTGATACGAATGCTGTGTTTAGAGGACGAGGCAGAGGGCGTTCTCGAGCTTATTATCAGGTAGATGCTGTGACAATCCCCACACCGTCTGTTCAGAAACAACAACCCCAACAACAAGTTCAACAGCAACAACCTTTTTTCCAGCAAAGGTCTAGACAGAGGGATCGTAAGATGGATCCTCTCCCTATGACTTATGCCGCGCTGTTGCCCCGGCTACTCGAGTTAAAGTTGGTAGAACTCCGTACTATGAAAGCTCCGGTTGCTGGAAACCTGCCACCTAACTTCGATGCTAATGCTCGTTGTGAGTTCCACTCAGGTGCTCAGGGGCACTCCATTGAAAAATGCTGGGCTTTCCATCATAAAGTACAAGATTTGATTGATGCTAAAGCCATCAATTTCTCTCCCGCTCCTAATATTACTCAGCATCCCATGCCTGATCATAGTGCAGCAAATGTGTACGCTATTGAAGATGGGAGGAGATTGAATTTGGTGTTAGACGTTCATCAAGTGAAAACTTCTTTGTTGGTTGTAAAAGATCGTTTATTGAAGGGACAGGTGTTCCCGGGCTGTAATCAAGATTGCTCTGAGTGTATGAATCAGGAGAACGGCTGTGATAAGTTGAAGATGGGTTTACAGAATCTGATCGATGAAGGATGTCTACAGTTCGACAGAGTCGTGAAAGACACTGATGAGATATCAACCGTGACCATCTATTACATTCCCGCTGAGATTCAAGTGCCGGTCAATGCAGTTCCCGTGGCGAGTGTTGCGCCAGAAGGGCCCAGTCCTGTCACTATCACGGTGCCAGGACCAATTCCGTTCACATCTACGAAAGCTATCCCATGGCACTATGGGGCAGATGTATATTACGAAGGTAAAAAGCAGGAAGTTGAGCCGTCAGTCAGCCCAAATATTGATAATGTAGGGGGTGTAGGGGGCTTTACAAGGAGTGGAAGGTTGTTCGCTCCCCAAACCTTGAGAAGTGATGAGGAGGCAGAAGCCGCAGCAAAGGCTAAAGGTAAACAGGTGGTTGAAAATGCGCCTACACCTGAAGCCGAGACAAAGATTACTTTTGATAAGGAAATGGAAGAATTTATGAAGATAATCAAGAAAAGCGATTATAAGATTGTGGACCAACTGAATCAGACCCCTTCAAAAATTTCAATCTTGTCACTATTGATGTGCTCTGATGCACACCGGCAGGCGTTGTTGAAAGTGTTGAAGAGTGCGTACGTGCCACAAGAAATTACTGTTAATCAGCTCGAGGGCGTAATCTCCAATGTTAATGTTAGCCATGGCTTGGGCTTTACAAGTAGAGATTTGACGGTTGAAGGAAGAAACCATAATAAGGCTTTGCATATCACGATGGAGTGTAAGGGCGCAGTGTTATCTCATGTACTGGTAGACACTGGTTCATCACTCAATGTCTTGCCCAAGAAGGCATTAATGAAGCTGGAAGTTGACGGTTTGATCTTAAGGCCTAGTGAATTGGTGGTCAGAGCATTCGATGGAACTAGACGATCTGTGTTTGGTGAGGTGGAATTGCCTGTACAAATTGGACCACAGGTATTCAAATCCACGTTCCATGTAATGGACATACAACCTGCATATAGCTGCCTATTGGGACGCCCTTGGATTCACGGAGCCGGGGCTGTTACTTCTACTCTACATCAAAAGCTAAAGTATGAGTTTGAAGGGCAGGTTGTGACAGTGTGTGGGGAAGAAGACATCTTTGTGAGTCACTTGTCCACGTTCAAGTACATTGAAATGGATGGGGAAATTCATGAGATGCTGTGCCAATCATTTGAAGCAGTCAACATTGACGATGCACCCGAGTCTTCTTCTGTACCAGTTGGGGCTGGTACCTCCATTTCATCTTACAAACAAGCTGTCGAAGTCGTCAGGGCAGGCAACGCCCAAGGTTGGGGCAGGTTGATAGAGACCCCAATGAAGGAAGACAAATTTGGTATTGGTTATCATCCCTCTACAACTTCAGATGCGGGGAGCAGGGGACCCATTACTTTCAATAGTGGGGGAATTATCTACACGGACCAGTCTTGTGCAGCCACAGAGGATAGTGTTGACAATGATTGTGACCTGGACAACTGGGTACGCCCTCATGCTTCGGGACAACAAGTGCAGAACTGGTTCGTTGAAGAAGTCATCCGGGTTACTCTTCAGACAGAGTAATTTTTCTTTGTTTTTTCTAACCATAATGCATGTCAAAATCTTGCGCTCTGCCCAAGGCGTATAGATTCATTTGTAGGGCCACCAGGGTTGCATTTGCAATGTTTAATCATTAATAAAGGACGTTTTGCAATCAAATTTTGTTCTCTGTCTTTCAGTTTTTATTTTTGCACACAAAATATAAAATGGCAATGTTTCATTTTCTTTTGTTTTGCTTAAAAATAAATTCTAAAATAAGGCATGAACCCGTTCATGCAGACTTGATCCTCCGGATACCACTGATAACGATTTTGATATGGCCATGTATGACTTTGACAATCCGATTTATCAAGCCGAAGAAGGGGATGAGAAAGATTGTGAACTTTCTGAAGAACTGGCCAGATTGTTGAAACAAGAGGAAAGGGTCATCCAGCCTCATCAGGAGACTGTAGAAATCATCAATATTGGTACCAAGGACGCCAAGAAAGAGATCAGGATTGGTGCCAGCTTGCAAGCAGATGTGAAGCAAACTTTGACGGAAATGTTGCGCGAGTATGTTGACATCTTCGCCTGGTCGTATCAAGACATGCCGGGGTTGGATACGGATATTGTCGTGCACAGGCTACCATTGAGAGAAGAATGTCCGCCAGTCAAGCAGAAACTTCGTCGGACTCACCCCGACATGGCCTTAAAGATTAAGGAGGAAGTCCAGAAGCAGTGGGACGCTGGTTTTCTTGCTGTGACAAAGTATCCTCCATGGGTAGCCAACATCGTGCCAGTACCGAAGAAAGATGGAAAAGTGAGAATGTGTGTGGATTATCGAGATCTTAATAAAGCTAGCCCGAAAGATGATTTTCCACTACCTCATATTGATGTGCTGGTCGATAATACAGCTCAGTTTTCAGTGTTCTCATTTATGGACGGTTTCTCCGGGTACAACCAGATCAAGATGGCACCTGAAGACATGGAGAAGACCACGTTCATTACTCCGTGGGGTACATATTGTTATAAAGTAATGCCTTTTGGGTTGAAAAACGCAGGGGCAACGTACCAGCGGGCGATGGTGACATTGTTTCATGACTTGATTCATAAGGAGATCGAATGTTATGTAGATGATATGATTGCCAAGTCGAGAACAGAAGAGGAACATCTGGTTAACCTGAAAAAGCTGTTTGAAAGGTTGAGAAAGTTCCGTCTGAGATTAAATCCAAACAAGTGCACGTTTGGGGTGCGTTCTGGAAAGTTACTGGGTTTCATTGTGAGCGAAAGAGGAATCGAGGTTGATCCTGCCAAGGTGAAAGCAATACAAGAAATGCCTGAACCGAGAACAGAAAAAGAGGTTCGTGGTTTCTTGGGTAGATTGAACTACATTGCAAGGTTCATATCTCACCTAACAGCCACGTGTGAGCCAATATTTAAATTGTTAAGGAAAGATCAAACGGTCAGGTGGAATGACGATTGCCAATTGGCATTCGATAAGATAAAAGAATACTTGCAAGAACCTCCGATTCTAATACCTCCAGTTGAAGGGAGACCGCTGATAATGTATCTGACAGTGCTTGAAGGTGCCATGGGTTGTGTTCTCGGTCAACATGACGAGACAGGTAGGAAGGAGCATGCTATTTACGACTTGAGCAAAAAGTTCAATGATTGTGAGTCCCGATACTCAATGCTTGAAAAGACATGCTGTGCGCTTGCATGGGCCGCTAAGCGATTGAGGCAATATATGGTTAGGCACACGACTTTGTTGATTTCAAAAATGGATCCTATCAAGTATATTTTCGAGAAACCAGCATTGACAGGCAGAGTTGCACGGTGGCAAATGGTCTTGACAGAGTATGACATTCAGTACACTTCACAAAAAGCCATCAAAGGAAGTATCTTGTCTGACTATCTTGCGCAACAGCCGATTGATGATTACCAACCCATGAAATTTGACTTCCCTGATGAGGACATCATGTTTCTCAAAGCTAAAGACTGCGAGGAACCACTTCCGGAGGAGGGGCCAGACCCTGAATCCAAATGGAGTCTGATGTTTGATGGGGCTGTCAATATGAATGGGTGCGGAGTTGGAGCAGTTCTTATCACGCCGGAAGGTGTTCATATGCCTTTCACTGCACGAATAACTTTCGGGTGCACCAACAATGAAGCAGAGTACGAAGCTTGTATAATGGGGATCGAGGAGGCGATTAATCTACGGATTAAAACCCTTGATATATTCGGTGATTCAGCTTTGGTAATCAATCAAGTGAAAGGGAGTTGGTACACGCACCAAGCAAATCTAGTGCCGTATAGAGATTATACGAGGAGATTGCTGACATTTTTCACAACAGTGAAACTGTACCACATTCCTCGAGATGAGAATAGGTTCGCTGATGCCTTGGCCACTTTGTCTTCCATGATCAAAGTGCAAGGATGGAACCATGTACCTAAGATTGAGGTATCCCGCCTTGACAGACCAGCATTTGTGTTTGCGGTCGATGCAACGTCTGATGACAAGCCATGGTTTCATGACATTAAGTGTTTCTTGAAAAGTCAAAAGTACCCGCCCGGGGCATCGTCCAAAGACAGGAAGACGTTAAGAAGGTTAGCTGGTAGTTTCTTCCTGAACAAAGATGGCGTGCTGTATAAAAGAAATTTTGACACGGTCCTGCTTAGATGTGTGGATAGACATGAAGCAGACTTGTTGATGATTGAAGTGCACGAAGGCTCTTTCGGTACTCATGTCGGAGGGCAGGCAATGGCTAAAAAGTTGTTAAGGTCGGGATATTATTGGTTGACTATGGAGTCAGATTGTTGCAAATATGCCCGCAAATGCCATAAATGCCAGATCTATGCAGACAAGGTGCATGTGCCTCCAAATCCGTTGAGTATCATGTCGTCGCCTTGGCCGTTTGCCATGTGGGGCATTGATATGATCGGAAAGATTGAGCCTACAGCTTCCAATGGTCATCGTTTCATCTTGGTGGCAATTGATTACTTCACCAAATGGGTTGAAGCCGCATCCTATGCCAATGTTACAAAACAAGTGGTCGCTCGTTTCTTAAAACGGGATATCATTTGCCGATATGGAGTTCCCGAAAGAATCATTACTGATAATGGTTCTAATTTGAACAATAAGATGATGGCTGAGTTATGCCGGGACTTCAAAATCGAACACCACAATTCTTCTCCGTACCGCCCAAAGATGAATGGCGCGGTCGAAGCGGCCAACAAAAATATCAAGAAGATTGTGCAGAAGATGGTGGTCACGTACAAAGATTGGCATGAGATGTTACCATTTGCTTTGCATGGGTATCGAACGTCGGTACGCACGTCCACTGGGGCAACCCCATTCTCACTTGTATATGGTATGGAGGCAGTGCTACCGGTTGAAGTAGAGATTCCGTCCCTCAGAGTCATGATGGATGTTAAGCTAGATGAAGCTGAATGGGTACGAGCCAGATTTGATCAGTTGAGCCTTATTGAGGAAAAGCGATTGGCGGCTGTATGTCATGGGCAACTATACCAGCGCAGAATGAAGCAGGCATTTGACCAAAAGGTGCGTCCTCGGGTTTATAAAGTCGGAGATGTGGTACTCAAAAGGATCCTTCCTCCCAATACAGATCACAGGGGCAAATGGACTCCTAATTATGAAGGTCCATTCGTGGTTAAAAAGGTCTTTTCGGGCGGAGCTTTATTGCTTACAACCATGGATGGCGAAGACTTTTCATCCCCTGTTAACTCGGACGTAGTCAAAAAATACTTCGCATGAATAGACCCGCTGGATAATAAAAATAAAAAAATCCAGGCAAAAAAGGGCATCCCGGCGAACCAAAAACAGAATAAGGTTCGGGCAAAAATTAGGGATATAATTGAAAAAAATTGTACACCCGGTAAGTTGAAAACCCGAAAGGGCAACTTAGGCAAAAAAGGGTATCCTGGTGGATCGAAAACCTGAAAGGGCGGTCCACACAAAAGAGGGATTTAAGCGAATGACTACAGTCTGAGTTATCTGTACCCATTACCGTTTGAACAACTGACGTTCTGAAGAATAGGAATCGGTCTGATCATTCCTCAGAAGGCAAGGTCGGGGAGTTTTGAAGATATACAGGTCATAACAGAATGGAAACTCAGTGGAATTCCGTTTTCACATTGCCATTAGGATAGTTTCTTTTCTCAATTTTCAGCGATCACCTCTTTCCAGGGATTGCTTCCAGATGTAATTGCCTATTCTGGGCTCTCAGTCAATAAATTGAATTTCAATAAAAAGCTTTCTATTTTTGTCTTATTGCTTTGTTTGCAAAAAACGTCCTAATTGTTGATAAAACATTGCATTTGAAAACATGGCAGCCTTGCAATAACATGCGCAGAAAAAACATTTGAAATTACTTCGAATGTTGAATATTCCCGGATGGTGGATTCTAGCCACGCAATATTCGGGGCATGTGGGCATATTCTTTTGTTGCAGGTAGTAGGTGCAGATGATTTTAAGCACAAGACTAGCAATAAATCACCCCACGCAGAAGACTGGGGCAATTATGGGTAAGGAGATCGGCGTTCATCGGGTCGATCTCAGTGAATTAAGTTCAACTGGGTACCGTTGCATCTTATTAAGTCGATTCTCTCATTCAGTACTTCCAACAACTACAAGCTTTTCTGTGTCAATAACGGTCACAGGTTCCCCAAAAGGGTGGTCTCGTCGACACCGAAACTGATGGTCATTATCCCCAGCGAAGTCACAAGAGTTGGAAGAGGCTAGATCTTCTGTAAAATCCTCTTATGACATCCGCTTCGGGGACAAATTGTTGGTTTTCTTAAGCATGGGGCATGTTGTTTCCCCAGCATGAAGTATTGATCACCCCCCAGTAGAGTTTGATGGTCATTATCCCCAGCGAAGTCGCAGGAGTTTGAAGAAGCTAAATCTTCTGTAAGATCCTCTTATGACATCCTCTTCGGGGACAAATTGTTGGGTTCCCCAGCATGAAGTGTTGATCATCCCCAGTAGAGTTTGAGGACAGTTGGTCTTCTGTAAAATCCTCTCAAAAGGCATTCCCCAACACGAGACGCTTTAAAGCAGTTTTCTCCAGCAGAGTTTGTTATAAACCCGTCATCCCTAACGGAATTGTCTAAAGGGAAGCTCGCCTAACATGGGGCATTGTAGTACTTATCCTAAGCTCGACAGTCACATTCTTCAGCAGACTACTGTGGATTTGCTTTGGGTTTCCCCAACAGATCTCTAAGGACTCTTTCTAGCAAGTTGCAGTGGAATGTTCTAACCAGGATTTGCATATCCCTGGCAGAGTAGCCCTGATACCCAGCAAGATCGTATCTCTGGTCATGGTATCCCCACAGAGGTCAGCATCGAATCTTGTCAGCAACTTCCAGCTGAGTTGTTGTTCTCTCCGCAGAGGTTTATCAGATCGACAGAATCTATTCCTCAACAAGGATGGTACAGCCTTTCCCCAGCCGGGTCAGAAGGTTGATAATCCCTATAAAGGATCTTGGGTTGAATAAATCCCCAAGCAGAGTTTTAATGGCTCATTTCCCCAGCAGGATGTCATTTAAAAATTCTCATCCCCAGCGGAATCGCTGTGACCAGAATTCATTCCCCCAAACAGATGGAATAATTCCTGGCAGAGTCGTCATTCCCTCATATCTTAAAGTCCAATTTATTTTTGGCAAGCTTGACAATTCGAAGCAGACGGATTGTTCATCCATTCGCCAGCAGAGATATTATCCTTTTAGGAGTCTCCGAGATTAAATCATTGATTGTGGTTCCTCAGCAGAGTCGGCAGAGATGTCTGGCGCAGAGGCAGAGAGTAATTCGATTTTAAAATTCTAAAAGTCCAACAGTGGATTGGCAAAAGTCCGTCTTCGGGTGGCAAAAGTCCAACAGTGGATTGGCAAAAGTCCGTCTTCGGGTGGCAAAAGTCCAACAGTGGATTGGCAAAAGTCCGTCTTCGGGTGGCAAAAGTCCAACAGTGGATTGGCGAAAGGTCCATCTAAGGGTGGCATATTCTAAAAGTCCAACAGTGGATTGGCAAAAGTCCGTCTTCGGGTGGCAAAAGTCCAACAGTGGATTGGCAAAAGTCCGTCTTCGGGTGGCAAAAGTCCAACGGTGGATTGGCAAAAGTCCGTCTTCGGGTGGCAAGAGTCCAACAGTGGATTGGCAAAAGTCCGTCTTCGGGTGGCAGAAGTCCAACAGTGGATTGGCAAAAGTCCGTCTTCGGGTGGCAGAAGTCCAACAGTGGATTGGCAAAAGTCCGTCTTCGGGTGGCAAAAGTCCAACAGTGGATTGGCAAAAGTCCGTCTTCGGGTGGCAAAAGTCCAACAGTGGATTGGCAAAAGTCCGTCTTCGGGTGGCACGAAGCTGCAAAGTCCACCAGTAGTGTGGCAGGCCAGTAGTTGTCTGGAATTGCATAAAAGACAGTATTAAAGTCCACCAGTAGTGTGGCAAGCCAGTAGTCGTCTGGCGTCGTTCAAAAAGACATTTCCAAAGTCCACCAGTAGTGTGGCAGGCCAGTAGTCGTCTGGAATTGCATAAAAGACAGTATTAAAGTCCACCATCAGCGTGGCAAGCCAGTAGTCGTCTGGCATCGTTCAAAAGACAGATCTCTCCGACGTTTCATCGAGGATTCAATCCAGCAGTCTCGTTGGGTTTATATCCCTTTTCTTCTTCATCCAGAGCAAATTTTTGGTTATATTTGGTATTCAATCACTATATACCTTGAAAGTCCGAAAGCAATTGCTTTCAGGCATTCAGGTCTACAGCGCTTGAATAGGAGCAGCTGTAATACCCCAAAATTTTCTCTCCCCTTTTGTCATCATAGCATGGCATTATCATTTATCATATCATATCCACCTCATTAACATTACATTGCATTTAACATAGAAAAATGAAGCATGGCATCCTTCTTACCATCAGGGCATGTGATCAGGTGGAAGGTGGACAATCAAGGAATCATTCAAAGCACAAAAAGGTCAATCAAGTTGGCTCTAGGCAAGCCAAGAGGTCTCTCATGTCTCATACTATCTCAATTGATCTTCCAAAACCTCAAGGAAGTGAGATTCAATGGGAGATTGAAGCACTACATCCTACACTATGCAAGAAGTCCAAAAATTGAAGGAAAACCCTCAAAAGAGATAGCTCATTGATTCAAAATCATTCTCAAGTGGCATTTCTCATCATCCTTTAAGAGGATACACAACATACTCTGAGGAATTTGGATTTGGAAGATGTGCAATTTCCTCCTAACCAGAGAGGGTCAAAATTAGGGTTTCTAATAAAATCAGGATATCTCTGATTTTTTGGACAAAGCTTGTTGTCATGGTATTCTACATGTTCTTAAGTGTATGTGTATGGAAAATTGCCCCTCAATTGGTTTTGGAGGTGTTTCAATTGGAAGAAAGATAAAAAATCAGGAAATTTGGGGCCAAGTCAAATAATCAGGGGAAAAAGTCAACTCTTGACTTTTTGAGCCCAAAATCATGAAATTCATGTTACATATGTCCAATGTACAAAATTTGATCAAGAAACTCCAAAGGAATCATGAAAAAATCAAGATGTGGAAAGTTGCCATTTTTGGATGAGGAAGGGTTACTAAAAATAGCAAGTTTTGGCCATTTTGCATCAGAATTTGAACCAAGGCCATTCAAATTTGGAGTACCAAATGAAAATTCCCCTCTGCCTCAATGAAAGGCCTTGCTTTAAGCTTCAAATCCATGTGTGGAACATCTCCATTGGATAAAAAATGAGGGAGATATGATTGATCAAAGTTTGAGCAAAGTAGGTTCAAAACTAGGTCATGACCAAGATTTTCAGGGCACGCGCGCAGTCATTTTCACAAACACATGGTGGGCCAAATGTATTGATCAATTACTCATGGTTAGAGGCCTCAAATGAAAAATCTTTCAACATGAAAGTTGTTCCTCTATGTGAGATCTTCAAAAGTGGTGTTTATGATGTTTTCATTTGATCAAAGGTTGAGAAGTTATGATGGGTCCAATTTACTATGATCATGCTGAAAACCTAAGTGCCATGTTGCTTTGTCAAACGACCATGTGCCACGCCCTTATATCAGTTCCAAATTTGTGTGTTCCAATCCTTTTTTCAACCTATTCCAAGCCTCAATTCAATTCATTTCTCATACCAAAGTTGTTCTATTATGATTCTTCTTTCCAATGACCTCAAAAACACATCAAACCACCCATTGGGTAGAGACAAAATCATCACCAAAACCACCATATCTCCATTGTTCCAAACTGCCATAAAAAAACAGAAAAAACAAATGTTGTTGATGTTGTTATTACCAAGCTTGCACGTGCATTACTCATACCATTCATCCATTGCCCTTTTAAACCAAACACTTTTCATGAACACCACATCACGTGCCTCACTATACATGGAAATGGAAGGAGAAAGCTTGTAGAACAAGTTTATGTTGTTGCAGCATATATGAGTTTTCTTTATTCAATTAATCTCCACCATAACACTCTAAACATCCACCTCACCTTAGCACAGCCATTGATAACTCGTCCCCTAACTAACTTGACTCAGTTAGTTAGGATGGACTCACTTTAACCATGATAACTCACCACAACTCACTCACTTAACCACCTATGGTTCACTTCTAACTCACACTATAAAATCAAATCTCACTCACATTTCTCATAACAACACTCATTTCTCTCACTCACTTCAGAATTTTTCTCTCACTCTCTCTGATTTTGCTCATTTTCTTCTCCACGATCTCAACTCCATTGTGCTTCCATTGCTCATTGTTTTGGTGTGGTTGAATCAAGAACAACTAGAGCAACTCCATTTCTGCAAGATTAGCATCATTGCAAATCCATATCCATCATCATTTTTCAAAAGTTGAAAGCCTTTATTTGGCCAAGTGAAGCTCAAGGAAGGAGCAGTTTCCTCTGGTATTCTTGTGTACTCAAAGCTTCATCAACTTCAGGTTTGAGTTCTTGAACTTTGATTGCACGTTTTCTCTTCATTATCACTTGTTTCTTGTTGGTTTCAGCTCAATAGGAGCATTCCTAACTCCGGCTAGTTGATAGGCCTTTTAAAGGCGTAGTTGCAAAACTTAGGGCACAAATTCATCTCCTCTGTTCTTGCTATGAGTGCATGACATGTTGTTTTTGGGAGTGAATTCTTAACCTACATAAGCTCAGCTTCAATTTGGTACCATATTTGTGGATTTTTGTGAGATGTGAGAGTTGCAGGTGGTGGTTCTCGCCGGAGAAGGTGACCGGAGGTCCCTCTCCGGCCGGTAGCTTCGTTCTAGGGTTTTTCTTGCCAGTTGGAATTACAGCCGTTTGATCTTGTTGATCCAACGCGTGAAACATTGCCAGCGCATTAAAAGAAGCATGCACATCACGTGCCTATTTTCTGAATTCACTTATGCAACGTGTGGTGCAGTGCATGTTAATGAATGTGTTCCCTCGCGCGTGTGTGTTGATTATGACTACTTTGACTATTTGGTTGACCAGACTTAATCCAATGACGATTATTGCTTTGACATTTTGTTGACTGAGAGAGTAAGCTTGTTAGTGTGTTCTGCACGTAATTGGACTTAAGCCAAATTACTATTTGCACCTCTCATTTCCAAAGCCCAAACCTGTAGAACTGAATATTTGCTATGCTTGCACCTCCCTCTCTCATTTCATTTCTTTTTTTTTTATTTGTTTTGTGCACATTTCATTTCTAATTTTTAAAATTTCAAAATTACATAAGAAAATTCTACAAAAATTCATGAACATTCTCAAGACATTTAGAAAATTTTTGACATTTTTATCTCATGATTTTATGACATTTTTACCCCTGTTCCATAATTTTCTTTGAATTTCCATTTGTGTGCTTTCTAATTGTGATACTTGAATTTGTTTAATTTTGTTCTTGCTCATTACCAACTGTTTTGACATGATTTTTTTTGCATTGATTCACTAATACATTGAAGCATGTTATATGATTTTTGTTTGATTTTTTAGGTCACTTTATTACATGTCTTGATGCCTATATTTGTACCACTTTGCATGATGTTTCAATTTGACCTAATTGCTTTGTTTGAAGTCATTTTGCTTTGAATTTTGATATGCTATTTTGATATGTGATTTATCTCTGATTAGTGAACTCCAATACCATGTTTTCATAATTTTCATGAGGACATTTGATTTTTGCTTGATGCATTTCATTTAAGGCATTATGACATGTTATATCATTGTCATCTTTAGTGCATGTTTGCATGAATTCTTTTGTGCACATTTGTATGAGCATTTTCATATGTTATGAGCCATTCATATGATATTATAGGTCTTTGATACACATTATAGGTCATCTTTACATGTTCATTTCAATTTGAACTTTGTGCATCATTAACATGTATTGTTTGCCCTTTCCTTTTGAACTTTCATTTCAATTCTTCTTATATTACTTCTTGAATGTCTTGAAGTTATTTCATAAATACTTTTGAGATGTTCATGAACCCTTTTCCATTTAGTTTCAATTCTGGTTGTTGATTTACATGTTCCATTGATGCATGTCCTCTTCATTTCTTTCCATCTTTCATCTACCCCTTCTTCTTGTGACATGTTTAAATGCTAATGGGTGATGATTGTTGCTTATTCACTTGCACTTGTATGATAATAACCATTGGTTTCCATATGATGCCCATTCTGGTTGTGGTTCTAGGATTTGTTTTCTCATTTAATTCTTTTGAGTTTTATGATGCATTACATGTTCTTTTACTTCTTATACTTCTTATACATGTTTACTAACCATGTAGGGGCTTTGGTAAGTTTCAATTGAGTGTGGATAAGGAATCCACATTCAACTTCTATCCTTTCTCTTTTACAATTCCATTTTGTGTTTTGTTAAGCACTTATGTGCTTTCTTTTAACAACTCATTACTTTCCCTTTTTGAATTACAATTCATCTTCTACTTTGGAAGTGAATTGTTTAATTCTTTCCTTCTTTAGACTTTAGGTTGAAACCTCACAAACCTTTAGGATCACTCCCTTTAATCTTCAATTAGGATTGAGTCTTAGTCCATATAGGTTTTACCTTTTCTCCTCTCTTGAGTCTCTTTTCTCATCTCAAAGAAAGTTCAAAATATCTAATAAAGGTAGGCATTTATTGCATTTAGGCCTTTCATATAAAGAAAAGATTATAAGGGGTCTTCTCTTATAATCTTAAGATGTGTAGCATATGGCCCATCTTAGGTCAATGTGTTACATATTTGATCTTGTATGAGGGACTTAAATGCAATACTTGTTGAAGGTGCAAATAATAAAAAACACTTCTTCACTTCATAATCAACAAAACACTTAATAAACACAAGTATGCTAGTGTGTTTGAACCTTGATAATTGGAACTAAGTGTGAGGGTCTTCTTCACCCTTAGTGTGCTTTCTTACCCATTCCATCTTGGAATGTGAGAATGTACACATTCCAATGACCAAGATCCAGATACACTGTCGTATGCAAACAAATCCAAAACACTTCCTTCTAAAAGATAAAAAACAAACAATAACGTCTTTTCTTCGGGAATTCTTTTCTCACCTCATTCACTCTTAGCGTACGAACGCGCTTCTACTCGTTCTCTTGCAAGATGGTAACGCACTCGGACCAGCGAGCCTGCAACACCTGAGCTAGAACGTCAGCCGTTCTCTAAAAAACACAAACAATTCATCCCTAGTGAGGGGAACTACGTCGCTCTGATTCTCGTGCTCCCGATGAGATACGTAGGCAGTGGGGTAGGGCCCATGCGAGCACTTCTTTTATTTTCCCTACATTTGTTTTTCGTTCCTTTTCCAGTATTCTTTTCTATCACCCTTTGATCGAGACAAGCAAGCGTGGATCCCATCGGGTACGATGGACGCGAGGGGGTGCTAATACCTTCCTCTCGCGTAACCGACTCCCGAACCCAGTTCTTTGGTCGTAAGACCATGCTTTTTCCTTCTCTTCAGGTTTATGCGGTGTTTCCTTTCCCTCTCTTGGGATGAATACACATTGCTGGCGACTCTGTTTCGGTGCCACTTTCGCGTTTGTACTAGGATGAAAATCCCGGGAGCGACAGATGGTTATAACCTACAAAGACTGGCATGAGATGCTACCCTTTGCTCTTCACAGATATTGCACATCTGTCTGCACTTCAACAGGGGCAACCCCTTTCTCTCTAGTATAAGGCATTGAAGCAGTGCTTCCCATAGAAGTAGAGATCCCATCAATCCGGGTATTAATGGAAGCTAAGCTAACAAAAGCTGAATGGTGTCAAAGTCGACACGACAAACCGAATTTGATAGAAGAAAAGAGAATAACGGCACTATGCTATGGTCAGTTGTATCAGCAAAGAATGAAGAAGGCGTTTGACAAAAAGGTCCGGCCTCGCATCTTCAGAAAAGGAGACCTTGTGCTCAAGAAGATATAATCATTTCTTACTGATTCCCGGGGCAAATGGACTCAGAATTATAATGGCCCCTATGTGGTCAAGAAAACTTTCTTAGGCGGCCCTTGAGACTCGCAACCATGGACGGAGAGGAATTTGCATACCCCACAAATGTTGATGTAGTCAAGAAATACCTTGCCTAAACTAAAAAAAAAAACGTCTCGGTGGATTGAAAACCCGAAAGGGCGGTCCAGGAAAAAATTAGAGACATGATCAAAAATCATCCCGGTGGATTGGAAACGTCACAGTACAATCCAGGAAAAAGTTAGGGATAATGGAAAGTAACTATGTTCAACAGGGGCAAGTCCCTCAGCAGCAGTCATGTCATCCATCAGAAAACTCCAGTCAGGGTCATCTTTGACAGCAGCTCAGGATGTCCAGAATTTAAAGTTGGTAGAAGTATAGAGGTCGTTATGTTTCAATGTAGCCCTTTCCCCTTAAATTACCATTTTCTAACTTTGTAAATACTCCATGGAATCACGCGTTTGGCTGATTTCCATCTTATCAATAAAATTTGATCCCTTGTGCTTTTGTTTGTAATTCTTATTTGTTTTAGCTTTACAGAATGACATTTTTAACATGATCAACGATTCTTGAAATAAAACAAAAATGAATTTGCTTGTCAAACTTTTTCTGATTTTTAACAAAGATGGCAATTTCTTTTGACTGTTGAACATCGATCGCTTCTCCAGAAGTAATCGAGCTTCAAAGTGCAGAATCAAAGTACTTCTTCTAAACTAGTGCACCTGAATGAAGGATCAGCTGTATTAGATGCGACTTTCCCATCTGATACCCTCGGCCGAGTTCTTACCTCCTAAGCCCGACCAACGGTTGTTCCCCACAGGGAACTACTTTCTCCTAAGCAAGGCAGAATTGCTATCCTAGACCAAACGGTATTTCTTTGTGCCTCACTGTGGCCGAGTATCCAGTCGTGTTCCTCTACTGGTCTGTATGTCGCATCAGTTTTGTCAGCATAAACATACATACATCATACATTATTGATTTACATTCACATTCATATTGCATCACTATCACTCTAGTCGGTTTTGTCCCCTAGTGATAAAAGTCCTCTCAAACGAGTTATCAGTTCTTTCCTCGTCAGGAAGTGAATCATCTAAGAAATCTCTCTCTAGTTTATTTCTTGATTGAAGTTGGTCTTCGACCACTTTGATAACTTGAACCTCTGAAGGACCAGAAAACGTTCTACAAACATCACTCTTCGCCATTGAAGATGATATCTTCGCTTTCCCGGATTAAGGAAAATCCCCAGAGAAAGCCTCTTAATCAGAGATTCGGCAATACAGTAGTTTTTCTCCAAAAAATCTGCTGACAAAAAAGTCATCAGCACCTCCAAATTGGATCACATCATATGGAATTTCTCCGAGAAGATTCCCGAGAAATGTATGATGTAATACCCCAAGCAGAAACAGTCTCTCAAGAGACTCGTTTTCCCCAGTAGAGTCGACAAATGGCGTCTCAAACAGAGAAGTTTGTGCACCTCTACAACTCAGACGACTGGGTTCCCCAGCAAATCTGACATCAAAACCTTTTCCATCAAATGGCGTCTCCCCAGGAAAATTCGGCGAGAAGTTTGAGGAAAATCGCTACACATAGCGTCCCTTGTCAAGATAGTTTATTGACAAAAGAAACTTAGACCAGTTCCTTGGTAGGAAACCAGGATCGAGGGGAAGTTTATTTCAGAAACTGAGACTAGTTCCTTGGTAGGAAACCAGGATCGAGGGGAAGTTTATATAATAAACTTAGACCAGTTCCTTGGTAGGAAACCAGGATAGAGGGGAAGTTTATATAAGAAACTTAGACCAGTTCCTTGGTAGGAAACCAGGATCGAGGGGAGGTTTATTTCAAAAGAAATTGAGACCAGTTCCGTGGATCAAAAACCAGGATCGAGGGGAAGTTTTTACCTTTTCTAAGCAATCATTGCTTAGCAAAAGAAGAAGGATGCGTGAACTGCCATTCTTAACCACCATCAAAATTTCGAGTATTCCGATATTTAATCCTCTTGCACCCCGATGCCCGAATACCTTCGCCATTCACACCTTCGGGTCCAAGAAGATTAAATAGGGGCATCTGTCATACCCCAAATTTTGACCACTAATATTTTCCATCATTGGGAAAATAATCATCACAATATGGATGAACCATTATGCCTCATCAGTCTCCCCAAAGATGGGTGAGCATTCACTACTATAAAAAATTAGGGTTTCAAGCCCTCTTTGAGCCTTAAACAAAGGATCAATCAAGAAATGACATGATATTCAACTTGTCTAACCTCTCAAACATCCCCAAAGGATCAAGAGGACTCCCACTTCAAGGATTAAGCACAAGGCTGCTCCCTTCTAGGTGGATTAAGCCTCAAGATCGCCAGTGTCACCAAATTAGGGTTTTGGTCGACCAAGGCCTCCAGATGGAAATTTTCCTCTGGACATGAGCCAATGCTTCAAAGCATAACCTAATATACTCCATGGAACCTCATGGACCCAATCCTCAAGTCAATTTTGCCTCAGGGGATACATTCATAAAAAATCAGGAATTAGGGTTTCTTGACCTAATTCACCCCTAAGTTGACTTTTGGGACAAAACATGAGCCAAGACCTCAAGGGAGGATTTGAGGGTCTCTAATACACCAAATTAATCCACTTGCAACAATGGATTGGTCCATGAAGCTTAGGCAACAAGTTTCAATTTCATCAGAACCACAATTAGGGTTTCGCAGGAAAAGTCAACTGTATCTTTGACTTTTGACCCAGGCATGCTCCCAAACCTTGGGACATGATTCAATACACCCTATAACACCTATGAAATCAATCCATCAAGTTTTATTTAGGTCAAGGACTTGATTTCATAGAGGATCGCACAGTTTGGAATTCATTTGACAAAAAGTCAATTATGCACAAAAGTCAACTTTGACTTTTTGAGATTTTTCACAATTATGGTTCTTTGACCCTAAAATGATGTTAATGTGTGATTTGGATCATCATTCATCAAGAAAAATCAATAAAAGTGGGATAACTTGTAAAAGGGGTAACCATAAAAACTTAGAAAATTTTCTAAGTTATGAAACAAAGTGGCTAGGGTACCAACTTTGGAGGATCATAACTCCTAAACCACAAGGCCATTTTTCCCCATTCAAAGCTGGATTTGTAGCTCTCATGGCCCTCTACAAAAGCTTCAAACACAACTCATTCTAATTCCTCATGAATTTTAAGTTATGGAATGATCAAAATCACAAAAAGTGAAAATGTCACTTTTTTCTAACACTTAATGGAATTTTCACTAAGTCAGAATCTGCCTTCACTTTTTTCCAAATGTAGGGGCATTTTTCACTTGGATCCAAAAGGTATCAAAACCAACTATGATCAAATAGTTGTTGTATCATATGAGGGCTTTCCAAAATGGCTAAGAACTCCATCAAATTCCACTTGAGCCATGAGATATGACAATGGCAATATGCCTTGCTGAAAACTGTCAAAGCAAGGCAGATTTGTGCATTTTGCTTGATTTTCCAAATTTGTGCAAATGACAAGCACACTTATCCATATGAACACCTCAGGGGGAGACCAAGGAGGGACAAACACTGATCCATCAGCCTCCCAAGTCTTTGGAACCAAAAGTAGCATGCCAAACCTATAAATGCCTAAAAGAGGGACAAGACTCCAATTTTGGTTTGGAGCATTTAATGGATGCACCAAGGTGGCATGGACTGAGCCATTTACAACTGAATTCAGTCAAGAATTATCCAAGACCAAGGGAACCAGCAGCCTGTGCCCTAACCTCTAGTCAATGGCTAGAGGAGACTTGGATTCCCATTGATCAACATTGGCCAAACCTCTACTGCAGTTGCCAATCACTATTGCTCCCAAAACAAACTTGATCTACTATAAATAGAGCTCATTTGTGATCAGTTTGAGTACACCAAAGCTGTCAAACAGATGCTTTCCTCAAAATCACCTTCTCACTTCCAAATTTGCCTTCCAAAGTGTTAGTTCTTGTTATTGGCCGAAATTTTGGTAAAACAATGGTGGTGTTAATGATGTCATATGTCTGATGTCTTAAAATGAGTTACTAACATTCAGTTTGTGTTAAGTTTGTTAGGGTTGCAGTTTTGTATGCTGATGTTATAAGTGATGTCTTGACATCACTATACCAGAACATCAGAACATCAGTTTGTGATGTTTTAGGGCTGCACGTTTCTGCTGAGAGATAGAGAGATTGCAGGCGAATTTATTGGAGAAGATTTATTCTGATACAATTAATTCTGCATATCTTGTGGAGAATAGTTTGTTACTATTTTTGTGCAAATAAACATGGAGAATTGTTCCTATTCGTGTGGAGAAGATCTTGCCTATTTTAGTGCAAATAAACATGGAGAATTGTTCCTATTCGTGTGGAGAAGATCTTGCCTATTTGTGTGGAGAAGATCTTGCAGTGTGGAGAAGATCTTGCCTATTTGTGTGGAGAAGATCTTGCGGCTGAATTAAAAAGTGAAGATTTAAAAGATACATAATATCCTGGAAATATTATGTGGAGCTGAAGATTGAGTATTTAAAATATGAAGATTTGATTGAAGATTTAATGGAAGATTTGTTTGAAGACCTATTTTGTAGGAGAATCTTTTGCTGAGTTGTAGCAGCTGTTATGCTGTGATTTGAAGACCAAATCCAGTTGGGAATAAGTTATAAATAGGGTCTTTGTAACCTAGAAAGGGAGCCAGCCATCATGTAGATTATAAGGGCTGTGTTGGTTGATGAACCACCTGGTTTGTGGGATGGTCATCGTGTTTATCTCGAAGCCTGTAGTTAAGAGATGTATTGGTCTTGGAGGAAGCTGTTAAGCAACTCTAAGTATTGTTCTTAGTCATGAGGGTCATGTCTAGGTAGTGTCATGGAAGTGTGTCTTCTACTTTTCTGTGTTTGAAGAGTTGTTGGTAATTAAGTCGTTGATGCAGTGACGGTGTAGTTGACTGCTAGACATCATTGCTATGATTGGAAGTGAGATGGAGTCTCTTATCTAGGGAGGACTTAGGTAGAAGGGTCATTGGGTAGTGATTAAATTAGGTAGATTGTCAACTAGTGTGTTGAGTCTGTAATTTGATACTGCTAATAGTGGACTTCCTTCCTGGCTTGGTATGCCCCCAGATGTAGGTTGTTAGACCGAACTGGGTGAACAAATTCTGTGTGTTGTTTACAGCTTTTTCTAATTAATATTATTGCCTTGTTCATACAGCAGATTGCAATGTTGTGACATTGCACGAGACATCACACATCTGTACCAGAATTTCAATTGGTATCAGAGTTGCCAAGGGTTGCCAAGGTGTGGTTGTGAAGCCTTTTCTGATACCAAGAGTTGCCAAGGTGTGGTTGTGAAGCCTTTTCTGATATGGTACAACAGTTGAGGGGGAGAGTGTATGAACAGTTGTGAGCTGGTTCTTGGTTTGAGGGGGAGCTTGCCCTATAATGGTGTTTTGAACTGGTTAGTGAGTTTGTACAGCTTGTTGAAGAGGTGCTGCTATGGCAGAGTTTGTTTTAGCCAAAATTAGCCAAAGGGGGAGATTGTTAGTTCTTGTTATTGGCCGGAATTTTGGTAAAACAATGGCGGTGTTAATGATGTCATATGTCTGATGTCTTAACATGAGTTACTAACATTCAGTTTGTGTTAAGTTTGTTAGGGTTGCAGTTTTGTATGCTGATGTTATAAGTGATGTCTTGACATCACTATACCAGAACATCAGAACATCAGTTTGTGATGTTTTAGGGCTGCGCATTTCTGCTGAGAGATAGAGAGATTGCAGGCGAATTTATTGGAGAAGATTTATTCTGATACAATTAATTCTGCATATCTTGTGGAGAATAGTTTGTTACTATTTTTGTGCAAATAAACATGGAGAATTGTTCCTATTCGTGTGGAGAAGATCTTGCCTATTTTAGTGCAAATAAACATGGAGAATTGTTCCTATTCGTGTGGAGAAGATCTTGCCTATTTGTGTGGAGAAGATCTTGCAGTGTGGAGAAGATCTTGCCTATTTGTGTGGAGAAGATCTTGCGGCTGAATTAAAAAGTGAAGATTTAAAAGATACATAATATCCTGGAAATATTATGTGGAGCTGAAGATTGAGTATTTAAAATATGAAGATTTGATTGAAGATTTAATGGAAGATTTGTTTGAAGACCTATTTTGTAGGAGAATCTTTTGATGAGTTGTAGCAGCTGTTATGCTGTGATTTGAAGACCAAATCCAGTTGGGAATAGGTTATAAATAGGGTCTTTGTAACCTAGAAAGGGAGCCAACCATCATGTAGATTATAAGGGATGTGTTGGTTGATGAACCACCCGGTTTGTGGGATGGTCATCGTGTTTATCTCGAAGCCTGTAGGTAATAGATGTATTGGTCTTGGAGGAAGCTGTTAAGCAACTCTAAGTATTGTTCTTAGTCATGAGGGTCATGTCTAGGTAGTGTCATGGAAGTGTGTCTTCTACTTTTCTGTGTTTGAAGAGTTGTTGGTAATCAAGTCGTTGATGCAGTGACGGTGTAGTTGACTGCTAGACATCATTGCTATGATTGGAAGTGAGATGGAGTCTCTTACCTAGGGAGGACTTAGGTAGAAGGGTCATTGGTAGTGATTAAATTAGGTAGATTGTCAACTGGTGTGTTGAGTCTGTAATTTGATACTGCTAATAGTGGACTTCCTTCCTGGCTTGGTATGCCCCCAGATGTAGGTTGTTAGACCGAACTGGGTGAACAAATTCTGTGTGTTGTTTACAGCTTTTTCTGATTACTATTATTGCCTTGTTCATACAGCAGATTGCGATGTTGTGACATTGCACGAGACATCACACATCTGTACCAGAATTTCACAAAGCAAGTCACTATCAGGTTTTGAGTTTGAGAGCAATTCCAACCAAACCAATCACACACACATACCTCATAAACATCATATAGAGGTGATCCAAACACTCACAAGTGACCTGTAACACCAAAATCACAAAGTCACCCCGCAAAACCTCAAAATTGGAATTTTGTGCATTTTTCAAGCCATGTCTTGATTCAGTCACTTTCCAAACCAGATAAAACCACAAACGCACTCCAAATATCATCCTTGAACTATCCCAAATGGTTGCACACATTTGGAACACCATTTGAGGGAGTTGCTATTTTGGTCACTTTTGCCCCTTTTGCAAGAAAGAGTTCAAACTTGTTCCTGAGGTTTCCAGCTGATTCCAACCATCCTAAAAGCTTTTAAGAGATCATTTGAGGGTGTCCAAAGCATCAAATCATTTCTAGAACAAGGTACATGGCAGATTGCACAAAAGCTCTAAAAAGAGGTAAGCATTAAAACTTGAATTCTTTGAATCATGCTTTCCTTTGATGTCCACTGATCATGCATCTCTTCTACATGTTATATGTGTTGTGTTTGCACCAATTTATCATGTAATTCACACCTGTATCAAGAGGTAGCATAGAAAATGCAAATCATGGCCTATTTCAAAACCACTATCGGGTTTTTCAATAGGAGCATGATCTGAAAAAATAAAACACCACCACCATTGGATTCCTTGTGAAATTCTAGGCAGGATATACCTAAATTTTGTCCCAATCCATGGAGAAATGAGAAAGTTATGGCCTTCACGTTTCTAACCAAAATCTTGCCTTGCCTTGCCTTAGCCAGGCCTAGAAAACAAGGCAAGCCTTGTATATTTGTGGTTGTGTTTCAATCAACGGATGTATCACTACCCCAGTGGTAAGACACACGCCCTATACACAAGAGGTATGGGGTTCGAATCCCCCTCGCCCCAGATTCTCTTTTTTACCACTTTTTCATGTTTTTTCATATTTTATTATTATTTTTTATTATTTTTAATGATTTGAAAAATTAATAACTCCCTCAATTTTAATTATTTTTTATTGGTTCTTTTTGAAAAAAATCAAAAAAATGTTAAAATATTTTATTCCACAAAAAAATCAAGTTTATATTATTTATTTAATATAATTAGTATTTTTGTGAATAAATTCATTTTTAATTATTTTTAAACATTTAAAAGTGAATATTTACCTTGAAAATCAAAACCAAATGAGTTTTAATTCATCTTGTGATTAAAAACTCATTTTTCAAACCTTAAACAAAAATCACAAGTGGTTTATTCAAACTTATTTGGTATTTTTATCATTTTTTATTGATTTTCTTTAAATATTTACTTTTAAACGAAAACAAGATTAGGGTTTCTTTGATTTTCACCCTCACAAATCTTTTTCAAAACTCTATGGGCCTCTTGGTAGAGTGTAAGACCCAATCCTTTTTTAAATAAGCCTTTTAGGGCCTCACATATTGTATAAGTCCCTCTGTATATTTTCAAAAGTACGGCGCAGTTGTCGCCAGTTCAAAAATAAAACCTCTGGGTCTCTCCTTCAGCTATAAGACCCATTCCTTAAAATAAACCTTTGGGCCTCTAATAGAGTGTAAGACCCAATCCACTTTTAACCAAAACCTTTTTGGGCCTCAGATATTGTATAAGCCCCTCTGCGTTAAAAGAAGAATCTCGGCGTGATCGCCAGTTTAAAAACTTGGGCCTACCCTCGTGTTATAAGCCCCATTTCTTTTCAAACTCTTTGGGCCTCTATTAGAGTGTAAGACCCAACCCTTTTTTAAAACCAAAATTATTTGGGCCTCAGTGTATTGTATAAGTCCCGACACCATCAAAAAGTTCGACGTGATCGTCGCCTTTTTAACAAAAATCCATGGGCCCCTCCTTGAGCTGTAAGCCCCACCACTTGTACAAAAATAAGCCTTTGTGCCTCTAATGGAGTGTAGGACCCAACCCCCTTTGTACATAAAAACTTGGTGGGCCTCACTTATTGTATTAGTCCCTCTGTACAAGTTTACAAAACAACGGTGCAATCATCGTTAAACCCTGGGCCTCTCCTTGAGCTGTAAGCCCCAACAACATTTTCAAAGCACTTTTTCCTTTGATTTTGAATATAATATTGTTATCAAATTTTACTTTGTTGAACAACTAACCAAACAGCATGGAAGCTCTACAACCGAGTAAGTGTTTACCCACTTTCTTTATCCACTTTGATATATATATATATATATATATATATATAACTGTATTGTGGGGCTGCTTGTAACAGCTCGCGGCCGCTCGCGCACGAGTCCCGACACTATTACCAACTCAGACTTAATCACTAGCCCCCTTTTTTTCAACTATACTAGTGTTTTTGCCTCCCGTGGGAATCGAACCGTGTACCTGGGGATAAGTACCACGTTCAATGCATTCCCACTACCAATTGAGCTACAACTCAATTGGTAGTGGGAATGCATTGAACGTGGTACTTATCCCCAAGTACACGGTTCGATTCCCACAGGATGCAAAAACACTAGTATAGTTGAAAAAAGGGGGCTAGTGATTAAGTCTGAGTTGGTAATAGTGTCGGGACTCATGCGCGAGCGGCTGCGGGCTGTTACAATAAAAAGTCGCCTTTTTAATGTAACAGCCCGGGCCCCTCGCAAGGCTATCCCGGCACTGCCACCTCACGATCTTCTCTACCCCCCTCACTAGTAGAGTTTTTACCTTCCGTGGGAATCGAACCATGTACCCTGGGGTTCAAGTACATGTTCAATCCATTCTCACTACCAATTGAGCTACTAGCTCAATTGGTAGTGGGAATGCATTGAACGTGGTACTTATCCCCAGGTACACGGTTCGATTCCCACGGGAGGCAAAAACACTAGTATAGTTGAAAAAAAGGGGCTAGTGATTAAGTCTGAGTTGGTAATAGTGTCGGGACTCGTGCGCGAGCGGCCGCGGGCTGTTACACTGCTCACTGTAAGTCTTCTTTCATAAACTTTTATATACTTGTCAGATATAAACTGTGTAATACTAGTATAGTTATTTAGAGTTTTCCCTGGCAACTACGTCTATCACTAGGTAAAGCCTGTTGGTCACTCTTAAATACAAACAAAACTAGATCCCCATAGGATTGTCAGACACAGTCTTCCCTCCTCTTGGGGTTAAACAATATGGAGACGTGAAAGGCAGCATTCTCGGTGAACCCTTTCTCAGACTGTTACTCTTAGAAATTGTCAAAGGAACTCTACTCCCCAGAGTTGATCTATTCTCCGTGAATAGCATCTCTTGAGTTTCTTCCAAATTCTCGGACTTTCCTGGCTTGATCTATTCTCTGTGAATAGTATGTCTTGAACTTCTCGGGGTTTGGGGACCCACAGGCTTCCTAAAAGCATCCCCGCCTCCTCTTGGGCGTTGTACAATGACCCTTCGGCTTCTTAAAAGCTCTCATGCCTTCTCTTGGGCTTAGTACAAGGACCCAGAGACCTCTACAGGTATAGGAACAGAACCTAGTCATCAATTTGCTAGAGCTGTCTTACTAAGTCAAGTGTCAGACGTGTTAATGGGTTGACCTTTATCCCTTAACATACCAGCCTTCTCTTGGGCATCATACAAAGATCATTCACTAGCTGGGAATCAATTTCTCAAAACACCAGTAGACTGGGACAGTCTCAATACCTTTTAGATTTTCCATTTCCTTAAAGAACAGGAAATAACCCTAATCCTCTGATCAATACCAAAGCACAATAATACCGTTAATATTTCCTTCATAAGAACTGATTTTCTCTTTTATCCAACATACTGGACTTGTCACTAAACTGAAACAGTTACCAACACAGTTAGCCTCCTCTTGGGCTTTGTACAAATGATTCTCTCCAATGGAGCTAACCTTTTCAAACTCTCTTGTTGAGTCAAACCTTTTAGCCTCCATCTCGGGCTTCGTACGAGATATAAAACACTCTCTTGTTGAGTATAAAAGACTCTCTTGTTGAGTCATACCTTTTAGACTCCATCTCGGGCTTCATACGAGATACTAAAACACTCTCTTGTTGAGTATAAAAGACTCTCTTGTTGAGTCACTTCCCCTTTTGCCTCCATCTTGGGCTTCGTACGAGACATCAAATCACTCTCTTGTTGAGTATAAAAGACTCTCTTGTTGAGTCACACCCTTTTTAGCCTCTGTCTTAGGCTTCATATAAGACAGATAAAAGACTCTCTTGTTGAGTCAAAACCTTTTAGCCTCCATCTTGGGCTTCGTACAAGACACATAAGAGCACTCTCTTGTTGAGTCATCCACTTGTTAGCACGCTCTTGTTGGGTCAAACGCCTCCTCTTAGGCTTTGTATAAGGAAAACCTCGGTTGAGTCAATTAACCATTTGGCATTAAACCTGTGCCTTGCTCACAACTTACAAACATCAACAACTCCCCTTTAGAGATGACAAACTCTCTCTACCCCTTTAGCTTCACATCTTGGGCTTTGAACAAGATACAATTCACTTTTAGCTTCATGTCTTGGGCTTTGAACAAGACACCAAAACACCTATTGCCTCCCATAGAATAGGAGGAACTACGATCGCTCTGATTTCCCTGTTTCGTTAAACGGGAATATGTAGGCATAAGATTGCAAAATCTTAGCGAGCATACTAATCAAAAACCCAAAATCCAGTACCTTCAGATATCAATCAAAAGCATCCTTACCAAAAACCTAGCGCATAGTCCAGACATTCTATTCTTAATAAAATAACCGAAGATTGGGCCCCACATCCACATAACATCTGTAACCTAACAGACCACTGTTCAAACCTCAGTTTGCGAGCACGGTTAATTGGAGACATCTATTTCCCTCACATAGCACCTATAGTACGCGAGCGATAATGCTTCAAGACCACAAAAATCGTGCTACACCTTGTTTAGAGCTCGCGTATAAGACTTTAATCTAAACAACTAGTTTAGAGAAGGAATAACTTACAAAATATAAACATTTGATAAAATAACAGAGGTGTTCAAATAATACAACACACTATTACAAAGATTCTTAATCAACACAAGAGTAAAAACTCTTAACAGACTCAACTTTTCTGAAAGTAGTGCGTGTATGTATTAGTTGTATTTGCACTGTTATTTCTTAATTGATATTCAAATCTTCAGCTCCTTTTTATAGCTAAGGAAAATAAAGACGTTGGAGATCTTCAACGGTTATAAACAGAACCAAATCTTCTAGTACATCTTCTTTTCCAATGAAGCAAGTGTTGGGACTTTCAGTCACAAGACTATCCTTGAAACAAGGCCTTTTTCCATAGGATACAACTCTGATTCAAGTACAATATAACCTGTAAAAGATAATGTAAATAAATCTTGAGTCCCGTGTTAGCAGAACTAATATGACATTACTCAGCCTCAGAGGCAGCATAACATGCTTCGTAGCTGGAGTGTACTAGCAACAACTTTTCTGATCAGACGTTCTTGAAAGAGTGTGACCAGAACCAAACCAAAGCCATTTCAGTGAGAGAACTAGTTCCATCAAGTAAATATAATTCTGTACACACAAACTGGCTAGTTAGAGATCCTAGTTGTTTTTTCAAATACTTTGTTATCATTAAAACCTTGGAATATTCATGGCATGAACCAAACTTGTTTCAACACACAAATTTGTCAACGTTAGGGAACATGACTAGTCCGTAGATAAACAAAGCAAAAATAGCTTCAAACTCTAATGTGCTACCAACATTAGCAAATGAAGTAGCTTTCTCAACCAAGAACTTAGAAGTCAACCCTCTAATGCATCCCTTAACAACATGGTAAGCATCTATATCATATTTCTTCAAATGGACGGCTGCAACAATAACTTGGGACTTGGGAACTTCCTCCAAACCAGTATAAAGAACCTCATTAAAAACTGGTATACCCAAGAGATAAGCGTACTCCTCTAAGGTTGGCAAGAGTTGATAATCAGGAAATGTAAACCAACGGTAGATATGATCGTAGAATTGCACAAGAGTATTCAGAATTCCGTCTTCAATGTTTGTAGATAGAACAAACAAGAGTCTTCCATGACGAGATCTGAAATCCACTGGATCAACTACAAAGGATGCTAGCTTTTTCAAATCTTTAAGATCAGGAGCTCGAAAAGTGTACTTCTGAGTATTTCTCCTTCCAATGTCCATAATTACAAAATCTGCGATGTTTGCAAAGTAAAATTTCTGAGATCCTTGAAAACTGATTGAAACAGAATGTTCATGAATGCATGAGTGCATGATGCAACAAGCACAAAAAATATCACAAACAAGGTCAAGGGTTCTAAGTCACGAGCATGGAGTTAAGGGTAAGAACCACCCACAATGGTACGTACTAGGGTTAATATCCACCTGTACAACAAGGTTCTAAAAGGTTCCCAGAGTCGTGATTCCATCTTTTGGATATTATCGGCTTAAACGACTACTCGTCAGCCAACAATATTCTCAAGAGAAACTCGTTTATAGTACTCTATAAGAGCCTCTTTGAAAACAAAAACTAATAAAAACATAGACAGGGCAAGGGGGTTGGTTACGCAAAGGGAAGATGTTAGCATCCAAAACGTCTATAGTACTCTATATGAACCTCTTTGAAAATCTAGAATTTGGCTTAAAAGGTGTTGTTTGCAAAAGATGGTGGAGGCGAGGTGAGAAGTATTTTTTTATAATTTTGTGTTTGACAAGGTTTCCTGAGTCTCGTGCCTACGTACCCACAAAGTGCAATGGAGGATCAAAACCTCATAGTTTGTGGTACAAATAACAAAATGGTTTTTTATGGTTCATTTTGAATGAAAAGACAACTCGTCATTTTAAAGAGAAAACTCTAACTAATCACCCACAAATATGTGAAAATGGACCTTTGCATCACCATGAGAAGGGCTCCAACTTGGATAAAATCAACAAGTATGCCACTAGCTTTCTAAGGTGGAAAAGAATCAACTCATTTCAAAAAATACTATGGGGATAGGTGGATCACATCTCAACTATGAAAATGACTCATGTCTAAACTTTATGAAAATTTTTAAAAGCAAAAAGTGCACAAAGGCACAAACTGATTTGAATAAGTTTTTGTCTTTTTTAAGTCTTTTGGAAAATGGTCAAAGTATGCTTCAAATTGATTAGCATTTATTAAGAAAATGAGTTTGAAAAACCACTTGACAAAGTCAAGGTTTATTAAGAAAGTGGTTCTAGTTTGAGAGAAGAAGACTTTGAAAAAAAGGGAGAATATTTTGAAAATTTAAGAAGGGGAGGAGATGAAGAGGCTATCCTAAAGCATAAAATAAAAGCTAAGGAAGGAAATATCTAACCAAGATAAAACCTTTGACATAACAAGCCAAAAATCCCATCCTTTGGACTCAAGCAACAAGATAAGCAATAAGATAAGCATAGAGATAACCAAGCATCAGATGAAAGCTAAGGATACAAGCCAAGTCTTCAAGGAGGTCCACTCAAGATCAAAGTGCCAAATAAGATCTAAGGGCTCAAGATATAACTCCAAAGCATAGGGCAAGGGACCTAATTCTAAGTCCATCGTCCAAATCCAATGCAAGGGATAGTCACCAAATAGTCCAAGGAACATTAAGAGTCTTTTAGGATGTTTAGCCTTTATTAATGTCTTAAAAAGAAAAAGAAAGTCCAACTGGACAAAAAGAAAAAAGGCATAAACATAAACAAGATGATAATATGATATAAAATGATAAGTATAAAAATAAAGAGTATAAAGTAAAGAATGATAACTGAAATTCTGGTATCAGATGTGTGATGTTAAATGTGATGTCACAACAACACACTCTGCTATGAACAAGGCAATAAACAATAGTAAATCAACACAATGAATTGTTCACCCAGTTCAGTCTAACTACCTATGTCTGGGGGCTACCAAGCCAGGGAGGAAATTCACTATTAGTAGTATTAAATTACAGACTCAACAATCCCAGTTGACATCTACTAATCTTAATCACTACCCAATGACACTTCTACCTAAGAAACCACTTAGGTATGAGAAACCACTCACTCCCTAAATCACCTCAGTGATACAATCCAATGATTACAAATTAATCACACAACTTGATTCTGCTTAACAGCTTTGATCAAGAACAACTCTCTCTTGCTTAACAGCTCTAGAGAAACCAATTACAACTCAAAATAGTAACACCAATTCAAACATGAATTATTTACAAGCCACACACGAAGACACAAATGACACTCAGGCTTTTTCCTCTCTTTCTTCGTTTTTCTCCAACAAGGGTTGAGGCTGCTTTTTATAGAATTCTGACTTGGGCTTGGACCTCTTCCAAAATAATCTGATTTGATTTGTTATTAATCATAATTTAAAACAGATTTGATCTTCTAATCTTTTTAAATCTTTTCAAATCAGCCCTAATGTTAGTTACATGATCTGCTCCATATCTGATTGAAAATATAAATATCTTCTCCAAGAAATTCGCATCCAATCTCTCTAACAGATCTCCTCAAAACAAACTAACACGCGCAGCCCTAAAACATCACAACCTGATGTTCTGATGTTCTGATAACTGATGTCAAGACATCAAGTTTAACATTAGCATATAAAACTTCAAACCTGCAACAACTAATGTTAGGAACCAATGTTATGACATCAGACATATGACATCAACATTGTTCAACTTTGTTTTACCAAAATTCCAGCCAATACAAGAACTAACAATAACGATAAATGTGCATAAAAAATAAAAGGAATAAAGTAAAAGTTAGCACAATTAAAGTTAGTGTTAGTGTTAATGAAGACATTTTATCATTTAAAATAGATTACTCAACTAATCAACCCAACAAGTATGAGAACTTTGCATCATCCTTTGAGAAGGGCTCCAACTTGGATAAAACCAACAAGTATGCCACTAGCTCTCTTAGGTGGAAAAGAATCTACACATTATGGAGATAGGATATTTACATCTAAACTAAAGATGACTCATATAAAAAATTGGACCAAATGATCACTTTCCGTTAGGGACAAATTTAGCGCTATGCTAAGCAATCGTAGCACAATCTATAAGGAAGATCATACTATGGGAGGCCAGTCAATAACAATTTATGTACCAAACATGTTAGAGATGTGATATAAAGACCACACTCCTAAAACATGTAACACAAGTCAAAACAAGGTTGATCAAGACTTAAGTCAAGGAAAGATGGATCCACTACATCAATCAACCTCTCATAGCACTTTGGATAAACTTATGCATCAATCCAAAGTATCTCAATTGATCAAATGATCAATCAAATGATAGATTTGAAATGATGAAAGTTCATCAAGTACCATTCAAGATCTCATGAACAAGATGGCCTACACATCTTCCAATTGACCAAAGAAAGGTGAAAAAGAAAAAAGAAAGGGATGAAGAAGAGAGGATAAAAAAAAAGACAAAACCAAATTGGATCCAAGTGATGATCAAGTCATCATCAAAATCGATCATCCATTTTGGTGGATTAGGATTGTCACCCCATCAACACCCAAGATCCATTGAGTTTGATAAGACTTGTGACCAAATCAATCAAGGTCCAAGGCCAACAATAGTCAACACAAGTCAAACCAATATAAAATGCAATAATATGAATTAAAATGCACTAAAATGATTTTTAAATTAATTTAAAATGAAAATAAAGATGAAAATGCAAATGATGCATCAAATCAAATCACAAATGATCAAGAAAAATCAGACAAGTCAGAAACAAGTCAAGAATGATATATAAAACATTTTAGAATTTTTTAATGCATAAAAGTATTTTTAACTATTTAAAATGCTTCAAAAATGAGAAAAATCATGAAAAATAGAAAATGATGAAAATAAAATATGAAAAATATAAAATCAGAAAGAGAAAAATAAAAGAGAATTTTATAAATTATTTTGGGTGTTTTTGGATTAAAAATGAATTACTATGAACTTTTGAAGAAAATGCAATTTAAAAATGAAAATCAGAAAATAAAATAAAAGAAGAAAATACACAGAGCATTGGATCTATCTCACTAATCCATGTTGGCAGATCTGATGATTGAGAAATGAGCGCGCATGGTGGAAATTAGTTCAAAAATAACACAGGATCTCATTTGAAAACAACAACTGAAAACATTTCAAAGTGCCAACGTGTCTCAACTCTGCAGGTCATCGTCCCCCTCTACGGTCATCTTCTTCGGTGAACCAGTCACTGGAGATTGCTAAATGGTAATATGAGAGCATGAGATCACCATCATTGCAACCGTCTCATCAAGGCGAACTCAACCTCACTCTCCATTTTCAATTATTGAAAGGGAGTAGAGAGAATTTCAGAGAAAACACAGTGAAACAAAAATCACGAAAACAAAAAATAAATGATGAACACAAGCTATCAACACCAGCTAGGTTAGGGGAAACATTCAGCAAGCAAATGACTACATTGTGGTAACTTGTTTGATTGAAAATGGGGCTTCAAACTACCTTGTCCAATAACGATCTGAGAAGCTATGAAACTGGATTTGGTTGGAGTAATTCAGGGATTCTTAGAGCTTGATTATTGTTGCAGAAGCTTTAGAGGAACATAATGGAGCTAACTGAATCAAGAAAAAGGATGGAAAGTGGGTGGAAATCAACTCACGATATCTCACTTTTTTGCAGAAAATTTGAAGATGGAGCAGGGGTTTTCTGGCTCTCAAAAGCTTAGAAATGAAGGTAGTAAGGTCCTCTATTTATAGCTGAAGATGATGGAATGCTGAGAGGGGTGAAATGAGTGAAACTTTAGTGTAATCGTGTGCACTCTCATCATGAAGAAAGCGTGACTTGAAATGCATCAAAACTAAGCCAAATCATGCGTTTTATGTGTCAATTAACTTCTGGAAACTTGATTAAACATGTTTAGGTCCAAAACACGTGGTATTTTTCCTTGTAATTGAAGATTAGTTGTGGTAAAAATCTGATCATGGTGCAAATCTTCAGTTCCAAATAATTGTCTTTACATCAATGGGGCATCATGTACAAGAGGCTTTTTGCTTCAATTCTTTTTGCAATTTGTTAACATCATGGCAAAGATCGCAATGTGCAAAGAAAGGTTTCATTTGGATGCTTGAGCAAGAAGTTATGTCATGTTGAAGTTGGCACAAAAATCTGGAAAACTAAACTTGAAAAATTCTAAGTCCAAATGGCTGGAAATGACCTATAATGTATCAATGAATTCCATGGCCTTCCAAGCACAATTTGACTTTGACCTTTGAAGAAAACTTGTAGAGAGTATCACAAATGATATTGTGCAAAAAGAATGATCTCCATATGTTGAAAATTGAGAGATTTTTTATTCTTGAAAGTTGAGAAAAAGTCACTTATAAATAGGCAAAATTTCACTAAGTCCACAAATGATCTATAATGTCTCCAAACTTTTGATGATCCTCCAAGCATAATTGGCTCTTGTCATGTAAAGAGAAGTTGAAGAGGATGTTTAGAAGAGTCATATGCAAATAGAAGCATTAAAAAATATTGAAATTTGAAGGAGTTGTGATCTTTGAAACTTTGACTTGAAATGTTGACTTTTTAGGTCAAACTTCCTTGAATAAACTTGTAAGCTTGGACTCTTCTTGCACTTTAAGGCATATGGATAATCATATAAACTAAAAATAATGTGTCCTTGAATTTCCTTTGATTGAATTGACCAAAGCTTGATGTAACTTGTTGATGAAGGCGTGAAAATAAACACATGAACCTTCGACTTTTCTTGAGAGAAAAGCTACTAAACCTTGAGATGTCTTTTATCAAAATGAGATTGAATGATGCTTGAAACCTTGTACTTTGATATTAGAAGCCATGGTTTTATGGGATAGCCCTTGGGAATCAATGGTTGACCATACTTTAAACTTGAGGGAGCAAAACCCTAGTTGATGAGTCATGCTTGGTATTCTTGATATGACACTATACATTGCAAAGAAACAAAAGGATACAAGACATAATTTTGGTATTTTGATTAATGGTTAATGAAACATAAAACATATAAACATAAAGGAAAATGATACAGGAAGAGGTGCTTGATGATCTCTATAAAATAAAACCCAAAGATGAGAGGGTAAGAAAGCAACCAAGCTTGTGATCTTGTTTTATATGCAAAAATGCAAAAAGAGGATGGGATCTTTGGTTTAAAAATTAGGGTATAACAAGGGTCATCATGGAATTTGCATTAAAGGACAAGTCTATGAGAAACCTTCAATTATTCTTCGTGTTCTGCAGGCAATTAGATGATAGTGCTTTAATTTGTTTTATGTCATTCTCTAATAGCTAATATAATCTGGTTCTTTGTTTATCAAAGATATCAAAGTCTTAAGTCAAGACAATGAAATTAATGATTTTGCTAAGAATAAGATCTTGTTTATATTATGATTTATTCTAGACTGATACTCTTGAATAAATCATGGTATTTCTATTAGAATGTGGCATAAGGAGAAGGAAAGTCTGTCTGGACATTTATGTATGGTCTCATAGAAATATGAGCATCATCATTCAAATGTAGTTGCTGCAGATATCGGAGAAAGGAGTAGAGGCATCTTCCATGGTATTTATCAAAGGTTTTTTTACAACATTTGATGGAAGTATAGCCCACAACCCAGACTCAGGTGCTAGAGGTACTGAGTTTGGTAAGAGAAGTGGAGTCATTGGTTTAACAACCACTGAATCAAAATCCACTCAAAGCATTATTTAGACTCTATGGTCAAGTCTGAATACTGATATGAGTCTGACCGAAAAAAAACCAAAAAAAGGGTATGCTTGTTCTTTTCTGGCTTATCTCTTGATTCAATGAGATATTTGTGTAGATGTAAATACAAAGTTTCTGTTAAATTTCTAGAGAAGCTCTTTTGGAAAAAGGATCTTCAAAAATCTTTAAGAAGAAACTATGTTGTATTTATCTAAACTGAATATTTCATTATGCTTGACGATGATCATATTTATGGAAACAATTTCCTCACTTTTTGTGATGTTACTGCTATTTGTTAGCCGTCAAAGGAAACAATTCAATATTCATCTATCACTCATGACTCTTATTTCAAGAGGAACTGTTAGTTCTGAATAGAATCTTGGAGACTAATGACTGGCATAAGACATCTCTCTCTAAGTCTAGAACTACTAGAATCTAATGATGATAGTTTCTGAAAGTTGTCAGATTCTGAGATTCGGAAGATGATTCTTTACTTCTAATAAATCAGTTTAAGTAAAAGGTTATCCTAAAAGTTTGATATCACTTAAATTTTCATAAAGGTAAAATTCATCTAGTGGATTCAAGAAATTTGCTGGATAAGAACCTTTGGGTAATGATGTTTTCTTTTTATATATTTATTATCACTATCCCATGTCTTGTGAAACATCATTTTGTGTCCTTCTTCTGACAAGATTCTTATTCCTTTAGGAATCTTATTCAGTTATCTTCTTTTTATTTTCTCTTTGGTTGTGTGCTAATCAAGCCAAACTTGTGATGAGTTCTTTAGTTAATTCTTCCTTGAATTCACTAGTTGTCATCAATGAAAAGTTTGTGGATTTTGATGAGTTTCTTAAGATAGGTTTTAACTTCTGGAAGAGCGTGTCTGAACAAAGTTGGAATGGATACTTTGAGATGCTCTGTGGTTTTACTTATCCAAATCTTGTCAAAGAGTTTTTTATTAATGCTTCCATTGTTGAGTTGAATTCTGAGTGTGCTATTCTTTCTACAGTAACTGGTGTTTCTATAATAGTAACCTCTAAAGAGATTGCTAATGTGATCAATTGTGAGGAGATTGGAGAAATCCCAGGAACTCTTGTTTGGGAACACTATCTTCCTACTTGGCGTATCTTTGTAGATCCATCTAAAACCTCAATGGTCTCAAATCTTTATCATGATGCCGTTGTTTGGAATCAGATTCTGAATTCAAACTTACTTACTCTAGATAAGGATTTACACCTCGTGGACCCTATTGAAAAAGATATGCTTCTACTTCTTAATTCAGATTTGCATATTGATCTTCCTTAAGTTATGTTTGACTATTTGAAGTGGACTCTTTCATCCTTTCAGAAGGGAAAGATTTTCTTCATCCTTATGGACGAGTTATTTCAGAATTACTTGTTCAGCAAGGGGTTATCATAAGTTCAGAGGTTGATTCGTCTAAAATTTGGAGAGACAAGTTTGAAGCTATCTATAAAAGATTCTGATGTTAGATTTTTGCATAGTTATGCCTTGTAATTGTTAGAACCTTTGTATTATGTAATCTTATTAATAATTTGTGTTTGTTCATGATGTTATGCATTTTAAACTGTTATTTATATATTTATTGTTGTTCTAAAGGATTAAAGTAATGGGAGTAAGAACTCAATGTGTGCAACATTTATCATTAATAAAATGGAAGATATTACAAATTATTTATACATTCTAGTCTGTTGGATTGACCCTAAGGTATTCCCTAGGATCATCTGACATGTCCAGATTATCTAAGTAATCTTGCCATTCTTCCTTGGAAAACTCTATAGCCTCCTTTGTTAGTTGATTTATGCGTCTGGACCCAAAAGATCTTCTTCTTCTGTGTGTCTTCACAAAGGATGTTGAAGAGGTGAGCGCTTCTGAAGTCATATTCTTGCTAGTAGATCCTTCAGCTGCTAATTAGCCTTTATTTTCCTAAGTTGTTGCATTCAGTATAGCTGTCTTTCTGAAATCTCTCTTTAGAACCCATATTTGTTTCTATTTATACATCATGGTGTTCTGAGGATTAAGTGGTTATGAAAGTAAATCTGCTACGAGTCCTTATATAGACGTTTTACATACATTGTTCCAAGTATCTGTTATTTTAATATTGATTAAGTCTAATCAATATCTTAAATGATAAATCTTTGAAATGTTATCTAACTTTGTGACCTATTAAAGATTCTTTAACAAATATGAATATTATAGTTAACATGTTTAACTGTTACTTCTGGTTTTAGTTTAACTTCATTTATGTTTATCAAAAAATCAAAAAGGAAATTATTGAGAGTATTTGCATGTAATAAATAAATTGGTCAAAAGTACTATTTCATTGATTAAAGTAGAAGGATTACAAAATATTTTTCATCGGGAAATGTATGATCTTAGAATAGGTCTCTATCTAAGTCATCCTGAACCTTATGATAATAACAATTGTCATAATCTATATCTAGTTCATCCTCTTCATATTGTTGGACCGTCTTCTTCTCTTTGACCTCTTCATATTCTTCCTTCTTGGCTTCATCGTAGTTTCTGATAGACCTATCCCTGTAAGTTGTTTTGGAACTGCTGACGTAGCCTCTTCAGAAGTAAGCTTTGTAAAGGGCACAGGCCTGGTTGTGGATGAATAAAAAATAACTTGTTTCTGTAGGTTCTAGACACTCTATCTTGTAGAGTTCTCATAGATTTCTACCAGGACAGAAGTCTTATGAATCTCAGTCGATGACTCCATGATTCTGGTGGATATTGATGAAAATGAACTACGTTTTGATTGCTTTTACAATGACTTCTGAGTAACCCAAACAACTGATTTAAATCCTTGCTTGATTCTTAGAACAGTAACGACCATTAAAAATTTAAAGCATGCACTATACAATCCTTAATGACCCTTGTTACTTGATCGCTTTTTATTTCTTGGAAACTAATCCTGTAATGATGGTCTGTGATGCATTTATGACTGTAATTCTTTTCTTCTTCTCTTTTTATTTCTTTTTGATGTGACGAAAGTGGGAGAAATTATGGTAAGTATTTAATTAGAAAATGAACCCATTGAGTACCTATTCAGTGGTACATATTGGCCATTTATAATTTTGTTATTTAAATTTCTATTATTATGGTTATCTTGCCCGAGCGACACATTTTAAATTTCTTGTACATAGAACTAAGGAGGAGCTTACAAACCTCGGCCTTAGCCTATGAGACTCATAAGGAGCTTAAAAACCCCGTATAATGATATTGCCAAAGGAAGTTAAAATATTATTTTTGGTTTTCTTAAATATGGAACTAAGGGGGAGCTTACAAACCTTAACCTTGGAACTGTTTGACTCAGGGGGAGCTTACAAACCTCAGACTCTTATGTTACTAAGAAAAATAAATTACTTTTTCTTGAAAGTAGTACTTGTTATGGGTCTACAGAACTCAACTTCAGAATATTAGACTCAGGGAGAGCTTACAAACCTCATACCCCATTGTTGCAGAGAAAATTATAACTGGCCAACATTGTCCTTTAAATACTTATGTTTGTCATCATAAAAAAGGGGGAGATTGTTAAAACAATATTTGTTTATGACATATTTTCCTTAGTTTTTGATGATAACAAAGTATTGAAAGAACAATGGTTTATTTGATGAGTGTTACACGTGTGCAGGTTCTAATACTTGTAAATATTATAGTCAGAATTTGTTTTACATTAGCTAACTTGGGAGTTGCTGAATTGCTAGCTTCTGGTGGCAGAATCCGAAGAACACTTGCTAAGTGATTCCTGGCGTAGACTCTAAATCTAAAGGTCTCAGGATCAAAAGAAGCAACATAATAGTCTCTACACTTATTGAATGAAAATTGGCTTCTAGTACCATTCAGAGTTGGTGATAAAGCTGAAGTTGTTTGTACTGTAGAAAGCAAGTTGTATTGTCAAATCAGTTTGTCAGCTAAAGTCTACAGATTGCAAGGCTCAAGAAAGGCTACCATGCTTTAAGGATATTTACTCTCAATAACTCTAATAGTACATGATCTCTTGAAGACTCAAAGGTTAAACATGATACAAATTGGATCAAGATCTTCTAGTGTATCTATCTTCAACATCTCTTGTACTATGGAGCAAGAGCAAAGACTCTTGATTAAATTACCTCTTCAACGATTAGTTTCTGCAAAGGCTATATAAATGGTTGAAGGTTTAAACTAAATTTTTAACAAGGATTATCCAGAAGAAGGAGTAACAAGATCAGCAATTATCAACACCATTGTATATGAAGATTTTATTTTGTATGTTGTAATTGTAAAATCCTTAATATTTTTTACACATTGAATATCTTAGAAATCTTAAGTGCTTTAGGTCTTTGTTATTGTGATTTCCCGTACCTCTAATACTTGTATCAAATACACATTTTTCTCTATTCTGCTGAACTTGTTTAGCAGTTTAGATCAAAGTCTTTTGCTATGTGCTTGAGCAAAAGTCTTAAGTCATTGGGACTTAAGCAAGGAAGTCTCAAGCCAAGATGCTTGAGCCACGTAAGTCTCTTGCTATGTGCTTGAGCTGTGAAAGTCTTAATCAAGTGGATTAATTAAGCATGAAAGTCTTGGGCTACGGTTCAAGCAGAAGTCTCAGCCGGTGTGGCTTGAGCAGGTTGGCTCGGTACATGAAATTGGGAGCAGTAAGTCTTGAATCTAAGGGGTTTAAGCAAGGAAGCTTGTTTCATGGGACTTAGAGCTGAAGTCTTGGGCTAGTGTGGCTTGAGCAGGTTGGCTCAGTTCATGAAACTTGGAGCAGTAAGTCTTGAACCTAAGAGGTTCAAGCAAGGAGGCTCGTATCATAGGACTTTGAGCAGAAGTCTTGGGCTGAGGGCCTAAGCAAGGAAGTTTTGGGTTCGTGGAACCTAAGCAAGAGGTCTCAAATGAGAAGCCTGAGCAAGAAGTCTTGGACCTTGGGTCTGAGTAAATGTAAAAGTCTTATGCAGAATGCATAAGCGATTGTAAGCATGATTTGATTATAATGAAAATCTCATGTGAAGCAAGGGGACTGAACTACTCTTAGTTTGGGAGGAACCAGTATAAATCTTTGTGTCTTCTGCTATAATTTATCTACTTCTGTTAACATTCCGCTGCTAAGAATTAACTAGAATCTAAATACCACTTAGATTCTGAACTCTGATCAGATGCAAACTAAGAAAATGGAAAAAACAATTCAACCCCCCTTCTTTTACTTTTCTCACCTTCAGTTTGGAGGTGCAAAGTCCTCATAAGCCCGTAAGTTCTGAAACATTTGATGATGGTTCTTCATATTCTGTACTAAAATATTTTGAAGAAGGTTTGTCCTCAGCTGCAATGAGACCTTCAGAAGCAGGTCCATTGGTTGCTGATTTGAAACCAAGGAAGAAATCAATGAAGAAGAAGAAGAAGATCAGAGACAATATATTTTACCAACTGATTATCTTAGATGCAGAGGATGAGGATGTGGATGAGGATGAACCTGACATTGATTCGGGAAACTAGATGAGTCATAAGGAATTAGAGGAGTTAGATTGATTATAATCTATAGTACTCTTAAGTCCTTTTAATTATGTAAGCCTTTTTAATGATTAATGAAAAATCTGTTTTGGCCATATTAATTTGCATAAGTACAAAGCTTTATTTTTCCCTTTGATTTTTTGACAAGTGCTTAAACGAAGTAAAAGATGAACAGAAGAGATAATAAAATAAACAGGTAGCTATTAAGATGACATTTACAACTGTCTTAAGAGAATCTTTATTAGGATTATATACTAGACACCATTTCCCAAGAGTCAGACATTAAAAGATTGATTTGACTAATCAATATTGAAATTCTAAATGCTTAAGATAACAGACGAATAGTTACTATAAAATGTTCAACAGACCATCATTATGAATCACTTAATCTTTAGAACACCAAAAATGTACAAGCAGAAGCAAATCTGGTTTCCAAAGAGAAATTTCAAAAAGACAGCAATACTGAATGCAGCAACTCAAGCAAATGAGAAGAATGTAGCAACTGAAGCATCTTCAAGCAAGAGGATTCCTTCAGAGGCACATACATCTCCAATAACCTTTGTTGAGACACAGAAAAGAAAGAAAACTTCTAGGTCAAAACGTAGAAATCTTCTGAGGAGGGAGACTGTTGAATTTGAAAAGGAAGATTGGGAAGATTATTTAAATAATCTAGATATGTCATATGAGCCTAGGGAATTCCTTAGAACAGATCCGAATGTCTAGAAAGTTTTTCTTTTATAATATGTATTTTGCTAGTGTTTTTAATTTATAGTCCTAACTTTTTATTCTTCAGACAACATACAAAATGCACACAACAATTAATAAACACAAGAACATGAACAAGAACAATTTTTAACAACAAGATTGCTTAATACAAGATATTTAACAATTATAAGACATATATTTGCAAAACTCTAACATCAGAATCTCTCATAGATAGCTTCAAGCTTTTCTCTCTAGATTTTAGAAGAATCATCCTAAGAACTTATGACAACTCCTTGCTCGATCAGCAGTTTAAAAAAAACTCATCCATAAGGAATGAAGAATATTTTTCCCTTATGAAAAGATGAAAAATTCTTCTTCAGATAGTCAAACATAATTTGAGGAAGATCAATCTGTAGGCCTGAATTGAGAAGAAGTAGCAAATATTTTTCAATATAGTCTACAAGGTCTAGATCCTTATCCTTAGGAAGCAAGTTTGAGTTCAGAATCTGATTCCAAACAATTGCATCAGGACGAAGATTTGAGACCAAAGAAATGTTTGATGGATCTACAAAAGTACGCCATGTAGAAAGATAGCATTCCCAAAAAGAGTGTTTGGAATTTCTCCAATCTCCTCATAGTTGATTACATTAGCAATCGTCTTAGAGGTTACTATAACAGAAACACCAGAAACTTTGGAAAGAATAGCATACTCAGAAATTAGCTCAACAATGAAAGCATTAGCCCAAAACTCTTGCACAAGATTTGGATAAGTAAATCCACATAGCATATCAAAGTAACCATTCCAAATTTGTTCAAAAACAGTCTTCTAGAAGTTAAAACCTTGCTTAAGAAGCTCTTCAAAATGCACAAACTTTTCATTGATGCCTACTAGTTGATTCAGTGAAGAATTGACTAGAGGATTCTTCTCAGGTTTGGTTTGATCAACACACAAAAGAAAAAAATAACAAGAAAATAACTGAACAAGATTCTGACCAAAGAGGAATAAGAAACTGGTCAGAGGAACAGAAAAGGTAACACGAAATGATGTTTCACAAAGATAGGGGATAGAGATCATAGACGTATAAAATAAGAAAACATCATTACCCAAGGGTCCTTACCTAGCAGACTTCTTGAATACACTAGATGATTTTCAATTTTATGAAAGTTAAGTAAGACAAGGGTTTTAAAAATAATTCTTACTTAAACTGCTTTATTAAAAGTAAAGATTCCTTTTCTGAATCTCATAGACTGACTATTTTTCAGAAGCTATTTGTCAACAGAGTCTAGTAGGATTAGACTTCGAGTGAGACATCTTCTATTTAATTTTTTAGTCTTTGATATTCTATTCAGAGTCAAACATTTTCTCATAAAACTAGAGTCATGCTTGATTTATGAATACTGAATTATTTTCCTTGACAATTAACTAGCTGTAGTATTATCACAAACAGTGAGAATATTGTTTTCATAAAAATGATCACCTTCTAGTTAATGACATATTCAGTACATCAAATACTCATATTTTCTTTTTCAAAGATTTCTGAAGATTATTTTGTTATTAACAAACATAACTTCTCTAGAGATCTAATCAGAGACTTTGTATTTCACTCATACTTAAATAGTTCACTGAGTCAAGAAGTTTGCAAAAGTGAAGGAACAGAACATACCTTTTTTGTTTTTCTTAGTCAGTCTTCAGATGAGTATTCAGATTTGACCGTAAAATCTGAATTCTATCTTGAGTAGATTCTGAGTCAATGGCAGCCAAACCAATGATTCCACTTTCTTCTCCAAACTCCATACATTTGCATCCTTCAGCTCTTGAGTTTGGTATGTATGAATTTCTTCCATCAAATGTTGTAAACAACCTTTGATCAAGTATTATGGATATGCCTTACTCCTTTCTTCTATGATATCTACAGCAAATACAATTTTGAATGTTGGTACCCATATTTCTCTGGGTCCACAAATGTTAGTCCTAACAGGCTTTTTTTTACATCATGCCTTAGTCTCATAGAAGTACTAATATTCATTCTAGAACAGAGTCTATGATGAATGATGGCTTTTACCAAAATCTTGTTCTTAGCAGAGTCTTTGATTTCATTATCTTGTATTAAATCTATTGACTTAGCAAGGTTAATCTGGCCGAATTAAAACCAGGACCTCCATATGTTTGCATGGTTCTAAGACCTTCAAATGGGAAAAATCTCATCAAACCAAGTAAAAGGAAATGTTTGCATCTAAAACCTATACCTTCATAACTAAATGTGATGAGAACTTTTATCTTCTAGTTGCCGATGGTCAAATCATAGTGCCGACAAGCCTAAAGACTCCACCATTGCAACATGAAGAAAATATGTTTTTGTAAATATCATAACTTTCTTGGTCATAAAATGTCTCAATGTGCTCTTTTCAGAAATTTGGTGCAAACTCCTCTCAAGGATAGTAGACTGAAGTTTGGTGACAAGCATAAGCAACTAATGACAATCGACTCAAACCCACCGTTGGTCCATGAAGCAAATATAGTTGAACTCGTAGAAATTATGATTGTTGAAGCTATTGAAGGTCTCGAAGTAGAGGCTAAATAAGCAACTATGGTAGATTATGTTGAGAAGATGAAAGTAGTATACCCTAAGGATGATGAGGAACTTATTGATTTTCTAAACCGGTGTAAACTCAAGAGGTATGAGGTTATGTCATATCGTCGCTGCAGTGCAGTGTTTGATAAGGAGGCCATCAAAAACCTTGAAAATGTAAGGTCTAAACAACCAAAGAGGGATAATTGGAATGACAAGAGGCAACAATTTGCTTTTGACAAGAGATGAATGCCCTACAAAAAAACCAGAAGCCTGCAAACAAGTGGAAAATTCAAAGCAAGACTTACGTACCATCTGTTTTTATTACCATTGGTGAATTTATTCGGCCAACAGTCAGACCAAACTCTGATTAATAGAAGTGGAGGGTAGTCGAAGTTGGCGTCAGTTCTTTCCGTCAGTACAATTCTCAATAGAGAAGACACCAAAGGAAAAAGAAGGTGGCTATGAAGGCTGCATAATATAATAATAATTGAAAATCCCTAAAACTAACAGAAGATCTAATGGCAAAGAAGCATGTTAAGGAATAATCCTTTATGTTACTATGTAATGAATAAAGGTTGCATAAGTGAAGATAAGGATATTTTCGAAAGGCTTGATTTAGGAATGGAACATCACCTGAAGCCCCTTTTCATATGGGTTAAGGTTGAGAATGTACGGGTTAATAAAGTCCTAGTAGATGAAGGGGAATCAATTAACCTAATGCCACATTCTTTATTAAAGAAGATTGAAAAATATGACACTAATTTAAGACCTCATAACATGGTTCTGTCCAAATATGAAGGAAAAACAAGCAAAGCTTTAAGAGTCATACAAGTTGACATTATTGCAGGTACCATTACAAGACCAACATAATTTGTGGTCATTTAGACCAAGGAAAGTTATAACATATTGCTTGGTAGGGAATGAATCCATGGTGTAGAGCAGTCTCTTTGACACTTTACCAAAGGATCTTGATTTGGAGACCTGATGGAATTATAGAAAACATTGAGGAAAATTAGAGTTATTTATTAGCTGAAGTTAACCATATAGATAAGAAAAACTTTGAGAGACAACCAATGAAGATTTCGCCATGTATGTCTGCTGGAGCATGGTTTTACCTGTAGGGAGATGTATTATATTCAATGAAGTTATATCCCACACATGGGTTCATGTGGGAGTATGAGACCATCATAGGTACTAGATGGTCAGAAAAGGATGATAGCGATGATTTAGTCGAGCACACTTGCTCGAGTTTTGGCCTATATGGCTGAGAATATAATAAAGGCGACCTTAGAGGGTGATTCCCAACAAAGAATGGTTGTCGAAGCCAACACAGTTAAGACTAATAAAACATGTGTGATTTGTGAGATTCCAATTTCATTTGGCCAGAGGCTTAATTCTATTTACAATGATGATCCTTTGGGATTCAAGAAAGATCCATTAGCCTCAGATAAGAGGACACATGCTCAAGATCCACTAGAAGAGGTTGATTTAGGAGATAGAATAATCAATAAACCAACTTACATAAGTGCAAATATTGATCTAAGCCTAAAGATCTAGATGGTCAAGTTGCTCAAAGAATTCCAACTAAGTTCAAATTTAAAATCAAAGGTTGTTGCTCCAATAATGAGGCTGAGTATGAAGCCTTAATTGCATGCCTAAATTTTTTTTAGACTTGGGGGAAAAAGAAGTCGAGATTAAAGGAGACTCATAGTTGGTTGTGAGACAGCTAACAAAAGTGTACAAATGCATCAAGGGGAATTTACTGATGTATTTTGTGAAGGCCGATTTGTTGTTTATATGATTTGATGAAGTTGACATTTAACATGTCCCTCGAGTCAAAACCCAAGAGGCCAATTATTTGGCACAAATTGTTTTTAGGATATAGAGTGTCCAAGGAAAAATTAGAAGAGTTATTTGAAGTAAAGGAAAAGTTTATTTCGACCAACCCTTTCCCCTTAGAATTGTAAAAGTCAAAACTAGTAGGGGTATAAGGGTTTGGAGGATTAAAAAACTCTAAACATGGATTTGATCACACAATCCCCAAACCAAAGCCTTTTACATGTTTAGCTTCTAACTTAAACAAATAATCCCTAATATGATAAAATGTTCAACCAAGGTGTAAAATAAACTTCCTTGATGAACTTACAAATCTATCCTTCTAGAATTACAACTTCTCACTTGCAAAAAGGACTTTCTCAAAAATCACTTTGGCTAAAAACTTAGTGAGAAAGTAAAAGAAAAATTTAGAGAGAGAGAAAGAGAAGTATGAAATGAAACTCGGTTCTAGATGATTTGAAATGATGGAAGGGACAACTATTTATAGGCTAGAGGTTGGCTAAAAAAGGAAATTGTTTTTAATGCATTATAAGACTTGCTAATCGATTAACAAATATTTCCAATCGATTATATACCCTAAAATAATCGATTATTAAGTTTAAAAAAGGAAATAAAAAATATCTAGCAGTTGCACATCATTAAGAGGATGTCCTAATTATTTAGAGTGCATTTTTGAACTCTCCCAATCGATTGGGATAAGGTGCCAATCAATTGGCTAAGACAAAAAATTGCCCAGAGCTTTTCACACAGCTTCCAACTCATCTAGGATGACCTTAAAGCATTTTTGAAAATATTTTCTTGGGAAATATCAGTTTAAAAAATGAATTTGTGTGTGTGTGTGTGTGATTTAGCCGTGAAATTTTAGGAGAATGCCCTCATGGTTTACAAAGTATTCACTCAACTAAACAAGGTAGGGATTTCTTGTATTTTAAGACTTTGTCAAATGCTTTCTCTCTTGTAGACACTTGCTTGAGTTCACTTGAGATAAGGCTTGAGTTTGCATTCCATTTTATTGACATCATCAGATAGTCAATTCCATCAAACCCTAATACTTAGGTTTGCATCTTTATCTACTTAATCGCTTATACATAACTTGTCAAAAGACGTTAGATGTTATCAATAAACATTAGTTGTCATCATTAAAAGTTCTTATCCTTGTTAAAAGCATATCACTTGCAAAACAAGGTTCCACAAAAGAAATATTTGTAAGTGGTCATATTGGTTGTTTAAATTCTTAAGAGTGTAATGCTCTTAAGAGATCGAGTTTGGTTCGTGAGATAAACCTGTCATAAAATCTCAGTGGTTGGGTTCTTAAGCTTTGATAGAATTTTTTTTTGTTAGTGAGATAAGCCATAAATCTCTAAATGGTTCATTATCTTAGCTTAGGGTAAAAGCTATCATTGGTTGGGGATAAGCCTGTAAAAACCTCAAGATCATATTGTATTAAGGTTTGTGGCATAACCTTTAAAAGCTCAAAGTTTATAGTCAAACTCTCAAGAAGACCTCTTAGGGACAAGACTAAGACAACATTCAGCCAAACATGTATAAATCTCTGGTGCAGTTTCTCTACCAATATCTTTTTAATTTCTGCAATTTACTCTCAGTACTTTATTTCTTCTGCAAATCACAAAACTAAAATTATTAATACAATATTAATCAAGAAAGGTATAAAATTAATCACGAATTTTAAATAGCATAGTTCACCCCCTCTTGTGCTTGAAGTAACTTGTTTAACATCATCTTCTTCTTCCCAAGAAATATAGGCCCTACAACCTTTGGCATGTTTTCCCTTTGTCTTATATGAGTCCTTATCCTTTTTCTTATGGTGCTTGTTGAGACTAAAAAATGTAGTTAGGTAATGACCTGAATTTATGCATTCAAAGCAAGTGACGTCTGCTTAATTTTTTTTATGTTCCTTTTTGTGCGGATGAAGCTTCTTTAAATTGATCAAAATTATTTTGGAACGTTCATGCTTATGTTTCTTCATATATTGATTGTAGTGCTTGATGAATAACCCCATATCTTATTCTTTAGAAGAGTCTTCATTAGAATTATCACTTACATCCTTGACTTTCTTTGTATTTAATGATGAAGCTTTCAAGGAAAGATCGTGCTTCTCTTCTTTGACCTTATTTTTATTTTTCAAGCTAACTTATCTTACAGCTAGCCGTTTCATGTCATTTTCATGTTTGGTTATCTTTCAAAACAATTTTATGATATCCATATTATTAATATCATTTGATTTTTTATTTGCTGTAACTTTAGATGCTATTCCCTGAACATAGACCTGAAAATTTTGTCAGCATAATATTTGTTAAAAAAATGATTTTTCAAGTTATCTAACTTGTTAATTAAATGGAAAAAACAATTCTGCATGGATTCCACAATTTCATCGGGTTCCATACAAAAAATTTCATACTCCTCTGTCAATGTATTGATCCTAGAATCCTTAATGTCTTCAGTTACCTTGTAAAGGACATAAAGAGAATTCCATATCGTTTGTTTACTCTTATGATGTGAGATAGAGTAATATACTTTAGCACTTAACATATAAATAAGTATATTTCTCACATTCAAATCATATGATGCCGTTTTGGTTTCATCATCTGTCCAATCTTTTGGGAGTTTAACAAAATTATCGACTTCGTTTTTGGGAATAAAAGGCCGATTGGTAATTGCTACCCATCAATATTTGTCTATAAACATTAAGTGTATGTACATATTTTCCTTCCAATAAGCATAATTTTCACCTTTGAAGATCGGTGCTCTACTATACCTGCCTTCGGATCATCATCACCCATATTTTCAAACTTTTGAGTCACTTAGACCTGATCAAAAGACCAACTATAATACTAATTGGGAGAGAATATGGAAATACAATTGTCTATGGGAAAGGGGCGAATAAACCTCCCAATTAAAAACGTTAGTTAAAAATTGTTTTGAAAAATGATTTATCAGAGTTTGAAAAACAAAATAGTTTGCGCGGAAGAACCAAATTATTGCATATAAAAAGGTTAGGCTTATCAATTGGAATTTGCACGGAACGCCTTAAATCATACACAATGCAACAAGGATAAAATCGAAGAATTAACCAAAAATTAATAACTCAATGTATTGTATTGAATTTATATCAAAACTATACAAGATGGGTATTTATAGAATATCAATATGATATAGATTTAGTGATCACAATTTTCAAATGATGCTAACAAATACCTACACTTAACAAATAAATCGCTACCAAGAAGAAACCTAACATCATACAATTCTATGAAAGCGATAAAATAAACTAACATGCAATTTCTATGAAATTAAAAGGATATATATATATATATATCTATTTATCTCTCTCTCTCTCTCTCTCTCTCTCTCTCTTTCTCTCTCTCTCTCTATATATATATATATATATACAGAGAGAGAGAGAGAGATAAATAGATATATATATATATATATATATATATATATATATATATTTATAGAGAAAGAGAGAGAGAGAGAGAGAGAGAGAGAGAGAGAGAGAAGTACACCAAGATTTATAGTGGTTAAGCTATAATCTTCACTAAGCTTAATCCACTATCTGATGGTTTTCCATCGAAACCTTTTGGTCTTCCAATATTATTTATGACAAATTACACGAGTTTTTGTATAATCATAATATTCAAATAACGTTGAAAATATAAAAATCTTCTATCTAGATCCCTTGATTCATACACATTGTCTGAACTAAATTCTTGTGAGATCTTTACTCAAAATCGACTTGAATCTTCCAATCCTAATATTCTAGCTCAAGAGTCCCTATTTTACAACGATCTTCCCTTGATTCTATCGGTAACTTGAGCGTTGGTCTGCCGAAGATTGAGAAGAATTCCCACCTACTCTGTAGGCTTCCACACAACACTACCAAATTGAATATGGAGATAAGAACCTCTTTCTTTTCCACTAGAATTGTCATAACCAGTCACAACACCACACACCAAGCGAACCTCTGAAATCTTAAACAAACCTTCAAAGAAACTTCAAATCCAAAAACATAATCTCCTCAACAATCACAAATATCCAACGATGAGATTTAGATCCATGTGAAAATAGAATTAGATTGAGGTAGAAGATGAAATAAACTATTTGCAAGCACTCAAGAATGATTCAAAGCTCTTTTGCAAAAAATGAGAGAACAAGTGAATTGTGAGTTTTTAAATCAATATTGGAAGTGTACGTTTTCTTACATTTTAAAGGTTTAAATAGAAAATGGAATTTATATGTGTTGGAGATATAGTACAAAAATGAGTGAAAATGGTGTATGACTCGAGTTATAAACAAGAGGGATGATTACAGTCAGAGAACCAAGTGATTTGAATAAAGAACCAAGAATATATGAAAACTCATTTGTATGATTCGAGTCACACAATATGTGATTAGAGTCATGAATATATGTGATTCAAGTTAGTTTTCCAGAAGAAAAATGGAAATATTTCAGTTAAGTGTGATTTGAGTCTCATAGTTTTGTAATTCGAGTCACACAGTCTATGATTCGATTCAAGCAATTTTGTGAATCAAGTCACACAGTCTGTGATTCGAGTCGGGAAGTTTGTGACTCGAGTCATGAAAACCTGAAATGAGTCATTTAGCTCCCTGAAGGTCTGATTTAAATAATATGAATAGTTTGATTTGAGTCGCACTAGTAGAACCCCAATTTTCAAAATATTTTTGAGATTTTACCATAGTCATAACTTGAACCATTTTCACTCATAGTTCTTGATCCCAAAACTCAATCGAATGACTTAAAGCATATTTCTTAAACTTAGACCATACACTTTGATTCACACATGCTTAAACATAGATTTAAGAAAAAACAATCCATAAATGTGCAATTGATGAGAAGGCTCATTGACAAAATATAAACAAAACTAAAAGCTTAAAAGACAAGCGATCAAAATAATAACCCTTAAGGTATCAGAGACATGCAATTCAAATTCAACTTCTGACCACATCATCCATCTTTTTGAGCTTAAATCCCCCGATGTATGTGGGATTCATAAGAGGAGGAACACAAATCTGACATGTAAAAGGGAGTAGTGGAGCTAATTTTGCAAGAGATTGGCCAACCATAGTCCAGTTGGCCGTAAATACAAATAAGGGCTGTCAAAAATAGTGGATCAGAGTCAACCTTAATACAAAATGTGTTAGCTAATTTTTATTTCAAATTTGGATAACACCTACAACCACTTTGACTTTGATATCCTAAGGGTGTAGAGAATTGTAGCTCTTGCAAGCAGAGTTCCAATACATGTATCAAAGTAATTTCTCATAGTCTAACCGCTTCAATAAATTCTTGTGTCACTATCCTGAGGCATATAAGCTGAAACTACAATCAATATCATCTTTTATTTTGATGTTTCATTAAATTTGATCTGTCTCTAATTAGAGTTATTGTTATTTGAAATTTGTGTAATTTGATAGTTTTGTTGATTTGATTAGATTTGTACCTTAAGTTACCCTTACATTCAATAAATTAGTTTTGGACTTATATCAATGTGTTTTTTTAGCTTGATCAAGTTAACCAAAGTCAATATGATAGGTGTATCTTGAATCACAAGTTAGAAAGCTTAAACACTACGACAAAAAAGCTATTTAATAGCATTTTTTATTTATTTTTGATAGCACTTAAAAGCACTATTAACCATGCCATTATTGTAAATATTTTCATTTAATAGCACTTTAAAAGCGCTATTAAAGTATCAGTTTTTAATAGCATTTTCCCAAAAGCGCTATTATAGTACCAGTATTTAATAGCATTTTTTTCAAAAGCGTTACTAAATAGACATTTTGTGTTTAATAATACGCACTTAGATATAATTTTTTATAGCACTTTCAAACAAAATGCTATTATAAGGAACCTGTTTGATAGCACTTTCAAACAAAGCGCTATTATAAGGAACCTGTTTATTAGCGTTTTTCCATAAAAGTGTTATTATAGGTTGTTTCATTAATACCACTCTCTACAAAACGCTACTGTAGTACTTTTTTGGTTTTTTTTTTACACAAAATCATTCTTTTGATTACAAAATTATCATAATATATATAGTTGTTGTATTACACTTTTTTTCTATACACAAAATCATTCTTTATAAATGTTGTTGACAGCATGACAACTTGAATCTTCAGCCTGCGTGGGGATCATACACATCAGAATATCATGCATATGCAATCACAGTAGTACCAATCAATTTTTTTTTCTTTTTTGAAAAAGCCAAATTGAATTAAAAATGCACAAGGAGTGCTAACAGTTACAGATATCTAAGTAGAAAGGTTAACAAAATAACAGTAACAAGGATCATCACTAATATAATAAACACCCAGCCAAAACTACCAGAAACAAAAACTAAGAAAAAATCACAAAAGATTATATGTGACTCCTGCCATAAAATAGTTCCACCGCGGCTGCTGCAATCACCGACACAAAATGATGACAGAAACTTAAGATTTTAAAGAACCAAAGACAAATGTGGCTACTTCATTGAGACATTAAGCCAGCAACTACTAAATCCCGAATACCGCCAGGACTGGACGCCTGAATAAAATCTCCAACTTGATCAAATATAACCACAACACAACACCTCCATCTTTGATCAAACATAATAGCCAAGGTCAACAAGTTATCCAAAGCCAGAACCCGTACTTCAATAATCCTGCTGACAGAATGACCACGTAAAAAATGTGGATAAATGCAACTAATGCATCGAAAGAAAATCACGGTAATAACAACCAAGGCCAGTAAACAGGCTGGATGAGATCACCGCACTCTGCTCAACGCAACACAAATCACTTTATCCCGTAGACCAAGCTCCAAAGATCAAGGACCTCACGGCCAAGAAATATCAGAAGGAGACTAAATACTGAGCCATGCCGCCTATCAAATGAACTCTAAAACCTTAATAAGAACACACAATAATGATGTCAGTTAAGCTTGAATACTTCTGATTCTGCTCCTTGCTAAAGGACCGAGGCTCCAAAAATCCTAGGCCAAGTAAGGCTTTGACAAATATTGATTCCAGACCAAGCAAACTTATAACAACAACTGATTTTTCATTCAATCTGCCAAACCCAATCCAGCCAATTTGATGAATTCAAATATAGTGTTTCAAGGGGCCTCAAGCTCAACGAGGCCCGAAATGAAGACACCACAACTAATGGGAACTTCGGCGAACTCTAAGCCTAGCTAACTCACTATCCACTCCATAGCAGGAAAAGCTAAGCCTCCCCACTGCTAAAAACTGTTTGCCCTCCCATTAGAAAACTGATGATAAGGAGTTCCGATATTAACAATTTCCTGGAAACTATCATTGCTTCTTCATCACTACCTCTGATGATGAACGACGACACCAGTAATACAATTATTCAGCATCTACAAATCGCTTATGGGCTCAAAGCCAGTGTCTGCTAGGCCCAAGATAATACCTGCAAACTACACTCAGAATAAAACCCAGCCAACTCGCCCAAGGGAAGAGACCAATTTACCATTTAGAGATGCATCTAAACTTGATAAAAACCCTCTGATGCAAATGCAGATGAGTCATCCTTGACTCACATCAAAGCAACATCGACAAAATCGACTGAAATTGAACCGATGAGAATTTACAAAGATAGAATACTCCTGCTGGATATTCTCGACTAACCCCTCTACTCCAACCATCCGATACTGAAGCTAAACCAATCAATCCCAGATCCACTCCAAACAATAGAATATGCTCCTCAGCTCTAGAGTGACATCCAGATACTACCAAACTACGACAGTCTGACCCCACCACAAACACCAACCCAAGATCCAAAATCAACACCAGAAATTCATAATGCATCAACCAATTAAATTCACCAGAACTCCAACTCTAATAATCTAAAACACCTAGAAGTGATCTAGGATTCATACACCACCAGGATATGTAAATATTCGAGTCCTTTGACTTAACTTTTAACCACTTCCAGGCGTCCAATTTAACCTTCTCTACCAGATGACCTGAATCTATATTCTTGTTTTTAAATAATTTCTCATTTCTCGATTTCCAAATGTTCCACACACACGCGAACCAAATGACTTGAGCTTTTTTACGAGTTTTATGATCTCTATTTATAATCCCTTCAAATTGGTTCAGATGTGAGAAACTATCGTTGTGCAGCACCGATGCTATGTTTAAGCACCGACAAATTCCGAACCAGACCTTTGAAAATGAAGAGCACTCGAAGAAAATATGATTGACAGACTCTACTTTTCCACATTCCCCTACACACCAACCCTAATCATTACTAATAACTCCTCTCCTAATTAAATTATCCCTGGTAGCGATTCTGTTTTGGAAGATTCTCCACACAAAGCATGCTACTTCAACGGAACAACTTTGTGCCAAGCTTTAGCACATACCGGATCATCCAGATTTTCTATTTGAGACATCAACCCCTTATACGTTTCCTTAATAGAATATTCAGACCTTTGAAAACCTTCATTGCACTTATAACCAATGCAGTTCCTCCACAGGCTGATGGTGATGCCATTGATGTCCCGTTCATGAGCATACACCGTTGAAGAGTCCACTTGGGAACAGGAGCAACAACACCACCAGGAGCACTTATACAGACACCAAGGTCTCCATCAGCCGTTGGCCCACGGCTAGACCTGTAATAATCCAATCAATCATGCAATAATAATAATGAAAAATCGGAATTTAAAAAAATAAGGATAGGTGGTTTAAAACAAATATTATATACCAAGTGTATTCAAGCCCCTCTGAAGGAGGTTCAACAACACAATGAGCACCAGCAGCCATAGCAGGAGAAACATATGCACCAACGCTGATGATACTCGAAGATGTACCACCAGGGGCACCAACAGTGCTCAATCCTGGACCACTATTACCAGCACTGCTCACAAATATCAGACGATTCTTGTTCACCGCCTAGATGTAAAACAACCAAAGCATTTATAGTTATAAAATAGAAAATGGAAAAGATATAAGTTCCTAGTTAAAATCAAAACTCAAGAAAATACCTCATTCACAAGGTCAACAAAGCGTCCATAGTTGGGCAGTAAAGTTGCTTCACCATAAATCATATTAATGAGATTGCATTTATGCTAAAAAAGAATGGAATAAGTCATATTAACGACATCCCAGTTATGCTGAAAAAGAATCATGGAATGGTCATTCCTATAAGTCTTACTTGCTCATACGATACATTAACAAAGTTTAGCAAACACAAATATAAGAGGAAAATCATATATCACCAATGGGAATATCCAGCATAATCAGCTGAAGATAAAAAAGAAACATTTTATGCACCTCCACAGCAGCTATCAGTGCCCGAATCAAACCAGTTCCTGTCTCCATTGAACCTATGCGGGAATCCCCAAATTTATAAGATATTAATTGTGTACCAGGTGCAACTCAATTCAACAAAGGCTCCTAAAAAAAAATCATGTATCAATAGGTATACTATGCCTCATAAGAATTTCAATATACAGATCAAATTACATATCAGTACCTTTGGGTGGAAAGCAGCAGATATACCAGCAACATGGGTGGCATAGGGAGAACAGTCCGATACAACACTTAAAACAATCCCATTATTATAGACATTAACAACAAATGTACACGCATCTAATTTACTGAAGACGCCATATTTCCTCTCAATAGTTAGCATTAAATGTATAAGATTATACTTTATAAGAAATCAAATGGCAATTGATTCAATAGCTAGACCACATAAAATTTCTTCAATGGAAAATTATATAAATTCAGGAACATCTCAATTAGGAAAAATGAGTAATAACTGATCTCTTTGTGCTAAATAGTTGTGTGTTCCTTTCTAAGGAAATAACAACATCACCTTTGTGATTTAATTCAGTTATAAACAATAGTATAGAAATCTAAATAGGCAGAGTAGAGAAACCAAATATATTGAGAAGTACAGTTTGTGGAATGTCATCTAAACTGTTTGATATGATTGTACAGCCAAAAATAAATAAACAGATCTGTTTAATATATCTTATGTACATACTATAAAAAGGCCGGTGTTGAATTGTTTCAAGAGAAATAAATATTTCAATAAAACACAAGAACAGCTCACTCAGGTGCCAATTGCATGCAACTGATTCACATTGATATAAATCTTCATATCTACAACCTTTACGGTAGGCTTTTATTGCAAAAGAAATATATCAAAAAAGCAAGTTGTGAATCAGTGGATCATATGGTTTTCAAATCAGGGTCTGTATGCAGTGACGGGTGAAGTATAATTTTATTAGGTTAGAAAATATGTTGCCAAAACTAAGTATCTCTCCGATCTCACGAGATATCTCTGCATAAGCTATAAACAAAAGTAGATATTCATAAAAACAAAACTAAAACCAGAAAGTAAGTGTACCTTTAATTAGTTAAAGGCACAAAATTAGCAAGCATTCCACAATCCGGATCATCTTCAAGACTCTGTGTGTCAAGGGAAGCCCTTCAGACCTCCCCATCATGCCAGGCAACAACATCTATAACGGGTCCTTTATCATCATAACTCTGGAAAACACGACATTCCCTTTTCAAAGTAAGGAATTTCAATTGATAAAATTTGGGGGAAAAGCACAAACACAAACAACAATGCCTTAGTTTGAGTGTTCAACATAAGAGTCAGAGAAAAAAAAAACATGAATTTCATTGTTTCTGAAGGGAAATTAAAATGGTATTTCCAACATGAATGCTATTGTTGACTTGCAGTTAGGGCGTCATCAAGGCCGTTCGATCAAATGCTAATCCAGATCGAGGGTTCACATGTGAAGGTGCATGGCTGGAAGCATGAGGACCAATGCGCATGATTAAACTCATAACAAAACAGAAAATGAGAAACGTAACGAATCACCTCGCTCTTATTCTCTCTCGCCATCCTCCTTCCTCTTCGTCTTCTCTGAAACCACGCCGAAATTTCACATCCCCGCGTTGAACACCACCATCGGAATAAACCATCTCGTCACCCCTCCCTAATCACCTATCAATCTCCTAATTCTTAACTATCCAAATCAAAATACCCAATCTGAAACCCTAAAACCTGAAGGAATGAAATTAAATCGGAGACCAATGCCTAATTCAAACAAGAAGCCTAGGGCTTCAGTTCTATGGGGAGCGAGCAACACGATGGCAGAGATAGAACACACTAAAACATCAAAATAGGGAGATCCAAGTGCTTACCTGCGAGACGGAGGTTCGTGAGATCCGAGTGCAGATATTAAAAACAATGGTTACAAAAGATTTTGGTTTGACCAATTTTCATTCTCAATTTAGTCTTTAAAATATATACAATTTATTTAATTTAAAAAATAAAATATTTATAAAAATATACAGTTTTTTTAAGAAATGTATAACTATCAAAGTTGGTTTTTACAATTTCTCACAACCCTCTCAAAATGTAAATGCAAAACAAAATTACAAATTAGTGAAAGATATTAAACCGCGTTCATGGCAATCTAAAAAAAAACTTCATACATTGATACTTTATCATTTATAGATTATGAAAGATATATAAATTTTTTTTAATTTTATTCTATGTATTATTTATATTATTTATTATTTATTATATATTCTATAATAAATAGCGTTTTAACATGAATGCTATCATAGAGTGGTAAATTAATAGCGTTTCTAACAAAGTGGTATCTTAATGGAGCATAGAACATTAAATTAATAGCATTTTCAAAAAAGTGCTATCTTAATTGAACATATTAATAGTGTTTTTAAAAAAGCGTTATCTTAATTGAGAATATTTATTGCCTTTTTAAAAAAGCGCTATTTTAGTGAAATTTATTAATAGCGTTTTTTGACAAAGCGCTATCAAAATTACATTGTCTGCATCCTATAATAGCGCTCGACTATAAAGTGCTATTATAGATGTCTGTGTTCCCTTTTTAATAGCACTTTCTTTAAAAGCGCTATTAAATTAGGCGATACAAAAGATCAATTTTGGCGTAGTGAAAATAGGGTTTTTCGAAGCTTGATTTAAATCAAACATACTGCTGACTCGAATCAAACATCATGCTAAAATTGAGATTTTTCCACTCACTATTTGACTCAAATCAAAGATGTTTGTGATTCGAATCACAACACTCTTTGAGTCGAATCACATAGAATTTTGATTCGAATAATGAGATTCAAATATTATTTTAATACAAATGTGATTCGAATCATTCTTTTTCTTGACTCGAGTCATGAGTACCAATCATTATTTAAATAAAAATGGAAACATCCACATTTTACTACCTTGATTCAAGTCATTGTTTTTGTTCATTCAAATTATAATATCATGATTTGACTCAAACCATTTGTTCTTTTCTTTACCTTTTTGTGCCTAACCTATAACACATATATAAATTCTTTAGTGTGACTTTTTCAGATGTTTTTTGTTTTTTCTTAATTGACATGAGATGATATTTAAACAAAAAGTTTCATAATGAGATTCTTTCTAAGAGAGATCTAGTGAGATCAAACCCATATTTTTCAAGAAGCTTAAGAAAAAACAATGAGAGTTTTTCCTTTCACAAATAATTTTCCTTCTTGATTTAACCTTGTGAAAAACTTGCTAGAATGTTATTATTGTAAAATCTAAGTTGTGTTGTGTGAGATTCTTTAGAAAACCTTCAGCATCTTTAACGTTGAACCAAGAAACCATTATTGTGGTTCTCAACTCCAAAGATTGAGTTTGAATGGTAGATCCAACGTACATTAGGTAAGCTAATGTTTTTTTTGTGAAGTCTTGCTATGTGTATCAGGAAAAATAATCGCTTTCTATTTATGGTATCTAGTTTTGAACATCCATCAAGAGAAGAGTTTCTCTTTACTCCATGGAACACTTTAGTAGGACTGATTAAAGGTTGTTGCATAACGAAGTTTAGAGTTGTCCAATATTTCTTGTGTAGAACAAATGCTCAAACAAGGAATCAACAGGGCTGAGTAAAGGTCGCTGCAAAACGGAAGCTTGGAGTAGGATTTTGTGTATAGCAAGATTGATGGATCAAAACATTATAGATCTTGAAAGATTTGCAGTTGGAGTATTGCACTTCAATAGAAGTGAAATTTAATTTATATTTGTGTTAGCTAAAGTAGTTTTCTTATAGTATTCAGGTTGTTGATTATCCGTTGTACCAAAATTACATGTATATTAATTTTTCAAATAGTTGAAGGACTTACAATTTTTAATGGTAAAACCATAGAGTAGTGGATTAAGCTCTAGCGAGGATGAATAAGATGAACCACTATATATTTGGTGTACATTTTTTCCCCTACATCTTTTATATTTCCGCACAATATCGTATGATGTTAATTTGTTTATCTTTTAGAATATCATGCTATCTAGATCTTTACCTCACCTATAATGTTTTATCATATAAATTTAAGTATGTGATGTATCTAGTTCATTGATTATTCTATCCCTTGATTATAATTTGTAGACCTTTATTTTTGGATTAATCAATATTGATATATATATATATATATATATATATATATATATATATATATATATATATATCAATTTTTGAGACATGCACAAAATTGAGCCATTATCTCAAAATTGAGTTATGAGCCATCCGCCTTCCATCTTCAAATCATTTTATTGAACTCTTATTTTGTAAAAGAAAATGTTTTTGAGAAGAAGATTGGTATATTCAACCCACTTCTAAACCTTAATCTCGATATTCTTCACTAACATGAGCATCATAGCTGCAATGTGCGACGTGTTAGACGATAGGATTCAATTTAGAGGGGGGGTCGGGAGATCACAAATTTAAAACCAAAAATTCTTGGCAAAAATTTGTTTTCAAAAAGTATGGCACATCAGAAACAACCTGAATCGAATCGTCAAACTGAACCTACTATCGAAAAGCTCAGATATGCGTAAGGAAAAATGATGGAATGATAATGAACACAAATTTTTCAATCAACAATTAATTCACAGATCAATTAAATGCAAATCTATTAGTAAAACTTATTTCCAATGAACACAAAGCGATACAAATACTCAAAGACAATTTATCGAAGACTTTGTGTGCGATTGATCATGTTTGGAAATTCTAATTGTTTTGTTGATGCTAAAAGCTAATCACAATCAAAGTGATAGTGATTCTATCAACAACAACACTTTAAAAGATAGTTGAAAATAATTTCTAATCGAATTAATCGAAACAGCAACGAAATCGATAATTTGCAAGAACAACAATTAAAGAAAAATAAAATGATAAAAAGACACAAAGATTTGTTTAGGTAGTTCCCCAAATTGGCCTCGCTATGGGTCGCCTTCCCTCAATTTGAAAATGAATTGAGATACGCGCAATTAACCTTATCTTTACAAAAAAATTTATACAAGAGGTGAAGAACTCTAACCCCACAAACCCCTTGGTTTATTGTTGATTCAATAACCTCCAAACCCTTGATCAAAGCTTGATCAATTCACCAATAATGCAGATACAATCCTCTGATTATCCCGAGCACGCACTTGTTGAATCCAAGATTCCCGAACATGATTCACCGTCTAGAGCTGCTCCCTTGCAAGGAAACCACCTTGTCCCAAAGCCTTCACTCGGCCGAATCAGTGTTGACGTGATCTTGTCTAAAACCTTCAAATCACACCGATCTTGAAGGAAAATCCCGCCTTAGTTTTCTTATTTGAAACATAGAAAGATCCCAAACTAATATTCTCGGTTACACCAACCTAATTGGACGTTATAAACCCTAATCTAGATGGTCACCCAATCGAAAAATGATTATGTGTAGTTCAATTGTGTGTATACATGGAAGAGAGGTTGAAGATGATGGGAATGCTTTATAATATGTTTTTGTTTAGGTAATTCACTAGTACATTGCTAGATGAAGATGCATGTATGAGTATATATAGGTATATGGAATTTAGGCAAAAAGGATGCAAGAAAAAATAAGATGCAAAACAAAATTTGAGTTTTTGAAGGCTACAGGTCGGCCTGTGAAAGAAATAGGTCAACCTTCAAGGTGTTCAGGTCGGCCTGAAGAAGGCTACCTATGGACAGAATCCACAGGCTTCAATATTAGAGCATGAAAGCCGACCTGTAATCGTATGTGTCGGCCTATTCTGAAGCAGAAGCTTCTATAGGTCGGCCTGAGCTCGTATAGGTCGGTCTGAGCTCGTATAGGTCGAACTATGCAACTGTGTTTACACATGTAACTTGAATTTTGATGTGTATGTCATGCCTTAGACTTTTCAAAAACATTTGTATTCATCCTAATACTAAAATGATTTAATGCACATCTAAATTTTGGTATATACCGTCCAATATACAAAAATGCTAAGTCTAAGTCATACTCCTAGTTTTGACATAATTCAAAACCTGGCGAAGTTGAAGAATGCACTCACATACTCCCCCTTTTTGATGATGGTAAAACTTGTATCTCATAGCCATTGTGTTTTTCTTAGGTACACTAAATAGCTCCCCCTAAAGTTGTGCATAATCCTCAAGAGCTCCCCCTGAATTTTTGCATTATTCTTATCATAATCTTCTCCCCTTTGACAACATCAAAAAAAGAAAAAGAGATAATTCATTAGAAGCATCACACAGATGCACATTTCATATATAATGTATACTACATAGAGGCAATTGCAAAGAATAAGAGGTGCACTCACATACAACACAATGTAAAGACACAAGCTTAATAAATCACACAACAATACTCATTTTTATTAATTTTAATTAATCATAATACAAGCATTGCATCATTTCATAAACCAAAACAGCAAACATCAAAACAAACTAAATGAAAATGCATGGAAACTGTAGCGAGCGATTTTGGACGCGGTTCTTAAGCGCTGGTCGCTCTCTGCGGTTTGAGCTTTGACTACAGGTCGATTCATTTTTTATCCTATTGTGAGCTGAATAAGGAAGGGAAATCGATGTCTCCAATTAACCCTGCTTTGCATACTGAGTTTAAACAGCGGTCTGTTAGGTTACGGATGCTATCAATGTGGGGGGGCCTTTGTACTGGTTATTTGTATTTTCGCCAATACTGGTTTTCTTTCTCTCTTTCTGGGCAGAAGGTTTCTGGCGGGGAACAAGGATTAGGATGTTAGGACTGATGCTTTTGAATTACTGCTTTTGATTGATGGAGATATGGGATTTGGGTTTTTTGTTGATTGTGCTCGCTAAGATCTTTTCTTTCGATCTTATGCCTACGTATTCCCGTTTACCGAAACAGGGAAATCAGAGCGTTCGTAGTTCCTCCTATTCTATGGGAGGAAATTGGTTTTTGGTGTCTTGTTCAAAGCCCAAGACGTGAAGCGAAAGGTAGTTTGTATCTTGTTCAAAGCCCAAGACGTGAAGCGAAAGGTAGTTTGTATCTTGTTCAAAGCCCAAGATGTGAAGCTGAAAGGTCTATTTGTGTCTTGTTCAAAGCCCAAGACGTGAAGCTGAAGGACCTCAACTTTAGAGAGAATTTGTCATCTCTAAAGAAGGGTTTGTCTGTCACAACTGTTTATAAAGGAGAATTACTTTAACCGGGATAGTGGCATGGATGTAGATGATCTAGAGGCTTGTCGCTTACAGCGATTAGATGAAGGAGTTGTTGATGTTTGTGTACTGTGAACGAGGCACAACTTTGATGCTAAAAGGTTGATTGGCTCAACCAGTGGTTTTCTTATACAAAGCCTAAGAGGAGGCTAATATGTGTCTCGTACAAAGCCCGAGAGAGAGGCTAAAAGGTTTTTGACTCAGTGAGGGAGTCTTTTGATATCTCGTATAAGGCCCGAGATGGAGGCGAAATGGGTGATTGACTCAATAAGAGAGTCCTTTATACTCAACAAGAGAGTGTTTTTTGTATCTCGTACGAAGCCCGAGATGGAGGCTAAAAGTTTGACTCAACAAGAGAGTCTTTGTATCTTGTACGAAGCCCGAGATGGAGGCTAAAGGTTTGACTCAACAAGAGAGTCTTTGTATCTCGTACGAAGCCCGAGATGGAGGCTATTGTGGCTGTTTCAGTTGAGTGACAGATCCAATATACTGATTTTGGAAAAGAAAATCAGTTCTTATATGAGCAACACTGTACTCATGGATTTGACTTGAGGATCCGGGTTATTCCTGTTCTTTAAGGAAACGGGAAATCCGAAGGGTATTGAGACTGTCTGAGTCTGCAGGTTTCCTTCCTATTTAACGAAGGGGTCACTTGAGAATGTCTTTGAGACTCAAGGAAGTTAGATTGTCTGTGTCTAGAGTTTTATCTTTTGTACTATGCTTTGAGAAACAGTAGTAGACTCTATGAAAGGACTGTTCTATGAGGATGACTAGGTTCTGTTCCTATACCTCTAGGAGGTCGTCGGGACAATTTGTACGAAGCCCAAGAGGAGGCTGGAAACTTTTAAGAAGCCGACGGGTCCTTGTACAAAGCCCAAGAGGAGGCTATCATTCCCGGAGGAAGATATCATTATACGAAGCCTAAGAGGAGGCTGTGAATACTTCTAAGAAGCCGTAGGGTCCTTGTACGAAGCCCAAGAGGAGGCGGGTTGCTTTTAGGAAGCCTTTGGGTCCTTGTATAATGCCCAAGAGGAGGCCGATGCTTTTAGGAAGCCCGTGGGTCCCCAAACCCCGAGAAATTCAAGGCAAGCTATTCACAAGGAATAGATCAAGTCAGGAAAGTCCGAGAATTTGGAAGAAACTCAAAGATGCCATTCACGGAGAAGACATTCATCTTTTGGAGTAGAGTTTCTTGACAATTCCTAATGAGGACAGCCGAAGAGAAGACTGTATCTGGTGATCCTATTGGGGATCTAGTTGTCTATTTCTATGAATAAACGAAACGACGTCACCTAGTTCTAGACGTAGTTGCCGGGGAAACTCGAAATATCTATACTATTATTACACAGTTGATATGAGTTTATGAAAGAAGACTTACAGTGAAACAGCCCCACAATACAGTTATATGTATATGAAAGCGGTAAATGAAAGCGTATAAACACTTACTCGGTTGTAGAGCTTCCATGCTGTTTGGTTAGTTGTTCAACAAAGAAAGATTGAAAACAACAGTATATTCAAAATCAAAGGAGAAAGTGCTTTGAAAAAGAAAGACTTGGGGCTTACAGCTCAAGGAGAGGCCCAGGGTTTTATCAGTGAGCGCACTGTTGATTTTGTACAGTTGGACTTATACAAGTGACTGAGGCCCAAAAAGGTTTCTGTACAAAGGGATGGGTCTTACACTCTCTCAAGAGGCCCAAAAAGTTTTAAAGAAAAAGAGTGGGGCTTATAACACGAGGGTAGGCCCAGTTGATTTTTCGTTTAAAATGGCGATCGCGCCGAGGTTTTCTTTTAACGCGGAGGGACTTATACAATAAGTGAGGCCCAAAAGGTTTCGGTTAAAAGGGGGTTGGGTCTTACACTCTAATAGAGGCCCAAAGTGTTTTGAATGGGTCTTATAGCTCGAGAAGAGGCCCATGGTTATTTTGAAAAGGCGACGATCGCGCCGTTTGTTTTTGACGGTATCGGGACTTATACAATACAATGAGGCGCAAAAATGATTTGGTCAAAAAAAGGATTGGGTCTTACACTCTATTAGAGGCCCAAAGAGTGTTTGAAAATTAATTCATGAGGGTTGAATTAATCCAAAACCCTAATTTGTTTTCAAAAATGTATTTAATTGAATAAAAATTCAATTAAAATGATCAAAATTGTTTAACATATGAAAAACAAATTGTGATCTTGGATTAATGCTTCAAAAATTAAGTATTGACCTACAAAATAACTAGAAAGCATTAAAAGTTGCAAAATCAATGTAGAACAAATATTTAAAATGTCAAAAACAATTAAAATATTAATTCTTTGCAAAAATATCAATTATATGAAATAAATAATATTTTTGGGATTTTTTGGGAAAATAAAATATTTTAACATTTTTGTGAATTATTAAAAAAAAGAATCAACTCAAAATCATTAAAACTCAAAGAGAAATTAATTTTTGAATCAATTAAACAAAATCACAAAATTCAAATATTCAAATTTCTAAAAATGGCGCCAAGAACAAGCTGAAGAACACGCGCGTGTTCTTGAATTCTCAAATTTGCATTTTCTATCCAATCTCACTGAATACTTAATCATATCATGCAATCCACATATCATTATGCTCGTCTCAACCTCACGATCATGTCTATGTCCATTAATTTCATTTAAATTAAACATACAACAAGAAATAACGAAGAGACCTCAAGAACCCTAATTTCTGCATGAAGGCTAGGATTTTTGATACACGATTCAAACAATGCAATTAATTGAGGGAAAACATTCCATGCATGATTATGAACATATGGCCAAATTATTGTGCGAGGAAATATGCATAGATTGGGAGATGACCAAGTATGTGCTTACCTATAGGCCGTGACAGCAAGTGCAATGTGATTTTTGATTTGGAGGTGTTACAGATGAGTGGTGATGATCTGAACAGCTTCCCTACACCCTATGGATTGTGTTTGAATGCTTAGACTTGATTGAAAATGGCTGGATCACTTTGTGGTACCTCAGCTGCACTTTGGTTAAAACCTTGAGCAACCAGCTGGTGATTTTGTGAAATTGGTGTTTCAGAAGTAATCTAAGTGTTTGATCAGCTCATATGTGATGTATGTGAGGTGTGTGGGTGATTGGTTTGATTGGAAAAGCTCTCAAACTCAAAACCCGATAGTGACTTGCCTTAGAAGGAAAAATTGGAGTGAAAGAAGAGATTTTGAGGAAAGCATCTGTTTGATGGCTTTGGTGTACTCAAACTGATCACAATTGACCACAGTGAATGGCAGCTGGTAAGTAGGTTTGGCCAATGTTGTCCAATGGGATCTCAAGTCTCCTCTAGCCATTGACTAGAGGTTAGGGCTCAGAGCTTTGGTTCCCTTAGTCTTGGATAAGTCTTGACTGATTTCAGATGAGAGTGGCTCAGTCCATGCCACCTTGATGCTTCCATTGAATGCTCCAATCCAAATTTGAAGTCTTGTCCCTATTTTGGCCATTCTAGGTTCAACATGCTATTTCTTGTTCCATGGACTTTGGAGACTTGGCTCAGTGATTGTCCCCTTTAGATTCAATCGTCTGAGGTGTCCAAGTGGATAGGAGCAATTGAATTTGGCTGATTTTGGCAAATCGAGCAAAGTTGTAAATTCTGCCTTGCCTTTGACAGATTTCAGCAAGGCAACTTGACAATGTCATATCTCATGGTGTAAGTTGAATTTGGCAATGTTCTTGGCCATTTTGGAAAGCCCTTACATCATACAACATCTGTTTGAACAAGTTTGGTTTTGATCTCTTTTGAATCCAAGTGAAAAATCCCTCTACATTTGGCAAAAAGTGAAGCAAAATCTGACTTAGTGAAATTTTCACTAAGTGTTGGAACAAAGTGTGATTTCTTGATTTTGATCACTCCATAACTCAAAATCCTTAATGAATTGGCCTTAGGTCTAGTTGAAGTTTTTGTAGAGGGTAATGAGAGCTACAAATCAAGCTTTGGATGAGAGAAAATGGCCTTGTGGTTTAGGAGTTATGATCCTCCAAAGTTGGTACCTTTGCCACTTTATTTTTTAACTTAGAAAATTTTCTAAGTTTTTTATGGTTACCCCTTTTACAAGTTATCCAACTTTTCTTGATTTTTCTTGATGAATGCTGATTCAAATCATACATAAACATCATTTTAGGGTTAAAAATCCATTTTGGTGAAAAATCTCAAAAAGTCAAAGTTGACTTTTGTGCACAATTGACTTTTTATCAGATGAATTCCAAATTGTGCAATTCTTCAGGAAATCATGTCCTTGACCTAAATCAAACTTGATGGACATGTTCCATGGGTGTCATAGGGTATGTTGAATCATGTATTAGGGCTTAGGAGCATGTCTTGGTCAAAAGTCAAAGTTACAGTTGACTTTTCCCTTAAAACCCTAATTGTGGTGCAAATGAAATTGAGATTTGTTGCTCAAGCTTCTTGGATTAATCCATTGTTCCAAATGGATCAATATGGTTCATTAGAGACCCTCAAAATCATCTCTTGAGGTCTTGGCTCATGATTTACCTTAAAAGTCAACTTAGGGGTGAATTAGGTCAAGAAACCCTAATTCCTGATTTTTGATGTATGCATCCCCTGAGGTCAAATTGACTTGATGATTGGGTCCATGAGGTTCCATGGAGTATATTAGGTTATGTCTTGGATCATTGCCTTGTGCCCAGATGAAAATTTTCATCTGGAGGCCCTGGTCGACCAAAACCCTAATTTGGTGATACTGGCGATCTTGAGACTTGATCCACCTAGAAGGGAGCATCCTTGTGCTTAATCCTTAAAGTGGGAGTCCTTTTGATCCATTGTGTATGTTTGAGAGGTTTAGACAAGTTGAAGATCATGTCATTCCTTGATTGATCCTTTGTCTAAAGCTTTGAGAGGGCTTGAAACCCTAATTTGGACTGTAGTGGATGCTCACCCATCTTTGGGGAGACTGTTGAGATAGGATGGTTTCTCCATATTGTGATGATGATTTGCACAATGATGGGAAATCTTAGTGGTCAAAATTTGGGGTATGACAGAAACATAAAAAAAAAACTGAATGCATGATCAACACGAATTAATCCTAAGAAATGACAAAGATGACTCAGAATCGACACATCACTGTCTTCTGCAACCTCCAGGCCTTAATCCACAGAACTAACCTTAACCATTGCTTCCGAAATGACGGTCCTAGAAGTCACACATTTCCTGATTGAATTGTGTGTAGTGATATTGATCTTCATTTTAGGCGACAATCATGTGATTGACCTTTGTAATGGTAGAGGATGTGTTTGTATCAATCTCATCCTTCAAGGAGACTAGTTTCTCTGTGAAAAAATATGCAAAGGCTTCAAAGTTTGCATCTTGGGTCTTCATTTGTTCTTGCATATTACGAAGCTGAGTCATTTTAGCATCTTGCTTAATCAGTAGATTTTGAAAAAACAAAGTGACGGAATATTGATCTTCATGAGCATCATTATTCCTCTGAACAGCTACATGTTCCACATCTTGCATAGGCTCATCGTCCCAACTTGTTGCTCAGTAGTGGAGTCAATAAATTTTGTAGGATCATCAAGATTATACACCTTCCTTCCATGCTTTCCCAATCTGAGGTAATACGTTTGACATTCTTCATCCCAAAAGTACCCCATATTTGTTAAGGTACGTTGGGAGAATTCTTGAACTGGGCCAGGTGAGATGAGCAGCAGGTTTGTCACACCGATATTGAAGAAGTTGAGAAGTTTTGAGATCATTGATGTGTAGCAGAAATATGTACCTTTATTAAATTCCTTGATGATGAACATGCGGGAGACAAAGTAGTGTGGCCAGTTGATGCGAATCTTGTGCATAAGGATATACACAAGGTGTATTTCTGCACCGTCTACTCTTGAATAAACTCCTTTCTTTGGGCGTAAGATATGTGAAACTAACCAAAGGATAATTCTTGGAACCATCTTGAGTTGACTAACTGCTATAGTCTCATGTTAGTCCTCTGGCCTAGGGGCTTTGAGCATCCCGTTGAGATGAGTATTCCACTCAAAATCCCTATGAATGTGGACGTCCGTTACCAAAACGGATCAAGTTCATCCTCAGCATCAGGATCACTAATAGTGATATCAAACAGCCTCTTCCAAATGTCATCAGTGACCTCATAAACCTTGTTGCCAATAGTGAATTTGAAGGAAGATCCGTTATGTTCATGCAATCTGGAATAGAACACCCGGATAAGATTTTCGTTGTAGTCTTGCGCCAACTATAGAAAATAGTTTATCTGCTGGTGTTCGACAATTCGAGGGTATGACAGATGCCCCTATTTAATCTTCTTGGACCCGAAGGTGTGAATGACGAAGGTGTTCGGGCATTCGGGGTGCAAGAGGATTAAATATCAGAATACCCAAAATTTTGATGGTGGTCATGAATGGTAGCGCACGCATTCATCTTCTTTTGCTAAGCAATGATGCTTAGAAAAGGTAAAACTTCCCCTCGATCCTGGTCTTCAGCCAAGGAAATTGTCTCAGTTTCTGAAATAAACTTCCCCTCGATCCTGGTTTCCTACCAAGGAACTGGTCTCAGTTTCCGAAATAAACTTCCCCTCGATCCTGGTTTCCTACCAAGGAACTGGTCTCAGTTTCCGAAATAAACTTCCCCTCGATCCTGGTTTCCTACCAAGGAACTGGTCTCAGTTTTGAAAATAAACTTCCCCTTGATCCTGGTTTCCCACCAAGGAACTGGTCTTAGTTTCTGAAATAAACTTCCCCTTGATCCTGGTTGCCTACCAAGGAACTGGTCTCAGTTTCTTTTGTCAATAAACTTTCTTGACAAGGAACGCTGTAAGTAGCGGTTTTCCTCAAACCTCTCGCCGAATTTTCCTGGGGAGATGCCATTTGGGTGGAAAAAGTTTTGATGACAGACTTGCTGGGGAACCCAGTCGTCTGAGTTGTAGAGTTGCACAAACTTCTCTATTGGAGACGCCATTTGTCGATTCTACTGGGGAAAGCGAGTCTCTTGAGAGACTGTTTTCGTTTGGGAGCTTACATCATACTTTTCTCGGGATCTTCCCGGAGAAATGCCATATGATGGGATCCAATTTTGAGGTGCTGATGACCTTTTCATCAGTGGTCCTTCGGAGAAAGGCAGCTGCGCTGCCAAATCTCTGCTTAGGAGGCTTTCTCTGTGGGTTTTCCTTAATCCGGGAAAGCAAAGACATCGTCTTCAATGGCGAAGAGTGACACTTGTTGAAAGTTTTCTCTGGATTTTCAGAGGTTCAAGTTATCAAAGTGGTCAAGGACCAACTTCTTTCCAGAAATAAACTGGAAGCGAGGTTGTCCAAACGTGGCACTTCCTGATAAGGAAAGAACTGATGACTCGATTGAGAGGACTTCTACCACTAGGGGACACGACCGACTAGAGTGATAGTGATGCAATATGAAATGTGAATGCAAATCAAAAAAACATGATGTATGTATGCTTATGCGGACAAAACTGACGCGACATACAAACTGACGGGTGAACACGACTGGATACTCGGCCATCGCGGGGCGTATAGAAATATCGCTGGTTCAAAATAGCAATTCCACCTTGCTTAGGAGAGATAGTCCCTGTTGGGAGCTATGTTGGTCGGACTTAGGAGATGAGAACTCGGCCGAAGATGTCAGATGGAACATGGTCTCTGACATTGCTGATCCTTCATTCAGGCGTACTGGTCTAGAAGGAGTACTTTGATTCTGCACTTTGAGGTTCGAACACCTTTGGAGACGCGATTGATGTTCTTTCGATGTTTAATAGTCAAAAGAAATTGCCATCTCTATTTTAAAAAAGCAGAAAAAGTTTTAACAGGTAAATTCATTTTTGTTTTATTTCAAGAATCGCTGAGCATGTTAAAATGTCGTTCTGTAAAGCTAAAACAAGTAAGAATTACAAACAAAAGCACAAAGGCTCAAATTTTATTGATAAGATGGAAATCATCCAAACGCGTGATTCCAAAGAGTATATACAAAGTTAGAAAATGGTAATTTACAGGGAAAAGGGCTACGTTGAAACATAACGACCACTATCCTTCTACCAACTTTGAATTCGGGACATCCTGAGCTTCTGTCGAAGATGACCTTGACTGGAGTTTTCTGACAGATGATGTAACTGCTGCTGCTGGACCTGCCTCTGTTGGACATAGTTACTTGCCATTATCCCTAATTTTTGCCTGGATTGTACTTTGATGTTTCCAATCCATCGGGATGATTTTTTTTTCATGTCTCTAACTTTTGCCTGGACCGCCCTTTCGGGTTTTCAATCCACCGAGACGTTTTTTTTTTTTTTTTAGTTTAGGCGAAGTATTTCTTGACTACATCAACATTCGTGGGGTAGGCAAATTCCTCTCCGTCCATGGTTGCAAGTCTCAAGGCACCGCCTGAGAAAGCTTTTGTGACCACATAGGGGCCATCATAATTTGGGGTCCATTTGCCCCGAGAGTCAGTGAGAAATGATTGTATCTTCTTGAGCACAAGGTCTCCTTTTCTGAAGATACGAGGTCGGACCTTTTTGTCGAATGCCCTTTTCATTCTCTGTTGATACAACTGACCGTGGCACAGTGCCGTGATTCGCTTCTCTTCGATCAGGTTCAGTTCGTCGTGTCGACTTTGACACCATTCAGCTTCGGTGAGCTTAGCTTCCATCAATACCCGGATTGATGGGATCTCTACTTCTATGGGGAGCACTGTTTCCATGCCATACACTAGAGAGAAAGGGGTAGCCCCAATTCCATTTCCGTAATGATTGACAGCTCCGTCAGAGATAAGTCCCCACTGGGAACCTGGTTCTGGCCCTTCACTGGGTAGCGGTTCATCGCAGTCTTTCATTTTTAGATACATGACATCTTCGTCTGGGAAGTCAAACCCGATTGATTCTTGATCGTCAATCGGTTGATGAGCCAAATGATCGGCTAAAATACTTCCCTTAACGGCTTTCTGAGTGTGGTACTCTATGTCATATTCTGATAACAGCATCTGCCAACGGGCAATCCTTCCCGTAAGAGCAGGTTTTTCAAAAACGTACTTGATTGGATCCATTTTGGAGACCAGCCAAGTAGTATGACGAATCATGTATTGGCGAAGACGTTTGGCTGCCCAAGCCAAAGCACAGCAAGTTTTCTCAAGCATTGTGTACCGAGTCTCGCAGTCGGTGAATTTCTTGCTTAGATAGTAAATGGAAGACTCTTTCCTTTTGGTTTCGTCTTGTTGGCAAAGTACACATCCCATTGAGTCCTCTAGAACTGTGAGGTAAATGATCAGTGGTCTTCCTTCCACTGGAGGTGATAGAATCCGCGGATTCAATAGATATTCCTTAATACTGTCGAAGGCGGTTTGGCAATCTTCTGACCAAACACAATCCTGGTTCTTTTTCAGTAATTTTAAGATTGGCGCACAAGTGGCGGTCATAAGGAATATGAATCTGGAGATGTAGTTCAAACGTCCCAGGAATCCTCTGACTTGTTTTTCAGTTTTCGGAGAAGGCGTTTCTTGAATGGCCTTGACCTTGTCAGGATCAACTTCAATTCCTTTCTGGCTGACGATGAACCCTAGTAGTTTCCCTGAACGGACACCGAAGGTGCATTTGTTGGGATTCAAGCGGAGCTTGAATTTTCTTAGATGTTCGAACAATTTTGACAGATGTTCAACGTGCTCACTCTCTGTTTTTGATTTTGCAATCATATCATCGACATATACCTCGATTTCTTTGTGTATCATGTCATGAAACAGAGTAGTCATGGCCCTTTGATAGGTTGCCCCGGCGTTCTTCAAACCGAACGACATTACCTTGTAACAAAAGGTACCCCATGGGGTAATGAACGAAGTTTTCTCCATGTCTTTCGGCGCCATTTTGATTTGATTATAGCCCGAGAATCCATCCATGAAGGAGAAAACTTTGAACTTTGCTGTGCTGTCTACCAGCATGTCAATGTGTGGTAAAGGAAAGTCGTCCTTTGGACTTGCCTTGTTCAGATCTCTGTAGTCGACACACATCCTGACTTTTCTGTCCTTTTTGGGAATGGGTACGATGTTGGCTAACCATTGAGGATATTCAGATGTAGCGAGGAAACCCGCGTCAATCTGTTTCTGTACCTCCTCTTTGATTTTGATGGCCATGTCCGGGTGAGTCCGTCTCAACCTTTGCTTTACTGGCAGACATTCCGATCTTAACAGTAAGTGATGTCCCACGATGCTGGTATCCAACCTTGGCATATCCTGATAGGACCAAGCGAATACATCGAGAAATTCTTTGAGAAGCTTTATCAAACCCTCTCTGGTAGTTGGACCGAGCAGTGCCCCAATCCTGATTTCTTTTCTCTTTTGCTCTGAACCCAAGTTTACCATTTCCAACGGTTCTTTGTGAGGTTCAATGGACCTTTCCTCTTGTCTGAGTAATCGGGAGATCTCTTCTGGAATTTCGTTGTCATTTTCTTCTTCAGCCTCGAATACCGGGAACTCAAAGTTGGGAGAAGGCATCGGATCGTATGTTTCAACGGGGTTTAAAATAAGCAATCTGCATGACGTAATGATTCGTGTTTAGAAGAGATAGAGAAAATGCAAGTGTGTGCAGTGTATTTATTTTACTGCTTGTTTTTATTATTGAATTGTTTTTAGGATTACCATTTTCTGAAAAAGCAAACAGAGAAAACAACAATTAATGCGGAAATTACAGAACGACGTTATTTTATTAATGAACAAGTCGATCCTTGAAACTACAACCCTATAAAACAAAACTCTATCGCTTTGGGCAAGGCGAAGAGGGAAATTTACAGAAAGCGAGCCCTATCAAAACATCCGTTCCACCTGGGCAGGGTGAAAGGTTAAAGATGGCAATTACTTTGACTGATGAACGACCTTCGGAACCTCGACGACAACCCACTGGCGGCGAACTCCTCGGTGAATCACAAAGTCTGGCACCTTCCTTGATTTGTCTTTAGAAATGACGCTGATTTCTGGTGGAGCAGGATCATTGGAATCTGTTTCCCAGGAAGAATTGTCGCAGGAGAATCCCTCAGTTGTATTTTGCATAGCATTGGTGCTCTCAGCTGTATCTCCCCACCCAGTTGGCTGGATATCTTCGAGCCTGATACGAGAGCTTTCGGGAGCAGTGTACTTGACCATAAAGTCGTATTTTCCACTTGGTTGTCCCAGGGTGTCCCACACTTCTTTGGAACTGGAGGAATCATTTCTCTCGATGACGTTGACCTCGGGAAAAGCATAGTTGATGAATTCAAGTCCTGCGAACGTCGCGAATTCATCTTCATGTTGAGTAGTTTCTGAATGACCTGAGTGTTGATCCCATGACATGGTGGGGACACAAGTATTCTGTTCAATGATACTCACCTGATTTTCATGGTTCGGCTGACTCTCTTGCCCCAAGTCTCCTGGATAAGGTTGCCACATTGGCAGACCATCCATTGGACCATAGTAGTTGTAGTCAAAATTGTCTTTCATCGGAGTGTCCTCCTCTAATGAATTTGGCGGAGCACGACATCCTTCCGGATCACAATCTCCATATATCATTTCGACATCTAATCTTGGTATAAATCTCAGACTTTCTGTAGGAAAGCAAAAAGGCATAGGCACCTCTTCCTGAGACATATAACCGTCCTCGTTAAGATAGGACTTCCATTCTTCATCTGTGTTAGAGGGATCTTCCTCATTGATAGCATGAACTGTCTGAGACACTGGGTGAAGGAAACCTCAACCGTGGAAGAAGTTTTGAAGGGGATGAAGACTTTCATCATTGGCAGCTGTCTGGGTACAGGTTACAGAAAAACCAAGACCCTTCTTTGTTTTATTATCAATAGGAATGACAAGCTGTCCCCATCCGATTGTATTGGTACCCTCGACCGCTTTGATAGCATCGTTGTATGAGGAAATCGAGGTTCCTTCTTTGAAATGATTATCCTTGCTTACCGACAGTGCTTGGAACTGAGTTCCAATAACCTCCTCGGGTTCTACACATGTAGATGATGACAAGTTACTCACAAGCAAGGCTTGTTCCCCACAAACCGCGACAAGTTGATCGTTCTTGACGAACTTTAACTTTTGGTGGAGGGTCGAGGTGACCGCTCCAGCCTGATGTATCCAAGGTCTTCCTAATGAACAACTGTATGTTACCCGGATGTCCATGACCTGGAAAGTGACCTGGAAAGTGTGAGGACCGATAGTTATGGGAAGATCAATTTCTCCGATAACTGTTTTTCTGGATCCGTCGAATGCTTTGACGACGACCTCGCTGATTCTCATCGGAGAGCCTTTAAACGATAATTGCATCAAAGTAGACTTCGGCATAACATTCAGGGCTGACCCTGTGTCTACCAGTACGCTGGCTAAAGCATCGTCCTGGCAGTTGACTGTGATGTTGAGCGCCATGTTATGACGGCGACCTTCTTCAGGTAATTCTTCATCACTAAATCCCAAGTTGTTGCAGGAAGTGATGTTAGAGACAATACTATCGAACTGTCTGATTGTTACATCCTGTTCCACAAAGGCTTGCTCCAAGACTTTCTGTAGAGCCTCCCTGTGCGCTTCTGAACTGAGTAACAGTGATAATACAGAGATATTTGAAGGAGTTTGTAACAGTTGATCAACAATGTTGTATTCACTCCTTTGGATGAGCTTCAGCATCTCATCATTGTTTCTTGAAAGGTCGAGATTATTGGATTGAACAACTAGTGGATCGGGAGCTTCTGTCTGAAGTTCCTTTTCTTTGTTATGTTCTCCAACTCCTCGGTTGAACATTCTACCACTCCGTGTTACTCGACTGATGTCTGCAATATTCACGAGAGAGGGTAATGGAATTTCCTTTCCATTCTCAATGGTCATTGCACCGTATTTGTAAGGGATAGCCTTAGTTGATTCATACGGTGTTGGTCCCGGCAGATAGAACTATGGGAACCTTCTGATTTTTCTGACCATCGTAAGTAATCTCGATCTGTTCCTGGTTGGGAACTTTAGATTCGTCAAGTAGAGGGATGATGGCAAAAACATCCCTGGTCCTATGATGACCAGAAATGGTGACAACATCCTCAACTTGATCAGCAAGGTAGTTTGGCGTCCAGTCAATAGGTCCAGAACCTAGATATGGACGAATTTCTCCACGATCCACCTGACCCTGAATAGCCGCTCTCACAAGGTAACACCCTTGGTTACTTTCCGAACAGACGCTACAACGGTCGTAATTGTGTAGTGGCAGATTATGATACTGGCTTTGCCTTGAGTGCATCGCCACCAAGTTGACATTCATTGCACAGATGTCGTGGTTCTGAATGACGTTGGAATTCGTGTAGACCATGTTAACTTCACAAACTCGGTGCTCTTGGATCCATCCGAGATCCATTTGTTCCTGTAGAGCCTCTTGCACTACAGAACATCCTTGATTGTTTTTAGAGCAGATATCACATTGATGATAATTATGTGGTGGCACATGGCCATATCCACTCTGTCTACGATGCATCCTAACTAGATTGGTTTTCAACAAGAGTACATCATGAATTTGGTAGACATTGTTAAATTCTTCCTCAATCAGATTGACTGCAGCTTTCTCATGTTGAGGCAGCGGGTTTGTGAGAACATTGGGATTCGTATCTTTGAAGGATAAGAGCCCACTCCTAACAAACTTTTGCACGTCGGATTTGAAATTGAGACAATTCTCTATGTTATGCCCTGAACCTCCTTGATGATAAGGGCAAGTCTGATCCACCTTAAACCAAAAAGGCGGATTTTCCAGAACTGTGAGAGGGGACTTAGTCTGAATGTGCCCCTTGGCTAGCAGTAACGGAAACAGCTCTGCGTACGTTACGGGTATAGGATCAAATCCTGGGGGCCGTGTTGTACGGTTGTTGTTATATGGAGGACGAGCCTGCTGAAGAGGCTGTTGTGTCTTTTACTGATCAGGTTGGCTCTGCGCAACCTGAGGTTGATACGTAGGAATAGGGGCAAGGTTAATAGCGGGAGTCACAGCTGCTAACGATTGATAACGACGCCTTTGCTTTCCGAGAGAGATATTCCCAATATCTTGCTCTTTTTTCTTAGGGAGAGCACTACCGTATTTTTTAGTACCGCTCGTCGATCCAATGTCTTTTACCAAACGTCCTTCTCGGACGGCTTCCTCAAGATGTACACCCATGCCGACCATCTCGGTGAAATCACTGGGTGCATTGGCAACCATTCGGTCATAGTAGAACGAGCTTAAGGTCTTTAAGAAGATCTTTGTCATCTCTTTTTCCTCAAGAGGTGGACAAATTTGAGCGGCAATTTCACGCCACCTTTGAGCATACTCCTTAAAGGTTTCCTTGTCCTTTTGGGACATTAATCTGAGTTGATCTCTGTCGGGTGCCATGTCCAAATTGTATTTGTATTGTTGGACGAAGGCAGTGCCAAGATCTCTGAAAGTGCTGATCGTAGCACGGTTTAAACCCATGTACCATTTGAGTGCGGCACCGGTTAAACTATCCTGAAAGTAGTGAATCAGTAGGTCCTGATTCTCCGTCTGAGGTGACATCCGCCGAGCGTACATCACCAGATGGCTTTGAGGGCAAGAGTTACCCTTGTACTTTTCAAAGTCGGGCACTTGGAATTTGTGCGGGACTTTCACATTGGGGACCAAGCAGAGGTCTGCGGCGTCCTTTCCAAATAGATCCTGACCGCGAATGGCTTGCAGTTCCTTCTGCATTTCCAGGAACTGCTCCTGGAATTCATCCATTCGGTCAAACATAGTTTCCTTTTTACCAGAAAGTGTCTGTGGAATCTGTCCTTCCGGGACAGTGTGCACCACAGGGGGTGGTACCATGACTACGGAAGTGAGTCCTGGCATTTCCCGAAGTTTGTAACCTTCAGGAGTCTTCAGTATGCCCCGGGCATCTTCGCTTTCCCGAAGTTTGTAACCTTCAGGCCCAACGGCTTCTGTTGAAATTCCCTGATCTTCAGTGATCGGCGAAACATATCCTCCCGGGATATAGTTGACAAGCATGCCCCAGGGACGATCTTTCGGCATCTGGTACCTAGGATCATTCTTCTCCACTATGGGCATTGAGGTGATCTCTGAGATCACAGTTCTTTGTAGTTGAGCTTCTGCCATGGCTTGCATGTCGTTACGAAGCTTTCTCAAATCCTCTCTCAGAGCGTCGATCTCTTCTTTCAACTCTCTATTTTCTTCCTCAAGATCATCCATCTTTTTCTGACGATTAGCCCGAGTATTGTACGAATGAGACAGTTTGACTCTAGAACCGAGACACAAACGTGAGATTCGTAGAGAAGAAGAATGCGTTACGTGAGAATGATGAATGCAACAATTATATTAATTTTTTTTTTGTTTAATCAAGATAAACTTCGAAAATTAGATTGCAAATATCAAACGGTGGGGAAACCCCTTTTTATTGAAATCAAAGGATTACAGAAATGGAAATACAGTAGATTACAAAGTGCAGAAACAGAAACCTAAGCTAATGGGTCCCGAGTCCTCTCTGAAGAGAAATCGGGTGCTGATTCTGGTATCTTCCTTTTCTTTGACCGGGGCTCTTGGGCCGTTGTCGGGTTGTCATTCCTTTGCCAAGTGAAAGGAGTGAGCAAATTCCTTTGGTCATCCAGATTCTCCACAGCATGTTGCTCCAAAATTTCAATCAGAGCATCTTTCCCTTTCAGTAATTGATGTATTCTGACGTACTCTACGTCGAGGGTGCGGTACTTGTTCTTCCAAGACCTCCTCTCCCGTTGAACTTTGTTGAGAGTAACCTGAAGCTTTTCAATTTCCGTCATGAAGTACATGACAGATTCCCTCGGCGGAAGAATTCCGTAACGAAGATAAGGCATCTTTAGCTCGAGAGCTCTAGTTTGTACCTAATGGAGATAAGGCTCCAGCGAGACACAATCCGATTTTCCCAGAGACTCTCGTCCTTTCTTATGAACGTGTTTCCAAGCGTGCACTATTTCCATCTTTAGTGCTCTGTCATTTTCTCCTTCCTTGAAGAAAAGACCTTCCAGATGAACACCCAATGGGATGTGTCTCATCGGGTATCCAAATTGACGAAGAACCAACACTGGATGGTAATTGATTCCTCCTTTAGTTCCTATAAGGGGTACGTTGGGGAAATTTCCACAACGGTCAATGATTCTGATTCCCTCATAAATCCTATTACACCAATCTATATCAGAGTTGGTGAGAGACATGATCTTCTGCGACCAACGTAAGGCACTCTTGCAATCCTAAAAAGTAGCAGACTTGGGCAAGTGGGAGATAAACCATTTATAAAGCAGAGGTACACAACATGTGATCTCCCCTCCACTGTACAAATTCCCCAAGTGTACAGAATGATACGCATCTGCGAGCAAAGTCGGCACAAGGTTTCCAATGAGAAAAACCTTAATGGAGTTAATATCGACGAAATTATTAATGTTGGGGAACAAAAATAACCCGTAGGTGAGCAAGACAAAGATGCTTTCAAAAGCAGTCACGTCTCCTATATTGGCAAAATACAGGGCTTTCTTCGTCAAGAACTGGGCTGGCAAACCTTGGATGCCACCCTTAGCGGTCATGTGAGTCCTGACCTCAGACTCGTCTAAATGAATTGCTCTTGCAATAGTCTGATTCTTTGGAATTTCTTCCGGTCCAGAAAATGGAGCTCGATCCGTAATGTGTAGATCGACCAGATGAGAATACTCCTCCAGCGTTGGTGCTAGCTGGTAATCCGGGAATGTAAAACAGTGATAAACCGGATCGTAGAACTGAATAAGCGCATCCATGATTCCCTCAATCACATGGACTCTTAATAGAGACAGCAGACCTCCGTGTTTGGCTCTCAAAGCCTCAGGGTTAGTGATCATCCTTGCCAACCTTCTCAAATCCCCTAGTTTTGGAACCTTGAAGGTGTACGTATGAGTTCTCCTTCTACCGAAATCCATTAGCGTAATCCTCTTCTCTGATATTTGCAATCACAGTCTTAGTTTAATTTGAAAAATAGAGAGACTAGAAGAGAAGTTTTTTGAATGTTTAATGTTTTTTAGATGAATGCATGAATGCAGCACACAAAAACATAGAAAAAACATGGGGTCAAAGGGTCGTTGTCATGAAGTCAAGGCTCTACCCATCCCCAAAGGTTTATACTAGGGTGATTTTTGTACCTGTACTCATTATCATCAGCTCCTCCCAAGAAAGCAAAACAACAAGCGGATCGCCAGCGAGTTGTAGTGCAATCTTAGAGTAAGTGCCATTCACCGAGAATAGATCACCAGCCTCAAATGAGGGTAGTATCGCGTAACAACTATTTCTGATAGTTTCCGCACTACGAAAGGGTTTGGCTCCTCAGCTTCTCAGACTTAACAACCGGCCCATTGGCTAAAAGAGTGAATGGGTTGCGTTGGTCAGCCTCCACTGAGGTTGATGGTCGACCCCGTCGCCATCACTTATCTTATGTGTATACTCAATCTTTCCACATACGGCATCACCCGCATTCCCATTAGCAGAAAAATAAACATGTATAGTAATTAGGAAAAGAAGTATATATATTTGTCCTAATCATCCTAGACTTATAAAGCTAAGAATCCTAAGTTCCTGACAGAAATGGCTCCCCGGCTGAGTTACCACTCTGTAGTTTCTACACAAGGAAAATAGAAAGAAAGAAAGAAGGGCCCCACGGTGGGTGCCATTTTTCTGTAGCGAGCGATTTTGGACGCGGTTCTTCAGTGCTGGTCGCTCTCTGCAGTTTGAGCTTTGACTACAGGTCGATTCATTTTTTATCCTATTGTGAGCTGAATAAGGAAGGGAAATAGATGTCTCCAATTAACCCTGCTTTGCATACTGAGTTTAAACAGCGGTCTGTTAGGTTACGGATGCTATCAATGTGGGGGGGCCTTTGTACTGGTTATTTGTATTTTCGCCAATACTGGTTTTCTTTCTCTCTTTCTGGGCAGAAGGTTTCTAGCAGGGAACAAGGATTAGGATGTTAGGACTGATGCTTTTGAATTACTGCTTTTGATTGATGGAGATATGGGATTTGGGTTTTTTGTTGATTATGCTCGCTAAGATCTTTTCTTTCGATCTTATGCCTACGTATTCCCGTTTACCGAAACAGGGAAATCAGAGCGTTCGTAGTTCCTCCTATTCTATGGGAGGAAATTGGTTTTTGGTGTCTTGTTCAAAGCCCAAGACGTGAAGCGAAAGGTAGTTTGTATCTTGTTCAAAGCCCAAGATGTGAAGCTGAAAGGTCTATTTGTGTCTTGTTCAAAGCCCAAGACGTGAAGCTGAAGGACCTCAACTTTAGAGAGAGTTTGTCATCTCTAAAGAAGGGTTTGTCTATCACAACTATTTATAAAGGAGAATTACATTAACCGGGATACGCGGATCCTAGTAATGCCATAATTTCCTTTATAGGGGTTTTTGACCTGAAGGAGAAGACTTTAACTCAGTGTAGAGCAATGCTATCTTTCCTTAGGAATTTCTCATGCTAAAAGAGGGACAGTGGCATGGATGTAGATGATCCAGAGGCTTGCCGCTTACAGCGATTAGATGAAGGAGTTGTTGATGTTTGTGTACTGTGAACGAGGCACAGCTTTGATGCTAAAAGGTTGATTGGCTCAACCAGTGGTTTTCTTATACAAAGCCTAAGAGGAGGCTAATATGTGTCTCATACAAAGCCCGAGAGAGAGGCTAAAAGGTTTTTGACTCAGCGAGGGAGTCTTTTGGTATCTCGTATAAGGCCCGAGATGGAGGCGAAAGGGGTGATTGACTCAATAAGAGAGTCCTTTATACTCAACAAGAGAGTGTTTTTTGTATCTCGTACGAAGCCCGAGATGGAGGCTAAAAGTTTGACTCAACAAGAGAGTCTTTGTATCTCGTACGAAGCCCGAGATGGAGGCTAAAGGTTTGACTCAACAAGAGAGTCTTTGTATCTCGTACGAAGCCCGAGATGGAGGCTATTGTGGCTATTTCAGTTGAGTGACAGATCCAATATACTGATTTTGAAAGAGAAAATCAATTCTTATATGAGCAACACTGTACTCATGGATTTGACTTGAGGATCCGGGTTATTCCTGTTCTTTAAGGAAGCGGGAAATCCGAAGGGTATTGAGACTGTCCGAGTCTGCGAGTTTCCTTCCTATTTAACGAAGGGGTCACTTGAGAATGTCTTTGAGACTCAAGGAAGTTAGATTGCCCGTGTCTAGAGTTTTATCTTTTGTACTATGCTTTGAGAAACAGTAGTAGACTCTATGAAAGGACTGTTCTATGAGGATGACTAGGTTCTATTCCTATACCTCTAGGAGGTCATCGGGACAATTTGTACGAAGCCCAAGAGGAGGCTGGAAACTTTTAAGAAGCCGACGGGTCCTTGTACTAAGCCCAAGAGGAGGCTATCATTCTCGGAGGAAGATATCATTATACGAAGCCTAAGAGGAGGCTGTGAATACTTCTAAGAAGCCGTAGGGTCCTTGTACGAAGCCCAAGAGGAGGCAGGTTGCTTTTAGGAAGCCTGTGGGTCCTTGTATAATGCCCAAGAGGAGGCCGATGCTTTTAGGAAGCCCGTGGGTCCCCAAACCCCGAGAAATTCAAGGCAAGCTATTCACAAGGAATAGATCAAGTCAGGAAAGTCCGAGAATTTGAAAGAAACACAAAGATGCCATTCACGGAGAAGACATTCATCTTTGGGAGTAGAGTTTCTTGATAATTCCTAATGAGGACAGCCGAAGAGAAGACTGTATCTGGTGATCCTATTGGGGATCTAGTTGTCTATTTCTATGAATAAACGAAACGGCGTCACCTAGTTCTAGACGTAGTTGCCGGGGAAACTCGAAATATCTATACTATTATTACACAGTTGATATGAGTTTATGAAAGAAGACTTACAGTGAAACAGCCCCACAATACAGTTATATGTATATGAAAGCGGTAAATGAAAGCGTATAAACACTTACTCGGTTGTAGAGCTTCCATGCTGTTTGGTTAGTTGTTCAACAAAGAAAGATTGAAAACAACAGTATATTCAAAATCAAAGGAGAAAGTGCTTTGAAAAAGAAAGACTTGGGGCTTACAGCTCAAGGAGAGGCCCAGGGTTTTATCAGTGAGCGCACTGTTGATTTTGTACAGTTGGACTTATACAAGTGACTGAGGCCCAAAAAGGTTTCTGTACAAAGGGATGGGTCTTACACTCTCTCAAGAGGCCCAAAAAGTTTTAAAGAAAAAGAGTGAGGCTTATAACACGAGGGTAGCCCCAGTTGATTTTTCGTTTAAAATGGCGATTGCGCCGAGGTTTTCTTTTAACGCGGAGGGACTTATACAATAAGTGAGGCCCAAAAGGTTTCGGTTAAAAGGGGGTTGGGTCTTACACTCTAATAGAGGCCCAAAGAGTTTTGAATGGGTCTTATAGCTCGAGGAGAGGCCCATGGTTATTTTGAAAAGGCGACGATCGCGCCGTTTATTTTTGACGGTATCGGGACTTATACAATACAATGAGGCCCAAAAATGATTTGGTCAAAAAAAGGATTGGGTCTTACACTCTATTAGAGGCCCAAAGAGTGTTTGAAAATCAATTCATGAGGGTTGAATTAATCCAAAACCCTAATTTGTTTTCAAAAATGTATTTAATTGAATAAAAATTCAATTAAAATGATCAAAATTGTTTAACATATGAAAAACAAATTGTGATCTTGGATTAATGCTTCAAAAATTAAGTATTGACCTACAAAATAACTAGAAAGCATTAAAAGTTGCAAAATCAATGTAGAACAAATATTTAAAATGTCAAAAACAATTAAAATATTAATTCTTTGCAAAAATATCAATTATATGAAATAAATAATATTTTTGGGATTTTTTGGGAAAATAAAATATTTTAACATTTTTGTGAATTAATAAAAAAAAGAATCAACTCAAAATCATTAAAACTCAGAGAGAAATTAATTTTTGAATCAATTAAACAAAATCACAAAATTCAAATATTCAAATTTCTAAAAATGGCGCCAAGAACAAGCTGAAGAGCACGCGCGTGTTCTTGAATTCTCAGATTTGCATTTTCTATCCAATCTCACTGAATACTTAATCATATCATGCAATCCACATATCATTATGCTCGTCTCAACCTCACGATCATGTCTATGTCCATTAATTTCATTTAAATTAAACATACAACAAGAAATCACGAAGAGACCTTAAGAACCCTAATTTCTGCATGAAGGCTAGGATTTTTTATACACGATTCGAACAATGCAATTAATTGAGGGAAAACATTCCATGCATGATTATGAACATATGGCCAAATTATTGTGCGAGAAAATATGCATAGATTGAGAGATGACAAAGTATGTGCTTACCTATAGGCTGTGACAGCAAGTGCAATGTGATTTTTGATTTGGAGGTGTTACAGATGAGTGGTGATGATCTGAACAGCTTCCCTACACCCTATGGATTGTGTTTGAATGCTTGGACTTGATTGAAAATGGCTGGATCACTTTGTGGTACCTCAGCTGCACTTTGGTTAAAACCTTGAGCAACCAGCTGGTGATTTTGTGAAAATGGTGTTTCAGAAGTAATCTAAGTGTTTGATCAGCTCATATGTGATGTATGTGAGGTGTGTGAGTGATTGGTTTGATTGGAAAAGCTCTCAAACTCAAAACCCGATAGTGACTTGCCTTAGAAGGCAAAATTGGAGTGAAAGAAGATATTTTGAGGAAAGCATCTGTTTGATGGCTTTGGTGTACTCAAACTGATCACAATTGAGCTCTATTTATAGTAGAGCAAGTTTGTTTTGGGATCCACAGTGAATGGCAGCTGGTAAGTAGGTTTGGCCAATGTTGTCCAATGGGATCTCAAGTCTCCTCTAGCCATTGACTAGAGGTTAGGGCTCAGAGCTTTGGTTCCCTTGGTCTTGGATAAGTCTTGACTGATTTCAGATGAGAGTGGCTCAGTCCATGCCACCTTGATGCTTCCATTGAATGCTCCAATCCAAATTTGAAGTCTTGTCCCTATTTTGGCCATTCTAGGTTCAACATGCTATTTCTTGTTCCATGGACTTTGGAGACTTGGCTCAGTGATTGTCCCTTTTAGATTCAATCCTCTGAGGTGTCCAAGTGGATAAGAGCAATTGAATTTGCCTGATTTTGGCAAATCGAGCAAAGTTGCAAATTCTGCCTTGCCTTTGACAGATTTCAGCAAGGCAACTTGGCAATGTCATATCTCATGGTGTAAGTTGAATTTGGCAATGTTCTTGGCCATTTTGGAAAGCCCTTACATCATACAACAACTGTTTGAACAAGTTTGGTTTTGATCTCTTTTGAATCCAAGTGAAAAATCCCTCTACATTTGGCAAAAAGTGAAGCAAAATCTGACTTAGTGAAATTTTCACTAAGTGTTGGAACAAAGTGTGATTTCTTGATTTTGATCACTCCATAACTCAAAATCCTTAATGAATTGGCCTTAGGTCTAGTTGAAGTTTTTGTAGAGGGTAATGAGAGCTACAAATCAAGCTTTGGATGAGAGAAAATGGCCTTGTGGTTTAGGAGTTATGACCCTCCAAAGTTGGTACCTTTGCCACTTTATTTTTTAACTTAGAAAATTTTCTAAGTTTTTTATGGTTACCCCTTTTACAAGTTATCCAACTTTTCTTGATTTTTCTTGATGAATGATGATTCAAATCATACATAAACATCATTTTAGGGTTAAAAATCCATTTTGGTGAAAAATCTCAAAAAGTCAAAGTTGACTTTTGTGCACAGTTGACTTTTTATCAGATGAATTCCAAATTGTGCAATTCTTCAGGAAATCATGTCCTTGACCTAAATCAAACTTGATGGACATGTTCCATGGGTGTCATAGGGTATGTTGAATCATGTATTAGGGCTTAGTAGCATGTCTTGGTCAAAAGTCAAAGTTACAGTTGACTTTTCCCTTAAAACCCTAATTGTGGTGCAGATGAAATTGAGATTTATTGCTCAAGCTTCTTGGATTAATCCATTGTTCCAAATGGATCAATATGGTTCATTAGAGACCCTCAAATCCTCTCTAGAGGTCTTGGCTCATGATTTACCCTAAAAGTCAACTTAGGGGTGAATTAGGTCAAGAAACCCCAATTCCTGAATTTTGATGTATGCATCCCCTGAGGTCAAATTGACTTGATGATTGGGTCCATGAGGTTCCATGGAGTATATTAGGTTATGTTTTGGATCATTGCCTTTTGCCCTGATGAAAATTTTCATCTGGAGGCCCTGGTCGACCAAAACCCTAATTTGGTGATACTGGCGATCTTGAGACTTGATCCACCTAGAAGGGAGCATCCTTGTGCTTAATCCTTAAAGTGGGAGTCCTTTTGATCCATTGTGTATGTTTGAGAGGTTTAGACAAGTTAAAGATCATGTCATTCCTTGATTGATCCTTTGTCTAATGCTTTTAGAGGGCTTGAAACCCTAATTTGGACTGTAGTGGATGCTCACCCATCTTTGGGGAGACTGTTGAGATAGGATGGTTCCTCCATATTGTGATGATGATTTGCACAATGATGGGAAATCTTAGTGGTCAAAATTTGGGGTATGACAGAAACATAAAAAAAACTGAATGCATGATCAACACGAATTAATCCTAAGAAATGACAAAGATGACTCAGAATCGACACATCACTGTCTTCTGTAACCTCCAGGCCTTAATCCACAGAACTAACCTTAACCATTGCTTCCGAAATGACGGTCCTAGAAGTCACACATTTCCTGATTGAATTGTGTGTAGTGATATTGATCTTTATTTTAGGCGACAATCATGTGATTGACCTTTGCAATGGTAGAGGATGTGTTTGTATCAATCTCATCCTTCAAGGAGACTAGTTTCTCTGTGAAAAAAGATGCAAAGGCTTCAAAGTTTGCATCTTGGGTCTTCATTTGTTCTTGCATATTGCGAAGCTGAGTCATTTGAGCATCTTGCTTAATCAGTAGATTTTGAAAAAACAAAGTGACGGAAGATTGATCTTCATGAGCATCATTATTCCTCTGAACAGCTACATGTTCCACATCTTGCATAGGCTCATCGTCCCAACTTGTTGCTCAGTAGTGGAGTCAATAAATTTTGTAGGATCATCAAGATTATACACCTTCCTTCCATGCTTTCCCAATCTGAGGTAATACGTTTGACATTCTTCATCCCAAAAGTACCCCATATTTGTTAAGGTACGTTGGGAGAATTCTTGAACTGGGCCAGGTGAGATGAGCAGCAGGTTTGGCACACCGATATTGAAGAAGTTGAGAAGTTTTGAGATCATTGATGTGTAGTAGAAATATGTACCTTTATTAAATTCCTTGATGATGAACATACGGGAGACAAAGTAGTGTGGCCAGTTGATGCGAATCTTGTGCATAAGGATATACACAAGGTGTATTTCTGCACCGTCTACTCTTGAATAAACTCCTTTCTTTGGGCGTAAGATATGTGAAACTAACCAAAGGATAATTCTTGGAACCATCTTGAGTTGACTAACTGCTATAGTCTCATGTTAGTCCTCTGGCCTAGGGGCTTTGAGCATCCCGTTGAGATGAGTATTCCACTCAAAATCCCTATGAATGTGGACGTCCGTTACCAAAACGGATCAAGTTCATCCTTAGCATCAGGATCACTAATAGTGATATCAAACAACCTCTTCCAAATGTCATCAGTGACCTCATAAACCTTGTTTCCAATAGTGAATTTGAAGGAAGATCCGTTATGTTCATGCAATCTGGAATAGAACACCCGGATAAGATTTTCGTTGTAGTCTTGCGCCAACTGTAGAAAATAGTTTATCTGCTAGTGTTCGACAATTCGAACAACTTCTGGAATTTCCAGACATCCAACTACTGTAGCCTTCCACACATGTTATTTCATGACAAAGTAGTACAAAAATGTTTCTTTAAATTTTGCCACACAATTGTCTAAAACCAGCGACACCACATTTTATGGAATGGTTGAGGATGCGACATCTTTTCCCTTGTCCCTTTTGTTTCTTACAAATTTGACAGCCATTTAGATGTGCTAAGAGAGATTTGACAATGATGTGATATTTGGAGAATAAAAAGAAAAGATGACAATTTATAAGGAATGAGGAATGAGGAATGCAGAAAATTAAGGTTTCAAGAATATAAAAGGTTGAATGATTTAATGGAATAAATTGAATAGCAATAGTGGATAGTTAAGGACACTAAAAGAGTTACAATGGTTAATTGGAAGTTGAATAGCAATTGAAACAGATTCACGAATCAACCATGAATGCAGGAAGATGAAGAATTCTGGTCAAATATGCAATAATTCGTCCACTTACTAGCATAGGCCGACTTGTACGAATGTGTGCCGACCTATACTGCAGGTTTTATGAAAACTACAAAATTTTAATCTGTATAGGCCGACCTGTACGAGTCTAGGTCGACCTGTACTGTACAAGAGTGAGTAAATGCTATATTCAATTGACATAGGTCGACCTATACGACCTCGTGTCGACATGAACTGGAACATTTCAAAAAAATGCAAAACTTTATTTGCATCGGTTGGCTTGTGCCAGAATGTGTCAACCTGAAAACTACAAAATTTCAAAATTATGACTCCAATGGACTTTTAGAGACCAATGATGACTCAATTTGAACTTGTAGATATAATAATGACTCATGCACCCTAACTTGATGAGAAACACACACATTTGATATATTTGTATGGTTTGTTTGCTTGAATCATGCGATCATGTAAATTCATGCATGAGTTGGTTCAAGATATAGATGATATATGAAGACATTTATGAGTAGCTACTATAAACATATAAAATGCAACATACAACAGTCATATTGAAATTTTTGAAAGTAAACACACATCACGAATTTCACACATATAGTTCATCACATATCTTCATGAAATAAACAGGTAAAAGAAATACTTACGTACGTAGCAAGAAAAAGGATTGAAACGATATTACATCACCATACACATGACGAAGGATTCACTTGGATTCCACGAAGAACTTTCAAACAAAAGTTGAAATAAATGCAACATGTACCACAAAACACAATCGAGACCAAAACGCTCTTACCACTTTTCTTCTTGTACAAGCATTTGAAAATGTGACTAATAATGTATCCAATAGGTGATTAACTTGATGATTATCCTTGATGTTAGACTCTCAATCTTGTTCAATCATGATGATTATCTCACTCCTTCCCATGTTTCACCATCTTAGGTTGATCACTTCCAATCTGATGCACTTAAGTGTGTCTTCTTGAAGATAAACCTACATTATTGAACATAATACCTTTCTGACATTTCTCGGACAGCACATTAGTAATCATTTACACACTTTACCACTTAAAGAAAACACTACGAGTTAACCTGATTGGCAACACAATCCGCCTTGTTAATCACAAAGATAAAAAGAATAAGGACATGTCACCATGTTGTGCCTTGATGCTCCAGAAACGAGATCCCATACTCTCTTTCATATAGTCAAGACATTTTTCTTGCATGATTAACAAATAGTGCTAGGTACCCAATCTTCATTGGGTCCTTGAGGATTAGTAAAACTTTGGTTGCATCTAGGCAACCATTGAAAGGCACCATTAGGAACAAAAAGTTTCCTAAATTTTCACTTAACAATGGCGTGACCATTTTTACAACAATAGTGACAATACAAGTTAAGAGAAGATAATCTTTTGCTATTTGGTTCCTTTTTAACGTAACTATACATTTGATAAGGATTATAAGATGGTAAGTCATATTTGGAAGTATCTATAGCAAAAGTAAACTTAGGTTGCAAAGCCTTATCTAATTTAGTTTTAAGAGTCCTTGACTCCTTTTGCCAAATGTGACATGTTTCACAGCCAAACCACAAAGATTTAGGATCCTCATCTTGATCCTTTAAAATATCTAACATAGATTTCCTTAGTGCTTCCATATTTTTTTCAATTTCTTAAATCTTAGTTTCTAAATGCGGAATAATTCGTTTATTTGAAGCTAATCTTTTGAAAGCATCCATGGCTTGTCTTTTTAGATTTTCAAAAGATTATTGAAGTTGAGAAAAGGATAAATCATGAGAAGCTTGAAGTTTAGAGTGACTTACAACCTTTTTCTTTCAGTTGTTTACCATATAGCAAAGCATGGCCGATTCATCACTTGAAGTAGAGCTATCATCACTTGATGAATCACTTTCGCTCTCTCAAGCGACATATGCTCTTCTAGATTTTCTAGACAAATTGTGACAGCCACTTTCCTTTTATTTCTTAGTTTTAGGACACTCCACCTTGAAATGGCCGGGTTTACCACAGTTGTAACAAGTAATTTGAGACTTCCCCTTTTTGTTCTCATCATCTTTTGAGGAACTTGACAACCTTCTTGATTTGTCATGGTATTTCTCGGGATATTTGTTACCATGTTTCAACATGTATTGTTAACTATCTTTATAAACAGTCTCATATTTTCTTCGTCGGATTCGTTGTCACCAATAGATTCACAATCCCCTTGCTCATTATGATAAGGCCTTGAACTATAAGTCTTTAGAGCTATGGAATTTTTCCCTTCTTCTTTTTCTTCACTTTCTTTTCACATTCTTTCTCGTATTTCGCTAAGCAAGTGAGCTCTTGCTCATGCTCTTCCAACTTACCAAACAAAGCCGTGAGATCAAGCGACTTAAGATCATTTGCCTCCTTGATGGCGGTGACCTTGGGATGCCATTCCCTACTTAAACACCTCAAAACTTTTTTAGTAGCAAGTTCATTGGAAATAGGATTACCTAGCGCATTTAACCGATTTATGAGATGTGTGAACCGTTTTCGCATATTCGCAATGGTTTCACCATGCTCAATATGAAACAACTCAAAGTCTTAATTTAATATGTTATTCCTAGCCTGTTTGACATAATTAGTTCCCTCATTGGCAATCTCTAATGCGTCCCACATAGCTTTGGCAGTCTCACAATGAGAAATGCGATAAAACTCATCAACACCCAAAGCAGATGTGAGGATGTTTTTCGCTTTTCAATCATGTGACCACAACTTCTAATCATTAACATCCCATTGTGCTTCCGATTTAGGTAATGTAACACCCTTCGCATTGGTCGTAGTTATTTCATTCGGACCATTTTGAATAGCATCCCATATACCATTGTCAACGGAGTTGACATGAATATGCGTAAGAGCTTTCCAATAGCCATAATTTTCGCAGGTGAAAATTGGTGCTCTATTGTACACTCCCTTAGGTTCGGTAGCCATTCTTTTAAAGAGTAATCTCAAGCACAAAATTAACCGGAGCTCTTGATACCACTTGTTAGACAATAGGCTTCAACCTAGAGGGGGGTGAATAGATCACAAATTTAAAATAAAAAACTCTTGGAAAAAATTTGTTTTCAAAAAGTTTGGTACAGCAGAAAAAACCAGAATCAAATAGTCTAACCGAACCTACTATCAAAAAGCTCGGATATGTGTAATGAAAACCGATGGAATGATAATGAACACAAATTGTTCAATCAATAATTAATTCACGGATTAATCAAATGCAAATCTAATCGTAAAACTTATTTCCAATGAACACAAAGCGATAAAAATACTCAAAGACAATTTATCGAACACTTTGTGTACAATTGATCACTTTGGAAATTCTAATTGTTTTGTTGATGTTAAAAGCCAATCACAATCAAAGTGATAGTGATTATATCAACAATAACACTTTAAAAGATAATTGAAAACAATTTCCAATCAAATTAATTGAAAGAACAATGAAATCAATAATTTTCAAGAAAAACAATTAAAGAAAAATAAAGCGATATAGTGACATAAAGATTTGTTTAGGTAGTTCCCCAATCGGCCTTTCTATGGGTACGTCTTCCCTCAATCTGAAATCGAATTGAGATACTTGCAATTAACCTTCTTTGTACAAAAATGTTTATACAAGAGGTGAAGAACTCTAACCCCACAAACCCTATGGTTTGTTGTTGATTCAATCACCTTCAAACCCTTAATTAAAGCTTGATCAAGTCACAAAAAATGTGGCTACAATCCTCTGATTATCCCGAGAACGCACTTGTTGAGCCCAAGATTCCCGAACACGATTCATCGTCTCGCGCTACTCCCTTCCAAGGAAACCACCTTGCCCCAAGACCTTCACTCAGTCGAATCCGTGTTGGCGTTAACTTGTCAAAAACCTTCAAATCACACCAATCTTGAAGGAAAACTCCATCTAGGTTTTCATATTTGAAACACACAAAGATCCCAATCTAATATTCTCAGTTACACCAACCTAATTGGATGTTATCAACCCTAATCTAGATGGTCACCCAATCGAAAAATGATTATGTGTAGTTCAATTGTGTGTATGCGTAGAAGAGAGGTTGAAGATGATGAGAATGATTTGTAATATGGTTTCGTTTAGGTAATTCACTAGTACCTTGCTAGATGAAGATGCATGTATAAGTATATATAGGTATATGGAATTTAGGCAAAAAGGATGCAAGAAAAAATAAAATGCAAAACAAAATTTGAGTTTTTGAAGGCTACAGGTCGGCCTGTGAAAGCAATAGGTCGGCAGATCAAGGTGTTCAGATCGGCCTGAAGAAGGCGACCTATGGACATAATTCACAAGTTTCAAAATTGGAGCATGGGAGCCGACATGTAATCGTATGTGCCGGCATGTACTGAAGTAGAAGCTTCTATAGGTCGGTCTGAGCTCGTATAGGTCGGCCTATGCAGCTGTTTTTACACATATAACTTGGTTTTTGATGTGTATGGCATGCCTAAAACTTTTCAAAAACATTTATATGCATCCTAGGACTAAAATGAGTCAATGCACATTTAAATTTTGGTTGATACTGTCCAATATACAAAAATATTAAGTCAAGGCTAAGTCATACTCCTAGTTATGACATCATTCAAAACATGGCTAAGTTGAAGAATGCACTTACACGACGACCAAATGGTACCTTTTGAAACAAATGATATTTGGGACAATGCCTAAACACCAATGAATAAATCATTCGTTGATAGTCTGATGAAGGAGCTCTCATTTTCCTCTGGAGAATAGCAACAACATGAACTTCAACAAATGGAATAGGATCAATAAGCTCTTGATACCTCGTTACCCCACCTTTGCTCTAGGATTCATGAATTGAGCAAAATATTTCTCTGCAAGATTACACACCTACCCTCAGGCATGTATCTCTCCTTCCGAGCATATGCATTGGAATATCGGAGGATAAACCCTCAACCCAACGCTTTTGAGTGATTTGGGACAATGGAAAACATGCAAACCTTTTGTAAAGGCAATTGATTTGTTAACTATTGATGAGAAGGGGTATAATGGCTAAGTTTTATGAAGGAGAAAAGGCGAGCAATGAACTTTTCTCTCCCAGCAATAATCTAGACCAAATGTGATTCTTATGTCTCACTTTGATTTGATTGTCCTCTCTTAGTGTTTATTTTACTTTTGTTTTCTCTTTTTATTTTTGTTTTTTATATATTGTATTTATTTTCTTAAGTTATTTGTATGGATATCTAGGAGAAGTACTCACAATATTACATTGGTAATAATTTGAACTTTTTACGTAAATACCCCTAATTTTGGAAAAAATTCCCTAAATAACCCATGTTTCAAAAATATTCCCAAAATGCCCCCATTAGGGTTTTGGTTTGAACTATGTCGCCATTGGAATTGGCAACTCCCTTGTAGAGGTCTAACCATGTCGCCAATGCAACTGGAGACACCCTTCCAAGTCGCTAGTGCAATTGGCAACACAGTGTAATGGTTAAACCAAGTCGCCAATCCAAGTGGAGACATGGTGTGTTTTGTTTTTTTTAGTTTACGTTGATTTTGTTTGCACAATGACATAAAATTTTCATTAATTTAATAAAATATTACATTAATTAATGTTCGTGACCGGGTGCATTCAACCGGCCACCAGTTCCACATCCCCTAGGGACCCTCACTCGTTGCACTCGTTGTACTCGGCCCCCTTGTTCCTCTTGTTGTTGATTCACACCGGGTGTTTGAGGAGTCGAAGTCTCAGGAACAGTCCGAGATGGTTCCCTTAGGATGTCATGCATTCCTGTGAAGTCTTGGGGACTGAAACTGAGCGTGCGACCCATGCCGGGGTAGTTTGTGGGGGTGATTGGTGTACGGGCAGGCCGATTGAAGGGAGACATTAGTGTGAAGGATTCATTGATGAAAGGTTGAAATGGTGTTTGAAAGCCATAAGGATGTTGAGAAGGTTGATTGTGTTGGCTAGGGCATGATGTTTGGGCGTTTGGGCTATGAAAATATGTTTGCCCAATTTGGCTATTGTATGATGTACCCTCGTTTTGGCTGTATATTTGTGACATGTTGGGGGCATAGCCATATTGAGTCTCTTGATAATAATCATTGAAATTCTGGTACAGATGTGTGATGTCTCGTGCTATGTCACAACATCGTAATCTGCTATATGAACAAGGCAATAATAGTAACAGTAAATCAACACAAGGATTGTTCACCCAGTTCGGTTCAACAACCTACATCTGGGGGCATACCAAGCCAGGAAGGAAGTCCACTATTAGTAGTATCAAATGACAGACTCAACAGACCAGTTGACAATCTACCTAATTCTATCACTAACCAATGACCCTTCTACCTAAGTCCTCCCTAGGTAAGAGACTTCATCTCACTCCCAATCATCGCAATGATGTCTAGCAGTCAACAACTCCGCTACTGCATCAGCAGCTTGATTACCAACAACTTTTCAATCATAGACACATAAACGTCACCCGCACATTGGAGTTGCTTCAAAGCTTCCTCCATGAACAATACCTAACTCATTATCTACAGGTTTCTGAGTAATAACACAGTGACCATCTCACAACCCGAGTAGTTCACTTTGACAAAGCCCTAATGATCTACATCTTGGACCCGTATCCATTTTAGATTACACGTATTCTATTTATAACCTTTTTCCCAATTGGATTTGGGCTTTAAATCTCAGCATATTAACTGCTACAAATCTGCAGAAGATTCTGCTACTAAATAGATCTTCCATTAAATCTTCAATCAAATCTTCAATTAAATCTTTTAGCCTTAAAAACAACAACAAGATCTGCTCCAAATCTGATTGTAACAGAATATATCTATTCCATGATATTCTCCTGCAATCTCTCAATCAGATCTTATTCTTAACAAACTTGCACACGCGCTGCCCTAAAACTTACCAAACTGATGTTCTGTCATCTGATGTCATGACATCGGGTTTGACATCAGCACAAATCTGCAACCCTTAAAAACTTAACATAACCAGAATGTTAACTAAACATAACAAGGCTGTTAAAAACTCATGTTGAAACATCAACCATGACATCAACATTGTTTTACCAAAATTATAGCCAACTACAAGAATTAACAATCTCCCCCTTTGGCTAATTTTGGCTAAAAAAATTTTAGCCTATATCAGACCAACTTGCAGCGGAAAACACTTACTAACATTCATAGCACAACCTGCAGCAATACCAACCAGCTGTAACAACTAGTAACTCAGCACAAAACAAATTCCCCCTCAAAGCAAGAACCATCATACCAGCTGTTCAAACACGATTACTCCCCCTCAAGCCTATACCAACAACACTAGGCAACACATGGGCTAACTCTCCCCCTTTTTAGCCACAATTGGACAACCTCTGAACATAGCAGCAAGCACAAAATTTAAAAAGCAACCCCTGAGTCATCCAACCAATATACTCAGACCAGAGCAGACTAATCTCCATCTCACAATAGCTGAACAAACCTACTTCTCTCCCCCTTAATTTCTGCACTTCTGCACTATAACAACAACAATCAGCTACATCCTCTACAGCATATTCCTTGACTTGATTCCTTAGCAGCAACAATCAACTCCTTTTGACAGCATATGGCATTTGTACTCTTGGCTCTGCTCTGATGCTCTGACATTTGTACTCTTTGATACTCTTGGCTCTCTTGGCTACTTCTCCCCTATCTAAGATAACTAGTGCTCCTTTGCAAGAAGAACACCTTAAATGAATGGAAAACATAAGACTCATCTTCATGTCTTCAAGAGCGCACCCTCTGTTCAACACACCTGCTGAACACATTCACATAATGCTTAATCCTCAAACAATCAAAGTACCACACTAGTACAGACATAAGTTCTCCCCTTATATTTCACAACTGATGCTCCTTGACCAGTACATCATAACATTTGGAGAATCCAGACACAGTCTTCAAACTTCTCCTCGGAAGCATGTGCACACATGATTCACATGGCTATACCCAATTGTCCTAACATCCCATGCCAACCAACAGCCTAATGTCATAACATGTTATCTGACATTATATCCTCATAAGATTCAACTAATCTTCACAATCTTGATCAGCATGCAATCTTCATAATATATGTACCTTTGCTACAGAATCCATAGACAAGTACTCCCCCTGTCATGGTTAACTAATGCTCTAGGTGGAGATGAACATTTGAGTACACTTGATGAGTACATTCAAATGATGTACTTTCACTTTTGGAGTACACAAACAAGTATCCTGACTAGTTTGACTCTGCTCACAAACTCCACGATTTCTCAGCTTACTTAAAAGCTTTACTGAGAACCAATCTCTTCAAGAGATACTTACAACAGAAGTAAGAACAGCCAAAAAAAATTTTTGAACAGCTCAACTTATCTGACGCAATTCCTCTGCCATTACATCCACTAGTGGTTGTTGATACTAGTGAAGTCTTCCACATTCGTAGTCATGCTTTTCCAGACATACTACTAACACAAGGTCAAAATCTCCACATTCTAATCCACACAGTCAGACACACTTCTTTTGACAAAAATGCTTGAGCATCAACCTCCATATGCGCAATCTCAATCAGCAATCATGATGTTACAACATCATTAGAGACATCAGCTTCTCATTACCATTCAAAGGACTCTCTCTCCCCAAGCTTTTCTCCTGGCTTTAGTAGGGCCCTCCATCATCCAACTATCCAAAGACAGTCATTCCCTATCATTCTCCCGTATGATAAATTGGAATACTCCTGATCAGTTGATGAGTATCTTCACCTTCAGACTTCCAAGCAATCAATACCTGATCTGTTTCAGTCTTCTCTACATTCTCCATCCAAGGCAGACCTTCTACTTCATCATTTTCCCGTATGACTATGTAGACGCTCCTTAGGCATAATGTATGCACCAAGCTTCAGAACCAGAACAAAATCATCCTTCACCAAGGATATTCATCCAGATAATGTCTCAACACAAGTTAGAACATTTTCCACACACCAAGATATCATCACCATGATTCTTGATATGCTCCACCAACTGGACTTACTATTGCATAGTAATCCAAAGAACTAGAGAATAAAACTCTCATCCACCTTCAAGAAGAATAATCTCCTTGAGTCTTCAACTCATCACCCTTCTGCCCAAGAGTAACTTGTTCCAAGACAATCCTCAATAATAACCAGCTGCCACACTCTGATTATCTTGATTCTTCGAATCCACTTCTGAGATCAACCAAATGCCACAGTTTGATCACCTCATTCACGAATCCTCATATGAAAATAGCCAAATGCCACATTTTGACCTTTTTCACGTTTGTCAGAACTCTCACACAGATATCTTGATCCACCAAGGAAACTTGATCTTCAAGTCACATGTTCCACTTGCTCAAAAGCAAACACACTTAGACTCCCTAAGCCATGGTCATGTAACATCTTCTCCTTCCTACAGCTCCAGCAAACTGCCATGAGAATGATCTTTTTGAAGCATCTTATTGTTCATTCCTGTAGATCACCCTATCATAAGCTGAAGTGCCACATCACCAGCTGAGACTTCTGATGTTAAGCTAGATGTCAGAACATTATGACATCCAACTGTTGAATTCAGCTCTTCCTTCTGCCACTCAGAAGAACCTCCTCCCTTTGCAGAAACAGATTTCCATGCTCTCATAGACTTGATTCAACAATCAAATTTGAGTAGACAACCTCCATCCTGCTCAGTAACTCCAAAGACTTTAAACCTACCACATCTGAATCTTCAAACAATAAGTAGTCCAAGACTACCCCATAACTACCAAGTAATGCCACTTCTAAATGCACTATAGAACACACAATCATATTGTTATGATTGTTTCACAGAGTTCTCAATTACCAACACACCACGAAGAGAAATAAACAGCCACATAGAGAAAAGTATATTCTCGACACTTCAACAGTCCTGCACTTTTACATCAGACATATACATAGTCTCCCGTCAATGTATTTTGTCATTAGTTGAATGCACACCCTTATCAACAACAGACATATACTTAACTCCTGTCAAGGTAACCTTCTCACACAACCAGCATTTGCTAATACTTCTTCAAGCCATCATGACACTCACTCATACAAGCCTTCCAGGTTAGGTCAGTGTCTTGATCTTTTACTCCAACCTGAGTAAAGAACTGAAATGTTGTTTCAACATCAGTTCTGACATTAGTCTGAATCACATTAAATATCTCCTATGGATTTGGAGACTACAACCATACTAATCTACACACGAGAACCTATCAACTTCCACACTCTTCCAAAGGCTTCTTCTTATAAGCACAAGATTCAAACCTCTTGTCTAACTTAAGAGTGATAACTGCCATCCTTCTGCATAAACAAACTGCTACTTTCAATTCTTCGAGCCACAAAACTGGAAGAGTTCATTCCAACTAATGCAGACACCAATTGACCACAGGCTGATTTACACTGCTACACAAAATCTTGGACGCATTTTCCTTATAATATGGTCCTCATGCAGTTTAGCTCAAACAAGGATCAACTCCTTCTCTTCTGCTATCCGGATTACTACCTTTTCTTCAACCAGCACATCTGAGATGTTATGACATAATAAACATCATCTCAAAAATTGTTCAACTTCACAGCTTCAGTGATCCTTCAAAGCAACTACAATCTAATAGGTCTTAGACTTAGCATTTACCATCAACTGCTAATGTGTAGCGCGATGTCAAGACATTAGAATTGACATATTAAGCTCAACTTCTTTCTTGATGAAACTTCCTCTAAGCTTAAGAGATGACTTATCAAGATCTTCACTGCCGCATGAAAGATTTGACAGTGATACTCTTTTGCTTTGGCTCTACCCTCTTCTTTCACCATCAAGCAAACATAAATAAGGAATCACTGTTCTGGATAGATTGGTCTTCAATGTTTACTATATTCTGAAACTTCCATGTCATACACTCTTTAATAAGATCCATTCACCTTTTGATCACTTCTTTCCCAAAACAAAGATATGAGATAATCCTCAAGTATCTTTGGCATCTCTAACCAACCGGTTGAAGCTGTCTTGCATAGACTACAAAATCAGATAATTTCCTGCTGAGGAGACCAAACCCTAATGTCTTTCCAAGAGAATACCTTCCTAGAATCTCACCACCAGAGATACTAGAACCAACTAGGGTTACATCAGATACCATGCAGCGGAACACACAATAACTCCTCACCAACCTTCAGGCACTACTCAATAATCCTTGCACACCAAGTGCCAATAAATCAAACTCCCAACAACAGTTCTCCACCAAAGCTACACAACAGACAGGTCCAATACATACCCTGTCATGAATAGTCCATCCTTCACTCCAAGGGATCACACAAACAACTATATGAGCTGACCAAGTCCATAACTCAGCAAAACTATCTTCCTTGCTCATGAACCAGAAAGTATCTTCCCTAGATCTCATCCAGAAATAGACAGGATGCCTGCTTTGATACCAATTGAAATTCTGGTACAGATGTGTGATGTCTCGTACAATGTCACAACATCACAATCTGCTGTATGAACAAGGCAATAATAGTAACAGTAAATCAACACAAGGATTGTTCACCCAGTTCGGTTCAACAACCTACATCTGGGGGTATACCAAGCCAGGAAGGAAGTCCACTATTAGTAGTATCAAATTACAGACTCAACAGACCAGTTGACAATCTACCTAATTCTATCACTACCCAATGACCCTTCTACCTAAGTCCTCCCTAGGTAAGAGACTCCATCTCACTCCCAATCATCGCAATGATGTCTAGCAGTTAACAACTCTGCTACTGCATCAACAGCTTGATTACCAACAACTTTTCAATCATAGACACATAAACGTCACCCGCACATTGGAGTTGCTTCAAAGCTTCCTCCAAGAACAATACCTAACTCATTACCTACATGTTTCTGAGTAATAACACAGTGACCATCTCACAACCCGAGTGGTTCACTTTGACAAAGCCCTAATGATCTACATCTTGGACCCGTATCCATTCTAGATTACATGTATTCTATTTATAACCTTTTTCCCAATTGGATTTGGGCTTTAAATCTCAGCATATTAACTGCTACAAATCTGCAGAAGATTCTGCTACTAAATAGATCTTCCATTAAATCTTCAATCAAATCTTTAATTAAATCTTTTAGCCTTAAAAACAGCAACAAGATCTGCTCCAAATCTGATTGTAACAGAATATATCTATTCCATGATATTCTCCTGCAATCTCTCAATCAGATCTTATTCTTAACAAACTTGCACACGCGCTGCCCTAAAACTTACCAAACTGATGTTCTGTCATCTGATGTCATGACATCGGGTTTGACATCAGCACAAATCTGCAACCCTTAAAAACTTAACATAACCAGAATTTTAACTAAACATAACAAGGCTGTTAAAAACTCATGTTGAAACATCAACCATGACATCAACATTGTTTTACCAAAATTCTAGCCAACTACAAGAATTAACAGTCATTTTGTTGAAGATGATATGGGGGACGCTCTTGGTATTGCGGTTGGGTGTATGGCATGTTTGGATGGATAATGGGTTGGTAATTTTGCTGGGTAGGGGGTTGTGAGTAACATGGCCTTGGAGGTGGGTTAGACGTTGAGGCTTCTTGTGTGTAGGTGGTCTGGCGTGGGTCGTATAAATACCTGTCTTTGGAGACAAACCTAATTGCAACCGATATGTACCAAGCCATGTAATTATTTGTTGGTATAGATGGGGTTGGCATCACCGGCTCACGTAAGACATAGTGGCTGCGGTTCATCCATTTACGACGCTCAGTCTTTGCAAAATCCTTCCAGTCCCTAAACTCTCATTGATCATTAACTCTTTTTAGATGCCATTTACTGATGTCAACAGGCAGATCTGGGATGTCTTGATGCATTCCAAATTGCAGTTTGACACGATAACTGTTGTGCAGCTCCACAGTTGTGAATCTAATGATCGGGACACATGCAGTCCAAATGGCAGCATCTTCGTCGCTGACTTCATGTAGGTCTTCCATGCCTAGGTATGGACGCCATATGAACTGCAGAATAGAAAAATATTAGATAGTAAAATATATGAAATAAAAGAAGAGAAATGTTTAGGCGGACTTACATCTGCGGGTGTTAGGTGATCCAAAAGATTACGGTATTGAATGATACAATGTTTGGGACATCTATTGTAACTCATTCCCTTAGCCGACCATCTAAAAAAAATTAAGTTTTTAGTTGAGAATGTTAGACACAATTATTTTTAAGGATAAAAAAAAAATTAAGTTAATAACTTACTTTTGTGCAAACGGGAAGGAAAAGTCGTTGTCGTTGACAGGCGCTAGGGATGGCAATCTAGACCAGCCCCAAGCTTGTAGCTCTCGATGCAGCATCTAGCAAGTCGGCACCCAAAAGCTCCTCACAAATTGATGGGTCAAGGTTTGTACTTCCATTGACTGCCTTACCATCGATACGCAAACCGAGTAACATATACACATCTTCTAGGGTCACGGTACATTCACCGGTTGGAAAAAAGAAGGTGTGTGTCTCCGGGCGCCACCTTTCTTGCAAAGCTAGTATAAACTTTGCATCTACCGAATAACACATAATTTTGCTTACATGTCCGAAACCGGCGAAATCAATATACGGTTGTATTAGTTTGTCGGGTGCAACATATTCATGGGAACGAGACCGAAATCTAGAAACTTCCTGCGTAATTATAGATTTAGAAATAAAATAATTAGGCAGACCAAAAAAATAATAGACCAAAAAAACAACAAACACAAAATAAAAAGTAGATACATAAAAGTAACGCTTACATAATCAGCGATATTTGCGACAGTTCCTCTATGTGTTTCACCCATTGTCAACAAAGACATCTCAAATGATCAAATGACAGACAAATAATTTACTTTAGATATTATGTATCAATGCTATAGATTTCTCTCAGATGATTTTCTCTGCGAATCTTATGGTAGCTATATATAGGCTTCAGATGGATTCTTTGCAAATATTCTGCCTGAACCAAGTCGCCAGTCCTATTGGCGAGCATGCACAACGCATGAACCAAGTCGCCAGTCCCTTGGGCGACTAACCCTAATGTGTAGCCTGTGCCCTAGACTGAAGCATGCCTCATGCATGCACAACATGCTGGCGACACAGTAATAAAAGACCGTAACATGTCGCCAATTCCAACATGCTCGATCAGATATTAAACGACAACGATGAGGGTGACGAAGAACTGTCCGTACATCCCGATAATGTCCATCGTCCGCCTCAACATATGACAGACATGGAATTGAAAAATGATGCACCATCCGCAGATATATTTCACAACCCTTATATGTGGTCAGGGAACGAATTAAAAGAAGGAGACATGTTGCGAACTAAAGAAGATTGTGTACGAGCCATAAAAAAATTTCACATGGATAACTCTGTTGATTACAGTGTCCATAAAATGGATTCGAGAAGGTATGTAATTATTTGTCATAATCCTCTTTGCAAGTTTCGACTTTCAGCTACTTACACAAAGAGAAGTGATTGCTGGAAGATAACTTCCATACAACCACTTCATAATTGCACTGCGACAAATATTGACCAAGATCACCGAAACTTAAGCACATATTTGATATATCAATACATTTTTCCCATTGTTAGTAAGGATTCGTCCGTCAAAGTGAGTATAATCATATCTCACATTGTGATGAGGTATAATTATACTCCCTCTTATAAGAAGGCGTGGATTGCAAGGACAAAGGCTGTTGAAAGGGTCTTTGGCAACTGGGAGGATTCGTACAAGGAATTACCCCGATTTTTGGTTGCCCTAAAGACATACGCACCGGGAACTATTACAATCATGCAGACAGTGCCGGCATGCAGGCCAAATGGTACCATTGTTGACGAAAATGTCATCTTCCACCGTCTCTTTTGGTCATTTCATCCATGCATAAGAGGTTTTGCATTCTGCAAACCTATTATTCAAATTGATGGAACATGGCTATACGGAAAATACAAGGGCACCTTGCTTATGGCTGTTGCACAAGACGACAACAGTAATGTCTTTCCTATAGCATTTGCTTTGGTTGAGGGTGAAACCGCTTCTGCTTGGGGTTTCTTCCTTAAGAATCTGAGAACACATGTCGCTCCATAATCCAACCTCTGTTTGATTTCAGACAGACATGCTGCTATAGAGAGTGCTTACAATAACCATGATAACGGGTGGCATAATCCTCCTTCTACTCATGTATATTGCATTAGACATATTCAACAAAACTTCATGCGTGCAATCAAAGACAAGTACATTAGAAAACAGGTTATGAATGCTGGTTATGCGCTAACTCAACCAACATTTCAATACTACCTTAACGAAATAAGGATGTCAAATGCAGATGTCGGAAGCTGGTTGGATAACATTCCACTTGAAAGGTGGACAAGATCTTTTGATGGGGGCTGTCGATGGGGTCACATGACAACAAACCTTGTGGAGTCCATGAATGGAGTATTCAAAGGAATAAGAAACCTTCCAATCACTGCTTTGGTGAGATCAACCTATTATAGGCTAGCATCACTTTTCGCAACAAGAGGTGAAAGATGGAGTGCAGTGTTAACGTCTGGTCAAGTATACAGTGAGAGCGTTATGAAATTGATGAAGAATGATGCTATCAAAGCTAGCGCACATGCAGTTACAATCTTTGACCGACATAGGCAATCATTCAGTGTACAAGAAACAATGGATTTTAATGAGGGGAGACCCAATTTATCGTATGCTGTCAGGCTAAACAGAGGTTGGTGTGATTGTGGCAGGTTCCAGGCCCTCCGTGTACCATGCTCACATGCCATTGCAGCATGCGCACATGCTCGTCAAGATGGTTATGGCTATCTATCTGATGTTTACAAGGTGGTTAATGTTATGAATGTATACAACAAAGGCTTCGCAGTGCTACCAATGGAGGATTATTGGCCTCCATACCAAGGTGAAATAGTTTGGCACAACGATGAAATGAGAAGAAAGAAAAAAGGGTGCCCAAATAGCAAGCGTATAAGAACCGAAATGGATATCGTTGATAAAATGATACGACTATGCAGTATCTGTCGTTAGCCCGGCCACAACAAAAAAAATTGTCCCAATGTTGGAGGAACATCTGCATCATAATTTATCTTATCTTTTCGTTTGTTGTAACCAAATGTTTTCATTAATGCATTTCTCTTTGTTATAACAATTTAAACAACATACAACAATAAGTTGATTGATACCTTGTATGTTCCAAAACATCATGTGGATCGGTGGCTTGTCTCGCAAAAAAATAACTATACCCAACGGCGACGATACATTTTATGAGTAAAACAAAGTTGTGAGAAGAGATGTGGAACAAACCAAGCTTAACACCCCTATTTATAGTGAAAATTTTCAGTTTGAAGGGTGTCTCTGTAACACCCCACTTTCCCATTTTAAAAATAAGCAAAATATTCTATGAAATAATCAGAGTCTTTACACCAAAATAAAGTAGGATGCCACATTTGCAAAAACAGCATCAAAACTCCTTTATTAAATGAAATAAACAGCGGAAAAATTATTCATTTATTCAATTTACGGCCATCTGCCAATAACACCAAAATCCCACATAAAATCGTGGTCCACCAAAATATTCACCCAAACTAAAGATACGTAACAAAAGAATAACAAATAACAAAATGAATGAAATCCCCAAAATCCCGTGTTACGTATCAGAGCACTCCTATAGACTCGATCAGCAACACCAATATCCAAGTTAGCTAAGTACCTGGATTATCTGTACTTCCGAAGAAGCACAGACACAATAACAACAACAAAGGGGTGAGAAATCACGTTCAAATATTATAGGTGAATAAATACATGATAAACAGGTAGTCATCATACACAAGCATTCATCAATCATCAAACACGGCCTACTGCCCAATATCATCATCAACATCAATTAATAATGTAATGCGACACAACATTATGCATGCGGTACCGACTCATTGGGTCATTCAATCGAACCCCGGATAGATCACATACACCTCTACTTGGCAATGATCTATCCCTACCATTCTCCACATAGGAGTACGGATGAATCGCATACACTCCTCTTGAGCAACGACTCATCCCACCAATCACCATGAATATGCAAGACTCAATATTGACAACAAAACATGTATACAACATAAATACATGCACACGATCCTCCTGACCGCACCATATATATCAACAACACCAACGATACACAATTTTCTTTAAACACACCAAGTACTCAATTACTTAATTAATTAATTAAAAATTATTAAAATTACTATTTTCATCACCAATATCTTATTTCCCAGCACCTAGCACCTATTCCCAACCTCTCAAACCGAAGGAAACCGAATCAGACGCGAAAACAGGAAAGAATTCGCGAAATGGTAAGATTCTGCAACTCCTCTGGCCATACACGTATTGCCCCATGCCATACGCGTATGCCAGCTCGCTCGCCCAACTCGTACGCGTACTGCCTCCTTTCGTACGCGTATTGCCTCACAATGCCCAAGTCCTTACGCGTATGCCTTGTGCCGTACGCGTACGGACAGAGACGTCTTATCACTGAATTTTCCACATTCCAATACCATACGCGTATTGCCCTCTCTTACGCGTACTGCCTAGCTCCCTTACGCGTATGGCTCCCTTTCCTTCACTCCCATACATGTATGGCCTAGCCCCATACGCGTATGGCCCGATCTATTACGCATTTCACCAGAGACCTCACCATTCTGCATTTTGCTACGATTTTCACATTTTTCCACTTCTAATCAGTCCTATAATCGTTTCTACATTGATTTTAGGTCCAATTTTCATCTTCACACTAGTATCTAGAATTACTACAGATATTATAAGCCTAAAATCTCAATTCGTCTCCCCCAAATCGAATTCAAAAATGATAGATCTGCAACAATTGTTCATACAACAGCAACAACAACCAACATTCATAAAAATACATATCAATTCATTTACGATTCTCAGAATCACAACCAGCATATACAACCATCATCAATTCAACAGTTTGCATACAAATTTCCTACGGGGTTAAGGACTCCCCACTACCTGATCATGAAATAAACACCAATATTAAACCCGTTTCTCCCCCTTACCTCGAATTCTTCCTTAATTCCTGCGAAAATTGGTGAAGATTCTTGCCCTAGTGCTCCCTTGTTCATCCTCTCCTTAGCCTTTTCTCTTTCTATCTCTAAAATTCTGATTATTCTAACTTTTACCAATTTCCACTAATTAAGCTCCAATTACCAAACTACCCTCACTAATTCCATTAACCCAATATTCACTTAATTATATTAGGTCCTATTTTACTAAATAATCTAAATAATAATTATAATAACCAAAACAATAATAATACTAATAGTAATAATAATAATATGAAATATACTATTATAATAATAATAATATTTTCATATTACTAATATCACCCCCTACGCACTCAAACATGCACCCTAACCAAAGCCAACGATTAAAATAAAACCGGACGTCTAAATAAGTAAAATGGGGTGTTGCAACTCTCCCCCACTTAAATTATTTTCGTCCTAAAAAATTACCTGATGGAAACAATTCTGGATACGACTCTCGCATCCTGCTTTCCAATTCCTAGGTCACACTGCCTCCTGCAGCACCTCTCCAAGCTACTCTCACCAGAGGTATCTCCTTTCCTCTGAGTTGTTTCATCTTACGATCTTCGATCCTCAACGACATCGTTTCTACAGTAAGATTCTCCCTGATCTGGACTTCGTCCCTCTGAATCACATGAGACGGATCCGAAACATACTTTCGAAGCTGCGACACATGAAACACGTCATGCAGGTTCGAAAGTTCTGGTGGCAACGCCACTCTATAAGCAACTGCACCAACCCTCTGCAAGATTTGATACGGTCCAATAAACTTAGGATCCAACTTCTTGGATTTCAAAGCATGACCCACACCGGTCACTGGGTTAACTCTTAGGAACACGTGATCACCTTCACTGAATTCTAACTCTTTCCTCCGATTATCATGGTAACTTTTCTGTCTACTCTGAGGCGCTTTCATCTTTTCACGGATCATCTGAATTGTCTCAGTAGTCTGTTGCACAATTTCTGGTCCAAGCGCCACATTCTCACCTGTTTCATACCAACACAGAGGTGTTCTACACCTCCTACCATACAAAGCTTCAAAAGGTGCCATTCCGATGCTAGAATGGTGACTGTTATTATACGTGAACTCGACCAATGGCAAATGAGTATCCCACGCACCACCTTTTTCCAATACACAGGCCCTCAACAAATCCTCCAATGACTGAATGGTCCTCTCTGATTGACCATCAGTCTGTGGATGATAAGTCGAGCTTAACTTCAACTTAGAACCCAAGGCTTCCTGCAGACTCCTCCAAAATTCTGAAGTAAACCTCGAATCTCTATCCGACACTATGCTTGACGGAACACCATGCAACTTCACAATTATTCTGATATAGATTTCCGCTAGCTTCGACAACGGGAAGCTGATGTTAATTGGTATAAAATATGCGGATTTCGTAAGTCGATCCACCACTACCCAAATAGCATCAAAGCCTCTCGCCGTATTTCGCAAACCAGTCACAAAATCCATTGCAATACTGTCCCATTTCCACTCAGGAATTTCCAACGGTTGCATCAGTCCAGAAGGTTTCTGATGCTCCACTTTTGACTTCTGACATGTCAAACAAGCATAGACAAACTGAGCTATGTCCTTCTTCATACTGGACCACCAACACAACTTCTTCAAATCATGATACATCTTTGTAGCTCCCGGATGAATACTCAAGCTACTCCGATGACTTTCCTCTAATATTGCCTTTTCAATTCCTCATTATCCGGCACACAAATTCTGTCCCGAAATCTCAGCACACCAACATTATCCACTTTAAAGTCACTATCAGGGTCATCTCCTCTTGTAGGCATCAAGTCTACCAATTTCACATCCCATTTCTGATTTTCCTTAATCACATCCAAAAAGTCATTATTCACTTTCAGCATACCCAATCCGATACTTCCTGGTGTAGTTTCACAAACCATGCTCAAATCTCTGAACTGTTCAATCAATTCCAGTTCCTTCACCATTAACGCAGACATATGGATTGTCTTCCGACTCAGAGCATCTGCCAAAACATTAGCTTTACCGGGATGGTAACTCAAATTAAAGTCATAGTCTTTCAAGAATTCTAACCATCTTCTCTGCCTCATATTTAATTCCTTCTGATCGAACAAATACTTCAAACTCTTGTGATCACTAAACACTTCAAATCTCAATCCATACAAATAATGCCTCCAGATTTTTAACACGAATACCACTGCAGCTAATTCAAGATCATGAGTTGGATAGTTCCTTTCATGCACCCTTAATTGTCTTGAAGCATAAGCCACTACCTTACCCTCTTACATCAACACACCGCCTAATCCCATCTTAGACGCGTCACAATACACTACGAAAGAATCATTTGGACTTGGCAAAATCAACACTGGCACCGTAGTCAATCTCTTCTTCAGTTCCTCAAAACTTTCACAAGCAGCATCCCAGACGAAAGCTTGATTCTTCCTGGTCAGCTAAGTCAACGGCAACGCCAATTTAGAAAACCCTTCAATGAACCTGCTATAGTAACCTGCTAAACCCAAAAAGCTTCTAATCTCCGTTGCGGTCTTCGGAGTTTCCCACTGAAGTACTGCACTTACTTTAGAGGGATCCACTGCTATACCATCACCAGAAATCACATGGCCCAAGAAACTCACGGTCTTTAACCAAAATTCATACTTCGAGAACTTTGCAAACAGTTTATTATCCTTTAACACCTGCAATGCAATTCTCAAGTGACCTGCGTGCTCTTTGTCAGACTTAGAATAAATCAGTATATCATCAATAAATACCACAATAAACTGATCCAGATACGAATGGAAAATACGATTCATATATTCCATAAATACACCCGGCGCGTTAGACACTCCGAAAGGTATCACTGCATATTCGTAATGTCCATAGCGAGTTCTGAAAGCAGTCTTCTGAATATCACCTTCCTTTACTCTAATCTGATGGTAACCCGACCTCAGATCAATTTTGCTGAAAACACGAGCTCCTACCAGCTGATCCATTAAGTCATCAATCCTAGGAAGTGAATACTTATTCTTAATGGTTACTTTATTCAACTGACGGTTGTCAATGCACATACGCATACTACCATCCTTCTTCTTCACCAACAACACTGGAGCTCCCCACGGCGACACACTTGGTCTGATAAACTTCTTATCGAGTAATTCCCCGACCTGAGATTTCAACTCTGCCAACTCTGATGCAGACATCCTATACGGTGCCATAGAGATAGGTTTGGTACCCGGTACAAGATCAATAGCGAATTCAACTTCTCTTGTCGGAGGAAATTCTATAATGTCATCTGGAAACACTTCAGGAAATTCATTAACTACAGGAAATTCATTAACTGAAGTCTTACTTTCAATAGACAACGAGGCAAATACTGCAAACAGCTTCGCTTCATCTTCCAACAACGCCCTCAACTCCTTGCTAGATAGCAAATCTGCTAATGCTTCCTCTTCAGGAGTAAGAAACAGTAATGTCTTCCTGAAGAAATCAATATAAACCCGGTTGAACTCCAACCAGTTCATCCCCAAAATAACATCAAGATTACCGAGTGGCAAATAAATCAAGTCCACTCTAAAATCTCTACCAAACACGGTCAGCGGACACTTCAAACACACCAAAGAAGTAACCACGGAACCAATAGATAGAGTTTTAATCGTTATCCTCTGCTCTAGAGTAGATGGCACAATCCCTAATCTCTTCACACAGTCAACAGAAATAAACGAGTGCGTTGCACCCGTGTCAATGATAGCAATCAAAGGAACATCATTAATAAAGCAAGTACCTTTGACTGAACGCTCCTCCTCAGTGGATTGGGCTCCCACTAAGGCAAACACCTTCCCACTAGTCTGAGATGCCTGAGACTTCTTCGGCTTCTCACAGTGAGTGCTGATGTGACCCTTCTCACCATAATTATAACAAGTAGGCATAGTGGCTCTGCAATAAGCTATAACATGACCTGCTTTGCCACACTTGAAACACTTCTTCACCTCAGTCTGATAGTTGTTAGCACGGTGACCCGCGCCACCAAATTTGAAGCACTTGAGAGTAACAGTACCTGCTCCCTTCTCCTTTGGCTTCTTCCCCACATCAGTTTTCTGTTTCCCCTTATTAGCTGGAGCACTGTAAGGAGTTCCTCCAAATCTCTGCTTGTTTTTCTTCTCATTCACAGCTTTGTAATGAGCAATTTTGGCCCTGTTGTCATTATCATAAATTCTGCTTCTGCTTACCAGCTCTGGATAGTTTCTTATCTTCTGACAAGCAATCCCCAATTTGATCTCGGGACGCAGCCCATTCTCAAACTTCAAACACTTCGACGTCATAGCTTCTTTAGTATTATAATGAGCACAATACTAAACTAGCTCCTCAAACTTAGCAGCATACTCAACAACTGTCTTGTCACCCTGCTTCAGCTCCAAAAATTCCACCTCTTTAGCACTACGGATGTCTTCCGGAAAATACTTTTCCAGAAACTCAGCTTGAAACACAGCCCAAGTAATCTCAGTACCTGCAGCTTCCAATCTCTGGCGACTGTTGTCCCACCAAGCCTCAGCCTCTCCTTCCAGCATATGAGTACCAAACCGTACCTTCTGAGCATCACTGCATCCCATGGTCCTGAAGATCTTCTCCACAGCCTTCAGCCATTTCTGTACAGCCTCTGGATCCAAGATACCTCCCTCATATGTAGGCGGCTTGTTGCTCTGAAACTGTGCTAAGTCACGAAACTGAGCACCTCTGCCCTGGTTGGCATTCTCCACAGCTTGTGCCATGGCTTGCAAAGCAGCAGCAAGAACAGCATCATTCCTCCCTGCCATACTGGACAACAATCATCACACGATCAGAACACACAAACAACTTCTATCCTAAGGACAGACTCAACTAGAACACCTGGTCGGACAGACCGACCTGCTCTGATACCAATTGTAACACCCCACTTTCCCATTTTAAAAATAAGCAAAATATTCTATGAAATAATCAGAGTCTTTACACCAAAATAAAGTAGGATGCCACATTTGCAAAAACAACATCAAAACTCCTTTATTAAATGAAATAAACAGCGAAAAAATTATTCATTTATTCAATTTACGGCCATCTGCCAATAACACCAAAATCCCACATAAAATCGTGGTCCACCAAAATATTCATCCAAACTAAAGATACGTAACAAAAGAATAACAAATAACAAAATGAATGAAATCCCCAAAATCCCACGTTACGTATCAGAACACTCCTATGGACTCGATCAGCAACACCAATATCCAAGTTAGCCAAGTACCTGGATTATCTGTACTTCCGAAGAAGCACAGACACAACAACAACAACAAAGGGGTGAGAAATCACGTTCAAATATTATAGGTGAATAAATACATGATAAACAGGTAGTCATCACACACAAGCATTCATCAATCATCAAACACGGCCTACTGCCTAATATCATCATCAACATTAATTAATAATGTAATGCGACACAACACCATGCATGCGGTACCTACTCATTGGGTCATTCAATCGAACCCTGGATAGATCACATACACCTCTACTTGGCAATGATCTATCCCCACCATTTTCCACATAGGAGTACGGATGAATCGCATACACTCCTCCTGAGCAACGACTCATCCCACCAATCACCATGAACATGCAAGACTCAATATGCACAACAAAACATGTATACAACATAAATACATGCACACGATCCTCCTGACCGCACCATACATATCAACAACACCAACGATACACAATTTGCTTCAAACACACCAAGTACTCAATTACTTAATTAATTAATTAAAAATTATTAAAATTACTATTTTCATCACCAATATCTTATTTCCCAGCACCTGACACCTATTCCCAACCTCTCAAACCGAAGGACACCGAATCGGACGCGAAAACGGGAAAGAATTTGCGAAATGGTAAAATTCTGCAACTCCTCTGGCCATACGCGTATTGCCCCATGCCATACGCGTATGCCAGCTCGCTCGCCCAACTCGTACGCGTACTGCCTCCTTTCGTACGCGTATTGCCTCACAATGCCCAAGTCCTTACGCGTATGCCTTATGTCGTACGCGTACGGACAGAGACGTCTTATCACTGAATTTCCCAAATTTCAATACCATACGCGTATTGCCCTCTCTTACGCGTACTGCCTAGCTCCCTTACGCGTATGGCTCCCTTTCCTTCACTCACATACGCGTATGGCCTAGCCCCATACGCGTATGGCCAGATCTATTACGCATTTCACCAGAGACCTCACCATTCTGCATTCTGCTACGATTTTCACATTTTTCCACTTCTAATCAGTCCTATAATCGTTTCTACATTGATTTTAGGTCCAATTTTCATCTTCACACTTGTATCTAGAATTACTACAGATATTATAAGCCTAAAATCTCAATTCGTCTCCCCCAAATCGAATTCAAAAATGACAGATCTGCAACAATTGTTCATACAACAGCAACAACAACCAACATTCATAAAAATACATATCAATTCATTTAGGATTCTCAGAATCACAACCAGCATATACAACCATCATCAATTCAACAGTTTGCATACAAATTTCCTATAAGGTTAAGGACTCCCCACTACCCGATCATGAAATAAACACCAATATTAAACCCGTTTCTCCCCCTTACCTCGAATTCTTGCTTAATTCCTGCGAAAATTGGTGAAGATTCTTGCCCTAGTGCTCCCTTGTTCTTCCTCTCCTTAGCCTTTTCTCTTTCTATCTCTAAAATTCTGATTATTCTAACTTTTACCAATTTCCACTAATTAAGCTCCAATTACCAAACTACCCTCACTAATTCCATTAACCCAATATTCACTTAATTATATTAGGTCCTATTTTACTAAATAATCTTAATAATAATTATAATAACCAAAACAATAATAATACTAATAGTAATAATAATAATATGAAATATACTATTATAATAATAATAATATTTTCATATTACTAATATCACCCCCCACGCACTCAAACACGCACCCTAACCAAAGCCAACGATTAAAATAAAACCGGACGTCTAAATAATTAAAATGGGGTGTTACAGTCTCCACTTGGATTGGCGACTTGGTTTAACCATTACAGTGTGTCGCCAATTGCACTGGCGACTTGGAAGGGTGTCTCCAGTTGCATTGGCGACATGGTTAGACCTCTACAAGGGAGTCGCCAATTTCAATGGCGACATAGTTCAAACCAAAACCCTAATCGGAGCATTTTGGAAATATTTTTGAAACATAGGTTATTTAGAGAATTTTTTTCCAAAATTAGGGGTATTTACGTAAAAAAATTCTAATAATTTCCATTCTCTGATTTAGTGATAATAAAAAAAATCTGTGAGTACATATGACATTTATCTATGGTTTTATGTGATTTTTATGCATAGAAAAATTTAGTGCATATTTTAAAAACTAAATAGAGGTGTATGTTTTTTTATCGGTCGTTGAAGAAAGTAAATGTATTTTTTTTGTAATTTTAAAATGTAGAAAATCCTAGATCATCAATTTGGTTGTTCTTTAGTCAGAACATTATAGCATGACTCAAATAGTAACTAAGGAGACATTCTTATCTTAATTTTCATGTATTAAATACATTAAGATCTAAATTATATATATATATATATATATATATATATATATATATATATATATATATATATATATATATATATATTTGTTGTGTTTCATATATTTAAATACATTAAAGATCTAATGTTGAAACAAAAAATAATCAACATCATAATATATTTATTAAAGTATCTCATTATAATTTGAGATAACTTATATGAGCAAACGAAGATAAGAATAATTGCATTATAATATACAAATATTCATTTTATTTTATCATAAAAATATAATTTGGAAGGCAAGAGAAATATAAATAATAATTTAAAAGTAAATTATAGAGTAGAAACTATACTTTATGAGCACAAATAACATTATATGCTTAGACGCGATGCTATAATTATTTGTAGACTTAATCCTCCTCTGCTATCAGTCTATATTGACAAATATTGTCAATACACCTCATAACTAGAGGGAAGGTCTTCTCCGGACAATCAATATGTTCAACGCAAGGAATGCGAAAGGGACCACGATAATGATAACGACCTGCATTGTAGAAGAAATAAAGAAAGATGAATGTTACTATAAGGTGATAATTATAAGATAAAATTTAAAATGTGAAAAAGGACATACCACCACTACTAGTTACAACAAGAAATAAAGAAAGAAATATGACAAGAGCATAAACAAACATGACAAATTGAGCCATATTTTTTCTCCTTAACATGTAATAAATATGATTATTTTTGTGTGTTTTATAGTAAAATTTCATTCTTTGTCAACTTCAATTGATTTGTTTTTAGCACTTACAACTTGCAAGAAGCCATATATAAAATTGGAGTTAGTATTAAAGATCCCATAAAATCTCGATGGACAACAAATTTTAATATTTTTTATTAAACTTATATATTTGTATGTCTTTTAGCTTTCGTAATAGATATGTGGAAATCTAAAAAGAGAAATAAAAATAATCAATGTTCAAAAAATTAGTTGTTTAAAAAACACATCCAAGAGGTGAAACAATATATTTATAAATTAAAAGTATTATAGAATGATATATTTATTTATTTTTTAAGTTGTGCTTGTCAAAAAGTACAGGGTGCAGAGAGATTCAGATATGTTAGTAGGTATATAATAATTTGGATAGTGAGAGCTTACTCACGATAGCAAGAAGCCCTATACGGTGGTTTTTGAGGCTATTTAAGGAACTAACTCACGTAAGGCGGGAGACCCCGTTGGTAGCCGACACTGTTGGGTTGTAGGCGGGCGGTTAGGTTGATAGTGTGTTACGGTTACTGGAAGTGTAATGCATTTTGAGTAGTGGAAAGTGTGTTTGACTTAGAGTCCGTCCTTCCTCCCGAGGGATAATGTATTTATAGGAGTTCTCAGCTCCAAGGGCTTTCACCTTCTTGACGTTCTCTTCATTGTTCCCCTCTTACAAGAGGAGGTTATTGATTGCATATCTTCTAGGAGTCAGTGGAAACTCTTTCTTACTTGACTCCGACGTTCGAGGGGCCCCATTGGGTGAATCTCTTAGATTCCGCCTGGGCGGCCCAATTGTTGGGTGATTTTACCAAATACAACACTACACAGTCCCTCAGGCACGAGGACTTTTCCGTAAAAATGTGAAGTGTTTAAAAATTACCCCCTCTTTAGGATACGCCCATCGTCCCATTGAAAGTTCTATCAATTGAAAACGGTCTCATTTGGTGGCGATGCTCCTCCCTCATGGGCAAGTAAAATAATATGCGAGTCCCTCAGTCGGGGGCGGGTGAGATAACAGGTGGGATATTTGCTATAATTATCGACCAATGAGTCAGCGTCCAAGTGTCCTACGTTTAACTAAGGTATGTTAACCTGAGACGTCAATCAATCATGCTACAAACATGTTTTTCTTCATTTAATGTAATAAATGATGGCTTGCTATTCGAAATTGCAAACTTTAGTGGCACGTGTAGGTAGCGCACGGAGTTTCATAAAACCCTAAAGGAACTCAGAGAGTTGTCTTATAAGAAGGGTTTTTCTCTTCGTATTCTGTTTTATTTTTTGCAATTTTACTCAAGCCATCTCCTTTTGTCTCACTCCAGCAAAGTTTTCAACTTCCACTCGGGTACGTATTTCTTCACCTTTCCTAATTTCTGATACTATATTTTAGGAGATCTGTTTGGAAAAGGTGTCTCTCTGTTAGGAATAATATTTCTAGATAGATAGTTCTTTTCTGGTGGTGGCGTCTTCTTTTTGTTCTACTATTTTCTCAGGAACAAAATGGCTTCCCCGTCTGTCGTTTCCAGAGGAACGAACGACTTCGTTTCTGCTTACACTTTCGAGGAACATATATGTGTCTTTCGGAGGGAGTGTATGTATCTTCCTCGGGGAATGAGGATCAAGTCATCCTGGAGATTTATCTACCATCGGAAAGGGTGACTTCGCTCATCTCCTCCAATCCCCCCTCGCCGTATCTGTAATTTTATTCTTCCTTTATTAAGAATATGGGAGTCCTTTTTCCTCTCTCTGCTTTTTCCACAGAGATCCTCAAGGTCCTTAATGTCGCTACTTTTCAACTGTTTATGAATAGTCGGGATTATGTAACACCCCAATTTAAATTATTTAATCGTCGTGTTTTATTCTCAATTGTTTGGCCTTGTTTAGGAGGGTGTCTGAGTACGAAGGGGTAATGTTAATAGGATAATAAGGATTAATATGGGGGTATATCCTATTATAGTGGTATAGAAGTAAATATTATTATTATTATTATTGTTATTACTACTACTAGTATTATTATTATTAATAGTATTATTATTATTTTTATTAATTAAAAATCTGATTTAATTAATTGGATAAGGGGCTAGTGGATGAATTAAGGGTAGTTTAGTAATTAAGCTGAGATTAGTGAGGGTTAGTGGGAGAATTAGCCATAACCAGATTTTGGGAAAAGAGACAAAGTTAGAGGAAGAGGAACAAGGAAGAACAAGGGTGCTAGGGCTAGAATCTTCATCAATTTCGCAGGAATTTGATCAGAAAATTTGAGGTAAGAGGGGGGGGGGGGGGGGGGGGGGGGGGGGTAGAACGGGTTTAATATTGGTGGTATAATCATAAGGGGGTAGTGGGGAGTCCTTAACCTCGTAGGAATTCGTCTAAATGTATGTTGTATTATGATTATGTGATGCATATATGAATCTATGGTGAAAATTATGTGAATTAAATCATTGCGATTCTGATTGTTTGATATTTTGGTGTTGCTGGTACTGTATGAATATGAATGTTGCAGATCTGAGTTTTGGTGCAGGTTGAGTGATCGAAATTAGATCCAAGAACCATAATTTTGACTAGTAATAATAGGTAAAAAGAATTAAGATGAGGAATACGACCTAAAACTGATATAGAAATAAGTTTAGGACTGAATTGAAGTGGAAAAGTGAGGATCCCGTAGCAGAACCCAAACTGGTGTGGGGAAATTGCATTTGCGTAATAGATTTGGCCATACGCGTAACAGGTAAGGCAATACGTGTACGTCTATGGTCATTACGCGTATGGGAGGGCCAAAAAGGAGGATTGGCACGGCCCTCTGCCTATACGCGTAACGGTACGCGTATGGAGGTCTGGCCTTACGCGTATGAGGAGGGAATACGCGTATTGGGTCTGGAAATGGAATTTGATGGAAAAACAGGTCTCTGCCCATACGCGTAATAGGTAGGGCAATACGCGTATGGCAGGGTGGGAGGAGAGGCGGTACGCGTAGGATACGCGTATGGTTGGGCGAGCGAGCTAGGCAATCGCGTATGGCACAAGGCAATACGCGTATGGCCAGCGAGTGAGCAGAATTTTACTGTTTCGCGATTTCTTTCCTGTTTTCGCGTCCGAAGTGGTTTCTCTTGGTTTGAGAGGTTGGGGATAGATGTCAGACCATGAGAAATGTAGGATGGGTGACAAAAATAATTGATTTAGTAATTTTGGTGAATTAATTGGTAATTAGCTAATTAACGTTGTGTGAGGTGTTTTCTGTGGTGTTATGATTGTGATCAGGAGGATCGTGGGACTGTATGATTATGATTATACATGAATTATATGCATATTGATGTCATGCACTCGTGGTGTGTCAGTGGTGATGAATCATTGCTCAGGAGGAGTGTATGTGATTCATCCGAACTCCAATGTGGAGTGTGGTGGGATAAACATTGCCAAGTAGGTGTGTATGTGATTTATCCGGGTTCGATTGAATGAACCTTGGTGATATTGGTACCACATGCATTGTGTCATTTGTTGAGTCACATTGCATAGTTATTTCATGTTGATTGAATGATAATTGAAAATGACAAGTGTGTCGTGATTATGTGACTGTGTGAATGACTGTGAGTAACTACCCTTAATATGTATTATTCACCGTTTATTATTGAATGTAGTTCTCACCTCTTTGTTGTTGTTGTGTCTGTGCTTCTTCAGAAGTACATATAATCCAGGTACTTGAGTTGCTTGGAGTGCGTGTTGCCTGTTTGAGTCGTAGGAGTCGCTCTGATACGTAACACGAGAATTTTGGGGATTTTATTAATTGTTATTTTGTAATGAATTTTGTTACGTATCTCTTTTAAATTCAATATTTTTGAGGACCACGAGTTTAATGTGGAGTTTTGGAGTATGTTGGCAAGTGTGCCGTGAATTCATAAAATGATTATTTCCGCTGTTTTATTTCATTTAATGAAAAGAAGTTTTGATGTTGATTTTATTGGTGTAGCATCCTACTTGTAAAAGTTGAAAACTCTGATTTTATCTGTAATATTCTTATATTTTAGATTTTGGGAAAGTGGGGGTGTTACAATTGGTATCAGAGCAGGTCGGTCCGTCCGGCCAGGTGTAGTAGTTGAGTTTGTCCTTAGAATAGAAGTCGATTGTGTGTTCTGACCGTATGTTGATTGTTGACCAGTATGGGCGGGAAGGAATGATGCTGCTCTTGCTGCTGCTATGCAAGCCATGGCACAAGGTGTAGAAAACAACAATCAGGCTGAAGGTGCTCAGTTTCGTGACTTAACACAGGTCCAGAGCAATAAGCCGCCTACATATGAGGGAGGTATTTTGGATCTAGAGGCTGCACAGAAATGGCTGAAGGCTGTGGAGAAGATCTTCAGGACCATGGAATGCAGTGATGCTCAGAAGGTACGGTTTGGTACTCATATGCTGGAAGGGGAGGCTGAGGTCTGGTGGGATAATAGCCATCAGAGATTGGAAGTTGCGGGTACTGAGATTACTTGGACAGTGTTTCAAGCTGAGTTTCTGGAAAAGTATTTTCCGGAAGATATTCTTAGTGCAAAGGAAGTTGAATTTCTGGAGCTGAAACAGGGTGATAAGACAGTTGTTGAATATGCTGCCCGATTTGAGGAATTGGTACAGTATTGTGCTCATAACAATACTGAAGAAGCTATGACTTCGAAGTGCTTGAAGTTTGAGAATGGGCTATGCCCCGAGATCAAACTGGCATTGCTTGTCAGAAAATAAGAAATTATCCAGAACTGGTAAGCAGAAGCAGAATCTATGACAATGATAACAGAGCCAGAATTGCTCATTACAAGGCTGTGAATGAGAAGAAGGGTAAGCAGAGGTTTGGAGGTACTCCTTACAGTGCTCCAGCTGATAAGGGGAAACAGAAAACTGATGTGGGGAAGAAACCAAAGGAGAAAGGAGTAGGTTCTGATACTCTCAAGTGTTTCAGATGTGGCGGCGCGGGTCACCGTGCTAATAACTGTCCAAATGAGGTGAAGAAGTGTTTCAAGTGTGGTCGACCAGGTCATGTTATAGCAGATTGTAAAGCCACTATGCCTACCTGTTATAGCTGTGGAGAAAAGGGTCACATCAGCACTCACTGCGAGAAGCCAAAGAAAGCTCAGGCTAGTGGAAAAGTATTCGCCTTGGTGGGAGCCCAATCCACCGATGAGGAGCGTTCCGTCAAAGGTACTTGTTTTATTAATGATATTCCTTTGATTGCTATCATTGACACGAGTTCAACCCACTCATTTATCTCTGTTGATTGTGTGAAGAGACTAGGGATTGTGCCGTCTACTCTAGATCAGAGGATGACCATTGAAACTCCATCTATTGGTTCCGTGGTTACTTCCTTGGTGTGTTTGAAGTGCCCGCTGACTATGTTTGGTAGAGATTTCAGAGTGGACTTGATTTGTTTGCCACTCGGTAATCTCGATGTTATTTTAGGAATGAACTGGTTGGAGTTCAATCGAGTTTATATTGATTGCTTCAGGAAGACGTTATTGTTTCTTACTCCTGAAGAGGAAGCATTGGCGGATTCGTTATCTAGCAGGGAGTTAAGGACGTTGTTGGAGGATGAAGCAAAGATGTTTGCAGTGTTTGCCTCGTTATCTGTTAAAAGTAAGACTTCAGTTAATGAATTACCAGTGGTGAATGAATTTCCTGAAGTATTTCCAGATGACATTTCAGAGTTGCCTCCGACAAGGGAAGTTAAATTTACTATTGATCTTGTACCGGGTACCAGACCTATCTCTATGGCACCGTACAGGATGTTTGCATCAGAATTGGCAGAGTTGAAATCTCAGATCAGAAAACTGCTCGATTAGAAGTTTATTAGACTAAGTATGTCGTTGTGGGGAGCTCCAGTGTTGTTGGTGAAAAAGAAGAATGGTAGTATGCGTCTGTGCATTGATTACCGTCAGTTGAATAAAGTGACCATTAAGAATAAGTATCCACTTCCGAGGATTGATGACTTAATGGATCAGCTGGTAGGAGCTCGTGTTTTCAGCAAAATTGATTTGAGGTCGGGTTACCATCAGAAGGAAGGTGATATTTAGAAGACTGCTTTCAGAACTCGCTACGGACATTACGAATATGCAGTAATGCCTTTCGGAGTGTCTAATGCCCCGGGGGTGTTTATGGAGTATATGAATCGTATCTTCCACTCTTATCTGGACCAGTTTATTGTAGTATTCATTGATGACATACTAATTTATTCTAAGTCTGACGAAGATCATGCAGGACACTTGAGAACCGCATTGCAGGTGTTGAAAGATAATAAATTGTTTGCAAAGTTCTCGAAGTGTGAATTCTGGTTGAAGATTGTGAGTTTCTTGGGTCATGTTATTTCTAGTGATGGTATAGCGGTGGATCCATCTAAAATAAGTGCAATAGTTCAGTCGGAAGCTCCGAAGACAGCAACGGAGATTAGAAGCTTTTTGGGTTTGGCAGGATACTATAGAATATTCATTGAAGGGTTTTCTAATTTGGCGTTACCGTTGACGCAGTTAACTAGAAAGAATCAAGCTTTTGTTTGGGATGCTGCTTGTGAGGAAAGTTTTGAGGAACTGAAGAAGAAATTGACTACAACACCAGTGTTAATTCTACCAAGTCCAAATGATCCTTTTGTAGTGTATTGTGATGCGTCTAAGATGGGATTAGGCGGTGTGTTAATGCAAGATGGCAAGGTGGTGGCATATGTTTCACGACAATTGAGGGTGCATGAGAGGAACTATCCTACTCATGATCTGGAATTAGTTGCAGTGGTTTTCGTATTGAAAATTTGGTGACATTATTTGTATGGATCAAGATTTGAAGTATTCAGTGACCACAAGAGTCTGAAATATTTATTCGATCGGAAGGAGTTGAATATGAGGCAGAGGAGGTGGTTAGAGTTCTTAACAGATTATGATTTTAATTTGAGTTACCATCCTGGAAAAGCTAATGTTGTAGCAGATACTCTCGGTCGGAAGACAATTCATATGTCTGCGTTAATGGTGAAGGAAATGGAATTGATTAAACAGTTTAGAGATTTGAGTATGGTTTGTGAAACTACACCGGAGAGTATTAGATTGGGTATGATGAAAGTGAATAATGACTTTTTGGATGTAATTAAGGATAATCAGAAACTGGATGTGAAATTAGTGGACTTGATGCCTACCGGAGGGGATGATCCTGATAGTGATTTTAAAGTGGATAATGTTGGTGTGTTGAGATTCCGGGACAAAATTTGTGTACCGGATAATGTGGAATTGAAAAAGGCAATCTTAGAGGAAAGTCATCAGAGTACCTTGAGTATTCATCCGGGAGCTACAAAGATGTACCATGACTTGAAGAAGTTATTTTGGTGGTCCGGCATGAAGAGGGACATAGCTCAGTTTATTTATGCTTGTTTGACATGTCAGAAGTCCAAAGTGGAGCACCAGAAGCCTTCGGGATTAATGCAACCGTTAGAGATTCCTGAATGGAAATGGGATAGCATTGCGATGGATTTTGTCACTGGTTTGCCAAATACGGCAAGGGGATTTGATGTAATTTGGGTAGTGGTGGATCGACTTACAAAATCTGTACATTTTATACCGATTAAGATCAGTTTCCCGTTGTCAAAGCTGGCGGAGATTTATATCAGGATAATTGTGAAGTTACATGGTGTTCCATCGAGCATAGTATCGGTTAGAGATCCGAGGTTTACTTCAGAATTTTGGAAGAGCCTGCAGGAAGCCTTGGGTTCTAAATTGAAGTTGAGCTCGGCATATCATCCGTAGACCGATGGTCAGTCAGAGAGGACTATTCTGTCGTTGGAAGATTTGCTGAGAGCCTGTGTGTTGGAGAAAGGTGGTGCATGGGATACTCATTTTCCATTGATTGAGTTCACGTATAACAATAGCTACCATTCGAGTATTGAAATGGCACCTTTCGAAGCTTTGTATGGTAGGAGGTGTAGGACACCTCTGTGTTGGTATGAGACTGGTGAGAATGTGGTGCTTGGACCTGAGATTGTGCAACAGACTACTGAGACAATTCAGATGATCCGCGAGAAGATGAAAACGTCTCAGAGTAGACAGAGGAGTTATCATGATAATCGGAAGAAAGACTTGGAATTCAGTAAAGGTGACCACGTGTTCTTGAGAGTCAACCCAGTGGCCGGTGTTGGACGTGCATTGAAATCAAAGAAGCTGGATCCTAAGTTTATTATACCGTATCAGATCTTGCACAGGGTTGGTACAGTTGCTTATAGGGTGGCGTTGCCGCCTGAACTTTCGAACTTGCATGACGTGTTTCATGTGTCGTAACTTCGAAAGTATGTATCTGATCCATCTCATGTTATCCCGAGGGATGAGGTGCAGATCAGGGATAATCTTACTGTGGAGGCGATGTCGATAAGGATCGAGGATTGCAAGATGAAACAACTCAGAGGAAAGGAGATCCCTTTGGTGAGAGTAGCTTGGGGAGGAGCTGCTGGGGGAAGTGTGACCTGGGAGCTGGAGAGCAGGATGCGAGAGTCGTATCCGGAGCTATTTCCATTAGGTACATTTTCGAGGACAAAAATAATTTAAGGGGGGAGAGTGTAGCGAGCGATTTTGGACGCGGTTCTTAAGCGCTGGTCGCTCTCTGCGGTTGAGCTTGAACTACAGGTCGATTCATTTTTTATCCTATTGTGAGCTGAATAAGGAAGGGAAATAGATGTCTCCAATTAACCCTGCTTGCATACTGAGTTTAAACAGCGGTCTGTTAGGTTACGGATGCTATCAATGTGGGGGGCCTTTGTACTGGTTATTTGTATTTTCGCCAATATGATTTTCTTTCTTTTTATCTGGGCAGAAGGTTTTCTGGCGGGGAACAAGGATTAGGATGTTAGGACTGATGCTTTTGAATTACTGCTTTTGGTTGATGGAGATATGGGATTTGGGTTTTTTTGTTGATTGTGCTCGCTAAGATCTTTTCTTTCGATCTTATGCCTACGTATTCCCGTTTACCGAAACAGGGAAATCAGAGCGTTCGTAGTTCCTCCTATTCTATGGGAGGAAATGGGTTTTTGGTGTCTTGTTCAAAGCCCAAGACGTGAAGCGAAAGATGATTTGTATCTTGTTCAAAGCCCAAGATGTGAAGCTGAAAAGTCTATTTGTGTCTTGTTCAAAGCCCAAGACGTGAAACTGAAAGACCCCGGCTTTAGAGAGAATTTGTCATCTCTAAAGAGGGGAGAAGGAGAATTACTTTAACTGGGATACGCGGATCCGAGCAATGCCATAATTTCCGAAGAAAGGGTTTTAACCTGAAGGAGAAGACTTTAACTCAGTGTAGAGCAATGCCATCTTTCCTTAGGAACTTCTCATGCTAAAAGAGGGACAGTGGCATGGATGTAGATGATCCAGAGGCTTGCCGCTTACAACGATTAGATGAAGGGGAAGGAGTTGTTGATGTTTGTGTACTGTGAACGAGGCACAGCTTTGATGCTAAAAGGTTAATTGGATTAACCAGTGGTTTTCTTATATAAAGCCTAAGAGGAGGCTAATTTGTGTCTCGTACAAAGCCCGAGAAAGAGGCTAAAAGGGTTCGACCCAGTGGGGCATATCGTTATACAAAGCCTAAGAGGAGGCTATTTGTTTGGCTCAATATGAACCTTTTTGTATCTCGTATAAAGCCCGAGATGGAGGCGAAAGGGGGATTGACTCAACGAGGGAGTCGCTTATGTGTCTCGTACGAAGCCCGAGAGAGAGGCGAAAAGGTTGTTTGACTCCACTGGGGAGAATTTTGGTATCTCGTACGAAGCCCGAGATGGAGGCTATTGTTTCTGTTTCAGTTGAGTGACAGATCCAATATACTGATTTTAAAAGAGAAAATCAGTTCTTATATGAGCAACACTGTACTCAGGGGTTTGATTTGAGGATCAGGGATATTTCCTTTTCTTTGAGGAAACGGGAAATCCGAAGGGTATTGAGACTGTCCGAATCTGCGGGTTTCCTTCCTATCTAACGAAGGGTGCTTGAGAATGTCTTTGAGACTCAAGGAAGTTAGACTGTCCGTGTCTAGAGTTTTATCTTTTGTACTATGCTGTGAGAAACAGTAGTAGACTCTATGAAAGGACTGTTCTATGAGGATGACTAGGTTCTGTTCCTATACCTCTAGGAGGTCGTCGGGACAATTTGTACGAAGCCCAAGAGGAGGCTGGAAACTTTTAAGAAGCCGACGGGTCCTTGTACGAAGCCCAAGAGGAGGCCGATGCTTTTAAGAAGCCCGGGGGTCTATCATCTCCTTTCCATTAGGAGAGATAACTCTTTTAAAGATAAAAACCACTGGTAAACGTGCGAGGTTTACTATCCAGCGACTTTTAGCTTTTAAAGAGGGTTCCTTAGATAAGGTCCAAGATTATGACCGTAGTGGGTACCCAAACCCCGAGACATTCAAGGCAAGCTATCCACAAGGAATAGATCAAGTCAGGAAAGTTCGAGAATTTGGAAGAAACTCAAAGATGCCATTCATGGAGAATACATTCATCTTGGGGAGTAGAGTTTCTTGACGATTCCTAAGGAGGACAGCCGAAGAGAAGACTGTATCTGGTGCTCCTATTGGGGATCTAGGCGTCTATTTCTACGAATAAGTGAAACGGCGTCACCTAGTTCTAGACGTAGTTGCCGGGGAAACTCGAAATATCTATACTATTATTACACGGTAGATATGAGTTTATGAAAGGAGACTTACAGTGAGCAGCCCCACAATACAGTTTATAATATGAAAGCAGTAAATGAAAGCGATAACCACTTACTCGGTTGTAGTGCTTCCATGCTGTTTGGTTAGTTGTTCAACAAAGAAATATTGAAAACAACAGTATATTCAAAATCAAAGGAGAAAGTGCTTTGAAAAAGAAAGATTTGGGGCTTACAGCTCAAGGAGAGGCCCAAGGTTTTATCAGTGAGCGCACTGTTGAATTTGTACAGCGGGACTTATACAAGTGACTGGGGCCGAAAATGGTTTTCTGTACAAAGGGATGGGTCTTACACTCTCTCAAGAGGCCCAAAAAGTTTTAAAGAAAAGAGTGGGGCTTATAACACGAGGGTAGGCCCAACTGATTTTTCGTTTAAAAATGGCGATCGCGCCGAGGTTTTCTTTTAACGCAGAGGGACTTATACAATGAGTGAGGCCCAAAATGTTTTGGTTAAAAGGGGGATTGGGTCTTACACTCTAATAGAGGCTCAAAGTGTTTTGAATGGGTCTTATAGCTCAAGGAGAGGCCCAAGGGGTTTTTATTTTTAAACGGGCGACGACCGCGCCGTTTACTTGTACAGAGGGACTTATACAATGGATGAGGCCCAAAAAGTTTTTGTACAAGGGGGGATGGGTCTTACACTCTCTCAAGAGGCCCAAAGAGTTTTGAAAATGATTTATGAGGGTTGAATTAATCCAAAAGGCCTAATTTGTTTTCAAAAATGTATTTAATTGAATAAAAATTCAATTAAAATGATCAAAATTGTTTAACACATGGAAAACAAATTGTGATCTTGGATTAATGCTTCAAAAATTAAGTATTGACCTACAAAATAATTAGAAAGCATTAAAAGTTGCAAAATCAATGTAGAAAAAATATTTAAAATGCCAAAAACAATCAAAATATTAATTCTTTGCAAAAATATCAATTATATAAAATAAATAATATTTTTGGGATTTTTTGGGAAAATAAAATATTTTAACATTTTTGTGAATTATTAAAAAAAAGAATAAACTCAAAATCATTAAAACTCAGAGAGAAATTAATTTTTGAATCAATTAAACAAAATCACAAAATTCAAATATTTGAATTTCTAAAAATGGCGCCAAGAACAGCTGAAGAACACGCGCGTGTTCTTGGTTTCTCAGATTTGCGTTTTCTATCCAATCTCCATGAATACGTAATCATATCATGCAATCCACATATCATTATGCTCGTCTCAACCTCACGATCATGTCTATGTACTTTAATTTCATTTAAATTAAACATACAACAAGAAATCACGAAGAGACCTCAAGAACCCTAATTTCTGCATGAAGGCTAGGATTTTTGATACACGATTCAAACAATGCAATTAATTGAGGGAAAACATTCCATGCATGATTATGAACATATGGCCAAATTATTGTGCGAGGAAATATGCATAGATTGAGAGATGACCAAGTTTAGGCTTACCTCCAAGTCGTGACAGCAAGAGCAGATGTGATTTTGAGTTGGAGGTGTTACAGACAAGTTGTGATGATCTGGACAGCTTCCCTACACCATATGAAGTGTGTTTGAACACTTGGATTGAATTGAAATGGACTGGATCAGTTTATGGCATCTCAGCTGCACTTTGTTTGAAAATTTGAGCAACCAGCTGGTGATTTCATGAAATTGATGTTTCAGAAGTTATGTGAGTGTTTGATCAGCTCATATGTGATGTATGTGAGGTGTGTGAGTGATTGGTTTGTGCAGAATTGCTCTCAAACTCAAAACCCGATAGCTACCTTGCTAAGAAAGGCATTTTTGCCAAGAGAAAGAGATTTTGAGGAAAGCATCTGTTAGATGGCTTTGGTGTACTTAAACTGACCACAATTGAGCTCTATTTATAGTAGAGCAAGTTTTTTTTGCAAGGAATAGTGCATGGCAGCTGGTAAGTAGGTTTCCTCAATGTTGGCCAATGGAAATGAAAGTCTCCTCTAGCCATTGACTAGAGGTTAGGGCACAGAGCTTTGGTCCCCTTGGTCTTGGATAAGTCTTGACTGATTTCAGATGAGAATGGCTCAGTCCATGCCACCTTGATGGTTCCATTGAATGCCTCATTCCAAATTTGAAGTCTTGTCCCTATTTTGGCCATTCTAGGTTCAACATGCTATTCTTTGTTCCTTGGACCTTGGAGGCTTGGCTCAGTGATTGTCCCCTTTGGATTCAATCCTCTGAGGTGTCCAAGTGGATTGGAGCAATTGCAATTGGCTGATTTTGGCAAATCGACCAAAGTTGCAAATTCTGCCTTGCTTTGACAGATTTCAGCAAGGCAACTTGCCAATGTTGTATCTCATGATGTAGGTTGAATTTGGCAATGTTCTTGGCCATTTTGGAAAGCTCTTACATGATACAACAACTGTTTGAACAAGTTTGGTTTTGATCTCTTTTGATTCCAAGTGAAAAATCCCCCTACATTTGGCAAAAAGTGAGGCAGAATCTGACTTAGTGAAAATTTCACTAAGTGTTGGAAAAAGTGACATTTTCACTTTTCAGCCACTTTGATCATTCCATAACTCAAAATCCTTAATGAATTGGAATGACTTGTAGTTGAAGTTTTTGTAGGTGATAATGAGGGCTACAAATCCATCTATGGATGAGAAAAAATGGCCTTGTGGTTTAGGAGTTATGGTCCTTCAAAGTTGGTACCTTTGCCACTTTATTTTTAACTTAGAAAAATTTCTAAGTTTTATGGTTACCCCTTTTACAAGTTATCTCACTTTTCTTGATTTTTCTTGATGAATGATGATTCAAATCATACATTAACATCATTTTAGGGTTAAAAATCCATTTTGGTGAAAAATCTCAAAAAGTCAAAGTTGACTTTTGTGCACAGTTGACTTTTTATCAGATGAATTCCAAACTGTGCAATTCTTCAGGAAATCATGACCTTGACCTAAATAAAACTTGATGGGCATGTTCCATGGGTGTCATAGGGTATATTCAATCATGTATTAGGGTTTGGGAGCATGTCCTGGTAACAAGTCAAAGTTACAGTTGACTTTTCCCTTAAAACCCTAATTGTGGTGCAGATGAAATTGAGACTTGTTGCTCAAACTTCTTGGATCAATCCATTGTTCCAAATGGATCAATATGGTATATTAGAGACCCTCAAATCATGCCTTGAGGTCTTGGCTCATGGTTTGTCCCAAAAGTCAACTTAGGGGTGAATTAGGTCAAGAAACCCTAATTCCTGATTTTTGATGAATGCATCCCCTGAGGCAAAATTGACTTGATGCATGGGTTCATGAGGTTCCATGAAGCATATTAGGTTATGTTTTGGATCATTGCCTTGTGCCCAGATGAAAATTTCCATTTGGAGGCCCTGGTCGACCAAAACCCTAATTTGGTGACACTGTCGATCTTGAGACTTGATCCACCTAGAAGGGAGCAGCCTTGTGCTTAATCCTTGAAGTGAGAGTCCTTTTGATCCATTGTGGATGTTTGAGAGATTAGACAAGTTGAAGATCATGTCATTTCTTGATTGATCCTTTGTCTAAAGGTCAGAGAGGGCTTGAAACCCTAATTTTGATTGTAGTCAATGCTCACCCATCTTTGGGGAGACTGATGAAGCATAAAGGTACATCCATATTATGATGATGATTTTAACAATGATGGGAAATCTAAGTGGTCAAAATTTGGGGTATTACAGAGAGTTGTAACACCCCAATTTAAATTATTTAATCGTCGTGTTTTATTCTCAATTGTTTGGCCTTGTTTAGGGGGGGTGTCTGAGTACGAAGGGGTAATGTTAATAGGATAATAAGGATTAATATGGGGGTATGCCCAATTATAGTGGTATAGAAGTGATTATTATTATTATTATTATTATTATTGTTATTATTATTATTATTATTGTTATTACTACTACTACTATTATTATTATTATTAATAGCATTATTATTATTTTTATTAATTAAAAATCTGATTTAATTAATTGGATAAGGGGCTAGTGGATGAATTAAGGGCAGTTTAGTAATTAAGCTGAGATTAGTGAGGGTTAGTGGGAGAATTAGCCATAACCAAATTTTGGGAAAAGAGACAAAGTTAGAGGAAGAGGAACAAGGAAGAACAAGGGTGCTAGGGCTAGAATCTTCATCAATTTCACAAGAATTTGATCAGAAAATTCGAGGTAAGGGGGGAGAATGGGTTTAATATTGGTGGTATAATCATAAGAGGGTAGTGGGGAGTCCTTAACCCCGTAGGAATTCATCTAAATGTATGTTGTATTATAATTATGTGATGCATATATGAATCTATGGTGAAAATTATGTGAATTAAATCATTGCGATTCTGATTGTTTGATATTTTGGTGTTACTGGTACTGTATGAATATGAATGTTGCAGATCTGAGTTTTGGTGCAGGTTGAGTGATCGAAATTAGATCCAAGAACCATAATTTTGACTAGTAATAATAGGTAAAAAGAAGTAAGATGAGGAATAGGACCTAAAACTGATATAGAAACAAGTTTAGGACTGAATTGGAGTGGAAAAGTGAGGATCCCGTAGCAGAACCCAAACTGGTGTGGGGAAATTGCATTTGCGTAATAGATCTGGCCATACGCATAACAGGTAAGGCAATACGCGTACGACTATGGTCATTACGCGTATGGGAGGGCCAAAAAGGAGGATTGGCACGACCCTCTGCCCATACGCATAACGGTACGCGTATGGAGGTCTGGCCTTACGCGTATGAGGAGGGAATACGCGTATTGGGTCTGGAAATGGAATTTGATGGAAAAATAGGTCTCAGCCCATACGCGTAATAGGTAGGGCAATACGCGTATGGCAGGGTGGGAGGAGAGGCGGTATGCGTAGGATACGCATATGGTTGGGTGAGCGAGCTGGGTAATACGCGTATGGCACAAGGCAATATGCGTATGGCCTGCGAGTGTGCAGAATTTTACCGTTTCGCGATTTCTTTCCCGTTTTCACGTCCTAAGTGGTTTCTCTTGGTTTGAGAGGTTGGGGATAGATGTCAGACCTCGAGAAATGTAGGATATGTGAAAAAAATAATTGATTTAGTAATTTTGGTGAATTAATTGGTAATTAGCTAATTAACGTCATGGTGTTTTCTGTGGTGTTATGGATTGATAGTGATCAGGAGGATCGTGGGATTGTATGATTATGATTATGATTATACATGAATTATATGCATATTGATGTCATGCATTCATGGTGTATCGATGGTGATGAATCATTGCTCAGGAGGAGTGTATGTGATTCATCCGAACTCCAATGTGGAGTGTGGTGGGATAAATCATTGCCAAGTAGGGGTGTATGTGATTTATCCGGGTTCGATTGAATGAACCTTGGTGATATTGGTACCACATGCATTGTGTCATTTGTTGAGTCACATTGCATTGTTATTACATGTTGATTGAATGATAATTGAAAATGACAAGTGTGTCGTGATTATGTGATTGTGTGAATGACTGTAAGTAACTACCCTTAATATGTATTATTCACCGTTTATTATTGAATGTAGTTCTCACCCCTTTGTTGTTGTTGTGTCTGTGCTTCTTCAGAAGTACAGATAATCCAGGTACTTGAGTTGCTTGGAGTGTGTGTTGCCTGTTCGAGTCGCAGGAGTCGCTCTGATACGTAACACGGGAATTTTGGGGATTTTATTAATTGTTATTTTGTAATGAATTTTGTTACGTATCTCTTTTAAATTCAATATTTTTGAGGACCACGAGTTTAATGTGGAGTTTTGGAGTATGTTTGCAAGTGTGCCGTGAATTCATGAAATGATTATTTTCGCTGTTTTATTTCATTTAATGAAAAGAAGTTTTGATGTTGATTTTATTGGTGTAGCATTCTACTTGTAAAAGTTGAAAACTCTGATTTTATCTGTAATATTCTTATATTTTAGATTTTGGGAAAGTGGGGTGTTACAGATTACGTTAGGGCTTTCGAGATGGTTTGTGAGGCCTAGACATCAACCCAGCTACGAGGATCTTTTTCTCCTTCTCCGTTACCAAATAGATGAAAGGTAACTGGGTGACCATGAGCAACCGACATGTAAATGGTAATTTTACCCCTCATTCCAATAACTATAAATATTGGAAAGGTTTGTTCGGGTGAGGGGCCAAGAGGATTCCCTCAGAATACTGGGTACTGACGGTGTTCCCTCTTTGTTTTATCCTTGATGGAGGACCCAAAAATAGTTATAGACTATGAATGGGCGTTCCTGTCCCGCGTGGAAAGAAAGACCTTTCGCTTTCTATGGAAATTGTGGTTATGGAATGCCGAGAAGTAATTAAGCTGTGGTGATAAGGTGGAGGGTACCTTGCTGCCTATATAGGTAAACACTTTTTTTCTTTTTATTTATGGGGCCTTATATCCTTTTATGACCCGTGTTTTGTTTATGCAGACCAAATGACAAAGACCTCGGTCGAAGAGCGCAGGTAGAGATGGGAGAGGATCAAATTCGCCAGTTATGTTGTTAACAGTCCAAAAAGCCACCCTGGGGTTTGACCATCCAAGGGTAGAAGAGAGCGGCTGAGACATCGAACTTAGAGTTACCAAAGTCTAAGGATTAAAGACAAGGATATGGATCCTATTCGGTTGTTGGCCAGGTGACAGAGCCTACTGGGGGAGAGAATACTACGCCCTGGTGGAATGATGTTAGCTCCAACCTCCATCGTTTCAAAGGTTTGCACCTCCCTTTTTCCCAGGAGTTCTCTGTTGAGTATTGAGCTCTTTTTTCACAATCCTCCTTGGTCATTATGAACATGAAAGATACCCTTTTAGTAAGGAGATGATGCTTCAAGATGCCGAAAAGGGAAAGTATGACAAGGATGCAAGCAACTTGGAGGCGAGGCTCCAAGAGCAGTCAAAGGATTATAATGAGAGCCAACGGCTGCTGCAGTCCCTTTAGCAAGATGAAGAGAAATGAGGAAAGAGGTTAGAGGATGCTCAGGCCAAGGCAGAGAGATCTCTGCTAAAACAAATCTTTGCAGGACTCTTTAGATGCAGTTCTCCTCTTCCATAAAGGTTTAGAGAATGAGGTATCAGATTTGAATGACAAAGTGATGTTAGCTGTCGGCGTGTACTTTGACCGGGCCAAGGAGCAAGTCCTCGTTTTGTACCCACTCTAGATTTGATTCTCTTAGATCCTTTCAAGGTCATGAGAGGTGGGCGTTGTAGATGATGGGGTACAAGCTTCTCCCAAACCTGAACATTTCCCTATTCAGGAGGAACGTGTGATCTGAGAGGGTGGTGAACCAGAGATCCCTAATCGAAGCATGTTGTTGTGGAGGAAGAATCCCAAGGATAATGATGTTCGGTCCCTATGGATTTTGCATTTTCTTGTTTTTATTTTGATCCCCTTGGGGGCTTTAGTAATCATTTGGAACAAGTGCATTCATTTGGGGACGTCTTTTTATATTAATTGGCTTTACCATTATTTGCTCTGTTGTTTAGCTTATAGTGCTTTGACCATTTTTGGAGATGGGAAGAATCTTCTTCTAGGGGGATCCATTTTTAATTGCCTTTATGGATGGAAAGGATCCCATCTTAGGAATATCCAGCGTAATTTCCTCTTCGGGAGGAAAGGATCCCGTCTTGGGGATCGAACATATGTAATTGCCTCTATGGGCAGCAAGTATCCCATCTTGAGGATCCATCGTGATTGCCTCTTCGGGCGGCAAGGTTCTTGTCTTGGTGATCCATCATATGTGATTACCTCTATGGGCGGCAAGGATCCCATCTTAGGGATCCAACATGATTTCCTTTTTGAGCGGTAAGAACCCTGTCTTGGCGAGCTGGCATATGTGGTTGCCTCTATGGGCGAAAACAATCCCATATTGGGGATATAGCATATGTGATTGCCTCTATGGGTGACAAAGATCACGTCTTAGGGATCCAGCATATGTAATTGCCTCTATGGGTGGAAAGGATCCCTTATTGGGGATCCAACATATGTAATTGCCTCTATGGGCAGCAAGGATTCCTTCTTGAGGATCCAACATATGTAATATCCTCTATGGGTGGCAAGGATTCCGTCTTGGGGATCCAACATGAATACCTCTTATGGGAGGATTTCTCGTGAACCTGTATTTTTTTGCATAGATATGGCATAATGACTAGATATAGATAAATAAGGATGAGATGCCTCATTAGAAACCCTCGCTCCTCGAACAACACAGAGGGAAAAGAGTGCACCTCAGCAAACAACTTGTTCTTACAATTGGCAAATACTCAATACTCGCCTATGAAAAAATGTCAACTAGGTAAAAACTTTAAAAAAAGATATGACAGTTAAATAAATGGATAAAAATCAGAAAGCCCGCATAAACACTTTCAGAGGAAAATGGGGCATTTCCCCTTGCTTTCAGGCCTCATCGTCTCAAGAGGTCAGATGAGATGGTTCCTTGCTCTCGCCCGCCTCACCAAGCGGCGTTATCCCATAGCTGGCCATTTTTACCCCTACACTTAGAAAGTGCACCCTCTTTAGGTTTAGACTTTATGCGTAACATTTCCTGGCGATCTCCTGATCCCCTCAGACAACTCCCATTCACATATTAGGGAGCGGTATTTCATGCACAAATACAAGGTAGATAAAGCAACTCTTAGTCAGTTAAATGTTGGTTGTCTAATAATCATATTATACATACACACAGGGTACACTAACTTGATAACTCCATTGGTGCTAGGCTAATGAGATTCGCAAGGTATATTTGTGTATGTTTAGGATATCAAAAGTCTATTTTCTCAATATAGTGATCATAGGTTTATATAGGGTCCTAAATGTCTTAGATTTTTAATGACCGGTTTATTTTCCATTATGGTCAATGTTTCCTTGTCTACCTGAGGGAGATTCATGAAACTAAATCCCTTTGCCTTTTTGTCTTAGGTCAACTATTTATAGTCATTTACGTGACTTGAATGCTTTGTCAAAGCTCATAATGGATAATCATCAGAGGTCAGTTATATCTAGTTGTAGACCCGCTTTTTCGACTTGTCTTGTAAGGTTAACTCGTTCTAGCCCTTTTCCGCATATGGGTTAAGTAATATAAGGCTGCTTCCCACACGAGTAGGAACTGGCCAAAAGAGACCAAATTCATAATGTCTAGAAAGTATAAAGTCCCTCAATCATGAGGCCCAAAGGGGAAATGTGCTTTAAAGGGATGTTCTAGGATGTACATGTTCCCTCAAGCATGAGGCTAAAAGGGGAAAAAGTTCTTTAGAGGGAGAGTCTTGGATGTACATAGTTCATCAAGCTTGAGGCCTAAAGGTACACATTTCTTTAAACAGAGAGTCCTAGATGTACATAATCATTCAACCGTGATGCCTAAAGCACTGGAGAATTTAAAGGGATAGTCTGCGGTGTACACAATACCTCAAGCATGAGGCCCAAAAGGGAGATGTGTTTTAGAGAAAGAGTACGAAATATAATCTATTCCACAAGTCTAACCAATATCTGATTTTGGTTCCCCAAATCTGGGACTCAACGGATGGTGTACCACTTTTAATGATATAAGGACATGGTATTTATTGATTCAGTGTTTAGAGGTGAGCTAATAGTTTCCTCCACATCAAGAATTCATGCTTTATTTCCCAAAGGCTTTTTGTTTGAATTTTGGCCTTACTCTTTTCAGTTAGGGTTTTATTTTAATTATCATTTGTTTCCTTGAGATTCACATAGAAGCCAACTCATAACCTATGTCCCTAGGAAACTAGCCTTAAATGTCGCCGCTTTACTCTCCACCACTTACTGATTTAAATGATTGTGATATTTCCTTATTACAACCCATTTCCATCTTCACACTCTCTCTCAACTTTCTCATGCATTTCTTGATAATTCACTTTCTCCTTTTTTTTCATCATCAATTATTCGTCAGAGGTATAATCTCCATACTTTTTGTTTTATTTGTAATAATGGTTTTTATTTGCGAGTGTGACAATTTTGGGAAGGTTTTTGAGCCCCAAAACTGTTTGGAGACATACGAGTTATGGAATCAATGTTTGAGAGCTTCAAAACAGAGGATGTGAGAGGTGGATTATAAATTCATGGAGAGAGACATGTTAGCTTCTTATATGATTTCTTCTAATGAAACTGATTTGGTGTCTTCTTCCTTAGGTTGTATTGAATTTATCATGGATTTTCAGCCGTCCCCATACTCATTCTCTGAAGAAGTTTTAAAACCATCACACTTACCTTAGCCTTGGAGGGCATGAAGTTTCCTTAGGAGAATAAAAGTAGAGTCAATCTTGGAAAGTAACCAAAGAACATGGATGCCTCCACATCCATAAATATGAAGGTGAGAGGCTTTATTGCGAGTTCTGATGGACGTCATCAAAGTGTCTCCTTTTATGTAAGGCAAAATAATTTATGGGACAAGAGCTTCAATGGGTTGGCGTATCTCTATGACCACCTTAATTCCAATGAGAACGTGGAGAAGGCATGGTATATGGGTGTTTAGAAGATGCTTAAACTTTTTGGCTCTTATCTGATGAGGAGCGCCATGTTAGGCCACATCCTCTCTGAATATTCTGATTAGTCTGCTCAACATGATAATGAACTGAAAGAGGAGGTGAAAAGGTTGAAAGAGAGTCAAGAGATCAACTAGGAGCTGCTGGCCTTAGACAATGAAAGGATAATCTACTTATAGAGGGACCTGAAGGATGCTAGTGATTCTCTTCAGAAGGTAGGTGAAGAAATAGATGCTTTACAGAATACAAGGAATCCTTAATTAGAGGTATCCCTCAATAATCAAAGTGCCTAGCATGAGGCTAAACTGGGCGGTCTAAAAAAGACCTAGATGAGGCTCTGATGGAAGGACTTCTTCTCTGGGATGATGGGTTTGAGAAAGCAAAGGCACAAAGGTTTTGCATGTTCCCTGAGCTTGATCTTAGCAAGATGGATTATTTTAAAGTGGTCGTGGATGGTTTCCTCATCAAAGAGACTGATCTCGATGGCGATCAAAGCCCAATCCCAATGCTAAGAAGTCGCTCTCGTTGGAAGAAGAGGCACTAGATTAAGGGACCTCTATGGAGGAAAAAAATCTCCATGATGTGAACTGTAACACCCCAAATTTGTAAGAATATTTATTTAATTTATTTAAATATAATATTCGTGAATTTTAGTGAATTTTGGTGGTTTGTGTTGACGTCGGTATTTTGTGGAGTTTTGGTTATTTATTTAAATAATAGTATATAATATAGAATATATTGTATTATTATCTATTTAAATAATATTAGAAGGATTAAGGGTAAATTGGACTTTTAAGGAGGAGTTAGTGAGGGTAATATTGGGAAAGCCCATTTTAAAAGCCCAAGGGTTAGGTTTAACAAAAAGGAGAATTTTAGAGGAATATGATTCATTTTGTTAGACCGTGAAAAGAAGGGAAAAGGCCAGAGCTCTGAGGAAAGAGGGAAAAGCCTAGGATTCGAGAAGGTTTCCAAGAACTAAAGAAAGAAAGCTTGGAATCGACAACTAAGGTATGTGGAGTATTGCCTTTCATTGTTTTCGATATAGGAATTCGATGTGTTTAAAGCCGATTTTTGAGGTTTATGTGGGTTTGTGGGTTATGAGTAAATTGATGATTTAGGGGTATTTTTGTGGATTGATGATGAATATGAAGGGTTGAAATGGATCGGATAAAAGTAGGCCTTCGAGGATAATCTTTATGTCGATGTTATTTTGGACCTTATAGAGAAAGGGATTTATGGGAGTTATGAGGGTATTTGGGGTTTGTGAAGGTTTATGTGATTTTGAGGTTTAGGATAGTGTAATAAATCGGCCTAATAGTCGTAGGTTTTGTGCCTTTGTTGCCATAATGCCTTAGGGATGTTTTGGGGATGTTTTGGGGTAAATGAGGCTGAACCCTAAGGTTTTTGGGGTCTGATGTGCTACTGGTGCGTAGCAGCGATTGCAGAAAATCGCGACCTCGCTAAGCAAATGAATTCTTCGTAAAGCGAATATTCGCCCCAGACTCGTTGGGCGAATAGCGCAGCAAATGCGTGATGACGCTGTTTTGAGATACTAGAATGGAATTTTAAAAATGATTTTTAGTTCGCACAGCGAACTTCCAGCGAATAACTTCGCTAGGCGAATAGAGGGTAGCAAGGAGAGACATAATGGGGTTTCTCTGGTTTTTGTATGGGGTTTTAGAGTTCGCTGGCAGCTCGCTAGGCGAACACCAAAGTGAACAAGTTCGCAAAGCGAACGTTCCAGCGAATGGCTGCTGTTCGCAAAATGATTTTGTGATTCTTGTGCTGTCTTGATGTTTTGAGCTGTGATTATTTTGATGAATTACCATGCGTATATTGATGATTATGAGATGATGATTCATGATGTTTTGATGAATAAATGATGATATGATTAACATGAGATTTTGATGAATGATGATGCACGTAATGACTTTTATTGATGATGATGATAATAACGTTGTGTATCATTCATTCATAGCATTCCAGACTTCGGTCTATTGTGGCTTCAATCCCATTGTGCGGATGTGAGGTAATTTTGACGTGCTCTGGTTCTTGTGTTGAATCGATCCTATTGACGGGGATCTTTGGAGTGTGATGGCCTAGTGTCCATCGACTTTGATGAATTGGTACCACATGCACGAGTCTTGTTGTGCGTTGCATTTATTTGGCATTGATGTGATTTATGATATTGTGATTTTTGATATTTTCCTTTGTGATGACCCTGATGATGTTGTATATGATAATGATGCCATTTTATGCATATCCTGTTTCTATATTGATTATAATGAATTATGATTACTCACCATGCCTATTTGAATGTTGCCTCCACATGGGTAACATGCAGATGATCAAGCTTAGCTGTGGATGCCTTCGAGGACTTTTAGAGTTTATTTTTGCTTTTGGTTGATATAGAGGGTCTTGCTCTGATATTGTAACATCGGGTTGGGTCGTTGACTCGAACCATATTGAGTTGTTATTTTGTTGTTATTTCTGAAGGATTATGGCTTTTATTGGAAACCCTTTTGATTTGAATTATTGAGTTTCACTGTATTTGACGGCTTTTTTTATTTAATTTGAGGAAAGCCCGTTGTTTACGGAGCAACTGTTTTATTTGAGTTTATTGAGAAATGTGCACCCTTTGAGGAGGTTCTTATTTTTACTCTAATATTATGATTATTCTGCTGCAATATTTGTGGGGTAGAAAAGGGTGTTACATTAGTGGTATCAGAGCAGGTCAGTTCATCCGGCCAGGTTTTACTTGATGCCAGTCCCCTGTCAGTCGACGAGTGTGTGTACACTGTCAATGTTTTGTTTCTTCTAACCTTGTTGGTGGTGTGCAGGATGGATGGAAGAAATGATCGTTATATTGCTGATGCGTTGGAGTCGATTGCTCAAGTAGTGGCTCAGAACAATCAGAATGGTGGAGTTCCGGATGAGTTTCGTGCTTTGGGGAAGTTTCAGAGGAAAAATCCACCGACTTTTGTGGGTACTCATGATCCAACAAGTGCACACAAGTGGCTGAAGGCGATCGAGAAGATCTTCCGGGTGATGGGGTGTACTGATGAGCAACAAGTTCAGTTTGGAACGCATATGCTGTCAGAAGAGGCCGAGGATTGGTGGGATAACACCTGTCAGAGACTCGAAGATGTTGGCACTGTGATAACCTGGGCTGTGTTTAAGCAGGAGTTTATGGGAAAGTATTTTCCAAAGGATGCTCGTGGAAAGAGAGAAGTGGAATTCCTTGAGCTGAAGTAAGGAGACATGACTGTGGCAGAGTATGTCGCGAAGTTTAAGGCACTGGTGAAGTTTTGTCCGCACTACAACCGTGCTGATGCTGAGATGTCCAAGTGTCTTAAGTTCGAGAATGGGCTGAGACTAAGCAGGGTATTGGGTATCAATAGATCTGCAGGTATGCTGAGTTGGTGAACAAGAGCAGAATCTACGATAAGGATAGCCGAGCTCGATCTGCTCACAACAAGTAGTTGAGTGAGAAGAAAGGGCAGTATAGGGGGAAGCCTTATACAACTTCAGCTAACAAAGGGAAGAAGAAGGCTTCAGAGGGGAAAAAGATAAGTGGGGGAGCAGCTCCCGCTTCTGGGAAGTGTTATAAGTGTGGCGAGCAAGGCCACCGTGCTGATGTGTGCACCAATAGTGTGTTGAGGTGCTACAGATGTCGCAAGAAGGGTCATAGGACTACTGACGGCAAGGATGATGGTCTAACCTGTTTCAATTGTGGAGAGAAGGGTCATATTAGTACCCAATGTCAAAATCCGAAGAAGACTGCTACTGCCGCTCAGACCAGTGGCCGGGTGTTTGCTTTGAGTGGTGCAGAAGTGCCAGAGAAGGACAACCTGATTCGAGGTACTTGTTTTATTAATAATATCGAGTTGATTGCTATTATTGATACTGGTGTTACTTATTCTTTTATCTCGCTTAAATATGATAATAGATTGGGTTTGAAATTGTCTGATATGAATGGGAATATGGTAATAGAAACTCCAGCTAATGGTTCTGTTACTACTACCCTTGTGTGTTTGAGATGTCCTTTGACAATTTTTGGGAAAAGTTTTGTGATGGATTTGGTGTGCTTACCCTTGCACCAAATTGATGTAATCTTTGGAATGAACTGGTTGGAGTTCAACCATGTTCACATCAACTGTTATAATAAGACTGTAGAGTTTCCAGAGTTTGGTGATAGTGGAGAGTTGATGTTCTTGTTTGCTAGGCAAGTAGACGAACTTATTGAAGACGAATCCCTAGTATTTGCAATGTTTGCATCATTGCAGATTGATCGTGAAGCTGTGAGTGTCGACTTACCTGTTGTATGTGAATTTGCAGATGTGTTTCCGGATGACATCAATGATTTTCCTCCAGAACGTGAAGTAGAGTTTGCAGTGGACTTAATACCAGGTACGAGTCCAGTGTCAATGGCTCCTTATCGGATGTCAGCTTTTGAGTTAAGTGAATTAAAGAAACAATTGGAAGAATTGCTTGAGAAGAAGTTTGTTCGACCGAGTGTTTCTCCATGGGGTGCCCCTGTGTTGCTAGTAAAGAAGAAAGATGGTAGCATGAGGTTGTGTGTTGATTATCGGCAGTTGAATAAGGTGACTATTAAGAATAAGTATCCGCTCCCGAGAATTGATGATTTGATGGATCAGCTGGTAGGCGCTTGTGTGTTCAGTAAGATTGATTTGAGGTCTGGTTATCATCAGATTCGTGTTAAGCCTGATGATATCCCGAAGACGGCTTTTAGGACGAGGTATGGTCACTATGAATACACTGTGATGCCATTTGGTGTATCCAATGCACCTGGTGTGTTCATGGAATATATGAATCGGATTTTTCATGAGTATTTGGATAAGTTTGTGGTGGTGTTTATCGATGATATCTTGATATATTCTAGATCTGAAGAAGAACAAGCTGAGCATTTGAGAACTGTGTTGCAAGTATTGAAGGAGAAGAAGTTGTATGCAAAGCTGTCCAAGTGTGAGTTTTGGTTAAAGGAAGTGAGTTTTCTTGGCCATGTGATTTCAAGTGGTAGGATTGCTGTTGATCCCTCTAAAATTGATGCTATGTTATAGTGGGAGACTCCGAAGTCTGCTACCGAGATACGAAGTTTTTTGGGATTGGCAGGTTATTACTGCAAGTTTATCGAAGGCTTTTCTAAGTGGACATTACCTTTGACTCAGTTGACTCGAAAGGGTCAAGTTTTGGTGTGAGATGTAGCTTGTGAAGAGAGTTTTGTGGAATTGAAGAAGAGGTTGACGACTGCTCCAGTGTTGATTTTGCCTAATTCGAGCGAATCTTTTGTGGTGTATTGTGATGCGTCGAAGATGGGTCTTGGTGAAGTATTGATGCAGAATGGACAAGTTGTTGCCTATGCTTCGAGACAATTGCGAGTTCATGAGTGGAATTATCCTACACATGACATAGAATTAGCCGCTGTGATGTTTGTGTTGAAGATTTGGAGACATTATCTATTTGGCTCTAAGTTTGAAGTGTTCAGTGATCATAAAAGTCTGAAGTACTTATTTGATCAGAAAGAATTGAATATGAGGCAGAGGAGGTGGTTAGAGCTGTTGAAAGATTTCAATTTTGATTTGAGTTATCATCCGGGCAAAGCAAATGTAGTGGCTGATGCATTGAGCAGGAAGCCATTGAATATGTCGATGCTTATGGTGAAAGAATTGGAATTAATTGAGCAATTCCGAGATTTGAGTTTGGTATGTGAAGAAACCTCTGACAGTGTAAAGTTTGGAATGTTGAAGTTAACTAGTTGTATTCTGGAAGAAATCAGAGTGGAACAACAATCTGATTTAAAGGTTGTTGACCGGTTGACTTTGATTAACCAAGATAACGGAGGAGAATTTCGGATTAATGAGAATGGTGCAATGAGGTTTCGGGATAGGGTATGTGTTCCAGATATTCCAGAAATTAAGAAGAGTATTCTAGAAGAAGGACACCGAAGTAGGTTGAGTATTCATCCTGGTGCTACGAAGATGTACCAAGATTTGAAAAAGTTGTTTTGGTGGCCAGGCATGAAGAAGGATACTACAGAGTTCGTTTATGCATGCTTGACGTGTCTGAAGTCGAAGATTGAGCATCAGAAGCCTTTAGGTATGATGCAGCCATTGAATATTCCAGAATAGAAATGGGATAACATTTCCATGGACTTTGTGTCGGGGTTGCCGAGGACGACAAAAGGGAATGATTCAATTTGGGTGATCATGGATAGATTAACTAAATCGGCTCATTTCTTGCCGATGAAGATTAATCATTCTATGCAAAAGTTAGCCGAGATGTACGTTGAGGAGATTGTGAAGTTACATGGGATACCTTCGAGTATTGTGTCGGATAGAGATCCGAGATTTACATCTAGGTTCTGGAAGAGTTTGCAAGATGCTTTGGGTACTAAGTTGAGGATGAGTTCTGCCTATCATCCGCAGACGGATGTCAGATAGAAAGGACTATCCAATCCTTAGAGGATTTGCTGAGGGCTTGTGTGTTGGATCACGGAGGATCTTGGGATAGCCATTTACCGTTGATTGAGTTCATGTACAATAATAGTTTTCATGCTAGTATTGGAATGGCGCCCTATAAAGCTTTGTATGGGAGAAAGTGTAGGACTCCTTTGTGTTGGTATGAGTCGGGCGAGAGTGTTGTACTCGAACCTGAGATTATGCAAGAGATGACTGAGAAGATTAAGATGATCCAAGAAAGGATGAGAGCGTCGCATAGTCGCCAGAAGAGCTACCATGAGAGAGAAGGAAGACACTTGAATTCCAAGAGGGAGATCACGTGTTTTTTAGGGTGACGCCAGTGACTGGTGTGGGTCGAGCTTTGAAGTCTAGGAAGCTCACTCCACGTTTTGTTGGTCCCTATCAAATCTTTCAGAGGATAGGAAAGGTAGCATATCAAATTGCTTTACCGCCGTCACTTGCGAATTTGCATGACGTGTTCCATGTGTCTCAGTTGAGGAAGTACATTATGGATCCGTCGCATGTGATTCAGATGGATGATGTACAAGTGAGGGATAACCTGACAGTGGAAGCATTACCTGTGCGAATTGATGGTCGAGAGATGAAGCAACTGCGGGGTAAAGACATAGCTTTGGTGAAGGTGTTGTGGGGTGGACCAGTTGGCGAAAGTTGGACTTGGGAACGTGAAGATCAGATGAGGGAGTCGTATTCGACTCTATTTCCTTGAGGTGATTTTCGAGGGCAAAAATTCTTTAAGTGGGGGAGAGTTGTAACACCCCAAATTTGTAAGAATATTTATTTAATTTATTTAAATATAATATTCGTGAATTTTTGTGAATTTTTGTGGTTTGTGTTGGCGTCGATATTTTGTGGAGTTTTGATTATTTATTTAAATAATAGTATATAATATAGAATATATTGTATTATTATCTATTTAAATAATATTAGAAGGATTAAGGGTAAATTGGACTTTTAAGGAGGAGTTAGTGAGGGTAATATTGGGAAAGCCCATTTTAGAAGCCCAAGGGTTAGGTTTAACAAAAAGGAGAATTTGAGAGGAATAGGATTCATTTTGTTAGAGTGTGAAAAGAAGGGAAAAGGCCAGAGCTCTGAGGAAAGAGGGAAAAGGCTAGGATTCGAGAAGGTTTCCAAGAACTAAAGAAAGAAACCTTGGAATCGACAACTAAGGTATGGGGAGTATTTCCTTTCATTGTTTTCGATATAGGAATTTGATGTGTTTAAAGCCGATTTTTGAGGTTTATGTGGGTTTGTGGTTTATGAGTAAATTGATGATTTAGGGGTATTTTTGTGGATTGATGATGAATATGAAGGGTTGAATTGGATAGGATAAAAGTAGGCCTTCGAGGATAATCTTTCTGTTGATGTTATTTTGGACCTTGTAGAGAAAGGGATTTATGGGAATTATGAGGGTATTTGGGGTTTGTGAAGGTTTATATGATTTTGAGGTTTAAGATAGTGTAATAAATCGGCCTAATAGTCGTAGGTTTTATGCCTTTGTTGCCATAATGCCTTAGGGATGTTTTGGGGTTGTTTTTGGGGTAAATGAGGCTGAACCCGTAAGGTTTTTGGGGTCTGATGTACTACTGGTGCGTAGTAGCGATTGCAGAAAATCGCGACCATGCTAGCGAATGAATTCTTTGCAAAGCGAATATTAGCCCCAGACTCGTTGGGCGAATAGCGCAGCGAATGCGCGATAACGCTGTTTTGAGATGTTGGGATGGAATTTTAAAAATGATTTTTTGTTCGCTGGCATGGTCTCTAGGCGAACACCAAAGCGAACAAGTTCACAAAGCGAACGTTCCAGCGAATGGCTGTTGTTCGCGAAATTATTTTGTGATTCTTGTGTTGTCTTGATGTTTTGAGCTGTGATTATTTTGATGAATTACCATGCCTATATTGATGATTATGAGATGATGATTCATGATGTTTTGATGAATAAATGATAATATGATTAACATGAGATTTTGATGAATGATGATGCACGTAATGACTTTTATTGATGATGATGATAATAATGTTGTGTATCATGCATTCATAGCATTCCATACTTCGATCTATTGTGGCTTCAATCCCATTGTGCGGATGTGAGGTAATTTTGACGTGCTTCGGTTCTTATGTAGAATCGATCCTATTGACGGGGATCTTTGGAGTGTGATGGCCTAGTGTCCATCGACTTGGATGAATTGGTACCACATGCATGAGTCTTGTTATGCATTACATTTATTTGGCATTGATGTGATTTATGATATTGTGATTTTTGATGTTTTCCTTTGTGATGACCCCGATGATGTTGTATTTGATAATGACGCCATTTTATGCATATCCTGTTTTTATATTGATTATAATGAATTGTGATTACTCATCCTGCCTGTTTGAATGTTACCTCCACATGGGTAACATGCAGATGATCAGGCTTAGCTGTGGATGCCTTCGAGGACTTTTAGAGTTTATTTTTGCTTTTGGTCGATGGAGAGGGTCTTGCTCTGATATTGTAACATCGGGTTGGGTCGTTGAGTCGAACCATGTTGAGTTGTTATTTTGTTATTATTTCTAAAGGATTATGGTTTTTATTGGACACCCTTTTGATTTGAATTATTGAGTTCTGCTGCTATTTGATGGCTTTTTTATTTAATTTGAGGAAAACCCATTGTTTACGGAGCAACTGTTTTATTTGAGTTTATTGAGAAATATGCACCCTTTGAGTGGTTCTGATTTTTACTCTGATATTATGATTATTCTGCTGCAATATTTGTGGGGTAGAAAAGGGTGTTACATTATCCCTTATGAGGTCACCTCAATAACTAAAATTTTTTTTTTTTTGGACCTAAGTTGTACTACACGGGGTTGTACCCCCACTGTTTAAAAAGGGTAAATTTGTAATTGTACTTTGTTTCTTTCAATTGCACTACACTCTTGTCTTTGTTATGATTTATTTTATTTATATATTCATGGACTATCGTGTTTTAACCTTCTTTTGAGTTTAAGAATATGATAGACCCTCTGATGATGATAATTTGGACAAGGAGATTACATTAAGTTCTTTTGCATTACGCTGGGAGAAAACCTTAGTAGTATTTTCTTACTATTTTAGTCAAAGCTGGAAGGACTCTTATGTTAACTTATATTTGGAGTCTCATATTTATGCAAGGAGAGCCCAATGGGTTCTTGATTTTTCTCCAGTTGGAGTCTTTGATTTATGTATGGAAAACCTGATGTGTTTGATTCCTGTATGGAGAGCCTAGTGGGTTCATGCTTTTGCTCAAGTTGAAGTATTTGGTTTATGCAATGAGAGCTTGGTGGATTCCTGCATTTTCTCCATTCAAAGTCTTTGATTTATGCAAGGGAATCCTAGTGAGTTCACGTGTTTTCTTTTGTTGGATTCTTTGATTTATGAATGGAGAACCCTGTGGGTTCATCTGTCTTCTCTAGTTGAAGTCTTTGGTTTATCTAAGGAGAGTCAGACGGGTTCTAATATTTTCTCAAGTTGGAGTCTTTGATTTATGTAAGGAGATTTTTCTTGGCTTCACATACATGATTTATACAAAAACAAGATGATTGGCTCGTTAAAACCCTCGCCCTTATAGGGGAAAATAATGCCAACTCGAGATGTTGTTTTATTTAGAAATATTCCTTTAATTAGATAACATTTATCCTTGAAGGTTCAACTAAAATAATGTCTCCGATTACTAATGTGCCAAGTTCTCAGAATCTCCTTTCCTTCTAACATTTCTAGTTTTTATGCTCCTTGTGATAGTTTTTTGATGTACTCGATAAGGTCCTTCCAAGTTATGGCATAGTTTCCCCTTTCTCTTTGAGGCTACCATCTATTTCAAGACCATGTATCATTCTTCTATTTTCCCGGGTCTTACTTTGGTGTTATATCTTCTTTCCTCTCTTTGCTTTATGGAGAGATCTTGAATTCGAACCATTTCCCTGACTTCTTCCACCAAATTGGATGCAATATAGAGTTTTATTTGATTATTGGCTTCTTCTAAGTGCTCTCTTTCCCAGGTCGTCGTGTTTTTCTCCACTGAAATCATTGTGTCAAATACATAAACCAGTTAGAAGGATGTTTCTTTGGCTGGTGAATAAAGGGTTGTATGATATGACCACAATACTTGTAACACTTAATGGTGTCCTCCATATTTAAGTTATATAAATATACAAGGAGTTTTAATTTTTATAAAATTGAAAATAATTGTGATACGAGTCGCCTTATGCAGTTGTTCTGTCTAGAGCCCCTTTGCTTTGTTCAACTTTATCTTCATGTCAGATAAGATAATATAGTTGGATGATTCTGCCTGACAGTTCACTTGTGGATGCTCTATTGAGAAGGATTTTGTCTATATTCCCAAAATTTTGCAGAAGGAGATCACCGTAGCATTGTCGAATTGAGTCCCATTGTTAGAGACTATCGTCTTTAGTAGCCTAAACCTGCAAATAATGTCACAATAGTAGAAACAACACATTCTTAAAAGTATGATCTTAGCAAAAACTCTAGCTTCTACCCACTTCGTGAAATATTCGAAACTCGACCAAAGAGAATTACAGCTGTTCGGAGGCCAATGGGAGAGTTCTCAGTATTATAATCATATGCACGACGTTATCCTCTATTCTAGGGACCTCTAAGGTTTCTTGAATTACAGTTTTGTTGAGACCCAACTTCTCAGTACTAGAGAGTTTAACAAATTGTGGAAGAATGAGATTAAAAATACATTGTCACAATTATTTCGAATAACACGTACCTTTTCAAAAATTTTGCATCTCTAGAAATTCATGTTAAGGTTTTTCTGGGTGTTTGAAACCCACATCTTCACCAATAGATTGCAGCTATAACTGGGAATTATTCTTCCATTTGAATCCCAGTTGATGAATTTCGACTACCACCCCTTTTGAAGCCCTAACTTCACAATACAAAATGAAGATGATAAGAAGAACTGAGATTGGAAGAAAGTTAAACCTCAATCACCAGCTAACATGCAATATAGGAAGGAGAAGAAGATTCAGGTTTTTTTCTTTTCTTCAAAAGAGATTATGGAGGACGAGAATGACAAAAACCCATGGCATTCCGATTCTAATTATTTAAATGCATAAAAAATGAAAATATTGAGTAAATAGTGACATGGCATAATTTGGCACCACTGTAATTTAAAAATATTAAAAAACAAAATAAAATTGCCACTAAGCAGGACACATAGACACTTGGAGTGTGTCATTTCACTTAAAGGCTTAAAGGAATAGAATCTTCATGTGGCAAGGTTAGAATCACAACTTTTTTTACCGGGGTTAACTAGAAGTCTCCTAAATGGTAGGGGTAAAATGATATTAACCTTTAATAGAATAATGGGCTGAATTTGTAGCATTTCATGAGTTACTATTCCAAATTTAGCAAGATACCCTTTGAAGGTGCAAGAAACACAAGAAAATGGGGGGTTGAATTTTGTTTCTGAATAAAAAAAATTTTGCAACCCAACAATGACAACAATAAAGATAAAGAGCACAAGTATTTTTATCCTAGTTCTTTGTTAATAAAGCTACATCCATTCCAATCACCTGAGTGATTTACCTTAAACAAGGACTTAATCCAATAATCAAAACTTGATTACAAATGCAATGACAACTTGTCATTGATTCCTTAAGAGCCCGACCTACCTGATCGCTTAAGAAACCCCAACGGTCATTGACTCCTTAAGACTTGACCTACTCGGCCACTTAAATTTTTTTTCCTTCAATAACCACCCGTCACTGACTTCTCGAGAGCCTGACCAACCTGGTTGCTTGAGGAATATAACCAACTGGGTTATAACAGTTTGTGTTTACAAGTGTGCTTCTTAGTTAAGCACATTACACATATTTACAATCAGAATATACACTTAAGCGAGATATGAAATGTTGAGCTCTAAGTGCTTTGATTCTCTTCTTTCTTGTTTTTGCACATATGTTCTTCTTTGTTATGCTTTTGTAGTTGATTCTTTGATGTTTAAGAACACTCATTGTGTCTCTACATTATTCAGCTCTAGATCAGTGAAGTGTGTTCCTCATTCTGTTTATGAGTTAAGAAAACATCTTGTGTCTATCCAATTTCTGATACCACTCTAAGTGTCTATATATTGTTTGAGAACACTTACTTTTATTTCACTCATTTATGGTACTCTTCCACTCTTAGCTTCATACTTTTTCTCTACATCTCTCTACCTCTTTTCTAATCTTCCAACTCCTCCTTAAATAGATAGAAAATGTTATCATTGAGGATGAATAATATATCCGTTGGTAGAGAAGGATAATAATAGTCTTTTAAAGTATTCGTTGTATGAAGGTCGCTTCATTTGCAAGAGTTGAGTGATGCTAGCAGTAGAGAGTATGTGATGATGGGATGTGAGAAGTTACTGTAGTATAAAGTACAATCTTTTGAAGATATGTATTGCCCTTCATTTTAAGCATATCCCCTTTAAATTATACTTTATTTAAATATAATTTCTTTTCACAATTAGAGGCTTCAAATAAGAGATTGAGCAAAGCTTGATAAGAGTACAGAGCCTATATGATGTAGATTATGAAGTCTATTCAAAGTGAGGCTTGAAAGTATCATAGTCTAGAGTAAATCAGAACAAGAAATGCAGAAGAATTTACTAGTTTATTTAGATGCTTAAACAGTTAGAGAAGAATTTCTTATGTCTTCTGTCTTCTATTCAGAGGCTTCATATCATAGTTGTTGAAGCTAAAGACAGTTCAGAGGCTTGATCTATTAGAGTCTTTTTCAGAAACTTTCTGAATAATTCCTTGCAGGAGTGTTGACTTTGATGAACTAGATAATTAACTTTACTTTGACCATACTTTTGTATTCTTCCTTTTGTTCAAAGTGTGTCTGTACTTTATAATATGCTTAAGCTTTCTTCATATTCAAATTTTACTACTTCAGAGTTAGAATCTGTTTTCTTTTATCTGCACAGTAAACAAACATAGTTAGAGTACAAAATTGCTCTTTACACTTTGTTATCATCAAAACTTAAGAGTATGTAGATGTAGAACCAAACTTGTTCTTACACCTTTTACCTATAAAAAGGGAGAAAACTATGAATGGAAAAACAAGTTGAATTTTGTTAAACAAACACATTGTGTGAATTTAAGAGCTTTGCTCCTTTGGTTCTAGATTGGACCAAGTTTTTGATCTTTTCAAGAAACCATGTTTCTATTGGTGATATTCATTTAGGCTTATCGTCCTTTTTAATTCACAGAAAGAGTCTAGCGCCCCATTTCTATCATTTTCATCAATTTCTTTCTTTATTTTCATTTGCTTCAATTCTACCCCAACTCAAATAATCTATAAAATTTCGTGCCCTCAATACATTTTACTACATTAAAATACAAGTTTCATAAATTGATCAATGTATGAGAAAAATGGATGAATTATAAATTGGTTACCCATCAACAACACCTTATGTTAAGCGGCGTTCGGTGATGTTAGTAAAGATCTCTGGTCAAGAATGTTGATTGATAATGGAGTTTATTATGAAGACTAATCACAAGCATCACTACAATAAGATTCATGATGATGGTAATCAACATGAAGATATCTCAAGCCTCATCTAGATGACTCAAGGTTCTTGTGTGGTGCTAAAGTCAAAGTTAATGATTCCAAGACTTTAACCTTCAGAGTGTGAAAGAGAGGAAGCATCAAAGCTCACATAAATGTGTATGTTTGAGTGATTAGGGTATTGTAAAGACACAAGAGCATTTCAGGAAACATTATAGCTAAATCACACACACACATACACACACACACACACACAGAGACACAAATACAGACACACACACACACACACACATAGACACACACTCACACACACACACGCACACACACACACACAAACACTTTCTCTCTCTCACACACACACGCACACTAAAACTATTGAGAAGCCTCTTATTTTTAAACTAAATCACCAAAAAATGTTTTTAGGGTCTAACTAGTTGATTATGAGATTGTCTTATTGATTAGGAAATTTTTTAGAATTGTCTAATCGATTAGATTTTTGGCCTAATCGATCAGATAATGCCTAATTGAATCCATGATTTATTATGAAAGTTCCTTAATGATTACTAATAACTATCTATAAAAACCTTCCATTTTAGGCCTCAATAATCGATTATTTAAAGTGCCTAATCGATTAGATGAGTTGAAAAGCCCATGGTTTAGTTCCAAATTTACACCACGCATTAGCCTATACATAAAGAGCTTATTTATCATTTCAAAACATCTAAAAAAATTAGGAAAAATCTCACTTTTCACTTTACTCATTTCCTATCCAAGTCTTTTATATTTTTCACACATTTTAGCCATGGTGCTTCGAGAAGGTTCTTAAGTCTAGTGAGGATTTTCGTTCTGGGTAAGGCTAAATTATAAATTACCAAGAGTAGATTTTTCACTTGAGTAAATCATTCTTCCTTAGTAAGTGATTATTTTGGTTGGGAGCTAAACCATTGTAAAAGCTCCTTTTTTGGGGATTAGTATAAGCCTCTGTCTGGTTTATGAGTTGCGCCATTGAAGAAAAGTTCTGTTTTGGGTTCGTGAAAAATAACTAGTGAAAAATCTTCACAGCGGTTCTTGAGCTCTGCCTAGTCAAAAGCTTCTATTGGTTGAAGATCAGTCTGGTGTAAAATCTCACTCACTTTCTGTTTTAAGCCTAGATAAAAGCTAACTAGGTTCGAAACCATCCCGATAAAAATCTTGGTTCGATTTGTGGTCAGCCCGTGTAAAACCTCGGTTTGAATCGAAGGATAGCCTACTTAAAAACTCCATTTTGGTTTGAGATTAACCTGTAAAAAATATTTGTTTTGTGTAACACCAAAAAATTTGCCCTCCCTTTCTTAATCTTTCTTGGCTTATGCTTCATTTCATTTGCATCGTCATTTATGCATTGGATTGGCTCTAGGGCATGAGATCAAGGGGGTATTTCTTGCATCTCATAGCTTTTTCTAGCTCAGAGGATATTTCAGCAGTATTCGGAGCTAAACAGACAGTCGTCAAAATCATTTCGAGCATTTATTTTGCTCAATAGATGATTTTATTATCAGAGGTTGCGGTATTTTCTTTTGTTCAGCGGTTCAGCACTGGAGAGTTATTTTTCCAGCAGGTTATTTTGAGTTCGGAAAGAAATTCACAGCATGTTTCAGGCATGATTCAGTGGCGATATAAAACGATAAGTTTAAGATGCCTAACGTGGCTCGGAACAGGTGGAAACAGGTATTTTCCAAGATTTCCTCCAAAAGGCGCCAAAATTCAAAAATTCCTTGTGTTAATCGATTAACACATTTGAACTATCAAATGGTTAATCGATTAACCAAGGCGAAACTTGCAAAAATGCTTCAATTTTCATCACTGAAGAATTTCCAATCAATTTCCACCACTTGATTTCACATGTGCATCATTGGAAGGATCTATAATGGGTTCATTTTAATTCATTTTCATAATTTAATTCCACCCAAAACTTAAATTCCCATTCCTCATTCCATTCCTCATTTTCATTCCTCTCACTAACCCACACTCCGAACCAAGTTTAATCCTTAACCTAGGGATTATTTAACCAAATTTACTCCAAACCTCACGCATTCACTCTCATTTTCACCCTCATTTTCAGAATTTTCTATCAATTCTCTCTCACATTTTCATCCTCCATCTTCATCTTCAACCTTTCACCAAAGCTCCATATTCATAGATTCACAAATTGTGCATTATAATTTATGAATTCTTGAGCTAAACCTCTACTACATCATCATTCTTGGTTCTATTATGCATTTGAAGCTTGTTTGGATCTAGATTCAAGTTTTGGAAGCCATTCTTGAAGAAGCTTTGAAGCAAGTTCATCGCATTGCTTGGATCTTGAGGTTTCTTGCTAGGATTTCTTTGGATTTTGAATTTCTTGTGCTAGATCTGTCCATTTTCGTTTACAACACTTACGAAAGTAATTCTTCGCTTTATAGGTTGGTAAATTTGAGATCCACACTTGATCTAGCTTAATTTTAACTTATCCAATGTAGATCCATGGTTTTTGATACGATTTGATCCATTTGCTTGAATTTGACTGTTGATGTTGATGTTTGTTGGATCTAATTGATGTTTGATTGCTGTAATTCAATGTAATTTTTGTGCATAATTGACTGCTTAAGCATTTGGATGCTTGAACAAGTGTTTTGCTGCTGAAAAGTGCTTTTGAAACTTGATTTTCTACTACTGGTATATCGTTAATCGATTAACCCATTATAGTTCAAAACTAGCTAATTGATTAACCAATGTAATTTTGCTAATTTTGATGTTGTTAATCGATTAACCAATTTTGAACTGTAAATGGTTAATCAATTAACATTGATGTAGAGTGTGAATTTTGTGCATTTTCAAGTGTGTTTTGATTCCTTTCCAGTTTTAATCTTCATGGATTTATATGATGCATATATGTGGACTGTTCTTGAGCTGTTTTACCTCACATGATAGTTTGAATGTGATTCTTCGATGTGCGACTTTTGGTTTTCGTAACGCATGTACACGATTCGTTCATTTTGCATTCTTGATGTGATGATCATGTTGCATAATCCTTTGTGCCACTGTGATTGCTTGTTCTTGATGTTTACATTACTGGATGTATGATTCGTGTTCATGTTTGTTGTCGATTCCATGAATTCATGTTCATTTTAGGCGATTAATTGTTGATTCGATGAATTGTCCGTGATGCTTGAGTATGTAATGTCATTGGAATTCGTTCATGCTTAATTTCTTTGTGCTTAATTGTATGTGTATGTGTAGCAATTGCTCTTGCTTGATGACTGTTCATGTTTGCGATTCATGCGTATTCGTTTAAATGTGAAGGCATTTTTATGTTCAATCCTTATCTTGTGATGCATGATTATGTTTGAGGGTATGACATGTGATTCAATTAGTCTTTGATGCATGTTCAATTTTGATGTTGTGCTATCACATGATCATCCATGCTTGATGCCTATTCATGAACATTTGTTTTGATGCATTGCATGTTGCCTTGGTAAATACATGTATGTTATGCAGAATAGTAACTGTTATATGCTGTTTTGTTTGACTTGCTTCCTTTTACACGTGTTTCTGCCTGAAAATGTGTGCTGTTAAAAGCTGTCTTGCTTGTGTGCTGGATTTTACTGATGTTCTGAGCTGGAGCGCTATTGTAGTTGTTGTATTTGGTTTATCCTCTTGATTTTGGTTTGTTTTTGCATGTTCCCTTAGGATTCCCCAGTCCAACTTAATTTTTGATTAAGCTTGGAGTAGGATAGACATTAGGAGCTAATCCATGAATGATAATATTAGGATAGTCCTTTTAAACCTTAACCTTAGGTCTGTCTCTTTGCATGCTAACACTAGGTAGAATTCCTTTTCTATCCCAACTTTAGGACCATTGCACATGACAACATTAGGAGTCAGTTTCCCTTAGTTGTCTTCTTTTCAACCTTTGAGTCCTCTTTCTTCTCATCTCAAAACAAATCAAAACACTTAATAAGTATCATGTACATTGTGCGCCACGAGCCTTAAACACATGGGAAAAGATGATCGGATGCATTTCTAACCTCATCTTAGGGTACTTTGCACGCGAGACGTTTGGATCGTTAGCGCAAAGTATTCGATCCTATGTTATAGACTTTACTGCGATGCTTTTCAAACAAAGTCAATCCACTTCTATTTAAAACTCACAAACCAAATTAAAACCTTTTATCCTTCGAGATTGGTCAAATCATTTTTAGAAAAGAGTACGTTATTTCCGTTCTACAGCAAATAGGCATCGACCCTAACTGCTGGAACGTGAACTTAGCGTCACTCATAAAAAAAACTCAATCAATTTGTGGTCGTAACCATGAACTACGGATGCTCTGACTTCCTCATTCTCGTCCGAATGAGGATACATAGGCATAAGACGATGATGTCTTGGCGAGCAACCTTCCCCCATTCCACCCATAGTCCTCCGAACTACGTTGACTCTGACTTTCCCATTGCACGAGGGAATACGTAGGCCTAGGACGAAGATGTCCTATCAAGTCTCCTTTTGTCTTTTCCTTTTCGTTTCCGTTTAGTGGTAAAGTTGTAGATGACACACCCTTTGATTAGACAACAAGCGTGGATCTCGTTGAGTACAACGGACACGAGGGGGTGCTAATACCTTCCTCTCGCATAATCGACTCCCAAACCCTGGACTTGGTTGCGATGACCATGTCTTCTCCATTTTGAGGTTTCTTCGATCGTTTCCTTTCCCTTGTTAGGATAAATTATGTTTGGTGGCGACTTTGTTTTTCCACCAGTTGTTTTTTTGCGTTGCGACAACTGGCGACTCTGCTGGGGACTTTGGTTCCCTATGCGAGTCAATCCTAGCGCTTGTCTATTTATGTTTATTGGGTGTTTATTTTTGTGCATTATTTTTTGTATATTACTGTATTTCATTATTGCATTGGATTATTGTTGTCATATTGTTTTGTTGTTGTTGTACTGTTGGGTGGGTTTGTTCCACGAGTGATAAGCCCATTACCCAGCTTGAGTACACACATAGGATTAGAGTGGGCTCTTGTTGACATGCGTGGCGTTTGACACGTATTCGTTGGCTGGGGTTCACATTCAGACGAGGTTTTCTTGAGGATGCTCTGAACTACATGTTTATGTAGTAACCAGGGTGGTCCGATAGGAGCTTATGACTCTGGAGACCGTTCATTGGAAATTGGTTGAGGCTTCCTTAATTGGTGATGATGCCAAACCAGAAATGGTGAACTTATCATCATTTCTCGACCTAAGAGTCTGAGATACTGATGACCTGCTAGGATTGCCTTGTCCAAGACTAGAACCCATATGTGAGAAGGGATGGGTTTTGCAGGAAACTTTGACCTTCAACCAAACTGGATTTCTGGTTTTCTTATCAGTGTAAACTTATGAACGTGGAATTCTGGTTATCTCAATGTTCTGGTATTTTGGATTTCTTGCCAGAGTGGGATTCTGGTCTTATTCAGTCAGCAGCACAATAGTTATTCTGAACATATTGGATACCTTGATCCCATGTTTGCATTTGTATAGCTTTATATCTGCGTTTTAACATTCATGTTTGTTTATTTCCAGGGTTTGCATCTTATCCTTGATTCCCATTGACAAGCTCTTCACAGATGGGTAATGGAAGGAAGGACATTATCAGCTACTAGTTTCAGTCACTAGATTTGAGTCAGATCCGCAACCTGTTGGCCAAAACTACTCAGAGTAATCTGGAAACTTTCAAAGAAGACTATGGGAGGATTCTTAGTCTGCTGCATACTGTTACAGATTATGAGAAAGGGGATGTACATACCTTACTGCAATTCTACAATCCTGCTTGAGGTGTTTCACGTTCAGAGATTATCAGTTGGCTCCTACTCTGGAGGAGTTTTACCTTATTTTGGACATCCCGGTTAAGGATCAGATGCCTTTCCATGAATCTATGGAAGTTCCCGATCCAGAAGTTTTTTCCCACGCTCTTTATTTGAGCACGTCTGTGGTGAAGGGTCATCTGCAATATGAAATATACCTAGGCTTGCAGTTGGACTACCTTCAATGCCATACTGGCTTTGTGCATTTATGGAATTGTTCTCTTCCCCAACTTTTTGGGTTTCGTAGATATGAATGCCATTTGGATTTTCATGATGAATAACCCCGTGCCAACCCTCCTTGGTGATGTATACCACTAAGTGCATTCTAGAAGATTTAAGAAGAAAGGTGGACTTCTTTATTTATATACTCCTCTTATCTACAAGTGGTTCATGAGTTATCTCCCACATGATGGCGCTTTTGTTGATAATAAGGACTCCTTGAACTGGGCAAAAAGGGTAATGGGACTTCTCGCTAAGGAAATTCATTGGTTTGATAAAAGATTGCTGGGAACAGAGATGATTTATAGTTGTTGGGAGTTTCCTAATGTCCTTCTCATGGGAATAAGGGGCAGAATCAACTATAATCCATCCCTTGCTAGAAGACAGTTGGGGTATGAATTGAGGGCTCCTCCAAAGACGAAGAGGTGAAAGAGTCTTTGTTTTACAGTGGGAATAACAATTCTGAGGCCATGGAGAGAGCTGTAAAATCTTGGGTCACTATTCAGAGGAAAGGAAAACTGTTCTTAGGTAAAAGTGACTGTAAAGCTTATCCCCCGTATGAAGATTGGTTGCAAGAAAGAGTGGAGGTCGTTCACTTGACTTTTCCAGTAAAGACTCTTTTGTATCTGTTGGCCATTGAACAACCCACTACAGTGGAGATTGAGAAATATAATAAACTCTGGGCAGAGAAGGAAGAATTGTGCAAGGAGAACGAAGAACTGAAAAGGGATATCTATCAGTTGGGGCACGACAAGAACGAAGCGACTTATGTAGCCAGAGTGAAGACATAATTGTTGGCCAAACGAGAAAAAGAATTACCAGAAAATTTCAAGAACAGAGAGGGGGTAGGCCAAGACCTGAGAAGCGCCAACAGCATACTCCAGTCGAAGAAGAAGAATTTAGAAAGAGCTCATGTTGAGATCTCTAAGTTCAACGCCCAATGGAACGCCACGGTGACCGCTCATAAGATGAAAGAAGATGACCTTCAAGACCAATTTGAAAATCTGAAGCTACAACTTAGAGTCAAAGAAAGAAAAGTCAGAGCAGAGTCATCTCAAAGGTGCAAAAGTGAGGAATGACTTAAAGAGACCTTGTCATCCCTTGAGGAGCTCAAGATTCGAGCAGAGATAAAGAAGCCTAAACTTGAGGATCCTAAACTTGAGGATGCTTTCGGTGAAGACGCTTGGGAGTCACGGTGTCAGTACTTGGAGGAAATCATGCACAAACGCGATGCTCTCATTCAGAATTTGATTCAAATACCGAAGCATCCGGACACTAAGAAGTTATTCAAGGAGATTTAAGCTTGGTGCAAAAAGCGTGATGGTTGGGAAGGGCTGTCTATGGTAGATTTTGACGATATGTTTTAGTGGCTTTCTTTTTTTGTATTTGATCACCGCCAGGTTTGTTGGCTGGGATCACCGACTCTTGTATTTGGCTATCTTTTTCAGTATGGATTGTATGTAATGACTGGTGGTTATTCTCTTATTCTCTAATCTATGAGCATCTGTTATCGGTGTTCCGTCCATTTCTGGTGTTTATTATTTTTATTAAACTGGAATCAAGGGGTAGATCACCCTGGAAATGTTCAAGCATGACATTTGCATTTGCATCGCATATTCATTTGCATAGTAGGTGTTCTCGATTGGCTTATTCTTATCTCTGCTTGGTTTTCTTTAGCAGGATTGCGAATCCAAATATTCCCAAATATTGTACAAGAGGGAATCAACAAAGAATAATAGAACAAGTACAAGCTGAACTTCAGGAGGTCCGAACCTGCATGACTCAACTTATGGATTCAATGCAGAATATGGCCCAGGGGCAGGAACAATTAAGAGCCTTGGTCCAACCTTTGATTGCTCGAGTGGATGAAATCAGTATTGTTCATGGTGGTGATGGCGTTATCCCTTTGGTTGGAGGTGCTGTTTGTGGTGCTAACCTTCAGGGCGGAGGTGGTCCTAGTGTTGTCATTCCTCCGGGAGGAGGCATTGCTGGTGGGGTTCTATGGAGTAGTTGGTGGAGTGGGAAGTGTGTTTGTTGTACATGGCGCTGGTGGCCATAAATGGGAAGAGGATTTTCAGGAGGATGCTTTCTCCATGCATGATTTGGATGCCGGTCTCCCTTCTGAGGCCGACAAGAAATTCAATATGATCGAAGAAAGGATGCGTGCATATGAGAACCAAAACACTTTTGGTCTCGATATGACTGATCTTGGATTAGTTCCTAGACTGAGAATCCTGCCCAAATTCAAAGTCCTAGACTTTGATAAATACAAAGGGACAAATTGCCATAAGACTCATATCCGGGCATACTACAAAAAAATGTCGGCTTATTCAGATAACGAGAAGCTCTTAATGCATTTCTTCCAAGACAGCCTGACTGGGGCTTCATTGGAGTGGTATATGGGGTTAGAGAGGACCTATATCAGAAGCTGGAGAGACTTGGCAGAAGATTTTGTCAAGCATTATCAATACAACAGCGACATTGCACCTAACAGGATGCAATTGCAAAATTTCTCTCAGAGGGGTAATGAGAGCTTCAAGGAGTACGCCCAGAGGTCGTGTGAACTGGCAGCAAGAGTTCAATCTCCAATGATGGAGCGAGAACTTATTGATATGTTCATGGCTACACTTCAGGGGCCTTATTATGAGAAGCTGGTTGGGTGTATATCGGATGGGTTTTCAGATCTGGTGCTAGCAGAGGAAAGGGTTGAAAGTGGAATCAAGACTGGAAATAGCTCCTCGTCCGAAGGAAGTAAAAAACCATATGCAAGTAACCCTAAGAAGAGGGAGGGGGACACAAATTTTGTTTCTTTGTATTGGGGAAAAGGCAGGGTCCACCAAAATTATACTCAGCAGGTTGCTACCATAGCCATCTTGGTTGCGCCTCAGCAATAGACTAATGCTCCTCGTTGATATCCAAATCTACGAGAACAACAAATCAGCATTTATAGACTCCACCAATGCCATATTCTCATTTACTACAACATCTTTTGCAACTAGAGTTGGTATAGAAAAGAACTTTGGCCCCACTTACTGGCACTTCTCCGCCAGGGTATGACGCTAATGCTCATTGCGAATTTCATTCGGGAGCACCCGGGCACCATATCGACAACTGCAAAGCCTTCAAGCATAAGGTAAAAGATTTGCTTGATTCTAAGGAAATTGATTTCACCAATGGTGGGCCGAATGTCATTCAGAACCCAATACCGCCGCATGGGGAAGCGAGGGTCAATACAGTTGAAGATGGAGAGAATTTGAATTTGATATATGATGTTAATGAATTGAAGACTCCGTTGTTGTTCATTAAATAATAGTTGTTGAAAGGAGGGGTATTTTTGAGATGCAAGAGTGATTGCCAGGGTTGTATATTGCAGTCAGAGGGTTGTAATTTGCTGAAAGTGGGCATACACAGAATGATTGATGAGGGTCGGTTACAGTTTGAAAGGATGAATGTTGAGAAAAAGGTTGTTGATGATGATGTTGCCACAATTTCTATCCCATAAAGAACTATCCATATTTCAACATCGGTACGGCAGGCGCCTGTTGTTATTACTACGCCCGGACCAATTCCGTATGAAAGTACCAAAGCAATTCCGTGGAACTACGGAGCGGATGTATTCTGTAACAGACGAAAGTAAGAATTGGTAGGATCTTTCGATACTGGTTCAAGTGTTGAAAATATTGTTGGAGCTGGTGGAATTACTCACAGTGGTAGGGTATTTTCACCATCAGATGAGAATGTGGGCAGTTTGGGTAAAGACAAAGGTAAACATGTGGTAGATGACTCCACCCCAAAGCAGACTAATGATACTTCTTTCTCAAAAGATGTAGAAGAGTTTATGAGGTTGATTCAAAAGAGTGATTACAAGATTGTCGATCAGCTGAATCAGATGTCGTCGAAAATTTCCATCCTATCATTGCTGCTATGTTCTGAAGCCCACAGAAATGCTTTGTTGAAGGTGTTAAATGCTGCTTATGTGCCACAGGAGATTTATGTGAATCAACTTGATGGGTGGTGGTGCATGTGAATATTGGAAATGGTTTCGGATTTACTGATTTGGATCTGACCCCTGCTGGAAGAAATCATAATAAAGCCTTGCACATTTCCTTAGAATGAAAAGGTTCCTTGATGTCTCATGTCCTTATAGATACATGGTTTCCACTGAATATTCTGCCGAAAAGGCCCTTATGAAGCTTGACACGTAGGGTTTGATTTGCAGGCTAAGTGATTTGGTTGTGCGGGCGTTTGATGTGCCGAAAAGGTTAGTATTTGGTGAAGTGGTGATGCCCGTCAAAGTTGGACCGAAAATTTTTGATACAACTTTCTATATCATAGACATCAAACCGGCCTACAACTGTTTGTTAGGCCTTCCTTGGATACATTATGTCAGAGCGGTAACATATACCCTGCATCAAAAGCTGAAATACATGGTTGAGGGAAAAATGGTTACGGTATGTGGGGAAGAAGACATCATGGTTAGCCATTTGTCAACATTTAAATACGTTAAAGTTAATGGGGAGATCCATGAAACCTTGTGTCAGGCCTTCAAAGCGGTCCAAATTCAGAAGGAGCCTCATGTGAAGGATAAGGGGCCTGAGGTTTCGATGTCATCCCTAAAAGAGGCACGTGCGGTGGTTGAGTCTGGTGGTTCTTAAAGGTGGGGCCAGATTCTTGAAGTTCCGATGAAGTAAGATAAGTATGGTTTGGGCTACAAGCCATCAAAGCCATCACAAGATCCCCCAAGATAGAGAGGTCTAGTCCGTATTACAAGTGCTGGGGTGATTTTTGACAGAATTAACACAATAAGGGATAATGAAGTCGATAGCGACTGTGATATGGATATTTGGATCCGCCCCTGTGTTCCAGGTCAGGAATTGTGCAACTGGTCTGTCGAAGAAGTCATCCGGGTCACCTATGAAGAGTAATTTTTATTGTCTTTGCATATGTTAAGTCTTACGTTCTGCCCAAGACGTAGTGACTCATTCTATAGGGCCACACTATTTTTAGTTTCAATGTCATCATGAATAAAAGGGCATTTTACATTCAAATGTTTCGATCCCTGTTTTTCATTTTTTGCTTTTACATTTATTGAAAGAAAAATGGCAATGTGTTTTTGTTTTGTTCATTGATGCATTCATAATAAAACATAAAACATCACTCATGCAGGTCTGTCATCTCAGATTCCACCGATAATGATTCATCTATGGCTCGGTATGACTTTGATAATCCCATTTATGAAGTCGAAGAAGAGACTGACGAAGACTGTGAACTGCCTGAGGAATTAGCCAGACGTCTGAAATAGGAGGAAATGATTATTTTACCTCATCAGGAGGATATTGAAGTTGTCAATCTAGGCACCGAGGATGTAAAAAAGGAAGTCAGAATTGGGGCTGCCTTGGAAGACAGTTGTAACACCTCAAAATTTGCCCTCATATTTTAGCTATAATTGGCTTATGTTTCATTTCATTCTTTGCATTATCATCATTGCATATCATTGGCTCTTGGCATGGGATCAAGGTACAAAAGGAACTTCAAGTGGATCACACTCTCCTAACTAGTGCAAAAATAGGGTTTTGGAATTCTTGAGTATAACACCCCAATGTGCAAGATCTTTGAGTTTTTATCATCTCCAAATGGCATATCTCATCTTTGTTTGAGAGGATACACTTCATATTCAGAGGAGTTTGGATTTGGAAGATGTGTTAATTTCTCCTAGACTGAGGGTACAAAACTAGGGTTTGCCATAAAATTAGTTTATTCCTGACTTTTTGGGCAAGGCTTGATTCTATGGTATTCCTCATGTCCTTAAGTGTCTAAGATTGTAGAATTGTCCATCAATTTGGTTTGGAAGAGTTTCAATTGATCAATTGACTGAAAATCAGGAGAATTGGGGAAAAGTCAACTGTGCAGAGGAAAAAGTCAACTCTTGACTTTTTAAGGTCAAAATATTGTTTCTCATGTCAAATATGTTCATTGGTGAATATTTGATCAAGGAATGTCTAGGGTTTCATAAAAAATCAAGAAAGATTCAAGGTTGCCAAATTTAGAAACTTAGGGTTTCCATTTATGGCAAGTTTTGTCAAGCTGAGGGGTCACTTTTGAAGCATTCTTTCTCTATGGTCCAAGCTCCAAATTGAAAAGGTAGGGAAGCCTATCAAAAGTTCACATCACAAGCTTCAAAACCATACCAAGAACACCTTCATTGGATCAAAATTGAGAGAGATATGATCAATCAAAGTAGAGAGGAATCAAGGCAAATTGGCAAGTCATGACCAGTCAGCACGCAGTTATTTTCACAAACACTTGGTGTGCATGTTGTGCACAAGTTCATAGCCAAATACCTCATTGATGGAGGTTTCAATTCAAAAAATGTTCAACATCACTTTTGTTCCTCTCAATCCCCTCTTCAACTTTGGTGTTGAAAGAATTTTCATCTGATCAACTCATTAAGAATTATGGTGGATCAAACTTAGGGTTATCACACTTGAATTTCACATGCAGGTGGGCTGGTCAAGACCAAGTCAGGGTGACATGCCAATGCAGTTATGTACCAACCCTTTCATGGATATTTTTAGGCATGCTAGAGGCTCCTATTGTGGTTGTTTTCCACATCAATCTTGTTGTCCCCCATACCCTCTTTCCAAAGGATCCAAAATCAACCATTTTCATTCATTGGCTCATGAGATACTCCTTGCCAAAGTTTCCCTCATGCAATCTATTTTCTTCCATCCCAAGTAAAGCAAAGTTCAAAGAGAAAGTTGTTGAATTGCTGATGTTCCCATGCGTATGCTATCATTTACATGTCTTTGCCATTTTGAACCATACATGCTCTTACACACCACATGCACGTGTACTATATATTGCTTTAAGTGTTCAAGCAAGAGAGAAAGAGAGAATTTCATAAGAAGCTTGTAGGAGAAGCATCTACATTGTACAAGCTACTACACTCATCATCACCACCCTACATCATATCCTCACCATATGATATCATGCTCCCTCTCCATACATGAAGAACCCGAGCTAACACTAACCTCACTTCATTCTCCATTTTTCAAATTCATTTTCATTTCAACTCAACTAACCTAACCTTGCATCTAACTGTTAACCACAGTGGTTAACATTTAACTCACCATATATAAACCAAATCTCTAACTGAATTGAAAAACTGGTTCATTCTTCACTTTCTCTAATTTTCCACACTCTCTCTCTCTCATTTGTTCCTCTCTCGAAGCTTCTGAGACTTGAATTTCTTCAGAAAATCTACACATTCTTCTTCATCAAGGATCATCAGAGAATCACAGGATTGGATATATAGAGGTTGCTTCTTGAATTTCATCATCTTTATTAGCTGGTTTTTAAGTAGTTTGAAGCTCTTTTCACAGCCTTTATTTGGCCAGCAATTATCTCCAAGAATCAAGGAATCTTTCTCCATTAGTCTTGTAGTGAAAAGATCATCTGAGAAATAGGTTTCATTTCAAACTTCTTGCTCTCTTTTACTCTAATTTCACTTGTTTTTTCTTGATTGCAGCTCAATAGGAGCAATGTGAATCTCCGGCTAGTTGATAGGCACCTTAGGTGCTTAGTTGAATTTGCTAGGGCAAACTGTTTGGCTTCGATCTACATTATGTGTGCTTTTTTTGTGAATTCCAATGGTAGATTCGTGATCTACGTTGTGAGAGGATCATTTTGATATAAGATTTGCACATTTCTGGAATGTTTGAGGACTGAGCACCATGGAGGCTCGCCGGAGAAGATGACCGGAGTCTTCTCCGGCCACCTGAGAGTTTAAACTCACATAAACCCTAGTTTTCTTCAGTTTTATTCGTGTGCGTTGATTGTTTCTTGATCCAATGGATATAATGCTGCCACCGCATTAATGAGGAGGATCCTCATCACGTGCCTCATTTTTCTAATCCTTGTGATTCCACGTGGTTGATACATTATTGCTTATTATGTGCGTGCTTGCTTATTCATTTGATTGCCTTACTTTTGTGATCATCATGTATTGACTTGATCCAATGGCTCTTGTTGAGTCAACTTTTGACTGATATCCATGCTATGAACCTCCTCTGAACACGTGGTACTAGATTGGGCTTGCTGTGCAATTCACACCCCCACACTTCTGAGCCCAATGCATTGTTAACTGAACATTTGCTAGTGTAGCACCCCCCTGGTTCATTTCTTTTTTATTTTATTTTCTTTTTCGTAATTGATTCATTGTTAATTTTTAAAATTAATTCCAAGCATCCAAAAATTTCACAAAAATTCATGAAGCATTATAAGGCATTTAAATAATTTTGACATATTTTATTTTCTGATTTTATCATATTTTTCTATTGTTTCATGAATATTCTTTTAATTTTTTTTGTTTGTGCATCTATTCATGATACATGCTTCATCATTGATTTGTTTGACATAGTTGTGGATTGATTTTTCACATGATAATTGATCCATGCCTCTGTGATGTAGTGATACATCTCATACTTTTTTCATAGATTTTTTAGGTCATTTTTTATTGACTTTTGAATGAGGTCTTTGAGCCATTTGTTTATGTGATTGGTTTGAGATTGTGAAGCATCTTTGAGCATGTTTGGTAATTGATTTTGAGCCATATTTTTGAGACATGTTTGCACACTGATTGCACCTCAATTTACTTGTCTTTTCTCAAATTTTTCATTATCTTAACATGATCTTTTGATGGTATAAAAGCATGTTTGTTTGTGTGAATGTTAGAAGGTTTGTGCTAGGGTTTTAATGTGGATGGTGTGCATTTCCTTTTGACAATTGTTGAGACCTCTTAATCCATGTTGCATGAATATTATAGGACATTTTTCTCATGTTATAGGTCACTCAAAGTTCATCCTTACATGACTTGTATGCACATGCTTTAACTTGAAATGTATTATGTAATTGTGCATTCTCACTTGACCTTGTTTTAGCACATGTTTGTACCAACTCTTGTATAATCTTGCACATTCACTTTGAAATGATTCCACTTCTGTTTATTATCATATTCAATCATATTCCATGACCTATAATTGCATATTACATGTTTCCAAGTGCATAAACTTTTACATGCTTGTTTGAATTTGTTTGCATATGCTTGCTTCTACCTTTAAACATGTGTTGACATAAAGACTTGTGTGAACTTTGTGCATACATTCTTGACTTCTAAATGTCATTTCAAATGTCATGTACTACTGACTTGTGTCCATTAGACATGTATGATCTCATTTCATTTTTTATCTTTGACTCGCATTACAAGTATGCTTCATTGTTGAACTTCAATTGTGTTTGCTCACTTCTTCTTGCTTCAATTCTTTAAATGCTTGCATCCATGACTTGTATGTTTATTCAATGAAATCTCCATGCTTTAATAAATGTTATTCACTTCTGACTTTGATGTTATGCATTCATATTACTTAGTTTGTGCACAACTTGCACTTGTGTGAACTTTTAATGCATAGTTTGACATTGTTTGCTTTCATTTGGTATGTTTATTTTGGTAAGGACCATTGACATGTGCCTACTGACCTTAGAGGTTCACTAACCCTTAGGACTCTTCCTTTATTGGTTTTGCCTTTGTTTGCCTCTTAAGTTGTCTTCCTTAAGCAACTAGCACTTGTTTGGTTTACTTTTGATACTTGTATTCGTTACTTGTATTCATTTGGTACTAAACTTTTATGTTGGGGTAGAGTAAGGTGCTTGAACATGTGGATGGTTATCCATGTTCATCTCTTCTTTCATCTATCATATGTCTTTCTTGTCTTTTCCTTTTGTGAATAGCATGATATAATGCTTTGTGTACAACTTTCCCACACCCTTTAGGATCCTAGGTCATCCTTAATTTTTGATTAAGGTGAGGTAGGATAAGCATTAGGTAGTGCTATCCCTCTCTTCTCTTTAGACTTAGGTTCTTAAACCTTGACCTTAGGGCCATCTTTTGCATGATAACATTAGGAACAATCTAGTTTCCCCTTAGTGTTTTCTTCTTCTTTGAGTCTTCTCTTCTCATCTCATAACCTTTCTAAAACATCTAATAAAGGTTAAAGGGTATTGCGCATGAGCCTTATATATGGGAAGTGAGGTATGGGGGAACATCTCTTCATTCTTCTAGGGTACTTAGTGTACATCCTGTTGGGGACGATACGCGACGTATTCGGTCCTATGTTGTAGACTTGGGAGCAATGCAAGTTGCAAAATAACTTCAATCCACTTCTTGTCTAAAAAACAAAAAACAAATTCAAACCTTTTTATCCTTTGGGATTGTTAAGTTTCAAACTATTTTCAGAAAAGAGCACGTTATTTTCTGTTTTGTCGCAAACAGGCATCGACCCTAACTACCGGACGCGAACTTAACGTCGCTCATAAAAAACACTAAGACCTTGTTAGGTCAAACTACGACTGCTCTGATTTCCTTTTTCTGGTTAGATTAAGGATAGTAGGCACGAGACGGCGATGTCTTGGCGAGCAACCTTTCCCCTTAGTTCGTGTTCGAACTACGTTGACTCTGACTTTCCCATTGCACGAGGGAATACGTAGGCCTAGGACGGCGATGTCCTATCTAGTCACTTCTTTTTCTTTTCTCCCTCGTTTCTTCGCTCTTTTCTGTTCCCATTCCTTTTCCTTACCAGTAGCAGTGGAGCTCCAGACGATGACACCCTTTGATCGAGACAACAAGCGTGGATCCCATCGAGTACGATGGATGCGTGGGGGTGCTAATACCTTCCCCTCACATAACCGACTCCCTTACACGTTTCTCTTGGTCATGAGACCATGCTTTTCCCTTCCCTCAGGTTTACGCATTATTTCCTCTCCCTCTCTTGGGATAAATACACATTGCTGGAGACTCTGTTTCTGCGCCACTTTCGCGTTTATACCTGGATGAAAATCCTGGGAGTGACAGCTGGTGACTCTGCTGGGGACAGGTTGACCTCTTGCTGGTCCATCCCTTTTGCGAGTCAATCCTAGTGCTTGTCTATTTTTATTTCATTGGGTGTTTACTGTTGTGCTTTATTTTGTTGTATATTATTGTATTACTATTTTACTGTTTTACTGTATTTACCGCATTTATGGCATTGCATTTCATTATTATGCTGGACTGTGCTATGCTGTACTGGATTTTCTGTTTGGCAGATTAGGATTTCTGAGAGATAAGCCCACTACCCAGGCTTGAGCATACATATAGGTATTAGAGTGGGTGGACGTGACGCTCCCGTGGTGTTGGCCACGTGCGGGTGTTCACGAGACCCACAACCAGACGAGGTTCTATCAGGAGATATCTGCTACTGTATGTTGGTATAGGCCAGTAGTTATTCTCTTGAGGAACTGTCGACTCTGGTGACCATTCCCGAGGACTCAGTTGTGGTACTCCTCCCGAGATGTGATAATGGCAGACCAGAAATGGCAAACCCATTATGCATTCTTGATCCGAGGACCCAATGCTGGGGACTTGCTATAGGATATCCTTTTTTAGGGGAATCAGTGGAGGCCTCCTCGTTTGATGATGATGCCAAACCAGAAATGGTGAACGTATCATCATTTCTCGACCTGGGAGTCTGTGATATTGAGGATCCTCGCTTTTCTAGTACCCACATGTGAGAGGGGCGGGTTGTTTACAGGTTTGCAGGTAACCTTAACCTTCAGCATACCCGATACTTTGGATTTCTTATCAGTATGAACTTATCAATGTGGTTACTCTGGTGTTCTGGGTATTTGGTGCAAAACCTTGAGATTATCCAGTCTGTTCAGTGCAGCCAGCTTGTGTGGATACCTTGATCCCATGCTTTGCATTGCATTTCATTTTTCTGACATTCATATTTTTGCATTTCTAGGTAGTATCTGATCTTTTAATTCCAGTCAACAGGCAGTCATCGGGATGGACACTCAGAAGAGTAAGAAGAACATCATTGTTTACAAGTTCACGAAGATCACTCTTGGTCAGATTAGCAGTTTATAGGATATGGCCGGTCCGAAAGTGTTGGGAATGTTCAAAGAGAAATATGGTTGGATCTTATCTTTCGCTCGTAACATCAGTGAGTATGAATACAATGGCTTGCACACCTTGATGCAGTTCTATGATCCTTCCCTGAGATGCTTCGTGTTGCCAGACTATGTGTTGGTCCCTACTTTGGAGGAGTACTCAAGCATTCTGGGGATTTCCATTAAAGAAGGTGTTCCTTTCTGTGCTTCCAAGGCAGACCTTGATTTCAAAGTTGTGGTTGTTGCTCTTTATTTGAGAAAATTAACTTTGGAGGCTGACATCACCAACAAGGGAAAGTACCGTGGCTATCAGTTGGCGTACTTGGTAAAGAAGGCTCAAGAAGCGGCTAAGGAGAAGAGTTTGACAGCTTTCAATGCAATACTGGCTCTTTGTGTATATGGCATTTTCCTTTTTCCTAATGAATCTGACTTTGTTGATACAGACGTTATCCGGATCTTTACAGCTCAGAATCCAATGCCGACCTTGTTAGGATATCTTCACTATGCCTTGTACAACAGGAATGAAAAGAGACGAGGCGGGATAGTTCATTGTTATGCATCTCTTTTCTATAAGTTGTTTGTAAACCATCTACCCGGGTCAGGTGCCTTTGTGGATACTAGGACTTCTCTAGATTGGAGTAAACGTCTGATGGGCCTAGCTGCTAAGGATATTGTTTGGGTGGATCAAGGATTGCTTGGCAAAGACATTTTGCACAGCTGTGGTGAGTATCCTAACGTACCATTGATAGGGAGAAAAGGGGGTATTAATTACAATCCTTCTTTGGCTATCAGGCAGTTTGGATATGCTCTGAAAGATACTCCGGTTGAAAAAGATCTGAAAGAGTCTTTGTATTTTCATGTAGCCGATTATTTAGCTGTGGCACAGAAGGCCTCCGAAGCATGGCTCAGTAGACAAAAGAAAGGAAAAGCCGCTCTGGGCAAACCCAATAATCAAGCTTTCCCTCCTTATGTAGGCTGGGTAAAGAGAAGAGTGGAAGAGTTCTACTTGCCTTTTGATTGGGCGCCTCCCTTGTATCTTGAGACTGTGGAGAAGAGATTCAATGTGCCCATTGAAGAATTTGATAAGCAGCGAGAGTTAGTGCATGATTTGAGGATGGAGAATGCTAGTATGAGTAGTCAGCTGCAAGGCGCTTTACATGACAACCGGGAGTTGAAATGGAAGGTTCAAGATGTGACAGAGTGCCTGGAAGAGAAGGAGAAGGATCTCACTGACAGAGCTCAGCACTTCAAAAAAGTCAGTATGGCTGCTGAAGCCTCTGGCAAGGCCTACAGGAAAAACAAGAAGCTCTTGACCGAGACTGAAGCCAAGCTTGCCACATATTAGGAAATGTGGGAAAAGCTCAAGATTGAGAATGGGGAATTGAAAGAAGAACTTCAGAAAATGAAGGCCGATAAAGAGCACTTCTCTGGTAAGTGGAAAGAAACTCAGAAGGAAATTGAAGAGCTCAAGGTGCAAGCCGAAGTCAAGAAGTCAAGGTGCAAAGGCAATGTTGAAGAACGAATTGCTAGGTTGAATCAAGATATTGATAAGAGAAACATATTGATCAAAGGGCTTATAGAGCGACCTACTCATCCAGACACTGTGGATCTTCTTGAGGAGGTTGAAGCCACCTTGTTTGGAATTAATTTGTAGTGATCTTGTTGTTGTTATATTTTGCCGGGATTACCATCAGGATTGTTGATGGAATCACCTTTGATTGTATCAGACTCGTCTGTATGAATTCTTATGACGTGATATAAAATGCTTGGTTTAATCATGAATTTATCAACAGTTCTCAGTTTTTTAAAAGATGTGCTTCCTTTGTGATAGTTCTACAGTATTTCTGGGTTCGGATTTATTTTTTGATATTGTGTCTAATCCCTCGCTCGATTTCAAAGACTGGAATCAAAGCAGATACATCCTGGGAATGTTTAAATATGATGTTTGCATTTGCATTTGCATAACCATAATCATTTTGCATTTTGCATAGCAGGTTGATCTCTGGTTTTCTTATCGTGTTCTTCCACAAGCAGGATTACTGACCAGCAGATTCATCGGTATTCTACCAGATCCAATCAAAGGAGAGCAATGGAACAGATGCAGGCTGAGATGGATGCCATGCAGGCTCGCATGGCCTAGTTCATGGAATTAATGCAAGGTGTTGCACAGTGGAAGGAACAGCTCAGAACCCTTGTTCAACCCCTGGTGGCAAGAGTTGACGAGGATGGTGTTCTTCATGGTGGCCTTCATAATGATGTCATTCCTCCGGGCGGAGGTGTTGGGGGTAATGGTATTCCTACTGGTCCTCCGGGCGGAGGTGTTCATGCCCCTTCTATTGTGATTCCTCCGGGCGGAGGAGAGCGGGTTGTAATTCCTTCTGTTGTAGGGGGGAAATAATGTATGTGCTATTCATGGCCGTAGATATGATGACCAACAGGATGACATATTTTCTGTGCAAGGCGGGGATGCTGGTGTTCCCCCAATTGTTGATGATCAGAGGATCAAGTTGATTGAGGAACAGCTGAAAGGGGTTGTGAATCAGAACTCTGTGGGCAAGGATTTGGATGATCTTGGGCTGGTCCCCGGTGTCGTAATTCTACACAAGTTTCAGGTCCCCACCTTCGAGAAATACAATGGTACTACTTGCCCAAAGACTCATGTCCGGGCGTACGCAAGGAAAATGGCTGCGTACCCTAGTGACGAGAAATTACTGATGCATTTCTTCCAAGATAGCCTGTCTGGGGCATCTTTGGAGGGGTATATGCAATTGGAGAGATGTCACGTCCACAATTGGAGAGAGCTGGTAGAGGCTTTTGTCAAGCACTCCCAATATAACACTGATATGGCTCCCAATAGGACTCAGTTGCAGAGTATGTCTCATAAGAACAATGAAATCTTCAAGGAATATGCCCAGAGGTGGCGTGAACTGGCAGCGAGGGTACAACCTCCCATGTTGGAGAAGGAAATGCTGAATATGTTCATGGCTACCTTGCCGGGTCATTATTACGAGAAGTTGTTGCCTTGCATGTCAGGAAAGTTTGCCGATCTGATCTTGGTTGGGGAAATGTTGGAAAGTGGAATTAAAACTGGAAAGGTGCCAGACAGTGATGGGTCTTCTTCTAGTGGAGGGAAGAAACCTTATGTTAATTATAAGAAGAAAGAGGAAGCGAATTCTGTTTCATCATACCGCAGTAAGAGAAACCAGCGTCAAAATTATAATCAGCAGGTGGCTTCAGTAACTATTCCTGCAACACTTCCACCTCAACAGCAGAATTAGGCTCCTCGCCAATATCAGCTAAGGCCTAAGCAGAATAGGCGCTTTGATACTCCACCATTGCCTTATTCCCAGTTGTTTCAGCATTTGATGCAATTGTAGTTAATTCAGAAGAGGACTTTGGCTCCTATTACTGGCAATCCACCTCTGGGTTACAATCCCAATGCCCACTGTGAATTTAATTCTGGGGCACCCGGACACCACATTGAGGACTGTAAAGCTTTTAAGCATAAAGTCCAAGATTTAGTGGATTCGAAGGCCATCAACTTCTCCAACGACGTGCCAAATGTCATTCAAAACCCAATGCCGAACCATGATGGGCCGAGGGTTAACGCTGTTATAGAAGAGGGTGAATCTTTGAATTTGGTTCTAGACGTGGATGAATTGAGGACTCCTTTGTTGGCAGTGAAAGAGAGACTACTGAAGGGTGGAGTATTCATTGGTTGTGATAAAAGCTGTTCAGAGTGTATGGCACAAACAAATGGTTGTGATCTATTGAGATCAAGTATTGAGAAGCTGATTAATGAAGTTCGGTTATAGTTTGATAGGTGCGATCAGAAGAAGACTGTCAGCAAGAATGATATTGCCGTTGTTACTATCCCTTTCAAGACGGTAACTATTTGAGCACTGGCAAGACCAGCGTCGGTCATTATCACCACTCCCGGGCCTGTTCCATATGAGAGCACAAAAGCTATCCCCTGGAATTACGGTGCCGAAGTGTTTGTTAATGGGCAGAAGCAAGAGTCGATGGGTACGTCAGTGTTGAACTCCAGTGTTGAAAGTAATGATGAAGCAAGAGCTATCACGAGGAGTGGTAGAGTCTTTATCCCATCTAATGATCAGGCTGGTAGTGCTAGGCCAGATAAAGGAAATCAGGTTATGGATAATTCTGTGCAGACGCCGGTAGTGAATGATTCTGCAGCAAAGCCAGGTGACAACTCATTCTCCGAGAATGTAGAAGAGTTTATGAGGCTGATTCGGAAGAGTGACTACAAAATAGTTGACCAACTGCACCAGACGCCGTCCAAGATATCCATATTGTCTTTGTTATTGTGTTTGGAGGCGCATCGAAACGCGCTGTTGAAGGTATTGAATGCTGCGTATGTACCCCAGGAAATCTCAGTTAATCAGCTTGAGGGGGTAGTGGCTCATGTTAATGCAGGAAATGGCTTGGGATTTACTGATGTAGGTTTGATGCCAGCTGGGAGAAATCATAATAATGCTTTGCACATTTCAGTTAAGTGCCGAGGATCGTTAATGTCGCATGTGCTTGTTGACACTGGGTCATCTTTGAATGTTTTACCGAAGAAAGCACTGATGAAGTTGGACACTCGTGGGTTAATCTGCACACCAAGTGATTTGGTGGTTCGTGCATTCGATGGTTCCAAGAGATCTGTCTTCGGGGAAATTATGCTGCCAATTAAGGTTGGTCCAGAGGTTTTTAATGCTACCTTCTATATCATGGACATTCAGCCTGCTTACAGTTGTTTACTGGGCCGTCCATGGATTCATTGTGCTGGGGCTGTGACATCCACTCTGCATCAGAAATTGAAGTACATGGTAGACGGACATGTGGTGAAGGTTTGCGGAGAAGAAGATATCATGATAAGTCATCTATCTACTTTCAAGTATGTGGAGGTAGATGGCAAAATACATGAAACTTTATGTCAGGGTTTTGAGGCGGTGAAGATACTGAGTAGCCTCTCAAGGAAGTTAGCCAATCTGAAATGGTTAAGCCTGTAGTGGTATATCAGCCAGAGGTATCCATGTCTTCCTTCAAGGATGCACGTGTTGTGGTAGAAGTAGGCGGTTCGCAGAAATGGGGTCAAGTTATTGAGGTCCAGAAAAAGCATATTACTTACGGGCTGAGATATAAGCCACCCAGGAGTCCTGAGGATCCTCCCAAGTTTTATCGTCCGGTCCGTTTCACCAGTGTTGGTGTGTTCTTTGATAGAATCAATGTTATTGATAATGAAGGGGATAGTGATTACGATATGGATAATTGGATCCGCCCCTGCATTCCAGGTCAAAGTCTTCGCAACTTGTCATCAGAGAAAGCCATTCAAGTGACCGGCCCAATGTAATTGCCTTTGTTTTCCTGTTATAATAATCCTACGTTCTGCTCAAGGCGTAGTGATTTTGGTTTGTAGGGCTTGAATATTTTGTGTGTTTTCTTTATCATTAATAAAGGACTTTTTTCACATTCAAATATTTTGATCCCTATTTTTTTGTTTTTACTTTTTGCATTAACTCACATCAAGATGGCAATGTGTTTTTGTTTGTTGCATACATAATAAACATAAATCATCAATCATGCAGGTTTTCTTGTTCAGATACCACCAATCATGATTCAGCTATGGCTCGATATGATTTCGACAATCCCATTTATCAGGCTGAAGAGGAGGCTGATGAAGATTGTAACTTTCCCGAGGAATTGGCCAAATTGTTGAAACAGGAGGAAAGGGTCATTCTCCCTCATCAGGAGGAGATTGAGATTGTTAACTTGGGGACCGAAGACGCAAAGAAATAAGTAAAGATTGGGGCTGCTTTGGAAGATAGTGTAAAGGGAAGATTGATGGAAATGCTTCGAAAGTATGTGGATATCTTCGCCTGGTCTTACCAAGACATGCCTGGGCTTGACACTGACATCGTGGTACACCGGTTGCCGCTCAAAGAAGGTTGTACTCTGGTAAAGCATAAGTTGAGAAGGAGGAAGCCAGAAATTTCTGTCAAGATTAAAGAAGAGGTTCAGAAATAGATAGATGTTGGATTTCTGGCTGTGACAAGTTATCCTCCGTGGGTTGCTAACATTGTGCCTGTACCTAAGAAGGACGGAAAGGTCAGGATGTGTGTTGATTACAGAGATCTGAATAGAGAAAGCCCGAAAGACAATTTCCCACTTCCTCACATTGACGTGTTAGTGGACAACACTGCTCAATACTCTATATTTTCCTTCATGGATGGCTTCTCTGGGTATAACCAAATCAAAATGGCCCCAGAAGACATGGAGAAGACTGCGTTCATAACACCGTGGGGAACATTCTGTTACAAGGTAATGCCCTTTCGATTGAAGAATGCTGGGGAAACCTATCAGCGGGCAATGGTGACTCTCTTTCATGATATGATTCATAAAGAGATCGAGGTCTATGTTGATGACATGATTGCGAAGTCACAAACGGAGGAAGAGCATCTGGTGAATCTTCAGAAACTATTTGAAAGGTTGATAAAGTTCAGACTGAGGTTGAATCCGAACAAATGCACCTTTGGGGTGAGGTCTGGAAAATTACTGGGGTTTATTTTCAGTGAAAAAGGTATCGAGGTTGATCCTGCCAAAGTAAAAGCCATACAAGAAATGGCTGAACCGAGAACAGAAAAAGAGGTTCGTGGTTTTTTAGGGAGGTTGAACTACATTGCTAGATTCATCTCTCATCTTACGGCCACGTGTGAACCAATATTCAAATTGTTAAGAAAAGATCAAGAGGTCAGGTGGAATGAAAATTGTCAAAAGGTGTTTGAAAAAATAAAAGAATATTTGCAGGAACCTCCGGTCCTTTTGCCGCCAGTACCAGGAAGGCCATTGATTATGTACCTTATGGTTCTTGAGAATTCAATGGGATGTGTGTTCGGTCAACACGACGAGTCAGGTAAAAAAGAGCATGCCATCTACTACCTGAGTAAAAAGTTCACTGATTGTGAGTCAAGGTACTCAATGCTGGAAAAAACATGTTGTGCACTCGCTTGGGCCGCTAAGCGTTTGAGGCAGTATATGTTAAACCACACAACCCTCTTGATTTTGAAGATGGATCCGATCAAGTATGTGTTTGAAAAGTAGGCGCTTTCTGGAAGAATAGCCCGTTGGCAGATGGTTCTGATAGAATATAATATTCAATATGTTTACTAAAAGGCCATTAAGGGAAGTGTTTTGTCAGAATATCTTGCTGAACAGCCAATTGAGGATTATCAGCCGATGAATTTTGAATTTCCTGATGAACATATCATGTTTCTGAAGATGAAAGACTGTGAGGAGCCTTTGTATGACGAAGGACCTGAAATTGGATCCCAATGGAAGCTGGTCTTTGATAGGGATGTTAATTCATATGGTAACGGAATCGGGGCAATCATTACGACTCCACATGGTTCTCATATACCCTTCACTGCCCGATTGGCGTTCATATGCACCAACAATGAGGCGGAGTATGAAGCATGCATCATGGGGTTAGAAGAAGCGATTGATTTGAGAATCAAGAACCTTGATGTTTATGATGATTCCGCGTTGGTAGTTAATCAGATTACAGGTGAATGAGAAACTCGTCAAGTGAATTTGGTGCCTTATAACAACTATGCCAGAAGGTTGTTACCTTTCTTTGACAGAGTCGATTTCCATCACATACCCCGGTTGGAGAATCAGATGGAAGATGCGTTGGAATGAAACTCCTTCAATCAGAATCATATGTCTGGATAGACCAGATTTTGTGTTTGCGGTGGAAGGTGTATCAGATGGCAAACCTTGGTATCATGATATTAAGGTTTTTCTGAAGAGTCAAGAGTATCCAGAAGGTGCGTCAACCAAAGATAAGAAAACTCTAAGAAGGTTGGCAGGGAGCTTCTTTTTGAATAAAGACGGTGTGCTGTACAGGAGGAACTTTGACATGGTCTTGCTACATTGTGTTGATGAACACGAGGCAAGCCTGTTAATGGAAGAAGTTCATGAGGGATCTTTTGGTACCCATGCCAATGGGCATTCTATGGCTAGAAAGCTATTGAGAGTTGGGTATTACTGGATGACTATGGAATTCGACTGTTTTAAATACACCCGGAAGTGTCATAAATGTCAGATTTATGCAGATAAGGTGCACGTGCCGCCTACTCCTCTGAATGTGTTGTCATCACCCTGGCCCTTTGCCATGTGGGGCATTGATATGATTGGAAAGATTGAGCCGACTGCTTCCAATAGGCATCATTTCATCCTGGTTGCCATTGATTATTTTATGAAGTGGGTGGAAGCAGCCTCGTACGCCAACGTCACCAGACAAGTGGTAGCTCGGTTTATCAAGAAGGACATCATCTGCTGGTATAGAATCTCGGAGAGAATCATTACTGATAATGGTTCAAATTTGAATAACAAGATGATGAAGGAGCTATGTCAGAACTTTAAGATTGAACATCACAATTCTTCTCCCTATCGTCCGAAGATGAATGAGGCTGGCGAGGCAGCAAATAAGAATATCAAGAAGATTGTGCAGAAGATGGAGGTAACGTATAAAGACTGGCATAAGATATTGCCTTACGCTTTACATGGTTACCGTACTTCGGTACGCACATCAACTAGGGCAACTCCTTTCTCACTGGTATATGGTATGGAAGCAGTTCTACCAGTAGAGTTTGAGATTCCTTCTTTGAGAATTCTGGCAGATGTGAAGCTTGATGAAGCTGAATGGGTGCGTTCCAGATTGAATCAGCTGAACCTTATCGAGGAAAAGAGATTGGCAGCCATTGCACATGGTCGGTTGTATCAGAGCAGGATGAAGAAAGCCTTTGATCAGAAAGTACGTCCTCGGTGCTTTCAGGCCGGTGAATTGGTTTTGAAAAGGATCATTCCTCCTCAAACAGATCACAGGGGCAAATGGACTCCAAACTACGAAGGGCCATATGTAGTAAGACAGGTTTTCTTTGGTGGAGCCTTATTACTCTCAACTATGGATGGTGAAGATTTTACGCCCCCTGAGAACGCAGACGTAGTCAAAAAAATACATTGCAAAAAAGAGACCCGCTGGACATAAAAAGAAGATCCAGGCAAAAAAGGGCATCCCGGCGAACCATAAAAAGAAAAGGTTCGGGCAAAAATTAGGGATAAATAGAAAAGAAAAAAATAAACCCGCAAAGTTCAAAACCTGGAAAGGCAACTTTGGCAAAAATGGGTATCCTGGTGGATTGAAAACCCGAAAAGGGCGATCCAGGCAAAAGTTAGGGATTTGAAAGCAAGAGGCTACGATTTACGTTCGATCTGTGAACACTTTTGATCCTTGGAAGTTTCAAAGGAAAGGAATCAGTCCAGTCAGTCTCTTCAAAGGTCAAAGCATCTGCGGATAAATGAGACATATTGGGTCATAGCTGAATTGAATCATGGTGGATATCTGTTCCCCACATTGCCGACATGTGTATTTTCTTTTACTTCTTTTGTGCAATTACCTCTTTTCATGAATTGCTTCCGGGTGTAAATGCCTATTTACAGGCCAATTCATTCAATAAAATTTTCATCTTATTCAAAGAGCTTTCCATTTGTTTTTTTGCTTTAACTGTTTTGTTTGTGAAAACGTCCGATATTTTTGATAAACATTGCATGCGAAAATGTTAAGCTTTGCGAAGCATATCGGAAAACAGTGGAAATTGCTCAGACAGCAATCATTAGGATGGTAATCTAGATAGTCATTTTTGCATATACTGTTGATTTTGTTTGCAGGGCAGCAGGATTTCTCCCCAGTAGAGTTATTCTCCTCAGCATTGAAATTTCATCCTCCTCAGCAGGTTGTTACTCTCCCCAGCCCGAGTACAGAGGATTATTTCCCTAGCTAGAGTTGTGGTTGATTTACTCTCTCAGCAAGCAGCCAGAAGCTGACACTTCTGCATCCCCAGTAAGAGATTTATGGAATATCTTCCTTCTTTGGACAAAGATATTATTTCCCCACAGAGTCTGAACACCTATTTTCCTCAGCTAGTCAGGAAATGTTTTCTCACCAGCAACGGTAGGGTCTGATCCCCAACAGATGGGTAAGCTTGATGGTATCCCCTAGTAGAGTTGGTGTCGTCAATCACCATTCTCCAAGCAGATTGATTGGTAGTGGCTGACATTCCCTAGTAGGGTGAAGGTACAGGCTGCACCCAGCAGCAGGTTAAGTTCACTGATATCCCCAGCAGGTCTTAAGTCCAATTGTTATTGGCATCCTTCAAATCCAGGTGTTGAGTTCTAACTTCGGTAGAGGTCATTGGTAATCCCCAGGAATAAAATTCTCTTTGGGTTCCACCTTCAATATTCATTTGTATCCATCCCCCAACAAAGTGGAATTTCTCTCAGAGTGTTTCATCTCCAGCAGAGTTTGTGATCAGGAAGTCGTTCAATGAAATCTTCCTCAGCAAGTTTTTAATTCAGAGGACAATTTAGTTTGTCATCCCCGTGGAGTTGCCTTCGTCTTCAGCATTTATTTTGCTGAGACGCCTCTTTTGCATTGCATAAGCATTCTTGCATGGCATCCTCCCAAATGCGTAGCATTTCCATTTTGTATGGAGCATTACGCCATAGAAAAATTCAAACATATGCATTCGAAGCATAAGCCAGGTTTGATATCTGTTACCAATTTCTTTCCCCAGCAGAAAGAGATGTAATTCAAGAGATGTTGTTTGACATACACTGCAACCAATGGATTCATCCTTCTTATTGTTGTTCCTTCCTATAATCCCATACAGAGTTGTCTGTGTATATTTCTTTTCCCCCAGGGGAGTCATCTCCTTTTCAGGTCGTAAGTCCGTTGATTCTACTTCTTGTACATTTTCGGCTGTCATCCCAACTTTTGGTTAGTATTCTTTGTTGAGGTCGCCTTCGGTCGGCGTTCTCATTCATCATAACTTTTGGTTAGTATATTTCATTCCAACTCTTGGTTGGTATTCTTCGTTGTGAGTTCGCCTTTGGTTGGCGTTCTCGTTTATCCCAACTTTTGGTTGGTACCTTTTATCCCAACTTTTGGTTGGTATCCTTTGTTGAGTTTGCCTTTGGTCGGCGTTCTCATTCATCCTAACTTTTGGTTAGTATATTTCATTCCAACTATTGGTTGGTAATCTGTGTTGAGTTCGCCTTTGGTCGGTGTTCTCATTTGTCCCAACTTTTGGTTGGTATTCTCTTGGTTATTCCAACTATTGGTTGGTACCCTTCTTTTATCCCAACTATTGGTTGGTAATCTGTGTTGAGTTCGCCTTTGGCCGACGTTCTCGTTTATCCCAACTTTTGGTTGGTATTCTCTTGGTTATTCCAACTATTGGTTGGTACCCTTCTTTTATCCCAACTATTGGTTGGTAATATGTGTTGAGTTCGCCTTTGACCGGCATTCTCGTTTATCCCAACTTTTGGTTGGTACACTCTTTATCATCCCAACTATTGGTTGGTATCTTTTTTTATCCCAACTATTGGTTGGTACCCTTTGTTATCCTAGCTTTTGGCTGGTACACGCTTTGCTTTATCCCAACTATTGTTTGGTATCTTTCCTGTATCCCAACTTTTGGTTGGTATTCTCTTTGTTATCCCAACTTTTGGTTGGTATTCTCTTTGTTATCCCAACTTTTGGTTGGTATTATCTTTTCTTACTAAATATTGGTTAGCTTCCCTTATCCTAACTCTTGGTTGGTCTCTTTTGTTGTGAGCAGGCCTTTGGTCGGCGTCCTCATTATCCCAACTATTGGTTGGTATCCATTGTTTCTGAGTCCACCTTCGGTTGGCAAACACTTTATTTTGTATCTCCCCACAGGTTGCAAATTTCCAGGTTATTTTGGTATTCAAACCCCGTGTATCCTGATTGTCTGAAAGTCGTTGCTATCATACCCTCGGATCCAAGAAGTTTGAATAGGGGCAGCTGTAACACCTCAAAATTTGCCCTCATATTTTAGCTATAATTGGCTTATGTTTCATTTCATTCTTTGCATTATCATCATTGCATATCATTGGCTCTTGGCATGGGATCAAGGTACAAAAGGAACTTCAAGTGGATCACACTCTCCTAACTAGTGCAAAAATAGGGTTTTGGAATTCTTGAGTATAACACCCCAATGTGCAAGATCTTTAAGTTTTTATCATCTCCAAATGGCATATCTCATCTTTGTTTGAGAGGATACACTTCATATTCAGAGGAGTTTGGATTTGGAAGATGTGTTAATTTCTCCTAGACTGAGGGTACAAAACTAGGGTTTGCCATAAAATCAGTTTATTCCTGACTTTTTGGGCAAGGCTTGATTCTATGGTATTCCTCATGTCCTTAAGTGTCTAAGATTGTAGAATTGTCCATCAATTTGGTTTGGAAGAGTTTCAATTGATCAATTGACTGAAAATCAGGAGAATTGGGGAAAAGTTAACTGTGTAAAGGAAAAAGTCAACTCTTGACTTTTTGAGGTCAAAATATTGTTCCTCATGTCAAATATATTCATTGGTGAAGATTTGATAAAGGAATGTCTAGGGTTTCATAAAAATAAGAAAGATTCAAGGTTGCCAAATTTAGAAACTTAGGGTTTCCATTTATGGCAAGTTTTGTCAAGTTGAGGGGTCACTTTTGAAACATTCTTTCTCTATGGTCCAAGCTCCAAATTGAAAAGGTAGGGAGGCCTATCAAAAGTTCACATTCCAAGGTTCAAAACCATACCAAGTACACCTCCATTGGATCAAAATTGAGAGAGATATGATCAATCAAAGTAGAGAGGAATCAAGGCAAATTGGCAAGTCATGACCAGTCAGCACGCAGTTATTTTCACAAACACTTGGTGTGCATGTTGTGTACAAGTTCATAGCCAAATATCTCATTGAAGGAGGTTTCAATTAAAAAAATGTTCAACATCACTTTTGTTCCTCTCAATCCCCTCTTCAACTTTGGTGTCGAAAGATTTTTCATCTGATCAACTCATTTAGAATTATGGTGGATCAAAGTTAGGTTTATCACACTTGAATTTCACACGCAGGTGGGCAGGTCAAGACTAAGTCAGGGTGACATGCCAATGCAGTTATGTACCAACCCTTTCATGGATATTTTTAGGCATGCTAGAGGCTCCTATTGTGGTTGTTTTCCACATCAATCTTGTTGCCCCCCATACCCTCTTTCCAAAGGATCCAAAATCAACCATTTTCATTCATTGGCTCATGAGATACTCCTTGCCAAAGTTCCCCTCATGCAATCTGTTTTCTTCCATCCCAAGTTAAGCAAAGTTCAAAGAGAAAGTTGTTGCATTGTTGCTGTCCCCATGCGTATGCTATCATGTACATGTCTTTGGCATTTTGAACCATACATGCTCTTACACACCACATGCACATGTACTATATTTTGCTTTAAGTGTTCAAGCAAGAGAGAAAGAGAGAATTGCATAAGAAGCTTGTAGGAGAAGCATCTGCATTGTACAAGCTGCTACACTCATCATCACCACCCTACATCATATCCTCACCATATGATATCATGCTCCCTCTCCATACATGAAGAACCCGAGCTAACACTAACCTCACTTTACTCTCCATTTTTCAAATTCATTTTCATTTCAACTCAACTAACCTAACCTTGCATCTAACTGTTAACCAAAGTGGTTAACATTTAACTCACCATATATAAACCAAATCTCTAACTGAATTCAAAAACTGGTTCATTCTTCACTTTCTCTGATTTTCCACACTCTCTCTCATTTGTTTCTCTCTCGAAGCTTCTGAGACTTGAATTTCTTCAGAAAATCAACACATTCTTCTTCATCAAGGATCATCATAGAATCACAGAATTGGATATATAGAGGTTGCTTCTTGAATTTATTCATCTTTATCAGTTGGTTTTTAAGTAGTTTGAAGCTCTTTTCACAGCCTTTATTTGGCCAGCAATTATCTCCAAGAATCAAGGAATCGTTCTCCATTAGTCTTGTAGTGAAAAGATCATCTGAGAAACAGGTTTCATTTCAAACTTCTTGCTCTCTTTTGCTCTGATTTCACTTATTTTTGCTTGATTGGAGCTCAATAGGAGCAACGTGAATCTCGAGCTAGTTGATAGGCACCTTAGGCGCTTAGTTGAATTTGCTAGGGCAAATTGTTTGGCTTTGATCTGCATTATGTGTGCATTGTTTGTGAATTCTAGTGGTAGATTCATGATCTACGTTGTGAGAGGATCATTTTGATATAAGATTTTCACGTTTCTGGAATGTTTGAGGACTGAGCACGGCAGAGGCTCGCCAGAGAAGACGACCGGAGTCTTCTCCAGCCACCTGAGAGTTTGAACTCACATAAACCCTAGTTTTCTTCAGTTTTAATCGTGTGTGTTGATTTTTTCTTGATCCAATGGTTATAACGCTGCCAGCGCATTAATGAGGAGGCTCCTCATCACGTGCCTCATTTTTCTGATCCTTGTGATTCCACGTGGATGATACACTATTGCTTATCATGTGCGTGCTTGCTTATTCATTTGATTGCCTTACTTTTGTGATCATCATGTATTGACTTGATCCAATGGCTCTTGTTGAGTCAACTTTTGACTGATATCCATGCTATGAACCTCCTCTGAACACGTCGTACTGGATTGGGCTTGTTGTTCTATTTACACCCCCGCACTTTTGAGCCCAATGCATTGTTAACTGAACATTTGCTAGTGTAGCACCCCCCCTGGTTCATTTCTTTTTTATTTTAATTTCTTTTTCATAATTGATTCATTTTTAATTTTTAAAATTACTTCCAAGCATCCAAAAATTCCACAAAAATTCATGAAGCATTATAAGGTATTTAAATAATTTTGGCATATTTTATTTTCTGATTTTGTCATATTTTTCTATATTTTCATGAATATTCTTTTAATTTCTTTTGTTTGTGCATCTATTCATGATACATGCTTCATCATTGATTTGTTTGACATAGTTGTGGATTGAATTTTCACATGATAATTGATCCATGCCTCTGTTATGTATTGATCCATCTCTTAATTTTTTCATATATTTTTTAGGTCATTTTGTATTGACTTTTGAATGAGGTCTTTGAGCCATTTGTTTATGTGATTGGTTTGAGATTGTGAAGCATCTTTGAGCATGTTTGGTAATTGATTTTGAGCCATATTTTTGAGACATGTTTGCACACTGATTGTACCTCAATTTAATTGTCTTTTCTAAATTTTCTCATTATCTTAACATGATCTTTTGGATGGTATGAAAGCATGTTTGTTTGTGTGAATGTTAGAAGGTTTGTGTTAGGGTTTTAATGTGGATGATGTGCATTTCCTTTTGACAATTGTTGAGAACTCTTAATCCATGTTGCATGAATATTATAGGACACTTTTATCATGTTATAGGTCACTCAAAGTTCATCCTTACATGACTTGTATGCACATGCTTTAACTTGAAATGTGTTGTGTAATTGTGCATTCTCACTTGACCTTCTTTGAGCACATGTTTGTACCAACTCTTGCATGATCTTGCACATTCACTTTGACATGATTCCACTTCTGTTTGTTATCATCTTTAGTCATATTCCATGACCTATAATTGCATATTGCATGTTTCCAAGTGCATAAACTTTTACATGCTTGTTTGAATTTGTTTACATATGCTTGCTTCTACCTTTAAAAATGTGTTGACATAAAGACTTGTGTGAACTTTGTGCATACATTCTTGACTTCTAAATGTCATTTCAAATGTCATGTGCTACTGACTTGTGTCCATTAGACATGTATGATCTCATTTCATTTTTTATCTTTGACTTGCATTACAAGTATGCTTCATTGTTGAACTTCAATTGTGTTTGTTCACTTCTTCTTGCTTCAATTCTTTAAATGCTTGCATCCATGACTTGTATGTTCATTCAATGACATCTCCATGCTTTAATAAATGTCATTCACTTCTGACTTTGATGTTTACATATGCATTCATTAATGTTCATGAACCATATGCATTCATATTACTTGGTTTGGGCACAACTTGCACTTGTGTGAACTTTTAATGCATAGTTTGACATTGTTTGCTTTCATTTGGTATGTTTATTTTGGTAAGGACCCTTGACATGTGCCTACTGACCTTAGAGGTTCACTAACCCTTAGGACTCTTCCTTTATTGGTTTTGCCTTTGTTTGCCTCTTAAGTTGTCTTCCTTAAGCAACTAGCACTTGTTTGGTTGACTTTTGATACTTGTATTCGTTACTTGTATTCATTTGGTACTAACCTTTTATGTAGGGGCAGAGGTAAGGTGCTTGAACATGTGGATGGTTATCCATGTTCATATCTTCTTTCATCTCTCATCTATCTTTCTTGTCTTTTCCTTTTGTGAATAGCATGATATAATGCTTTGTGTACAACTTTCCCACACCCTTTGGGGTCCTAGCTCATCCTTAATTTTTTATTAAGGTGAGGTAGGATAAGCATTAGGTAGTGCTATCCCTCTCTTCTCTTTAGACTTAGGTTCTTAAACGTTGACCTTAGGGCCATCTTTTGCATGATAACATTAGGAACAATCTAGTTTCCCCTTAGTGTTTTCTTCTTCTTTGAGTCTTCTCTTCTCATCTCATAACCTTTCTAAAACATCTAATAAAGGTTAACGGGTATTGTGCATGAGCCTTATATACGGGAAGTGAGGTATGGGGGAACATCTCTTCATTCTTCTAGGGTACTTAGTGTACGTACTGTTGGGGACGATACGCGACGTATTCGGTCATATGTTGTAGACTTGGGTGCAATGCAAGTTGCAAACTAACTTCAATCCACTTCTTGTCTAAAAAACACAAAACAAATTCAAACCTTTTTATCCTTCGGGATTGTTAAGTTTCAAACTATTTTCAGAAAAGAGCACGTTATTTTCCGTTTTGTCGCAAACAAGCATCGACCCTAACTGCCGGACGCGAACTTAACGTCGCTCATAAAAAACACTAAACCTTGTTAGGTCGAACTACGACTGCTCTGATTTCCTCTTTCTGGTTATATTGAGGATACGTAGGCACGAGACGGTGATGTCTTGGCGAGCAACCTTCCCCCTTAGTTCGTGTCCGAACTACGTTGACTCTGACTTTCCCATTGCATGAGGGAATACGTAAGCCTAGGACGGTGATGTCCTATCGAGTCACTTATTTTTCTTTCTCCCTCGTTTCTTCGCTCTTTTCCGTTCCCATTCCTTTTCCTTTCCAGTAGCAGTGGAGCTCCAGACGCCGACACCCGATCGAGACAACAAGCATGGATCCCATCGAGTACGATGGACGCGTGGGGGTGCTAATACCTTCCCCTCGCGTAAACGACTCCCTTGCCCGTTTCTCTTGGTCGCGAGACCATGCTTTTCCCTTCCCTCAGGTTTACGCAGTGTTTCCTTTCCCTTTCTTTGGATAAATACACATTGCTGGCGACTCTATTTCTGCGCCACTTTCGTGTTTGTACCTGGATGAAAATCCTGGGAGCAACAACAGTGTCAAGGGAATATTGGTTAAAATGCTTCGAGAGTATGTGGACATCTTCGCCTGGTCTTACCAAGGCATGCCTGGGCTTGATACGGACATCGTAGTACACCGTTTGCCTCTTAAAGAGGGCTTTCCTCCAGTAACACCTTGAAATTTACCTTTTGTTTTTCTACCTTTTTCTGGCTTATGTTCGCTTTCATTTGCATATCCATTAGGTCATAACCTCATAATCATGCATCACCTTGGTCTTCTAAGACGTGGGATCAAAACATTTTTTATTGAGATTCAAGTTTTCCTACTCGTAGGTGATTTATCTGGCTATTACACTCAAGATTGAGGCAAAGGTTGAGCTCCCAACCTCAAGAGTAGTCTCTTATCAAAATATCATCAAGTATCAAGTCATAATTGTCATACCAGAAATTTTGACCACCAAGATTTCCCATCATTGTGAGGATCATTACCACAATATGGATGTACCTTCATGCCTCATCAATCTTCTCAAAGATGGTTGAGCATTCACCACAATCAAGGATCAGGGTTTTTCAGCCCTCCCAAAACATTTAGACAAAAGATCAATCAAGGAATGGCATGATCTTCAACTTGTCTAACCTCTTAAAACATCCACAAGGGATCAAGAGGACCCTCACATCAAAAGTCAAGCACAAAAGTAGCCACATTCCAAGTGGTTTGAGCCTCGAAACACCCGATGTCGCCGAATTAGGGTTTTGGACGACCGGGACCTCCGGAGTGAGATTTTCACAAGAAAATGAGCCAAGACTTAAAAGTGTGACTCAACATGCTCAAAATAACCCCAGGAGTCCATTTTCAAAGCTAAATTACCCTCAGAGGATGCATTCCCCAAAAGTAAGGAATTAGGGTTTTTACGCGCCGAACCGCTCCGGGGCCAAAAGTCAAAACATGACTTTTTTTGGTAAAAATGATCCTTATGACTCATATTTTCATAAAATATGACTTATAATATCATTTGAACAAGAATTTATCAAGAAACCAAGACAACTTGTAAAAGGGGTAATCTTGAAAAATTGAAAATTTTTCTAAGTTACTAAATTTTAATGATTTTGGTACCAACTTCCAAGGATCATAACTTGTGATCCAAGCAGCCATTTTGGATGATCCAAAGCTGGATTTGTAGGTATTCCTACATTCTACAAAAGCTTCAACTACCTCAAACTCCAATTATTCATGGATTTGAATTTATGGAGTGATCAAAATGACAAAAATGAAGAAAATGACATTTTTCAACACTTAGTAAAAATATGCCTAAGTTACCAGCCTTGAACACAAATGTTCATGAGGATTTTTCAATAGAATCCAAATAGTTTCAGAATAAACTATGATCATACATGGATAGTACCATATGAGGGATCTTTAAAAAGTACAAGAGCCTCCCATAACTCAACCTGAGCAAGGAGATATGATCCTTTGAATGACATTTTTCACTGATTTTTGCAAGGCAGATTTGTGCATTGTTGCTCGAATTAATCAATTTATGCCATAACAAGCATGGTTATCCATCTGCACACCTCAAGGGGGAACAACCAAGGGACAAACACTGATCCACCAACCTCCCAAATCCATGGATCTATGTTTAGGCATGACACTCCTAAAAATTCAAGATGCTTCAAATGGTCAATTTTGTTTCCAAGCATTTAACTGATGCATAGAGGTGGCATTCATCAAGACAATGTTATCCAAGTTTAGTCAAGCCTTATCTCTGAATCAGAGAACTCCTAGCCTATGCTCTAACCTCAAGTCAATGGCTAGAGGAGACTTGAGATTCCATTTGATCAACATTTGCCACAGACCTGTTGCAGTTGCCATTCACTATTGCAGCCAAAATAAACTTACTCTACTATAAATAGAGCTCATTTGTGATCAGTTTGAGTACACCAAAGCACCCAAACTGATGCTTTACTCAAAATCTCTTCTTCACTCCAATTTTTGCCTTCTAACTCAAGTCACAATCGGATTTTGAAATTGAGAGTGATTCCAACCAAACCAATCACACACACACACACCTCATAAACATCATATATGAGTGATTCATAACACAAAATCACATTTGGAACATCAAATTCTCAAAATCACCAGCCAATTGCTCAAGTTCTTGACATAGTTACAGTTGAGATACCACAACCAGTTCCAGCTCATTTCAATCCACTCCAAGCATTCAAACACACTCCTTGGCACCTAAGGAAGTTGTCTAGATCATTGGAACCTATCTGCAATACCTCCATCATCAAGCTTGATCACTAGCTACAAGAGGTAAGCCTGAACCCTTCAAACTCTATGATCCATGCATCATGAATGAATTTTTGAGTTACCATCTTGTTTATGCATGTATGTAGAGTAATAACCCTCAATCAATTGCCACGAATCCATCATGTATGAAGTTTCATTGTGTTCATGCTGAAATTAGGGTTGTTGAGATTTTCTGTTGATTTCTTCCTCCATACTTAATATAAATGCAATTAAACTATATGGTTGTGATCCTTGTTAAAAAACGAACAAGATTGGTACTTGAATCGTACAAAATCATTGAAAATCATGGAGAAAAGTGATAAAACGCAAATCTGCAGAAACAGGGCACGCGGGCAAGAACTTAGTGTTCTTGGTGCCCTTTTTCAAATTTTTGAATTTTTGAATATTTTGATATTTTGTTTAATTGATTCAAAAATTAATTTCTCTCTGAATAGTTGTGTTTTTGAATTGATTCTTTTTCTCAAAATTCACAAAAATGTTTTAATATTTTAATTTACAAAAAAAAATCCAATTTATATTATTTTTTAATATAGTTAGAATTTTGGTAATTAATTTCATGTCATTTGTTTTTAAACATTTTAAAATGAAATTCCCACTTTGATTTTTCATTCCAAATGAATTTCAAACTTTCATGTCATTAAACATGATCTTTCAAAATATTTTTCAAAGTATACAATTTGTTTTTGAATATATTTGATATTTTTATCATTTATTATTTAAATTTTCTTTTGAAAAATGATATTTTAATTTAAAATTAGGGTTTCCTCTTGATTTTAAATTTTCAATACACTTTGGGCCTCTAATAGAGTGTAAGACCCATCCCTTGTCACATAAATAAATACTTTGGGTCTCAGTCATTGTATAAGACCCACTGTATTTTCAAAAACCTCGGCGCGATCGCCGTTTTCAAACATTTTCAACTGGGCCTCCCCTTTGTGTTGTAAGTCCCATCCTTATTCTTTTAATTAACTTTTGGGCCTCTAATAGAGTGTAAGACCCAATCCCTTGTAAATAAACATAATTTGGGCCTCAGTCATGGTATAAGTCCCACTGTGTTTTCTACAACCGTGGTGCGATCGTCACCCTTTAACAAAATCAAATGGGTCTCTCTTTGAGTTGTAAGCCCCATATCTTTTATAAAAATAAACTTTTGGGCCTCTAATAGAGTGTAAGACCCAATCCTTTTGAAAATAAACCTTTTTTGGCCTCAGTCGTTGTATAAGTCCCGATACAGTTTTCAAAACAACGGTGCGATCACTGTTATATCTGGGTCTCTCCTTGAGTATAAGCCCCAATAATCTTTTCCAAACAACTTCCTTTTTTATTTAGGTTCAAATTCATAGTTGTTATCAAAACTTTCTTTAATTTCTTGAACAACTAACAATACAGCTGTTACAATGGAAGCTTGCTCGCCTGTAAGTTTTAAACATGTTTCTTTTACATACTTGCACACACACACACACACACACACACACACACACACACACACACACACACACACACATATATATATATATATATATATATTTGTTTGTGCTGGAAGCTTGCTCACCTGTAAGTCCTCCTACCCTATTTTACATACAGTATATATTTCATCTGTTTATATATGCATGTATATTATCTTGCTTAGAGTTTTCCCCGCCAATTAGGTCTAGAATTAGATAAAGTCAGTGGTTACTCTTTCAACACAGTCAAAACTAGTTCCCCATATGATTTCCAGATACACTCTTGTCTCCTCTTGGGCTTATACAATATGGAACAAAGAGAAAGGCATTATTCCCGGTGAAACTTTTCTCAGACTATCACTATTAGAAATTGTCAAAGAAATTCATTTCCCCCAGAGAGGATTAATTCCCGATGAAACTTCTCTTGAATTTCTTCAAACCCTAGAACTGTTCACTGAAGAAAGGATTATTCCCGGTGAAACTTTTCTTGAACTTTTCTTAGGTTTAGACCCACAGGCTTCCTAAAAGATCCCCGCCTCCTCTTGGGCTTTGTACAAGGACCCTCAGGCTTCTTAGAAGTTCTCATGCCTTCTCTTGGGCTTAGTACAAGGACCCAAAGACCTCTTACAGGTGTAGGATAGAATCTAGTCATCCTTTGTTAGAGCAGTCTTTCCGAAGAGTCAAAACCTCATACCATTTTAAGGGTTGATTCTCATCCCTTAAAACACCCGCCTCCTCTTAGGCATTATACAAAGATAAACTCTTCTATACCAATAGACTTGGACAGTCTAATCTCCTCTTGGATCTTAAAGACATTTTCAAGCTCCCTACAAATACAGGAGAAACCCTGGTCATTCGATCAATCTCCAGTAGAGTTAAAACCCTCACAAGATCTAAAACTCAAACTTTATCCTAAATTCCCCCGGCTAGGGTCATCTTATCATCAATACCATACTAGCCTATCAGAACCTCATGGCATCTGATACCTCAACTCTTCTGTAATCCTCAGCAAGAGTTGATTCCCCACTTTGGACCTACATCTGGATCTCAATAATCCTCAGCAGAAGACAACCTCCTCTTAGGCTTTGTATAATGATTTTCCTTAGCAGAGTTAACCATTTAAGCACTCTCTTCTTGATTTAACCCTTTTCAGCCTCAATCTTGGGCATTGTACAAGACACACAAAGATACTCTCTTGTTGAGTCAAATAAAAAAAACACTCTCTTGTTAAGTTAATCACCTCCCAGCCTCCTCTTAGGCTTTGTATAATGATCCTTCGTTTCCTCAGCAAAAGTCAGCCTCAATCTTGGGCTTTGTACAAGACATCATAAAAGCACTGTCTTGTTGAGTCAGTCAATATCTTTCAGCCTCAATCTTGGGCTTTGTACAAGACACCATAAAAACACTGTCTTGTTGAGTCAGTCAATATCTTTCAGCCTCAATCTTGGGCTTTGTACAAGACACATATAAAATATCCCTAAGCAGAATCATCCTCTTTTCAACCTCAATCTTGGGATTTGTACAAGACAAATCATACTCTCTAGCTGAGTCAGTTAAATTCTTTTTAGCCACAATCTTGGGCTTTGTACAAGACAGATAAAACCTCTCACCAGTAGAGTCAGTTTCCCCTTTTAGCCTCAATCTTGGGCTTTGTACAAGACACATAAATATTCCCCAGCGGAATCAAAAATATTTTTTAGCCTCAATCTTAGGCTTTGTACAAGACAGACAAAATATTTTCCCCGGAAAAGTCATCTTTCAACCTCATCTTAGGCTTTATATAATGATATCCCCAAAAGAGTCAGTCTCTTTTTTGCTTCAATCTTGGGCTTTGTACAAGACAGATAATAAACTCTCCAGTGGAGTCAATCAATCTCTTACCTTCAACCTTGGGCTTTGATCAAGGCACACAAAAATCAACACCCCCTCATAGGAAATCAAAAACCTCTCTGTAAGAAGACATTTCTCTGTACATCACACATTCAAAACAAACCAGAATCCTAGATAACTGCTGTAAATGGCACACTTGTTGATTCAAATATCCAAGCTGTAGTCCATCTCTTATCCTGGTAAAACTCCTCTTTCATCTAATTGCTGTAAGTGGCAAGCCTCTGGATTATTTACATCCACGCCACTGTCCCTCTTTCAGAATGAAAAGCTCCTAAGAAAAAATGGCATTGCTCTACATTGAGTTAAAGTTTTCTCCTTCAGGACAAATCCCTCATAAAGGAAATTATGGCATTGCTAGATTCACACATCCCAGTTAAAGTAATTCTCCCTTTATAATCAGTCACCCAACAGTTGTGATAAACAGACGAGATGTCTCCCTTTAGAGATGACAAATTCCCTCTCAGTCAAACCTTTAGCTTCAATCTTGGGCTATGAACAAGACATAAATACTCAACTTTAGCTTCGATCTTGGGCTTTGAACAAGACACCAAAACATCTTTTTCCTCCCATAGAATAGGAGGAACTACGATTGCTCTGATTTCCCTGTTATCATTACGGGAATACGTAGGCATAAGATTGCAAAATCTTAGCGAGCACACCAATAAAAAACTTTAGGTCCAGTACCTTCACACACTAATCAAAAACCTTAGGTCCAGTACCTTACCAAAAACATCGGAAAAAGCCCAAAATAAACAAAAAACTCTCTCAAACACTCCCAAAGGAGAAACTTTCCCAACCCACAACAGATAAACACTAGTAACTAGAAAACAGTAGAAATTGCTAATAACCTGTGGATAACCACATATAAGATGGGTAATTGACAACTCCCCATTGTATAACTTGACCCCGGACCCCCCAATCTCATAAGCATATGTTCAGTAAAACATTTGCTTGCAAGGTCAGTTTTAGATAGCTTCCCTTTCCTTTCCAGCTTCATAGGATAAATAAGAAATCAGAAAGTAGCACCCAATCCCTACCATTGCGGTGAGGAGAAACCCATGGGGATAAGGTGGTCGCGTCATCGACAAAAATCGCACCTACAATAGTGTCATATTCTTCAAGATTTCTCAAGAGCATAAAGTGCTAGGGTTTGTCGTGGATCTCAACTGAGAAGGCTTAGTGCTAAGATTTTGTTTCTTCTCCATATCATAAGTTATAATCATAATTCAATGTACAAATCAAGGAGAGTTAGTGTTTTACATTTATTATGGGTAAACATGTGCATCAAGTGGAGGTCATGAGATTAGGGCGTATCTTCATACAAAGATTTTCTTAAGGAGCGTTGCTTTTGTGTCAAGAATTTTGAGATATATAGTGTGAGCCATGGTACAGGGTGCATTGAATTGAACTTTTATTGGGATCAAAGAAAGCTCATGAATATGGATTTATTATCCATCATGGTTCAAGTTTACTATTTCCAATTCATCATATTTATTCATTCAAGCTCAAGGTTTCCAAGCCCCTTTATTCAAAGTCCAGTTACCATTTTTCATTTGGTTTTAATTCAACAAACATTCACCATTCACATTTTTTAGTAAATATCACACATTTATTCAAGCATCCATTTCCTTTTATTAATCATCTCAAGTTCAAGATTCAACGACACTAATCGTTCATCATCAAATTCTTTCAATACAAACCTCAAAGTTAATGTCCAAATTACCAAAAATTCAAGCCTAAACCCATAGCCATTAACCATTTTTCAAGTTTAATGTCCAAAACCATGAAGATTCTATCTTCTGATAAACTAGATGCTATTGTACAGAGTATGAAGAATATACAAGTGGGGAACGAATCACTCTCTAATAATACTTTGGTGAGATTGTTTCATTGATCTGTGACGGCGAGGTTATGGTGATTGAGATGAATCCTAGAGTTTCTAGGTCTTTTGCCCTTGTCTCTAAGGCTACTGGGTTTACTATAGCGAAGATGGCGGCAAAGTTATCTGTTGGTTATTCTTTGGATCAAATCCCAAATGATATAACACAAAAAAAACACCTGGTAGTCGAGGCACTAGAAGCTTCAGCTGAGTAAAGAAAAATCTTCCTTTCAGCTTAAACAACAGCCCCAGTATGCAACACATAATACGAGCTCATTGCTCGCCTCTCTCTTCTTCTCGTAAAGCAATGGAACGTGGAATTGAGAATAGAGTTCCCAACATTTTATCCTCCAGCGGTGATGCTTCTACAAGACCGCATAAAGATACCCCACGAAAAGATGATGAAAGCTGTGATTCTTTGGTATCACGGGAAATTAGCCCTGCTTCACGACAATCAAAATCAGTGAATGTGAAGAAAATTCAAAAAATGTTCAAGAATACTGCTGAGGAAAACATTCGAAGTTTCATAATTTATATTACTGAGTTAAAAGAGCTAGTGGCTAAACTGCATTACTAGAAACAACTTCTGGTTTACCAGGTTTTGGAGCTTGAAGCAAACAAGTCTGTAACCGAAGAAATGGATACAAATTATCAATCTCCTTTATCATGGCACATGCAATTTGCACAACAGAGAAATCAAATTATCATGTTATGGCACTTATGCCACATTTCTCTAGTGCACCGAACACAATTTTATTTTTTGTTAAGAGGAGATCCTTCTGATCAGGTGTATGTAGAAGTTAAACTTAGAAAATTGACTCGGTTAGAACAGCATCTGGCAGAGCTTGGGAATGCCAGTCCTGCTCTTCTAGGTGATGAACCTACAGATTCAGTTTTGGCAAGCATCAAAGCGTTGAAGTAGGAAAGGGGAACAAGCAACCGGTGGAATACTGAAGTACATGGCCGTGGGAGAAATAGTAATCAGAAAGTCCGTAGTAGTTATAAAGTACACTACAATAAGATGCATAATAGAACAGAAAATTCACTGAGAAGAATTTCACATAAGGAATTCACAAAGTAATCATAACCGAAAGTCAGTTAGATTTTACAGCAAAAAATTACCAAAGCCTTCAAAAGCTCGTAACAGAAAACTAACTATAACAGAAAGTTTCAACAAAAAGCTAACAGAAACTCGATCTAACTTCTCATAACAGAATTTTAATTATAGAGAAAAATTCCATATTCAAAAGCTGTTTTCCATCTTCAATTCCAGATCAACCTTCATTATTCCACTTCATCTTCAATCTTCTCTTCTCACTAAAACTATCTCTCTTCACTCTCACTCATCTTGAATCTTCTTCTTCATTCTCCCACACTGTGAAAAAAGCTTCGAACCACCATAATTATTCTTCAATTCGCATCGATTCCAAAACTCAGTTTTCGACACGAATTCATCAGCAACTCACCATTCGTTAATCTTTAACGATTCCTGTAGAATTCACAAATACACGGTTCAACAATTCATCAACCTTAATAAATTATACCATCAGCTTCATCACCTTCACATAACTCAACACATATTCATGCTCTGATACATCATCTCCAAACTCAAACCTGCAAATTCCTACACAAGAATTCAACACAATTCACTCAGCATCTTCAAACATAACAAACAATTCAGCAAACACGCAAGGTTCAAGCAGCAATTCACGAGCAATCTATAATTCGAAAAACCTACAATCTCACAAGCATACATACAACAACAACCGATTCAACGAATCACAGCGAAGAAGAGTAAAGAACCAGAGTAATCGTACCTGAGTCGTAGTATTGTCGGCGTCGTCGCGAAATTACGGTGTTCTCGTTCTTAGTCTTGATTTTGCATTTGTAGCTTTGTGATTCGTTGTTTTCCTTAATACACGGTGTCTGCTCGTTTTCTGTGGTGAGTGCGTTGGGACATCCACAGACGCCGACGCGATGCCACAGTGTGGCGGAGCGTTTCGTTTCCGTTGCGACTCCGTTTGGAGAAGAAGGGTGAAACTTGAGTGTGAGATGAAATGAGATAGGAGTAGATTGGAATAGAAGCAGGAGGTTGAGAATCGGCGTAAGATCTATGGTTTGAACGAATCGGAGAAGCACGATGGGCAATCCATTTGAAAATTAGTTTTCGAACAGTTTAACGATACTTTGGTTCAGATTCTTCTGGCTGCTGCTATAATGTCGTTTGTTTTGACTTGGCCACGTAGATAATACTGAAACGTGGCTGGCGCCACCCTTGAAGTGGCTTGCGCCACCTACTAGTGGCTTGCGCCACTTTTTTTTTTTTTTATTAATATAAAATATAAATTTGAAATATATTATAAATTTAGTGGGACCCATTTTAGAATTTTAGATGAGTGATATGGATATTTGAAATATATAGTTGAGTTGTTTAATTAATTGGAATATGTGAAATAATATATTATATTAGATGGGGTCCATTTTAACCACCAAATTGGATGGTATGGATGTGGGTGCTCTAAGAAGGCATGTGTGGTACCTTAGGTTTTTTAGGTTAAATTGGAATGTGGTGAACCGGGCTCAGTAAGCCCACATTAACTTCTTTCTCACCATGCTGTTCACGCCCTACCATTATGGGCCTACCCCCTTTGGTTCTTGTTTTTTGGTTATGTTTGTTTAATTAGTGTTAAATATTAAGTTTTAGTGACAAGTAATTTTGGCAAACTAGACTAGATTTGTGATTAGAACCTTTTTAGAGGAATCAATTCGGAATTTGAAATCAATAGTGAATTAACACGATTTTGTGTTTGCTATTAGTTGTTAATTCTAGAATTAGAAAATTTTGGATTAATTAGATTTTTGTTTTTGTCATTAGATATGAACTTTAGAATCTGATATTTCGAATTAGAAATTAACCTTGATTTTAACCTCGACTTTTAACATTGATTAGTAGCTGATTAATTGTGGTTTAATTCTAGTTAGCATTTTGATTAATTAGGAGTAGATTTAATCCTAGTTTTAATCTCTTTGAAGTGTTGTTTAGTCTTGTGGAGATTTTGTATGGAATATTTTTCATAAACTTGTTTGGACTGATGAGATTTCTTGATGCAGATTATGCTTAGTCCCTGATATCGTTCGGACTGATTCCTGATGTTAATTCTGGTCCTCCTTGTTGGTTGCCTTTGACGATAGTGTAGTGTGCGATTTTTGTCGGTGACGCGACCACCTTACCGTAATGGTTGGAATTGGGTGCTACTTTCTGATTTCTTATTTATCCTATGAAGCTGGAAAGGAAAGGGAAGCTATCTAAAACTAGCCTTGCACACAAATGTTTTGTTTAACAAATGCTAAGAGATTGGGGGGTCCGGGGTCAGGTTATACAAAAGGGAAGTTGTCAATTACTTATATGGTTATCCATAGACTTTTTATGGCATGTTTAAATACTTTCTGATGTTTATCTATCATGGGTTGGGAAAGTTTCTCCTTTGGGAGTGTTGAGAGAGTGTTTTTGTTGTTTTCGGGTTTTTCGTTGTTTTTGGGAAGGTACTGGACCTAAAGTTTTTTATTTGTGTGCTCGCTAAGATTTCGCAATCTTATGCCTAGGTATTCCCGTTAAAGATAACAGGGAAATCAGAGCAATCGTAGTTCCTCCTATTTCTATGGGAGGAAAAGATATTTGGTGTCTTGTTCAAATCCCAAGATTGAAGCTAAAGGTTATTTGTGTCTTGTTCAAAGCCCAAGATTGAAGCTAAAGGTTTGACTGAGAGAGAATTTGTCATCTCTAAAGGGAGATATATCACCTATTCATCACAATTGTTGGGTAACTGATTATAAAGGGGAATTACTTTAACTAGAATGTATGGAATCCAGCAATGCCATAATTTCCTTTATAAGAGAATTGTCCTGAAGGAAGAAACTTTAACTCAATGTAGAGCAATGCCATTTTTCCTTAGGAGTCTTCCATGCTAAGAAAGGGACATTGGCTTGGATGTAAATAAACTAGAGGCTTGCCACTTACAGCAGTTAGATGAAAGATGATTTTTGACCAGGATAAGAGAAGGACTTCAGCTTGGATTTTGAATCAACAAGTGTGTCACTTACAGCAATTATCTGGGAAAAGGTTTTGGTTATCTGTTTTGAGATGTGATGTATAGAGGAAATGTCCTCCTGTAGAGTGGACTCATAGTCTCATATGAGGGAATGTTGATTAAAGTGTGCCTTGATCAAAGCCCAAGGTTGAAGCTAAAAGGTTGACTCTACTAGGGGAGTTTTATACCTGTCTTGTACAAAGCCCAAGATTGAGGCTGAAAAGAGATTGACTCTTCCGGGGAATGTTTTGTCTGTCTTGTACAAAGCCCAAGATTGAGGCTGAAAAGAGATTGACTCCATTGGGGAGGTTTCATTTATCTTGTACAAAGCCCAAGATTGAGACTGACTCTATTGAGGAAAATCATTATACAAAGCCTAAGAGAAGGCTGGTTGGGGAAATTCTTATATGAAGCCTAAGAGGAGGCTGGCTTCTGCTGAGGATTATTGAGATCCAGAGACAGGTCCAAATTGTATTGAGGAATCAACTCTTGATGAGGATTGAAGGAGAGTTGAAATATCAGATGCCCTGAGGCACTGATTCTGTTAGGGTATTATTGATGGTAAATTAACCCTGGCTGGGTTTTTTAAGGTGAAGGTTTAAACATTAAGTTTGAAAACCTATAGAGGTTTTAACTCTGCTGGAGATTAGTGTGTTGATGAAATGATCAGGGTTCTTCATGTGCCTTTAGGAAACTTGAGGGTTTCTTTGAGAGCTGAGAGAAAATGAGACTTTCCAACTCTACTGGTATGAAAAGGTTGACTCTTAGTTGGAGAATGATCTTTGTATGATGCCCAAGAGAAGGCTGGGACTGTCCAAGTCTACTTGTATAAAGCCCAAGAGGAGGATGATGTTTTAAGGGATGAGAAACAACCCTTAGAAGATGTAAATGTTCTGGAATTCTGACTCTCTGGAGGATTGAACTAGTAGAGATGACTAAGTTTTGTCTTATACCTGTAGGAGGTCTCCGGGTCCTTGTATTAAGCCCAAGAGGAGGCTGAGAACTTCTAAGAAGCCTGTGGGTCCTTGTACAAAGCCCAAGAGGAGGTTGGGGATGCTTTTAGGAAGCCTGTGGGTCCAAACTTAAGAAAAGTTCAAAAAAGGTTTCACCGGGAATTAGTCATTTCTTCGCAGAACAGTTCTAGGATTTGAAGAAATTCAAAAGAGGTTTCACCGAGAATTAGTCCTCTTTGGGGAATTGAATTTCTTGTATACATATTTCTAAGTTGTGACAGTCTTGAGAAAAGTTTCACCGGGAATAATGCCTTTCTCTGTTCCATATTATATAAGCCCAAGAAGAGCAAGACTGTATCTAGAATTTCTTATGGGGAACTAGTTTTGATTGTGTTAAAAGAGTAACCACTGGTTTGATCTAGACCTAGACCTAATTGTTGGGGAAAACTCTAAGTAAGTATATACAAGCATATATATATATATATATATATATATATATATATAGATGAAAAATATAAACAAGTATATTGAGAAGATAGTGGAACTTACAGTTGTGCAAGCCCAAGCATAGTAACTACAGCTGCATGGTCAGTCATTCAAGAAATTGAAGAAAGTTTTAATAAAAACTTTGAATTTTTATTTAAATCAAAAAAGAAAGTTATTTTAAAAGGAAATTTGGGGCTTATACTCAAGGAGAAGCCCAGATGATCTCTTTTGAAAAGGGGATGATCACGTCGTAGTTTTGAAAACCACAGAGGGACTTATACAATGACTGAGGCCCAAATTATTGTATTTACAAGAAGGATGGGTCTTACACTCTATTAGAGGCCCAAAAGTTTATTTTTATACAAGAGATGGGACTTATAGCTCAAGGAGAGGCCCAGATGAAAAACAACAATCGCACCGTTATTTTGAAAATCGCGTAGGGACTTATACAATGACTGAGGCCCAAATTATTTATGTACAAAGGGGGTTGGGTCTTACACTCTATTAGAGGCCCAAAATTGTTTGAAAAATAAGAAAAATGGGACTTACAACCAAAGGGAGGCCCAGTTGAAAATTGTTTTGAAAATGGCGATCGCGCCGAGATTTTTAAAATCGTATCGGGACTTATACAATGACTGAGGCCCAAATTACTTATTTACAAAGGGATGGGACTTACACTCTACCAAGAGGCCCAAAAGTGTTTGAAAAAATGTTTGTGAGGGTGAAAACAATTAAACCCCTAGTTTGATTAAAAAATGCATTTTAATTTGAATAAAAATCAATTAAAATGATCAAAATTATCAAACATGTATGAAAAACAAGTTATGATCTTGGATTAATGTTTGAAAAATCATGTTTTATCCATAGAATGATTTGAAAACCATTTGAATTTGAAAAATCAAGAGAAAGAAATATTTTTAAATGCTTAAAAACAAATAAAAATAAATTCTTTACAAAAATATTAAATATATAAAATAAATAACATTTTTGTGAAATTTTTGTTGAATAAAATATTTTAACATTTTTGTGAATTTTGAAAAAAAGAATCAATTCAAAAACATTAAAATTCGGAGAGAAATTAATTTTTGAATCAATTAATAAAAATATCAAAATATTCAAATATTCAAAAATTTGAAAAATGGCGCCAAGAACAAGTCATCTTCTTCGCGCGAGCTCTGGTTTTCCAGATTTGCAAAACCTCTCATATCTCTCTGATTACTCAATGAAAATGACTTTTGTAAACATGAAACTTGCTCGTTTTTGAACAAGGATTGCAACCATTTAAATTAATTGCATTTATATTAAGTGTAGAGTGAGAAATCATAAGATGAACTCAAGAACCCTAATTTCTGCAAAAACACCATGAAATCCTATACACGATTCATACATAGAAATTGATTGAGGGGAAACACTCTACATGAGTTCAAAAACATGTTTGTAACTTGAAAACACATTTATGATGCACGAATTATAGAGTTTGAGAGTGTCAGGCTTATCTCTTGTAGCTGGTGATCGAATTCTATGTTGGAGGTGTTACAAATGTTGTGTAATGATCTGGACAGCTTCAATGGACCTCAAGTAATGTGTTTGAAGGCTTGGAATGGATTTAATCATCTCAGAACTTGTTGTGGCACCTCAACTGCAAACAGGCTAAAAAGCTTGAGCAAATGGGGGATGACTTTGTGATTCTGATGTTCCAGATGAGTTTCAAGGTTATGGATCACTCATATATGATATATGTGAAGTGTTGGCATGATTGGTTTTGATAGAATTGCTCTCAAATGGAAATTTTGAATGTTGCTTGATTGAGAAGCAAAATCTGGTTTTTTGAGAGTGATTTTGAGGAAAGCATGTGTTATGGTGCTTTGGTGTACTCAAACTAACCACAAATGAGCTCTATTTATAGTGTGTCAAGTTTTTTTTGGCAGCAATAGTGAATGGTGGCTGGTACAGCCCATTGTCCATTGGTTTTCCAAAGGAATCTCAAGTTTCCTCTAGCCATTGACTTGAGTCAATCTTGCAGGCCTATGGTCTTATGTTGCAGGGATAAGGCTTGACTCATTCATTTGGATTTGCTTAAGTCCATGCCACCTTGATGCATCCATTGAATGCTTCATGACAACTTTGAAAGTTTTGGATTTGAACTTTGAATGTCACATGCCAAATGATGAGGTTTTGGACTTGCAAGGCTCTATGGTGTTGTAGCTCTGCAGAGATCATGTTCATTGCACTTTATAAACTTGTCTTGTATGGTGACAAGGCTTGCCAAGTCATGGAAATGACAAAATCGTGGGGCAAGTGCAAGACTATGATGCAAAAACCAGTCTTGGAGGTGCCATGTTTCCATGCTCATAACTCCCTACTCAAGTTAAATTTGGAGATGGTCTGGTACTTGTTGGAAAGCTCTCATGACACACAATAACTTTGAAGTCTTCCAATGGACCTGGTTCAGCTTGGATCAAGGTGAAAAATGGCCTCAAAGTTGGTGAAAAATCAAGACATATTCTGTCCAAAATTTCACTAAGTGTTGGAAAAAGTGGTCATTTTCATGTTTTTGTGATTTTGATCAATCCATAACTCAAAATCCATGAGGATTTGGAATCTTTTGTAGTTTACACTTTTGAATTATGTCATGTGAACTTTCATTTGAGCTTTGGATGGAAGAAAAAGTCCTTGGGGTTTGGGAGTTATGACCTTGCAAAGTTGGTACCAAATCCATTTTGTTCCATAACTTAGAAAAATTTAAGTTTCTTAAGGTTGCCCCTTTTGAAAGTAACCCTATTTTTCTTGAATTTTCTTGATGGATGATGATCAAAACCATGCATTAACATTATTTTTTACTTAGGGGAGCCATATTTGTGAAAATTTTCAAAAAGTCAAACTTGATTTTGGGCACAGTTGACTTTTTGTCAAATGAATTTTAAACTGTGTAATCCTCTATGTAATCAAGTTCTTGACCTAATTCAAACCTAATGGATGGATTCCATAGGTGTTTTAGGGTATCTTGAATCATGCCCCAAGGTTTGGGAATATGTCTTGGTCCAAAGTCAAAGGTACAATTGACTTTTTCTTCAAAACCCTAATTGTGGTCCAGATGAATTTGAAACTTGTGAATCAAGCTTCTTGGATCAATCCATTGTTGTAAATGGATCAATGTAGTGTATTTAGGCCCTCAAATCATGTCTTGAGGTCTTGGTTCATGTCTTGCCTCAAAAGTCAACTTAGGGGTGAATTAGGTCAAGAAACCCTAATTCCTGATTTTTAATGAATGCTTCCCCTGAGGTTATTTTGACTTGATGATTGGGTCCATGAGGTCCCTTTGAGCATTTTGGATCATGTTTTGAAGTATTGGCTCATGCCCAGATGAAAATTTTCATCTGGAGGCCTTGATCGACCAAAACCCTAATTTGGTGACACTGGCGATCTTGAGGCTTGATCCACTTGGAATGTTGCAACCTTGCAATTGATTCTTGATATGAGAGACCTCTTGATCCTTCATGGGTGTTTGAGAGGTTATATAAGTTGAAGATCATGTCAATTCCTGATTGATCATTTGTCTAAGTGCTCGGGGAGAGCTCAAAACCCTTATTCCCGGTTGAGGTGAATGCTCAACAATCCTTGAGAAGATTGATGAGGTATGATAGTACATCCATATTATGGTGATGATTTGCACAATGATGGTATATCTTGGTGGTCAAAATTTAGGGTATGAGAGATGCCCCTATTTAATCTTCTTGGACCCGAAGGTGTGAATGGCGAAGGTATTCGGGCATTTAGGGTGCAAGAGGATTAAATATCGAAATACCCGAAATTTTGACTGTAGTTATGAATGGTATCTGTTTGCTTATCCATCTTCTTTTGCTAAGCAATGTTACTTAGAAAAGGGTAAAAACTTCCCCTCGATCCTAGTCTTCATCCATGGAACTAGTCTTAGTTTTCTTTTGACAATAAACTTCCATTCGATCCTGGTCTTCAGCCACGGAACTGATCTCAATTTCTTCTTTGAAATAAACTTCCCCTCGATCCTGGTCTTCAGCCATGGAACTGGTCTCAGTTTCCTATGCAATAAACTTCCCCTTGATCCTGGTCTTCAGCCATGGAACTGGTCTCAGTTTCCTATGCAATAAACTTCCCCTTGATCCTGGTCTTCAGCCATGGAACTGGTCTCAGTTTCCTATGCAATAAACTTCCCCTCGATCTTGGTTTTCAGCCATAGAACTGGTCTAAGTTTCTTCTTATCGAGTTCCTTCCTTGACAAGGAACACTATTTGTAGCGCTCTTCATCGAATTTCTTGACGAGTTTTACTAGGGAGACGCCATTTGATGGAAAAATTCGATGTTAGACTTGCTGGGGAAACCCAGTCTGAGCTGTATAGGTGCGCAAACTTCTCTGTTAGAGATGCCGTTTGTCGATCCTACTGGGGAAAACGAGTCTCTTGAGAGACCGTTTTTAGCTTGGTGAGGTTACATCATACTTTCCTTCGAGACCTTTCTCGGAGAAATTCCACGTGATGTGATCCAATTTTGAGGTGTTGATGACTTTATTAACATCGAATTTCTTGGGAGAAAAACCTATGTATTGCCGAGAGTCTTCGGTTAAGAGGCTTTCTATGGGGATTTTCCTTAATCTGAGAAAGCAAAAATATCATCTTCAATGGAGAAGAGTGATGTTCCAAAGGTGTCTATTGAACGTCTTCTCACCTTTCAGAGGCTCAAGTTATCAAAGTAATCAAGGACATGCTCCAATCCAGAAATAAACTGGGGAGAGATTGCTCAGACGATACATTTCTAGATGAGGAAAGAACTGACAACTTTATCGGCGGGAGGACGTTTATCACTTGGGGGTGAGTATGACCAGAGTGATATTAATGCAACATGAATATGAGTATGAATCAATTATGCATGATGTATGTAAGTTTATGCTGACAAAACAGACGCGACATACAGACTGGTGAATGAACACTACTGGATACTCGGCCACTGTGGGGGATAAAAAGTATCATTGGTTCAAGATAGCAATCATTTCCTGCTTAGGAGAGGTATACCCTACTGGGAAGAGAAAACTATCAATTGGTCTTCAGAGGTAAGAACTCGGCCGGGGATATCAGACAGGACATTACATCTGAAACAATTAATCCTTCATTCAGGCGTACCAGTTTAGAAGGAGTACTTTGATTCTGCATTTTGAGGTTTAATCACTTCTGGAGAAGCCATCGATGTTTTTTTTTTGTGTTCAGTAGTCAAAAAGAATTGTCATCTTTATTTTAAAAGCAGAAGAAAATTTGACAAGTAAATTCATTTTTGTTTTGTTTCAAGAATCGTTGATCATGTTAAAAATGTCATTCTATAAAGCAAAATAAATGAAGATTACAAACAAAAGCACTAGGACTCAAATTTTATTGATAAAATGGTAATCAGCCAAGCGCGTGATCCCATAGAGCATTACAAAGTTTAGAAAATGGTAATTTAAGGGGAAAAGGGCTACATTGAAACATAAGGACCGTTATCCTTCTACCAACTGTGAATTCTGGACATTCTGAGCTTCTGTGGAAGGTGACCTTGACTGAAGTTTTTTCGACGGGTGGTGTTACCGCTGGGGGATTTAGCCTTGTCGGACGTAGTTACTTGGCATGAATCCCTAATTTTTGCCTAGATTGCCTTTTGAGGTTTTCAATCCATCTGGATGATTTTTGCTTGTGTCTCTAATTTTTTCCTGGACCGCCCTTTCGGGTTTTCAATCCACCGAGACATTTTTTATTTTATTTAGGTGAAGTAATTCTTGACTACATCAACATTCGTGGGGTAGGTAAACTCCTCTCCATCCATGGTTGTGAGTCTCAAGGTGCCGCCTGAGAAGGCTTTCTTGACCACGTAGGGACCACCATAATTCGGAGTCCATTTTCCCCGGGAATCAGTGAGAAATGATTGTATATTCTTGGGCACGAGGTCTCCTTTTCTGAAGACACAAGGTCAGACCTTTTTGTCGAACACTTTCTTCATTCTTTGCTGATATAACTGACCATGACATAAAGCTGTCATTCTCTTTTCTTCGATTAGGTTCAGTTCATCGTGCCTACTTTGGCACCATACAGCTTCTGTTAGCTTAGCTTCCATCAATACCCTGGTTGATGGTATCTCTACTTCTATGGGGAGCACTGCTTCCATGTGTTGAACCCTAATTTTTACCCCTAAGATTTCGCACATCTTATTTTGCATCTCATACCACAAACAAGATCACAATCTTTGTTTCTCCTGAGTATCTGTATATTATTCTTACTTGTTTCGGTTTACTAACCTCTAACCAAAATACCAAAAATATGTTGCAGTTTGCCTGTTCTTCTCTCTGTGCTTCTAGGGTTTCGCAGGTTTGTCCAATCAAGGGCATAATTTCAAATCAAGTGTGGTTGTTCAACTATGATCCAGTTCAGATGGATGTTTAACCTAATCTTGGTCAAACTATCAAGCATTTGTTCCAAGTGCAAGATATCTGTTTCAGTGGGCTATTCCTCAAAGCAGTGACTGTCAAGTTGTTGTGTGGTGATATTCATCAGTTCACCTGAGTTCATCAGTCCATACTGTGTTCCTCTATGGATTTATTTTCCCAGAAATTGTTCAAAGTGATTCATAACTTATGAGATTCAGAGATTTGTCTGAACAAGTCAAGTTTGATGGATTTTCAGTCAAGGTGTGTATCAGTGGTTTGTGATGTTGGGTTCATGTTCATTTTCAAGGTGTTGACATTGAGGATCAAAAGTTTTGTGGCCGTGTGTGGAAAATATTGACGAGGGTGCGTATCCATTTTCATATCCATTGTCATTATCCAATTTCTAAACCATACCCTTTTTCCATTCACCTTTTCTATTCAATATCCATTTCAAAACCCAATTTCCATTTATCCATATTTTAGAGTTATCCATTTATATCCATATGCCAATTTTATTTTCATTATCCTAAATCCACATTTTTCAATACATCCAATTTCCAAACAAAAAAAATATAATAATAGAAAAACAAGCCCATTACAACATTTACAAAAAAAAAATGCCATGGGAAGCTACCACAAGCCAAAGGCAAAACGACCATGAGTATGAACAAAACGACTTGCTACAGCCAAATTCATTTATCCAGGCCTTACTACATGACCAAAGTCTCACAAGCTATACAGGCTAGAAGTTTTTCCAATGGCCACTTGAAATTACCACACAAACTATTTCACAAAAGCTACAAGTCGTTACGTCATGAGCTATGCCACATACAACAAGCCTAACTGCTACTTCTTCATGTTTCCAAACTCCAAGTTGTTACAAAAACAACATCCAAGCTTCCAAACCGTTTCCAAGCCACACACAAGTCATGCCAAAGAAGCTGCGAGCAAAAATGACATCCAACAGAACAATTCACAAATTCAAAACGCATTGCCAAAACCAAATTCCAAAACGGCAGCAAATACATCAGTTTTCAAAAGTAAAATGCAGCATAATAATTCAAGAATCAAAACGCACGTCACGCAAGCAAAAACGACGCAACACAAAAAGGCAATCAACTTTCAGATTTCAATTCAACTCACCTCATTTCTTCTATAAATACAAGCTTTATTCATTCAAATTTCTCAAGCTTGGAGAGCCAAAATCCTGCTGCCAAAATATCCATAAACACTTTTCAAGCTTCAACCAAGTTTTTCCAACAAGCTTCAATTTCCAATTCATCTTTAGATTCCAATCACTTTGTTTTTCTGCAAATTTTCTTCAATCTTCCGTGAGCCAAATCTGCAAACCACTTCATAACCTTCAACCTCAAATTTACAAATTAAACAAACCATAATTCAATTCTTTAATTCAACTTCACAGCTGCAACAACAAGAATCAACAGACAAATTCTCTTAAACAATTTTAACAATCCGCAACTATTTTCGCTGACAATCCGCAACATCCCTCGCGTTGAAACAGTAACAGCAAATCTTGGATGCAGAAAGGGAATGAGAGGAAGAAAGATTCGATTCGTTTACCTAAAGCAACTACTTCGTTCTTCATCATTGATTTGAAGGTGTAGTTCCGTTTAATTTTCGTTGTGCCTTTTATCATTCAAAGTTGTTTGTGGATACAGAAAGAGGAATCGAAGTGAAGAAGAACAAGTACAGAGCGAAAACGATTGCGAAAACGATTTGAGAAAAGATGAAGAAAATGATGTTGATTGTGCTAAGATCCAGCCGCGTGAAGGTTAAAGAAGATGAATATGGCCGTGAATAGTGATGGCGAGATAAGGAAGAAGAAATGCTTTCACGTTTTCTTCTGATCTTGAATTTTTGTTCTAAAATTTGTTTCTCACTCATTCCTTGGGCTGGGCCGTGAATTGCTACCATCATCACCTCCATTTTCTAACAAAACCTCCCTCTCTTTTATTTTTTTTTTAATTTTCTTTAATTTCTTTTTCTATATTTTCTTAATCCTTTTTATTTTTCATTTCTATTAATTTTGATCTTTTTATTTAAATTTTTTTTTGAAAACATTTCTTGAAAAAATCATTAAAAATATTTTTTGATTTTATTTCCTTGTATTTTCTATTTTTTTTACTTAATTGTTGGTTGTTGATGGATCATAAATGTTAGATCCATCTTTCTCTTCATCTTATCTTTTTTTATTTTGATCGATAAAAGTCTTATGGATCTTAGAATTTCTTTGTTGAATTCTTGATCAAGACTAGATCATTACCTATTTTCTTTTCGTGCGGTATTGCTTTCGGATGACGATCTACATATCGTTCATCTAGCATGCATTAGCACAAAGATCTATTGACCGGCCTCATTGTAGGGTAATTACTCCATAAATTACTCGGCGATTGCTTAACATAGCGCAACATATGTCCCGCATCGAAAAACGATAAAAAAATCATTGATTATTTGTCTTTTGGTTCAATACTTATGAGACTTGTTGTTAGGAGGCTTTGGTCTTATCAATCGTCTGATGAGTTCTTATTAACCTTGACCTAAGTGCAATTATTCAATCATTATTGATCACTTACTCTAACTACTAATCACTAACTTACTAACAATACTATTGTACTAATCTTGTTTATGTTTCTTTCTCGCTCCCTATCTCTCTTTACTTTTTATGTTTTATGTCATTTTTATCATTTCATATCATGTTTATGCTTCCGCAATTTTTCCTTTGTCCGTTGGACATATGTTTATGCTTCCGCAATCTTTTCCTTTGTCCGTTGGACACATGTTTATGCTTATGCCTTTTTCTCTTTGTCCACTTGGATCAAAAACATTAATAAAGGCCAAAACCTCTAAAAAAACTTGTGTTTCTAATCTTGGACTATGGATACTATCCTATGCAATAGACATGGAGTTTTGCACCCAGACCTTGGACATCCAATGCTATTCTTGGATCCTTGGACTTAGAACTAGGACCCTTTCCCTTTGCTTTGGAATTATGGTTCGAAGACTTTGAAGACTTGTGCTTTTGCTTGGTTTATGGTGAAGATAGCTACATTTGTGGTTAGATCATTCTTATCCTTAGCTTTTACTTTATGCTTTAGGATAGTCACTTCTTCTCCACCCATTCTTCAATTTTCAAAACTCTCTCCCATTTTCAAAACTTTATTGATTTCAAACTATCACCTCTTTCATAATCAAACCTTGACTTTGCCAAGTGATTTTACTCTTTTCTTTTCATTTCTTAACAAATGCTAAACTACATAAGCATATGGACACCTTTTTCAAAAGACTTTAAAAAACACCAAACTCATCAAACTCTCTTTTTGTGCCCTCGTGCACTTTTCCTTTAACTTTTTCATAAGTTTAGACATGATTCATTTCTTCAAGCGGAATTATTCGCTTGGAAATGACGACTTGTCTTTAAATTTTAAAATCAACCAAAACAAACAAATTTCATTCTTTGTACCACGAACTATGAGGTTTTGGTCCTAGATTGCACTTCGTGGGTACATAGGCATGAGACGACAAGTCTCTCCAAACACAAAAATCTTAAAAAACAATTTCTCTTCTCATCTCCCCAATCTCTTTTCAAGAAAACCTTTTCAAACCAAAAGCGGTAGATATTTCAAAGGGTTCTTATAGAGTACTATAGACGTTTTGGGTGCTAACACCTTCCCATTGCGTAACCAACCCCCCTTACCCAGTCTCTGTTCACTTGTTCTTGTTGTAGAGCTTGTGTAGGTTTTGTTCACTCTTTTTCCTTTCCTTTTTGGATAAAATAAAAGTGCGGTGGTGACTCTTGCTTTTCGAGTTAAGTTAATCAATAGCTTACACTCACGATTTTTTCGCTACACCATGCCATATACTAGAGAGAAAGGGGTTACCCCTGTTGAGGTGCGGACAGATGTGCGATAACCTTGAAGAGCAAAGGGCAGCATCTCATGCCAGTCTTTGTAGGTTACAACCATCTTCTGAATAATTTTCTTGATATTTTTGTTAGCTGCTTCTACCGCTCCATTCATCTTAGGTCGGTAAGGAGATGAGTTTTGGTGTTCGATCTTGAACTCAACACACAACTCTTTCATCATCTTGTTATTCAAGTTGGATCCATTATCCGTAATGATCTGGCTCGGAACACCATAACGGCAGATGAGATGGTTCTTGATAAATCAGACAACTACTTGTCGGGTCACATTGGCGTATGACGCTGCTTAGACCCATTTGGTGAAGTAGTCAATGGCTACAAAGATGAACTGATGTTCGTTTGAAGCTTTGGGTTCGATCATGCCAATCATGTCAATTCCCCATATAGAAAAAGGCCATGGATAAGAAAGAGCTTTGAGATGTATTGGCAGTACTTGAATTTTGTCTGCGTATATCTGACATTTGTGACACTTCCTCATGTACTTATAGCAATCGGATTCCATTGTCAGCCAATAATATCCTGCTCTCAGAATTTTTCTTGTCATCGTGTGTCCATTGGCATGAGTACCAAAGGATCCTTCATGGATTTCTTTCATCGACATGTTTGCTTCTTGTCTGTCTACGCATCTGAGCAAAACCATGTCAAAGTTTTTCTTATAGAGTGTATCACCGTTTAGGAGGAAGTTGCCAGTCAGTCTTCTGAGAGTCTTCCTATCTTTTCTTGATGTTCCAGGCGGGTATTCCTGTCTTTGAAGGAAGCATTTGATATCGTGATACCATGGTCTATCATCGATGACGGCTTCAATCGTGAAGATGTAAGCGGGCCTTTCAAGGCTCGTTATGTCAATCTTAGGCATGTCATTCCAATGATTTACAGCAATCATGGAAGAGAGAGTGGCTAGTGCATCAGCCATGTGATTTTCTTCACGAGGGATATGATGAAACTCGATTCTGTTGAAGAATGGTAACAACCGTCTCGCGTAATCTTTGTAAGGAATCAGTCCTGATTGGTATGTATTCCACTCTCCTTTGATCTGATTGATAACCAGGGCTGAGTCTCCATACACATCCAAATTCTTAATCCTTAAGTCAATAGCTTCTTCGAGACCCATGCTACAAGCTTCGTATTCGGCCTCATTGTTTGTGCATTTGAATGTCAGTTTGGCAGTGAAAGGAATATGGGTACCCTGCGGTGTCACGATGATTGCCCCAATTTTGTTTCCATAAGTATTGATGGCTCCGTCGAATATTAATCCCCATTAGGAACCTGGTTCCGGCCCTTCACTGGGTAGCGGTTCATCGCAATCTTTCATTTTCAAGTACATGACATCTTCGTCTGGGAAGTCGAATTTGACTGATTCCTGATCGTCAATCAGTTGATGAGCCAAATAATCGGCTAAAATAATTCCTTTGATGACCTTTTGAGCATGGTACTCGATGTCATATTCTGATAATAACATCTGCCAACGGGCAATCCTTCCCGTGAGAGCAGGCTTTTCAAAGACGTACTTGATCCGATCCATTTCGGAGATTAACCAAGTCGTATCGAAAATCATGTACTGGCGAAGACGTTTGGCTGCCCAAGCCAGAGCGCATCAAGTTTTCTCGAGCATAGTGTACCGAGTTTCACAGTCCGTGAACTTCTTGCTTAAGTAGTAGATGGCAGACTCCTTTCTTTTTGCCTCGTCTTATTGGCCAAGCACACAACCCATGGAGTCTTCAAAGATTGTTAGGTAGATGATCAGTGGTCTTCCTTCCACTGGAGGAGACAAAATTGGTGGATTCAACAAATATTCTTTGATGCTGTCAAAAGCCTTTTGGCAATCTTCTGTCCATATGCAGCTTTGATTCTTTCTGAGTTGTTTGAAGATCGGTGCGCATGTCGCGGTCATGAGGGATATGAACCTTGAGATGTAATTCAGACGTCCCAAAAATCCTCTGACCTATTTTTTAGTCTTTGGCGAAGGCATTTCTTGAATAGCCCTGACCTTGTCGGGATCAACCTCAATTCCTTTCTGGCTGAGGATGAATCCTAAGAGTTTTCCTGAGCAGACACCGAATATGCACTTATTGGGATTCAAGCAGAGTTTATATTTTCTCAGATGCTCGAATAACTTTGACAGGTGTGTCACATGCTCTTCTTCTATTTTAGATTTTACAATCATGTCATCGACATACAATTTGATTTCTTTGTGCATCATGCCGTGAAACAGAGTTGTCATGGCCCTTTGATAGGTTGCCCCGTGTTCTTTAGACTGAACGACATTACCTTGTAACAAAAAGTGCCCCATAGGGTTATGAATGAAGTTTTCTCCATGTCTTTCGGCACCATTTTGATTTGATTATAACCCGAGAATCCATCTATGAAGGAGAAGACTTTGAATTTTGTTGTGCTGTCAACCAGCATGTCAATGTGTGGTAGGGGAAGTCATCCTTTGGACTTTCCTTGTTCAGATCCCTGTAGTCTACACACATTCTGACTTTTCCGTCCTTTTTCAGAACTGGCACTATGTTGGCTAACCATTGAGGATATTCTGAGGTGGCGAGGAAACCTGCGTCGATCTGCTTCTGTACTTCCTCCTTTATCTTGATGGCCATATCCGAATGAGTCCTTCTCAGTCTTTGTTTTACTGGCGGACATTATGTCTTCAACGGTAAGTGATGTTCCACGATGCTGGTATCAAATCCTGGTATATCCTGATAGGACTAAGCAAATATATCTGGAAACTCTTTGAGAAGTTTTATCAAGTTTTTTCTGGCAGTTGGATTGAGCAGTGCTCCAATCTTAACTTCTTTCTTTTCTTCTTCCGAACCTAAATTGACCGTTTCCAACGGCTCTTTGTGAAGCTCAATAGACCTTTCCTCTTGCTTGAGCAGTCGGGAGATCTCTTATGAAATTTCTTCGTTCTCTTCTTCTTCAGCTTCGAATACCAGGAATTCAAAGTTGGGAGAAGGCATTGGATCGTATGTTTCAATGGGGTTTAAAACAAGCAATCTGCATGACATGATGATTCACTTGTTAGAAGAGACAGATAGAATGCAAGAGTGTGTGCAGTGTATTTTCTGAAAGAATGCTTGTTTTTATTTTGGGTTGTTTTTAGGATTACCATTTTCTGATAAATGAAAAGTGAAATCAGCAATAAATGCGGGAATGACAAAATGACATTATTTATTCATGATTTGTCGATTCTTGAAATACAACCCTATAAAACAAAACTCTATCACTTTGGGCGGAGCGAAGAGGGATATTTACAAAAAAGTGATCCCTATAAAACATCCATTTCACTTGGGCAAGGTGAAAGGTCAAAACAAAGATGGTAATTACTTCGACTGCAACCCAGTGGCGACACACTCCTCTATGAATCACAAAGTCTGGTACCTTCCTTCTTGGTTTATCTTTAGAAATAATGCTGATTTCTGGCGGAGTAGGATCATTGGAGTCTCCCTCCCATGCAGAGTTGTCACAAATGAACCCTTCTGTTGTATTTTCCATGGTATGTTCACTCTCAAGGGAATCTCCCCAACCAGTTGGTTGGATGTCCTCAAGCCTGATGCGAGAGCTTTCGGGAGCAGTGTATTTGACTAGGAAGTCGTACTTGCCGCTTGGCTGTCCTAAGGTGTCCCATGTTTCTGTGGGAATAGATGAGTCATCTTCCTCGATGACGTTGACCTCGGGAAATGCGTAGTTAATGAATTCTTGTCCTGAAATCTTTGCGAATTCATCACTGTGGTGCTGGACATCTTTGGAATGTCTTGAGTAAAGATTCCATGACTCTGTGGGGACATGGGTATTCTTTTCGAGATTACTCAGTTGAAAGGCATTATCAGGCTAACTCTTTGGCTCCGAGTCTTCCGTGTATGGCTTCCAGATAGGCAAGTCATCCAGGGGATCATAATAATCATAGTCAAAGTTGTCCTTCATTATATTATCTTCCTCTAATGAGTTGGGTGGAGCCCAACATCCTTCAGGATCACAATCTCCATAGATCATCTGGACGTTTGATCTTGGTATATATCTCGGGCTCTGCTTTGGAAAATAGAATGGCATGCACGCTTCTTCCTGAGACATATAACCATTATGGTTAAGGTAAGATTTCCACTCTTCATCCATATCGGAGGAGTTGTTCCCATCGATGGTGTGTACTTCTTGAGACACTGGGTGGAGGAAGCCTCCACTATGGAAGAAATCCTAAATGGGAGGAAAACCTTCATTCTTCTTTGTAGCTTGGTTATAGGTCGGAGAAAAACCAAGACCTTTTCTTGTCTTGTTATTTGTTGGAGTTATAATCTATCCCCATCCTTTTATGTCATTACTCCTGATCACTTTGAGAGCGCCTTTGTAAGAGGAAATCGACGTCCCTCTTTTTGATTGATTCTCATTACTCACCGAGAGTGCTTGGAACTGGGTTCCAACAACCTCCTCTGGTTCTACATAGGAGAATGATGATAAGTTGCTCACGATTAAGTCCTGCTCTCCGCATACTGTGACTAATTTGTCATTCTTGACGAACTTCAGCTTCTGGTGAAGTGTCAAAGTGACTGCCCCAGGTTCGTGTATCCAAGGTCTTCCTAATAAATAGTTGTATGCTTCCCGGATGTCCATGACCTGGAAAGTGACTTGGAAAGTGTGAGAACCGATGGTTATGGGAAGATCGACTTCGCCGATAACTGTTTTTTTGGATTCGTCAAAGGCTTTGATGATGATCTCACTTCCTCTCATCAGAGCTCCTTGAAATGATAGTCGAACCAAAGTTAACCTTGGCATGACATTTAAATATGATCATGTGTCTACCAGTACGCTGGCTACAACATCGTCTTGGCAGTTGGTTGTAATGTTGAGTGCCATATTATGGTTTTTGCCTTCTTCCAGCAGTTCTTCATCACTGAATCTTAAGTTGTTGCAGGAAGTGATGTTGGAGATGATGCTGTCAAATTGCCCTACTGTCACATCTTGTTCCACAAAGGCTTGCTCTAAGACTTTCTGTAGAGCTTCCCTATGAGCTTCTGAACTAAGCAGGAGAGATAATACAGAAATTCGAGACGGAGTTTGCAACAATTGATCCATAATGTTGTACTCGCTTTTCTGGATGAGCTTCAGCATCTCATCATTGTTCTTTACAAGCTCTGGATTACTGGATTGACTGACTTGTTGATCAGGAACTTCCGTTTGAGGTTCCTTTTCTTTGCTAGGTTCTCCAACTCCTCTGTTGAAGATTCGTCCGCTCTGGGTAACTCGACTGATGTCGGCAGTGTTTACAACAGAGGGTAATGGAGTTTCTTTTCCATTTTTGACGGTCATTGCATCATACTTGTAAGGGATAGCCTTATCTGATTTGTACGGTATTGGACCTGGCAAGTAGATAACCACATGGGCTTTTTGGTTTTTCTGACCATCATAGGCAGCCTCAATTGGTTCCTGGTTGGGAACTTTTCTACTATCAAGAGGGATCTTTGATTCATTGAGTAGAGGAATTATGGCCCAAATGTCCTTGGTCATTCCATGGTTGGAGATTACGACAACGTTTTCGTTCTGACCAGGGAGGTAATCTTGTATCATGTTGATCGACCCAGAACTCGAACATGGTCGAATCTCTTTTCGGTCCAACTGATTTTGGAGGGCTGCTAGTACGAGATAACATCCTTGGTTATTTTTCGAGCATACTCTACAGCGCTCATAATTGTGAGGTGGTACCCGACCATATCCGCTTTGTATGGAGTGCATTTTTACTAGATCTATTTCTACTGAGCGGATATCACGACTTTGATGTCTACCAGGATTCCCATTAGTCATGCTAATCTATTGTGTGTCTTCATCCAAGTAAATTGGAAGCCACCAGTGGTTCAATAGATGTTGAAGTGTTCTTTGCACAAGCGTACACCCTTGGTCGTCTTCGCAGCATTCTTTACAGTCTAGATAATCATGTGAAGCCAGAAAACCAAGTCTGACCTGTTTAGCATGTAATTCCACTAGACTGGTATTCATTAGGCATATGTCAAAGATCTGAACCATATTGACTTGATGCTCATTTCTATCACGGTAATCTTGGATCCATTCGAGATCCATCTGACGTTGGAGGGCCTCTTGTACAAAAGAGCATCCCTGATTGTCTATTGTGTTGATTGGACAAGTGTTGTAATCGTGCCGCAGTAGATTGTAATACAAACTTTGTCTTGAATGCATCGCCACTAAATTGATGTTCATTGCACGGATGTCGTGGTTCTGAACAATGTTGGGATGTGCATGGGCCATGTTTACTTCACGAATCTTATGATCCTGAATCCATCCCAGATCCATTTATTCTTGCAGAGCTGCTTGTACTATGGTGTCGCAACTATGAAAAACAACTGGCGGAAACAAACAGAAGAGTCGCCACCGAACCTTATTTATCCTGACGCAGGGAAAGGAAACGATCAAAGAAACCTCAAAAGGGATAAGACATGGTCATCGCAACCATAGTCCAGGTTCGGGAGTCGGTTACACGAGGGGGGGTATTAGTACCCCCACGCGTCCATCATACTCGATGGGATCCACGCTTGTTGTCTAATCAAAAGGTGAGTTATCTAAAGCCTACTGCTAAACAAAAATGGTAAGGGAATAACAAAGACAGACTCGCAAGGATTATCGTAATCCTATGCCTATGTATTTTCGTGGACGAATGAAGAATCAGAGTCGACGTAGTTCAACGGACTACGCACTAAAGGGGGAGGTTGCTCACCAAGACATCGTCGTCTTGTGCCTACGTATCCTCAATCAGACGAGAGAGAGGAAATCAAAGTAGTCGTAGTTCGACCTAAGAATCGATGAGTGTTTTTTATGAGCGACGCTTGTAACACCCCCAATCTATACCCCCAAATAAAGCAGTAAAAGAAAATTCAAAATTTCATCAGATTATATTTACATTATCATGGCATAGACGGGGGGAAATCACATTATATTGAAACAATCATACAACACCTGCTCATAAAGATATGCAACAGTGGGGTAGCAATCAACAGGGGAACTCAGTTCCTTACACCCACATTTCAGACTTTAGAATAAAAGCGGAAAATCTAAAACTGAATAACATATATATATATATATATATATATATATATATATATCCCAAGAAAGGTTTGTCATACATCAAGTTATACATGCACAAGCCAAAAGATGTATATATACATAATACACAATAACCACAAACGGCCTCCCTAACTACCCGGTGTCACATATCAGAGCCGACCGACAAAAGAATGAAGATGCAAAACTTCACAAAATACCTCCAGCAACTCTAATCTGCAATGCCTCATAGAGCATTATAAAACAGCAGAAGGGTGAGAAAAACAACCATAATATAATTGCATACAGTTATATATAACACCAAAACACACATATACACGATTCTCACCACAACTCACGCCATAATTCAAACACAAGGCAATACAAGGAATAATTCATATTTCCATCACCAACACATATCCATATATCAATTTTATCCACAAATCCACACATAAACAACCATTAATGATTTATGCAAATGCAAGAGACCGACACAACGACTCTATGCATATGCACATGCGGTACTGACTTCCAATGTTTCTCATCACTAGTTCACTAAGGAACTCTGCTAGAATCATCGCTCGTTACATCACGTAACTCCCCGTCGGCCATACGATGTTCCCCGTCGCTCACACCCCACATGGGCACACGACGTTTATGGATCGCTCACACCCCACACGGGCACACGACCCGATCGCTCACACCCCACATCGGCACACGATCATCTATAATCGTCGTTCACAACCCCACATGGGCACACGACGTTATAGCGAATTCCCTATGGAATCCAAACCGTCACTCAGGACATCACAACAATGCATATCATGATGCTTAGCATACAATGACTCATGACATTTAATATGCACCCATAAATACATTCATCTACATCGACAAAATCACACTTTGCACTTATGCCCAAAATAATGCATTTAATTTCCATACGGCCACAAATCATCACAACATCGTCTAACCACACGCATTTACATCATACAACAGTACCTTGCATGATACACATCAATTACGCATCACTACAACGACAAAAGTCGACATAATGACACTATTCCCGATTCTCGACATAATTAAATCGGCTAACAATTTCCAAACCATCATAATAAGAAAGTACAGCTCAATAGCTTTCCAACGATACCAAGAATGTATAAATCGGATAAACAGAACCCAAGTTACGAAAAAAAAAATGAAAACGATATTTTGAAAAGTCCCATTTTACCATTCTCCTGGCCATACGCGTATTGCCCTGAGCCATACGCGTATTGCCCTGATTCCTCGCCATGCCATACGCGTATTGCCCAAGGCCATACGCGTACGGGCAAAGACCATTTCTCCCCAAAATTCCCATTTTAATTCCAATACGCGTAGTGCATCCCATCATACGTGTATTGCCCAGAAGTGATACACGTACCATACGCAAATGGGCAGATGGCCGAGAAAATTGAAGATCCATACGCGTATTGGCCCATACCTTGCCCATGTTACTCGTAACGCCAAGGTCCATACGCGTATGAACATGCCCCATACGCGTATGACCTGGAAAAACCAGAAAAAAATTCTGCAAAACAAGGTTCTGCGTTTTCTCAACCCAAATCCTTCAATTTCTCCCCTACACCCAGAAAATTACCAATACAATGCATAGCAACATGTATCTATCATGTATCAACAATAATGAACACTAACAACATACTTTCCAACGCATTTAATCGATTTCTAATCAATTTTACAAAAAATGGGTTTTACTAAATTTCTCCAAATCAATCCAATAACAACCACAAATACACATACATAATCATACACAATCATACAATAATTGAGTTTCGCACCCTTACCCGATTAAATCGATTCTAGGAGTTGATTTCTTTGATTTTCCAAGTTTTTCTTACTATTTCTCTTCTTCTTCTCTTTTCTCCTCTTTTTCTTTCTTTCCCTTTTCTTTCTCTCTATTTTTCTCTCTTCCTATTTTCTATTCTTACTACTTAATCAAAAATATTATGAAATGACCAAAATACCCCCACACTCAAATATCTCGCAAACGTTCCCAAAACCCGATAAAATATCACAACATTGAAAAATAACATATTTTCAAATAAAAGTCAAAAATAAAATAATATAATAATAAAATAATCAAAACGACTCGATTAAATAAAAACTGACAAAACTGGGGCGTTACAACTCTCCCCCACTTAGAAATTTTCGTCCTCGAAAATATTACCTGAGACGAACAACTCTGGATACAACTCCCGCATCCGGCTCTCCAACTCCCAAGTCAAATTGCCCTCAGCAGCGCCTCCCCACGCAATTTTCACAAGTGCAATATCCTTGCCCCTCAACCGCTTCACCTCGCGATCCAAAACCCTAACTGGTAATGCCTCGACCGTAAGGTTCTCCCTTACCTCAACTTCATCCATCGGGATCACATGCGACAGATCCGGAACATACTTCCGAAACTGTGAAACATGGAACACATCATGCAAATTCAACAGATTCGGCGGTAACGCCACCCTATAAGCCACAACACCCACTCCCGCGAATATCTGGTAAGGACCAATAAACCGAGAAGTAAGTTTCTTCGATTTCAATGCACGACCCACACCCGTCACCGGTGTAACCCTCAAAAATACATGATCGCCCTCTTGAAACTCAAGATCCTTCCATCTCCGATCATGATAACTCTTTTGTCTACTCTGAGAAGCCTTCATTTTCTCACGAATAAACTTCACTTTTTCCGTCGTCTGTTGCACCAACTCTGGTCCAACCACCGTTCTCTCACCAGATTCGTGCCAACACAAAGGTGTTCGACACCTTCGTCCATATAGTGCTTCAAACAGTGCCATTCCAATACTAGAATGGAAACTGTTATTATACGTAAACTCAATCAATGCAAGATAACTATCCCACGCACCACCTTGTTCAAGAACACAAGCCCTCAACAAATCCTCCAATGACTGAATCGTCCTCTCCGTCTGACCATCCGTCTGCGGATGATAAGCCGAACTCAATATCAATTTAGAACCCAACGCCTTCTGTAAACTTTCCCAAAATCTCGATCCGAAACAATACTCAATGGAACCCCACGCAATTTCACAATTACACTGATGTAAATCTCAGCCAACCTCTCCAAAGAAAAACTAATGTCAATCGGAATAAAATGAGCCGATTTAGTCAGTCTATCAAAAACCACACAAAATAGCATTATGCCCTCGCTGAGTATTCGGTAACCCTATCACCAAATCCATCGAAATGCTATCTCATTTCCACTCAGGAATATCCAACGGTTGCAACAAACCACTAGGCCTTAGATGTTCTACCTTCGATTTCTGACAAGTCAAACATGCATAAAAAAACTGAGCCACATCTCTTTTCAATCCAGACCACCAGAAAATCTTCTTCAAATCCTGATACATCTTATTCGCTCCCGGATGTATACTTAAATTACTCCGGTGTCCTTCCTCCAAAATCATCTTTTTCAACCCCGCATCATCCGGAATACAAATTCTACCTCGGAATCTCAAAACACCATTAATATCCACTTGAAAATCACTATTCACATCTTTTCCTCCAACCAACATCAAATCCACAAGTTTCACATCCAACTTCTGTTTCTCACAAACAGTCATCAAAAAATCATTAGTAATCGTTAGCATTCCAAGCCTCACGCTATCCGACGTCACTTCACATACCAAACTCAAGTCTCTAAACGATTCCAAAAGTTCCCACTCCTTAACCATTAAAGCGGACATATGTAACGATTTCCGGCTCAATGCATCGGCTACCACATTAGCTTTACCCGGATGGTAATTCAAGCCAAAGTCGTAGTCCTTCAAAAATTCCAACCATCTGCGTTGACTCATATTTAGCTCTTTCTGATCAAACAAATATTTCAAACTTTTGTGATCACTAAAGACTTCAAACCTCGCACCGTAGAGATAATGCCTCCAGATTTTCAAGACAAACACCACAGCCGCTAACTCAAGATCATGAGTAGGATAATTTTTCTCATGCACTCTCAACTGCCTTGAAGCATACGCCACAACCTTACCTTCTTGCATCAGAACACCACCTAGGCCAATCAAAGACGCATCACAATAAACCACAAATGGTTCATTAGGATTTGGAAAAATCAAAATCGGAGTTGTCATCAATCTTCTCTTCAGCTCATTAAAACTTTCTTCACACCGAATATCCCAAATGAACGCTTGCCCTTTACAAGTCAACTGGGTCAAAGGAAGTGCTAGCTTAGAAAACCCTTCAATAAACCTTCGATAATAACTAGCCAAACCCAAAAAGCTTCTGATTTCAGTAACAGGTCTAGGAGCCTCCCATTGTAGAACTACTTCTACTTTAGATGGATCCACAGCAATACCATTACCTGAAATTACGTGTCCAAGTAAACTCACTTCTGATAACCAGAACTCACACTTGGACAATTTGGCAAAAAGCTTCCTTTCCTTCAAAACCTGCAAAACAATACGCAAATGTTCTGCATGCTCCTCCCGAGACTTAGAATAAATCAAAATGTCATCAATAAACACAACGACAAATCGATCCAAATGCTCGTGAAAAATACGATTCATGCACTCCATAAACACACCTGGCGCATTAGAAACCCCGAACGGCATCACAGAATATTCATAATGACCTTATCGTGTCCTAAAAGCCGTCTTCTGAATATCTTCCTCCTTCACTCTAATCTGATGATACCCGGATCTCAAATCAATCTTACTAAACATACAAGCACCAACTAACTGATCCATCAGATCATCAATTCTCAGAAGAGGATACTTATTCTTAATCGTCACCTTATTCAACTGGCGATAATCAATACACAACCGCATACTTCCATCTTTCTTTTTCACCAATAAAACTAGAGCACCCCAAGGAGAAACACTTGGTCTCACAAACCTCTTTTCTAATAGTTCATTTAATTGCTTCTTTAACTCCACCAACTCAAATGCCGATATACGATAAGGTGCCATAGATACAGGTCTAGTACCAGGAACTAGATCTATAGAAAACTCCACCTCTCTCTCTGGCGGCAAGTCTGAAATATCCTCAGGAAACACTTCCGGAAATTCACACACAATAGGAAACACATCAAGTGAAACTTGACTCTCCACAGTTAAAGATGCAAACAACCCAAACAACTGAGCTTCCTCCGCCAAAAGTTTCTTCAACTCTTTGGTAGATAAGAAACTCGAGTCTTCGTCTTCCTCAAGAGAAGGAAACCTTACTAGCTTATGATAACAATCAATATGAACTCGATTGAATTGCAACCAATTCATACCCAGAACCACATCTAAACCCTCCAACGGCAAACACACCAAATCCATCTCAAAGTCTTTACCATAAATGGTCAAAGGACAACTCAAACAAATCAAAGAAGTAGTTACTGACCCCATTGCTCGAGTATCAATAACCATTTCACCACCCATCAAAGACAACACAAGATTCAAACGCTTCGCGCACTCAGATGAAATAAACGAATGAGTCGCTCCAGTATCAATAATAGCAACTAAAGGAGTACTATTAATAAAACAAGTACCTCTGATCAGACGATCTGCACTCGAAGTCTGAGTTCCCGCTAATGCAAATACTTTCCCACCAGCTGGAGCTTGCTTCGGTTTCGGACACTTCGTACTAATATGACTAGGTTCACCACAGTTGTAACATTTCACCACATTCTTCCTGGCACAATCAACAGCAACATGTCCTACACCTCCACAATTAGTACACTTCCTCAAATCTTTCCTGCACTCAAACTGACGATGCCCCAACTCACCATATTTATAACACCTCATAGGACCAGACATTCCTCCTCCACTTGACCTTTTCTCAAAATTTCCCTTCTGTTTACCTTTATCAGCTGGTGTTACATACGGACCACCACAGAACTGTTGCTTCCCTTTCCTCTCGCTCACACTCTTATAGTGAGTAGAACGAGCCTTACTATCCTCTTCATAAATCCTACAACAATCTACCAAATCAAAGAACCTCCAAATCCTTTGATAACCAATTGCTTGCTTTATCTCAGGACGCAATCCATTCTCAAACTTAACACACTTCGAAAATTCCGCAGTCGCTTCAGCATAATGAGGATAAAACTGCACAAGCTCCACAAACTTAGCAGTATAATCAACAACAGACATATTACCTTGGTTCAGTTCCAAGAACTCAATCTCCTTCTTTCCTCTTACATCTTCAGGAAAATACCTCCTCAGAAACTCAATGCTAAACACAGCCCAAGTAATCTCCTCCTCTGCAGCTTCCAACACACGACGAGTACTAACCCACCAATCATCAACTTATTCCAATAACATGTGAGTACCCAGTCTCACCTTCTGATCCTCCGCACAATCCATCACTCGGAAAATCCTATCAATCTCTTTCAGCCAAATCTGTGCACCATCAGGATCATATCTTCTTTTGAAGACAGACGGTTTGTTCTTCCTGAACTCATCATTACCAGCAGCATTAGGTGCACCCTACACAGCACGAGCCATAGATTGCATAGCAGCAGCCAAAGCAGCATTGTTCCTACCAGCCATATTCTGTTCATTTCCAATAACAAAAACTATGGTTAAACAAACAACTCATCCAACCACAACGACCAAAAAGGACTGACACAACTGACAGGGACTGACACAAACTGGCTCTGATACCACTTAATGTAACACCCCTAATCTATACCCCAAAATAAAGCAGTAAAAGAAAATTCAAAATTTCATCAGAGTATATTTACATTATCATGGCATAGACGGGGGGAAATCACATTATATTGAAATAATCATACAACACCTGCTCATAAAGATATGCAACAGTGGGGTAGCAATCAACAGGGGAACTCAGTTCCTTACACCCACATTTCAGACTTTAGAATAAAAGCGAAAAATCTAAAACTGAATAACATATATATATATATATATATATCCCAAGAATGGTTTGTCATACATCAAGTTATACATGCACAAGCCAAAAGATGTATATATACATAATACACAATAACCACAAACGGCCTCCCTAACTACCCGGTGTCACATATCAGAGCCGACCGACAAAAGAATGAAGACGCAAAACTTCACAAAATACCTACAGCAACTCTAATCTGCAATGCCTCATAGAGCATTATAAAACAGCAAAAGGGTGAGAAAAACAACCATAATATAATTGCATACAGTTATATATAACACCAAAACACACATATACACGATTCTCACCACAACTCACGCCATAATTCAAACACAAGGCAATACAAGGAATAATTCATATTTCCATCACCAACACATATCCATATATCAATTTTATCCACAAATCCACACATAAACAACCATTAATGATTTATGCAAATGCAAGAGACCGACACAACGACTCTATGCATATGCACATGCGGTACCGACTTCCAATGTTTCTCATCACTAGTTCACTCAGGAACTCTGTTGGAATCATCGCTCGTTACATCACTGTAACTCCCCGTCGGCCATACGATGTTCCCCGTCACTCACACCCCACTTGGGTACACGACGTTTATGGATCGCTCACACCCCACACGGGCACACGACCTGATCGCTCATACCCCATATGGGCACATGATCATCTATAATCATCGCTCACACCCCACACGGGCACACGACGTCATAGCGAATTCCTTCTAGAATCCAAATCATCACTCAGGACGTCACAAAAATGCATATCATGATGCTTGGCATACAATGACTCATGACATTTAATATGCACCCATAAATACATTCATCTACATCGACAAAATCACACTTTGTACTTATGCCCAAAACAATGCATTTAATTGCCATACGGCCACAAATCATCACAACATCGTCTAACCACACGCATTTACATCATACAACAGTACCTTGCATGATACACATCAATTACGCATCACTACAATGACAAAAGTCGACATAATGACACTATTCCCGATTCTCGACATAATTAAATCGGCTAACAATTTCCAAACCATCATAATAAGAAAGTACAGCTCAATAGCTTTCCAACGATACTAAGAATGTAAAAATCGGATAAACGGAACCCAAGTTACGAAAGAAAAACGAAAACGATATTTTGAAAAGTCCCATTTTGCCATTCTCCTGGCCATACGCGTATTGCCCTGAGCCATATGCGTATTGTCTTGATTCCTCGCCATGCCATACGCGTATTACCCAAGGCCATACGCGTACGGGCAGAGACAATTTCTCCCCAAAATTCCCATTTTAATTCCAATACGCGTAGTGCATCCCATCATACGCGTATTGCCCGGAAGTGATACGCGTACCATGCACAAATGGGCAGATGGCCGAGAAAATTGAAGATCCATACGCTTATTGGCCCATACCTTACCCATGTTACGCGTAATGCCAAGGTCCATACGCGTATGAACATGCCCCATACGCGTATGACATGGAAAAACCAGAAAAAAATTCTGCATAACAAGGTTCTGCGTTTTCTCAACCAAAATCCTTCAATTTCTCCCCTACACCCAGAAAATTACCAATACAATGCATAGCAACATGTATCTATCATGTATCAACAATAATGAACACTAACAACTTAATTTCCAATGCATTTAATCGATTTCTAATCAATTTTACCAAAAATGGGTTTTACTAAATTTCTCCAAATCAATCCAATAACAACCACAAATACACATACATAATCATACACAATCATACAATAATTGAGTTTCGCACCGTTACCCGATTAAATCGATTCTAGGAGTTGATTTCTTTGATTTTCCAAGTTTTTCTTACTATTTCTCTCCTTCTCTTTTCTCCTCTTTTTCTTTCTTTCCCTTTTCTTTCTCTCTATTTTTCTCTCTTCCTATTTTCTATTCTTACTACTTAATCAAAAATATTATGAAATGACCAAAATACCCCCACACTCAAATATCTCGCAAACGTTCCCAAAACCCGATAAAATATCACAACATTGAAAAATAACATATTTTCAAATAAAAGTCAAAAATAAAATAATATAATAATAAAATAATCAAAACGACTCGATTAAATAAAAGCTGACAAAACTGGGGCGTTACAACGCTAGGTTCGCGTCCGGCAGTTAGGGTTGATGCCTGTTTGCGAATGAACGGAAATAACGTGCTGTATTCTGAAAATGATTTGAAACCCAACAATCCTGAAAGATAAAAATGATTTGAACTTGGTTTGTATTTTTTAGACAGAAGTGGATTGAAGTTAGTTTGAAACTCGCATTGCACTAAAGTCTATGACATAGGAGCGAATGCGTCGCATGGTCGCCCCCAATGGGACGTATGCTAAACACCCTAGAAAAGTGAAGGGAGACCCCTCATTCTTCATTTCCCATGTACTTAAGGCTCGTGGCGCACAATGCTCGTTGTATTTATTAAGTATTTTGGACTTGTTTTGAGATGAGAAGAGAAGACTCAAAGGTAGAAAAGAAAACAACTAAGGGATACTAAATCCTAATGTTATCGTGCAATGGTGGCCTTATAGCTAAGGTTTAAAAGGGACTATCCTAATTGTTATCATGCATGGATTAGCTCCTAATGTCTATCCTACTCCAAGCTTAATCAAAAATTAAGTTGGACTAGGGAATCCTAAGGGAACATGCAAAAGCAAACTAAAACCAAGAAAATAAACCAAAAACAGCAACTACAACAGCGCTCCAGCACCAATATAGTAGTAAAATCCAGCAAATGAACAAGACAGCATTTAACAGCACATGTATTCAGCACATAACATGTGTAAAAGGCAGCAGGCAGCAATGAATGCATAATGGATAGCATGTTAAAATCTAGAACAACAGGTGTGAAAAGTCAGGCAGCAGGTGTACGTGAACACTTAAGCAATACAACAAGCAAACAATAATTGCCGATGAACATGCATAGTAAGGCAAATAAAACATATTGATTGCAAGCATCAAGAATGAGCAACAAAGGTTATATTAATAATTCAAGAATGAGTAGGATCAACAAAGTTGCACAACTTAATCGTTCACCAAAACATCATGTATAAGCGAAATCGGACACAAGCAACGATCATGCACCACAAGTTTAGCAAGTTAAGCTTTAATCAACAATCAACATGATTCAAATGTGTGTGTAACGTGTTCATCGCATCAAGAAGGCAACAACATAATCATGGATATTCATCAACGAAAACCAAAAGTTGTGTGTCGAAGAATAACATTCAAACCCTCACGTGAGGTAAAACAGCTCAAGAATAATCCACAAATCAACATCATATCAGTCCATGAAGTTTAGAGATGTTAAGGAACCCAAACAAGCAAGAAAAAGCATGAAAAACACATTTTGTCCCAGTGTTAATTGGCTAACCATATATGGTTAACCGATTAACCTTTGAAAAATAGCCAAAAAACACGCAAATATGACTGGTTAACCGGTTAACCATATTTGGTTAACCCGTTAACACTGTAAAAAACTGCAACATAAAATTCAGCAAAAAAGCATTTTTTCGCAATTTAATCACTTAATCCCCACATGTTAGAGCATGGAATTGGTCACGAAAATTATACCAAATCACCACAATCAAACATCAACTGAATCCTACTAACACCAAGATCAATGATCAAAACAATCAATGGATTCAAAATCACCAATAATCAATAGATCTACATTGTAACATGCAAGATTAAGCAAAATCCAAACTAGATCTAGAAATTACTAACCAACAAAGCTGAGAATTGCTTTGGTAAGTGTTGTTAAGCTGCAATTAACAGATCCAAGTAAGAAATCCAAGGATCTATGAAGCTCTAGCAAGAAAACTTGAAGATCCAAGCAATAATTCACCAATAAGCAAAAGCTCTTTCAAAAGTGATTCCAACCACTTGTTTCAAGATCCAAATAAGCTACAAAACCAGAATTGAACTGAGGATGATGATGTAATATAGTTTTAGCTCAAGAAATCATAAATTGCAATAATTTGTGAAGCTTTTGGCTATGGAGCTTTTGTGAGGGTTTTGGATTGAGAGAAAAGTTGAGAGAATTGAAGTGAGATGTGTAGAAAATTCAGAAAATTAATGAGCGTCCTCAGAGGTTTGGAGCAAAATGGTTTAAATAATCCCTAGGTTCGTCCTCAGAGGTTTCCACACTCAAAATATCCTGCTGAAAAATATTGTCCGGTGCCGAATTTCCTAGCAAAAATAATTGTCGGAGCTTCTGATAATCAAATCATCTAGTGAGCAAAATAAATGCTCGAAAAGACTTTGAAAGCTATTTGTCTAGCTCTGCATACTACTGGAATGTCCTCTGACCTGGAGGAAATGCTGAGGTGTGAGAAATACCTTGATCCCATGCCCAAGAGAACAATGCAAATGCAAAAATGACGATGCAAATGAAATGAAGCATAAGCCAGAAAGGTAAAAACAGGAGGGAAAATTTTGGGGTGCTACAGCTGCCCCTATTCAATCAACTTGAGCTTGAAGGAGTGATAGCAACGGCTTTCATACATTAATAGTACACGGAGATTGAATACCAAAAGAACCCAAAAATTTGTAGACCGTGGGGAGAGAAACAGTAATTGGAGCCCAGTCTGAAATTGGACTTACAAAGATAGGTCAGATGAGAACTGGTATTTTTTTTGAAAACAAATCGACCAAACGAGAACTGGACTTCGAGAACAAGATTCGAATGAGACAAGTCAGACGAGAACTGACTACCAGATGAAAACTGGGTTTTGTACAGACATGTCAGACGAGAACTGACTACCAGGCGAGAACTGGGCTTTTGTACAGACATGTCAGACGGGAACTGACTACCAAGCGAGAACAGGGCTTTTGAAGAAATATGCCAGATGCGGGCTGGAATTCGAAAAAAAATGTGCCAGACGAGAACTGGATTTCGAAAACGTTTTCAAAGATATGTCAGACGAGAACTGACTACAAGGCTTAAACTGGGTTTAATGAAGAGAGGTCAGACGATAACTGACTACCAGGCGAGAACTGGGTTTACCAAAGAGAGGTCAGACGAGAACTGACTACCAGGCGAGAACTGGGTTTAACAGAGAGAGGTTAGACAAGAACTGACTACCAGGCGAGAATTGGGTTTACCAAAGAGAGGTCAGACGAGAACTAACTACCAGGCGAGAACTGGGTTTACCAAAGGGGTTGGCCGATCAAAGGCGGACTCCTAACAAAGAGACGGTCGTGAACCGAGAAGGGTTGGCAAGAGGTAAAATCAATGGACCCACGACACAAAGATAATATGACTCCGCTGGGGAAAGGAGAAGTCTAAACAGAAGACTCTGCAGGGGAGCACAAGTAAGATGAACACATCCATCGACGATCTCTCTAGGGATAAAACAAAATCTCCTGAGTTATACCATCTCTGCTGAGGAAAAGTCTGGAGAAAAGGGTATCAAACCTGGCTTGCGCTTCAAATGCATGTTTGAATTCTATGGAGTAATGATCCATACGAGATGGAAATGCTACGTATTTGGAGGATGCAAGGCAAAAATGCTTATGCTGATGCAGGCTCGGACTGCCGGGATATGAAGATTATTGTGCCAAATACGGTTGGGCTCTGGATGTAAATTACCAGACAAGAACTGGTGGCAAAAAAGTTAAATTGTCAGATGAGAACTGACTCCGTGCTTTTGTATCATTCGGGAACTAATTTTATGGCTTGCCAGATGAGAATTGGACTTTGACACGATATTTACCAGACGGGAACCGGTGTTAAAGACATGCCAAAGATATGGTGGCCACACGAGAACTGGTTAAAAAACGACTTGCTAGACAAGAACTGATTTTGAAAGGTAGACTGCCAGACGAGAATTGGTGGACGGAGGTTAAGTTGTCAAATAAGAACTGACTTCTCTCTTGGTTTGTCAGACAAGAACTAACTTTGAAAGTAGGTTAAAGAAAGGGCGACCATACGGGAACTGGTTTAAAAAAAATTACCAGACGAGAAATGGTATCTTGAAATGATTTGCCAGACGGGAACTGGGTTATGAATTACCAGACGAGAATTGGGTTATGAAAGGAAAAACCGACCACCAGACGAGAATTGGAGCTAAAACGGTAAGTTAAAGAATGGGTAACCAGATAGGAACTGGTTTAAAAATTTGACGTTTACCAGACTAGAACCAGACTTGAATGCCATCTTCCCGAAGGATATCGGGGACTGGTTTTCCAGACGAGTACTAGACTTGACAAGGTTTTCCAGACGAGAACTGGACTTTGAGCAGCTGAATGATGCTGGGTTACAAGGTCCTCAGATTCCGGTTAGGATGAAGCCCAAGAATAACATGCAATTCTTTATGCTCGAATGAAGCGACATGACTGATGCATGAGGATGATTAATGCAAATGATTATGCAGGCTTCCAAAAAAGGAAGGAAAGTCTCCGTTGCAAGGCTTCTCCAGAAAGCAAAGGTTATTCGATGATCCCCCGACACTCGTCTTGAACTCAACACTTGCTGACAAAATGGAACTTGTTTGAGTAGCTCAAAAACAAGGAAATGTATTGCCCCAGTGTAGTTCAACTTGCCCCAGTCTAGTCCTCGGAAAGGTTCACCTTTAAAGGAGGTTGGAAGCAACTTGCCATGAGATGACCTCGAGATGGCTTGCCCCAGAATAGGCGTCATGAAAGGATTTTCCTTGATTAACCGACTCTTGGAACGGTTGGCTTTAATGTACCATGAATGCAGCTTGCCCCTGAATGAGCGTTGAAGCGACTTAAATTGCGCTGACTGAATACCGGAGAGATTTGTCCTCAAATCAAAGAACCTTTGGGTGGCCTGCCCCTGTTTGGTAAAGTCTCGAGATGATTAACTTCTGATCCACCGATTCTCGAATGATTTGCCCCATAATCAACCGATACTTGAGGATTTGCTTTAGACTGACTGATTCCATACTCATTGGATGTCAATGCCCCAGATCCAAAGGACTACAAGGTACACTTGATTCTGATCAACTTTGCTGAATGATCCAGTTCTGTTCAATTGCTCCCTGTTGGAATTTCCTCAGTGTCAATTACTGACTTGCAATTAAACCTATTCATTCACAAATGGTAATTTTAATGCAATGCTCATGTAGATTTTGAAAAAGATCAATCATTATTAGAATGATGTGATAATGTGTGACGAATGGACCATTAGTCCAGACGCAGTGCTGATTTAGCTAGTGAAAGATATAGCAAGAAGAAGATTATCAAATCTTTAGGAGTCAGTTTTTGGAACCTTGATGTAGTATGCTTTCAGAATAAACCCTGCTTCAATTAGGTCTTTTGAGGGTTGAATCATGGTCTAGTTCATGGTTATTGAAACAAAGGATGAAAGGCTCAAAGTTTGAGTATTACCCACCCCTTCTTCGTGATGATCTCCAGTCATACATTCAGCTAACTTGGCACAAGCGCTCACCTTTCAAAAAGTTTATTGAATGGTATGAGTGATGGTTAAGGAACCCACAAGGTTTTTGAGGTGACAGTCACCCCTCTTGTCTTTGGTGTCTGTAGTCACAAGGCTTGTTCTTGTTCGTGGATTTTTCTTTTGTAATCCTCTTTTCTTTTCCCTTTTCATTCTTTTATTTGTTTTTCCCTAATTTTTTCCTGGACTGACTCTTTTGAATTTTTTCGATTCTTGAAGTCCTGCTGGATGCCCTAACTTTTGCCTAAGTCACTCGTTTTCGAGTTTTCGACTTAGCAGGCTTTTTTTCTTTCTCTTTTTTCTTTTTTCCTTTTGATTCTTTTTTTTTGGAACAAATCGTGTGACACTAGCTTGTCTTGATTTATCCGAAAAGGGTTGTGACTGCCCCATTCCTCGCAGTGAGAGATAACCATTATGGTTTCGCGTTCTCTTGATCTATTGACGCGTGAGAAATACAAAGCTGATTGATCCTCAAATGCCTACTCCTTTTGAAATTTAAACGCCTGGTCAAATTAACTGATGACTACCCTGCCCCAGGTTAAGATGTGAGGGTTAGAAATCTGAAGGAAACTCTTACTTCTAGGCTCGAATGGGTTAACTAGGGACTGACTCCTTATCTCTCCAGTGTTTAAGGGGTTTGAAACAATGCCTGTACATCATCAGAAGGATTTTATCTGAAAGAAAACCAGCAGCAATTATGGGCATTTCGTTTTCATCATCCTCCCTCAAATCTTTTCTAAAACAGCAGTTTGATAAAGAAAATGGACAAGAGGTGTATGTGTTTGTGCTTTGCAATAAATGAGAAAAATGAGCGAATGCAACCTGATTAATTCAAAAAAACACGATCACTTCATTAATATTACCATTCAAAACAACAATGTTTAACAAACAAGTATCACTAAACAGTAAATAAAATACAAATTCAAATGATAAAAGTGCCCAAGGATTGCCAATGTTGAGGATGTCATCCTGTTTGGACCACTGGCTTTAGGAGATGACCCTTGAAGTCTTCAAGCTCAAACAGATGAGAGGTTGACATGCACAACCAAATTTCCTTCTGGAAAAGATATGTCAATCAATTGTTGCACTTTAGCCTGGAAGGCTTTGCAATCTTCAGTTGAGTGCCCCATGGATCCTCCATGATATCCACATTGCACATTGGGATCGTACCCAAAAGGGTATGGCTCTGGCAATGGCTTAAGAGTCTTGGGCTCTACCAATGAGTTTTGAATCAGGTGTGGCAAAAGTTGATTGTACGACATGGGAACTGGATAAAGAGGAGCATTCATTCTTTCCAAGTAGTTGCGAGGCCTATACTGATTCTAACACTGATAGTTCTGTTGTTGAGGAGCATAAGGTTGTTGGTACTGAACGACATTAGTCTCTCATTCTTTCCTCTTGGGGAACCCAGCATAAGGTTTCTTTGCATCTTCAGAAGAACTGGGAGCAACTTGAATCTTTCCCATTTTGATACCGCTTTCGACTCTTTCTTCGGCCATCACTAAATCAGAAAACCCAGCAGAAGTACAACCCACAAGTTTCTCAAAATAAGGCCCCTGAAGCATAGCCATGAATATATCAATAAGTTCTCGCTCCATCATCGACGGTTGAACTCTCGCTGCCAATTCCCGCCATCCTTAAAGCTTTCATTTCCTCTCTGAGAAAGATTCTGAAGCTGAGTCTTGTTAGGAGCCATGTCTATTTTGGACTGATAATGATTAACAAATGCCTCAGCAAGTTCCTGTCAACTGTGGATATGAGTCCTCTCCAGTTGCATATACCACTCTAAGGATGCCCTAGCTAGGCTATCCTGAAAGAAATGCATCAACAACTTCTCATCATCCGAATACGTAGACATTTTCCTAAAGTATGCCCTAATGTGAGTCTTAGGATAGGTGGTTCCCTTGTACTTATGAAAAATAGGCACTCTGAACTTTGGAGGAATTTTCACACCTGGTACCAAACCCAAGTCATCCATGTCCATACCCGAAGTATTTAGGTTCTCAAAAGCCTTCGTTCTCTCCTCAATCATCTAGAACTTTTTGTCGGCTTCTGATGGAAGACCAACATTAGGTCATGCATAGTAAATACATCTTCCTATCAGTCCTCCTCCCAATGATGTTTATGAGCCCCATCCACTCAATGCACAACACAGAAACTTCCCTCGCTGGGAATTCTACCATGAACACTAACAACAATACCTTTGCTAGGACGAATAGTAACTCCAGCACCTCTGTCCGGAGGGATGACAACACCAGCACCACCATGGACAACACCCCCATCATCAACCTTGGGAGTATCAATGAGAGGTTTGACCAGAGTTCTTAGTTGCTCTTGTCCTTGGGCCACGTTTTGCATCAGTTCCATGAACTGATTCATTCATGTCCTAACTTCCAGAATTTCAGCTTGCACTTGCTCCATAAATCTCTTCTAAGTGGCTCAAGTAGGATACGGCTGAAAGAGATTGAATCTGCAACCCTAAAGAAAACCAGATCGACATCAAAATGACCAGCCTCAAACACCTGCTATGCATATGAATATGCAATGCAATGCAAAATGAAGTGATGCAAATGCAAAGACACGGGATCACGGTTTCCATATGCTCTGAATATCTGTCATGCTGCTGACTGAGTAGGTTCAAAATTCTGCTCTGAAGAGAAAACAAGAATACCAGAATATTCAAATAACCAGAATACCAGAATACCAAGCTGATAAGTTCCCACTAATAAGAAAACCAGAATACCAGGTAGGATAAAGGTCACAGTTTCCTGCAAAACCCATCCCCTCTCACATGTGGGTTTTAGTCATGGATACAACATCCTAGAAGGTCTTCAGTATCACGGAATCTCAGGTCGAGAAATGATGATACGATCACCATTTCTAGTTTGGCATCATCACCAATTGAGAAGGCCTCAACTGATTCCCCTTAAAAAGGTCATCCTATAGCAAGTTCCCAGCCTCGGGTCCTCGGATCAAGAAGCATAATGGGTTTTCCATTTCTGGTATGCCATTATTACATTTTGGGAGGAGTGCCTCAACTGAGTTCTCGAGAATGGTCGCCAGAGTCGACAGCTCTCTAAGTTACATTGTATCGTCTGCCCTAACGCGCAGGATAGAACATCACCAAAGAAAACCTCGTCTGGATGTGGAATTTTCATGTATACTAAGTCTGGCCAGACGCCACACAAGTCACACTAATTTCCACTCTAATCATAGGTGTATACTCAAGCCTGGGTATTGGGCTTATCTCTCGTGGAACCAACCCACCCAACAGCACAACAACAACAAAGCAATATGATAACAATAATCAAATGCAATAAATGCGGTAAAATACAATAATATACAACAAATAATGCACAACAGTAAACACCCAATAAAAAAACAGACAAGCGCTAGGATTGACTCGCATAGGGAACCAAAGTCCCTAGTTGTTGCAACTGCGAAAAACAACCGGCAGAAATAGAATAGAATAGTCGCCACCGAACGTTATTTATCCCGACGCAGGGAAAGGAAACAATCGAAGAAACCTCAAAAGGGAGAAGATATGGTCATCGCAACCATAGTCCGGGTTCGAGATTCAGTTACACGAGGGGAAGGTATTAGCACCCCCACGCATCCATCATACTCGATGGGATCCACACTTGTTGTCTAATCAAAGGGTGAGTTATCTAAAGCCTACTGCTAAATGGAAACGGGAAGGGAAGAACAAAGACGGACTCGCAAGGATTATCGCAATCCTATGCCGACATATCTTCGTGGACGAACTAAGAATCAGAGTCGACGTAGTTCGAAGGACTACCCACTAAAGGAGGAGGTTGCTCGTCAAGACATCATCGTCTTGTGCCTACATATCCTCAATCAAACGAGAGAGAGAGAGAGGAAATCAAAGAAGTCGTAGTTCGACCTACGAATCGATGAGTGTTTTTTATGAGTGATGCTAGGTTTGCGTCCGGCAGTTAGGGTCGATGCCTGTTTGCGACTGAACGGAAATAACGTGCTCTTTTCTAAAAATGATTTGAAACCCAACAATCCCAAAGGACAAAAATGATTTGAACTTGGTTTGTATTTTTTAGATAGAATTGGATTGAAATTAGTTTGAAACTCGCATAGCACTAAAGTCTACGACATAGGAGCAAATGTGTCCCATGGTCGCCTCCAACGGGACGTATGCTAAACACCCTAGAAAAGTGAAGGGAGACCCCTCATTCTTCATTTCCCATGTACTTAAGGCTCGTGGCGCACAATGCTCATTGTATTTATTAAGTGTTTTGGACTTGTTTTGAGATGAGAAGAGAAGACTCAAAGGTTGAAAAGAAAACAACTAAGGGATACTAAATCCTAAGGTTATCGTGCAATGGTGGCCCTATAGTTGAGGTTTAAAAGGGACTATCCTAATTATTATCATGCATGGATTAGCTCCTAATGTCTATCCTACTCCAAGCTTAATCAAAAATTAAGTTGGACTAGGAAATCCTAATGGAACATACAAAAGCAAACCAAAACCAAGAAAACAAACCAAAAACAGTAGCTACAACAGCGCTCCAGCACCAATACAGCAGTAAAATCCAGTAAATGAACAAGACAACATTTAACAGCACATGTATTCAGCACATAATAGATGTAAAAGGCAACAGGCAGCAATGTATGCATAATGGACAACATGTTAGAATCCAGAACAGCAGGTGTGAAAAGTCAGGAGCAGGTGTATATTGTCATACCCCAAATTTTGACCACTAAGATTTCCCATCATTGTGCAAATCATCACCACAATATGGGTAATCCATCATGCCTCATTAGTCTCTCCAAAGATGGGTGAGCATCCACTACAATCAAGCTTAGGGTTTCAAGCCCTCTCAGAGCTCTTAGACAAAGGATCAATCAAGGAATGACATGATTTTCAACTTGTCTAACCTCCCAAGCATCCACAAGGGATCAAGAGAACTCCCACATTAAGGATTAAGCACAAGGTTGCAGCATTCTAAGTGGTTCAAGCCTCAAAATCGACAGTGTCACCAAATTAGGGTTTTGGTCGACCAGGGCCTCCAGATGGAAATTTTCCTCTGGGCATGAGCCAATGCTTCAAAGAATAACCTATGATGCTCCAAGGGACATCATGGACCCAATCATCAAGTCAATTTAACCTCAGGGGATGCATTCACAAAAAAACCAGGAATTTGGGTTTCTTGACCTAATTCACCCCTAAGTTGACTTTTGGGACAAAGCATGAACCAAGACCTCAAGACATGATTTGAGGGCCTCCAATAAACCACATTGATCCATTTGCAACAATGGATTGATCCAAGAAGCTTGAGCAATAAGTTTCAAGTTCATCAGAACCACAATTAGGGTTTCGCGGGAAAAGTCAACTGTATCTTTGACTTTTGACCCAGGCATGCTCCCAAACCCTAGGACATGATTCAATACACCCTATAACACCTAAGAAATCAATCAATCAAGTTTTATTTAGGTCAAGGACTTGATTTCATAGAGGATCGCACAGTTTGGAATTCATCTGATAAAAAGTCAACTATGCACAAAAGTCAACTTTGACTTTTTGAGATTTTTCACAATTATGGTTCCTTAACCCTAAAATGATGTTAATGTGTGATTGAAATCATCATTCATTAAGAAAAATCAAGAAAAGTGGGATAACTTGTAAAAGGGGTAACCATAGAAACTTATAAATTTTTCTAAGTCATGGAACAAAGTGGCTAGGGTACCAACTTTGGAGGATCATAACTCCTAAACCATAAGGCCATTTTTTCCCATCCAAATCTGGATTTATAGCTCTCATGGCACTCTATAAAAGCTTTAAACATAACTCATTCCAATTCCTCATGGATTTTGAGTTATGGAATGATCAAAATCACAAAAAGTGAAAATGTCACTTTTTTCCAACACTTAGTGAAATTTTCACTAAGTCAGAATCTGTCTTCATTTTTTTCCAAATGTAGGGGAATTTTTCACTTGGATCCAAAAAGTATCAAAACCAATTATGATCAAACAGTTGTTGTATCATATGAGGGCTTTCCAAAATGGCCAAGAACTCCATCAAAGTCCATTTAAGCCATGAGATATGACAATGCCAATATGCCTTGCTACAAACTGTCATGGCAAGGCAGATTTTGGAGTTTTGCTCGATTTGCTCAAATTTTGCAAAGGGCAAGCAACTATATCCATCTGAACACTTCAAGGAGGAACCAAGGAGGAACCAACTCTGATCCCAAGCCTCCCAAGTCGTTGGAACCAAAAATAGCATGCCAAACCCAGAAATGCCTAAAAGTGGGACAAGACTCCAATTTTGGATTAGAGCATTTAATGGATGCACCAAGGTGGCATGGACTGAGCCATTTCCAACTGAATTCAGTCAAGACTTATCCAAGACCAAGGGGACCAGCAGCCTGTGCCATAACCTCTAGTTAATGGCTAGAGGAGACTTGGATTCTCATTGCTCAACATTGGCCAAACCTCTGCTGCAGTTGCCATTCACTATTGCAGCCAAAACAAACTTGCTCTACTATAAATAGAGTTCAATTGTGTTCGGTTTGAGTACACCAAAGCACTACAACACTAACTTTCCTCAAAATCTCTTTCTCTAGGCAAAAATACCTTCTTTAGCAAGGTAACTCTGAGTTTTTGAGTTAGAGAGAAATTCCACCACAGCTTATGATCCAAACACATCCAATATATCATATCTAAGCTGTCCAAACTCTCACAAGTGACCTGTAACACCAAAATCACAAAGTCACCTCTCAAAACCTCAAAAATAGGACTTTTGTGCATTTTTCAAGCCATGTCTTGATTCAGTCACTTTCCAAACCAGATAAAACCTCAAACACACTCCAAATATCATCCTTGAACTGTCCCAAATGGTTCCACACATCTGGAACACCATTTGAGAGAGTTGTTATTTTGGCCACTTTTGCCCCTTTTGCAAGAAAGAGCTCAAACTTGTTCCTGAGGTTTCCAGCTGATTCCAACCATACTAAAAGCTTCTAAGAGATCATTTGAGGTTGTTCGAAGCATCAAATCATTTCTGGAACAAGTGGCTAGGCAGATTGCACAAAAGCTCCAAAAAGAGGTAAGCATCACCACTTGGATTCTTTGAATCATGCTTTCTTTTGATGTCCACTGATCATGCATCTCTTATACATGTTATATGTGTTGTGTTTGCACCAATTTATCATGTAATTCATGCTTGTACCAAGAGATGGCATAGAAAATGCAAATCATGGCCTATTTCAAAACCACTATCGGGTTTTTCAATAGGAGCATGATCTGAAAAAAAAATACCACCACCATTGGATTCCTTGTGAAATTCTAGGCAGGATAGACCTAAATTTTGTCCCAATCCATGGAGAAATGATAAAGTTATGGCCTTCACGTTTTCAACCAAAATCTTGCCTTACCTTGCCTTGGGCCAGGCCAAAAACAAGGCAAGCCTTGTATATTTGTGGTTGTGTTTCAATCAATGGATGTATCACCACCCCAGTGGTAAGGCACACGCCCTATACACAAGAGGTCTGGGGTTAGAATCCCCCTCGCCCCAGATCCTCTTTTTGCTATTTTCTCCACTTTTTTATTGTTTTTCTTATTATTTTTATTGATTTGAAAAATTAATAACTCCCTCAATTTTTATTATTTTTTATTGGTTATTTTTGCAAAAAATCACAAAAATGTTGAAATATTTTATTCCACAAAAAATTAAATTTATATTAGTTATTTAATATAATTAGTATTTTTGTGAATAAATTCAGTTTTATTTGTTTAAAAGTGAATATTTACTTTGAAAATCAAAACAAAATGAGTTTTAATTTATCTTGTGATTAAAACCTCATTTTTCAAACCCTCAACAAAAATCACAAGTGGTTTATTCAAACTTATTTGGTATTTTTATCATTTTATTTGATTTTCTTTAAATATTTACTTTTAAAAGAAAATAAATTTAGGGTTTCCTTTATTTTCACTCAAACAAAACTTTAAAAACCATTGGGCCTCTAATAGAGTGTAAGACCCAATCTTTTGTAAATACAAACAATTTTGGGCCTCAAATGTTGTATAAGTCCCGTTGTATTTCAAAAGTTTGGCGCGACCATCGCCTGTTTAAAACAAATCATTTGGGCCTCTCCTCGAGCTATAAGACCCATTCAAAATCATTGGGCCTCTAATAGAGTGTAAGACCCAATCCCCTTTTAACCAAAATAATTTTGGGCCTCAGATATTGTATAAGTCCCTCTGCGTTAAAAGAAAATCTCGGCGCGATCGCCAGTTCAAAAATCAAACCCTTGGACCTACCCTCGTGTTATAAGCCCCATTCTTTAAAAACCAATGGGCATCTAGTAGAGTGTAAGACCCAACCCTTTTTGAAAACCAAAATAATTTGGGTCTCACTTATTGTATAAGTCCCGACACCATCAAAAAGTTCGGCGCGATCGACGCCTTTTAAAAGAAAACCCTGGGCCTCTCCTTGAGCTGTAAGCCCCACCACTTGTACAAAAATAAATCTTTGGGCCTCTTGAGAGAGTGTAAGACCCATCCCTTTGTACAGAAAACCTTTTTTGGGCCTCAGTCACTTGTATAAGTCCCACTGTACAATTTCAAACAACAGTGCAATCACTGATAAAACCTTGTGCCTCTCATTGAGACAATGTCCACATCATGGGACTCCCATCTGCATACAACTTGAGACCTTTTATAATGGATTAATTCCATCCTCAAGAAATATGTTAGATGCATCCAGTGGTGGAGCTATATTGTCTAAATCCTATAACGATGGTTACAAGTTGATTGAAAGCATTATGGTCAACACTTATCAATGGCCAGTCACAAGGGCCACTTCAAGTTCAACTCAAAAGAAGCCTATTGGAGTTCATGAAGTCACTGAGACCACAACTCTTGCTGCTCAAGTGGCTCAAATCCACCAAATGATGAAGAATTTGATGAATCCTGAAGTGCCAAAAACTGACCCTGTTAAGGTGGTTACTGACGCTTCTGAGGTCGCCTGTGTTTACTGTGGAGGACCACATCTATTTGAAGAATGTTCTGCCAATCCCGTTTCAGTTAACTATGTTGGCAATCCCAACAACAACAGCAGATACAATAATCCCTATAGCAACACTTACAACCCAGGATGGCGTAATCATCCTAATTTTTCTTGGAGTAACAATTAAAATCAACCTAAACCGCAAGTAACCACACCTCAAGTTCCACCAGGATTTTCTAACCCTAACTATGCTGGGGTTAACCTGGGAAACAACCATCTGGAGAATGTGCTCAAGTCCTTTATTCAAGAAGCAAAGAATCAATTTCAAGCACAAGGAGTAAGTATCAAGAACTTGGAGAACCAAGTGGGCCAAATTGCTACGGCTCTAAGTTCAAGAAACGTGGGAAATCTTCCCAGCTCTACTGAGACTCCTAGCACACAAACTGGAGTGAAGAATGTTGAGACTTACCAAGCTCTTAAGTTAAGAAGTGGCAAGGAAGTTGACGAAACAATTACAAAGAACAAGGAGTCAAGTACAGCTGTGTCTAAGCCAGACAGTACGGAAGCAAAAGACAATGATGGAGAACCTTCTTCATCCAAACAGAAAAAGAACCAAGATACTGTACTCACTGAAGAATACCTTCCTCCAGAAGATCAAAGAGTCATCACTGAAGCCAACAAGAAGCAAAGACTTGTACAAGAAAGACCACCACCCCCTTTTCCACAAAGAATCAAAAAAGCAAAAGAAGAGCAACAATTTTCAAAGTTCATGGAGATCTTGAAGCAGCTTCACATCAACATACCCTTGATTGAAGCCATTCAACAAATGCTGAATTATTCAAAATTCATGAAGGATTTGCTTACCAAACGTAAAAGGGTGGGAGAGTTTACTACGGTTGCACTTACACAAGAATGTAGTCAATTAGTTGAAGGCAAACTCCCTCCCATGTTGAAGGATCCTGGAAGTTTCACTATCCCATGCACCATTGGAGACACCTTTTGTGGAAAGGCGCTATGTGACTTAGAGGCCAGCATTAATCTCATGCCTCTCTCCATATTTAAGAAGCTAGGGATAGGTGTTGTCAGGCCTACAACCATCACCCTGCAGCTGGATGATAGGAGTATTTGCTACCCACAAGGGAAGATTGAGGATGTGTTGGTAAGGGTTGACAAGTTTGTCTTCCCAGCTGACTTTATCATTATGGATTTTAAAGCTGATGAGGAGACACCCATTTTGTTGGGAAGGTCATTCCTAGAAATGGGTAGAACCTTAATTGATGTTGAAAGAGGAGAACTCACCATGAGGGTGAATGGACAGCAAGTAGTGTTCAACATACTTAATGCTTTGCAATACCCAGAAGAGGAGATGGCTGAGTGTTCTATGATATCTAGTTGGGAAGGTTTAATTCATAAAAACCTTCTTAAGGCTAATGATGTGTTGAAAATTGAGTTAGGAAAAGTGGAAGACAAAGGACTAAAAGATGGAGTCATCTATGGTCCAATGCCAAAGCAAGAGGAAGAGTATGTGGAAGTGATAGAATCCACCACTGTTGCTCCTAAACAGCAGCTAAGTTCCATTGAAGAACCCCCTGAATTGGAGTTTAAGCAACTTCCAGAGCATTTACAATATGCATATCTGGAGGCAGGACAGAAGCTGCCAGTCATCATAGCTACAGATCTGCAAGAAGAGCAAAAAAAGCAACTGATTTGACTACTGAAAAGACATAAGAAGGCAATTGCATGGCAGATTTCTGATATTAAGGGAATTAGCCCAGCAATATGCATACACAAAATTATGTTGGAAGAAAATGCCAAGAATAGCATTGAGAGCCAACGAAGGTTGAACCCCATCATGAAGGAGGTTGTAAAAAAGGAGGTTATCAAGTGGTTAGACGCAGGAATTATCTACCCTATCTCAGATAGTGTGTGGGTAAGTCCAATTCAGTGCGTACCGAAGAAGGGAGGCATGACAGTAATAGTCAATGAGAAGAATGAGCTCATTCCTACTAGAACAGTTTCTGGTTGGAGAATTTGCATGGATTATAGGAAGCTAAACAAGGCAACAAGGAAGGACCATTTTCCCTTTCCTTTCATTGACCAGATGCTGGATAGGCTGGCTAGAAAGGAGTATTATTGCTTCTTAGATGGATATTCGGGCTACAACCAAATTACCATAGCCCCGGAAGATCAAGAGAAAATGACATTCACATGCCCTTATGGCACCTTTGCTTTCAAAAGAATGTCGTTTGGACTGTGCAATGCACCAGCCACTTTCCAACGTTGCATGATGGCTATTTTCTCGGATATCATAGAAAATTCCATGGAGGTGTTCATGGACGATTTTTCAGTTTTTGGAGAATCATTTCAAGATTGCCTAAAGAATTTGGAACTGGTACTGATCAGGTGTGAAGAGAACAACTTAGTCCTCAATTGGGAAAAATGTCATTTTATGGTAAAAGAAGGAATTGTTCTTGGTCATAGAATTTCTAAAGAAGGGTTGGAGGTAGATCAAGCAAAGATGGAGGTAATTGAAAAACTACCTCCACCAGTAAATATCAAGGGCATTAGGATTTTCTTGGGGAATGCTGGATTTTATAGAAGGTTTATAAAAGATTTTTCAAAAATTTCTAAACCACTGTGCCAGCTGCTGCAGCATGACACGTCTTTCGTCTTCAGTAAAGAGTGCCTTGAATCTTTCAATCTTTTGAAGAAGGCCCTCATTTCTGTACGTGTAGTCAAAGTTCTAGATTGGTCCAAGCCATTTGAGTTGATGTGTGATGCTAGTGATTTTGCCATTGGCGCTGTTTTAGGTCAAAGGCATAGAAAAGTGTTTCATACTATTTACTATGCAAGTAGAACGTTGATAGAAGCACAAATCAACTACACAACCATGGAGAAAGAGCTGCTGGAAGTAGTTTTTGCTTTTGATAAGTTCAGACCTTACTTGGTAGGAACTAAGGTCATTGTGTATACAGACCATGCTGCAATTAAATATTTGATTGCCAAAAAAGATGCAAAGCCACGACTTATACGTTGGGTGCTCCTTCTACAAGAGTTTGACCTGGAAATAAGAGACAAAAAGGGAGTAGAGAACTCAGTTGCTGATCATATCTCAAGACTCCCTGAAGAAGTGCAACCTCAAAACAGTGGAGAGATTAAGGAAAGTTTTCCGGATGAGAAGCTGTTGGTGATTACTGATGGCATGACTCCTTGGTATGCTGACATTGTGAATTACCTAGTCAGTAGGGTTGTGCCACCAGAATTCAACTACCAACAGAGAAAGAGGTTCTTTCACACCGTAAAGAGCTATTTCTGGGATGATCCATACCTATACAAGAAGTGTGCAGATCAGTTGCTAAGAAGATGTGTTGACTATGAGGAGGCACGCCATATCTTATCAGCATGTCACAAAGCCCCATATGGTGGACATTTTGGAGGAGTAAGAACTGCAGCCAAGGTGCTACAATTAGGTTATTTCTGGCCCTCTATTTTTAAAGATGCTCATGAATTTGCTAAGAGATGTGATAGATACCAAAGGGTTGGAAATGTGTCCATGAGACAAGAGATGCCACTAACTAGTATTCTTGAAGTAGAAGTTTTTGATGTGTGGGGCATTGATTTCATGGGACCATTTCCCCCCTCTTTTGGAAATATTTACATTCTTGTGGCTATGGACTACGTGTCCAAGTGGATTGAGGCAGTAGCAACACCATCCAATGATGCCAAGGTTGTGACTAAGTTCTTGCTCAAGAACATCTTGACACGACATGGCACGCCTAGAGCTATTATCAGCGATGGTGGATCTCATTTTTGCAATAAACTTTTTGAAAACCTAATGGAAAAATATGGGATTAAGCACAAAGTTGCTACAACTTACCATCCCTAAACTAGTGGACAAGTGGAGTTGTCCAATAGAGAAATCAAAAGAATCTTGGAAAAGGTTGTTAATCCAACAAGGAAGGATTGGTCCAATCATTTGGAGGAAGCACTATGGGCGTATAAGACTGCCTATAAAACCCCTCTTGATATGTCTCCATATAGACTTGTCTATGGGAAAGCTTGTCATCTACCCATTGAATTGGAACACAAGGCATTTTGGGCTGTGAAGCAATTAAATTTTAATATTCAAAGTGCTGGCCAAGCTAGAATGCTCCAATTAAATGAGTTAGATGAGCATAGGCTGTTCTCATACGAGAATGCTGAATTGTATAAGGAAAAGACCAAGAGGTGGCATGACAAGAAATTCCAGAAGAGGGAATTAGTAATAGGCCAAAAAGTTTTACTTTTTAACTCAAGGCTGAAGCTATTCCCTGGGAAATTGAAATCTAGATGGTCTGGACCCTTTATCTTAGAGGAGATTTACCCCCATGGTGCAGTGGAATTGTTAAATGAGAAGAATGGGGAGAAATTTAAGGTCAACGACCAAAGGGTCAAGGTTTACCTTGGAGAGTCCTCATGTAACACAAGGGAGGCTCTCCATTTTATTGATTAACGGATTTTTGTGTTGGTCAGGCGATAAGACCTTAAAATAGCGCTACTGGGAGGTAGCTCAGCTTCATGCAATTTTTTTTTTACTTTGTACAGGATCATGATATGTTCTACTAGTGTCAGCACATGACAAGACCAGACATGCCAGCAACAGACGCATGAACAGTGGAAGGGGAGGAATGACAAAAACTGAAGGAAGCAAAAAAATTCCTAAGTCCAAGGAGATTAATGATTAGGTTGAGTTGGCATTGATTATTTTCTCTTGAATAATCAGAAAAGAATTTGAACCGTTCATCTTGGAAGGAAGAGAGAGAAAGAAAGCATAACATATGGAGAAAGCACATTAAACAGAGTGAAGGAGCAGAGTTATGATGGCCAAGTCTGCCACGTCAGACACCTCAGCCACCTAAACATGCAACCCCAATTAAATGTGTCTTTTCAAGTGTTAGCCCTAGGGTTTTCACTCCTTGCCCTACGAAACACCAAAAATAGAAAAATTTCTCTCTCCACTTCAAAGAAACGTTTTGTTTTTAATATTTTCTTAAAACTTTTTGCAACCATCCTTACAACTCCCCCACTTTTGCCTATACCCAAACAGTCCGACAAAGACCTCTTCATTTTCATTCAACCATTTTTCTCTGAAACCCTAAAGAACTTCTCAACCATTTCTCTCTTCTTTCACTTCAGAAAAATGACTCGTGACCAAACCGGCCGCCGTTGCAAAACCACTGCCACGAAAAACACCAACCCCACCATTGATATCTCTAGCCAGAACGAAGATGAAACCTTCATGAATGTGGAAGCTCACAGACGTTTTATGGAGTATTTTAGCAAGATGAATCTTTTTTTTAGTTTGGTTTTGTTATGGATTCTACTGAGGAAGGTTTGGGACTACCAGGAGGCATTGGAACCACAATATCGAAGTTGAAATGGGAGCTTTTGTGTAAACAACCTGGTGCTTATGTGACGCCCCCAATCTATACCCCAAAACAGTTAAAGCAATAAAAGAAAAATTCAAAATTTCGTCAGAGTATATCTAAAAACACGGCATAGACCGAAGGGGTCACATCAATAGAAAACAAAATAGAGATAACATACAACACCTGTTCATAAAGATATGCAACGGTGGGGTAGCAATCAAACAGAGGAAACTCAGTTCCTTACACCCACTTTTCAGAAATTAGAATAAAAGCGGAAAATCTAAAATCTGAATAACATATATACATATATCATATAATAAGTCTGTCATACATCAAGTTATACACGTACAATTCCAAAAGATATCATCACATATACAAAATAATCACAAACGGCCACCCTAGCTACCCGGTGTCACATATCAGAGCCGACCGACAAAAGAATGAAGACGCAACGCTTCACAAAAAGAATACCTCCAGCGACTCTAATCTGCAATGCCTCATAGAGCATTATAAAACAGCATAAGGGTGAGAAAAACAACCATAATATAATTGCGTAAAATTATATATTAACACAAAAATACTCAAGTAGGCATATTCTCACCACCATTGCACAACAATCAAACATAACACAATACGGTACAATTTTCACGTATCAAATACCACTGCACTTCAATCATTCACAATTCAATTACACATATTCCATCTCATCAATCACAATCACAAATCCATGCACAATTAATTCATGATTTATGCAAATGCACAGAGACCGACACAACGACTCTATGCACATGCTATGCGGTACCGACTTCCAATGTCTCATCATCAGTTCACTCAGGAACTACTGGAACCATCGCTCGTTACTGAGGATCACTCAATAACTCCCCGTCGGGCCTACGATGTTCACCCGTCGCTTTAGGTCTCCACATGAGCACACGATGTTATGGATTTCATTAGGTCTCCACATGAGCACACAATCCGATCGCTTTAGGTCCCCACATGGGCACACGATCGTCTATAACCATCGCTTTAGGTCCTCACATAGGCACACGATGTTATAGTGGATTCCCTCTAGAACCAAACCGTCACTCAGGACGTCACAACAATGCATATCATGATGCTTGGCATACAAATGACTCATGACAATCCAAGGCATACATATATACAACCATGTGAACCATTTCAACATCAATAATCATGCATTGAAAATCAATTCAAACAATGCATTCATCATGAACCACAAATCACAACAACAAGCATATTATCATATGCATTCACATCAATTACACCAAACGGCAACGAGCATCGCTTTACCACCCAAACGGCAACGAACTCTTTCACAATTAACATGCATTTACATTTAATTTAAACAATGCATTTATTTGCCAAAAGGCCACAATTCACAATACAGTTCAAGAGTTATGAATTTTTGAAGTTTTGCAAAAACCAGAATTTTTCTGCTAACAACCCTACGGGTTCATGCAATTTCGTCCGAAAATCCGACCGATTCAATTATTTTCTTCGAAACAAACACATACTCATTCATACCAAACATATAGTAGTGATTTGGAACCATTAAACGTGAATTCTACGACTTTCGATTTCACTCCGAATCTTAAACTCTCAATTCTCCAAAAATGCAAAAACTTACAAACTCAACCAAATTCGATAAAACAAGCATACTCGATCACGGCCTAACATTACTCGACACATCTACACAATTTATTCCGACTTTCGTCCGTAAAAACATCGGTTTCTATCGATTTCTACCGTTTCGACCTAAAAGTGAAAACTATGGAAAACAAGCAAACATTCCAAGAAAACATACATAATCTTACACAAGCATAAGATGCGATAAAACATAAACATACCGATGAAATATGTTTCGGGAAATAAAAGTTGAAAAAAAATTATAATTTATTGCAAATATTTTACCTATCAGAGAAATTATCCAATTAACAGGTAAAACTCATTTAATTTACACAATTCAAAAAAATCCACCTGTCGTGCTCAAATAACACTAAATTAAATTCATGCTCTTCATATCACGTCACATAATATTAAGATTCCTAAATATAAGGCAACACATAACAAAAAGGCCAAAAACTCACTAACTTCCACCAGTGGAACTCAAGTGCAAAACGTGACATAACAAAAAATAACACTAACTTCCACCAGTGGCTGTTAGTTCAAAATGTGACACATTTATGCCACAAAACTCTCAATGCCCAAACATGATGCATTAACATGAAACACAATAAATCACACAATTCACAAAATTTCACATAAATGGAATAATTAAATACGGTTAAATAAATCGGGGCGTTACAACTCTCCCCCACTTAGAAATTTTCGTCCTCGAAAATATTACCTGAGACGAACAACTCTGGATACGACTCCCGCATCCCACTCTCCAACTCCTACGTCAAATTGCCCTCAGCAGCGCCTCCCCACACCACTTTCACAAGTGCAATATCTTTGCCCCTCAACCGCTTCACCTCGCGATCCAAAATACTAGCTGGTAAAGCCTCGACCGTAAGGTTCTCCCTTACCTCAACCTCGTCCATCAGAATCACATGTGAAGGATCCGGAACATACTTCCGAAGCTGTGAAACATGAAACACATCATGCAAATTCGACAGATTCGGCGGTAACGCCACCCGATACGCCACAGCACCCACTCTCGCAGATATCTGGTAAGGACCAATAAATCGAGAAGTAAGCTTCTTAGATTTCAATGCACGACCAATACCCGTTACCGGCGTAATTCTCAAAAATACATGGTCACCCTCTTGAAACTCAAGATCCTTCTGTCTCCGATCATGATAACTCTTTTGTCTACTCTGAGAAGCCTTCATTTTCTCACGAATAAACTTTACCTTTTCTGTCGTCTGTTGCACCAACTCCGGTCCAACCACCGAATTTTCACCAGATTCGTGCCAACACAACGGTGTTCGACATCTCCATCCATATAAAGCCTCAAAAGGTGTCATTCCAATACTAGAATGGAAACTATTATTATACGTGAATTCAACCAATGCAAGATAACTATCCCACACACCACCTTGTTCAAGAACACAAGCCCTTAACAAATCTTCCAACGACTGAATGGTTCTTTCGGTCTGACCATCTGTCTGTGGATAATAAGCTGAACTCAACCTCAATCTAGAACCCAAAGCCTTCTGTAAACTTTCCCAAAATCTCCAAGTAAACCTCGGATCACGATCTGAAACAATACTCAATGGAACACCATGTAACTTCACAATCACACTGATATAAATCTCAGCTAACCTCTCCAAAGAAAAACTAATGTCAATCGGAATGAAATGCGCCGATTTAGTCAGCCTATCCATAATCACCCAAATAGCATTATGCCCTCGCTGAGTATTTGGCAACCCTGTCACAAAATCCATAGAAATGCTATCCCATTTCCACTCCGGAATATCCAACGGTTGCAACAAACCACTAGGCCTCAGATGTTCCACCTTCGATTTCTGACAAGTCAAACATGCATACACAAACTGAGCCACATCTCTTTTCAAACCAGACCACCAGAAAATCTTCTTCAAATCTTGGTACATCTTATTCGCTCCCGGATGTATACTCAAATTACTCCGGTGTCCTTCCTCCAAAATCATTCTTTTCAACTCCGCATCATCAGGAATGTAAATTCTACCTCGGAACCTCAAAATACCATTAACATCCACTTTAAAGTCCTCATTCACACTTTCCTCTCCCACCGTCATCAAGTCCACAAATTTCACATCCAACTTTTGTTTTTCACTAACCGTCAATAAAAATTCATTAGTGACTTTCAACATTCCAAGTCTCACACTAACCGACGTCACTTCACAAACCAAACTCAAATCTCTAAACGATTCCAAAAGTTCCCACCAATGAAAACACTTTACCACTAGCTGTAGCTTTCTTCGGATTAGGACACTTCGTGCTAATGTGACCAGGTTCCCCACAACTGTAACACTTCACCACATTCTTCCTTTTACAATCAGCTAAGACATGTCCGATACCACCACAATTAGAACACTTATCCAACTTCTTCCTACATTCTGTCTGACGATGACCCAATTCGCCACACCTAAAACACCTAGGAGAATTAGACATACCTCCTCCACCTGACCTTCGATCAAAAGTACCCCTTTGTTTACCCTTATCAGCCGGTGACACATACGGACCACCACGGAATTGTTGCTTCCCTTTCCTGTCACTTACACTTTTATAGTGAGCAGAACGAGCCTTACTATCTTCATCATAAATCCTACAGCATTCCACCAAATCAGCAAACCTTCGAATCCTCTGATAACCGATAGCCTGCTTAATCTCAGGACGCAATCCACTTTCATACTTCACACACTTAGAAAATTCAGCAGTTGCCTCCGCATAATGAGGATAAAACTGCACAAGTTCCACAAATTTAGCAGTATAGTCAACAACAGACATATTACCTTGTTTTAACTCCAAAAACTCTATCTCTTTCTTTCCTCGGACATCCTCGGGAAAATACTTCCTTAGAAACTCTTGGCTAAACACTTCCCAAGTGATCTCTTCTTCCTCCACAGCTTCCAACACCTGACGAGTACCGACCCACCAGTCATCAGCCTCTTCATGTAACATATGAGTACCTAGCCTCACCTTATGATCATCTTCACAATCCATCACCCTGAAAATCCTTTCAATCTCTTTCAACCAAATTTGTGCACCATCCGGATCATGTTTCCCTTTAAAGACCGGCGGCTTATTCTTTCTGAACTCATCATTTCCGGCAGTGTAGCGGTAAAATTTGTGAGTATAAGCTATTAATTAACTCAACTCAAAAATAAGCAAGAGTCGCCATCGCACTTTTATTTTTATCCATAAAGGAAAGGAAAAAAGAGCGAACAAAACCTAAAGAGATAAGGGTAAGGGGGGTTGGTTATGTAAAGGGAAGGTTTTACGCACCCAATACATCTATAGTACTCTATAGGAGCCCTTTGATGTATTCACTGCTTTTTGGTCTAAAAATGGCTTGCTTGTAAAGAGATTGAGGAGATGAGAGGAGAAATATTTTTTAAGATTTTTGTGTTTGGAGAGACTTATCGCCTCATGCCTACGTACCCACGATGTGCAATTTAGGATCAAAACCTCGTAGTTCGTGGTACAAAGAACAAAAATGATTGGTTATGGTTTATTTTATCTTGAAAAAGACAACCTGTCATTCTCAAGAGAGAATACTCAACTAATTACCCAAAGGTATGGGAAAGAGGCATTTGCATCACATTAAGATGAAGGATTTGCTTGGATTAACATCAACAAGACTAATCACTTCAACATCTAAGTGGAAAATGACCATACTTTCAACAAAATACCATGGTTAGGAGTTTTACATCTCATAAAAAAAATGACTCATGTCTAATTCTTTTTGAAAAGTTTAAAAGAAAAAGGTGCATAAAAGCACAAAAAATTTGGATGAGTTTTTGTATTTTTTATGTCTTTTTGAAATGGTCAAAGCATGATTAACATTGATTGACATTTATTTATGAAGGCAAAGTTTGAAAAATCACTTGACCAAAGTCAAGGTTTTATTATGAAAGCGGTTTTAAGTTTGAAAACAAGAAGGTTTTGAAAAAGAGAGGAAGTTTTGAAAATTTAAGAATGGGGAGGAGAATAAGTGACTATCCTAGTGCATAAAATAAAAGCTAGGGAAAAGAAGGATCTAACCAAAATGGAGCCACTTCAAAGCAATATTAAAAGAATTCCATCCTTAAGCAAATTGGCCAAATAAAGGCAAGTCTTCAATCAATACTCCAAGCAAAGGGATAAGAAGTCCTAATTCTAGGTCCATAAGTCCAATATTACTTCAAAAGAGGTCCATAAAGAGATCACTCCAAAGCATAGGATAGTAACCAATAGTCCAAAATGAGGAGAATTAAGTTTTTTATGGTTCAATCATTTATTAATGTTTTAAGTCCAAATGGACAAAAGAGAAATGGTATAAGCATAAACATGTGTCCAACGGACAAAGGAAAAATTGCGGAAGCATAAACATATGTCCAACAGACAAAGAAAAAATTGCAGAAGCATAAACATATGTCCAACGGACAAAGGAAAAATTGCATAAAAGTAAAAGAGAGAAAGGGAGCGAGAAGGAAATATAAACAAAATTAATATAATAAAATTGTTAGTAAGTTAGTGGTTAATTGTTAGTGTTAGTGATCAATAACAATTGAATAATTGCACTTAGGTCAAGATTAATGAAAACTCATTAGAGGATTGATAAGACCAAAGCCTCCTAACAACAAGTTTCATAAGTTTTGAACCAAAAGACAAATAATCAACTATTCATGATAGTTTTCCGAGGCGGGACAAATTTTGGTCTATGTTAAGCGCACGCCGAGTAATTTGTTCGAGCAATTACCCTACGAATGAGGCCGGCCATGAGATGTATGTGTTAATGCACGCGAGATGAACAATATATGGATCGTCATCCTAAAGCGATGCCACACGAAAAGAAAAGGTGGTAATGATCTCGTCTCGATCGAAATTCAACAAAAGAATTCCAATATCTTTGACTTTCATTGATCAAAAAGAAAAGAGATGAAGAAAAGTGGATCTAAAAATTATGATCCACACAACCAATCAAAAAAGTCAAAGATAAAAAGGAAAAGAAAATGAAAAGAAGAAAGAAATTAAAATATTTTTTCAAGTGATTTTTTCCAAGAAATTTTCTAAACAAATTTCTAAATCCAAATCTCAAATAAAAATATTAAAAAGAAGAATATGTAGAAAAAAGTTTTGAAAGGAAATTAATAATAATAAAAAAATAAAATAAAAGAAGAAAGGGAAGGTGAATAAAAAACTGGTGGTGTAGTGGATTCACACGGGCTCAAGGCCCAAACTCACTTGAAAACATTTAAAAAACAAAAAAAAATAAAAGAAATACTATTAAATGAACAAGAAAAATAAAATAATAAAAAAAAGGAGAAACAATCAGAAGAAAGCACGCTAGCTTCTTCTTCTTCATCTTGCGACGGCCACTGTTCACGGGAAAGGAGATGGCCGGAAATCCTTATCACGGCGACGGCGAGATAAAAATTTTACGCGGTTATGATCGAAATATCGTGCAGATTCCAAATATGCTAACAATTCCAAGGATTATTCAATTACAGACTTGGATCTAAACCGCAAAAAAATTCGTCAAATCTCGTCAAACTACCTTCAAATAATCGGTAAGAAACGAATTGATTCTTCTTCTTCTTTCTTTCTTCCTTCTGAACCGCGAATTGATGTTGTTGTTGTTTGGTTCAAATCGGTGATGAAGATTGAAGAGTTTGTTCGTTGTTAGAATTGAAGATGATTGAAGCTTGAAGAGAGAATTGAGTTGGAATTTTGGCAGGGATTTGAAGGCAGTGAAAGCTTGAAGAATAGAGTGAACGATGCTCTCTATTTATAGAATTTGGAGGTGAGTTTTGAATTGAAAAAAAATCTGTTGTCGTTTTCTGTGAATTCCTTGTGTTTCAATTGACGTGTTACGCATGATGCCGTTTTGCTCGACGTGAAGGTTGTGCAACAATTGATTCATGTCGTTTTGATTATTTTTTCGCTCACGTTTTGGTTCACTTGCAGCGTGAGATACTTCATGTGCAAATGGCTTGGCTTGATTTTGTGAAAGGAATGGCTTGGCTTGATTTTGATGTTGGAAAGTAGCAGCTTGGCTGTAGAAGTTCCTCGTGAGGCTTACGGTTTGTGACTTCATCATTTCAATTGGCTGCATCATGGCTTGGGAATTGGAAGCTTGGAGCTCGCGGCTGAAGTGTGGCTCGTGGGAAATCTCACGTGGTAGCTTGGCTTTGTTTATGACTTGTTTCAATTTTTTGTTTTCATTTCAAGATGTAAATGGACATATTTTTTTGTGATAATTTTTCCATGGGCCTCAATAAAGATATGTGGGCTTTGCTATATTTTTGGAATTGAATTTGGATTAAAATGGTGATAAAAAAAATGGTTAGAAAAAAAGATAATTGAAAAATTAAATTTTTAAAGAAAAAGAAAGGAAAATTGGATAATTGATATAGAATTGGATATTTGAAAATGGATATGAGAATTGGATATTCAAAAAATGGATATTTGGAAGTGGTTAAAAAAAATGGATATCTAATGGAAATGGATTTAAAAGGAAAAAGTTAATTGTTGGGTAATTGAAAATGGATTTGGGAAATGATATTGGATAATGGATATGAAATGAATAGTGGATTTGAGAAATGAGTTTTTTGAATTGGATATTTGGATTGAATATTAATGGAATAAATGGTAATGGATATTGAAACTAATTTGGAAAAAAAATAGATTTGGAAATGGAAATGGATTTAATATTGGATAAAAAAAATGTGGATTTAGAAAAATTGGAAAATGGAAGTGGGTTTCTAAATGGATATTAAAAAAAATGTGGGTATTAGAAAGGTGACAAAAGAGATTAAAAGTGGATAAAAAAATGGTTTAGAAATTAGATAGCAAAAAATGGGAATGGATATGGATCATGGATGACCAATATTTACTTTTAGCCCAAAACCAATCTTAAATTTATTTCCACAAGCCTCTGATAAAACACAGCCACCACTGAACAAGCCACAACTGAGCAACGACCATTTGAATAAGTTCTTAATCACTTCAAAATTCATCTGAATTAATTATCTTGGAAAATAAATCCACAGATGAACACAGTCCTGATTGATGAACTCAGATGAACCTGATGAATATCACCACACAACAACTTGACAGTCACTGCTTTGAGGAATAGCTCACTGAAACAGATAACTGGCACTTGAAACAATTGCTTGATAGTTTGACCAAGATTAGGTCAAACATCCATATGAACTGGATCAAAAACGAACAACCACACTTGATCTGAAATCATGCCCTTGCTTTGACAAACCTGCACAACACCCAGAGAGAGAAACTGCAGCAAATTTTTTTGTATTTTGGTTAGAGGTTAGTAAACAGAAACAAATAAGAATAATATACAGATGCTCAGGAGAAACAAAGATTATGATCTTGTTTGTGGTATGCAAAAATGCAAATGATATGTGGGATCTTAGGGGCAAAAATTAGGGTATTACAGCTGCCCCTATTTAAGTTTCTTCTATCCCGAGATAAGAAGATTGACATCTTTGTCTCGACGAGATAGAAGAGGCTTAAATATAACAAAAACCCAATTTTTGGCCCTAAGAGACCACAAAATGATATGATTATGCAAATGATATGCAGACACAAAACCTCTGTGGGGAGAATATGCCACAGGAGATCAACAAAAAGAAGAACGGGAGAAAGAAACTCCACCGGGGAAACGCAATCACAGGTGACCACCAACTAGCCGGGGAACATACCGTACAATTACTGGGAATCAGCTGAGGAAAGGATTCAAACTGGGGATAACCGTATATGGAAATAAACCACAACACAACAAGGATATAACTCAACAGGGAAGACTTAGCACAACAAGATTCCACTAGAGAAAATCAATACCTCAACAATGAACTGTCTCGTCTAACCGAGGAGACTAACCATCCATCTGAGTAGAAAACCTCAACAACGAACTGTCCCATCAAACCAAAGAGACTTACCATTCATCGGAGTCACAAATATCAACAACGAACTGTCCCGTCAAACCGAAGAGACTTACCATTCATTGGAGTCACAAAATCTCAACAACGAACTGTCCCATCAAACCGAAGAGACTTACCATTCATCGGAGTCACAAATCTCAACAACGAACTGTCCCATCAAACCGAAGAGACTTAGCATTCATTGGAGTCACAAAATCTCAACAACGAACTGTCCCATCAAACCGAAGAGACTTACCATTCATCGGAGTCACAAATCTCAACAACGAACTGTCCCATCAAACCGAAGAGACTTACCATTCATCGGAGTCCCAAAATCTCAACAACGAACTGTCCCATCAAACTGAAGAGACTTACCATTCATCGGAGTTACAAAAGTTAATAATTGCATCGCCTCAGGCTTCTCAAATAAAGGAATGCCACGAAACAGTATTGAACCTTCCAAAAGGGGAGTCATACGTAGATTTCAGCTGAAAGGCGCAGAATCCTCAAAGGTGCAAAATAAATGCACTCTCAATCTAGGTTTCACGGTCTAGAGATCCAAACAAAAAAACAGGGGACCCAAATTCAATCCAGGAACAAGCTGGAGATAAACGGTCAAACAAGACTCATCCCGAGGAGAAAATATCTCAACTGGGGACTAATTTCATCCAGATAATGAACTGGGAAGGAAACTGAATCAAGATCTTCCACGAGAAATAAACTCAGTGGGGAATTATCAAAGATAGGCATTTTCTGCTTAGGGGTCGACACTCTAAATGGAGAGAGGACACACACGCTCTCGGGGATAACAACACATGAGAGCAAAGAAGCACCAAAACAAATGGAAAATGCACAATGCAACAACGATATGCTATGAACAACAAATGAATGCGCATGCGATGCGTATGAGTATGAATATGCTGACAAAACAGACATAAAGGATAAGCAGAGGGTAGCATAAACATCACAACACCACTGAATACTCGACTAATCTCAATAAGATGGAGATGTTATTATCAACTTTGCTAGGCATTTAGCTGAAGAAATCCTGCAAGATATAAACAAAAGCCATCAAAGGAAAATAAATCCTACTACAAGGCTCAAATATTGCTGGAGAAAAGAAGATACTCCTTGGGGAAAGACCCAAATATCAATCTTCTAACATCAACGATCCACAAAGAGGATAACAACATAAACTCTGCTTTGAAGATGGCAGGAAAGCTGTTGGGGAATCATACAAACCCAAATCTTTCTGAATCTTCCTGGGGATCATAAAAATTCACAGAAACTTCCATTTCAAAAGGGTGAGGAGATCTGCTGCAGAAAAATAATGAATCTGCTGGGGATAGTAGACATAAAAACATCTACTCAAAAATCCACTGGGAAAGCAAAGCAGATCTGTTGAAGATACGAGAACACTTTCAGAGGATTAACCAATTCTGAGCAAAGCATCATGGACTTGCTAGGAAAACAGCCAAAGGTAAAACTGTGAGGGATTTTAGATCAATACTCATCATACATGAGAGAAAACTCAACAGGTGACTAAAAGAGATATCATCAGCGACTTCACTGGGGAATAACCACATTAGTGATGCACAAACTTCACTAGGAGGATAAATCTCTGGAAAAACAATCCGGAGAGAAATACATCTTGGACTTGCCGGGGAAAATGAGAAATTAACCTCACTGCTTTATGATTGGAGAGCAAACGCAACAGTAATGCTCTGTCTCCACTGGGGAATCAGCAAGGATAAATCGTCCTGGTGAGAAATGCAACCACAGATAAGAATCCAACAAACAAACACCAAGTTCATGCTTCTTAAAGGAAAAAAACACGACCCTCTGTTTGGGGACATCCAAAGCAACAACAACACGTCTAGAGGGTAAAACTCTAAGTGAAGATTCCTCATATGATTTCGGATGGGGATAGCAAAAATGAATCTCTGTGTGGGAACTACCATTAAGGAGATGTGGACCTCAAAACTACTCAACTGTCTGACCATAACATAATCAACTGGAGAAGATTCGAATCAAGACCTAGCTGGGGGAAAACCAAACAGCACTGGATCTTATGAATTCAACACATCATAACCACCCTATCACCTTGTCAACAACTGATCACATTCATAGGAACAAGTTCTGCTGAGGAAATATCAATAAACTCTACTGGGGATCTGTCGATAAATTTTGCCAAAGGAGCGAGAACGAACCCTACTGAGGAAATATCAACAAGCTCTACTGGGGAGATATCAACATGAACAAACTCTGCTTGAGAGCATACCGAGTTCTGTTGTGTTTGATCAGCCCCAAATTGCATGATATATAAGAAATTTTCCACCAGAAACTTTGTACCATAAGGACTTGAAATATTCTGCCCCAGTGTCTTCAAACTCTGAGAGATTCGTCGAATCTCGACATAACTGCCCCAGATTAACTGAACTTGGCACATTCCTTGATCAATGGAGTATTCAAGCTTTGCCCCTGTGAAAACATCAACTAGGAAAACAAACTTGCTCATGCTCAACAAAATCCTCAGGCAACATGCCCCTGGATATGATCATTCCTTGAAGTGATTGGCCAATACTTATCAGAGTTTCAGGCCTCAAAAGATTAAGCTCATCACTGATGCTCAAATGTAAGCTTCTATGATGTCAACAAATGTATGCAAGCAGAAAATGTCAATTATGAGAATGATAATTCTAATGCAACAAAACATGTCATCTTGAAGTTTTTATTGAAAAGATGTCGTAAAACCTTGTGAATGAATCACTAGTTTAGATACGACATTGATTTTTGAATGCACATGCAATACCAACAAAGATCTTTTAGCACAACTCATGGGAGTCAGGAACGCTATCTCTTTTGGAGTATGCTCTCAAAATAAACCCTACTTCAATTAGGTCTTTTGAGGGTTATAACTTGGTCTGGTTCACGGTTTTCTAGAAAAAAGGACTTTTATGCTCAAAATTGATCTGTACCAACCCAATCTCCGTGATGTTCTTCAGTCCTACATTCAGCTAATTTGACATGAACGTTCATCTCTCAAAAGGATAAAACTGATGGTTTAAGAACCAATGAGGTTATTTGGGGAATAACAGTCACCCTTTTGTCTTTTGACTTTGTAGTCACACAGATTTGTTCAGGATTTTTCTTTGTAATCCTTTCTTTTCGCTTTTCGCGCTTTTTATTCTTTTATTTTCCTTAACTTTTGCCTGGACTGATTTTTTTGAATTTGATGTCCAGCGGGATGCCCTAATTTTTGCCTAAGTCATTTGTTTTCAATTTTTTTTTCGACTTAGCAGGCTTTTTTTATTTCTTTCTTTCTTTTTTTTTTGGAACAAATCAGTGACATGGGCTTATTTGAAAGGGTTATCACTGCCTCTTTCCTTCATGGATGAGGAATAACCATTGTGGTTTCCTTTGGTGCACACTCCCTTTGAAAATTGGACACTTGGTCAAATTAACTGAAAACTACCCTGCCCCAGGTTAAATGTGAGGGTTTTTTCATTTAGAAAAGAAACTCCTACTTCAAGGCTTAAAGGGGTTAACAAGGGATTATCTTCCTTATATCTCCGGTGTTTGGGAATTTGAAACAATGCCTTACATCATCAGCAGAGTCTTATTCAAAAGCAAACAACCAGAAATTTTGCGTTTTCACTTCATCATCCTCCCTCCGAGAGTTTAAACAAGAAGTTGGTATTGCAAATGCAGGAAAACAATTTATGAGCGAATGCGAATGGATTACTTCAAGACAAACATACTCATTGCATTATGATTAATATTCAAAATCAAACAAGTGTCTACATGCAAATAAAGCATTAACAATCATAAAAGAATACAAATAAAATGCAGTAATAAACTAAAGATCTGAGGGAATTGTCTTAATCTGAGCTGGAAAGAACATCCTCAACTCTCTTGGGAGACACAGAAGCAAATGCACGACCGCTGAGGGTCACTCCACTAACATCAGCATAAAGGCGTTCCATTCACAATTGCGCTTCCTTCCTTGAAGGTCAACACCTCATCATCAATCATCTCTGTCACCGGGTGGGCATTCTGAGGATTTGGCATATACCTCAAAAATCGAGAATCTTTTTCAACAACTTGACCAACCAGATCGTTTTGCACAGGTCGGGATCGAGTAGGAACATCCACTTGTGGAGCACCGTCGTCCGGAGGAAAAGCGTACATCGGATTAGTCGTCACTGTAAAGCCTGACATGGGATCAACATTCTTTTGTTCTCTCCATGTTCCTTCAGTAACTACCTCAAAATTGATACGAATGCCAGAAAATCAGCTAAATCCTCTTCTTTCTCTGATTAGCCCGAGTATTATACCAGTGATACAGCTTGTCTGAACGAAGACCAAGGGGAAACAAAAAAGACGCCTGAGAAAGGCAAGAAACAATGCAGAATGATGCTTGATGCAAATGTAATGCAATATGAATGCAGCAGACAAGGGGTCAAAACTTCCACAGATCCGAAATAACTGTTGCTGACGACAGAGGTTCGCTTTGAAGTACCGGGTACGTTGAAGGTCAGGGTTTCCTGCAAACCTGTAAACACCTGCCCATTCTCACATGTGGGTACTAGGATGTTCAGTATCCCGGGCTCTCAGGTCGAGAAATGATTATACGTTCACCATTTCTGGTTTGGCATCATCATCAATCGAGGAGGCCTCAACTGATTCTCCAAAACGAAAGGTCCTCAGCTTCAGAGGTTTGAGAAGCAATAACACATTCATCCCGAAGGATACAATGATATCGCCAATCAAAGAGGTTGTCCGCTGATTCACTTTCAAAAAAAAAAGATCCTATGGCAAGTTCCCAGCTTGGGTCCTCGGATCGAGAATGTACACCGGGTTTGCCATTTCTGGTCTACCGATGTCACATCTCGGGAGGAGTGCCGCAACTGAGTCCTCGGGAAATGGACTCCAAAGTCGACAATTCCTCAAGAGAATACCTACTGGCCTGTACCAACGTACAGTAGCAGGTATCTCCTGATAGAACCTTGTCTGGTTGTGGGTCTCATGAACCACAATACGTGGCCACCCCCACGCAAGCGTCACGACTATCCACTCTAATACCTATATATATGCTCAAGCCTGGGTAGTGGGCTTATCTCTCAGAACACCCTGCCCGCCAAACAGAAAATCCAGCCAGCACAAAACAGACAAAAAGTAGTAAATAAATCAAAGTAGGCTAAACCCCTCAAGGGATGGACCAGCAAGAGGTCAATCTGTCCCCAGCAGAGTCGCCACTTTTCTGTAGCGGTAAAATTTGTGAGTATAAGCTATTAATTAACTCAACTCAAAAATAAGCAAGAGTCGCCACCGCACTTTTATTTTTATCCATAAAGGAAAGGAAAAAAGAGCGAACAAAACCTAAAGAGATAAGGGTAAGGGGGGTTGGTTATGTAAAGGGAAGGTTTTACGCACCCAATACATCTATAGTACTCTATAGGAGCCCTTTGATGTATTCACTGCTTTTTGGTCTAAAAATGGTTTGCTTGTAAAGAGATTGAGGAGATGAGAGGAGAAATATTTTTTAAGATTTTTGTGTTTGGAGAGACTTATCGCCTCATGCCTACGTACCCACGATGTGCAATTTAGGATCAAAACCTCGTAGTTCGTGGTACAAAGAACAAAAATGATTGGTTATGGTTTATTTTATCTTGAAAAAGACAACCTGTCATTCTCAAGAGAGAATACTCAACTAATTACCCAAAGGTATGGGAAAGAGGCATTTGCATCACATTAAGATGAAGGATTTGCTTGGATTAACATCAACAAGACTAATCACTTCAACATCTAAGTGGAAAATGACCATACTTTCAACAAAATACCATGGTTAGGAGTTTTACATCTCATAAAAAAAATGACTCATGTCTAATTCTTTTTGAAAAGTTTAAAAGAAAAAGGTGCATAAAAGCACAAAAAATTTGGATGAGTTTTTGTATTTTTTATGTCTTTTTGAAATGGTCAAAGCATGATTAACATTGATTGACATTTATTTATGAAGGCAAAGTTTGAAAAATCACTTGACCAAAGTCAAGGTTTTATTATGAAAGCGGTTTTAAGTTTGAAAACAAGAAGGTTTTGAAAAAGAGAGGAAGTTTTGAAAATTTAAGAATGGGGAGGAGAATAAGTGACTATCCTAGTGCATAAAATAAAAGCTAGGGAAAAGAAGGATCTAACCAAAATGGAGCCACTTCAAAGCAATATTAAAAGAATTCCATCCTTAAGCAAATTGGCCAAATAAAGGCAAGTCTTCAATCAATACTCCAAGCAAAGGGATAAGAAGTCCTAATTCTAGGTCCATAAGTCCAATATTACTTCAAAAGAGGTCCATAAAGAGATCACTCCAAAGCATAGGATAGTAACCAATAGTCCAAAATGAGGAGAATTAAGTTTTTTATGGTTCAATCATTTATTAATGTTTTAAGTCCAAATGGACAAAAGAGAAATGGCATTAGCATAAACATGTGTCCAACGGACAAAGGAAAAATTGCGGAAGCATAAACATGTGTCCAACGGACAAAGAAAAAATTGCAGAAGCATAAACATATGTCCAACGGACAAAGGAAAAATTGCATAAAAGTAAAAGAGAAAAAGGGAGCGAGAAGGAAATATAAACAAAATTAATATAATAAAATTGTTAGTAAGTTAGTGGTTAATTGTTAGTGTTAGTGATCAATAACAATTGAATAATTGCACTTAGGTCAAGATTAATGAAAACTCATTAGAGGATTGATAAGACCAAAGCCTCTTAACAACAAGTTTCATAAGTTTTGAACCAAAAGACAAATAATCAACTATTCTTGATAGTTTTCCGAGGCGGGACAAATTTTGGTCTATGTTAAGCGCACGCCGAGTAATTTGTTCGAGCAATTACCCTACGAATGAGGCCGGCCATGAGATGCATGTGTTAATGCACGCGAGATGAACGATATATGGATCGTCATCCTAAAGCGATGCCACACGAAAAGAAAAGGTGGTAATGATCTCGTCTCGATTGAAATTCAACAAAAGAATTCCAATATCTTTGACTTTCATTGATCAAAAAGAAAAGAGATGAAGAAAAGTGGATCTAAAAATTATGATCCACACAACCAATCAAAAAAGTCAAAGATAAAAAGGAAAAGAAAATGAAAAGAAGAAAGAAATTAAAATATTGTTTCAAGTGATTTTTTCCAAGAAATTTTCTAAACAAATTTCTAAATCCAAATCTCAAATAAAAATATTAAAAAGAAGAATATGTAGAAAAAAGTTTTGAAAGGAAATTAATAATAATAAAAAAATAAAATAAAAGAAGAAAGGGAGGGTGAATAGAAAACTGGTGGTGTAGTGGATTCACACGGGCTCAAGGCCCAAACTCACTTGAAAACATTAAAAAAACAAAAAAAAAAAAAAGAAATACAATTAAATGAACAAGAAAAATAAAATAATAAAAAAAAGGAGAAACAATCAGAAGAAAGCACGCTAGCTTCTTCTTCTTCATCTTGCGACGGCCACTGTTCACGGGAAAAGAGATGGCCGGAAATCCTTATCGCGGCGACGACGAGATAAAATTTTTACGCGGTTATGATCGAAATACCGTGCAGATTCCAAATATGCTAATAATTCCAAGGATTATTCAATTACAAACTTGGATCTAAACCGCAAAAAAATTCGTCAAATCTCGTCAAACTACCTTCAAATAATCGGTAAGAAACGAATTGATTCTTCTTCTTCTTTCTTTCTTCCTTCTGAACCACAAATTGATGTTGTTGTTGTTTGGTTCAAATCGGTGATGAAGATTGAAGAGTTTGTTCGTTGTTAGAATTGAAGATGATTGAAGCTTGAAGAGAGAATTGAGTTGGAATTTTGGCAGGGATTTGAAGGCTGTGAAAGCTTGAAGAATAGAGTGAACGATGCTCTCTATTTATAGAATTTGGAGGTGAGTTTTGAATTGAAAAAAAATCTGTTGCCGTTTTCTGTGAATTCCTTGCGTTTCAATTGACGTGTTACGCGTGATGCCGTTTTGCTCGACGTGAAGGTTGTGCAACAATTGATTCATGTCGTTTTGATTATTTTTTCGCTCACGTTTTGGTTCACTTGCAGCGTGAGATACTTCATGTGCAAATGGCTTGGCTTGATTTTGTGAAAGGAATGGCTTGGCTTGATTTTGATGTTGGAAAGTAGCAGCTTGGCTGTAGAAGTTCCTCGTGAGGCTTACGATTTGTGACTTCATCATTTCAATTGGCTGCATCATGGCTTGGGAATTGGAAGCTTGGAGCTCGCGGCTGAAGTGTGGCTCGTGGGAAATCTCACGTGGTAGCTTGGCTTTGTTTATGACTTGTTTCAATTTTTTGTTTTCATTTCAAGATGTAAATGGACATATTTTTTTGTGATCATTTTTCCACGGGCCTCAATAAAGATATGTGGGCTTTGATATATTTTTGGAATTTAATTTGGATTAAAATGGTGATAAAAAAAATGGTTAGAAAAAAAGATAATTGAAAAATTAAAATTTTTTAGAAAAAGAAAGGAAAATTGGATAATTGATATAGAATTGGATATTTGAAAATGGATATGAGAATTGGATATTCAAAAAATGGATATTTGGAAGTGGTTAAAAAAAATGGATATCTAATGGAAATGGATTTAAAAGGAAAAAGTTAATTGTTGGGTAATTGAAAATGGATTTGGGAAATGATATTGGATAATGGATATGAAATGAATAGTGGATTTGAGAAATGAGTTTTTTGAATTGGATATTTGGATTGAATATTAATGGAATAAATGGTAATGGATATTGAAACTAATTTGGAAAAAAAAATGGATTTGGAAATGGAAATGGATTTAATATTGGATAAAAAAAAATGTGGATTTAGAAAAATTGGAAAATGGAAGTGGGTTTCTAAATGGATATTAAAAAAAACGTGGGTATTAGAAAGGTGACAAAAGAGATTAAAAGTGGATAAAAAAATGGTTTAGAAATTGGATAGCAAAAAATGGGAATGGATATGGATCATGGATGACCAATCTTTACTTTTAGCCCAAAACCAATCTTAAATTTATTTCCACAAGCCTCTGATAAAACACAGCCACCACTGAACAAGCCACAACTGAGCAACGACCATTTGAATAAGTTCTGAATCACTTCAATATTCATCTGAATCAATTATCTTGGAAAATAAATCCACAGATGAACACAGTCTTGATTGATGAACTCAGATAAACCTGATGAATATCACCACACAACAACTTGACAGTCACTGCTTTGAGGAATTGCTCACTGAAACAGATAACTGGCACTTGAAACAATTGCTTGATAGTTTGACCAAGATTAGGTCAAACATCCATATGAGCTAGATCAAAAATGAACAACCACACTTGATCTGAAATCATGCCCTTGCTTTGACAAACCTGCACAACACCCAGAGAGAGAAACTGCAGCAAATTTTTTTGTATTTTGGTTAGAGGTTAGTAAACATAAACAAATAAGAATAATATATAAATGCTCAGGAGAAACAAAGATTATGATCTTGTTTGTGGTATGCAAAAATGCAAATGATATGTGGGATCTTAGGGGCAAAAATAAGGGTATTATAGGCAGCATTCGGTGCACCTGCACAGCTCGTGCCATAGCTTGCATCGCAGCAGCCAAAGCAGCATCATTTCGACCAGCCATATTCTATTTGTTTCCAATAACAGAAACTATGGTTAAACAACAACTCACCCGAACACAACTGTCGCACAACAACAACTCGCCCAAAATGCCAGACGCAACAGACACAACTGACACAACAGACATGAACTGGCTCTGATACCACTTAATGTGACGCCCCCAATCTATACCCCAAAATAGTTAAAGCAATAAAAGAAAAATTCAAAATTTCGTCAGAGTATATCTAAAAACACGGCATAGACCGAAGGGGTCACATCAATAGAAAACAAAATACAGATAACATACAACACCTGCTCATAAAGATATGCAACGGTGGGGTAGCAATCAAACAGAAGAAACTCAGTTCCTTACACCCACTTTTCAGAAATTAGAATAAAAGCGGAAAATCTAAAATCTGAATAACATATATACATATATCATATAATAAGTCAGTCATACATCAAGTTATACACGTACAATTCCAAAAGATATCATCACATATACAAAATAATCACAAACGGCCACCCTAGCTACCCGGTGTCACATATCAGAGCCGACCGACAAAAGAATGAAGACGCAACGCTTCACAAAAAGAATACCTCCAGCGACTCTAATCTGCAATGCCTCATAGAGCATTATAAAACAGCAGAAGGGTGAGAAAAACAACCATAATATAATTGCGTAAAATTATATATTAACACAAAAATACTCAAGTAGGCATATTCTCACCACCATTGCACAACAATCAAACATAACACAATACGGTACAATTTTCACGTATCAAATACCACTGCACTTCAATCATTCACAATTCAATTACACATATTCCATCTCATCAATCACAATCACAAATTCATGCACAATTAATTCATGATTTATGCGAATGCACAGAGACCGACACAACGACTCTATGCACATGCTATGCGGTACTGACTTCCAATGTCTCATCATCAGTTCACTCAGGAACTACTGGAACCATCGCTCATTACTGAGGATCGCTCAATAACTCCCCGTCGGGCCTACGATGTTCACCCGTCGCTTTAGGTCTCCACATGAGCACACGACGTTATGGATTGCTTTAGGTCTCCACATGAGCACACAATCCGATCGCTTTAGGTCCCCATATGGGCACACGATCGTCTATAACCATCGTTTTAGGTCCTCACATAGGCACACGATGTTATAGCGGATTCCCTCTGGAACCAAACCGTCACTCAGGACGTCACAACAATGCATATCATGATGCTTGGCATACAAATGACTCATGACAATCCAAGGCATACATATATACAACCATGTGAACCATTTCAACATCAATAATCATGCATTGAAAATCAATTCAAACAATGCATTCATCATTAACCACAAATCACAACAACAAGCATATTATCATATGCATTCACATCAATTACACCAAACGGCAACGAGCATCGCTTTACCACCCAAACGGCAACGAACTCTTTCACAATTAACATGCATTTACATTTAATTTAAACAATGCATTTATTTGCCAAAAGGCCACAATTCACAATAATTTCCACAATCTAGGATTCACGCCATAAGGCTACCCACAACACATCGTATAACAGTACACACAAGCTATACGTTATATAACAAAAGCATATTGCACGATAACACCTCAATCGCACGCATTCACGACGGTAAAAATTAACACAACAATACGGTTTCAATTTTCTGCTATAATTGAACCATATACAGACCTCAAAACTATTTTTCCGAGAAAGAACATCTCGTTAGCTTTCCAACGGTTCTAATGGGGGTCAAAACCGACTTACGGTTCAAGAGTTATGAATTTTTGAAGTTTTGCAAAAACCAGAATTTTTCTGCTAACAGCCCTACGGGTTCATGCAATTTCGTCCAAAAATCCGACCGATTCAATTATTTTCTTCGAAACAAACACATACTCAGTCATACCAAACATATAGTAGTGATTTGGAACCATTAAACGTGAATTCTACGACTTTCGATTTCACTCCGAATCTTAAACTCTCAATTCTCCAAAAATGCAAAAACTTACAAACTCAACCAAATTCGATAAAACAAGCATACTCGATCACGGCCTAACATTACTCGACACATCTACACAATTTATTCCGACTTTCGTCCGTAAAAACATCGATTTCTATCGATTTCTACCGTTTCGACCTAAAAGTGAAAACTATGGAAAACAAGCAAACATTCCAAGAAAACATACATAATCTTACACAAGCATAAGATAATCGAGTTTCACACCCTTACCCGATTAATTCGCGTTTGAAAAGTCAGTTGAATCGGTTCCTAAATCCACAAGTTTTTCCTCTTTTTTTCTTCTTTTTCCTCTTCTCTTTCTCTTCTCCTTTTCTTTTTCTTCTTTCTTTCTCTCTTTTCTTACTACTTTTCTATTTTTATAAAAAATCAAAATATCTAACCCCAAAAAGACCAAAATACCCCTCAGCTCAAATATCTCTCAAACGCTCTCAAAATGCGATAAAACATAAACATACCGATGAAATATGTTTCGGGAAATAAAAGTTGAAAAAAAATTATAATTTATTGCAAATATTTTACCTATCAGAGAAATTATCCAATTAACAGGTAAAACTCATTTAATTTACACAATTCAAAAAAATCCACCTGTCGTGCTCAAATAACACTAAATTAAATTCATGCTCTTCATATCACGTCACATAATATTAAGATTCCTAAATATAAGGCAACACATAACAAAAAGGCCGAAAACTCACTAACTTCCACCAGTGGAACTCAAGTGCAAAACGTGACATAACCAAAAATAACACTAACGTCCACCAGTGGCTGTTAGTTCAAAATGTGACACATTTATGCCACAAAACTTTCAATGCCCAAACATGATGCATTAACATGAAACACAATAAATCACACAATTCACAAAATTTCACATAAATGGAATAATTAAATACGGTTAAATAAATCGGGGCGTTACAGCTTACAACGCCAACCTAGTAAAGGAGTTATATGCTAACCTCACCGATCCCGGTCACCAACGGTTGGAGGTGATCATCAGAGGTACAAAGGTTGTGTACAACGAAGCAAATATCAACTATTACTTCAAACTGGATGCTGCTGAAGACGACTACCACAACTTGGTGTTACAATCTCAGGAAGATGAGTATGACGTGTATCTGGAGTCATTGTGTATACCGGGAGCAAAATGGGTGGACAAAGTCGTGAAGAGGATGGATCTCAGGCCGGAGATAAAAGTTTGGTACCAATTCTTAAAACATTTCATCAAGCCAACCGCTCACAATGAGACGGTTTCTAGGGCTAACTTGGTACTCTTACACTGTATCACTGGCTTAAGACCCATCAATGTAGGAAAAATAATAGTGCAGGAAATCCACGCATGTTCAAAGAAAAAGGAAGGGATGCTCTTCTTCTCGTGTTTAATCATAACTCTGTGCCGAAGACATGGTGTGTCTGAGTATGACTCAGACAATTTTGGAGCCCCTCAACAGCCGCTGGACAAGACACTCATCATGACACTCATGAAGCCTAAAGGAGTAAGGAAAAGAGCAGCTACTAGTCAAACCTCATATGCAACCGAAGAGCAGCCAGACCCTGCATTAGAAATGTTGAAGCAGATGCGTAGGGATCAACAGGCATTTTTCGCCTACCAAAAGGCAAAGACACAATGGTTGGAAGCAATGTGGACTATGCAAACCCCATCTCGTGTGTTGAAGGCTCCAGAGTTTCCAGACCATATCTTGGGAAAAATGGAACCAATGGTTGCTGCTGAAGGAGAAAAGAAATCTATGAAAAAAGAGAAGGGAAAGAAGAAGAAGAAGGAAAAAGAGGAAAAGAAAAAAGATGTTGGTGAGACTAGCAAGGGCGTGTCAGTAGACACCAGTCAAAGCCAGGTGAAGAAGAAGAAAAAGCTGAGAAAGGCTTATCAGTCTCCACCTCCAGAAATGGAGGAAACACGAAAGAAGAAGCTCAAGGCTGAGTGGAAGAAGAAGGAGCCGGTTGTAGCCATGACACCGCCTGCCAGCCATATGACAAACACCAACAAATTTGATCTAAATAAATCAGACCAGGAGGAAGAAGGAACAGAGAAGGATGAAGTATTAGAAACCATGTTATCAGAAGCAGAAAAAGATGTTGAGGACTTGAACAAGGGGGAAGCTACTGAGGTGGAAGAAGGAAGTAAGAAAAAAGAGAATGTTGAGGAGGTGCAATCCGAAGGAGGGGCTGAGGAGAAGGATTTGGAAGGAATAAGGAGATACTACTCCTCTACAGAAACTGAGAAAGAGGTAGTTGCAAAAGAAGACGACGAAGCTGATAGTGATCAAGCAGAAAAAACAGGAACTGGGCCAGAACCTCTCCCTGTCGTGGAACCCGAAGCAGTTAAAGAAGACAATGTCCCGGCAGAGCAGTCAAAGGAAGGTGGAGAACAACCACAACACAAGGCAAAGAGTCCTGAGAAGACTGCTGGGAAGAAGGCTGCTGCTGCTACAACTGAAGAGGGAAATGACAAAGACCCAGGAGTGCAGGGGAGCAAGAAGAAAAAGAAGAAGCAACCTCTGCAGGCTCCAAGGAAAAGCTCCAGGCTAAGGGCCTAAATTGGTAAAAGTGTAAATAGGCGAGTACTTCCTTGCCTCCTCTCATTGCTAAACAGTGAGGACACAGTCCTTACTAAGTTTGGGGGAGGGCATCAGTACTCAGCCTATTTTCACTTAATCTAACCCTGTTTCTATCTTTTACTGATGTTTCTGCCTATGACTGATGTTTTATGTCTAAGTTTGGATATTGTGTTTGGTTGGCCATGTTTTGAGCCAAATGTTTTTAATTTTCTTGCGGGAATGCTGTAACGCTCCCAGAACATATTGACCTGCAGTTTGATGTTTTGTTTGAATGATGTGCATGGCACTTTTTGGTGATTATTTCTTTCATGTTAAAATGGTGTGAAAATAGTGAGAATCATAGCCTAGAATAAGGAAGAACCAGGGAATGTGGAGATCCAACTAAGTCAGGAGCGAAAAGTTTTAAATTCTGGGTGCAAGGGTTATGAAGTTGTTAGGTGTTAGGGAAGCAAGGTGTGGGAGTTTCACCAAATGAGTTTGACAAGAGGAGAGTGATGTTCTCAGTCACGACGGCACTAGTCTCTTAAACCAGCCTGAAATTTTTTTCCGAAAGAAACTGAAGTGTGAAAATCAAGGGAAAGGTTGAAATCCTAGGAATCACAAAAGGAAGGACAAGAAGATTTAAACAATGATTGAGACTACCACAGAAGGGATACACTTCACACAAAGACACACAAAAGTGTGCAAAGAGATGGCTAAGACCACCAATAAAGTTCCTGTGCCCAAAACTGGAGGAACAACAAGCGTCCTCATCATAAAAAATAGTTGAACTCACATGAGAAGATTCTAAGATGAGACGTGTTGCTAAAAAAAAAGAGAAAAGAAAACAAATAAGTGAAATAAGTGTGATCTCAGATGTGTTAGTCAAAAATATCAAATGAGAATCAGGACAGAATTCCCTAGTGAAACCAAAAGAATAGACCCCACTCAAGAAAGTACACAAAGAAGGATCAAAAAGAGGAAATTGTGGCTTGTTTTCTGGAAGAGTAAGGTCGTGACATGAGACGTCAGTTCCCCTTTGGGATAGCAAAACTTTGGGACAATTTCAAAACTGAGCAACTCGCACCAATACCGCTTCTTTACCTTTCCAAAGCTTGAACCCTCATTACTCTACTAAAGCCTGACTGAAGCTGTTGAGAGCCAATTACACTTCCCTATGTCTTCCGCTGTCACATCACTTGAGGACAGGCGATCATTCAAGTTTGGGGGAGTGATAACACTATTTTAGTGTGTTACTCTTAACCAATTTTTGTGACAATTCTAGTTCATGATTTCATTTTTATAGCATGATTTTAAGATGTTTTTGCACTATTAAAGCTTTAAACACTTTATGTGTTTCTTTTACATTTTCATTGTGTTTGTGCTTTAAAAGGAAGATAGATGATGATGAGAAGAGGCATGACCCCAGTTGCCAGAGTCTGGAGAAGCATTAGGAGCTATTTGGATGACTGATGGTTTAATCAGCCATTTCACCAAGAGATATGGAGAATTAATGATAAAAAAACCATGAATGACTAGGGCTCACGTGGCAGCACTATGAAGAGTGATGGAGCAAAAGGAAGGGATAAGATCAAGCAAGCTAGAGGACAAAAGGTAGTACGGTGGGGACCACTCAGCAGAGGACGCCCAGCACCAGCATCACCAGCCGTTTGCTCTGCAGCACCAGCCGTCTGCTCTGCTCCACCAGCCTGCTCCAGCTGCCTGCTAAAAGCAAATGTGTCTCCCACCAACATCGGTACCAGATTGCTTGTAAAGGAAGGATTGATGGACAACTGTCCCACATGAAGGATTTGATTTGGGCCTAACCTTATTTTCCTCAAGAGATCCACGATCCAAGAAAGGAGGAACCACCACTTCCACTCATCACTATTTAAAGAGAGCTTGTGCATTGAAAGCGAGAGACAAGAAATTTCACACACAACAATATTTTATTTTCAGTGTTTTTAGTATTCTCATTTCTAGAGTTTAAGTATTAGTAGAGAGTATTCTTTTTCTCTCCAGACCTGTACACTCTGCTGAGAACTGTCGTGACTGAAGAGAGCTATTGCTGTTTATCCAACGCAAGAGATCTCCAAGTTATTAGTAGGTTGCATTTCTTTACTACACCTTGTAAGAAGATGTTCCCTCCTAATTTCATTCCAGTAGTTTATACTCAGCTCACTATGAGCTAAATCTTTGTTTGATGAGACTAATGAAGTTAGTATAAAAGTGTTTTTTACGTTAATATGATGTGTTGGCTAGTGTCTTATTTTGTTATGTGTTTTTATGCTATAAACTTGGTTCTTAGAGTGATCAACTAGGAAAAAAGTACAAGCTTGTTGTTGAGAGAGATCCAATAAATAAGTGGATTTCATAACAAAAGTGGTTAATAAAGTAGGATAGAGATATTCACTTAATTCAACTTGCTTAGAAATAAGAAGTTGAGACCACAAAGACTTATCAGAATTAAAACCAGACGTATTTTAGGGTTACAAGTGAGACTTAGAGATTTGTTCCCTTGCCCTAGTTATACATGTTTTTGATGTTGTAGAGATACACCCCTAGATCACGTTCTGACCTTTTGAGGCACGACACTTCACATCATAAAGACATTTCAAGCATTATATACTAATGGATTTAGCTCATCAACTATTCTCTCTGATATTTTTAACTCCTTTTAGTTTTAAGTTATTTTAGTTGTTTGTGTGTGCTCTTGTTCCTTATTCTCATATTTCTGTTACCTTGCTCATACTTTTCTTAAATAAAGAAAGTTAATATTAGTAGTTCAAATACTTTACACTTCCCTGTGGGTTCGACCTTTATTTTATCACTTACTACATTACCAAGCATGTATACTTGCATGTGACACCTTTTCTCTATTATTCAAAAGAAACATATTATAAAATAATTAGAGTAGAGTTGATTAGGTAAAAAGTAGGCAAACACCAGGCAAAAATTAGAGGCATAATCAAAAAAATCATCCCGGTGGATTGGAAATCTCAAAGTACAATCCAGGCAAAAGTTAGGGATAATGGCAAGTAACTACGTTCAACAGGGGCAAATCCCCTAGTAGCAGTCCTGTCATCCATCAGAAAACTCCAGTTTAGGTCATCTTCGACAGAAGCTCGGGATGTCCCGAATTCAAAGTTGGTAGAAGGATAGTGGTCGTTATGTTTCAATGTAGCCCTTTTCCCTTAAATTACCATTTTCAAATTTTGTAAATACTCCATGGGATCACGCGTTTGGCTAATTTCCATCCTATCAATACAATTTGAGCCCTTGTGCTTTTGTTTGCAATTCTTATTTGTTTTAGCTTTACAGGACGACATTTTAACATGATCAACGGTTCTTGAAATAAAACAAAAATGAATTTACTTGTAAAAAATTTCTGCTTTTAATAAAGATGGCAAATTCTTTTGACTGTTGAACATCGAAAGAATATCGATTGCTTCTCCCAAAGGCGGTTAAGCTTCAAAGTGCAGAATCAAAGTGCTCCTTCTAAACCAGTGCACCTGAAGGAAGGATCAGCTGTGTTAGAGACCATGTTTCATCTGACACCCTCGGCCGAGTTCTCATCTCCTAAGCCCGACCAATGGTTGTTCCCCGCGGGAACTACTTTCTCCTAAGCAAGGTAGAGTTGCTATCTTGAACCAACAGTACTTCTTCGTTCCAGCAGTGGCTGAGTATCCAGTCGTGTTCATCCGTCAGTTTGTATGTCGTGTCAGTTGTGTCAGCATAAACATACATACATCATGCATTATTGATTTACATTCATATTTATATTGCATCACTATCACTCTAGTCGGTCTTATCCCCTAGTGATAAAAGTCCTCTCAATCGAGTTGTCAATTCTTTCCTCATCAAGAAATCTCGCGTCTGAGCAACCTCTCCTCCAGTTTATTTTTGGATTGGAGTTGGCCCTTAACCCCTTTGATAACTTAAACCTCTGAAAGACCAGAGAAAACGTTCGACAAATGTCACTCTTCGCCATTAAAGATGATATCGTTGCTTTCCCGTATTACGGAAAATCCCCAAAGAAAGCCTCACAACTAAAGACTTTCAGCAACACATTGATTTTTCTCTCCGGAGATTCGATGTTAATGAAGTCATCAGCATCTCAAAATTGGATCACATCATATGGCGTTTCTCTGAGAAGATCTCTGAGAAAAGTATGATGTAATATCTCTAAGCGAAGGCAGTCTCTCAACAGTCTCGTTTCCCCCGATAGAGTCAACAAATGGCATCTCCAACAGAGAAGTTTGTACCCCTCTACAATTCAGACAGATGGGTTCCCCAGCAAGTCTGACATCAAAAGTTTTTCCCATCAAATGGCATCTCCCCAGGAAAATTCGGCGAGAAGTTTGAGGAAAACCGCTACGAATAGCGTTCCTTGTCAAGAAAGTATATTGACAAAAGAAACTGAGACCAGTTCCTTGGTAGGAAACCAGGATTGAGGGGAAGTTTATTTCAGCAACTGAGACCAGTTCCTTGGTAGGAAACCAGGATCGAGGGGAAGTCTATTTCAGAAACTGAGACCAATTCCTTGGTAGAAAACCAGGATCGAGGGGAAGTTTATTTCAAAAACTGAGACCAGTTCCCTGGCTGAAGACCAGGATCAAGGGGAAGTTTTTACCTTTTCTAAGCATTATTGCTTAGCAAAAGAAGATGAATGTGTAAACTACCATTCATGACCACCATCAAAATTTCGGGTATTTCGATATTTAATCCTCTTGTACCTCGAATGCCCGAATAGCTTCGCCATTCACACCTTCGGGTCCAAGAAGATTAAATATAGGTATCTATCATACCCCAAATTTTGACCACTAAGATTTCCCATAATTGTGCAAATCATCACCACAATATGGGTAATCCATCATGCCTCATTAGTCTCCCCAAAGATGGGTGAGCATCTACTACAATCAAGCTTAGGATTTCAAGCCCCCTCAGAGCTCTTAGACAAAGGATCAATCAAGGAATGACATGATATTCAACTTGTATAACCTCTCAAACATCCACAAGGGATTAAGAGGACTCCCACATCAAGGATTAAGCACAAGGTTGCAACATTCTAAGTGGATCAAGCCTCAAAATCGACAATGTCACCAAATTAGGGTTTTGGTCGACCAGGGCCTCCAGATGGAAATTTTCCTCTGGGCATGAGCCAATGCTTCAAAGCATAACGTATGATGCTCCAAGGGACATCATAGACCCAATCATCAAGTCAATTTAACCTCAGGGGATGCATTCACAAAAAAATCAGGAATTAGGGTTTCTTGACCTAATTCACCCCTAAGTTAACTTTTGGGACAAAGCATGAACCAAGACCTAAAGACATGATTTGAGGGCCTCCAATAAACCACATTGATCCATTTGCAACAATGGATTGATCCAAGAAGCTTGAGCAACAAATTTCAAGTTCATCAGAACCACAATTAGGGTTTCGCGGGAAAAGTCAACTGTATCTTTGACTTTTGACCCAGGCATGCTCCCAAACCCTAGGACATGATTCAATACGCCCTATAACACCTATGAAATCAATCCTTCAAGTTTGATTTAGGTCAAGGACTTGATTTCATAGAGGATCGCACAGTTTGGAATTCATTTGATAAAAAGTCAACTGTGCACAAAAGTCAACTTTGACTTTTTGAGATTTTTCATAATTATGGTTCCTTAACCCTAAAATGATGTTAATGTGTGATTGGAATCATCATTCATTAAGAAAAATCAAGAAAAGTGGGATAACTTGTAAAAGGGGTAACCATAGAAACTTAGAAATTTTTCTAAGTCATGGAACAAAGTGGCTAGGGTACCAACTTTGGAGGATCATAACTCTTAAACCATAAGGCCATTTTTTCCATCCAAAGCTGGATTTGTAGCTCTCATGGCACTCTACAAAAGCTTCAAACATAACTCATTCCAATTCCTCATGGATTTTGAGTTATGGAATGATCAAAATCACAAAAAGTGAAAATGTCACTTTTTTCCAACACTTAGTGAAAATTTCACTAAGTCAGAATCTGCCTTCACTTTTCTTCCAAATGTAGGGGCATTTTTCACTTGGATCCAAAAAGTATCAAAACCAATTATGATCAAACAGTTGTTGTATCATATGAGGGCTTTCCAAAATGGCCAAGAACTCCATCAAAGTCCACTTAAGCCATGAGATATGACAATGCCAATATGCCTTGCTGCAAACTGTCATGGCAAGGCAGATTTTGGAGTTTTGCTCGATTTGCTCAAATTTTGAAAAGGGAAAACAATTTTATCCATCTGAACACCTCAAGGGTGTCCAAGGAGGAACCAACTCTGATCCCAAGCCTCCCAAGTCTTTGGAACCAAAAATAGCATGCCAAACCTAGAAATGCCTAAAAGAGGGACAAGACTCCAATTTTGGATTGGAGAATTTAATGGATGCACCAAGGTGGCATGGACTGAGCCATTTCCAACTGAATTCAGTCAAGACTTATCCAAGACCAAGGGGACCAGCAGCCTGTGCCCTAACCTCTAGTCAATGGCTAGAGGAGACTTGGATTCTCATTGCTCAACATTGGCCAAACCTCTACTGCAATTTCCATTCACTATTGCAGCCAAAACAAACTTTCTCTACTATAAATAGAGCTTAATTGTGTTCAGTTTGAGTACACCAAAGCACTACAACACTTGCTTTCCTCAAAATCTCTTTCTCTAGACAAAAATACCTTCTTTAGCAAGGTAACTCTGAGTTTTTGAGTTAGAGAGCAATTCCACCACAACTTATGATCCAAACACATCCAATATATCATATCTAAGTTGTCCAAACTCTCACAAGTGACCTTTAACACCAAAATAACAAAGTCACCTCTTTTGGCCACTTTTGCCCCTTTTGCAAGAAAGAGCTCAAACTTGTTCCTGAGGTTTCCAACTGATTCCAACCATCCTAAAAGCTTCTAAGAGATTATTTGAGGTTGTTTAAAGCATCAAATCATTTCTAGAACAAGTGGCTTGGTAGATTGCACAAAAGCTCCAAAAAGAAGTAAGCATCACAACTTGGATTCTTTGAATCATGATTTCTTTTGATGTCCACTGATCACGCGTCTCTTATACATGTTATATGTGTTGTGTTTGCACCAATTTATCATGTAATTCATGCTTGTACCAAGAGATGGCATAGAAAATGCAAATCATGGCCTATTTCAAAACCACTATCGGGTTTTTCAATAGGAGCATGATTTGAAAAAAATACCACCACCATTGGATTCCTTGTGAAATTCTAGCCAGGATAGACCTAAATTTTGTCCCAATCCATGGAGAAATGAGAAAGTTATGGCCTTCACGTTTTCAACCAAAATCTTGCCTTGCCTTGCCTTGGGCCAGGCCAAAAACAAGGCAAGCCTTGTATATTTGTGGTTGTGTTTCAATCAACGGATGTATCACCACCCCAGTGGTATGGCGCACGCCCTATACACAAGAGGTCTGGGGTTCGAATCCCCCTCGCCCCAGATCCTCGTTTTGCTATTTTCTCCACTTTTTTATTGTTTTTCTTATTATTTTTAATGATTTGAAAAATTAATAACTCCCTCAATTTTAATTATTTTTTATTGGTTCTTTTTGCAAAAAATCACAAAAATGTTGAAATATTATATTCCACAAAAAAATTAAATTTATATTAGTTATTTAATATAATTAGTATTTTTGTGAATAAATTCAGTTTTATTTGTTTAAAAGTGAATATTTACTTTGAAAATCAAAACAAAATGAGTTTTAATTTATCTTGTGATTAAAACCTCATTTTTCAAACCCTCAACAAAAATCACAAGTGGTTTATTCAAACTTATTTGGTATTTTTATCATTTTATTTGATTTTCTTTAAATATTTACTTTTAAAAGAAAATAAATTTAGGGTTTCCTTTATTTTCACTCAAACAAAACTTTAAAAACCATTGGGCCTCTAATAGAGTGTAAGACCCAATATTTTGTAAATACAAACAATTTTGGGCCTCAAATGTTGTATAAGTCCCGTTGTATTTCAAAAGTTCGGCGCGACCATCGCCTGTTTAAAACAAATCATCTGGGCCTCTCCTCGAGCTATAAGACCCATTCAAAATCATTGGGCCTCTAATAGAGTGTAAGACCCAATCCCCTTTTAACCAAAACAATTTTGGGCCTCAGATATTGTATAAGTCCCTCTGCATTAAAAGAAAATCTCGGCGCGATCGCCAGTTCAAAAATCAAACCCTTGGGCCTACCCTCGTGTTATAAGCCTCATTATTTAAAAACCAATGGGCATCTAGTAGAGTGTAAGACCCAACCCATTTTGAAAACCAAAATAATTTGGGCCTCACTTATTGTATAAGTCCCGACACCATCAAAAAGTTCGGCGCGATCGACGCCTTTTAAAAGAAAACCCTGGGCCTCTCCTTGAGCTGTAAGCCCCACCACTTGTACAAAAATAAATCTTTGGGCCTCTTAAGAGAGTGTAAGACCCATCCCTTTGTACAGAAAACCTTTTTTGGGCCTCAGTCACTTGTATAAGTCCCACTGTACAATTTCAAACAACAGTGCAATCACTGATAAAACCTTGGGCCTCTCCTTGAGCTGTAAGCCCCAACAATCTTTTCAAAGCATTTTCTCCTTTGATTTTGAATATAATATTGTTATCAAAACTTTCTTTGTTGAACAAACTAACCAAACAGCATGGAAGCTCTACAATCGAGTAAGTGTTTACCCGGTTTCTTTACCCGCTTATATATATATATATAACTGTATTGTGGGGCTGCTCACTGTAAGTCTTCTTTCACAAACTTTTATATACTTGCTATATATCCAATGTGTAATACTAGTATAGCTATTTAGAGTTTTTCCCCGCAACTACGTCTAGCACTAGGTAAAGCCCTGTTGGTCACTCTTAAATACAAACAACACTAGATCCCCATAGGATTACCAGACACAGTCTTCCCTCCTCTTGGGGTTAAACAATATGGAGACATGAAAGGCAGCATTCTCGGTGAACCCTTTCTCAGACTGTCACCCTTAGAAATCGTCAAAGAAACTCTACTCCCCAGAGATGATCTTTTCTCCTTGAATGGCATCTCTTGAGTTTCTTCCAAATTCTCGGACTTTCCTGGCTTGATCTATTCTCGGTGAATGGCATGTCTTGAACTTCTCGGGGTTTGGGGACCCATAGGCTTCTTAAAAGCATCCCCGCCTCCTCTTGGACGTTGTACAAGGACCCTTCGGCTTCTTAAAAGCTCTCATGCCTTCTCTTGGGCTTAGTACAAGGACCCAGAGACCTCTACAGGTATAGGAACAGAACCTAGTCATCAATTTGCTAGAGCTGTCTTTCTGAGTCAAGTGTCAGACCGGTTAATGGGCTGACCTTCATCCCTTAACATACCAGCCTTCTCTTGGGCATTATGTAAAAATCATTCGCTACCTGAGAATAAATTTCTCAAAACACCAGTAGACTTGGACAGTCTCAATACCCTTTGGATTTCCCATTTCCTTAAAGAACAGGAAATAACCCTGATCCTCCGATCAATCCCTGAGCACAACATTACCCATATAAGAACTGATTTTCTCTTTTATCCAACATACTGGACCTGTCACTCAACCGAAACAGTTACTAGCACCAAATGCCTCCTCTTGGGATTTGTACAATAATTCTCCCCACACTCTCTTGTTGAGTATAAAAGACTCTCTTGTTGAGTCAATTCACTTTTAGCCTCCATCTCGGGCTTCATACGAGATACAAAACACTCTCTTGTTAAGTATAAAAGACTCTCTTGTTGAGTCAACCACACTTTTAGCCTCCATCTCGGGCTTCGTACGAGATAAAAAAACACTCTCTTGTTGAGTATAAAAGACTCTCTGATTGAGTCAAACATTTTCAGCCTCCATCTCAGGCTTCGTACGAGGTACAAAGACTCTCTTGTTGAGTCAAACCTTTTAGCCTCTATCTCGGGCTTCGTACGAGATACAAAAGCACTCTCTTGTTGAGTCAACCCTTTTTACCTCTCTCTCGGGCTTTGTACGAGACACATAAAAACACCCTCTTGTTGGGTCAATAGCCTCCTCTTAGGCTTTGTATAAGGAAACCCCGGTCGATTCAATCAATCTTTTAGCATCAAAAGCTGTGTCTCGCTCACGGTACACAAACATCAACAACTCCTTTTCCTTCATCTAATTGCTGTAAGCGGCAACCCTCTGGATTACTTACATCCACGCCACTGTCCCTCTTTTAGCATGAGAAATTCCTAAGGAAAGATAACATTGCTCTACGCTGAGTTAAAGTCTTCTCCTTCAGGTTAAAAATCCCCTATAAAGGAAATTATGGCATTGTTGGATTCACATATCCCAATTAAAGTAATTCTCCTTTATAATCAGTCACCCAACAGTTGTGACAAACAGACCAAATATCCCCCTTTAGAGATGACAAATTCTCTCTAAAGTCAAAACCCTTTAGCTTCACATCTTGGGCTTCGAACAAGATACAAATAGACCCTTCAGCTTCACATCTTGGGCTTTGAAAAAGATACAAATCACCTTCAGCTTCACGTCTTGGGCTTTGAACAAGACACCAAAACAACCTTTTTTTCCTCCCATAGAATAGGAGGAACTACGATCGCTCTGTTTTCCCTGTTTCGTTAAACGGGAATACGTAGGCATAAGATTGAAAAATCTTAGCGAGCACACTAATTAAAAACCCAAAATTCCGTACCTTCATACATCAATCGAAAAGCATCAGTCCTAACTCCTACCAATGGCATAGTCCCATCATTTCATTCTTAGCAAAATAAGCAGAGAGAGGCCCACAATCTAAACCGCATCTGTAAACCAACAGTCATCAGTTTAAACTCAGTATGCAAGCAGGTTTAATTAGAGACATCTATTTCCCTTCCTTCATCAGCTTCAATAGGATAAAAAATGAATTGACCTGTAGTACCCCAGAACGACAGTGCTTAAGAACCACGTCCAAAATCGCTCACTACATACATGAACACTTAAGCAATACAACAAGCAAACAACAATTGCCGATGAACATGCGTAGTAAGGAAAATCAAACATATCGATTGCAAGCATCAAGAATAAGTAACAAAGGTTATGCTAACAATTCAAGAATGAGTAGGATCAACAAAGTTGCACAACTTAATCGTTCACCAAAACATCATGCATAAGCGAAATCGGACACAAGCAACGATCATGCATCACAAGTCTAGCAAGTTAAGCTTTAATCAACAATCAACATGATTCAAATGTGTGTGTAACGTGTTCATCGCATCAAGAAGGCAACAACATAATCATGGATATTCATCAACAAAAACCAAAAGTCGTGTGTCAAAGAATCACATTCAAACCCTCACGTGAGGTAAAACAGCTCAAGAATAATCCACAAATCCACATCATATTAGTCCATGAAGTTTAGAGATGTTAAGGAACCCAAACAAGCAAGAAAAAGCATGAAAAACACATTTTGTCCCAGTGTTAATCGGTTAACCATATATGGTTAACCGGTTAACCTTTGAAAAATAGCCAAAAAACACGCAAATATGACTAGTTAACAGGTTAACCATATTTGGTTAACACGTTAACACTGTAAAAAACAGCAACATAAAATTCAGCAAAAAATCATTTTTTCAGCAACTTAATCACTTAATCCCCACATGTTAGAGCATGGAATTGATCACGAAAATTATACCAAATCACCACAATCAAACATCAATTGGATCCTACTAACACCAAGATCAATGATCAAAACAATCAATGGATCAAAAATCACCAATAACCAATAGATCTACATTGTAACATGCAAGATTAAGCAAAATCCAAACTAGATCTTGAAATTACTAACCAACAATGATGAGAATTGCTTTGGTAAGAGTTGTTAAGTTGCAATTAACAGATTCAAGCAAGAAATTCAAGGATCTATGAAGCTCTAGCAAGAAAACTTGAAGATCCAAGCAATAATTCACCAATAAGCAAAAGCTCTTCCAAAAGTGATTCCAACCACTTGATTCAAGATCCAAATAAGCTATAAAACCAGAATTGAACCGAGGATGATGATGTAATGGAGGTTTAGCTCAAGAATTCACAAATTGCAATGTATAATTTGTGAAGCTTTTGGCTATGGAGTTTTTGTGAGGGTTTTGGAATGAGAGAAAAGTTGAGAGAATTGAAGTGAGATGTGTAGAAAATTCAGAAAATGAATGAGCGTCCTCAGAGGTTTGGAGCAAAATGGTTTAAATAATCCCTAGGTTAGGAGTTAAAATGTGGTTTAGAGTGTGGGTTAGTAAGAGAAATGGAAATTAGGAGTGGAGCTAGGAATGGAAATGTTTGAATTTTTGGATGGAAATAATTTATGGAACTGAATTAAAATGAAGCCATTCTAGATCCTTCTCATAATGCACATGGATAACACATGATTACTTTTAGATCAAAATTCTGCAGTGCTAAAAATTGAAGCATTTAGGCAAAATACGCACTGGTTAACCGGTTAACCAAATTTGCCTTGCAAATGGTTAACTGGTTAACGCCTTCAAAAATTCAAATTTAGCGCCAAAAGGAGGGAAGCTTGGAAAAATGACTTTTGCCGCCTGATCTGAGCATAGTTTTGCCTCTGAAACTTGCCATTTGATATTGCCACTAAACCGTGCCTAAAATATGCAGTGAACTACTTTCCACACTCGAAATATCCTGCTGAAAAATATTGTCCGGTGCCGAATTGCTGAGCAAAAATAATTGTCGGAGCTTCTGATAATCAAATAATCTAGTGAGTAAAATAAATGCTCGAAAAGACTTTGAAAGCTATCTGTCTAGATCTGCATACTACTGGAATATCCTCTGACTGGAGGAAATGCTGAGGTGTGAGAAATACCTTGATCCCATGTTCAAGTGAACCATGCAAATGCAGAAATGACGATGCAAATTAAATGAAGCATATGCCAGAAAGGTAAAAACAGGAGGGCAATTTTTGGGGTGCTACATATGGCACACCCTTGATTGTCCTTAGAGCAGATATCACACTGATGATAGTTGTGAGATGGTACATGGTTGTACCCGCTCTGCTTGCAATGCATTTTTACCAGGTTGGTTCCTAGTAAGAGCATATTGTAAATTTGATAACTGCGGCTAGATTCCTCCTCTGTTAAATTCACTGACGTCTTCTCATGTTGTGGTAACTAGTTTGTCTGAGCCTTCGAATTAGTATCTTTGAAAGATAAGATCCCGTTCCTGACAAGCTTCTATACATCAGACTTGAAGCTGAGACAATTCTCAATGTTGTGTCCCATTCCTCCTTGATGGTAAGGGCAAGTTTGATCTTCTTTGAACCAAAAAGGTGGATTTTCTGGTACTGTAAGAGGAGTCCTGGTTTGAACATGCCCCTTGGCCAGTAGAAGTGGAAATAATTCTACGTACAACATCGGTATAGGGTCGAACCCTGATGCTCGTGTAGTATGATTGTTGTTGTTGTACTGTGGACGAGCCTGTTAAAATGGTTGTTGCGGCCTTTGCTGATACTGTTATTAATTTGGTTGGTTCTAAGCAACCTGAGGTATATAAGTCGGAGCTGGTACTGGGTTGATAGAGGGAGTTACCGCTGCTACTGGTTGATACCTTTGCTTTTGTTTTCCTAGAGAGATATTATTGATATCTTGCTCTTTCTTCTTTTGGAAAGCACTACTGTACCTTTTAGTACTGCTAGATGGCTCTGCATCTTTGACCAATCGTCCTTCTCAAACTGCCTCTTTAAGGCGTACCCCCATGTTCACCATTTCAGTGAAGTCACTGGGCACATTGGCAACCATTCGGTCGTAATAGAACGAGCTTAAGGTTTTCAAAAAGATCTTGGTCATCTCCTTTTCCTCAAGAGGGGGACAGATCTGAGCGGTAATTTCACGCCATCTCTGAGCATATTCTTTAAAAGTTTCTTTGTCCTTTTGTGACATTGCCATGAGTTGATCCTTATCCGGTGCAATGTCCAAATTGTATTAATACTAATGAACAAAAGCTGCCCCGAGATCTATGAAAGTAATGATCTTGGTGCGGTTTAAACCTATGTACCATTTGAGTGCGGCATCGGTTAAACTGTCTTGGAAGTAATGGATCATTAGCTATGGATTTTCTATTTGAGTAGACATTTTTGAGCGTACATCACCAGATGACTTTGAGAGCAAGAGTTTCCTTTGTATTTTTCAAAGTTGGGCACCTTGAATTTGTGCGGTATCTTTACAATAGGGACCAGACAGAGGTCAGCGGCGTCTTTTTCGAATAAGTCTTGACCGCGGATGGCATGCAGTTCCTTCTGTATTTCCAAGAATTGTTCCTGGAACTCATTCATCCTGTCGTACATGTCTTCGTTTCCACCAGAAATTGCTTGCGGAATCTGTCCTTCCGGGACAGTGTGTACCACTGGTTGTGGTATGAACATTATAGCGGTGACTGTAACGACCCAGTTTTTGTGTGCGTTTTATTTAATCGAGTTGTTTGATTATTTTATTTTATTTTCGACTTTTATTTGAAAATATGTTATTTTTCAATGTTGTGATATTTTATCGGGTTTTGGGAACGTTTGCGAGATATTTGAGTGTGGGGGTATTTTAGTCATTTTATGATATTTTTCATTAAGTAAGAAAATAGAAAATAGAAAGAGAGAAAAATAGAGAGAAAGAAAAGGGAAAGAAAGAAAAAGAGGAGAAAAGAGAAGAAGAAGAAGAGAAATAGTAAGAAAAACTTGGAAAATCAAAGAAATCAACTCCTAGAATCGATTTAATCGGGTAAGGGTGTGAAACTCAATTATTGTATGATTGTGTATGAGTATGTATGTGTATTTGTGGTTGTTATTGGATTGATTTGGAGAAATTTAGAAAAACCCATTTTTTGTAAAATTGATTAGAAATCGATTAAATGTGTTGGAAATGATGTTGTTAGTGTTCATTATTGTTAATACATGACAGATACATGTTATTATGCATTGTATTGGTAATTTTTCTGGGGGTAGGTGAAAATTGGAGGAGTTTGGGTGAGAAAACGCATAACTTGGTTCTGCATAATTTTTTCTGGTTTTTCCAGGTCATACGCGTATGGGGCATGTTCATACGCGTATGGACCATGGCAGTACGCGTAACATGGGCGAGCCATGGACCATTACGCGTATGGTTCTTCAATTTTCTCGGCCATCTACCCATTTGCGTATGATACGCGTAGCATTTCAGGGCAATACGCGTATGGTGTTGGGCACTACGCGTATTAGAATTAAAATGGGAATTTTGGGGAGAAATGGTCTCTGCCCATACGCGTATGGCCTTGGGCAATACGCGTATGGCATGGCGAGGAATTTGGGCAATACGCGTATGGCTCAGGGCAATACGTGTATGGCCAGGAGAATGGTAAAATGGGACTTTTCAAAATATCGTTTTCATTTTTCTTTCGTAACTTGTGTTCCGTTTATCCGATTTTTACATTCTTCGTATTGTTGGAAAGCTATTGAGCTGTACTTTCTTATTATGATGGTTTGGAAATTATTAGCCGATTTAATTATGTCGGGAATTGGGGATAGTGTCGTTTTGTCGACTTTTGTCGTTGCAGTGATGCGTAATTGACGTGTATCATGCAAGGGTTGTTGTATGACGTAAATGTATGTGTTTAGATGGTGTTGTGATGATTTGTGGCCGTATGGAAATTAAATGCATTGTTTTGGGTGCAAAGTGTGATTTTGTCGATGTAGATGAATGTATTTATGTGTGCATATAAAATGTCATGAGTCATTGTATGTCAAGCATCATGATATGCATTGCTGAGACGTCCTGAGTGACGGTTTGGATTCCAGAGGGAATTCGCTATAACGTCGTGTGCCCGTGTAGGGTGTGAGCGATGATTATAGAAAATCGTGTGCCCATGTGGGGTGTGAGCGATAGGGTCGTGTGCCTTATACAAAGAGGTGTGAGCGATCCATAAACGTCGTATGCCTTATACAAAGAGGTGTGAGCGGCGGGGAACATCGTATGCCTGACGGGGAGTTACACTAAGTAACGAGCGATGGTTCCAGCAGAGTTCCTGAGTGAACTAGTGATGAGAAACATTGGAAGTCGGTACCGCATGTGCATATGCATAGAGTCGTTGTGTCGGTCTCTTGCATTTGCATAAATCATTAATGGTTGATTATGTGTGGATTTGTGGATAAATTGATATATGGTTATGTGTTGGAGATGGAAATATGACTTATTCCTTGTATTTCCTTGTGTTTGAATTATGGCGTGAGTTGTGGTGAGAATCGTGTATATGTGTGTTTTGGTGTTATATATAATTGTATGCAATTATATTATGGTTATTTTTCTCACCCTTCTGCTGTTTTATAATGCTCTATGAGGCATTGCAGATTAGAGTTGCTGGAGGTATTTTGTGAAGCTTTGCGTCTTCATTCTCTTGTCGGTCGGCTCTGATATGTGACACCGGGTAGTTAGGGAGGCCGTTTGTGATTATCTGTATTATGTATATATATCTTTTGGCTTGTGCATGTATAACTTGATGTATGACAAACTTTTCATGTGATATATATATATATATATATATATATATATATATATATGTGTGTGTTATTCAGTTTTAGATTTTCCGCTTTTATTCTAAAATCTGAAATGTGGGTGTAAGAAACTGAGTTCCTCTGTTGATTGCTACCCCACTGTTGCATATCTTTATGAGCAGGTGTTGTATGAATTGTTTCAATATAATATGATTTCCCCCGTCTATGCCATGATGATTTAAATATACTCTGACAAAATTTTGAATTTCTTTTACTGCTTTAATTACTTGGGGGTATAGATTGGGGGTGTTACATTAAGTGGTATCAGAGCCAGTTTGTGTCAGTCCGTGTCAGTTGTGTCAGTCCTTGTTGGTCGTTGTGGTTGGATGAGTTGTTTGTTTAACCATAGTTTCTGTTATTAGAAATGAACAGAATATGGCTGGTAGGAACGATGTTGCTTTGGGTGCTGCTATGCAAGATATGGCTCGTGCTGTGCAGGGTGCACCTTATGTTGCTGGTAATGATGAGTTCAGGATGAACAAACCGCCTGTCTTCAAAGGAAGATACGATCCTGATGGTGCACAGATTTGGCTGAAAGAGATTGAAAGGATTTTCTGAGTGATGGATTGTGCGGAGGATCAGAAGGTGAGACTGGGTACTCACATGTTATTGGAAGAAGCTGATGACTGGTAGGTTAGTACTCGTCGTGTGTTGGAAGCTGCAGAGGAGGAGGTTACTTGGGCTGTGTTTAGTATGGAGTTTCTGAGGAGGTATTTTCCTGAAGATGTAAGAGGAAAGAAGGAGATTGAGTTCTTGGAACTGAAACAAGGTAATATGTCTGTTGTTGATTATACTGCTAAGTTTGTGGAACTTGTACAGTTTTATCCTCATTATGCTGAAGAAACTGCGGAATTTTCCAAGTGTCTTAATTTTGAAAATGGCTTGCGTCCTGAAATAAAGAAGGCAATTGGTTATCAAAGGATTCGGAGGTTCTCTGATTTGGTAGATTGTTGTAGGATTTATGAAGAAGACAGTAAGGCTCGTTCTACTCATTACAAGAGTGTGAGCGAGAGGAAAGGGAAACAACAGTTCTATGGTGGTCCGTATGTGACACCAGCTAATAAAGGTAAACAAAGAGGGAATTTTGAGAAAAGGTCAAGTGGAGGAGGGATGTCTGGTCCTATGAGATGTTATAGATGTGGTGAAGTGGGGTATCGTCAGTTTGAGTGCAGGAAAGATTTTAGAAAATGTTCTAACTGTGGAGGTATAAGACACATTGTTGCTGATTGTAAGAGGAACGTGGTGAAGTGTTTTAATTATGGTGAGCTGGGACATGTTAGTACAAAGTGTCAGAAACCGAAGCAAGCTCCAGCTAGTGGGAAGGTATTTTCTTTGGCAGGAACTCAGACTTCGAGTGTAGATCGTCTGATCAGAGGTACTTGTTTTATTAATAGTACGCCTTTAGTTGCTATTATTGATACTGGAGCGACTCATTCGTTTATTTTGTCTGAGTGCGCGAAGTGTTTGAGTCTTGTGTTGTCTTTGATGGGTGGTGAGATGGTTATTGATACTCCAACAATGGGGTCAGTATCTACTTCCTTGGTTTGTTGGAATTGTCCTTTGACCATTTATGGTAAAGACTTTGAGATGGATTTGGTGTGTTTACCGTTGGAGGGTTTAGATGTGGTTCTTGGAATGAACTGGTTGCAATTCAATCGAGTTCATATTGATTGTTATCATAAGCTGGTAAGGTTTCCTTCTCTTGAGGAAGACGAAGACTCGAGTTTCTTATCTACCAAAGAGTTGAAGAAACTTTTGGCGGAGGAAGCTCAGTTGTTTGGGTTGTTTGCATCTTTAACTGTGGATAGTCAAGTTTCACTTGATGTGTTTCCTGTTGTGTGTGAATTTCCGGAAGTGTTTCCTGAGGATATTTCAGACTTGCCGCCAGAGAGAGAGGTGGAGTTTTCTATAGATCTAGTTCCTGGTACTAGACCTGTTTCTATGGCACCTTATCGTATGTCGGCGTCTGAGTTGGTGGAGTTAAAGAAACAGTTGAATGAGTTGTTGGAGAAGAGGTTTTTGAGACCAAGTGTGTCGCCTTGGGGTGCTCCAGTTTTATTGGTGAAAAAGAAGGATGGAAGTATGCGATTATGTATTGATTATCACCAGTTGAATAAGGTGACGATTAAGAATAAGTATCCTCTTCCAAGGATTGATGATCTGATGGATCAGTTGGTTGGTGCTTGTGTGTTCAGTAAGATTGATTTGAGATCCGGGTATCATCAGATAAGGGTGAAAGAGGAAGATATTCAGAAGATGGCTTTTAGGACACGATACGGTCATTATGAATATTTTGTGATGCCGTTCGGGGTTTCTAATGCATCAGGTGTGTTCATGGAATACATGAATCGTATTTTTCACGAGCATCTGGATCATTTTGTGGTGGTGTTTATTGATGATATCTTAATTTATTCTAAGTCTCGGGAGGAGCATGCAGAATATTTGCGTATTGTTTTGCAGGTTTTGAAGGAAAGGAAGCTTTTTTCCAAATTGTCCAAGTGTGAATTCTGGTTGTCGGAGGTGAGTTTTCTTGGACACGTAATTTCAGGTAATGGTATTGCTGTGGATCCATCTAAAGTAGAAGCAGTTCTACAATGGGAGGCTCCGAGATCTGTTACTGAAATTCGAAGCTTTTTGGGTTTGGCTGGTTATTATCGAAGGTTTATTGAAGGTTTTTCTAAGCTAGCACTTCCTTTGACCCAGTTGACTTGTAAAGGGCAAGCGTTCATTTGGGATATTCGGTGCGAGGAAAGTTTTAATGAGCTGAAGAGAAGATTGACGACAACTCCAATCTTGATTTTGCCGAATCCTAATGAACCATTTGTGGTTTACTGTGATGCGTCTTTGATTGGTCTAGGTGGTGTGCTGATGCAAGACGGTAAGGTTGTGGCGTATGCTTCAAGGCAGTTAAGAGTTCACGAGAAAAATTATCCTACTCATGATCTTGAATTAGCGACTGTGGTTTTTGTGTTGAAGATTTGGAGGCATTATCTCTACGGTGCAAGGTTTGAAGTCTTTAGTGATCATAAAAGTTGGAAATATTTGTTTGATTAGAAAGAACTAAATATGAGGCAACGTAGATGGTTGGAATTCTTGAAGGACTACGACTTTGGCTTAAATTACCATCCTGGTAAAGCTAATGTGGTAGCCGATGGATTGAGCCAAAAATTGTTACATATGTCCGCTTTGATGGTTAAGGAGTGGGAACTTTTTGGAATCGTTTAGAGACTTGAGTTTGGTATATGAAGTGACGTCGGAAAGCGTGAGGCTTGGAATGCTAACAATTACTAATGATTTTCTGACGACTGTTTGTGAGAAACAGAAGCTGGATGTGAAACTTGTGGATTTGATGTTGGTTGGAGGAAAAGATGCGAATAGTGATTTTCAAGTGGATATTAATGGTGTTTTGAGATTCCGAGGTAGAATTTGTATTCCTGATGATGCGGAGTTGAAAAAGATGATTTCAGAGGAAGGACACCGGAGTAATTTAAGTATACATCCGAGAGCGAATAAGATGTATCAGGATTTGAAGAAGATTTTCTGGTGGTCTGGATTGAAAAGAGATGTGGCTCAGTTTGTTTATGCATGTTTGACTTGTTAGAAATCGAAGGTGGAACTTCTGAGGCCTAGTGGTTTGTTGCAACCGTTGGATATTCCTGAGTGGAAATGGGATAGTATTTCGATGGATTTTGTAACGGGGTTACCGAATACTCAGCGAGGGCATAATGCTATTTGGGTGGTTGTTCATAGACTGACTAAATCGGCTCATTTTATTCCGATTGACATCAGTTTTTCTTTGGAGAGGTTAGCTGAGATTTACATCAGTGTGATTGTGAAATTGCATGGGATTCCATTGAGTATTATTTCTGATCGAGATCCTAGGTTTACCTCGATATTTTGGGAAAGTTTGCAGAAGGCGTTGGGTTCTAAATTGAGACTGAGTTCGGCTTATCATCCGCAGATGGATGGTCAGACGGAGAGAACGATTCAATCATTAGAAGATTTGTTGAGAGCTTATGTTCTTGAACTAGGTGGTGCGTGGGATAGTTATCTTGCATTGATTGAGTTTACGTATAATAACAGTTTCCATTCTAGTATTGGAATGGCACCGTTTGAAGAATTATATGGACGGAGATGTCGAACACCGTTGTGTTGGCACGAATCTGGTGAGAGAACGGTGGTTGGGCCAGAGTTGGTGCAGCAGACGACGGAGAAAGTGAAGTTTATTCGTGAGAAAATGAAAGCTTCTCAGAGTAAACAAAAGAGTTATCATGATCGGAGACGGAAGGATCTTGAGTTTCAAGAGGGCGGTCATGTATTTTTGAGGGTTACACCGGTGACGGGTGTGGGTCGTGCATTGAAATCGAAGAAACTTACTTCTCGGTTTATTGGTCCTTACCAGATATCTGCGAGAGTGGGTGATGTGGCTTATAGGGTGGCGTTGCCGCCGAATCTGTCGAATTTGCACGATGTGTTTCATGTTTCACAGCTTTGGAAGTATGTTCCAGATCCGTCGCATGTGATTCCGATGGATGAGGTTGAGGTAAGGGAGAACCTTACAGTTGAGGCATTATCGGTTGAGATTTTGGATCGCGAGGTGAAGCGGTTGAGGGGCAAGGATATTGCACTTGTGAAAGTGGCGTGGGGAGGCGCTGCTGAGGGCAATTTGACTTGGGAGTTGGAGAGTCAGATGCGGGAGTCGTATCCAGAGTTGTTCATCTCAGGTATATTTTTTAGGACGAAAATTTCTAAGTGGGGGAGAGTTGTAACGACCCAATTTTTGTGTACGTTTTATTTAATCGAGTCGTTTGATTATTTTATTATTATTTTATTTTATTTTTGACTTTTATTTGAAAATATGTTATTTTTCAATGTTGTGATATTTTATCGGGTTTTGGGAACGTTTGCGAGATATTTGAGTGTGGGGGTATTTTAGTCATTTTATGATATTTTTCATTAAGTAAGAAAATAGAAAATAGAAAGAGAGAAAAATAGAGAGAAAGAAAAGGGAAAGAAAGAAAAAGAGGAGAAAAGAGAAAAAGAAGAGAAATAGTAAGAAAAACTTGGAAAATCAAAGAAATCAACTCCTAGAATCGATTTAATCGGGTAAGGATGCGAAACTCAATTATTGTATGATTGTGCATGAGTATGTATGTGTATTTGTGGTTGTTATTGGATTGATTTGGAGAAATTTAGAAAAACCCATTTTTTGTAAAATTGATTAGAAATTGATTAAATGTGTTGGAACTGATGTTGTTAGTGTTCATTATTGTTGATACATGACAGATACATGTTGCTATGCATTGTATTAGTAATTTTCTGGGGGTAGGTGAAAATTGGAGGAGTTTGGGTGAGAAAATGCAGAACTTGGTTCTGCAGAATTTTTTCTGGTTTTTCCAGGTCATACGCGTATGGGGCATGTTCATACGCGTAGGGACCTTGGCAGTACGCGTAACATGGGCGAGCCATGGGCCATTACGCGTATGGTTCTTCAATTTTCTCGGCCATCTGCCCATTTGCATATGATACGCGTAGCATTTCAGGGCAATACGCGTATGGTGTTGGGCACTACGCGTATTGGAATTAAAATGGGAATTTTGGGGAGAAATGGTCTCTGCCCATATGCGTATGGCCTTGGGCAATACGCGTATGGCATGGCGAGGAATTTGGGCAATACGCGTATGGCTCAGGGCAATACGCGTATGGCCAGGAGAATGGTAAAATAGGACTTTTCAAAATATCGTTTTCGTTTTTCTTTCGTAACTTGTGTTCCGTTTATCCGATTTTTACATTCTTGTTATCGTTGGAAAGCTATTGAGCTGTACTTTCTTATTATGATGGTTTGGAAATTATTAGCCGATTTAATTATGTCAGGAATCGGGGATAGTGTCATTTTGTCGACTTTTGTCGTTGTAGTGATGCGTAATTGATGTGTATCATGCAAGGGTTGTTGTATGACGTAAATGTATGTGTTTAGATGGTGTTGTGATGATTTGTGGCCGTATGGAAATTAAATGCATTGTTTTAGGCATAAGTGCAAAGTGTGATTTGTCGATGTAGATGAATGTATTTATGTGTGCATATAAAATGTCATGAGTCATTGTATGTCAAGCATCATGATATGCATTGCTGAGACGTCCTGAGTGACGGTTTGGATTCCAGAGGGAATTCGCTATAACGTCGTGTGCCCGTGTAGGGTGTGAGTGATGATTATAGACGATCGTGTGCCCATGTGGGGTGTGAGCGATCGGGTCATGTGCCTTATACAAAGAGGTGTGAGCGATCCATAAATGTCGTGTGCCTTATACAAAGAGGTGTGAGCGACGGGGAACATCGTATGCCCGACGGGGAGTTACACTAAGTAACGAGCGATGGTTCCAGCAGAGTTCCTGAGTGAACTAGTGATGAGAAACATTGGAAGTGGGTACCGCATGTGCATATGCATAGAGTCGTTGCGTCGGTCTCTTGCATTTGCATAAATCATTAATGGTTGATTATGTGTGGATTTGTGGATAAATTGATATATGGTTATGTGTTGGTGATGGAAATATGACTTATTCCTTGTATTCCCTTGTGTTTGAATTATGGCGTGAGTTGTGGTGAGAATCGTGTATATGTGTGTTTTGGTGTTATATATAATTGTATGCAATTATATTATGGTTGTTTTTCTCACCCTTCTGCTATTTTATAATGCTCTATGAGGCATTGCAGATTAGAGTTGCTGGAGGTATTTTGTGAAGCTTTGCGTCTTCATTCTCTTGTCGGTCGGCTCTGATATGTGACACCGGGTAGTTAGGGAGGCCATTTGTGATTATCTGTATTATGTATATATATCTTTTAGCTTGTGCATGTATAACTTGATGTATGACAAACTTTTCATGTGATATATATATATATATATATATATATATATATGTTATTCAGTTTTAGATTTTCTGCTTTTATTCTAAAATCTGAAATGTGGGTGTAAGGAACTGAGTTCCTCTGTTGATTGCTACCCCACCGTTGTATATCTTTATGAGCAGGTGTTGTATGAATTGTTTAAATATAATGTGATTTCCCCCGTCTATGCCATGATGATTTAAATATACTTTGACGAAATTTTGAATTTTTATTTACTGCTTTAATTACTTGGGGGTATAGATTGGGGGTGTTACAGTGACTCTTGGCGCTTCAGTGCCCTGAAGTTTGTAACCTTCAGGAGTTGCTGTCGTAATCCTAGCATCTTCATTTTCCCGAAGTTTGTAACCTTCAGGTCCAGTGGTTCCTGCTACGGCTTCTGGGTCTTCAGTGACCCGTGGGATGTATCCTTCAGGTATAAAATTGAAAGGCATGCCCCAGGGGTGACCCTTAGGCATGTTGTACCGAGGATGATTCTCATGTGTCTCCAATATGGATGTAGATGTAATCTCTGAGATCACAGTCCTTTGATAATATTGTTCCTGGGCTGCTTCCAGGGTTTACAGGTTACTATGAAGTTTTTCCTAACTTTCCTTTAAAGTGTCGATTTCTTCTCCCAGCTCTCAGTTCTCTTCCTCGATATCGTCCATTTTCTTTTGTCGATTGGCCCGAGTATTGTATGAGTGAGATAGTTTGACTCTAGAATTGTGACACATACGTGAGACTCAAAAATAAAAAAAATGTGTTATGTGAGAATGATGAATGATATGCAAAGACATATTTTTTTTTAGTTTTTGTTTTCAAAATAAACTTCAACAAATAGATTGCAAATATCACATAGTGTGTGGGGGGGGGGGGGGGAGACCTCTTTTATTGAATTCGAAAGATTGCAGTTTTTTACAAAGAAAAGTACAGTGTTTTACAAAGTGCTGTAAGGAAAATGTCTAAGCTCATGGATCATGTGTTCTCTCTGAAGAGAGCTCAGATGTTGGTTCCTGTATTTTCCTTTTCTTTGATCGGGGCTCTTCACCGTTGTCGGGTTGACGACCCTTTGCCAAGTGAAAGGAGTGAGTAAATTTCTTTGATCTTCTTGACTTTCTATAGCATGCTACTGTGATATATCAATCAGAGCATCCTTCTCCTTTAACAGTTCCTAAATCTTGGTACATTCCAAATTAAGGATCTGGTATTTGTTCTTCCAAGAGCTCTTCTCACGTTGAACCTTGTTGAAAGTGACCTGGAGTTTTTCCGCATTAGACATTAAATAAAGTACAAATTCCTTTAAGGGAAAAACTTCTTGACGAGGGTAAGGCATCCTCAGCTTGAGGGCTCTAGTTTGTACCCAGTGGAGATAAGGTTCAATGGGGGCACAATTTGGTCTCCCTAAAGACTCTCTGCCTTTCTTATGAATATGTTGCCAGGCATGCACTATTTCTTTCTTTAGTGCCCTGTCATTTTCCCCTTCCTTGAAGAAAAGACCTTCCAGATGAACATTATGTGGGATATTCTTCATCGGGTATCCGAGTTGACGACGAGCTAAAATTGGATGATAGTTGATTCCTCCTTTAGTTCCAATGAGGGGTACGTTAGGGAAATTTCCATATCTGTCGATGATCTCTATCCCTTTGTATATCCGATTATACTAGTCTATGTCAGAATTGGTAAGAGACATAATCCTCTATGACCAACGTAGAGTACTCTTGTGATCCCAAAAAGCAGCAGACTTTGGCAACTGGGAAATGAACCATTTGTAGAGTAAAGGTACGCAGCATGTGATCATTCCTCCGTTGTACAAATTCCTTAAGTGTACAGAATGATAAGCATCTACGAGCAAGGTTGATACAGGGTTTCCTATTAAGAATATCTTAATAGCATTGGTATCGGCGAAGTTGTCAATGTTGGGAAAGAGGAATAACCCATATATGAGCAGAACAAAGACGTCTTCAAAAGAAATTATGTTTCCTACACTAGCAAAGTATAGAGCCTTCTCCATCAGGAATTTAGCCGGTAAACCCTGGATTCCTCCTTTAGTGGTCATGTGAGTCCTAACTTCTGACTCATCCAAAGAGATTGCTCTTGCAATGGCCTGATCTTTTAGAATTTCTTCCAGTCCACAAAATGGAGCTTGATCAGTGATAGGTAAATCAATTAGGTTGGAGTACTCTTCCAGTGTTGGTGTAATTTGGTAATCCGGGAAAGTGAAGCAGTGGTAAATCGGATCGTTGAATTGTACTAGTGTAGACAGGATTCCTTCAACCACGTTGACCCTTAACAGAGACAACAGTCCTCCATGCTTAGCTCTGAAAGCCTTAGGATTGGTAATCATCCTTCCCAATTTCCTTAAGTCTTCTAGTTTCGGAGCCTTGAAGGTGTACTTGTGCGTTTTCCTTCTACCGAAATCCATAACGCAACCTCTGATACTTGCAATTATTATTTTAGTTCTTTTGAAAAAAAAGATTTTTTTTCTATTTGAAAAGAGTTTCTTAATGAATGCATGAATGCAGCAAACAAAAACATTTGAAAACATGGGTTCAAGGGTTCAACATCCCCAAAGGTTGTACTATTTTGGTAAATTTTTGTACCTGTAGAACGGGTTTTAAAAGGTTCCCAAAGTCATTGACCCCTCCTAGGGATATCAACAGCAAGCTGATTCACTCGAGCGAGCTGTAGTATCCTAGGATGAATCTCATTTGAGTGTACTAAATCACCATATGGCTAAATGTCTACTAAATCCTCAGGGTCAAAGGTACCGCACTGGGATAAACGATGCTTTCACGATAATCGATCGTTCAACATCAATATTTCCACACGGGTACCTCGCCTGATTCAGTGGACTGCCAAGTTAGCTTGTTCGGGATTCACTCCCTATAAGCGTTTCCCGGATATGCCACCACTTATCTTAATGTTCTCTCAAACTTTCCACATGCGTATTAATCGCATTCCCAGTTAACAAAAAATTAAACACGGGTATCAAGTAGTATAATAGTAAATGATATATATTATATAGTAGAAAGTATAGAAAATGCCAAACAAAGCCTAGACCTCTTAGGAACTCTAATCCTAAAGACTCCTCAGCAGAGTCGCCATTTTTCTGTAGCGTGCGACTTTTGCCGGTGACACGACCACCTTACCGCAATGGTTGGAATTGGGTGCTACTTTCTGATTTCTTATTTATCCTATGAAGCTGGAAAGGAAAGGGAAGCTATCTAAAACAAACCTTGCACGTAGATGTTTTCTTTAACAAATGCTAAGAGATTGAGGGGTCCGGGGTCAGGTTATACAAAAGGGAAGTTGTCAATTACTCAATGTATATATGGTTATCTATAGACTTTTTATGGCATGTTTAAATACTTTCTGATGTTTATCTGTCATGGGTTGGGAAAGTTTCTCCTTTGGGTGTTGAGAGAGTGTTTTTGTTGTTTTTAGGTTTTTCATTGTTTTTGGGAAGGTACTGGACCTAAAGTTTTTGATTTGTCTACTCGCTAAGATTTCGCAATATTATGCCTAGGTATTCCCGTTAAAGATAACAGGGAAATCAGAGCAATCGTAGTTCCTCCTATTTCTATGGGAAGAAAAGATATTTGGTGTCTTGTTCAAAGCCCAAGATTGAAGCTAAAGGTTATTTGTGTCTTGTTCAAAGCCCAAGATTGAAGCTAAAGGTTTGACTGAGAGAGACTTTTTCATCTCTAAAGGGAGATATCTCACCTATTCATCACAATTGTTGGGTAACTGGTTATAAAGGGGAATTACTTTAACTAGAATGTATGGAATCTAGCAATACCATAATTTCCTTTATAAGAGAATTATCCTGAAGGAAGAAACTTTAACTCAATGTAAAGCAATGCCATTTTTCCTTAGGAGTCTTCCATGCTAAGAGAGGGACATTGGCTTGGATGTAAATAATCCAGAGGCTTGCCACTTACAGCAGTTAGATGAAAGATGATTTTTGACCAGGATAAGAGAAGGACTTTAGCTTGGATTTTGAATCAACAAGTGTGCCACTTATAACAATTATCTAGGAAAAGGTTTTGGTTATCTATTTTGAGATGTGATGTATAGAGGAAATGTCCTCCTGTAGAGTGGACTCATAGTCTCATATGAGGGAATGTTGATTTTTGTGTGCCTTGATCAAAGCCCAAGGTTGAAGCTAAAAGGTTGAATCTACTAGGGGAGTTTTATATCTGTCTTGTACAAAGCCCAAGATTAAGGTTGAAAAGAGATTGACTCTTCTGGGGAATGTTTTGCCTATCTTGTACAAAGCCCAAGTTTGAGGCTGAAAAGAGATTGACTCCACTGGGGAGGTTTTATTTGTCTTGTACAAAGCACAAGATTGAGGCTGACTCTACTGAGGAAAATCATTATACAAAGCCTAAGAGGAGGCTGGTTGGGGAAATTCTTATATGAAGCCTAAGAGGAGGCTGGCTTTTGCTGAGGATTATTGAGATCCAGAGACAGGCCCAAATTGTATTGAGGAATCAACTCTTGCTGAGGATTGAAAGAGAGTTGAAATATCAGATGCCTTGAGGCTCTGATTCTGTTAGGGTTTTATTGATGGTAAATTGACCCTGGATGGGTTTTTTTAAGGTGAAGGTTTAAACATTGAGTTTGAAAACCTATAGAGATTTTAACTCTGTTAGAGATTAGTGTGTTGATGAAATGATCAGGGTTCTTCCTGTGCCTTTAGGAAACTTGAGGGTTTCTTTGAGATCTGAGAGAAAATGAGACTTTCCAAGTCTACTGGTATGAAAAGGTTGGCTCTTAGTTGGAGAATGATCTTTGTATGATGCCCAAGAGGAGGCTGAGACTGTCCAAGTCTACTTGTATGAAGCCCAAGAGGAGGCTGATGTTTTAAGGGATGAGAAACAACCCTTAGAAGATGTAGATGTTCTGGAATTCTGACTCTCTGAAGGAATGAACTAGTAGAGATGACTAAGTTCTGTCTTATACCTGTAGGAGGTCTTCGGGTCCTTGTATTAAGCCCAAGAGGAGGCTGGGAACTTCGAGGAAACCTGTGGGTCCTTGTACAAAGCCCAAAAGGAGGCTGGGGATGCTTTTAGGAAGCCTGTGGGTCCAAACCTAAGAAAAGTTCAAAAAATGTTTCACCAGGAATTAGTCTTTTCTTTTCAGAAGAGTTCTAGGATTTGAAGAAATTCAAAAGAGGTTTCATCATGAATTAGTCCTCTTTGGGGAATTGAATTTCTTGTACACATATTTCTAAGTTGTGACAGTCTTGAGAAAAGTTTCACCGGGAATAATGCCTTTCTCTGTTCCATATTGTATAAGCCCAAAAGGAGGCAAGACTGTATATGGAATTTCCTACGGGGAACTAGTTTTGGCTGTGTTAAAAGAGTAACCACTGGTTTGATCTAGACCAAGACCTATTTGTTGGGGAAAACTCTAAGCAAGTATATACACGCATATATATATATATATATATATATATATATATATATATATATATATATAAACAAGTATATTGAGAAGATAGTGGAACTTACAGTTGTGCAAGCCCAAACATAGTAACTACAGCTGCATGGTCAGTCATTCAAGAAATTGAAGAAAGTTTTGATAAAAACTTTGAATTTTTATTTAAATCAAAAAACAAAGTTATTTTAAAAGGAAATTTGGGGCTTATACTCAAGGAGAGGCCCAGATGATCTCTTTTGAAAAGGGGACGATCGCGTCGTAGTTTTGAAAACCACAGAGGGACTTATACAATGACTGAGGCCCAAATTATTGTATTTACAAGAAGGATGGGTCTTACACTCTATTAAAGGCCCAAAAGTTTATTTTTATATAAGAGATGGGACTTATAGCTCAAGGAGAGGCCCAGATGAAAAACAACGATCGCACCGTTATTTTGAAAATCGCGTAGGGACTTATACAATGACTGAGGCCCAAATTATTAATGTACAAAGGGGGTTGGGTCTTACACTCTATTAGAGGCCCAAAAGTGTTTGAAAAAGAAGAAAAATGGGACTTACAACCAAAGGGAGGCCCAGTTGAAAATTGTTTAGAAAATGGCGATCGCGCCGAGATTTTTGATATCGTTTCGGGACTTATACAATGACTGAGGCCCAAATTATTTATTTACAAAGGGATGGGACTTACACTTTACCAAGAGGCCCAAAAGTGTTTGAAAAAATGTTTGTGTGGGTGAAAACAATTAAAACCCTAGTTTGATTAAAAAATACATTTTAATTTGAATAAAAATCAATTAAAATGATCAAAATTATCAAACATGTATGAAAAATAGGTTATGATCTTGGATTAATGTTTGAAAAATCATGTTTATTTGAAAACCATTTCAATTTAAAAAATCAAGAGAAAGAAATATTTTTAAATGCTTAAAAACAAATAAAAACAAATTATTTACATAAATATTAAATATATAAAATAAATAATATTTTTGTGAAATTTTTGTAGAATAAAATATTTTAACATTTTTGTGAATTTTGAAAAAAAAAGAATCAATTCAAAAACATTAAAATTCAGAGAGAAATTAATTTTTGAATCAATTAATAAAAATATCAAAATATTCAAATATTCCAAAATTTGAAAAATGGCGCCAAGAACAAGTTATCTTCTTCGCGCGAGCTCTGGTTTTCCAGATTCGCAAAACCTCCCATATCTCTCTGATTACTCAAAGAAAATGACTTTTGTAAACATGAAACTTGCTTGTTTTTGAACAAGGATTACAACCATATAAATTAATAGCATTTATATTAAGTGTGGAGTGAGAAATCCGAAGATGAACTCAAGAACCCTAATTTCTGCAAGAACACCATGAAATCCTATACACGATTCATACATCGCAATTGATTGAGGGGAAACACTCTACATAAGTTCAGAAACATGTTTTTTAACTTGAAAACACATTTATGATGCATGAATTATAGAGTTTGAGAGTGTCAGGCTTACCTCTTGTAGCTGGTGATCGAATTCTATGTTGGACGTGTTACAGATGTTGTGTAATGATCTGGACAGCTTCAATGGACCTCAAGTAATGTGTTTGAAGAGTTGGAATGGATTGAATCAGCTCAGAACTTGTTGTGGCACCTCATCTGCAAACAGGCCAAAAAGCTTGAGCAAATGGGGGATGACTTTGTGATTATGATGTTCCAGATGAGTTTTAAGGTTATGCTTCACTCATATATGATGTATGTGAAGTGTTGGCATGATTGGTTTTGATAGAATTGCTCTCAAATGAAAAATTCGAATGTTGCTTGAATGAGAAGCAAAATCTGGTTTTTTGAGAGTGATTTTGAGGAAAGCTGTGTTATGGTGCTTTGGTGTACTCAAACTGACCATAAATGAGCTCTATTTATAGTGTGTCAAGTTTGTTTTGGTAGCAATAGTGAATGGTGGGTGGTACAGCCCATTGTCCATTAGTTTTCAAAAGGAATCTCAAGTCTCCTCTAGCCATTGACTTGAGTCAATCTTGCAGGCCTATGGTATTCTGTTACAGGGATAAGGCTTGACTCATTCAGTTGGATTTACTTCAGTCCATGCCACCTTGATGCATCCATTGAATGCTTCATGAAAACTTTGAAAGTTTAGGATTTGAACTTTGAATGTCACATGCCAAATGATGAGGTTTTGGACTTGCAAGGCTCTATGGTGTTGTAGCTCTGTAGAGATCATGTTCATTGCACTTTAAAAACTTGTCTTGTATGGTGACAAGGCTTACCAAGTCATGGAAATGAACAAATCGTGTGGCAAGTGCAAGACTGTCTTGCAAAAACCAGTCTTGGAGGTTCCATGTTTCCATGCTCATAACTCCTTACTCAAGTTGAATTTGGAGATGATCTGGTACTTGTTGGAAAGATCTCATGACACAATTTAACTTTGATGTCCACCAATGAACCTGGTTCAGCTTGGATCAAGGTGAAAATGGCCTCAAAGTTGGTGAAAAATCAAGACAGATTCTGTCAAAAATTTCACTAAGTGTTGGAAAAAGTGGTCATTTTCATGTTTTTGTAATTTTGATCAATCCATAACTCAAAATCCATGAGGATTTGGAATCTTTTTTAGTTGACACTTTTGAAGTATGTCATGTGAACTTTCATTTGAGATTTGGATGGAAGAAAAAGGCCTTGGGGTTTGGGAGTCATGACCTTGCAAAGTTGGTACCAAATCCATTTTGTTCCATAACTTAGAAAAATTTAAGTTTCTTAATGTTACCCCTTTTGCAAGTAACCGTATTTTTCTTGATTTTTCTTGATGGATGATGATAAAAACCATACATTAACATTTTTTTTTACTTAGGGGAGCCATATTTGTGAAAAGTTTCAAAAAGTCAAACTTGATTTTGGACACAGTTTACTTTTTGTCAGATGAATTCCAAACTGTGTGATCCTCTATGTAATCAAGTTCTTGACCTAATTCAAACCTAATGGATGGATTCCATAGGTGTTTTAGGGTATCTTGAATCATTCCCCAAGGTTTGAGAATATGTCTTGGTCCAAAGTCAAAGGTACAGTTGACTTTTTCTTCAAAACCCTAATTGTGGTCCAGATGAATTTGAAACTTGTGAATCAAGCTTCTTGGATCAATCCATTGTTGTAAATGGATAAATGTGGTTTATTTGAGGCCCTCAAATCATGTCTTGAGGTCTTCGTTCATGTCTTGCTTCAAAAGTCAACTTAGGGGTGAATTAGGTCAAGAAACCCTAATTCCTGATTTTTGATTAATGCTTCCCCTGAGGTTATTTTGACTTGATGATTGGGTCCATGAGGTCCCTTTGAGCATTTTGGATCATGTTTTGAAGTATTGGCTCATACCCAGATGAAAATTTTCATCTGGAGGCCTTGGTCGACCAAAATCTTAATTTGGTGACACTAGCGATCTTGAGGCTTGAACCACTTGGAATGTTGCAACCTTGTGCTTGATTCTTGATATGGGAGACCTCTTGATCCTTCATGGATGTTTGAGAGGTTAGACAAGTTGAAGATCATGTCAATTCTTGACTGATCCTTTGTTTAAGTGCTCTAGGAGAGCTCAAAACCCTGATTCCTAGTTGAGGTGAGTGCTCAACAATCCTTGAGAAGATTGATGAGGTATGATGGTACATCCATATTGTGGTGATGATTTGTACAATGATGGGAAATCTTGGTGGTCAAAATTTGGGGTATGACAGATAGTTGCTTACATTTGATTCTTGTTAGATTCTGACATGTTTTGAACTTGATGTAAGATACTTATTGTTGGACCCTCTTACTTGCTTGAAGTGCTTGATAGCTTGATTCTTCCACCTTGGAGTATTCTTCCTTCGAGGCTTGAGCTTTTTGCACGCTTTGAAGAGACAACGGACCTTCTCCATTAGGTACCACTTGCATAAGTGTATGAAGCATGCTTAGGGTTTAGCATTTACGCTTACCACTTGTTGTTGAGTGAGGAGTTTTCACCCCTAGTTATATATTTGGCTTGGGTGCTAATTTAGTGATGCTTTGATATTGTTTGTCTTACTTTTTGGTGGACGAAGAGTCACTTAACTTCCTTATAGTTGAGATCACGACATTGTTTTCATCATGTGGTCGACGAAGAGTATATCACGACATTGTTTTCATCATGTGGTCGACGAAGAGTCACTCAACTTCCTCATAGTTGAGATCACAACATTGTCCTTCTCTGATTATTTTTTATTGGAGAACGAGGAGTCACTCAGTTCTGTTTCTTAGCTGAGATCATGACATCGTTTATGAAAGCTTAAATGGTTTGACTAAATTTTGGTAAAACATAATTGTGGAAAAGATGCTCCAACATGAAGATTAATGCCCCAGACCAAAGATGTCAAATAGAATGTCACAGCATGAATGACTGTCACAACAGGTTTTGTTTAAATATGTTCCAAGATTCAAGGCGCGATTGGCAGTGGATAAAGGATCAAAGATATGAAGCCCAACTCAGCTGAAGACTATAAAAGAAGACCAAGACCTAGGCAGAAAAAGAGAGAGAGGACGACTTAGACTTAGGAATCCTATTTTGTAAAGTATGGTTTAGGTTTTGAGAGTCATAGGTTTCTCATGTAAGTCACCCTCTGTATCGATTTGATGCAGTGTGGTAGACATATGTACTTGTACATATTCAAAAACCCGTAGGTAATGAATCGTGTATTGTTCTTGGATGAAGCTTTGAAGCAAATCCAAGTTAACTTGTTAGTCAAGGATGCTTGACTGAACTTTTTATTGGAAGGGGTGTCTTTCAATAGGGATGATACATTTATGAGGTATTAACTATTAGATAATCACAGGTTGTGATTAAGGGAGTGAAATGGGTTTCTCTTATCAATTAGATGTTACTTCTAATGATAAAGTCTTCATTAGATAGTGATAGGTTAGTGTGGGTGCTTTCTGTAAACCTGAGGTTGTTTATATAAAACTATACTACTGATAGTGAATTCTTCTTCCTGGATTGGTATCCCCAAATGTAGGTGAATTGCAACAAACTAGGTTATCATATTCTGTGTTGTTTATCATTCTGCAATTTACTGTTTAGTTTTGATTAACATGTTGGAATAGATGTCGTAACATCTGTGACTCTGCAGTTCTAATATTCAAGGTATCAGTCTGCTATTTTATTCTTTGTTTAAATGTTTATGCAGAACAATGTCTTGACATGTGTTAGGACATCTGCTGTCTGCTTAACCAGAATTTCAGTTTATTTTGTGATTGAGTTGCTTCGTGTTTACTTGTTGATTGCTTTGTATTCACATGATCCCTTAGGATTCCTAGCTCCACTTTATTTCTGATTAAGTTGGAGGTAGGAGAGACATTAGGCTTTCAATCCATGCATGACAACATTAGGTAGACTTCCCTCCTGATCCTGACCTTAGGGCCATCAATGCATGATAACATGTAGGACCGAGTTTCCCTTAGACCTTCCATGTGTCTCTCATTTTTCTCTCGCCTCAGTGTGATCAAGATCCCATTATCCGGTAGTTTTGTGAACTACGGTTGCTCTGATTCTCATTCCAGATGAGATATGTAGGCACAAGACGACGATGTATTGGTAAGCACACTGACAACTAACTTCCCTTTTCTCTCACCTCAATGTGATTGAGCCTTTCTCTCGCCCTAGTGCGATCGAGACTAACTAGTTAATCGAACCTTTTCTCTCTCCCTAGTGCGATCGAGATCCTTTTGACCCATAGGTCGAACTACGACTGCTCTGATTTCCTCTCTCTTGTTCGATTGAGGATACGTAGGCACGAGACGACGGTGTCTTGGCGAGTAAACTTCCCCATAATTCTGTAGTCCTCCGAACTACGTTGACTCTAACTTTACCACTCCTGAGGGAATACGTAGGCCTAGGACGGCAATGTCCTACCGAGTCACCTTTTGTTTTCCATTTCTAGTTAGTAGTTGAGCTTCAGATACCCACACCCTTTGATCAAGAACAACAAGCGTGGATTCCATCGAGTACGATGGACGCGAGGGGGTGCTAATACCTTCCTCTTGCGTAACCGACTCCCGAACCCAGAATATGGTTGTGATGACCTAGTCTTTCCCTTTTGAGGTTTTCTTCGATCGTTTCCTTTCCTTGCGTCGGGATAAATAACGTTCAGTGGCGACTCTTCTATATTTTCTGCAGGTTGATTTTCGCAGATGCGATAGTTGGCAACTCTACTGGGGACATCTGGTTCCCTAAGCGAGTCAATCCTAGCGCTTGTTTGTTTTTGGTTATGGGTTGTTTATCTGGATGCTTTACCTTCTTTATTTATGGCTTTTATTGCATGTTTATTGCTTTTATCGCATTTACTTGCTTTACATTTCGTTGTTGCCATATATACTGGATTGTGCTGGATTGTTGTTTTCTCTGGTGGGCAAGTTGATCTGAGAGATAAGCCCAATACCCAGGCTTGAGTGTACACATAGGACTAGAGTGGAAAGTATTATGGCCTGCGTAGCGTCTTGGTACGTTTGGTTTTCAAGAAATCCATATCCAGACGAGGTTTTATTGGGAGATATTATGATTTGCGTGTCTTGTGCATGTCAGGGTGTTAACTTAGAAAGTTGCTGACTTTGGTGACCATTCCCGAGGACTCAATTGAGGCACTCCTCCCAAGGGGCGATAATGTTAGACCAAAAATGACAAACACATTACGCCTCTTGATCCGAGGACCCGAAGTTGGGAACTTGCCATAGAATGACCTTTTTTAGGGGAATCAGTTGAGGCCTCCTCGGTTGATGATAATGTCATACCAAAAATGGTGAACGTATCATCATTTCTCGACCTGAGAGTCCGTGACACTGAGGATCCTTGGTTTTGGAACCCACATGCGAGAGGGGCTGGGTGTTTACAGGTTTGCAGGGAACCTTGACCTTCCACCTACCTGGTTTTCTGGTTTTATTATCAGTGTGGACTTATTAGCTTGGTATTCTGGTATTCTGATTATTCTGGATTTCTGGTTTTCTTATCAGTGGGGACTTATTATCCTATTATTCTGGTATTCTGGTTATTCTGGTATTCTAGTTATTCTGGTATTCTGGGTATTCCGGTATTCTTATCAGAGCAGACCTTTGAACTTATTTAGTCATCAACGCAATAGTTATTCAGAATTTATGGATACTTTGATCCTGTGTCTTTGCATTTGCATCACATGACATTTGCATTCTCATATTCATATGCATAATAGGTAGTCAAGGATGGGAATTCTTATTCTGACTTGGTATTTTCTTCAGAACTGCAAACCTGACTTCTCACCACTACGCAACTCGAAGCAACCAGAGGAGAATCATGGATCAGGTGCAATTAGAATTGTCAGAGTTCCAAAATCGTATGACTCAGTTCATGGAAGTGATGCAAGGTATGGCTCAACGTCAAGAGGATTTAAGGGCACTTATCCACAGGGCTGCTGTTGTTATCCCATAGGCTGGTAATGGGAATGTTGTTGGTGGTAATACTCTGGGCGGAGATGTGAATCCTCCACGTACTCATCTTCCTCCACCCCCTCCAATGAGTCAATCCAAGAGAAGGTCTGCTGGGATTCCTGCTCCTCTTTAGGAGGTGGATAATTAGGATGAACAGTTTTACGATGCCGAGATGAGTTTCCCTACTGAGGCAGACAAGAAGTTTTGTATGCTCAAAGAGAGAATGAAGGCATTCGAGAGTTATAATGCTTTGGGTATGGACATGTCTGACTTGGGTTTAGTCCCAGGTGTGAAAATTCCTCAGAAGTTTAGGGTGCCTATTTTCGAAAAGTACAACGGAACCACCAGCCCTAAGACTCACATAAGGGCATATTTCAGAAAAATGTATGTGTATTCGAATGACGAGAAGATGCTGATGCATTTCTTTCAGGACAACCTAGCTGGGGTATCCTTAGACTGGTACATGAGCCTGGAGAGAACACATATTAGAAGTTGGAGAGACTTGGGGGAAGCTTTTGTTAAGCTCTACCAATATAATACGGACATGGGACCCAATAGTACGCAACTGCAGAGTCTTTCTCAGTGACAAAACGAAAGCTTCAAAGAGTAAGCCCAAAGGTGGCGTGAATTGGCTTCCCGAGTTCAACCTCCAATGATAGAGCGAATGCTCATTGACATGTTCATGGAAACGCTTCAGGGGCCTTATTATGAGAAATTGGATGGATGTTTGTCAGCTGGGTTTTCAGATCTTGTATTGGCAGGAGAAAGAGTCGAAAACGGCATCAAAATGGGAAAGATTCAAGTTACTGCAAGTTCCTCTGAAGATGCAAAGAAACCTTATGATGTGTTCCCCAAGAGAAAAGAAGGAGAAACTAGTGTTGTGTCTATTCCTGTTGCTCAAAATCCTGTTCAGTATCAGCAACCTTATGCTCCTCAGCAACAAAGACATCAAAGATCAAGATGGCCTGAGAGAAGGTTCGATCCACTCCCTATTCCTCACAGTCATGTTCTTGCTCATTTGCTCGAAGGTTCTCTGGTCCAACTAAGGGAAGCCAAGCCTGTTCCAGACCCTATTCCTCCTGGGTATGATCTGGATGCTAGATGTGAGTATCACTCAGACACACCAGGCCATACCATTGAAAATTGCAACGTGTTCAAACACAAGGTGCAAGATCTGGTCGACTCAGAGGTCATTACATTCACTGCAGACAATCTTCACATCAATTGAAGCCTCATTTCTTAAGTGAGCACTCAGAATGCGAAGTACGTTGTCAGAAGCAATAATTCCAGACGGAGTCAAGCCTCCTCAACAATGGCAATCTTCAGCTTCTTTACTGCATTTTCATTTGTAATTTTTCATTGTTTGTTAATGTCGTGTTCGCATGTAAAAACTTGTTTGTCTTTTTGAATGCTGGTCTTAATGCAATGAATATGTTTTTCTTGAAGTGTTCTATTCCTATTCATTCATAAATGTTTCTGTGTATTGCAATACCAACTTTCTTGCTTAAACTCTTGGAGGGAGGATGATGAAATGAAAACGCAAAATCTATGGTCGTATGCTTTTGGGATAAAACCTTGTTGATGATGTACAAGCATTGTTTCAAATCCCCAAACACCGAAGATATAAGGGAGATAGACCCTCGTTAACCCCTTTGAGCCTCGAAGTAGGAGTTTCTTTTCATAATAAAAAACCCTCACATTTAACCTGGGGTAGGGTAGTAATCAGTTAATTTGACCTGACGTTCAAATTTCAAAAGGAGTGTGCATCCAAGGATCCATTACCTTTCTTCCCTTACATACATCAGGAGGTCGAGGGACGTGAAACCACAATGGTTATCCCTCATCGACCAAGGAATGAGGCATTCATAACCTTTTCAAACAAGCCAGACCAGCCAGTGTCACACGATTTGTTCAATAGAAAAGAATAAAAAAAAGGAGGAAAAAGAAAAAAGAAAGAAAGCCCGCTAAGTCGAAAGCTTGAAAATAAGTGACTTAGGCAAAAGGTAGGGCATCCCGCTGGACATCAAAATCGAAAAAAAAAGTCGGTCCAAGCTAAATCATGGAAATCAAAAAATAAATAGAAAGAAAAAAGAAATGATCAAAAGAAAAATCCTCGGTAAAGAACAATTCGTGTGACCGCGACACACCAAAGACAAAAGGGTTGGCTGCCACTCCGAAAACCTCGTGGGTCCTTTAACAATCACTTGTCACAAAAATACTTTCGAAAGATGAGCGCTTGTGCCAAATTAACTGAATGTAGGACTGGAGAACATCAAGGAGAATGGGTGGGTACAAACAAATTTTGAGCTATAAATCCTTCTTTTCTAAAACCGCGAACCAGGCCACATTATAACCCTTAAAAGTCCTAATTGAAGTAGGGTTTATTCTGAAGACGTACTTCAACGAGATAGCGTTCCTGACTCTCATGAGTTGTGCTAATAAGATTTTTGTTGGTATTGCATGTGCGTATTGTTTTCCATTCAAAAATCAATGTTGTAACTAGTGACTCGTTCATAAGGTTTGGCAACATATTTTCAATAAAAACTTCAAGTTAAATATATGTGTTGCATTAGAATTATCACTCTCATAACAAACATTTTTGCTTGCATACATGTGCTTAAGCATCGAGGAAGCTTACATAATGAACGTCAGTCAAGAGGCTTGATCCCGCCGAGTTGGGAGGCTTGAAAATTCCGAAGAACTGTCATATCAATGAGTATATCGCCAAGAGAATCTGCGGAGAGTGGGTTTCCCCAGTATGTCGTGTTAAGAGGTAGTCAATCTGGGGGCAGTCACATCGAGAAATCTCTCTAAAGTTCAGCCAAACGGGGGAAATCATATGAAGATTCAGCAAGTCTCTCCACAAGCATCTATTCTGGGCATTCATTCAAATATCAGTCAGTCAGGGGCAAAGTCACTTCAAGGCTCGTATCGAGGCAGGCCACCTCAGGAGCATGGGAAGTTATTATATCCAGAAGACGGTTAATCAAAAGCATATCTCTTCAAGGTTCAAAATACTGGGGCAGAGTATTTCAAGTTATTACAAATCCTCTCGAGGCAAATTCCTTCATAGATTATGCAGTCTGGGGCAGTTATGTCGAGATCCAATAAATCTCTCCAAGAATTTGAAGACCCTGGGGCATTGCGAACACCGGGTCTTCTATAAAATCCTCTTGAGATGTTTTCTTCTAGTAGACGCTGTGGTCTGAGACAACTTGAAAGTTGAAGGAACCGTTGTTCACTCCTGATAATCAGCATGCAGTTGATCAGCAGAAACTAGAAGCACTAAGTTGTTCCCGGCGTGAGGCTTTTGAAGTCTCTTCCCTAGCAAGGTGGCAGAAGGTATCTTTTTCCAGCAAGGTGTTGGAATTGCTATTCTTCCCTAAGCAAAGAATCATCCTCAAGTAGAGAAGGGTTCAGTAAGAGGATTTCTTATCCCCGGCAGTGTAGGTGTATTCCTCATTCCCACCAGCGTAAGACGATGGAATATTCTAAAGCAGTTTGAAGACGGTGAGAATTCAGAGTATGCTCTTCCTCAAAGGTCAGATATGATAATTCTCCACGAGTCAAAGTCCAATGGTTATTGGCATTCTCAGTAGTTCAAAGTCCAATCTTCATTGGCATCTCCCCAACAGAGTTCACAATTCAGTTTGCAGTTCCCCGACAGAGTTTGTAGCGCCAGTGGTTATCGGTGGTACAGTTGGTTATCTCTCCACAGGAGATCAGATATTGGTGATCCCTTCCTCAGTGAAGTTTGCTTGTTCCACTCTACGCATTCCCTGGCGGAGGGTCCTCTCATTCTTGCATATAGTAATCATTATTGCATTACATCTACCAAAATGAGTAGCATTTCCATTTTGTATGGAGCATTACGCCATGGAAAAGTTCAAACATGCATAGAAGCATAAGCCTGATTTGGTACCTTGCATGAAAGCCCACATCTACCCTCAATCAAGACAGTGATTTCGTTCCTCCAAAGAGAACATTACTCGTTCAAACCCCAACCTCAGAGTTGACGCCCCTTTTTACCAACCTCAGTGTTGTCGTATTTCTTCCTCAGCCTCAGAGTTGATGCCTGTTTTATCCAACCTCAGAGTTGTCGTATAACTTTTCTCGACCTCAGAGTTGATGCCTTTCGTCCCCAACCACAGAGTTGACACCTTTCTTCCCCAACCTCAGAGTTAACGTATATTGTGATATGTCTCCAACCTCAGCTTTGATAGATTCATTTCTTCCAATCTCAGAGTTGAAGTCAATGTTTTTATCTCCAGTCTCAAAATCGATGTTTACCTTTTTACCAACCTCAGAGTTGACGTATATTTTGTTTCCAACCTCATAGTTGACGCCAAGTTTTTCTCAACTTCAGAGTTGATGTCTACCTTTTTCTCAAACATTCAAAGTTGGTATTTATCCAAGTTTTTCCTCAACCTCAGTGTTGATGTTTACTCCAAATTTCCCCAATCTTAGAGTTGAGGCCTATATTTTCAACCTCAGAGTTGATGTTTATCTGTTTAGTTTTCAACCTCAGAATTGATGTACGTATTTTTCCCCAAACCTCAGAGTTGGCATCTAGTCTTTTTCTCAACCTCAGAGTTGATGTTGCACTGTATTTTTCAAACACCCGGTTAATCAAGTTGACATTCCAGTCACATTCCTGATATCATACAATGTACATTCCCATCCGCAGTGCTGACGGTTGTCCTTTCAGTTATCGCAGGGTTTTTTGCACCATAAGCTTCATTACCCAGCATATCTTTCAATCAGTTTCCAGAGTCATAGATTCGTTGGCTATGCCCATGGTCTACTTTTCTATCCCGAACGTGAGTCCTCCTGCATGTCGGCCTTCCTTTTCAAATCCATCTTGTGATGGTAACCTCTAGTTGTGAATCTACCTTCGTGTCGGCCTACCTTTGTGTTTGGATGTGAGTCCGCCTACGTGTCAGCCTTCCTTTTGTAAATCCATCTTGTGATGGCAACCTCTGGTTATGAGTCCGCCTGCGTGCCGGCTTTCCTGTTAAAATCCATCATGTGATGGTAAACTTTGGTTGTGAGACCGCCTTCGTGTCGGCCTACCATGGTGTTTGGATCTGAAACCGCCTTCGGCCGGTGTAACACCCCCAATCTATACCCCCAAATAGATAAAGCGATAACAAATAATCAGAGTATAATTAAAACATTCATGGCATAGACGGAGGCATCACATCAATTGAGACAAAACACAACAAACCCTGCTCATAAAGGTATGCAACAATCAGGTAGTAATACAAATAGAGGAACTCAGTTCCTAACACCCACTATTCAGGTACAGAATAAAAGCAGAAAATCTGCAACTGAAACCTCATATATATATATCACATAAAAATTTTGTTTGTCATATACAGAGTCATACATGTACAATCCAAAAGATATATATACATATACACATAAATCACAAACGATCTCCCCGACTACTCGGTGCTACATATCAGAGTCGACCGACAAAAGAATGAAGACCTAAGCTTCACAAAAAGACCTCCACCATCTAATCTGCAATGCCTCATAGAGCATTCAAAATAGCAGAAGGGTGAGAAACACAATCATAATATAATTGCATACAATTATATAATAACACATAAATACACATGTAAAATATTCTCACCACAACTTACACCAGAATTCAAAAACAAAACAACACGATGCATATCTCATATATCCATCACCAAGGTATATCAACCATGCACAATGCATTTATCACCAACATATATATATATATATATATATATATATATATATATATATATATATATATATATCAACAGTATCAATTACATTCACAATTCCACACAAAATCAATCCATTCATGATTTATGCAAATGCATAGAGACTGACACAACGACTCTATGCAATGCAATGTGGTACCGTTCCATCCATTATTCTCATCATAAGTTCACTCAGGAACTATTGGAATCATCGCTTGTTACTTAGTGTAACTCCCCGTCGGGCAAACGATGTTACCTGTCGCTTTAGGTCCTCTTGGTATAAGGCTCACGACTTTTATGAATCACTTTAGGTCCTCTCGGTATAAGGCTCACGATCCGATCGCTTTAGGTCCTCTTTGTATAAGGCTCACGATCGTCTAATATCATCGCTTTAGGTCCTCTCGGTATAAGGCTCACGATGTTATAACGGATTCCCTCTGGAATCATTTCGTCGCTCACACCCACTAGGGCACACGACATCACAAGAATGCATATCATGATGCTTGGCATACAATGACTCATGACATTCAAATGCACACATATACACATCCATAATCATGCATATACAATCAAACACCACACAATGCATTTTCTTACCCTTAGGCCAGAAACCATCATCACAACACATCATCACTTGCATTCACATTATATAACATCACACAAGTCATACGATGCATATCAAAAGCACATTGCATGATAACACATCAAATACACACACTTAAAACGGTAAAAGTCGACAAAACGTCACATTTCCAAATTCCCGACATAATTAAATCGGACAATCAATCTCGAAACCATTTTAATAAGAAAGTACATCTCAATAGCTTTCCAACGATACCAAGAATGTTCAAAACGGATAATCGGAACACAAGTTATGGAATCAAAAAGAAAAGGAATCGCGAAATGGCAAAATTCATCACCCTCGCTGGCCATACGCGTATTGCCCTGAGCCATACGCATATTGCCCAGCCCCATACGCGTACCATTATGCATTTCAGCAGATGGCCAAGAAAAATGGATTTCCATATGCGTATTGCCTTAATTTGCACCTTCCATACGCGTATTGCCCAACCCAATACGCGTATGGACATGCCTGATACGCGTAACGGCAGCGACAACCCAGAATTTTTCTGCAGAATTTATGCTGCAAAATTCCACCAATTCCTCTCCCAAATCTCACCTAAACACCATAAAATTACCAATAGATTGCACAACAACATATATCTAACATGTATCAACAATAAGGAACCTGAAAACATGATTTCCGACACAATTCAAATCAATTTCCAACAATCTCAACATATTATGGTTTTGGTTCTATACCCAATTTCAACCCAACAACAAACAAATACAAACATACATAATCATACACAAGTATAGAATAATCGAGTTTCGCACCCTTACCCGATTTAATCGTGTTTGAAAAGTCAGTTGATTCAATTTCTTAAACCCCAAGTTTTTCTCTCTTTTTCTTATCTTCTTTTCCTTCTTTCACTTTTCTTTCTTCCTCTTTTCCTTTCTCTCTATTTTTCTCTCTATTTTCTATTTTTATGAAAAACATAACTAACCAAGCCAAAAGACCAAAATACCCCTACACTCAAATATCTCGCAAACGTTCCCAAAACGCGATAAAACATAACAACAATGAAAAATAATATATTATCGAATAAAAGTAAAAAATAAAATAATATAATAATAAAAATAATCAAATCGACTTAATTAAATAAATCTAACAAAAACTGGGGCGTTACAACTCTCCCCCACTTAGAAATTTTCGTCCTCAAAAATATTACCTAAGACAAACAACTCCGGATACGACTCCCGCATCTGACTCTCCAACTCCCAAGTCAAATTGCCCTCAGCAGCGCCTCCCCACGCTACTTTCACAAGCGCAATATCCTTGCCTCTTAACTGCTTCAACTTGCGATCCAAAATTCTCACCGGTAATGCCTCAACCGTAAGGTTCTCCCTTACCTCGACCTCATCCATCGGAATCACATGCGACGGATCCGAAACATACTTCCGAAGCTGTGAAACATGGAACACATCGTGCAAATTCGAAAGATTCGGCGGCAACGCCACCCGATAAGCTACAGCACCCACTCTCGTGGATATCTGGTAAGGACCAATAAACCGAGAAGTAAGCTTCTTCGACTTTAATGCACAACCAACACCTGTCACCGGTGTAACTCTCAAAAATACATGATCGCCTTCTTGAAACTCAAGATCTTTCCTCCTTCGATCATGATAACTCTTCTTCCTACTCTGAGAAGCCTTCATTTTCTCACGAATAAGTTTCATCTTTTCCGTAGTCTGTTGCACTAACTCCGGTCCAACCACCGAACTTTCACCAGATTCATGCCAACACAACGGTGTTCGACATCTTCTTCCATACAATGCTTCAAAAGGGGCCATTCCAATACTCGAATGGAAACTGTTGTTATACGTGAATTCAACCAACGCAAGATAACTATCCCAAGCACCACCTTACTCAAGAACACAAGCTCTCAGCAAATCTTCCAACGACTGAATAGTTCTCTCGGTCTGACCATCCGTCTGCGAATGATAAGCAGAACTCAATCTCAACTTGGAACCTAATGCCTTTTGCAAACTTTCCCAAAATCTGGAAGTAAACCTAGGATCTCAATATGAAATAATACTCAACGGAACACCATGTAGCTTCACAATCACACGGATATAAATCTCAGCCAACTTCTCCAAAGAAAAACCGATGTCAATTGGAATGAAATGTGTCGATTTAGTCAGTTTGTCCACCACTACCCAAATGGCATTATGTCCCCTCTGTGTATTCGGCAACCCTGTCACAAAATCCATAGAAATGCTGTCCCATTTCCACTCGGGAATATCCAACGGTTGCAATAATCCACTAGGCTTCTGATGTTCTAATTTTGACTTCTGACACGCCAAACACGCATAAACAAACTGAGCCACATCCCTCTTCAATCCAGACCACCAAAAGATCTTCTTCAAATCTTGATACATCTTATTAGCTCCCGGATGTATACTCAAATTACTCCGGTGTCCTTCCTCCAAAATCATCTTTTTCAAGTCCGAATCATCAGGAATACAAATTCTACCACGAAATCTCAAAACACCCTTATCATCCACTTTAAAGTCACCATTCACACTTTGATCTCCAACCGTCATCAAATCAACAAATTTCACATCCAACTTCTGTTTCTCGCTAACGGTTAACAGAAAATCATTAGTGACCTTTAACATACCAAGCCTCACGCTGACAAATGTCAATTCACACACCAAACTCAAATCTCTAAATGCTTCCAAAAGTTCCCACTCTTTAACCATCAAAGCGGACATATGCAAAGATTTTCGGCTTAACGCATCGGCTACCACATTAGCTTTACCAGGATGGTAATTCAAGCCAAAATTGTAGTCCTTCAAAAATTCCAACCATCTCCGTTGCCTCATATTCAACTCTTTCTGATCAAACAAGTATTTCAAACTTTTATGATCACTAAGGACTTCGAACCTTGCACCATAGAGATAATGCCTCCAAATTTTCAACTCAAAAACCACTGCCGCTAATTCCAAATCATGAGTAGGGTAATTCTTCTCATGAATCCTCAATTGCCTTGAAGCATAAGCCACAACCTTACCTTCTTGCATCAACACTCCACCTAAACCAATCAAAGACACATCACAATACACCACAAACGGTTTACTAGGATTTGGTAAGATCAAAATTGGAGCTGTAGTCAATCTTCTCTTCAGCTCATTAAAACTTTCCTCACACTGAATATCCCAAATGAACGCTTTACCTTTACAAGTCAACTGGGTCAATGGAAGTGCTAACTTAGAAAAACCTTCAATGAATCTTCGATAATATCCAGCTAAACCCAAAAAGCTTCTAATTTCAGTAACAGATCTAGGAGCCTCCCATTGTAGAACTGCATCTACTTTAGATGGATCCACAGCAATACCATTACCTGAAATCACATGCCCAAGAAAACTCACTTCTGACAACCAGAACTCACACTTGGACAACTTGGCAAAAAGTCTCTTTTCCTTCAAAATTTGCAACACAACACGCAAATGCTCCGCATGCTCCTCCCGGGACTTAGAATAAACCAAGATGTCATCAATAAACATAACAACAAATCGATCCAAATGCTCATGGAAAATACGATTCATATACTCCATAAACACACCTGACGCATTAGAAACCCCGAACGGCATCACAGAATATTCGTAATGACCGTATCGTGTCCTAAAAACCATCTTCAGAATATCTTCCTCTTTCACTATAATCTGATGATAACCTGACCTCAAATCAATTTTACTAAACACACACGCACCTACCAACTGGTCCATCAAATCATCAATTCTCGGAAGAGGATACTTATTCTTAATCGTCACCTTATTCAGCTGGCGATAATCAATACACAATCGCATACTTCCATCTTTCTTTTTCAACAATAAAACTGGAGCACCCTAAGGCGATACATTCGGCCTCACAAACCTCTTTTCTAACAATTCATTCAACTGCTTCTTTAACTCAACCAACTCAGATGCCAACATACGATAAGGTTCCATAGACACAGGTCTAGTACCAGGAATTAGATCTATAGAAAACTCCACCTCTCTTTCTGGCGGCACATCCAAAATATCCTCTGGAAACACCTCTGGAAAATCACACACCACTGGAAACACATCAAGTGCAACTTGACTATCCACAGTCAACGATGCAAACAATCCGAACAACTGAGCTTCATCCGCCAAAAGTTTCTTCAACTCTTTGGTAGATAAGAAACTCGATTCCTCGTCTTCCTCAAGAGAAGGAAATCTTACAAGCTTATGATAACAATCAATATGAACCCGATTGAACTGCAACCAATTCATACCCAGAACCACATCTAAACCCTCCAACGGCAGACACACCAACTCCATCTCAAAATCTTTACCATAAATGGTCAAAGGACAACTTAAACAAACCAAAGAAGTAGTTACTGATCTCATTGTTGGAGTATCAATAACCATCTCTCCACCCATCGAAGACAACAAAAGATTCAAACACTTCGCGCACTCAGACGAAATAAACGAATGAGTCGCTCCGGTATTAATAATAGCAACTAAAGGCGTACTATTAATAAAACAAGTACCTCTGATCAGACGATCTGCACTAGTAGTCTAAGTTCCTGCCAATGCAAATAATTTCCCTCCAACCTGAGCTTGCTTTGGTTTCGGACACTTCGTACTAATATGACCAACTTCCCCACAGTTGAAACGCTTCATCACATTCTTCTTACAATCAGCTGCCACATGTCCTAAACCTCCACAAATAGAACACTTCCTCATATCTTTTCTACATTCAAACTGACGATGTCCTAAGCCACCACACCTAAAACATCTCAGAGGATTAGACATACCTCCCCCACTTGGCCTTTTCTCAAAATTACCCCTTTGCTTACCCTTGTCAGCTGGTGTCACATAAGGACCACCACGAAACGGTTGCTTCCCTTTCCTTTCGTTCACACTCTTATAGTGAGTAGAACGGGCTTTGCTATCCTCCTCATAAATTCTACAATAATCCACCAAGTCTGAAAACCTTCTAATCCTTTGATAACTGATTGCCTGCTTGATCTCAGGATGCAATCCATTCTCAAACTTCACACACTTGGAAAACTCTGCAGTTGCTTCAGCATAATGTGGATAAAACTGAACAAGCTCCAAAAACTTAGCAGTGTAATCAATAACAGACATATTACCTTGTTTCAACTCCAAGAACTCTATCTCTTTCTTTCCTCTTACATCTTCGGGAAAATACTTCCTCAAAAATTCCCTGCTAAACAAAGCCCAAGTGACCACTTCATCTGCAGCTTCCAACACATGACGCGTACTAACCCACCAATCATCAGCTTCCTCCTGTAACATGTGAGTACCCAGTCTCACCTTATTTTCCTCAGCACAGTCCATTACTCGAAAGATTCTTTCTATCTCCTTAAGCCAAATTTGTGCACCATCAGGATCATGTTTCCCTTTGAAGACAGGCGGTTTGTTCTTCCTGAACTCGTCATTCTCACCAGCATTAGGTGCACCCTGCACAGCCCGAGCCATAGCTTACATAGCAGCAGCCAAAGCAGCATCATTCCTACCAGCCATATTCTGTTCATTTCCAGTAACAGCAACTATGGTTAAACAAACAGCTCACCCAAACACAACGACCAACAAGGACTGACACAAATTGACACGGACTGGCTCTGATACCACTTAATGTAACACCCCCAATCTATACCCCCAAATAGATAAAGCAATAACAAATAATCAGAGTATAATTAAAACATTCATGGCATAGACAGAGGCGTCACATCAATTGAGACAAAACACAACAAACCCTGCTCATAAAGATATGCAACAATGAGGTAGTAATACAAACAGAGGAACTCAGTTCCTAACACCCACTACTCAGATACAGAATAAAAGCGGAAAATCTGCAACTGAAACCTCATATATATATATCACATAAAAAGTTTGTCTGTCATATACAGAGTCATACATGTACAATCCAAAAGATATATATACATATACACATAAATCACAAACGATCTCCCCGACTACCCAGTGCTACAAATCAGAGCCGACCGACAAAAGAATGAAGATCTAAGCTTCACAAAAAGACCTCCAGCATGTAATCTACAATGCCTCATAGAGCTTTCAAAACAGCAGAAGGGTGAGAAACACAATCATAATATAATTGCATACAATTATATAATAACACATAAATACACATGTAAAATATTCTCACCACAACTTACACCAGAATTCAAAAACAAAACAACACGATGCATATGTCATATATCCATCACCAAGGTATATCAACCATGCACAATGCATTTATCACCAACATATATATATATATATATATATATATATATATATATCAACAGTATCAATTACATTCACAATTCCACACAAAATCAATCAATTCATGATTTATGCAAATGCACAGAGACCGACACAACGACTCTATGCAATGCAATGCGGTACCGTTCCATCCATCATTCTCATCATTAGTTCACTCAGGAACTATTGGAATCATCGCTTGTTACTTAGTGTAACTCCCCGTCGGGCAAACGATGTTCCCCGTCGCTTTAAGTCCTCTTGGTATAAGGCTCACGACGTTTATGGATCGCTTTAGGTCCTCTCGGTATAAGGCTCATGATCCGATCGCTTTAGGTCCTCTTTGTATAAGGCTCACGATCATCTATAATCATCGCTTTAGGTCCTCTCGGTATAAGGCTCACGATGTTATAGCGGATTCCCTCTGGAATCGTTTCGTCGCTCACACCCACTAGGGCACACGACATCACAAGAATGCATATCATGATGCTTGGCATACAATGACTCATGACATTCAAATGCACACATATACACATCCATAATCAAGCACATACAATCAAACACCACACAATGCATTTTCTTGCCCTTAGGCCAGAAACCATCATCACAACACATCATCACTTGCATTCACATTATATAACATCACACAAGTCATACGATGCATATCAAAAGCACATTGCATGACAACACATCAAATACACACACTTAAAATGGTAAAAGTCGACAAAACGTCACATTTCCAAATTCTCGACATAATTAAATTGGCCAATCAATCTCAAAACCATTTTAATAAGAAAGTACATCTTAATAGCTTTCCAACGATACCAAGAATGTTCAAAACGGATAATCGGAACACAAGTTATGGAATCAAAAAGAAAAGGAATCGCGAAATGGCAAAATTCAGCACCCCCGCTGACCATACGCGTATTGCCCTGAGCCATACGCGTATTGCCCAGCCCCATACATGTACCATTACGCATTTCAGCAGATGGCCGAGAAAAATGGATTTCCATACGCGTATTGCCTCAATTTGCACCTTCCATACACGTATTGCCCAACCTAATACGCGTATGGACATGCCTGATACGCGTAACGGCAGCGACAACCCAGAATTTTTCTGCAGAATTTATGCTGCAAAATTCCACCAATTCCTCTCCCAAATCTCACCTAAACACCAGAAAATTACCAATAGATTGCACAACAACATATATCTAACATGTATCAACAATAAGGAACCTGAAAACATGATTTCCGACACAATTCGAATCAATTTCCAACAATCTCAACATATTATGGTTTTGGTTCTATACCCAATTTCAACCCAACAACAAACAAATACAAACATACATAATCATACACAAGTATAGAATAATCGAGTTTCGCACCCTTACCCGATTTAATCGTGTTTGAAAAGTCGGTTGATTCAATTTCTTAAACCCCAAGTTTTTCTCTCTTTTTCTTATCTTCTTTTCCTTCTTTCTCTTTCTTTCTTCCTCTTTTCCTTTCTCTCTATTTTCTATTTTTATGAAAAACATAACTAACCAAGCCAATAGACCAAAATACCCCTACACTCAAATATCTCGCAAATGTTCCCAAAACGCGATAAAACATAACAACAATGAAAAATAATATATTATCGAATAAAAGTCAAAAATAAAATAATATAATAATAAAAATAATCAAATCGACTCAATTAAATAAATCTAATAAAAACTGGGGCGTTACAGCCGGCATTCCTATTAGAAATCACTTTTGGTTATTATCCTCTTGATGTGAGTCTACCTCCGACCGACATTCTTCTTAAAATTCACCTTCGTTTAAATGTGAGTCCGCCTTCGACCGACATTCCCTTTGAAAGTCCATGTTCAGATGAAACCTTTGGTTATGATTCCGCCTTCATCCGGAAAACCTCTTTTAAAGTCAAACTTCAGATGGCATCTTTTTGTTGTAAGTCCGCCTTCGGCCGACATCCCTTTCAAGTCTTCTTTCGAGTGGCATATTTACTTTGGGCCCACCTTCGGTTGGCAATCACTATATCATTTCTCTACACACAGTCTACAAATTCCGTGGTTTATTTGTATTCAATCACATTCTACCTTGAACGTCTGAAAGTCGTTGCTTGTCATCTCTTCAGGTTTAAGCCGATTGAATAGGGGCAGCTGTAACACTCCAAAATTTATCTTTTGATTTTCTAACTTTTTCTCGCTTATGTTCGCTTTCATTTGCATCTCCATTAGGTCATAACCTCATAATCATTCATCGCCTTAGTCTTCTAAGACATGGGATCAAAACATTTTTTATTGAGATTCAAGTTTTCCTACTCATAGGTGATTTATCTGGATATTACACTCAAGATTGAGGCAAAGGTTGAGCTCCCAACCTCAAGAGTATTCTCTTATCGAAATATCATCAAGTATCAAGTCATAATGTCATATTCTTCAAGATTTCTCAAGAGCATAAAGTGATAGGGTTTGTCGTGGATCTCAACTGAGAATGCTTAGTGCTAAGATTTTGTTTCTTCTCCATATCATAAGCTATAATCATCATTCAACGTACAACTCAAGGAGAATTAGTATTTCACATTTATTATGGGTAAACATGTGCATCAAGTGGAGGTCATGAGATTAGGGCGTATTTTCATACAAATATTTTCTCAAGGAGCGTTGCTTTTGTGTCAAGAATTTTGAGATATATAGTGTGAGCCATGGTACAGGATGCATTGAATTGAACTTTTATTGGGATCAAAGAAAGCTCATGAATATGGATTTATCATCCATCATGGTTCAAGTTTACTATTTCCAATTCATCATCTTTATTCATTCAAGCTCAAGGTTTCCAAGTCCCTTTATTCAAAGTTCATTTACCATTTTTCATTCGGTTTTAATTCAACAAACATTCACCTATCACATTTTTGAGTAAATATCATACATTTATTCAAGCATCCAGTTCCATTTATTAATCATCCCAAGTTCAAGATTCAACGTCACTAATCGTTCATCATCAAATTCTTTCAGCACAAACCTCAAAGTTAATGTCCAAATTACCAAAAAATTCAAGCCTAAACCCATAACCATTAACCATTTTCAAGTTTAATGTCCAAAACCATGAAGATTCTACCTTCTGATAAACTAGATGTTATTGTACAGATATGAAGAATATACAAGTGAGGAACAAATCACTCTCTAATTATACTTGGGTGAAATTGTTTCACTGATTTGTGACAGAGAGGTTATGGTGATTGAGATGAATCCTAGAGTTTCTAGGTCTTCTGCCCTTGTCTCTATGGCTACTGGGTTTCCTATAGCGAAGATGGCGGCAAATTTATCTGTTGGTTATTCTTTGGATCAAATCCCAAATGATATAACACAAAAAAAACACCTGTTAGTCGAGGCACTAGAAGCTTCAGTCGAGTAAAGAAAATGAAATTATGGCACAGATATCAGATGTCCTACAAAGATGTTGAGACACTGATATCCAACACAATGAACAAGCTAACAAAAATAATAACAGTGCAGAAAGTAAATAACACAGTGATATGTTTACCCAGTTCAGATCAATAATCCTACTCTGGGGGCTACCAAGCCAGGGACGAAACCAATATACGATAGTATCAATTCACAGATCATACAACAACCAAACCCTGTTATAATCTGCTCACTTAATCACTACCCTTCCTATGACTTCTACCTAAGACTCACCTAGGTATGAGGCCCTCCTCAAATCCCTCTACAACCACAACCCGTGATTGGTTTCTTTCCACACAAGTAACACCATGAAAGTCACACTTTCAAAACACACAATTCTCAATACTTCAAAGCTTATGAGAATAGACACACAAGAAACTCAATGCTTAAAAGCTTATGAGTAACTGACAGAACTTACAACACAAAAACCAGTCCTTATACTGTTATCAGAATGATACCAGTTAGGCTCACAAATTACACACGAAAACCCTAACAAAAACACGTAAGTTCCACACCTACATTAGGTTTACACCAGTCAATATACAACATTAAATCTGAACTGGATTGGGCTTCAAAAACGCAGCAAATAGACTGCTCACAAATCTGCAAAATAAACTCCAACAAAATAGGTCTTCAATCTAAAGTTTCCTAATATGTCTCCATAATTAGAAAGTGTTAAAAATCCAAAAAGCCAACACAAAACACAATCCAAAAATACTTTGGATGCCACATAGGATAACCAAATATTCTCAGAATATTCAGTAACAATTAACACCAACCGAATCTTCTTTAAAACTGAGTTTAGGCGCGATGTCCTATAAGCCAGTATGGGACATCTTCATTCGACATGTTGAGTGCAGCAAATTAGAACATCTTGTTTCAACATCTTGCTGCTAGAATAGTTTTAGCAAAATAAAATCCAACCACAAAAACAAAGAAATAACAATCTCCCCATTTGGCTTATTTTGGCTAAAACTACACACCAAACAAATCTTGTAAAGAAGCACAAGCAAAAAAATCCATATCAGAGACAACAACGAAAAATTAACACACAGCACATCATAGCAAAACTCCCCCTCAACTGCAGCAACACAAACATTCCACATTCTCCCCCTCAGTTGCAGCACCAGCACAAGCACAACACACACAAGCACACTACTCCCCCTTTTTAGCCAGAAATATGACAAAGGCAAGTAGAACAGTTATTAATATTTGAGAAATGGTCAAATCATAGACCAGAATTAATAGCATCAGAGAGTAGATGCACACCACATCACGTGACCAAGTGTCATGTACAAACTTCAGCACTTTCCCTTGTATTACCTCATGTACACACTGCACTACCAGAACCTCCTTTAATCTTTCCAATCTGGTAGCCAGAAGGAACATTAATTGCTATAGTTCCTCATGAATGCAAACCCCAAGTCTGCTCCTCAGGTTTTCAAACTGAACTGCATCCAGAGCCTTGGTAAATATGTCAACAAGCTGATTTTCTGTGCTCACATGCTCAAGAGTTATGACCTTGTCCTCCACAAGTTCTCTAATGAAGTGATGCCTGATATCAATGTGCTTAGTCCTGCTATGTTGAATAGGATTTTTAGAAATATTAATAGCACACAGGTTGTCACAAAATAATGTCATAACATCTTGTGTGACATTATACTCAGATAGCATTTGCTTCATCCACACCAGTTGAGCACAACTACTTCCAGCTGCTATGTACTCAGCTTCAGCAGTAGAAAGAGAAACAGAATTTTGCTTCTTACTAAACCTTGAAATAAGATTATTTCCCAAAAAGAAACATCCTCCAGAGGTACTCTTCCTATCATCAGCACTTCCAGCCCAATCAGCATCACAGTATCCTACTAAAATGGGACTTGAATCACGGGAGTACAACAACCCATAATCACATGTACCACTCACATACTTAAGAATTCTCTAAACTTGATTGATGTGACTGACCTTGGGTTCTGCTTGGTATCTTGCACACACGCCAACAGCAAAGGTTATGTCTGGCCTACTTGCTATAAGATCTAGCAGACTTCCAATCATGCTTCTGTATAAACTTTGTTCAACATTCACTCCCTTTTCATCTTTGGATAACTTCAAGTGAGTAGGAGCAGGAGTTCTCTTATGCTTGGCATTATCTAGTCCAAACTTCTTCACAATGTTCCTCGCATATTTGCTCTGATAAATAAAAATGGAATCTTCCATCTGTTTGACTTGTAATCCAAGGAAGTAGGTCAATTCACCTACCAAGCTCATCTCAAATTCAGACTGCATTTGGTTGACAAAATGTTGGACCATTTCATCCGACATCCCACCAAACATAATATCATCTACATAAATCTGAGCAATCATTAGTTTCTCCTTGACAAAAAGTGTTTTATCAATACCACCATTCCTGTATCCATGGTTGACTAAGAATTCAGTCAGCCTTTCATACCAAGCTCGTGGAGCTTGTTTCAACCCATACAAAGCCTTCTTTAGCTTGAAAACATGATCAGGAAAATTTGTATCCACAAACCCTTTAGGCTGCTCAACATAGACTTCCTCATTAAGATAGCCATTCAGAAAGGCACTCTTGACATCCATTTGAAACAATCTGAATTTCAACAAACATGCCACTCCTAGCAGTAATCTGATGGATTCCAATCGAGCCACAGGAGTAAATGTTTCATCGAAGTCTACTCCTTCAATCTGTGTGTATCCTTGAGCAACTAATCTGGCTTTGTTCCTGGTAACAACTCCTTGTTCATCAGACTTATTCTTATAAACCCATTTTGTTCCAATCACATTTGTTCCTGTTGGTCGTGGTACCAGTTCCCAGACTTCATTCCTCTTGAATTGACAAAGCTCATCTTGCATAGCACTTATCCAGAACTCATCTGTCAATGCTTCTTTGACATTCTTTGGTTCAATCTTTGAAACAAAGCATGCATTTGACACAGCCTCCCTCGTTCTGGTTCTTACACCTTCATTCAGATTTCCAATAATCAATTCCTTAGGGTGATCCTTCTGAATCCTTATAGAGGGTCCCCTGTTAGCATCCTCTACCTCTTCATTCTCAGGTCTAGTGTCAGTTTCATGAGCATTATTTTCTCGGACTCAATGTCTTGTGAGATTTCATTATTCATGGGAAGGCATGCTCCAACATCATCTGGGACATCTTCGTCTTTCCCAGAGTCATCAACCACCACATTTATGGATTACATCATCACCTTAATTCTGGAATTAAATACCCTATATGCTTTACTATTTGTAGAGTATCCCAAAAATATCCCTTCCTCGCTCTTAGGATCCATCTTTCGCCTCTGCTCACGATCCGCCAAGATATAGCACTTACTCCCAAACACATGGAAATACTTCACATTTGGCTTTCTACCTTTCCATAGCTCATAAAGAGTGACAGAAGTACCTGATCTGATAGTCACCCTATTGTGTATATAGCAAGCGGTATTCATGGCTTCAGCCCAAAAATGATATGGAAGCCTTTTGGCATGAATCATGACTCTTGCACACTCTTGTATAGTCCTATTCTTGCGTTCCACCACACCATTTTGCTGAGGAGTGATCGGTGATGAGAATTCATGAGTGATTCCTTCAGATAAGCAAAACTCTTCAAACCTGCTATTTTCGAATTCTTTCCCATGGTCACTTCTAATTCGAACAACACCACAATCCTTTTCCCGTTGAATCCTTTGACACAGCTCTTTGAAGGCTGCAAATACTTCATACTTTTTCTCTGATAAAGCTTATCCAGGTGAATCTAGAGTAATCATCAATGACAACATAGGCATACTTCTTTCCACCAAGACTTTCAACCTGCATAGGTCCCATTAAGTCCATGTGAAGCAGTTCCAGAACTCTAGAAGTTGTGGTAAGATGTTGAAGCCTCTTGTGTGACACCCTTGTTTGCTTCCCAACTTGACATTCACCACATATTTTATCCTCATCAATCTTCAGCTTGGGAATACCTGTAACGGCTTCACTTGACATAACTTTCTTCATCCCTTTCAAGTGTAAGTGACCCAATTTCTGATGCCACAGTTTGGTTTCATCTTCCTTTGACATCAAACAGGTAGAAAAACTTTCCGGTTCTTGAGGATTCCATAGATAGCAGTTATCCTTAGGCCTGGTTCCCTTCATAACAACTTCATCTTTCTCATTGGTTACTAGACATTCAGATTTTGTGAAATTTACTTTGAGTCCTACATCACACAGTTGGCTTATACTGATCAAATTTGTGGTCAGCCCTTTGACAAATAGAACACGATCCAAATTTGGTTGTCCTGTGTAGTCCAGCTTTCCAACACCTTTAATTTCACCTTTTGATCCATCCCCAAAAGTGACATAATTGGTGGAGTGAGGCTTGATATCTGACAAGAATTTCTTCACACCAGTTATGTGTCTTGAACAGCCACTGTCAAAGTACCAATCTTCCCTTGCGAATGCTCTAAGAGAGGTATGTGCTGTGAGACCGGCTATCATATTTCTAGGAGTCCATCTTCTCTTCACTTTAGCCCAACTCTGTCCTTTATTTTGTTGATGAGCATTTTTGGGATAGCCGTGCAATTTGTAGCAAAAGGACTTTAAGTGACCAATCTTTCCACAATAATGGCATCTCCATGGTTTATACTTTGATCTACAAACTCTTTTCTGATGCTTCATCTGGTGTTGAAACATGTGATTTGACATCCCCACTTCTTGCTTTATTTTCCGAGGAACAAACTTCAATACAGGCTTCTTGTAAGTCTCTGTTTGATTGTTAAAACCAAGGCCTTGCACATTTCCAGCATCTTTCCCAGTCTGAAGAATCTCATCCAGTTGCATGGTACCATTGTTCAGCATTCTTATAGATTTGGTCATATTGTCAAGTTTTGACTTTTTCCATACAACCTCCTCTTTCATATCAGCATTGATTGATAGATGTTCTTCCTTCTCAACTTCTAGTTGAGCTATCAGAACCTTCTGTTCTAATATTATCTGGCACCTTTCTTCATTCTTGATACACAACTCTGAGAACCCAGTGAAGACTTCTTCCTTAGTGAGTTCTCCAATATAAGATTCTTTGTCAAAGTCAGACTCACAAGTAGTTTCTCCATTAGCCTTACATATCCTGGTCAAGGCTGTCACCAATTTTGCTGATTCTTCTTCAAGATCACTCTCAGACTCTCCTTCTGACCAAGACACAGATAAGCCCTTCGTCTGTTTTTTGAGATAAGTGGGACACTCAATCTTTATGTGCCCATATCCCTCACATTCAAAACACCGAACTCTCTTCCCTTGATTGGAGTCTTCTTCAGTTATGGACCTTCTGCCTCCATCCTGGTTTTTACTGATGTCGAGTGACTTGTTCTGAGCATTTGCTCTTGACTTCCAGTCAATCCTTTTCAACACTTTATTAAATTGTTTTCCAAGCAATACCAGATCTTTAGACACCCATTCATCTCTGACCAGGTCACCTTCATCTTCTGAGTCACCAACATTTGACACAAAAGCTATGCTCTTCTTCTTTTTAGACTTTTCATTGATTCCTAATTCAAATGTTTGGAGAGATCCCACAAGTTCATCCACTTTCATCTTGTCTATATCCTGAGCTTCCTCTATAGCAGACACTTTCATGTCAAATCTCTTAGGTAGAGATCTGAGGATTTTTCTGACCAGTTTGTTGTCAGACATCTTTTCACCTAGGGCACTTGAGGCATTAGATATCTCAATAATGTTCATGTGAAAATCATGAATGCTCTCATCCTCCTTCATCTTCAAACTCTCAAACTTGCTAGTGAGAAGCTGAAGTTTTGACATCTTCACCTTTGAAGTCCCTTCATGAGCAACCTTCAAGACCTCCCACGCCTCTTTTGCAATGGTGCAGTGTTCAATCAACCTGAAGATATTCTTATTGACACCATTAAACAATGCATTCATGGTTTTGGAATTTCCCACGGACCCTTTGTAGTCTGCATCATCCCAGTCTTCCTCTTCCTTCACCACATCATTAGGGGTACCTTTTCCATCTTTAACCTTTGGGGGTTCCCATCCTTTTATAACAGCTTTCCATGCTTGATCATCCATGGATTTGATGAATGTTATCATCCTTGGTTTCCAATAGTCATAGTTGGAACCATCAAGCAGAGGTGGTTTGTTCAAAAATCCTCCATCCTTGTCCATTGTACCAGAAAGTACCTTCCCTGAATCTCACCCAGAACCAAACAAGGGTGTAAGCTCTGATACCAATTGAAATTCTGGCACAGATATCAGATGTCCTACAAAGATGTTGAGACACTGATATCCAACACAATGAACAAGCTAACAAAAATAATAACAGTGCAGAAAGTAAATAACACAGTGATATGTTTACCCAATTCGGATCAACAATCCTACTCTGGGGGCTACCAATCCAGGGACGAAACCAATATACGATAGTATCAATTCACAGATCATACAACAACTAAACCCTGTTATTATCTGCTCACTTAATCACTACCCTTCCTATGACTTCTACCTAAGACTCACCTAGGTATGAGGCCCTCCTCAAATCCCTCTACAACCACAACCCATGATTGGTTTCTTTCCACACAAGTAACACCATAAAAGTCACACTTTCAAAACACACAATTCTCAATACTTCAAAGCTCATGAGAATAGACACACAAGAAACTCAATGCTTAAAAGCTTATGAGTAACTGACAGAACTTACAACACAAAAACCAGTCCTTATACTGTTATCAGAATGATACCAGTTAGGCTCATAAATTACACACGAAAACCATAACAAAAACACGTAAGTTCCACAACTACACTAGGTTTACACCAGTCAATATATAGCATTAAATCTGAACTGGATTGGGCTTCAAAAACGCAACAAATAGACTGCTCACAAATCTGCAAAATAAACTCCAACAAAATAGGTCTTCAATCTAAAGTTTCCTAATATGTCTCCATAATTAGAAAGCACTGAAAATCTAATAAACCAACACAAAACACAATCCAAAAATACTTTGGATGCCACATAGGATAACCAAATATTCTCAGAATATTCAGTAACAATTAACACCAACCGAATCCTCTTTAAAACTGAGTTTAGGCGCAATGTCCTATGAGCCAGTATAGGACATCTTCATTCGACATGTTGAGTGCAGCAAATTAGAACATCTTGCTGCTAGAATAGTTTTAGCAAAATAAAAGCCAACCACAAAAACAAAGAAATAACAAAAAAATCTTCCTTCCAGCTTAAACAACAACCTCAGTATACAACACATAATACGAGCTCCTTGCTCGCCTCTCTCTTCTTCTCGTAAAGCAATGGAATTTGGAATTGAGAACAGAGTTCCCAACATTTTATCCTCTGGCGGTGATGCTTCTGCAAGGTCGCATAACGATACCCCACAAAAAGATGATGAAATCTATGATTCTTTGGTATCACGGGAAATTAGCCCTGCTTCACGGCAATCAAAATCAGTGAATGTGAAGAAAATTCAGAAAATGTTCAAGAATGCTGCTGAGGAAAACATTCGAAGTTTCAGAGTTTATATTACTGAGTTAAAAGAGCTAGTGGCTAAACTGCATTACCAGAAACAACTTCTGGTTTGCCAGGTTTTGGAGCTTGAAGCAAACAAGTCTGTAACCGAAGAAATGGATACAACTGATCAATCTCCTTTATCATGGCACATGTAATTTGCACAGCAGAGAAATCAAATTATCATGTCATGGCACTTATGCCACATTTCTCTGGTGCACCGAACACAATTTTATTTTTTGTTAAGAGTGTCGTAACCCGAAATTTGACCTCTCTCTTTCGCCTTTTGCATGAGCATGTGCATTCGCATCGCCGACATACGCATTCACACTTTTCCCTATGTGTTTCTTGTTGCAGGATATTCAGGTTTTCCACGCCAGATTAATCACATTCTCACAAGGTCATCACATCATCAAGACAGGCATAAAATAAGGGTTTCCACGGTTATTTATCAAAGCGAGAAGTTGAAAATTGGAATCGTGGCAACAACACCATTTTTTAAGCAAATTGGGGCAATTTTGGCCTAGTTAATCGATTAACCATTTGCATTGCAAATGTGTTAATCGATTAACACAGGCAGAATGGGCAAAATTTGCTGCTTTTTGTGACAGCAACCTACCACTTCACATTTTGGGTTTCTACATGATTCTAGCAGTGTGTGGAACATTCTAGACATCTCTAGACATCTCAAGAATATTCAAGAATTCACTCAAATTTATTCCAATGCATCATTTTCAAATAAGTGCACCATGTTCCTTGAGTTCCAAGCATGTCAACCTTTGGATGTTGGAGCTCACATTGGGATTGTTACCGAGTTGATCCCAACTAACCGAGTTAACCGCTTGACTCGGTGAGTCAAGTGTAACCAACTCCTAGCCTAATTCCAAACCACCCAAAGCTAAGTCCAAACGAAATTCCAAACCTCTCACACTCCAAACCTAAAGTCTATATAAACAAGCCTTCACTCACTTTTCAAGGGATCAACCATTTTCACACAAATTTCTCACACTTCACTCTCTATTCTCTCACAATCTCTCCGAATTTTTCTGCTACTTCTTCATCTTCATCTCCATTTTCTCCTAAAAACCTCACTATAGCTAAACTTCTCCATTGAAGATTAATCACTTCTACATTAGAAGTGATTATTTCTTGAGCTTAACCTTCATCCTCTTGCATTTATACATGGATTTCTAGAGTTTACAAGCTTTTGGATTCATCTCAAGTGCTTATTTCAAGATTCAACGGTTCGAATTCGTATTTTCGGAGTTTTCGTCGCAATTTGCTCGGTTTTGATACGTTTCGGCTATATTTGAAGATTTTCTCTGGTTTCCTTTGATTATCTTCGTCAAGATCACTTTGCAACAATCACCAAGCAAAATCTCTGGCTTGTAGGTTGGTAGATTTTACTCATTTTTTCTGTTTTCGCATCATTCGCAATGTAGTTTCGATGTTTTTGCTTGTGAATTAATTATGCCATTGCTTGATCCATGATCTTGATGATTTAATTGATTCCATTGTTGATCATTTGTTGCTTTTAAACTTGATTTTTTGTGCATAATTGTTTGCCCTAGTATTGGAATGATTGCACAATCAATAAGTGGCCAAAAGCACTTTTGAAAACTGTTGTTTCTGCCCCCGTTCTAGTGTTAATCGATTAACACTTTGCAGTGCAAAAGTGTTAATCGATTAACCAGTGTAATTTTGTTGTTTTTCAAGTGTTTATCGATTAACACTTTGCAGTGTAAAAGTGTTAATTGATTAACACTGAACCAGAAGGCCATTTTCATGCTTTTTCATGTGTGTTTGCCATGCTTTCTCCTTCTAACTTCCATAGATTGATATGTTTGATTTTTATGGATGTTTTAAGTGTCGTGTAACTTCTGTTTGAAGCATGCTCATGAACTTTCGATGCACGATTTCGATTATTCAATTTGTTCATATTCTTGACATGGTGTGAACATTATCATTCTTGCACTTTCTTTGATCACAATAACATGATTTTGTGTTGCATTTTAAGTATCATTTGGTACTGTTTGTGTAACGCCCCGTTTTGTCCAATTTATTTAATCAAGTCGATTTAATTATTTTCATTTTTATATTAATGTATTCTTGACTTTTATTTGACAATATATTATTTTTCATCGTTGTTATGTTTTATCGCGTTTTGAGAGCGTTTGCGAGATATTTAGGCTGAGGGGTAAAATGGTCATTTTGAGGGGTTAGATATTTTAGAAAAATTAGATATTTTTATAAATAGAGATTTAAGAGAAAAAGAGAGAAAAGAAAGAGAAAGGAAAGAAAGAAAGAGGAAGGAAAAGAAAGGAGAAGAGGAAATCTTTAATACTCCGTTTCAATCGCGATTATTCGGGTAAGGGTGAGAAGTTTCGATTATATCTTGCTTGTGTATGTATATGTGTTGTTTGTTGTAATTGTTTTGGTTGTTTCACAACTTTTTCTTATTGATAATTTGTGATCAATTATATAGAAATCGATGTTTTCACGGCCGGAAATCGATATGAATCACGTAGTATGATCGTATTATATGTATGAATATTGTTGATACTTGTTTTGATTGATTGAAAACGTTTTGGTGGGAGAAAGTTGGATTTTGGGGTTTTGGAACCATGTAACCCGCAGCAGAAAAATTCTGGTTCTGGTACGATTCGCCAGGCGAATTGGGGATTCGCCAGGCGAATTAGGTCTCGCCACTAGTTCGCCAGGCGAAGTGCTGGCGATGAGGGATTCGCCAGGCGAAATCGTAAGTCGCCAGGCAAAAACGGAGAGACAGATATGTGTTAGCTACTGGAAATTTTGGGTTTTTCTAAAATTGTGGTTCGCCACTAGTTCTCCAGGCGAAGTGCTGGCGAAGGGGGATTCGCCAGGCGAAATCCTAAGTTGCCAGGCGAATTTGGCTGTTTCTCAATAAATTATTTTCTTTGAAAATTCATAACTTTTGATCCATAACTCGGATCGAGACGTTCTTAGTACCGTTGGAAAGCTAATGGGATGTTCTTTCTTATAAAAATGGTTTTGAGATTGGTGGCCAATTTAATTGTGTCGGGAATTTGGAAACATGTTGTTTTTTCGACTTTTACCGTCGTAATTGTGTGCGATTGATGTGTTATCATGCGATATGCTTTTGATATATAACGTATAGCTTGTGTGTTGTTATATGATGTTGAAGTATGTGATAAGTTGTTGTAATTGTTGTGGCCTTATGGTAAAATACTTTGTTGACTTGAATACAAATGTATGGTATTAATGTATGTTGTTGTGGGTAGCCTGCGTGGCGTGAATCCTAGTGTTGTGAGTATCATTGTATGATTGCAGGATTGTTGTGGCTGATGGTGAGTAATTCTTGATGTAAATTGATATGAGTGTATATGCTAAAATGCTAATTGTTGTGGTTTGTGGATTATGATGAAATGCATTGTTTATGTGAAATTCAATGTGTGTTATTTGGTGGCCTTATGGCAAGTAAAGGCATTGTTTGAATTGATTTCCAATGCATGAATAATGATGACGAGATAATTCATATTGTTGATTTGTGAATGTGCATTTGATTGTCATGAGTCATTAGTATGCCATGCATCATGATATGTATCTTGTGATGTCGTGTGCCGTAGTGGGGTGTGAGCGACGAAACGATTCCAGAGGGAATCTGCTGTAACGGTCATGAGCCTTATACAAAGAGGACCTAAAACAACGTTATAGACGATCGTGAGCCTTATACAAAGAGGACCTAAAGCGATCGGATCATGAGCCTTATACAAAGAGGACCTAAAGCGATCCATAAACGTCGTGAGCCTTATACTAAGAGGACCTAAAGCGACGGGGAACATCGTTTGCCCGACGGGGAGTTACACTAAGTAACAACCGATGATTCCAATAATTCCTGAGTGAATTAATGATGATGAGAATGATGGATGGAATGGTACCGCATGTATAGAGTCGTTGTGTCGGTCTCTGTGCATTTGCATAAGTCGTGAATGGATTGATTATGTGTGGGAAATTGTGAATTGATTGAGTCTGTGTTGAGCTCGTGATAGCATTGGTAATTTGATATGCATTGGTTACGGATGATATGTTTTATGTATAGACATATGCTATGTTCTGCGGGGATGTTGTACATTACAATGATTGTATTTATTATCTATGATATGCTATATATGAATATATGTGATGTGGTGGTGTGTTTCCATATGTCATAACTTTGGTATGCCTTATGTGTGAATATGTGATTATGTTGGTATAATTGATATATGCCATGTTGTTGGATTATTAGAAATATGTTATGTATATGTGGCATGCTATAGGTATTAGTATATGATGCTTGGGGTGAGAATAATTATGCATGTGAATTTATATGTGTTTGCATATTATTATGTAATCTTGATTTAGTTGTTATTTCTCACCCTTCTGCTGTGGTTTGTTGCTCTATGAGGCAATTGTAGATTAGTATCTTGGAGGCTTTTGTGAAGATTAGTTCTCCATCCTTTTGTCGGTCTGTCTGCTCTGATACGTAACACGGGAGTCGGGGAACATTTTTGTTATATATGTATACATTTGTTGGATCTATGTTGTATTACCTTTGTATGGATATTTTGATGTTATAAAACAATTTATTTGGTAAAACGAGTCAGTTATGGATCTTTCCGCTTTATTTCATAATTGAACTTTCCTTTTGTTGGAAAAAGTTTCCCTTTTATGTTTATTCCATTTTGTGTTATGTATCAAATTTATGAGTAGGGATTGTATTTTCTTTCTTTAAATGTGGCATCCTTGTTTCTGTCTAAGAATAAAATTTCTATTTACTCTGATTTATTTATGTATTATTTATCCGCGATGGGAATTGGGGTGTTACATTAGTGGTATCAGAGCAGGTCGGTTCGTCCGGCCAAGTTGTTGAGTCAGTTGGTGTGACAGTTGAATACTGTCGATGTTGTTTGTTCCTTAGTATGTGATATATGTGTGAAACACTATCAGTGCTTTCTGGTTTTCTAATCCTTTGTCTTCAGGATTGAGAATGAGATAAGTGGGGGAGGAGCTTGTGTTTCTCCAAATTGCTTCAGGTGTGGAGCGTTGGCTCACTGTGCCGTAGATTACAAGATTGTAAGTGTTGTTTGGACAGTGTTGTTCCCGGTTCCGGAGGGAATGCAGAGGTAAGGTATATGTCAACTAAGGATTTGTTCCTTAGGTAGTTTTGTGCACAAGATGCAAGAAATGCTATTATAGTTTGGTAAAGATGGTTTATGCCCCATCATGATTGTCGCCTGTCTATTGAAAAATTGAGAAACTGATCACCCTTAATCTCTTGTTGATAGTAGACGGAATTATGTTGGATGGAATAGACGTGTCTTTCTAGCTTTGATAGTATGTTTTGTGAATCGTTTGGAGCTAAGCCAGTGAGTACAGATTGTTTTGTTGAGTAGATGGGGATTCTAATATTAGGAAGATGAGGCGGATTAGAGGTTTTAGTATGTTGGTTCAGTTGGGAAGTCATTGAGAGAGAACGATTGGGTACCGTTAATGGTTGTTCTCAGAGAGTAGAGCGTGAACTCAAATTTGACGAAGGTGAAGATTTGAGGTTTGGATCTGATAAGTAAGTAGAAGAAATATTAGGAAGTGAAACTCAGATGTTTGTCATGTTTGTGATGATAGTGTTCTGGAAATTGGCAGGAAGCCACAGTGATGGGCCGTCAGTTGTGCATGGTTTTCAGATGTGTTTTTGGATGAAACTTTAGTGTGTCGACTTGAAGAGGTCCAGCATGGTTGGTAAGGAAAAGGATGATAGCATGAGGTTGTGTGTTAATCAGTGAGTAGTATGGAAACTTGCGGGTGTGTTCTGGATAGCTTGAATTTTGAATTGTGACGAATTGCGAATGATTTAAAGTTCCTTGATGGTGTTACTTTTGTTATGGGTTGAGATCTCGTGTCAGCAGAAACCTGGAGTAAGTTGGAACCCCGTAAGAAGAATTGATATGGAATGTGGTAACCAGAGATTGTTAAGCTATTTTGGATAAATTGTTTCGAGCCCAGAATGAATTTTGAAGGTTGTATATGTTATGGTTGTGGAGTATATCGTGTCTTCCATACTTGTTTGGATAAGTTCATGGTGATGTTTATTGGATGATATTCTGATTTATTTTAAATCAAAGGATGAGTATATAGTGTATTTGAGGATTGAGTTACAAGGGCTGAAAGAGAGAGAGTTTTCTACTAAATTATCGAAGTGAGAATTTTGGTTGAAAAAGGTTAGTTTCCTTGGATATGTTATTACTGATGATGGTATTTTTATGGATCCATCGGGAGTAGATGCAGTTCTACAATGAGAGGCTCCGAAGCCGATTAAGGTGATTAGAAGCTTTTTGGACTTTAGTTGGTTATTACCGGAGGTTATGGAAGACTTTGCTAAGTTAGTACTTCTGTTATCTCAGTTGACTTGCAAAGGGTGAGTCATTTGTTTTGGATGTTCGTTGTGAGTAAGTTTTAGTGAGCTGAAGAGAAGATTGACTACGGCTCCAATTTTAATTCTTCCTGATCCTAATAAACTGTTTATGGAATATTGGGATGCGTCCTTGTTGAGTGTAGTTAGTGTGTTAATGCGAGAGGGTAAAGTCATTTCTTATGCTTTACGACAGTTGAGGATTCATGATTTCTAGATGGCTGCGGTTACTTTTGTGTTGAAGAATCTAGAGGTATTATTTTGAGGGTTTTAGGTTCAAGGTGTTTGGTAATCACAAGGGTTTAGAGTACTTGTTTGGTCAGAAGGAATAAAGTAGGAGACAACGAGGGTGGTTGGAATTCCTGATTAGTTATGACCTTGGCTCGAATTATCCTATTGGTAAAGTTAATGTCGTGCCAGATGAGTTGAGTCAAAAGTTTTTACATATGTCTGCTTTTATGGTTAAAGGGTGGGAACTTTTGGAAGAATTTAGAGATTTGAGTTGGTGTGTGAATTGACATCTGATAGTGTGAGGTTGGATATATTAAAAGTGAACAGTGATTCTTGGCGAATATGAGAAAGAGTTAGACTTTGGACGTGGGATTGATATTTTTGATGGTTACGAGTAATCAGAGTGCGCAACAGAAGTGTGATGTGGCATAATTCGTATATGCGGGTGTGACTTGTAAGAGTTCAGAGGTTGAACATTGGAAACATGTAGGCATGATGAGACCATTGGTCGTTTCAGAATGGAAGTGTTAGGTGAAAGGTTTAAATATTATTCATGGGCTACTATGTAGATGGATGTTTTGGTTGTATGTTTGATTGGTGAATCGTAGCATTGTTGTTAAGACGTTGTTGTGTCGTGGGACTTTAGGTTCTTGTCTTTGTTGTTGCCTCATTTCCATGGTGATGGTTCGAGTGCGAGTAGTTAATTCCTTGTGGGGAATTTGGGGAATGTTACCTATGGTGAGGGTAACGATCTTGTTGTGTTTCGGTTCAAGAGTGAACCTGTGTGTTCGTAACTTGGGTATTCTTTGAGTTGTGAGTTGGTCGTCAAGTGCATTGTATGGGCATTGCATCTTACCGTTGTCGTGTCGTTGTAGTAGTTGCTGTGAGCGAGGTGTTTTGTCAGTTTGTATTATTCATGGTGTTGCCTTTAATGGCATGACAGTGGGTTAATCGAATGCGAGAGTCGTATCCGGAGTTGTTTGCACCAAGTATATTTTTTAGGACGAAAATGTCTAAGTGGGGGAGAATTGTAATGCCCCATTTTGTCCAATTTATTTAATCGAGTCGATTTAATTATTTTCGTTTTTATATTATTTTATTCTTGACTTTTATTTGACAATATATTATTTTTCATCGTTATTATGTTTTATCGCGTTTTGAGAGCGTTTGCGAGATATTTGGGCCGAGGGGTAAAATGGTCATTTTGAGGGGTTAGATATTTTAGAAAAATTAGATATTTTTATAAATAGAGATTTGAGAGAATAAGAGAGAAAAGAAAGAGAAAGGAAAAGAGAGGAGAAGAGGAAATCTTCAATACTCCGTTTCAAGCGCGATTAATCGGGTAAAGGTGAGAAGTTTCGATTATATCTTGCTTGTGTACGAATATGTGTTGTTTGTTGTAATTGTTTTGGTTGTTTCACAACTTTTTCTTATTGATAATTTGTGATCAATTAGATAGAAATCGATGTTTTCACGGTCAGAAATTGATATGAATCACGTAGTATGATCGTATTATATGTATGAATATTGTTGATACTTGTTTTGATTGATTGAAAACGTTTTGGTGGGAGAAAGTTGGATTTTGGGGTTTTGGAACCATGTAACCCACAGCAGAAAAATTCTGGTTCTGGTGCGATTCGCCAGGCGAATTAGGTCTCGCCACTAGTTCGCCTGACGAAGTGCTGGCGAAGGGGGATTCGTCAGGCGAAATCCTAAGTCGCCAGGCGAATCTGGCTGTTTCTCAATAAATTATTTGCTTTGAAAATTCATAACTTTTGATCCGTAACTTGGATCGAGACGTTCTTAGTACCGTTGGAAAGCTAATGGGATGTTCTTTATTATAAAAATGGTTTTGAGATTGGTGTCCAATTTAATTGTGTCAGGAATTTGGAAACGTGTCATTTTGTCGACTTTTACCGTCGTAATTGTGTGCGATTGATATGTTATCATGCGATATGCTTTTGATATATAACGTATAGCTTGTTCGCTGTTATATGATGTTGAAGCATGTGATAAGTTGTTGTAATTATTGTGGCCTTATGGCAAAATACTTTGTTGACTTGAATACAAATGTATGGTATTAATGTATGTTGTTGTGGGTAGCCTGCGTGGCGTAAATCCTAGTGTTGTGAGTATCATTGTATGATTGCAGGATTGTTGTGGCTGATGGTGAGTGATTCTTGATGTGAATTGATATGAGTGTATATGCTAAAATGCTAATTGTTATGGTTTATGGATTATGATGAAATGCATTGTTTATGTGAAATTCAATGTTGTCGCTCCCGGGATTTTCATCCTAGTACAAACGCGAAAGTGGCACCAAACAGAGTCGCCAGCAATGTGTATTTATCCCAAGAGAGGGAAAGGAAACACCGCATAAACCTGAAGGAAGGGAAAAGCATGGTCTTGCGACCAAGAGAACTGGGTTCGGGAGTCGGTTACGCGAGAGGAAGGTATTAGCACCCCCTCGCGTCCATCGTACCCGATGGGATCCACGCTTGCTTGTCTCGATCAAAGGGTGTAAGGAAAGAATACTGGAAAAAAGGAACTGGAAAAGGAAAAGGAAAAAGAGAGAGAAAAAGGAACAAATGTAGGGAAAATAAAAGAAGTGCTCGCATGGGCCCTACTCCACTGCCTACGTATCTCATCGGGAGCATGAGAATCAGAGTGACGTAGTTCCCCTCACTAGGGATGAATTGTTTGTGTTTTTTAGAGAACGGCTTACGTTCTAGCTCAGGTGTTGCAGGCTCGCTGGTCCGAGTGCGTTACCATCTTGCAAGAGAACGAGTAGGAGCGCGTTCGTGCGTTGAGAATGAATGAGATGAGAAAAGAATTCCCGAAGGAAAAGACGTTATTGTTTGTTTTTGTCTTTTAAGAGTTTTTTCATTTGTTTGCATATGATAGTGTATCTGAATCTTAGTCATTGGAATGTGTACATTCTCACATTCCAAGATGGAATGAGCAAGAAGACACACTAAGAGCGAAGAAGACCCCCACACTTAGTTCCAATTGTCAAGGTTCAAACACACTAGCATACTTGTGTCTATTAAGTATTTTTGTTGATTAAGAAATGAAGAAGTGTTTTTTATTTGTACCTTCAACAAGTATTGCATTTAAGTCCCTCATACAAGATCAAATGTTTAACACATTGACCCAAGATGGGCTATATGCTACACATTCTAAGATTATAAGAGAAGACCCCTTTATAATCTCTTCTTTATATGAAAGGCCAAAATGCAATAAATGCCTACCTTTATTAAGTATTTTGCATTTTTCTTTGAGATGAGAAGAGACTCAAGAGAGGATAAAGGTAAAAATCTATATGGACTAAGACTCAATCCTAATTGATTAGTTAAGGGAGTGATCCTAAGGCTTGTGAGGTTTCAACCTAAAGGCTAAAGAAAGAAAGAATTAAACAATTCACTTCTAAAGTAGAAGATGAATTGTAATTCAAAAAGGGAAAGTAATGAGTTATTAAAAGAAAGCACATAAGTGCTTAACAAAACATAAAATGGAATTGTAAAAGAGAAAGGATAGAAGTTGAATGTGGATTCCTTATCCACACTCAATTGAAACTTACCAAAGCCCCTACATGGTTAATAAACATGTATAAGAAGTATAAGAAGTAAAAGAACATGTAATGCATCATAAAATTCAAAAGAATTAAATGAGAAACCAAATCCTAGGGCCACAACCAGAATGTACATCATATGGGAACAAATGGTCATTATCAATCAAACTCAAGTGGATAGACAACAAACATCCTCCATGACATTAGAACATGATATCATAAGAAAAGGAAGAATGAAAGATGAAAGAGAAAAGAAGAACTATGCACAAATGGAACATGTAATCCATGGATCAGAATTGAAATGAAATGAAAAATGATTCACAAACATCTCACAAGTATTCATGAAGCACATCAAGGCATTTAAGAAGTGATAGAAGAAGTAGGATTGAAATGGAAGTTCCAAACAAAGGAAAGTGCAAACACAACATGTTAAAGGTGCACAAGGTTCAAATGATAATCAACAAGCAAAGATGACATATGATATGTATCTATGTCCTATAATGTCAAGAGTGTAGCTCACCAAATAGGCAAATGATCATGCAAGTATACACAAAAAAACATGTAAACATGCACAAAAGATTACAATGATATGACATGTTATAATGCTTTAAATGAAATGCATCAAACAAAAATCAAATGGCCTCATGAAAAATATGAAAACATGGTATTGAAGTTCACTAATCAGAGATGAATCACATATCAAAGTAGCATGCAAGGAACCAAGGCAAAATGATGTCAAGCAATGCACTTAGGTCACATAGACATATCATACAAAGTAGCACAAAAGTGAACACCAAACATGCCATAAAACTGACCTAAAAAATCAAATAAAAATCCCTTAACATACCTCAAGATGATAATGACTCAATGCAAAAAGAAGAGCATCAAAACAATTTTTAATGATTAAGAACAAAATTGAACAAGATCATGTACCATATTAAGAATGCACATCAAAGAAATTCAAAGAAAATTATGGAGCAGGGGCAAAAAGGTCATAAAATCAGAAAATAAAATCATGAAAAATTTTCTAAATGTTTTAATGATGCTCATGAATTTTTGTGGAATTTTATGATGATGTTTGATATTTTTAAAAATTAAAAAGTAAACGTGTATAAAAATAGAAAAATAAAATGCAATGCAAAAAGAAATGGGGGTGCATGATTAGTAATTACTCAGTTCAATTCATTTGGGCTTTAAAAAAGAGGAGGTGTGAATATCAATCTGACTAGGTCCAACAAGCGCGCATAACACAATAACTACCGTGCTCTTCAGTCAACACAAGTCAAAGCAATTGCAACCATCAGATTAGGTCAAGTCAACACAAAGGTCAAAGTAAACAAGATCAATGATCACGCGTGGAGGAACACATTCATTAACATGCACTACACCACACAATGTTTAAATGAAATCTAAAATGTGGCATGTGACTTGCACGCTCATTTTAATGTGCTGGCAGCATTTTGGCTATTAGATCATACTCATCCAACGGACCAAATTCAAACTGAGCATAAAACCCTAACATAAAGTCCACCGGCCGGAGAGGGACCTCCGGTCACCTTCTCCGGTCAAACACCACCGTCTGCAACTTTAATTTCTCCAGAAATCCATAAAAAGTATACCAAATAGAAGCTGAACTTATGGAGAACACGAATACACACTTACTTCTCACAGATCATGCTTGCATAACACAAACCGAGCCAAAATAATTTGCCCTAAAAACACACCTAAGCTCCTAAAGAGCATATCAACTAAACAGGACGCACGCATAGCTTCTAATAAGCTCTAAACCAAAAAAAACGAACTAAAACAAAAAGAGTTTATGCCATAGAATTTGAGTAATTGGAACCTGAAGTTTGCAGAACCTTGAAGCAAAAGAAAACCAGAGATCCACTCTTGATCTTGAGTTTGATTCGTGCAAAATAAATGCAGTTGAGTCTTGAGGTATTGAGAGCAGAGAGAGAATCAAAATGCTGATGAAGCTTCACTTGCTCAAAGACCACACTCAAGATGATGATTGAAGAAGATGAATGAAGAAAGTGTTGGTTTCGTGAGAGATCAGAGAGAGCATAGAGAGTGTTTCAGAGGGAGAATAAGAGAATGAGAGTTGAAAGTGAGAAAAATGAAGTTGGAAATGAAATTAGAGTGTGAGTGTTCTATTTATAGTGTGAGTTTAACCATGGTTAACTGGGTGAATTAACTGAGTTGAAGTGGTTTAAGTGAGTCATCCCTAACTAACTGAGTCAAGTTAGTTAGGGAGAGCGAGGATATGGTGGTGATAGTTCATGGTGGGTTATGGTGGAGCTGAAAATGAGATTGCAATGGCACGGCTGAATGTATCAGAAACTTGTTCAGCAAGTTTATTCTTTCCACTTTCATGCAAGGCACGTGCTAATGTGCAAGGTGGAGGTGATATGTGCTTGGCTTAATGTGGAAATAAAGTGCAAGGGTTGTTTGATGGATGTCTAAACCAAACTGCAAATTCTGATGTGATTCATCAGTTGGAAATGGTAATGTTTACGCATTGATATCTCTCTCCTCAAGCCATGGACATGAATGGTCTTGGTATCATTACAAAGTGTGTACATGATACAACAGCTTTGATGTTGAAAGTAAATGAAAATGAGACTTGCAACAACTTGGAAATGTGCTTCAAACATGGGAACTCAAGACTGGCTTAAAAATGCTACAGAACACGTGCATGTGTGGCATGACATGGTTGTGACCGGGTCAAATTTCAGTTACATTGACCATACTTTGAGCCATCATAACTCCTTAATCCATTGATCAAATGAAAAATTGATAAACACCAACTTTGAAGATCTCACATAGAGGAACAACTTTGATGTTGAAATATTTTCCATTTGAGGCCTCTAACCATGAGTAATTGATCCATACATTTTTCCCACCAACTGTTTGTTGAAATGACTACGCGCGTGCCTTGAAAATCCTTGGTCATGACATGGTTTTGACCTACTTTCCTCCAACTTTGATCCATCATATCTCCCTCAATATTTATCCAATTGAGATGTTCTACACATGGATTTGAAGCTTAAAGCAATACCTTTTGTTGTGGCCTGGTGGAATTTTCATTTGATGCTTCAATTTTAAATGGCCTTGGTTCAAACTCTGATGCAAAATGGCCAAAACTTACTATTTTTAGTAACCCTACTTCACCCAAAAATGGCAACTTTCCACATCTTGATTTTTTCATGATTCCTTTGGAGTTTCTTGACCAAATTTTGCACATTGGACACATATAACATGAATTTTATGAATTTGGCCTCAAAAAGTCAAGAGTTGACTTTTTCCTCTGATTATTTGACTTTGCCCCAATTTCTCTGATTCTTGATCTTTCTTCCAATTGAACCACTTCTAAAACCAATTGAGATGTAATTTTCCACATACATACACTTAGGGAAATATGGAATACCATGACATCAAGTTTTGTCCAAAAAATCAGAGATACCCTGATTTAATTGGAAACCCTAATTTCAGCCCCTTCTGATTAGGAGGAAAAAGTGCAGTCTTCAATTTCAAATTCCTCAGAGTATGTTGTGTATCCTCTTAAAGGATGATGATATATGCCATTTGAGGATGACTTTGGATCAATGAGCTATCTCTTTTGAGGGTTTTCCTTCATTTTTTGAACCTCTTGCATAGTGAAAGATGTAATGCTTCAATCTCCCATTGTATCTCTTATCCTTGAGGTTGTGGATGATCAATTGAGATAGTATGAGACATGAAAGGCTTCTTGGCTTGCCTTGAGGCAACTTGACTGACCTTTTTGTGCTTTGAATAATCTCTTGATTGTACATCTCCCACCTGACCACATGCCCTGATGGTAAGAAGGATGCCATGCTTCATTTTTCTATGTTAAATGCAATGCAATGCTAATGAGATGGATATGATATGATAAATGATAATGCCATGCTATGATGCCAAAAGGGGAGAGAAAATTTTGGGGTATTACAGCTGCCCCTATTCAAGTGCTGTAGACCTGAATGCCTGAAAGCAATTGCTTTCGGACTTTCAAGGTATATAGTGATTGAATACCAAATATAACCAAAAATTTGCTCTGGATGATGAAGAATAAAAGGGATATAAACCCAACGAGACTGCTGGATTGAATCTTCGATGAAACGTCAGAGAGATCTGTCTTTTGAACGACGCCAGACGACTACTGGCTTGCCACGCTGCTGGTGGACTTTAATAATGTCTTTTATGCAATTCCAGACGACTACTGGCCTGCCACACTACTGGTGGACTTTGATAACGTCTTTTGAACGACGCCAGACGACTACTGGCTTGCCACGCTACTGGTGGACTTTAATAATGTCTTTTATGCAATTCCAGACGACTACTGGCCTGCCACGCTACTGGTGGACTTTGCAGCTTCGTGCCACCCGAAGATGGGCTTTTGCCAATCCACTGTTGGACTTTTGCCACCCGAAGACGGACTTTTGCCAATCCACTGTTGGACTTTTAGAATATGCCACCCTTAGATGGACCTTTCGCCAATCCACTGTTGGACTTTTGCCACCCGAAGACGGACTTTTGCCAATCCACTGTTGGACTTTTAGAATATGCCACCCTTAGATGGACCTTTCGCCAATCCACTGTTGGACTTTTAGCTGCTTTGCCACCCGAAGATGGACTTTTGCCAATCCACTGTTGGACTTTGCTAACGTCTTTTAACAATGCCAGACGACTACTGGCTTGCCACACTACGGGTGGACTTTCGCAAAATTCCAATACTGGATTACACTCTGCATCCGTGTCAGACATCTCTGCCGACTTTGCTGAGGAACAAAGACCAATGATTTGACTTTGGAGACTCCTGAAAGGATAACCTCTCCACTGGAGAATGAATGAATAATCCGTCTGCTTCGAATTGTCAAGCTTGCCAAAAATAAATTAGACTTGAAGAATAATAAATCTGCCAGGAATCACTTCATCTGTTGGGGAAATGAATTCTGGTCACAGCGATTCCGCTGGGGATGAGAATTTCTTTGTATGGCGTCTTTCTAGGGGAGAGAAGTCATAAAAACTCTGCTTGGGGATCTGTCCAATCCAAGACCCTTTGTAGGGGTTATCCACCTTCTGACCCGGCTGGGGAAAGGCTGTACCATCCTTGTTGAGGAATAGATTCTGTCGATCTGATAAACCTCTGCGGGGAGAACAACAACTCAGCTGGGAGTTGCTGACAAGATTCGATGCTGACCTCTGTGGGGATACCATGACCAGAGATACGATCTTGCTGGGTATCAGGGCTACTCTGCCAGGGATATGCAAATCCTGGTTAGAACATTCCACTGCAACTTGCTAGGAAAGAGTCCTTAGAGATCTGTTGGGGAAACCCAAAGCAAATCCACAGTATTCTGCTGAAGAATATGACTGTCAAGCTTAGGATAAGTACCACAATGCCCCATGTTAGGCGAGCTTCCCTTTAGACAATTCCGTTAGGGATGACGAGTTTATAACAAACTCTGCTGGCGGAAACTGCTTTAAAACGTCTCGTGCTGGGGAATGCCTTTTGAGAGGATTTTACAGAAGACCAACTGTCCTCAAACTCTACTGGGGATGATCAACACTTCATGCTGGGGAAACAATCATGCCCCATGCTTGGACAAAACAACAATTCGTCCCCGAAGAGGATGTCATAAGAGGATTTTACAGAAGATTTAGCCTCTTCAAACTCTTGTGACTTCGCTGGGGATAATGACCATCAGTTTCGGTGTCGACGAGACCACTCTTTTGGGGAACCTGTGACCGTTATCGACACAGAAAAGCTTGTAGTTATTGGAAGTACTGTATGAGAGAATCGACTTAATAAGATACAACGGTACCCAGTTGAACTTAATTCAATGATATCGAACCGTTACGAACGACCGTCGACCGAGCGACGAACGCAAACCTCCTTACCCGTAATTGCCCCAGTCCTTTGCGTGGGGTGATTTATTGCTGGTCTTGTGCTTAAAATCATCTGCACCTGCTACCTGCAACAAAAGAATATGCCCACATGCCCCGAATATTGCGTGGCTAGAATCCACCATCCGGGAGTATTCAACATTCGAAGTAATTTCAAATGTTTTTTCTGCGCATGTTATTGCAAGGCTGCCATGTTTTCAAATGCAATGTTTTATCAAAAATTAGGACGTTTTTGCAAACAAAGCAATAAAACAAAAATAGAAAGCTTTTTATTGAAATTCAATTTATTGACTGAGAGCCCAGAATAGGCAATTACATCTGGAAGCAATCCCTGGAAAGAGGTGATCGCTGAAAATTGAGAAAAGAAACTATCCTAATGGCAATGTGAAAACGGAATTCCACTGAGTTTCCATTCTGTTATGACCAGTATGTCTTCAAAACTCCCCGACCTTGCCTTCTGAGGAATGATCAGACCGATTCCTATCTTTCAGAATGTCAGTTGTTCAAACGGTAATGGGTACAGATAACTCAGACTGTAGTCATTCGCTTAAATCCCTCTTTTGTGTGGACCGCCCTTTCAGGTTTTCGATCCACCAGGATACCCTTTTTTGCCTAAGTTGCCCTTTCGGGTTTTCAACTTACCGGGTGTACAATTTTTTAATTATATCCCTAATTTTTGCCCGAACCTTATTCTGTTTTTGGTTCGCCGGGATGCCCTTTTTTGCCTGGATTTTTTTATTTTTATTATCCAGCGGGTCTATTCATGCGAAGTATTTTTTGATTACGTCCGAGTTGACAGGGGATGAAAAGTCTTCGCCATCCATGATTGTAAGCAATAAGGCTCCGCCCGAAAAGACCTTTTTAACCATGAATGGACCTTCATAGTTAGGAGTCCATTTGCCCCTGTGATCTGTATTGGGAGGAAGGATCCTTTTGAGTACCACATCTCCGACTTTGTAAACCCGAGGACGCACCTTCTGGTCAAATGCCTGCTTCATTCTGCGCTGATATAGTTGCCCATGGCATACAGCCGCCAATCGCTTTTCCTCAATAAGGCTCAACTGATCAAATCTGGCTCGTACCCATTCAACCTCATCTAGCTTAACATCCATCATGACTCTGAGGGACGGAATCTCCACTTCAACTGGTAGTACTGCCTCCATACCATATACAAGTGAGAATGGGGTTGCCCCAGTGGACGTGCGTACCGACGTTCGATACCCATGCAAAGCAAATGGTAACATCTCATGCCAATCTTTGTACGTGACAACCATCTTCTGCACAATCTTCTTGATATTTTTGTTGGCCGCTTCGACCGCGCCATTCATCTTTGGGCGGTACGGAGAAGAATTGTGATGTTCGATTTTGAAGTCCCAGCATAACTCAGCCATCATCTTATTATTCAAATTAGAACCATTATCAGTAATGATTCTTTCGGGAACTCCATATCGGCAAATGATATCCCGTTTTAAGAAACGAGCTACCACTTGTTTTGTAACATTGGCATAGGATGCAGCTTCAACCCATTTGGTGAAATAATCAATTGCCACCAAGATGAAACGATGACCATTAGAAGCTGTAGGCTCAATCTTTCCAATCATATCAATGCCCCACATGGCAAACGGCCAAGGCGACGACATGATACTCAACGGATTTGGAGGTACATGCACTTTATCTGCGTAGATCTGGCATTTATGGCATTTGTGGGCATATTTGCAACAATCTGACTCCATAGTCAACCAATAATATCCCGACCTTAACAACTTTTTAGCCATTGCATGCCCTCCAGCATGGGTACCGAAAGAGCCTTCGTGCACTTCAATCATCAACAAGTCTGCTTCATGTCTATCCACACATCTAAGCAGGACCGTGTCAAAATTTCTTTTATACAGCACGCCATCTTTATTCAAGAAGAAACTACCAGCTAACCTTCTCAACGTCTTCCTGTCTTTGGACGATGCCCCGGACGGGTACTCTTGACTTTTCAAGAAACACTTAATGTCATGAAACCATGGCTTGTCATCAGACGTTGCATCGACCGCAAACACAAATGCTGGTCTGTCAAGGCGGGATACCTCAATCTTAGGTACATGGTTCCATCCTTGCACTTTGATCATGGAAGACAAAGTGGCCAAGGCATCAGCGAACCTATTCTCATCTCGAGGAATGTGGTACAGTTTCACTGTTGTGAAAAACGTCAGCAATCTCCTTGTATAATCTCTATACGGCACTAGATTTGCTTGGTGCGTGTACCAACTTCCCTTCACTTGATTGATTACCAAAGCTGAATCACCAAATATATCAAGGGTCTTAATCCGTAGATTAACCGCCTCCTCGATCCCCATTATACAAGCTTCGTACTCTGCTTCATTGTTGGTGCATCTGAAAGTTACTCGGGCAGTGAAAGGCATATGAACACCTTCCGGCGTGATAAGAACTGCTCCAACTCCGCACCCATTCATATTGACAGCCCCATCAAACATCAAACTCCATTTGGATTCAGGGTCTGGCCCCTCCTCCGGGAGTGGTTCCTCGCAGTCCTTAGCTTTGAGAAACATGATGTCCTCATCAGGGAAGTCAAACCTCATGGGTTGGTAATCATCAATCGGCTGTTGCGCCAGATAGTCGGACAAGATACTTCCTTTGATGGCCTTTTGTGAAGTGTACTGAATGTCATACTCTGTCAAGACCATTTGCCACCGTGCAACTCTGCCTGTCAATGCTGGTTTCTCGAAAATGTACTTGATAGGATCCATTTTTGAAATCAACAAGGTTGTGTGCCTAACCATATATTGCCTCAATCGCTTAGCGGCTCATGCAAGTGCACAGCATGTCTTTTCAAGCATGGAGTATCGGGACTCACAATCATTGAACTTTTTGCTCAGGTAGTAAATAGCATGCTCCTTCCTACCTGTCTCGTCATGTTGACCGAGAACACAACCCATGGAACCTTCAAGCACTGTCAGATACATTATCAGCGGTCTCCCTTCAACTGGAGGCATTAGAATCGGAGGTTCCTGCAAGTATTCTTTTATCTTATCGAATGCCAATTGGCAATCGTCATTCCACCTGACCGTTTGATCTTTCCTTAACAATTTAAATATTGGTTCACACGTGGCTGTTAGGTGAGATATGAACCTTGCAATGTAGTTCAATCTTCCCAAGAAACCACGAACCTCTTTTTCTGTTCTCGGTTCAGGCATTTCTTGTATTGCTTTCACCTTGGCAGGATCAACCTCGATTCCTCTTTCGCTCACAATGAAACCCAGTAACTTTCCAGAACGTACCCCAAACGTGCACTTGTTTGGATTTAATCTCAGACGGAACTTTCTCAACCTTTCAAACAGCTTTTTCAGGTTAATCAGATGTTCCTCTTCTGTTCTCGACTTGGCAATCATATCATCTACATAACATTCGATCTCCTTATGAATCAAGTCATGAAACAATGTCACCATCGCCCGCTGGTATGTTGCCCCTGCGTTTTTCAACCCAAAAGGCATTACTTTATAACAATATGTACCCCACGGAGTAATGAACGTGGTCTTCTCCATATCTTCAGGTGCCATCTTGATCTGGTTGTACCCGGAGAAACCGTCCATAAATGAGAACACTGAAAACTGAGCCGTATTATCGACCAGCACATCAATATGAGGTAGTGGAAAATCATCTTTCGGGCTAGCTTTATTAAGATCTCGATAATCCACACACATTCTCACTTTTCCATCTTTCTTCGGTACTGGCACGATGTTGGCTACCCATGGAGGATACTTTGTCACAGCAAGAAAACCAGCATCCCACTGCTTCTGGACTTCCTCCTTAATCTTTAAAGCCATGTCGGGGTGAGTCCGACGAAGTTTCTGCTTGACTGGCGGACATTCTTCTCTTAATGGCAGCCTGTGCACGACAATATCCGTATTCAACCCCGACATGTCTTGATACGACCAGGCGAAGATGTCAACATACTCGCGCAACATTTCCGTCAAAGTTTGCTTCACATCTGCTTGCAAGCTGGCACCAATCCTGATCTCTTTTTTGGCGTCCTTGGTACCAATATTGATGATGTCTACAGTCTCCTGATGAGGCTGGATGACCCTTTCCTCTTGTTTCAACAATCTGGCCAGTTCTTCAGGGAGTTCACAATCTTTCTCATCCCCTTCTTCGGCTTGATAAATCGGATTGTCAAAGTCATACATAGTCATATCAAAATCGTTATCAGTGGTATCCGGAGGATCAAGTCTGCATGAACGGGTTCATGCCTTATTTTAGAATTTTATTTTTAAGCAAAACAAAAGAAAATGAAACATTGCCATTTTATTTATTTTTTTTGTGCAAAAATAAAAACTGAAAGACAGAGAACAAAATTTGATTGCAAAACGTCCTTTATTAATGATTAAACATTGCAAATGCAACCATGGTGGCCCTACAAATGAATCTATACGCCTTGGGCAGAGCGCAAGATTTTGACATGCATTATGGTTAGAAAAAACAAAGAAAAATTACTCTGTCTGAAGAGTAACCCGGATGACTTCTTCAACGAACCAGTTCTGCACTTGTTGTCCCGGAGCATGAGGGCGTACCCAGTTGTCCAGGTCACAATCACTGTCAACACTATCCTCTGTGGCTGCACAAGACTGGTCCGTGTAGATAATTCCCCCACTATTGAAAGTAATGGGTCCCCTGCTCCCCGCATCTGAAGTTGTAGAGGGATGATAACCAATACCAAATTTGTCTTCCTTCATTGGGGTCTCTATCAACCTGCCCCAACCTTGGGCGTTGCCTGCCCTGACGACTTCGACAGCTTGTTTGTAAGATGAAATTGAGGTACCGGCCCCAACTGGTACAGAAGAAGACTCAGGTGCATCGTCAATATTGACTGCTTCAAATGATTGGCACAACATCTCATGAATTTCCCCATCCATTTCAATGTACTTGAACGTGGACAAGTGACTCGCAAAGATGTCTTCTTCCCCACACACCGTCACAACCTGCCCTTCAAACTCATACTTCAGCTTTTGATGTAGAGTAGAAGTAACAGCCCCGGCTCCGTGAATCCAAGGGCGCCCCAATAGGCAGCTATATGCAGGTTGTATGTCCATTACATGGAACGTGGATTTGAATACCTGTGGTCCAATTTGTACGGGCAATTCCACCTCACCAAACACAGATCTTCTAGTTCCATCGAATGCTCTGACCACCAATTCACTAGGCCTTAAGATCAAACCATCAACTTCCAGCTTCATTAATGCCTTCTTGGGCAAGACATTGAGTGATGAACCAGTGTCTACCAGTACATGAGATAACACTGCGCCCTTACACTCCATCGTGATATGCAAAGCCTTATTATGGTTTCTTCCTTCAACAGTCAAATCTCTACTTGTAAAGCCCAAGCCATGGCTAACATTAACATTGGAGATTACGCCCTCGAGCTGATTAACAGTAATTTCTTGTGGCACGTATGCACTCTTCAATACTTTCAACAACGCCTGCCGGTGCGCATCAGAGCACATCAATAGTGACAAGATTGAAATCTTTGAAGGGGTCTGATTCAGTTGGTCCACAATCTTATAATCGCTTTTCTTGATTATCTTCATGAATTCTTCCATTTCCTTATCAAAAGTAATCTTTGTCTCTGCTTCAGGTGTAGGCGCATTTTCAACCACCTGTTTACCTTTAGCCTTTGCTGCGGCTTCTGCCTCTTTATCACTTCTCAAGGTTTGGGGAGCGAACAACCTTCCACTCCTTGTAAAACCCCCTACACCCCCTACGTTATCAATATTTGGGCTGACTGACGACTCAACTTCCTGCTTTTTACCTTCGTAATATACATCTGCCCCATAGTGCCATGGGATAGCCTTCGTAGACGTGAACGGCATTGGTCCTGGCACCGTGATAGTGACAGGACTGGGCCTTTCTGGCGCAACACTTGCCACGGGAACTGCATTGACCGGCATTTGAATCTCAGCGGGAGTGTAATAGATGGTCACGGTTGATATCTCATCAGTGTCTTTCACGACTCTGTCGAATTGTAGACATCCTTCATCGATCAGATTCTGTAAACCCATCTTCAACTTATCACAGCCGTTCTCCTGATTCATACACTCAGAGCAATCTTGATTACAGCCCGGGAACACCTGTCCCTTCAATAAACGATCTTTTACAACCAACAAAGAAGTTTTCACTTGATGGATATCTGTCACCAGATTCAATCTCTTCCCATCTTCAATAGCGTACACATTTGCTGCACTATGATCAGGCATGGGATGCTGAGTAATATTAGGAGCGGGAGAGAAATTGATGGCTTTAGCATCAATCAAATCTTGTACTTTATGATGGAAAGCCCAACATTTTTCAATGGAGTGCCCCTGAGCACCTGAGTGGAACTCACAACGAGCATTAGCATCGAAGTTAGGTGGCAGGTTTCCAGCAACCGGAGCTTTCATAGTACGAAGTTCTACCAACTTTAACTCGAGTAGCCGGGGCAACAGCGCGGCATAAGTCATAGGGAGAGGATCCATCTTACGATCCCTCTGCCTAGACCTTTGCTGGAAAAAAGGTTGTTGCTGTTGAACTTGTTGTTGGGGTTGTTGTTTCTGAACAGACGGTGTGGGGATTGTTACAGCATCTACCTGATAATAAGCTTGAGAACGCCCTCTGCCTCGTCCTCTAAACACAGCATTCGTATCACCTTCTCTTCTTTTCTGGTTACTAGCAAACGGTTTCTTCGTCCCCGAAGAGCCAGCCCCACTCACATCCTGGATCTTTCCAAGCTTTAACAGACTTTCTATTCTTTCTCCCGCAATCACAATATCAGCAAATCCAGTTGACGGACAAGCAGCTAATCTATCAAGATAGGCCCCTTGCAAGGTGCCCATGAACATATCTGCCATTTCTCTGTCTGACAAGGGAGGTTGAACCTGGGCAGCCATTTCCCTCCACCTCTGTGCATATTCTTTGAAACTCTCCTTGGCATTTTGTGACAACCCCTGCAATTGAGTACGGTTGGGCGCCATGTCAATATTATACTGGTATTGCTTCAGGAACGCTTCTGCCAGATCTTTCCAATTCTTCACAGCAGCTCTATTCAACTTCATATACCAGGTCAAGGACGCCCCAGCCAGACTGTCCTGAAAATAGTGCATCCATAGCTTCTCGTCATCCGTATGGGCTGAAATCTTCCCAAAGTAAGCTTGAAGATGCGTTTGGGGACACACATTGCCGTGATACTTATCAAAAGTGGGAGGCTTGAATTTAGGGGGAATTCTGACTCCTGAGACCAGCCCCAAGCTGGTAACATCAATACCCATAGAGTTCTTGCATTCTATGGCCCTGATCTTTTCTGCTAACTCCTCATACCTTCGATCACCTTGATTACCCACATCAGCATCTAATAGAGTAAATTGGTCTTCCAGAGTATCTTCAAGAGTAACACCAGCATGCCTACCATTTCCATTACCCCGATTGTTACCACCAGGAGGAGGGTTGCCACCGGGAGGAGGAATGCCATGTCCCTGTGAATTGTCATGCTGATCACCTTCGGGCCCACTGTCTGGACGCTCGACCAGAAGCCTCAATCTCTCCTGATTTTGCGCCATGCCAGTCATGAGGGTCATGAACTGGTCCATACGCGCCCTCATTTCGGCCAAATCACTTTGCACTTGATCCATGATTCTTACTTGATTTCTTCGCGTCGAATATCGGTGAATATGACTCTCCGCTATACTGCCTGAAACCAAATAAAGGTTAGAGTCCCTGCAACGAGTACCTGAAAAGCAAGTAACATAAATGCAGAATGTTATGCAATGCCATGCAATGTTATGCTTATCATTTCCAAAGTGCTTTACACCCTGATTCCAATCCAACCACAGAAATCTGAAGACCAGAAATCGTGATATAGAGAGACGTGTCGTGGTCATGTGCTTGTGTGCGGCTATCTGATAAGAAATAATCCTGAATAAAACTGCTCATACTCATTCAACAAAATATTCAAGTACATTTAAGAAAGGTTCAACCGCAAATGCAATACAAGGAAAAAAATAGATCCATCAACAAGCCTGATGGTAGCCATTAACAACAAAATACAGGGAAAAGAACATCAATCTGACAATTCCACATCCTTCAGCTTATCACTTGAGTATTTGATCTCCTCAAAAAGTATACGGCTACGCTGGTGATTCGGCTTTTCAATCATTTCTTTGATCAAGATATCCCTTTTCTCAAGAGCTTCATTTAAAGAACCCATATGCAACATCAGAGCCTCGTCATCACACACTCCTTTGTGTCTCTTTATGCCAGCTTGCGTCTTGAGTATCTCCCTTTCTATCATGACTTCTTCAAGCTCTTTCTTGGTATTCCTCAGTTGGCTTCTAGCTTCTTCTAACTGTTCTTGACTTTTACCGAGACTTTCCCGATACTTTCTCCTCTACTCATGTGCCTTTTTAAGCTCCTCGTCTTTAGTCTTCGACTGATCCTTTAACTCGGAATTTTCAATTCTGACTTCATCCCAAGCTTGACGAAGTTGAGCTAATGAATCCTTGCTTCGGGCTAAAGCCTGTTTTGTAATCTTGTGAGCCTGACTAGTGTCATCTGCTCCCAAAGTAAGTTTCCGAAAGTACCGAGCTCTGTCATCAAAATCTTCCTCTTTGTCAGCCAAGGTTTTTTCTGCTTTCAAGGCTCTCTTTTCCAACTCTTTGTTGTCAGCTAGAGCTTTCTGAAGACATCTGCTCATTCCAGAATTTTCTATCTGCAACTCTCTGACCATTTTCTTCCACTTCTCACATTCTTCAATAGCCACCATAGTGGGTTGTTCTGGCTGTACTGAACATAAAAGAGGTCCCCTTGAAAAGGGTAAAAGCAATTCCTTTACTTTCGTCTCAATCCACCTGTCATATTCAGGATAAGATCTACAATCTCCTTTTCCAAAAACTGCTTTTCCAATTTTGTGCTTATCTTTCCAAGCATTCACTACTTCTACCACCTTTGCATCTTTAGTTCCTGTAAAAAATAAAGATTCTTCCACATCTTGCTCTGTAGGAGGATCCCTGGAAGCATACCCAAACTGTCGGATGGCCAAAACTGGATTATAATTGATCCCTCCTTTTCTACCAATCAAAGGCACATTTGGAAAATTTCCGCATCTTGTGACAAGCTCTGTTCTCAATAACCGGTGGTCAAACCATACAATGTTATCAGCAGTTAAACTCATCAATCGTTTAGACCATTTCGCCACATCTTTGGTTTCCACAAAGGCACCTGTCTGAGGCAAATGTTTGAAAAACCAATGACTCAGCAGTGGAGTACAACAACTAACAGATCCTCCCCTCCTTTTCTCATTCTTGTAATGCACGGAATGATAAAAATCTCCTAACAAAGTAGGGACTGGATTTTTAAGGACGAAAACTCTCGTTGCTTGCATATCCACAAAGTCTTGCTGATTGGGAAAGAGAACTAGGCCGTATATGCAGAGAGCCAGAATGGAATTGTAAACCGTCCAATTTTTAGCACTAGCAGCCTCTTGGGCTTGTCCAGACAGAAATTCTAAATGAAATCCGCTAACTCCATTTTTACTGCTCACACCACTCTTTACCACTGCCTGATCCATTTGTAACGCAGCAGCAATTTCTTTTACGCTAGGGGAACTACCAGAGAAGAATGGTATTGCCGGCGTGATCGAAATTCCCAAAATAAATGAGAATTCTTCCAGTGTTGGCATCAAAATGTAATCTGGAAAAAGAAAGCATCTCAACGAAGGCTCGTAGAACTGCAGCAGAGTGTGCAAAGCATCATGTTCATACTTGGTGATTGTACGGACCATCCCAACCAAATTCCCGTAGCTCTTCTGAAACCTATCAAGAATACCCGGACCAGCCATATCTATAACTTTGAGCAATGAATCCAAGACAGGATCTGGAAACTTGTAAGACACATTGTTCTTTCTCTCGGCCACGATCTCTGTTGAACCCATGAATTGGAATCAGAAATGTATTATGCACCTGAAAATGACAAACATAACTGTTATGATATGATAATGCAATGCAAAAGGGCATGTGATCAGGTAATCAAGTGTCAGTGTCTGTATTGAACTGTGTGCACTGTGTCTCTGTACTGAATCTGGCAATATCTGAAATGAACACTCAAATCAGTATCATAGGATACAATGTCTGAAATCCTCATAGAATCACAAATAAGGTAGGTAGGAGGCTGGGTTTCCTGCAAACCTGTAAACATCCCGCCCATGCTCACATGTGGTTCTTAGAAAATAAGGCTTGTCAGCTTCGGAGGTTTGAGAAGCCATAGCACATTCAGCCCGTAGGATACAATGCTATGCCAATCAAAGAGGTCGTCCACTGACTCCCCTTAGAAAATAAAAGTCATCCTATGCAAGTTCCAAAGTGGGCCCTCGGGTGCGAATGGGTTTGCCACAGAATGTGGTCTGCCATTGTCACCGCTAAAGAGGGATGTTTCCACTAAGGTCCTCATGATCGGTCACTAGAGTCGACAGCTCTCTAGATCTACATCTTGGAATACGCAAGATGCGCATGCCACGACGTGTCCCAAGATAGCCTCGTCTAGCTGTGAATTTCGTGAACACCCAACGCACTCCAAACGGCACGTAGGTCCCACTACTCTCCACTCTAATTCTAAGTGTATACTCAAGCCTGTGTAATGGGCTTATCTCTCAGAAATCCCATCCCGCCAAACAGACAAAACAGTGCAACACAATATAATATATGATATGTAATGCTAAAATGCAGTAAATGCAGTAAAATAAATAAACAGCAACATATAGCACAACAGTAAACACCCAATGAAAAAACAAACAAGCGCTAGGATTGACTCGCTTAGGATGGACCAGCAATAGGTCAACATAGTCCCCAGCAGAGTCGCCAGCTGTCGCTCCCGGGATTTTCATCCTAGTACAAACGCGAAAGTGGCACCAAACAGAGTCGCCAGCAATGTGTATTTATCCCAAGAGAGGGAAAGGAAACACCGCATAAACCTGAAGGAAGGGAAAAGCATGGTCTTGCGACCAAGAGAACTGGGTTCGGGAGTCGGTTACGCGAGAGGAAGGTATTAGCACCCCCTCGCTTCCATCGTACCCGATGGGATCCACGCTTGCTTGTCTCGATCAAAGGGTGTAAGGAAAGAATACTGGAAAAAAGGAACTGGAAAAGGAAAAGGAAAAAGAGAGAGAAAAAGGAACAAATGTAGGGAAAATAAAAGAAGTGCTCGCATGGGCCCTACCCCACTGCCTACGTATCTCATCGGGAGCATGAGAATCAGAGCGACGTAGTTCCCCTCACTAGGGATGAATTGTTTGTGTTTTTTAGAGAACGGCTTACGTTCTAGCTCAGGTGTTGCAGGCTCGCTGGTCCGAGTGCGTTACCATCTTGCAAGAGAACGAGTAGGAGCGCGTTCGTGCGTTGAGAATGAATGAGATGAGAAAAGAATTCCCGAAGGAAAAGACGTTATTGTTTGTTTTTGTCTTTTAAGAGTTTTTTCATTTGTTTGCATATGATAGTGTATCTGAATCTTAGTCATTGGAATGTGTACATTCTCACATTCCAAGATGGAATGAGCAAGAAGACACACTAAGAGCGAAGAAGACCCCCACACTTAGTTCCAATTGTCAAGGTTCAAACACACTAGCATACTTGTGTCTATTAAGTATTTTTGTTGATTAAGAAATGAAGAAGTGTTTTTTATTTGTACCTTCAACAAGTATTGCATTTAAGTCCCTCATACAAGATCAAATGTTTAACACATTGACCCAAGATGGGCTATATGCTACACATTCTAAGATTATAAGAGAAGACCCCTTTATAATCTCTTCTTTATATGAAAGGCCAAAATGCAATAAATGCCTACCTTTATTAAGTATTTTGCATTTTTCTTTGAGATGAGAAGAGACTCAAGAGAGGATAAAGGTAAAAATCTATATGGACTAAGACTCAATCCTAATTGATTAGTTAAGGGAGTGATCCTAAGGCTTGTGAGGTTTCAACCTAAAGGCTAAAGAAAGAAAGAATTAAACAATTCACTTCTAAAGTAGAAGATGAATTGTAATTCAAAAAGGGAAAGTAATGAGTTATTAAAAGAAAGCACATAAGTGCTTAACAAAACATAAAATGGAATTGTAAAAGAGAAAGGATAGAAGTTGAATGTGGATTCCTTATCCACACTCAATTGAAACTTACCAAAGCCCCTACATGGTTAATAAACATGTATAAGAAGTATAAGAAGTAAAAGAACATGTAATGCATCATAAAACTCAAAAGAATTAAATGAGAAACCAAATCCTAGGGCCACAACCAGAATGTACATCATATGGGAACAAATGGTCATTATCAATCAAACTCAAGTGGATAGACAACAAACATCCTCCATGACATTAGAACATGATATCATAAGAAAAGGAAGAATGAAAGATGAAAGAGAAAAGAAGAACTATGCACAAATGGAACATGTAATCCATGGATCAGAATTGAAATGAAATGAAAAATGATTCACAAACATCTCACAAGTATTCATGAAGCACATCAAGGCATTTAAGAAGTGATAGAAGAAGTAGGATTGAAATGGAAGTTCCAAACAAAGGAAAGTGCAAACACAACATGTTAAAGGTGCACAAGGTTCAAATGATAATCAACAAGCAAAGATGACATATGATATGTATCTATGTCCTATAATGTCAAGAGTGTAGCTCACCAAATAGGCAAATGATCATGCAAGTATACACAAAAAAACATGTAAACATGCACAAAAGATTACAATGATATGACATGTTATAATGCTTTAAATGAAATGCATCAAACAAAAATCAAATGGCCTCATGAAAAATATGAAAACATGGTATTGAAGTTCACTAATCAGAGATGAATCACATATCAAAGTAGCATGCAAGGAACCAAGGCAAAATGATGTCAAGCAATGCACTTAGGTCACATAGACATATCATACAAAGTAGCACAAAAGTGAACACCAAACATGCCATAAAACTGACCTAAAAAATCAAATAAAAATCCCTTAACATACCTCAAGATGATAATGACTCAATGCAAAAAGAAGAGCATCAAAACAATTTTTAATGATTAAGAACAAAATTGAACAAGATCATGTACCATATTAAGAATGCACATCAAAGAAATTCAAAGAAAATTATGGAGCAGGGGCAAAAAGGTCATAAAATCAGAAAATAAAATCATGAAAAATTTTCTAAATGTTTTAATGATGCTCATGAATTTTTGTGGAATTTTATGATGATGTTTGATATTTTTAAAAATTAAAAAGTAAACGTGTATAAAAATAGAAAAATAAAATGCAATGCAAAAAGAAATGGGGGTGCATGATTAGTAATTACTCAGTTCAATTCATTTGGGCTTTAAAAAAGAGGAGGTGTGAATATCAATCTGACTAGGTCCAACAAGCGCGCATAACACAATAACTACCGTGCTCTTCAGTCAACACAAGTCAAAGCAATTGCAACCATCAGATTAGGTCAAGTCAACACAAAGGTCAAAGTAAACAAGATCAATGATCACGCGTGGAGGAACACATTCATTAACATGCACTACACCACACAATGTTTAAATGAAATCTGAAATGTGGCATGTGACTTGCACGCTCATTTTAATGTGCTGGCAGCATTTTGGCCATTAGATCATACTCATCCAACGGACCAAATTCAAACTGAGCATAAAACCCTAACATAAAGTCCACCGGCCGGAGAGGGACCTCCGGTCACCTTCTCCGGTCAAACACCACCGTCTGCAACTTTAATTTCTCCAGAAATCCATAAAAAGTATACCAAATAGAAGCTGAACTTATGGAGAACACGAATACACACTTACTTCTCACAGATCATGCTTGCATAACACAAACCGAGCCAAAATAATTTGCCCTAAAAACACACCTAAGCTCCTAAAGAGCATATCAACTAAACAGGACGCACGCATAGCTTCTAATAAGCTCTAAACCAAAAAAAACGAACTAAAACAAAAAGAGTTTATGCCATAGAATTTGAGTAATTGGAACCTGAAGTTTGCAGAACCTTGAAGCAAAAGAAAACCAGAGATCCACTCTTGATCTTGAGTTTGATTCGTGCAAAATAAATGCAGTTGAGTCTTGAGGTATTGAGAGCAGAGAGAGAATCAAAATGCTGATGAAGCTTCACTTGCTCAAAGACCACACTCAAGATGATGATTGAAGAAGATGAATGAAGAAAGTGTTGGTTTCGTGAGAGATCAGAGAGAGCATAGAGAGTGTTTCAGAGGGAGAATAAGAGAATGAGAGTTGAAAGTGAGAAAAATGAAGTTGGAAATGAAATTAGAGTGTGAGTGTTCTATTTATAGTGTGAGTTTAACCATGGTTAACTGGGTGAATTAACTGAGTTGAAGTGGTTTAAGTGAGTCATCCCTAACTAACTGAGTCAAGTTAGTTAGGGAGAGCGAGGATATGGTGGTGATAGTTCATGGTGGGTTATGGTGGAGCTGAAAATGAGATTGCAATGGCACGGCTGAATGTATCAGAAACTTGTTCAGCAAGTTTATTCTTTCCACTTTCATGCAAGGCACGTGCTAATGTGCAAGGTGGAGGTGATATGTGCTTGGCTTAATGTGGAAATAAAGTGCAAGGGTTGTTTGATGGATGTCTAAACCAAACTGCAAATTCTGATGTGATTCATCAGTTGGAAATGGTAATGTTTACGCATGGATATCTCTCTCCTCAAGCCATGGACATGAATGGTCTTGGTATCATTACAAAGTGTGTACATGATACAACAGCTTTGATGTTGAAAGTAAATGAAAATGAGACTTGCAACAACTTGGAAATGTGCTTCAAACATGGGAACTCAAGACTGGCTTAAAAATGCTGCAGAACACGCGCATGTGTGGCATGACCTGGTTGTGACCTGGTCAAATTTCAGTTACATTGACCATACTTTGAGCCATCATAACTCCTTAATCCATTGATCAGATGAAAAATTGATAAACACCAACTTTGAAGATCTCACATAGAGGAACAACTTTGATGTTGAAATATTTTCCATTTGAGGCCTCTAACCATGAGTAATTGATCCATACATTTTTCCCACCAACTGTTTGTTGAAATGACTACGCGCGTGCCTTGAAAATCCTTGGTCATGACATGGTTTTGACCTACTTTCCTCCAACTTTGATCCATCATATCTCCCTCAATATTTATCCAATTGAGATGTTCTACACATGGATTTGAAGCTTAAAGCAATACCTTTTGTTGTGGCCTGGTGGAATTTTCATTTGATGCTTCAATTTTAAATGGCCTTGGTTCAAACTCTGATGCAAAATGGCCAAAACTTACTATTTTTAGTAACCCTACTTCACCCAAAAATGGCAACTTTCCACATCTTGATTTTTTCATGATTCCTTTGGAGTTTCTTGACCAAATTTTGCACATTGGACACATATAACATGAATTTTATGAATTTGGCCTCAAAAAGTCAAGAGTTGACTTTTTCCTCTGATTATTTGACTTTGCCCCAATTTCTCTGATTCTTGATCTTTCTTCCAATTGAACCACTTCTAAAACCAATTGAGATGTAATTTTCCACATACATACACTTAGGGACATATGGAATACCATGACATCAAGTTTTGTCCAAAAAATCAGAGATACCCTGATTTAATTGGAAACCCTAATTTCAGCCCCTTCTGATTAGGTGGAAAAAGTGCAGTCTTCAATTTCAAATTCCTCAGAGTATGTTGTGTATCCTCTTAAAGGATGATGATATATGCCATTTGAGGATGACTTTGGATCAATGAGCTATCTCTTTTGAGGGTTTTCCTTCATTTTTTGAACCTCTTGCATAGTGAAAGATGTAATGCTTCAATCTCCCATTGTATCTCTTATCCTTGAGGTTGTGGATGATCAATTGAGATAGTATGAGACATGAAAGGCTTCTTGGCTTGCCTTGAGGCAACTTGACTGACCTTTTTGTGCTTTGAATAATCTCTTGATTGTCCATCTCCCACCTGACCACATGCCCTGATGGTAAGAAGGATGCCATGCTTCATTTTTCTATGTTAAATGCAATGCAATGCTAATGAGATGGATATGATATGATAAATGATAATGCCATGCTATGATGCCAAAAGGGGAGAGCAAATTTTGGGGTATTACAAATGTGTGTTATTTGGTGGCCTTATGGCAAGTAAAGGCATTGTTTGAATTGATTTCCAATGCATGAATAATGATGACGAGATAATTCATATTGTTGATTTGTGAATGTGCATTTGATTGTCATGAGTCATTAGTATGCCATGCATCATGATATGCATCTTGTGATGTCGTGTACCCTTGTGGGGTGTGAGTGACGAAACGATTCCAGAGGGAATTTACTGTAACGGTGTAATACCCCAAAATTTGCTCTCCCTCTTTGTCATCATAGCATGGCATTATCATTTATCATATCATATCCACCTCATTAACATTACATTGCATTTAAAATAGAAAAATGAAGCATGGCATCCTTCTTACCATCAGGGCATGTGATCAGGTGGAAGGTGGACAATCAAGGGATCATTCAAAGCACAAAAAGGTCAATCAAGTGCCCTCAAGGCAAGCCAAGAGGTCTTTCATGTCTCATACCATCTCAATTGATCATCCACAACCTCAAGGATAAGAGATACAATGGGAGATTGAAGCATTACATCTTTCACTATGCAAGAGGTTCAAAAAATGAAGGAAAACCCTCAAAAGAGATAGCTCATTGATCCAAAATCATCCTCAAATGGCATATATCATCATCCTTTAAGAGGATACATAACATACTCTGAGGAATTGGAAATTGAAGACTGCACATTTTTCTCCTAGGAGGTGGGCACCAAAATTAGGGTTTCTAATAAAATCAGGGAATTTTTGATTTTTTGGACCAAATTTGATGTCATGGTATTTCATATGTCCCTAAGTGTATGGAGGTGGAAAATTGCTTCTCAATTGGTTTTGGAAGTGGTTCAATTGGAAGAAAGATCAGAAATCAGGAAAATTAGGGCCAAGTCAAATAATCAGAGGAAAAAGTCAACTCTTGACTTTTTGAGGCCAAATTCATGAAATTCATGTTATATGTGTCCAATGTGCAAAATTTGATCAAGAAACTCCAAAGGAATCATGAAAAAATCAAGATGTGGAAAGTTGCCATTTTTGGGTGAAGTAGGGTTACTAAAAATAGTAAGTTTTGGCCATTTTGCATCAGAGTTTGAACCAAGGCCATTTAAAATTGAAGCATCAAGTGGAAATTCCACTCGGCCACAACAAAAGACCTTCCTTTAAGCTTCAAATCCATGTGTGGAACATCTCCATTGGATAAAAATTGAGAGAGTTATGGATGATCAAAGTTGAGGGAAACTTGGGCAAAATGCAAGTCAGCTTGGGCAAGTTTCAGGTCACGCGCATGTCATTTCTACAAACACCTGGTGTGCCAAATGTCAAGCTCAATTTCTCCAAGAAGAAAGCTCCAAATGAAAAACTTTTCAACATAAAAAATGTTCCTTGTAGTGCCCTCTCCAATGTTCATGTTGGGCAAAATTTCGTCTGATCAAGTTATGATGGAGAAATAGTGGCCTCAAGTCATGGTGATTGTGCTGAAAACCCAGGTGCCAAGGTGCCAGGTCGACCGACCACATGCCACACCCTTATACCATTTCCCAATGTGGATGTTCTAAGTCATTTTTCAACCTGTTCCAAACCTCATTTCACTTCAATTTTCACATCAGCATTGTGCTCCAATGTGTCCTCTTTCCAAAGACTCCAAAATCTCATCAAATTGTTCAATGGTTAGAAAGTATTTCACCTGCAAACAGCCCTATGTTGGCACTGATGCTTTGACAGCTTGGTGCACGATTTTGGTTCACACACACCACAAACACTTCATAACATCTGCTTTTCACATTAAACTAAGCATACTTGATACAAATATCGTACACCAGCACGTGCCATGCATGAAAATGGAAAAGGCAAACTTATGAAGCAAGTTTCTGCCACAGCAGCTTTGTTGTTTTACCCTCACTTCCACCATAGCACACCATGAATCACCATCACCACATCATAGCCAACCTCACTCGCCCCTAACTAACTTGACTCAGTTAGTTAGGGTGCACTCAGTTAACCAAGCATTGACTCACTTAACTGACTCACTAAACCATGGTTAACTCACATTATAAATAGAAATCTCACCTCACAATTTCATTTTTCATCTTCATTTTTCACACGTTCACTTCAGAAACACTCTCTTTTTCTCTCTCAAATCCACCATTGCCACTGATTCTCGAGCTCTACCTTGTTCATTTCACTTCAACACTCTCTCTGATTTTCTCTCAAGTTCTTCACAGTGCTACTTGTTTGGAGTTTGGTTTCAATCTCTCCTCCATTGAATCATCATCAGTTTTGCATCACAGCCTTTATTTGGCCAAGTGAAGATTGTAGAAGAAGCAAGACCTCTGGTTTTCTGAAGAACACTTCAAGAGCTCAAAACCTCAGGTACCAATCTCCACCATTATAGACCTAATGTGAAGGAATTTTTAGGTTCTTGCAGCTTCTTATAAGCTCAAGAACTGGTCTGGCTAGTTGATAGGCCTTTAGAGGCGTAGTGGAAATGTTAGGGCAAATCTTCCTTTGTTCGATTCTCTCATTTCATGGACTTTTTGTATGTTTTGTCACTGGAATCATGATGTGTGTTACTTCCTCTTCATTTTGACATATTGATTGTGAAATTCTGGAGAATTGGAGGTTGCAGACGGTGGTAGTTCGCCGGAGAAGGTGACCGGAGGTCCCTCTCCGGCCGGTGTTCTTGTGTTAGGGTTTTGTTCTCAGTTTGAACGTGGACCATTGGATGTTCACCATCGTGTGGATTATGTGATGACAGCACATTAAAATTCATGTGCATGTCACGTGTGATTTTCTGAATTTATTTTTAAACATTGTGTGGTATGGTACATGGTAGTGTGTATGGACATTCAAGTGTGCGCGTTGATCTTAATTACTTTGACTGTAGCTTGACTATGACTTGATCCAACGGCTTGTATGGTTTTGACTTGGTTTGACTGAATTCCATGATAGTTAGGGTGTTATGCGCACTTATTGGACCTAATCAGATTGCTACCCACACCCCCATGTTTTCAAGCCCAATTAATTTGAACTGCATGATTGCTATGTTCACACCTCCCCTTCCCTTTGTATTTCATTTTATTTTTTTATTTTTCATACACGTTTGCTTTTCAATTTTTAGAAATATCAAATGACATTAGAAGATTCCACAAAAATTCATGGACATCATTAAAACATTTAGGAAATTTTTCATGATTTTATTTCTTGTTTTTATGACATTTTTGCCCCTGTTCTATAATATTCTTTGAATTTCAATTTGTGTGCATGCTTAGTGTGATGCATAAATTTGTCCATTTTTGTTCTCGATCATTAAAAATTGTTTTGATGCTCTTCTTTTTGAATTGAGTCATTAGCATCTTGAGGTATGTTAAGTGATTTTTATTTGATTTTTTTTGGTCATTTTATGGCATGTTTGGTGTTCACTTTTGTGCTACTTTGTATGATATGTCTATGTGACCTAAGTGCATTGTTTGACATCATTTTGCCTTGTTTCCTTGCATGCTACTTTGATATGTGATTCATCTCTGATTAGTGAACTTCAATACCATGTTTTCATAATTTTCATGAGGCCATTTGATTTTTGTTTGATGCATTTCATTTAAAGCACTATAACTTGTCATATCATTGTAATCTTTTGTGCATGTTTACATGTTTTCTTTTGTGTATACTTGCATGATCATTTGCCTATTTGGTGAGCTACACTCTTGACATTATAGGACATAGATACATATCATATGTCATCTTTGCTTGTTGATTATCATTTGAACCTTGTGCACCTTTAACATGTTGTGTTTGCACTTTCCTTTGTTTGGAACTTCCATTTCAATCCTACTTCTTCTATCACTTCTTAAATGCCTTGATGTGCTTCATGAATACTTGTGAGAGTTTTGTGAATCATTTTTCATTTCATTTCAATTCTGATCCATGGATTACATGTTCCATTTATGCACATTTCTTCTTTTCTCTTTCATCTTTCATTCTTCCTTTTCTTATGATATCATGTTCTAATGTCATGGAGGATGTTTGTTGCCTATCCACTTGAGTTTGATTGATAATAACCATTGGTTTCCATATGATGTACATTCTGGTTGTGGCTCTAGGATTTGGTTTCTCATTTAATTCTTTTGAGTTTTATGGTGCATTACATGTTCTTTTACTTCTTATACTTCTTATACATGTTTACTAACCATGTAGAGGCTTTGGTAAGTTTCAATTGAGTGTGGATAAGGAATCCACATTCAACTTCTATCCTTTCTCTTTTACAATTCCATGTTATGTTTTGTTAAGCACTTATGTGCTTTCTTTTAATAACTCATCACTTTCCCTTTGTGAATTACAATTCATCTTCTACTTTAGAAGTGAATTGTTTAATTCATTCTTTCTTTAGACTTTAGGTTGAAACCTCACAAACCCTTAGGATCACTCCCTTTAATCTTCAATTAGGATTGAGTCTTAGTCCATATAGGTTTTACCTTTTCTCCTCTCTTGAGTCTCTCTTCTCATCTCTTAAAGAAAATTCAAAATATCTAATGAAGATAGGCATTTATTGCATTTAGGCCTTTCATATAAAGAAAAGATTATAAGGGGTCTTCTCTTATGATCTTAGAATGTGTAGCATATAGCCCTTCTTGGGTCAATGTGTTAAACATTTGATCTTGTATGAGGGACCTAAATGCAATACTTGTTGAAGGTACAAATAATAAAAAGCACTTCTTCATTTCTTAATCAACAAAAACACTTAATAAACACAAGTATGCTAGTGTGTTTGAACCTTGACAATTGGAACTAAGTGTGGGGGTCTTCTTCACCCTTAGTGTGCTTTCTTACTCATTCCATCTTGGAATGTGAGAATGTACACATTCCAATGACTAAGATTCAGATACACTATCATATGCAAACAAATGAAAAAACTCTTAAAAGACAAAAACAAACAATAACGTCTTTCCTTCGGGAATTCTTTTCTCACCTCATTCACTCTTAGCGTACGAACGCGCTTCTACTCGTTCTCTTGCAAGATGGTAACGCACTCGGACCAGCGAGCCTGCAACACCTGAGCTAGGACGTCAGTCGTTCCCTAAAATGCAAACAATCCATCCCTAGTGAGGGGAACTACGTCGCTCTGATTCTCATGCTCCCGATGAGATACGTAGGCAGTGGGGTAGGGCCCATGCGAGCACTTCTTTTATTTTCCCTATATTTGTTTCTTCGTTTCTTTCCGTTCTCGTTCCTTTTCCTTTCCAGTAGCAGCGGAGCTCCAGTTTTCTTCACCCTTTTGATCGAAACAAGCAAGCGTGGATCCCATCGGGTACGATGGACGCGAGGGGGTGCTAATACCTTCCTCTCGCGTAACCGACTCCCGAACCCAGTTCTCTTGGTCGCAAGACCATGCTCTTTCCTTTCCTTCAGGTTTATGCAGTGTTTCCTTTCCCTCTCTTGGGATAAATACACATTGCTGGCGACTCTGTTTCGGTGCCACTTTCGCGCTTGTACTAGGATGAAAATCCCGGGAGCGACAGCTGGCGACTCTGCTGGGGAACGAACCCAGAATCTCTGGTTTCCTTAGCGAGTCAATCCTAGCGCTTGTTTGCTTTTCTTTCATTGGGTGTTTACTGTTGTGCTATATTTACCGTTTTATTGTATGGTTACTTACTGCTTTACTGTACATTACTGTATTTATCGCATTTACTGCATTACATATCATTATTGTGCTGGACTGTGCTGTTGTTTTCTGTTTGGAGGGCGGGGTGTTCTGAGAGATGAGCTCACTACCAAGGCTTGAGTACACACGTAGGTATTAGAGTGGATAGTCATGACGCTTGCGTGGTGGTGACCACGTATTGTTGTTCATGAGACCCACAACCAGACGAGGTTCTATCAGGAGCTTTCTGCTACTGCATGTTATGCAGGCCAGTAGTTATTCTCTTGAGGAATTGTCGACTCTGGTGACCATTCCCGAGGACTCAGTTGCGGCACTCCTCCCGAGATGTGACCGTGGCAGACCACATTATGTGGCAAACCCATTGCACATTCTCGATCCGAGGACCCAATGCTGGGAACTCGCTATAGGTTATCCTTTTTGAAAGAGAATCAGCGGAGGCACTCCTCGATTGGCGATAGTACTGTACCCTGAGGGATGAATGTACTATTGCTTCTCGACCTCAGTGCCAGAAGCTGAGGACCTTTTGTTTTGGAGAATCAGTTGAGGCCTCCTCGATTGATGATGATGCCAAACCAGAAATGGTGAACGTATCATCATTTCTCGACCTGAGAGCCCGGGATACTGAACATCCTAGTACCCACATGTGAGAAGGGCGGGTTGTTTACAGGTTTGCAGGTAACCATGACCTCCTACATACCCGTTTTTTCTATCATCAGTGCACAAAAAGGAAGTTTCATCCTATTGTATTCAGATGATTCTTATCTATGGTTCCATATTAGTCTCAGAGCTACACTGACACCGTTCACAGTTCAGCACAGACACCTGATTACCTGATCACATTGCCCTTTGCATTGCATTATCATATCCTAACATACATGTTTATTCATTTCCAGGTGCATATATTACCCTTGATTCCAGTCATCAGGTCCCTGCAAAGATGAACACTAAAGAGAGGAAGAATATCATCAGCTATAAGTTCCTTACGCCTACTTTAGGCCCTATTGTTATGCTGAAGGGAATGGCGAGCCCTGCAGTACGAGAAGCTTTTGAAGAGAAATATGGGTGGATTTTATCTGTGGTCCGTAATGTCAGTGATTATGAAGCCAGAGGTCTCCATACGTTGATGCAGTTCTATGATCCGCCTCTGAGGTGTTTTGTATTTCCAGACTATGTGTTGGTTCCTACCTTGGAGGAGTATTCCAACATGTTGGGGATTGCTATCAAGGAGGAGCCCCCTTTCTTTGGATCGGTGGGGAATCTTGACTTTGGAAAGGTGGCTGGTGCTCTTTATTTGAGCAAATCAGAGTTAGGCGACAATGTCTCCAACAAAGGAAAGATTCGTGGTTACAAGCTGGAATATCTGATTAAGAAGGCCCAGGAAGCAGCTAAAGGCGAGAATTGGCTTGGTTTTAATGCTTTACTAGCCCTTTGTATATACGGCATAGTGTTGTTTCCCAACGAGCCGGGTTTTATTGATACGGACGCTATACGAATATTCATGATGAAGAACCCGGTGCCAACGCTACTGGGAGATCTTCACTACTCGTTGTACAACCGAAACGAAAAGAAAAGAGGAGGGATAATTCGTTGTTGTGCACCCTTGTTCTATAAGTGGTTTGCGGGCCGTTTACCACAATCAGGGGCTTTTGTGGATTCCAAAGATTCTCTAGAGTGGAAACAGCGTTTAATGGGATTGGTGGCCAAGGACATCGTATGGGTAGATCATGGGCTGATTGGCAAGAATATTATCCACAGCTGTGGTAAGTTCCCTAATGTTCCACTGATAGGAAGAATGGGTGGGATTAACTACAATCCTTCTTTGGCCATTCGACAATTTGGGTATGCCCTGACAGGTCCGCCTATTAAGAGAGATGTGGAGGAGTCCCTCTATTTTCATACATCAGATGGTTGGGAAGCAGCACAGAAAGCTTCTGAAAGCTGGGGTAGCATACTGAAAAAGGGGAAAGTTACTCTAGGCAAGCCTAACAACCGGGTTTATCCAGCATATGAAGAGTGGGTGAAGAAAAGAGTTGAAGATTTTCTCTTGCCTTTTGGTAAGGCACCCCTTTTGTATCCGGAGAATGAGAAAGCAAGAAGCACTGCTACTGTGGAAGAAGTTGACAAGTTGCAAGCCTTGGTGAAAAAGCTCCAAGGAGAGAATTCTGAGTTGAGTAGCCGTCTTCAGAATGCTCTACATGTCAACAAAGAGCTGGAGCGGAAAGCCCAAGATGCTGAACAAATCCTAACTGCAAAAGAGAAAGACTTTCCTGGAAGAGCCCAACATTTCCGGAAGATTAGTAAAGGTGCTGATGATGCTACTCAAGCCCACAAGCAAACCAAACAGGCGTTAGCACAGACCAAAGAAAAGTTAACAAAGTTTCAGCACGCTTGGGACGAAGTTAGGATAGAGAATGCTGAATTACAGGAACAGTTGCAGATTAAGGACGAAGAGCTTGAAAAGGCGCATGAGCAGAGGAGAAAGTATCGGGAAAGCCTCGGTAAGAGTCAAGAACAGCTAGAAGAAGCTAGAGGTGAGCTGAGGAATACCAAGAAAGAGCTTGAAGAAGTCATGATAGAAAGGGAGATACTCAAGACGCAAGCTGGCATAAAGAGACACAAAGGAGTGTGTGATGACGAGGCTCTGATGCTGCATATGGGTTCTTTAACTGAAGCTCTTGAGAAAAGGGATGTCTTGATCAAAGAAATAATTGAAAAGCCGAATCACCAGCGTACCCGTATACTTTTTGAGGAGATCAAATACTCAAGTGATAAGCTGAAGGATGTGGAATTGTCAGACTGATGTTCTTTTCCTTATATTTTGTTGTTAATGGTTACCATCAGGCTTGTTGATGGATCCATTTTTCCTTGTATTGCATTTGCGGTTGAACCTTTCTTAAATGTACTTGAATACTTCGTTGAATGAGTATGAGCAGTTTTATTCAGAATTATTCCTTATCAGATAGCTGCACACAAGCACATGACCACGACACGCCTCTTTATATCACGATTTCTGGTCTTCAGATTTCTGTGGTTGGATTGGAATCAGGGTATAAAAGCACCTCGGAAATGACAAACATGGCATTGCATGGCATTGCATATCATTTTGCATTTTTGTTACTTGCTTTTCAGGTACTCGTTGCAGGGTCTCTAACCTTTATTTGGTTTCAGGCAGTATAGCTGGGAATCATATTCACCGATATTCGACGCGAAGGAATCAAGTAAGAATCATGGATCAAGTGCAAAGTGATTTGGCTGAAATGAGGGCGCGTATGGACCAGTTCATGACCCTCATGACTGGCATGGCGCAAAATCAGGAGAGATTAAGGCTTCTGGTCGAGCGTCCAGACAATGGGCCCGAAGGTGATCAGCATGACAATTCACAGGGACATGGCATCCCTCCTCCCGGTGGCAACCCTCCTCCTGGTGGTAACAATCGGGGTAATGGAAATGGTAGGCATGCTGGTGTTACTCTTGAAGATACTCTGGAAGACCAATTTACTCTACTAGATGCTGATGTGGGTAATCAAGGTGATCGAAGGTATGATGAGTTAGCAGAAAAGATCAGGGCCATAGAATGCAAGAACTCTATGGGTATTGATGTTACCAGCTTGGGGCTGGTCTCAAGAGTCAGAATTCCCCCTAAATTCAAACCTCCTACTTTTGATAAGTATCACGGCAATGCGTGTCCCCAAACGCACCTTCAAGCTTATTTTGGGAAGATTTCAGCCCATACGGATGACGAGAAGCTATGGATGCACTATTTTCAGGACAGTCTGGCTGGGGCGTCCTTGACCTGGTATATGAAGTTGAATAGAGCTGCTGTGAAGAGTTGGAAAGATCTGGCAGAGGCGTTCCTGAAGCAATACCAGTATAATATTGACATGGCGCCCAACCGCACCCAATTGCAGGGGTTGTCCCAGAATGCCAAGGAGAGTTTCAAAGAATATGCACAGAGGTGGAGGGAAATGGCTGCCCAGGTCCAACCTCCCTTGTCAGACAGAGAAATGGCGGATATGTTTATGGGCACCTTGCAAGGGGCCTATCTTGATAGATTAGCTGCTTGTCCGTCAACTGGATTTGCTGATATTGTGATTGCGGGAGAAAGAATAGAAAGTCTGTTAAGGCTCGGAAAGATCCAGGATGTGAGTGGGGCTGGCTCTTCGGGGACGAAGAAACCGTTTGCTAGTAACCAGAAAAGAAGAGAAGGTGATACGAATGCTGTGTTTAGAGGACAAGGCAGAGGGCGTTCTCAAGCTTATTATCAGGTAGATGCTGTAACAATCCCCACACCGTCTGTTCAGAAACAACAACCCCAACAACAAGTTCAACAGCAACAACCTTTTTTCCAGCAAAGGTCTAGGCAGAGGGATCGTAAGATGGATCCTCTCCCTATGACTTATGTCGCGCTGTTGCCCCGGCTACTCGAGTTAAAGTTGGTAGAACTCCGTACTATGAAAGCTCCGGTTGCTGGAAACCTGCCACCTAACTTCGATGTTAATGCTCGTTGTGAGTTCCACTCAGGTGCTCAGGGGCACTCCATTGAAAAATGCTGGGCTTTCCATCATAAAGTACAAGATTTGATTGATGCTAAAGCCATCAATTTCTCTCCCGCTCCTAATATTACTCAGCATCCCATGCCTGATCATAGTGCAGCAAATGTGTACGCTATTGAAGATGGGAGGAGATTGAATTTGGTGTTAGACGTTCATCAAGTGAAAACTTCTTTGTTGGTTGTAAAAGATCTTTTATTGAAGGGACAGGTGTTCCCGGGCTGTAATCAGGATTGTTCCGAGTGTATGAATCAGGAGAATGGTTGTAATAAGTTGAAGGTGGGTTTACAGAATCTGATCGATGAAGGATGTCTACAGTTCAACAGAGTCGTGAAAGACACTGATGAGATATCAACCTTGACCATCTATTATACTCCCGCTGAGATTCAAATGCCGGTCAATGCAGTTCCCGTGGCGAGTGTTGCGCCAGAAAGACCCAGTCTTGTCACTATCACGGTGCCAGGACCAATTCCGTTCACGTCTACGAAGGCTATCCCATGGCACTATGGGGCAGATGTATATTACGAAGGTAAAAAGCAGGAAGTTGAGTCGTCAGTCAGCCCAAATATTGATAACGTAGGGGGTGTAGGGGGCTTTACAAGGAGTGGAAGGTTGTTCGCTCCCCAAACCTTGAGAAGTGATAAAGAGGCCGAAGCCACAGCAAAGGCTAAAGGTAAACAGGTGGTTGAAAATGCGCCTACACCTGAAGCAGAGACAAAGATTACTTTTGATAAGGAAATGGAAGAATTTATGAAGATAATCAAGAAAAGCGATTATAAGATTGTGGACCAACTGAATCAGACCCCTTCAAAGATTTCAATCTTGTCACTATTGATGTGCTCTGATGCGCATCGGCAGGCGTTGTTGAAAGTGTTGAAGAGTGCATACGTGCCACAAGAAATTACTGTTAATCAGCTCGAGGGCGTAATCTCCAATGTTAATGTTAGCCATGGCTTGGGCTTTACAAGTAGAGATTTGACTGTTGAAGGAAGAAACCACAATAAGGCTTTGCATATCACGATGGAGTGTAAGGGCGCAGTGTTATCTCATGTACTGGTAGACACTGGTTCATCACTCAATGTCTTGCCCAAGAAGGCATTAATGAAGCTGGAAGTTGATGGTTTGATCTTAAGGCCTAGTGAGTTGGTGGTCAGAGCATTCGATGGAACTAGACGATCTGTGTTTGGTGAGGTGGAATTGCCCGTACAAATTGGACCACAGGTATTCAAATCCACGTTCCATGTAATGGACATACAACCTGCATATAGCTGCCTATTGGGACGCCCTTGGATTCACGGAGCCGGGGCTGTTACTTCCACTTTACACCAAAAGTTGAAGTATGAATTTGAAGGGCAGGTTGTGACGGTGTGCGGGGAAGAAGACATCTTTGTGAGTCACTTGTCCACGTTCAAGTACATTGAAATGGATGGGGAAATTCATGAGATGTTGTGCCAATCATTTGAAGCAGTCAATATTGACGATGCACCTGAGTCTTCTTCTGTACCAGTTGGGGCTGGTACCTCCATTTCATCTTACAAACAAGCTGTCGAAGTCGTCAGGGCAGGCAACGCCCAAGGTTGGGGCAGGTTGATAGAGACCCCAATGAAGGAAGACAAATTTGGTATTGGTTATCATCCCTCTACAACTTCAGATGCGGGGAGCAGGGGACCCATTACTTTCAATAGTGGGGGAATTATCTACATGGACCAGTCTTGTGCAGCCACGGAGGATAGTGTTGACAGTGATTGTGACCTGGACAACTGGGTACGCCCTCATGCTCCGGGACAACAAGTGCAGAACTGGTTCGTTGAAGAAGTCATCCGGGTTACTCTTCAGACAGAGTAATTTTTCTTTGTTTTTTCTAACCATAATGCATGTCAAAATCTTGCGCTCTGCCCAAGGCGTATAGATTCATTTGTAGGGCCACCATGGTTGCATTTGCAATGTTTAATCATTAATAAAGGACGTTTTGCAATCAAATTTTGTTCTCTGTCTTTCAGTTTTTATTTTTGCACAAAAAAATAAAATGGCAATGTTTCATTTTCTTTTGTTTTGCTTAAAAATAAATTCTAAAATAAGGCATGAACCCGTTCATGCAGACTTGATCCTCCGGATACCACTGATAACGATTTTGATATGACTATGTATGACTTTGACAATCCGATTTATCAAGCCGAAGAAGGGGATGAGAAAGATTGTGAACTCCCTGAAGAACTGGCCAGATTGTTGAAACAAGAGGAAAGGGTCATCCAGCCTCATCAGGAGACTGTAGAAATCATCAATATTGGTACCAAGGACGCCAAGAAAGAGATCAGGATTGGTGCCAGCTTGCAAGCAGATGTGAAGCAAACTTTGACGGAAATGTTGCGCGAGTATGTTGACATCTTCGCCTGGTCGTATCAAGACATGCCGGGGTTGGATACGGATATTGTCATGCACAGGCTGCCATTAAGAGAAGAATGTCCGCCAGTCAAGCAGAAACTTCGTCGGACTCACCCCGACATGGCTTTAAAGATTAAGGAGGAAGTCCAGAAGCAGTGGGATGCTGGTTTTCTTGCTGTGACAAAGTATCCTCCATGGGTAGCCAACATCGTGCCAGTACCGAAGAAAGATGGAAAAGTGAGAATGTGTGTGGATTATCGAGATCTTAATAAAGCTAGCCCGAAAGATGATTTTCCACTACCTCATATTGATGTGCTGGTCGATAATACAGCTCAGTTTTCAGTGTTCTCATTTATGGACGGTTTCTCCGGGTACAACCAGATCAAGATGGCACCTGAAGATATGGAGAAGACCACGTTCATTACTCCGTGGGGTACATATTGTTATAAAGTAATGCCTTTTGGGTTAAAAAACGCAGGGGCAACGTACCAGCGGGCGATGGTGACATTGTTTCATGACTTGATTCATAAGGAGATCGAATGTTATGTAGATGATATGATTGCCAAGTCGAGAACAGAAGAGGAACATCTGGTTAACCTGAAAAAGCTGTTTGAAAGGTTGAGAAAGTTCCGTCTGAGATTAAATCCAAACAAGTGCACGTTTGGGGTGCGTTCTGGAATGTTACTGGGTTTCATTGTGAGCGAAAGAGGAATCGAGGTTGATCCTGCCAAGGTGAAAGCAATACAAGAAATGCCTGAACCGAGAACAGAAAAAGAGGTTCGTGGTTTCTTGGGTAGATTGAACTACATTGCAAGGTTCATATCTCACCTAACAGCCACGTGTGAACCAATATTTAAATTGTTAAGGAAAGATCAAACGGTCAGGTGGAATGACGATTGCCAATTGGCATTCGATAAGATAAAAGAATACCTGCAGGAACCTCCGATTCTAATGCCTCCAGTTGAAGGGAGACCGCTGATAATGTATCTGACAGTGCTTGAAGGTTCCATGGGTTGTGTTCTCGGTCAACATGACGAGACAGGTAGGAAGGAGCATGCTATCTACTACCTGAGCAAAAAGTTCAATGATTGTTAGTCCCGATACTTCATGCTTGAAAAGACATGCTGTGCGCTTGCATGGGCCGCTAAGCGATTGAGGCAATATATGGTTAGGCACACGACCTTGTTGATTTCAAAAATGGATCCTATCAAGTACATTTTCGAGAAACCAGCATTGACAGGCAGAGTTGCACGGTGGCAAATGGTCTTGACAGAGTATGACATTCAGTACACTTCACAAAAGGCCATCAAAGGAAGTATTCTGTCCGATTATCTTGTGCAATAGCCGGTTGATGATTATCAACCCATGAAATTTGACTTCCCTGATGAGGACATCATGTTTCTCAAAGCTAAAGACTGCGAGGAACCACTTCCGGAGGAGGGGCCAGACCCTGAATCCAAATGGAGTCTGATGTTTGATGGGGCTGTCAATATGAATGGGTGCGGAGTTGGAGCAGTTCTTAGCACGCCAGAAGGTGTTCATATGCCTTTCACTGCCCGAATAACTTTCGGATGCACCAACAATGAAGCAGAGTACGAAGCTTGTATAATGGGGATCGAGGAGGCGATTAATCTACGGATTAAGACCCTTGATATATTTGGTGATTCAGCTTTGGTAATCAATCAAGTGAAAGGGAGTTGGTACACGCACCAAGCAAATCTAGTGCCGTATAGAGATTATACAAGGAGATTGCTGACATTTTTCACAACAGTGAAACTGTACCATATTCCTCGAGATGAGAATAGGTTCGCTGATGCCTTGGCCACTTTGTCTTCCATGATCAAAGTGCAAGGATGGAACCATGTACCTAAGATTGAGGTATCTCGCCTTGACAGACCAGCATTTGTGTTTGCGGTCGATGCAGCGTATGATGACAAGCCATGGTTTCATGACATTAAGTGTTTCTTGAAAAGTCAAGAGTATCCGCCCAGGGCATCGTCCAAAGACAGGAAGACGTTGAGAAGGTTAGCTGGTAGTTTCTTCTTGAACAAAGATGGCGTGCTGTATAAAAGAAATTTTGACACGGTCCTGCTTAGATGTGTGGATAGACATGAAGCAGACTTGTTGATGATTGAAGTGCACGAAGGCTCTTTCGGTACCCATGCTGGAGGACAGGCAATGGCTAAAAAGTTGTTAAGGTCGGGATATTATTGGTTGACTATGGAGTCAGATTGTTGCAAATATGCCCGCAAATGCCATAAATGCCAGATCTACGCAGATAAAGTGCATGTACCTCCAAATCCGTTGAGTATCATGTCGTCGCCTTGGCCGTTTGCCATGTGGGGCATTGATATGATTGGAAAGATTGAGCCTACAGCTTCTAATGGTCATCGTTTCATCTTGGTGGCGATTGATTATTTCACCAAATGGGTTGAAGCTGCATCCTATGCCAATGTTACAAAACAAGTGGTAGCTCGTTTCTTAAAACGGGATATCATTTGCCGATATGGAGTTCCCGAAAGAATCATTACTGATAATGGTTCTAATTTGAATAATAAGATGATGGCTGAGTTATGCCGGGACTTCAGAATCGAACATCACAATTCTTCTCTGTACCGCCCAAAGATGAATGGCGCGGTCGAAGCGGCCAACAAAAATATCAAGAAGATTGTACAGAAGATGGTTGTCACGTACAAAGATTGGCATGAGATGTTACCATTTGCTTTGCATGGGTATCGAACGTCGGTACGCACGTCCACTGGGGCAACCCCATTCTCACTTGTATATGGTATGGAGGCAATACTACCATTTGAAGTGGAGATTCCGTCCCTCAGAGTCATGATGGATGTTAAGCTAGATGAGGCTGAATGGGTACGAGCCAGATTTGATCAGTTGAGCCTTATTGAGGAAAAGCGATTGGCGGCTGTATGCCATGGGCAATTATACCAGCGCAGAATGCAGCAGGCATTTGACCAGAAGGTGCGTCCTCGGGTTTACAAAGTCGGAGATGTGGTACTCAAAAGGATCCTTCCTCCCAATACAGATCACAGGGGCAAATGGACTCCTAACTATGAAGGTCCATTCGTGGTTAAAAAGGTCTTTTCGGGCGGAGCTTTATTGCTTACAACCATGGATGGCGAAGACTTTTCATCCCCTGTCAACTCGGACGTAGTCAAAAAATACTTCGCATAAATAGACCCGCTGGATAATAAAAATAAAAGATCCAGGCAAAAAAGGGCATCCCGGCGAACCAAAAACAGAATAAGGTTCGGGCAAAAATTAGGGATATAATTGAAAAAGATTTGTACACCCGGTAAGTTGAAAACCCGAAAGGGCAACTTAGGCAAAAAAGGGTATCCTGGTGGATTGAAAACCTGAAAGGGCGGTCCACGCAAAAAAGGGATTTAAGCGAATGGCTACAGTCTGAGTTATCTGTACCCATTACCGTTTGAACAACTGACATTCTGAAAGATAGGAATCGGTCTGATCATTCCTCAGAAGGCAAGGTCGGGGAGTTTTGAAGACATACTGGTCATAACAGAATGGAAACTCAGTGGAATTCCGTTTTCACATTGCCATTAGGATAGTTTCTTTTCTCAATTTTCAGCGATCACCTCTTTCCAGGGATTGCTTCCTGATGTAATTGCCTATTCTGGGCTCTCAGTCAATAAATTGAATTTCAATAAAAAGCCTCCTATTTTTGTTGCTTTGTTTGCAAAAACGTCCTAATTTTGATAAAACATTGCATTTGAAAACATGGCAGCCTTGCAATAACATGCGCAGAAAAAACATTTGAAATTACTTCGAATGTTGAATACTCCCGGATGGTGGATTCTAGCCACGCAATATTCGGGGCATGTGGGCATATTCTTTTGTTGCAGGTAGCAGGTGCAGATGATTTTAAGCACAAGACCAGTAATAAATCACCCCACGCAAAAGACTGGGGCAATTACGGGTAAGGAGATCGGCGTTCATCGTTCGGTCGACGATTGTTCATAACGGGTCGATATCAGTGAATTAAGTTCAACTGGGTACCGTTGCATCTTATTAAGTCGATTCTCTCATACAGTACTTCCAACAGCTACAAGCTTTTCTGTGTCGATGATGGTCGCAAATCCCCCAAGAGAGTGGTCTCGTTGATACCGAAGCTGATGGTCATTATCCCCAGCGAAGTCGCAGGAGTTGGAAGAGGCTAAATCTTCTGTAAAATCCTCTTATGACATCCTCTTCGGGGATAAATTGTTGGTTTGCCCAAGCATGGGGTATGTTTGTTTCCCCAGCATGAAGTGTTGATCATCCCCAGTAGAGTTTGAGGACAGTTGGTCTTCTGTAAAATCCTCTCAAAAGGCATTCCCCAGCACGGGACGTTTTAAAGCAGTTTCCTCCAGCAGAGTTTGCTATAAACTCGTCATCCCTAACGGAATTGTCTAAAGGGAAGCTCGCCTAACATGGGGCATTGTGGTACTTATCCTAAGCTTGACAGTCATATTCTTCAGCAGACTACTGTGGATTTGCTTTGGGTTTCCCCAACAGATCTCTAAGGACTCCTTCCTAGCAAGTTGCAATGGAATGTTCTAATCAGGATTTACATATCCCTGGCAGAGTAGCCCTGACCCCCAGCAAGATTGTGTCTCTGGTAATGGTATCCCCACAGAGGTCAGCATCGAATCTTGTCAGCAACTCCCAGCTGAGTTGTTGTTCTCCCCGCAGAGGTTTATCAGATCGACAGAATCTATTCCTCAACAAGGATGGTACAGCCTTTCCCCAGCCGGGTCAGAAGGTGGATAGCCCCTACAAAGGGTCTTGGATTGGACAGATCCCCAAGCAGAGTTTTTATGACTTCTCTCCCCTAGAAAGACGCCATACAAAGAAATTCTCATCCCCAGCGGAATCGCTGTGACCAGAATTCATTCCCCCAACAGATGAAGTGATTCCTGGCAGATTTATTATTCTTCAAGTCCAATTTATTTTTGGCAAGCTTGACAATTCGAAGCAGACGGATTATTCATTCATTCTCCAGTGGAGAGGTTATCCTTTCAGGAGTCTCCAAAGTCAAATCATTGGTCTTTGCTCCTCAGCAGAGTCAGCAGAGATGTCTGACACAGACGCAGAGAGTAATACAATTTTGCAAATTCTAAAAGTCCAACAGTGGATTGGCGAAAAGTCCATCTTCGGGTGGCAAAGCAGCTAAAAGTCCAACAGTGGATTGGTGAAAGGTCCATCTAAGGGTGGCATATTCTAAAAGTCCAACAGTGGATTGGCAAAAATCCATCTTCGGGTGGTAAAAGTCCAACAGTGGATTGGCAAAAGTCCGTCTTCGGGTGGCAAAAGTCCAACAGTGGATTGGCAAAAGTCCGTCTTCGGGTGGCAAAAGTCCAACAGTGGATTGGCAAAAGTCCGTCTTCGGGTGGCAAAAGTCCAACAGTGGATTGGCAAAAGTCCATCTTCGGGTGGCACGAAGCTGCAAAGTCCACCAGCAGTGTGGCAAGCCAGTAGTCGTCTGGCGTCGTTCAAAAAGACATTTCTAAAGTCCACCAGTAGCGTGGCAGGCCAGTAGTCGTCTGGAATTGCATAAAAGACATTATTAAAGTCCACCAGTAGCGTGGCAAGCCAGTAGTCGTCTGGCGTCGTTCAAAAAGACATTTCTAAAGTCCACCAGTAGCGTGGCAGGCCAGTAGTCGTCTGGAATTGCATAAAAGACATTCTTAAAGTCCACCAGCAGTGTGGCAAGCCAGTAGTCGTCTGGTGTCGTTCAAAAGACAGTTTTCTCCGACAATGTTTCATTGAAGATTCAAGCTAGCAATGTCGTGGGAGTTTCTTCCTCATCATCCAGAGCAAATTTTTGGTTATATTTGGTATTCAATCGCTATATACCTTGAAAGTCCGAAAGCAATCGCTTTCAGGCATTCAGGTCTACAGCGTTTGAATAGGGGCAGCTGTAATACCCCAAAATTTGCTCTCCCTCTTTGTCATCATAGCATGGCATTATCATTTATCATATCATATCCACCTCATTAACATTACATTGCATTTAAAATAGAAAAATGAAGCATGGCATCCTTCTTACCATCAGGGCATGTGATCAGGTGGAAGGTGGACAATCAAGGGATCATTCAAAGCACAAAAAGGTCAATCAAGTGCCCTCAAGGCAAGCCAAGAGGTCTTTCATGTCTCATACCATCTCAATTGATCATCCACAACCTCAAGGATAAGAGATACAATGGGAGATTGAAGCATTACATCTTTCACTATGCAAGAGGTTCAAAAAATGAAGGAAAACCCTCAAAAGAGATAGCTCATTGATCCAAAATCATCCTCAAATGGCATATATCATCATCCTTTAAGAGGATACATAACATACTCTGAGGAATTGGAAATTGAAGACTGCACATTTTTCTCCTAGGAGGTGGGCACCAAAATTAGGGTTTCTAATAAAATCAGGGAATTTTTGATTTTTTGGACCAAATTTGATGTCATGGTATTTCATATGTCCCTAAGTGTATGGAGGTGGAAAATTGCTTCTCAATTGGTTTTGGAAGTGGTTCAATTGGAAGAAAGATCAGAAATCAGGAAAATTGGGGCCAAGTCAAATAATCAGAGGAAAAAGTCAACTCTTGACTTTTTGAGGCCAAATTCATGTTATATGTGTCCAATGTGCAAAATTTGATCAAGAAACTCCAAAGGAATCATGAAAAAATCAAGATGTGGAAAGTTGCCATTTTTGGGTGAAGTAGGGTTACTAAAAATAGTAAGTTTTGGCCATTTTGCATCAGAGTTTGAACCAAGGCCATTTAAAATTGAAGCATCAAGTGGAAATTCCACTCGGCCACAACAAAAGACCTTCCTTTAAGCTTCAAATCCATGTGTGGAACATCTCCATTGGATAAAAATTGAGAGAGTTATGGATGATCAAAGTTGAGGGAAACTTGGGCAAAATGCAAGTCAGCTTGGGCAAGTTTCAGGTCACGCGCATGTCATTTCTACAAACACCTGGTGTGCCAAATGTCAAGCTCAATTTCTCCAAGAAGAAAGCTCCAAATGAAAAACTTTTCAACATAAAAAATGTTCCTTGTAGTGCCCTCTCCAATGTTCATGTTGGGCAAAATTTCGTCTGATCAAGTTATGATGGAGAAATAGTGGCCTCAAGTCATGGTGATTGTGCTGAAAACCCAGGTGCCAAGGTGCCAGGTCGACCGACCACATGCCACACCCTTATACCATTTCCCAATGTGGATGTTCTAAGTCATTTTTCAACCTGTTCCAAACCTCATTTCACTTCAATTTTCACATCAGCATTGTGCTCCAATGTGTCCTCTTTCCAAAGACTCCAAAATCTCATCAAATTGTTCAATGGTTAGAAAGTATTTCACCTGCAAACAGCCCTATGTTGGCACTGATGCTTTGACAGCTTGGTGCACGATTTTGGTTCACACACACCACAAACACTTCATAACATCTGCTTTCCACATTAAACTAAGCATACTTGATACAAATATCGTACACCAGCACGTGCCATGCATGAAAATGGAAAGGGCAAACTTATGAAGCAAGTTTCTGCCACAGCAGCTTTGTTGTTTTACCCTCACTTCACCATAGCACACCATGAATCACCATCACCACATCATAGCCAACCTCACTCGCCCCTAACTAACTTGACTCAGTTAGTTAGGGTGCACTCAGTTAACCAAGCATTGACTCACTTAACTGACTCACTAAACCATGGTTAACTCACATTATAAATAGAAATCTCACCTCACAATTTCATTTTTCAACTTCATTTTTCACACGTTCACTTCAGAAACACTCTCTTTTTCTCTCTCAAATCCACCATTGCCACTGATTCTCGAGCTCTACCTTGTTCATTTCACTTCAACACTCTCTCTGATTTTCTCTCAAGTTCTTCACAGTGCTACTTGTTTGGAGTTTGGTTTCAATCTCTCCTCCATTGAATCATCATCAGTTTTGCATCACAGCCTTTATTTGGCCAAGTGAAGATTGTAGAAGAAGCAAGACCTCTGGTTTTCTGAAGAACACTTCAAGAGCTCAAAACCTCAGGTACCAATCTCCACCATTATAGACCTAATGTGAAGGAATTTTTAGGTTCTTGTAGCTTCTTATAAGCTCAAGAACTGGTCTGGCTAGTTGATAGGCCTTTAGAGGCGTAGTGGAAATGTTAGGGCAAATCTTCCTTTGTTCGATTCTCTCATTTCATGGACTTTTTGTATGTTTTGTCACTGGAATCATGATGTGTGTTACTTCCTCTTCATTTTGACATATTGATTGTGAAATTCTGGAGAATTGGAGGTTGCAGACGGTGGTAGTTCGCTGGAGAAGGTGACCGGAGGTCCCTCTCCGGCCGGTGTTCTTGTGTTAGGGTTTTGTTCTCAGTTTGAACGTGGACCATTGGATGTTCACCATCGTGTGGATTATGTGATGACAGCACATTAAAATTCATGTGCATGTCACGTGTGATTTTCTGAATTTATTTTTAAACATTGTGTGGTATGGTACATGGTAGTGTGTATGGACATTCAAGTGTGCGCGTTGATCTTAATTACTTTGACTATAGCTTGACTATGACTTGATCCAACGGCTTGTATGGTTTTGACTTGGTTTGACTGAATTCCATGATAGTTAGGGTGTTATGTGCACTTATTGGACCTAATCAGATTGCTACCCACACCCTCATGTTTTCAAGCCCAATTAATTTGAACTGCATGATTGCTATGTTCACACCTCCCCTTCCCTTTGTATTTCATTTTATTTTTTTATTTTTCATACACGTTTGCTTTTCAATTTTTAGAAATATCAAATGACATTAGAAGATTCCACAAAAATTCATGGACATCATTAAAACATTTAGGAAATTTTTCATGATTTTATTTCTTGTTTTTATGACATTTTTGCCCCTGTTTTATAATATTCTTTGAATTTCAATTTGTGTGCATGCTTAGTGTGATGCATAAATTTGTCCATTTTTGTTCTCGATCATTAAAAATTGTTTTGATGCTCTTCTTTTTTAATTGAGTCATTAGCATCTTGAGGTATGTTAAGTGATTTTTATTTGATTTTTTTTTGTCATTTTATGGCATGTTTGGTGTTCACTTTTGTGCTACTTTGTATGATATGTCTATGTGACCTAAGTGCATTGTTTGACATCATTTTGCCTTGTTTCCTTGCATGCTACTTTGATATGTGATTCATCTCTGATTAGTGAACTTCAATACCATGTTTTCATAATTTTCATAAGGCCATTTGATTTTTGTTTGATGCATTTCATTTAAAGCACTATAACATGTCATATCATTGTAATCTTTTGTGCATGTTTACATGTTTTCTTTTGTGTATACTTGCATGATCATTTGCCTATTTGGTGAGCTACACTCTTGACATTATAGGACATAGATACATATCATATGTCATCTTTGCTTGTTGATTATCATTTGAACCTTGTGCACCTTTAACATGTTGTGTTTGCACTTTCCTTTGTTTGGAACTTCCATTTCAATCCTACTTCTTCTATCACTTCTTAAATGCCTTGATGTGCTTCATGAATACTTGTGAGAGTTTTGTGAATCATTTTTCATTTCATTTCAATTCTGATCCATGGATTACATGTTCCATTTATGCACATTTCTTCTTTTCTCTTTCATCTTTCATTCTTCCTTTTCTTATGATATCATGTTCTAATGTCATGGAGGATGTTTGTTGCCTATCCACTTGAGTTTGATTGATAATAACCATTGGTTTCCATATGATGTACATTCTGGTTGTGGCTCTAGGATTTGGTTTCTCATTTAATTCTTTTGAGTTTTATGGTGCATTACATGTTCTTTTACTTATACTTCTTATACATGTTTACTAACCATGTAGGGGCTTTGGTAAGTTTCAATTGAGTGTGGATAAGGAATCCACATTCAACTTCTATCCTTTCTCTTTTACAATTCCATGTTATGTTTTGTTAAGCACTTATGTGCTTTCTTTTAATAACTCATCACTTTCCCTTTGTGAATTACAATTCATCTTCTACTTTAGAAGTGAATTGTTTAATTCATTCTTTCTTTAGACTTTAGGTTGAAACCTCACAAACCCTTAGGATCACTCCCTTTAATCTTCAATTAGGATTGAGTCTTAGTCCATATAGGTTTTACCTTTTCTCCTCTCTTGAGTCTCTCTTCTCATCTCTTAAAGAAAATTCAAAATATCTAATGAAGATAGGCATTTATTGCATTTAGGCCTTTCATATAAAGAAAAGATTATAAGGGGTCTTCTCTTATGATCTTAGAATGTGTAGCATATAGCCCTTCTTGGGTCAATGTGTTAAACATTTGATCTTGTATGAGGGACCTAAATGCAATACTTGTTGAAGGTACAAATAATAAAAAGCACTTCTTCATTTCTTAATCAACAAAAACACTTAATAAACACAAGTATGCTAGTGTGTTTGAACCTTGACAATTGGAACTAAGTGTGGGGGTCTTCTTCACCCTTAGTGTGCTTTCTTACTCATTCCATCTTGGAATGTGAGAATGTACACATTCCAATGACTAAGATTCAGATACACTATCATATGCAAACAAATGAAAAAACTCTTAAAAGACAAAAACAAACAATAACGTCTTTCCTTCGGGAATTCTTTTCTCACCTCATTCACTCTTAGCGTACGAACGCGCTTCTACTCGTTCTCTTGCAAGATGGTAATGCACTCGGACCAGCGAGCCTGCAACACCTGAGCTAGGACGTCAGCCGTTCCCTAAAATGCAAACAATCCATCCCTAGTGAGGGGAACTACGTCGCTCTGATTCTCATGCTCCCGATGAGATACGTAGGCAGTGGGGTAGGGCCCATGCGAGCACTTCTTTTATTTTCCCTACATTTGTTTCTTCGTTTCTTTCCGTTCTCGTTCCTTTTCCTTTCCAGTAGCAGCGGAGCTCCAGTTTTCTTCACCCTTTTGATCGAAACAAGCAAGCGTGGATCCCATCGGGTACGATGGACGCGAGGGGGTGCTAATACCTTCCTCTCGCGTAACCGACTCCCGAACCCAGTTCTCTTGGTCGCAAGACCATGCTCTTTCCTTTCCTTCAGGTTTATGCAGTGTTTCCTTTCCCTCTCTTGGGATAAATACACATTGCTGGCGACTCTGTTTCGGTGCCACTTTCGCGCTTGTACTAGGATGAAAATCCCGGGAGCGACAAACGGTAGTGAGCCTTATAAAAAGAGGACCTAAAGCAACGATATAGACGATCGTGAGCCTTATACAAAGAGGACCTAAAGCGACGTTATAGATGATCGTGAGCCTTATACAAAGAGGACCTAAAGCGATCGGATCATGAGCCTTATACAAAGAGGACCTAAAGCGATCCATAAACGTCGTGAGCCTTATACCAAGAGGACCTAAAGCGACGGGGAACATCGTTTGCCCGACGGGGAGTTACACTAAGTAACAAGCAATGATTCCAATAATTCCTGAGTGAATTAATGATGATGAGAATGATGGATGGAATGGTACCGCATGCATAGAGTCGTTGTGTCGGTCTCTGTGCATTTGCATAAGTCATGAATGGATTGATTATGTGTGGGAAATTGTTAATTAATTAAGTATGTGTTGAGCTCGTGATAACATTGGTAATTTGATATGCATTGGTTACGGATGATATGTTTTATGTATAGACATATGTTATGTTCTGTGGGGATGTTGTACATTACAATGATCGTATTAATTATCTATGATATGCTATATATGAATATATGTGATGTGGTGGTGTGTTTCCATATGTCATAACTTTGGTATGCCTTATGTGTGAATATGTGATTATGTTGGTATAATTGATATATGCTATGTGTTTGGATTATTAGAAATATGTTATGTATCTGTGGCATGCTATAGGTATGTGATGCTTGGGGTGAGAATAATTATGCATGTGAATTTATATGTGTTTGCATATTATTATGCAATCTTGATTTAGTTGTTATTTCTCACCCTTCTGTTGTGGTTTGTTGCTCTATGAGGCAATTGCAGATTAGTATCTTGGAGGCTTTTGTGAAATTAGTTCTCCATCCTTTTGTCGGTCTGTCTGCTCTGATACGTAACACGGGAGTCGGGGAACGCTTTTGTTATATATGTATACATTTGTTGGATCTATGTTGTATTACCTTTGTATGGATATTTTGATGTTATAAAACAATTTATTTGGTAAAACGAGTCAGTTATGGATCTTTCCGCTTTATTCCATAATTGAACTTTCCTTTTGTTGGAAAAAGTTTCCCTTTTATGTTTATTCCATTTTGTGTTATGTATCAAATTTATGAGCAGGGATTGTGTTTTCTTTCTTTAAATGTGGCATCCTTGTTTCTACCTAAGAATAAAAAATTTATTTACTTTGATTTATTTATGTATTATTTATCCGCGATGGGAATTGGGGTGTTACATTTTGCACTTTCTTTCTTTGCTTTGCATTAAGTTTGTTCTCAAAAGAATAAGCTTAATCTTGTACAATCAATAATACAACCTTTTGCTTTAATAATTTTTCATTTTTGAAAATTATTAGCATATTCCTCCCTTTGATTAATTAATCGAAACTTTGTTTCGATTGTTGATCTTTCCCTTGGCGCTTCTCTTTAGGCTTCCTTTAGAGCTTTCTTTCTCTCTTCCCCTGGGAGTCGGAGTTTCACACAACGCACTAGAGCACGCTGCACGGGAGCACTGTACAAATCGGAGCTGTCGCGCTGTCCATTTCAACTTTCGCACTATACTTTGAGTGCTAGAGAGGGAATGAGGTGGGAGTTGTCCTACTCTTATTCTGACTATTTCTTGGGTAAAGGCGTTTGGCCCTCTCGCTGAGAATAGTCATCTCTATCCTCAAGCTGTAGTGTTTTTCTTTTCCCTGTTGAGTCAATCCTTGATCACTTGAGCTCCTCTCAGTCTCTTTTGATCAATCACCATTCTTGGTTAAGATCGTTGTCCTTTGGGTTAGCAAACTCTCTTTGTTTCAATACCCTACTTCTGTTCTTGTGGTCAATCACTGCTTTTGATTCCCATGAAGAGTCTCAATTCCTTTTTTTTTCGGTTAATCACAGGTTTTCTGTTAAAACAACATCCCCAGGAGTTCGCAACCTTCTCTTGGTTCTTCTCCCTTTATTTGGTTAACCACTGCTTGTCAGTTAAAACACCAATTTGCACTTCTTCTCAGTTAACCACAACTTGCCTGTTAAAACACTGAACCTCCTTTGGGTTAATCACCTTCTCTTGGTTAATTACCCATTTTTCAGTTAACCACTGTCAGTCTGTTAAAACACTGAACCCCTTACGAGTTAATCACCTTCTTTTGGTTAATCACTCATTTCTTTTCGGTTAATCACAGTTTTTCTGTTAACACCGAATCCTCAGCGGTTAGCAACCTCTTTTGGTTCAATACCCTTTTCATTGGTCAAGTACTATTTGTTCAGTCAGTGCCGACATCCTTTGGGTCACGACCTTCGCCCGGTCCCACACCCGTCCTTTGGGTCATAACCTCTGCTTGGTTCTACACCCTTTCTTTTAGCTAACCACTGTTTACCAGTTAATATACCAAAACCTCTTCAAAGTCAAACACCTTCTTTTGGTTCAGTACTCTCTCTTCTGGCTAATCACAGTCTATCTGTTAAAACCTTAATCTACACTAGAGTTCTTATCTCTTTCCCTTCAGTTAACCACTGCCAGTCAGTTAACATACCAAGTTTCCTTATTCTCTTGGTTTTGACACCATCCCTTTGTTTATTCCCCAGTAGGGTTGCTTATCCTCTGGTCCCTGACACAACTCTTTGTCCTCTTACTCCTTAGTGGAGTCCCTTCCATTCCTTTTGCTCTTTTCCTTTTCTTGGTTTTGACACCACTTTTGCACGTTATTCTCTATCTCTATCTTTTCCTTTGCACTCCTTTCTTGGGTTTGACACCATTTCTTGGAATCCCCAGCGGAGTTTCCTTCTTTCTCTTGCTCTTGGTTTTGACACCACTTTCCTTTTCCTTTTCCTTTTCCGTCTTAGTTCCACGAACTACGGAAGCTCTGATTCTGCATTCATTCGAATGTAAGATATGTAGGCACGAGATCATGATGATCTTGGCGAGCACCCTTGCATCCTTCTTCCATTCTTCTTCTTGTCCCTGGTTCCATGAACTACGGAGCTCTGACTTCTTCATTGCACTATGAGGGTACGTAGGCACGAGGGCCCTAATCCTCCACGAGCACTCTTCTTTCTTTCTCTTTTTCTCCTTTTTTTTCTTTTAGCTAGAAGCCTTTAGATAGATAACCCATCCAAGCCTAGAAGCAAGTGCAATGGTTCCCGTCGAGTATGACATATGCTTTAGGTGCTAGTACCTTCCTTTCGCATAACCGACCCCCATTCCCATTTCTCTTCCCCTTGGGTTTTATCGACATTTTCCCTGTCCTTTGGGACTAAATAAAGTTTGGTGGTGACTCTGTTGTATCTTTGAGTGTGCGATTCACTCAGGTATAAACCAGCCATCTTCAAAGAGGAGATCCTTTTGATCAGGTGTATGTAGAAGTTAAACTTAGAAAATTGACTCGGTTAGAATAGCATCTGGTAGAGCATGGGAATGCAGGTCCTGCTCTTCTAGGTGATGAACCTACAGATTCAGTTTCGGCAAGCATCAAAGCGTTGAAGCAGGAAAGGGGAACAAGCAACCGGTGGAATACTGAAGTACATGGCCGTGGAAGAAATAGTAATCAGAAAGTCCGTAGTAGCTCTAAAGTACACTACAGTAAGATGCATAACAGAACAGAATATTCACTGAGAAGAATTTCACATAAGGAATTCACAAAGTAATCATAACCGAAAGTCAGTTAGATTTTACAGCAAAAAATTACCAAAGCCTTCAAAAGCTCGTAACAGAAAACTAACTATAATAGAAAGTTTCAACAAAAAGCTAACAGAAACTCGATCCAACTTCTCATAACAGAATTTTAATTATAGAGAAAAATTCCACATTCAAAAGCTGCTCTCCATCTTCAATTCCAGATCAACCTTCATTATTCCACTTCATCTTCAATCTTCTCTTCTCACTAAAACTATCTCTCTTCACTCTCACTCATCTTGAATCTTCTTCTTCATTCTCCCACACTGTGAAAAAAGCTTCAAACCACCATAATTATTCTTTAATTCTCATCGATTCCAAAACTCAGTTTTTGACACGAATTCGTCAGCAACTCACCATTCGTTAATCTTTAACGATTCCTGTAGAATTCACAAATACACGGTTCAACAATTCATCAACCTTCATAAATTATATCATCAGCTTCATCACCTTCACATAACTCAACACATATTCATGCTCTGATACATCATCTCCAAACTCAAACCTGCAAATTCCTACATAAGAATTCAACACAATTCACTCAGCATCTTCAAACATAACAAACAATTCAGCAAACACGCAAGGTTCAAGCAGCAATTCACGAGTAATCTATAATTCAAAAAACCTACAATCTCACACGCATACATACAACAACAACTGATTCAACGAATCACAGCGAAGAAGATTAAAGAACCAGAGTAATCGTACCTGAGTCGTAGCATTGTCGGCGTCGTCGCGAAATTACGGTATTCTCGTTCTTAGTCTTGATTTTGCATTTGTAGCTTTGTGATTCGTTGTTTTCCTTAATACGCGGTGTCTGCTCGTTTTTTGTGGTGAGTGCGTTAGGACATCCGCAGACGCCGGCGCGATGCCACAACATGGCGGAGCGTTTCATTTCCGTTGCGACTCTGTTTGGAGAAGAAGGGTGAAACTTGAGTGTGAGATGAAATGAGATAGGAGTATATTGGAATAGAAGCAGGAGGTTGAGAATCGGCGTAAGATCTATGGTTTGAACGAATCGGAGAAGCACGATGGGAAATCCATTTGGAAATTAGTTTTGGAACAGTTTAACGATACTTTGGTTCAGATTCTTCTGGCTGCTGCTATAATGTCGTTTGTTTTGGCTTCGTACGATGGTGAAGGAGAGGGAAATATAGCCGAGCGAAAACGAAGGAAGAAGGGAAGAGTGAGAACGACAGAGTGATAGAAGAAGATAAGAAGGTATGTGTGGTACCTTAGGTTTTTTAGGTTAAATTGGAATGTGGTGAACTGGGCTCAGTAAGCCCACATTGACCTCTTTCTCACCATGCTGCTCACACCCTAACATCATGGGCCTACCCCCTTTGGTTCTTGTTTTTTTGGTTATGTTTGTTTCATTAGTGTTAAACATTAAGTTTTAGTGACAAGTAATTTTGGCTAACTAGACTAGATTTGTGATTAGAACCTTTTTAGAGGAATCAATTCAGAATTTGAAATTAATAGTGAATTAACACGATTTTGTTTTTGCTATTAGATGTTAATTCTAGAATTAGAAAATTTTGGATTAATTAGATTTTTACCTTTGTCATTAGATATGAACTTTAGAATCTGATATTTCGAATTATAAATTAGCCTTGATTTTAACCTCGACTTTTAACATTGATTAGTAGCTGATTAATTGTTGTTTAATTGTAGTTAGGATTTTAATTAATTAGGAGTAGATTTAATCCTAGTTTTAATATCTTTGAAGTGTTGTTTAGTCTTGTGGAGATTTTGTATGGAATATTTTTCATAAACTTGTTTGGACTGATATTGGGTACCCCGGCCAGGTTTTATTTGTTCCTCCCCAGCAAGTGTTCAGAAGTTGGCTACCCCAGACATGATATTGGTGATTTGTATATGCTTCCCGAGCATGTTGTATTTCAAGCGATGGTGTTTCCTCTACCCCCAACAGAGTAAGGTTAAAAGTTATTTTTCCAACAGCAGGATAAGCTCAATGCTATTCCCCAACAGGTTTCGTACCATTGAATTCTCTCCCCAAGCAGAGTTGGGTATTGATTCCCTCGGCAGGTAAATCAACAGCGGTTGATCTCACTGACAGGTTCCAAGCCCAATTGTTATTGGTACTTTTCTGTATCAGATTCTTGGGACGATTTCTCAGCAGGTGTTTCTCATATTTCCCTGCAGAAGGGAAGTTTGTTTTGGGTTCTTTCTTCAGCAGAGGTTATAATCAGGAAGGTTGTTCAGTGTGTCTTCCTCAGCAAAGTTTGTTTACGGTTTTCTCAGCACTTCTCTCGTTTGAGTGTCTTTTGCATGTCATAAACATCTTTGCATTGCATCCTCCAAATGCGTAGCATTTCCATTTTGTATGGAGCATTACGCCATAGAAAAATTTAAACATATGCATTCAAAGCATAAGTCAGGTTTTATATCTTCTTTGCCAGACGTTCCCCTACCAGAAAATGGCATGACCCACGAGATTGTGTTTTACTTTATCCCCAGTGAAGTCCGCGATGGATGTGTTCATCTTACTTGTACTCCTCTACAGAGTCGTCTGTTTAAGCTTCTCTTTGCCCCAGCGGAGTCATCTTCTCTTCAGGTCGTAAGTCCATTGAATCTACTTCATGTATATCTCTGGTTCAATCCCAACTTTTGGTTGGTACCCAGTTGTTGTATCCCAACTTTTGGTTCGTACCCGGTTGTTGTATCCCAACTTTTGGTTGGTAATCTTTGTTGTATCCCAGCTTTTGGTTGGTATCTTTGGTCGCATCCCAATTATTGGTTGGTAATCCTGGTTGTACCCCAACTTTTGGTTGGTACCCTTCATGAGTTCGCCTTCGGTCGACATCCTGTTTATTCCAACTCTTGGTTGGTATCTTACCTTATATCACAACTTTTGGTTGGTAATTTTTTATGTATCCCAACTTTTTGTTGGTATCCTCTGGTTTTATCCCAACTTTTGGTTGGTATCTTTGGTCGCATCCCAACTCTTGGTTGGTAATTCTGGTTGTATCCCAACTTTTGGTTGCTACCCTTCGTGAGTTCGCCTTCGGTCGGCGTCCTGTTTATTCCAACTCTTGGTTGGTATCTTACCTTGTATCCCAACTTTTGGTTAGTAATTTTTGATGTATCCCAACTTTTGGTTGGAATCTTCTAGTTTTATCCCAACTTTTGGTTGGTAATCTTTTATTTTATCCCAACTTTTGGTTGGTAGTCTCTGTTGTATTCCAACTCTTGGTCGGTATCCTTTGTTTTATCCCAACTCTTGGTTGGTATCCTCTGTTGTATCCTAACTCTTGGTTGATATCCTTTGTTATCCCAACTTTTGCTTGGTACCACATCTTTTATCCCAACTCTTGGTTGGTATCCTTTGTTATCCCAACTCTTGGTTGGTATCCTTTGTTGCATCCTAACTTTTGGTTGGTGCCCTCGGGTTTAATCCCAACTGAAATTTTGGTACCAGATGTGTGATGTTAAGTGCGATGTCACAACAACACACTCTGAACAATGGACAAAATAAACAGCAATTGAACGCACAGAATTGTTCACCCAGTTCGGTCTAACTACCTACGTCTGGGGGCTACCAAGCCAGGGATGAATTTCACTACTTGTAGAATTAAATTACAGACTCAACAACCCAGTTGACAATATCCTAATCTTCATTCCTACTAGTGACTTTCTACCTAAGAAACCACTTAGATATGAGAACACTACTCAATCCCTAAAACCTCTGCAGTGATATAATTCAAGGATCACACACTTTGAATAACACTACTTGATTCTGCTTCACAGCTTTGATCAAGAACAACTCAAAACAACAATACCAATTCACACTCGAATGGTTTACAAACACGAAGACTCAATTGACTCACAGTCTTTAGCTCTTTTTCTTCGTTCCTTTTCCTCCAGGAATGATGCGCATTATATAGCTATCTGAATCGGGCTTGGACTCCTTGCAATATTTGATCTGATTTGTTATTTAAAACTGAATCTTCAAAATAGATTTTCTCACACAAAATCTTTTTAAATCTTCACCTTTTAAATCTCCTACAAACCTGCATCAAATCTCTATGCAACAGAGAATATCTATCCCAAGATATCCGCAACCAATGAGATTAACAGCTCTCCACAATTCTAGCTAAAACGTAAACCCTAACAACATCACTAAACCTGATGTTATTAATTCTGCAGATCTAATGTCACAACATCGCTTGTGACATCAGGCATCCAACTTAAACACTTAACACAGCCCAGTGTTAAGACTCAATGTTGTGACATCACCCATATGACATCAAACATTGAACAGCTTCACTACTTAACACAGCCCAGTGTTAAGACTCAATGTTGCAACATCACCACCTTGACATCAACATTGAATAACCTTTGTTTTACCAAAATTCCAGCCAATCCAAGAACTAACAATCTCCCCCTTTGGATAATTTTGGCTAAAACAATCTCTGCACCTTCAGAGACTTCAGCAGCAGAATAAACTTGAATATTTTTGAAACTTCAAGCAGCAGCATCTTCAATACAAAAAGACTTCACTCCACACAAAACTCTGCTGCAGCATCATCTTCAACAGCTACAATTTTCAACAAACAACAATGGTGCTCCCCCTCAAAACAAGAACCAGCATAATAGCTGTTCAGCAGATCAGCACTTACTCCCCCTCAATATCTGCACTTCTGCACTATAACATCAGCAATCAGCTACATCCTCAGCAGCAACAAGCATCAACTCCTTTGACAGCATTTGACATATCAGAACATTTGACAACTCCAACTCCTTGGCTACTTCCTTGGCTACTTCTCCCCCTTTTTAACCACAATTTGACAACCTTCAACCAGAAGCCCTTACTAACTATAGTTAGTACTACCCTAGCTCTCATTGTTAGCCTCACAGTTAGCATAACAAATTATAGAACAAAAAACATAAAGGGTGCATATACAGCACAATATTCAAATTACAAACCAAGCACAACAGTGCAGAATCAGAAACAGCATAAATAAAACTAAAACTACTATCTAAAAAAATAGTAAAATCTTTAATCATCTGAGCTGAGACCATCATCATCTTCTTCATTTTCTTTTGAGCTGTCATTATCAGACTCATCTTTCTTATCAGCAACTTCTTTCTCACTATCTTTTTCTGTCATCTTCAGAGTCATAAGTAATCTTTTAAACTTCTCCTTTCTTTCAGTGCTTACTCTGATGACTTCATCTAATTCTTTACAAGCTTCCTCCAGTTCAGAAATTATATCAGTCTTGACATGAGTAGATGTTGAGGCAGATGTCTTGACATGATCAACAACATGTTTTCCTTCAAACAACTTCTGATGAAAAGACAAGTCAGGCGTCCTTCTACAAACACTATCATACTGGTGAAGAATCCCAGGATGCTGAGACAGAATTATCCCACAAATGACGGATGGAAATGCAATAGGCAATTTCACAGCTCTTGTTGCAGCATGCTTGATAGTCTGATTATAAATGTAAGAGCCATAATCAATTAGTCTTTTTGTTCCAATGGCATAAACTAATTTGCCCAAACCAGCAGAAACAGAGGTCTTGTGGTTTGTAGGAACCCAGTTAACAGCACCTATTCTATGAAGAATAGCATATTTCACACTTAATAAACTTGCTGATAACTTCCCTTTTGAAGGCCAAACTTTTACTTGACCTGCTGTGATTTCTTTGCAAACAGCATTATCAGACACTTCTAATTCTCCATAGTCTTCCTCACTTCTTCCTAAATAAGCATTAATCACCTTATGAGAAAACCACACACACTTACCCCTTACATATATCCTTCTGAAATTCAAGCTTCTGCTGTCATTAATGGACTCAGGCATATTTACTATGAATTCTCTGACCAATCCATCATAGCATCTTAACAATCCAGAGACAGACCTCATAAGACCAGCAAATTTAATCAGATCCACAATTTCCTTATTTTCTAGAGCCTCTGTACCAAGCTCTCTTTCCACAGCTATTCTTCTCTGACACACAATCTTCCACGTGAATGCATTACTGGCACAGTGAAATGATATGTTGTCACCAGGAACTTGATCAGTAACTTTCTTCAATATGGTTGTCCTACCAGGGGTGATGTCTTGAACATCTTCTTCAGCATCAAACTCAAAGTCTGATTCTTCTATGATTCTCCTCTTCTTGCTAGTCTTTTGCAAGATCACATTATCTTTAGAAGGTATCTCAACATAAGTTCCCTGTACTCTTTTTGTTGTTTCAGGCAACACACTTTCATCATCAATATCTATTATCTCAATATGATCCTTTCTTTTAGAGCTCTGAACTTCAACTCTAGGTTTTGATGTTCTGACATCATCATTTTCATCAAGGTCATCACTTTGAGACCTCACCTGTTCAACAGGAATTTGTTTTAAAGGAATAGAGATTCCTTTCACCCGTAAACCCTTATCAAGGATCTTGTCAGCAATCTTCCCCAAGCGCCTGTCAACATCAAACTTCTCTACAACAGCTTGAAAAGTGGAAGACTTGCTTTCAGATTTATCACCAAAAAGAATGCTAGTGACAAGTCTCTTGGTTTCACTACTATTAAACTTGGATGTAGCTTTCTTAGGTTCAGGATTAGAAGGTTCAGAATCTGGGAACACCATAGAAATGGGTTCTACATTCATAGCTACACGTTCCGTACCTGACGAAACCCTAGATTTTTCTCGCTCGAGACTTTAAGAACCAGATTTCTTGGATGGGGAATACATCGTTCCTTTGTAACAGACTAGGTTTAGAGAAGATTTTTCTATTCTGTTGAGATTAAGGGAGATGAACAGTTGAGAAGAGAAGGCTTTGATGAATCTTGATATAGAATCAATATGGTAAGGCGCCTGATTTTGAGTACCTCTTAATGACCAATCACTGATTTTCTCCCTCCAAATTAAATTACCTTTTAAAAATTCAAAATGATTCACATCAGAGCTCATTAAAACTGATTGACCTTTCAGCATCCTTTCACACCTGATGTCATAGTCTGATGTTATAACATCAACTTGAACATCATCGGTTGAACTAACTTCAAGAGGTATCCATTGATAGCAGTTATCTTTAGATCTGGCACCCTTCATAACAACCTGATTACGCTCATCAGATACCACACACTCATCTTTGGTGTAGTTAACTTTGTAACCTTCATCACACAATTGGCTTATGCTGATCAAATTTGCATTTAAACCATTGACAAACAGAACATTGTCAAGTTCAGGTCCACCACCACACTTTACTCTTCCAACTCCAGTACCCTCTCTTGTATCTCCATTTCCAAATATTACATCTTTTGAAGAGCAAGCAATAGTATCTTCCAATTTAGCTTTTGATCCAGTCATATGCTTTGAACATCCACTGTCAAAGTACCAAGTATCCTTGTCAAACTGTCTATCTGAAGTGTGGGCTAAAAGACACTTCACTTTCTCCTTAGGAACCCATTGTTTAACAACTTTGGGCCTGGCCTCCTTCAGTTTTCTTTGATGAGTAGATTGCAGTTTAAAACAAGAGTACTGCATATGTCCAAACCTTCCACAATAGAAGCATCTGACTCTATCATCTCTGAAGTGGTTATTTCTTCTGCCACTTTGATGATGATACTGTTGGTGCTGCCACCCATAATGATGTCTCCTTCTATCATAGTTGGCTTGTCTTCTATGGTGCGGTTGTCTTCTCCTGTACTGAGGATGTTGTCTCCTAGGTTGTCTCCCATGGTGATGAGGCTTCCTTCTTCCATTGTTGTAACCATATCCATATCCATACCAATTACCCTGATGTTGAGACATCTGATGAAACCTGTTCTGATTAGACCTAACAGGCTCCATGCTCTTGTGATATTGAGGAGGCATATACTGACTAGCTCCTTGAGGCTGCATCTTCCTCTGATAAGGACCATTCTTCTTCTCAACATTCTGAGGCTGTGAATGAGCGCCCTTCTCAGGTGTAGGATCCTGTCTCTTTGTTTGATGTTGAGACATTGGTTGGGACACCTCCTTCTTTGTTCCTGAAGTGCTTGCTTCAGTAGAAACCTTTTTCTCAGCCACAAATCCTATGCCTGACTTATCACCAGCAACCTTTTCAGTCTGAAGGATCTTATCAAGTGTGTTTGTACCACTGTTCAGCATCCTAACAGTTTTGTTCATATGATCAAGATGAGCTTTGACCAATAAGACTTCATTTTCCAAATCCGCTTTGGCAGTCTCAAGCTGTACAATCTGTTTCTTCTGTTTCTCACTTTCTAGACAGATTTATGCACTCTTCAGACATAACTCATGATAGGAGGCTGCCAACTCCTCAAAAGTCAGTTCCTCATCACTAGAATCACTATTAGAAACAACTGTTCCAGTTAAAGCTTTGACATGTTTGGCTGACTCTCCTTCACTTTCACTATCAGAGTCTGACCACGAAACTGTCATGCCTTTATTCTGCTTCTTCAGGAATGTGGGACGTTCTTTCTTAACATGTCCATAACCTTCACATTCAAAGCATTGAACACCCTTGTCTTGAGAAGTCTTTTCTTCATCCTTTTCCTTAGACTTGCTGATGTCAGAAGCGATGTTCTTGATATTAGGCTTGAAGTTCTTGTTCATTCTTTTGAACACCTTGTTGAACTGCCTTCCCAACATAACAATGGCCTGAGATAGATCCTCCTGGGATTCAGCACTCTTCCCTTTCTCTTCTTAATCATTTGAAACCAAGGCTATACTCTTTGGCTTCTTTTCTGGTTCTTCCTCATTCAACCCAAGCTCAAAAGTTTGAAGAGATCCAATGAGCTCATCAACCCTCATCTTACTGATATCTTGAGCTTCTTTAATTGCAGTTACCTTCATCTTGTACCTCTTAGGAAGGGACCTAAGGATATTCCTTACCAGCTTTTCTTCTGACATCTTCTCTCCAAGAGCACTGGATGCATTGGACAGCTCAAGAATACTCATGTGGAAGTCATGGATAGTCTCATCTTCCTTCATCTTCAGACTTTCAAACTTCGATGTTAGAAGCTGAAGTCTTGACATCTTAACTCTAGATGTTCCTTCATGTGTAGCCTTCAAAATATCCCAAGCTTCCTTAGCAACTTCACAGGTATTGATCAACCTGAATATGTTCTTATCCACTCCATTGAAAATTGCATTTAAAGCTTTGGAATTTTCAAGAGCAAGCTCATCTTCTTCCTTGGTCCATTCTTCTTCAGGCTTTGGCTTTGAGGTGCCCTCTTTATCTTTCTCAGCATCATCTTTTTCAAACATAACAGGTACTTTCCAACTTCACTAAACCTGATGTTATTAATTCTGCAGATCTAATGTCACAACATCGCTTGTGACATCAGACATCCAACTTAAACACTTAACACAGCCCAGTGTTAAGACTCAATGTTGTGACATCACCCATATGACATCAAACATTGAACAGCTTCACTACTTAACACAGCACAGTGTTAAGACTCAATGTTGCAACATCACCACCTTGACATCAACATTGAACAACCTTTGTTTTACCAAAATTCCAGCCAATCCAAGAACTAACACCAACTTTTGGTTGGTATCTTCTATTTGCATCCCAACTCTTGGTTGGTACTGTGTACTCATCCCAACTTTTGGTTGGTATTCTATTCCAATCTCAACTTTTGGTTGGTATCCTCGATGAGAAATTCGCCTTCGGTCGGCGTTTTGTTTATTCTAACTTTTGGTTAGTATCCTTTATCCCAACTCTTGGTTGGTATCCTTTGTTATCCCAACTTTTGGTTGGTAAGCTGTGATGTATCCCAACTTTTGGTTAGTATCCGCTGTCTGCATCCCAACTTTTGGTTAGTACCCTCTGGTCTTATCCTAACTTTTGGTTGGTGCCTATCATTTTCATTCCAACTTTTGTTTGGTACCTTGCATTTTCGTTATTCCAACTCTTGGTTGGTACCCTTAGTTGAACCCCAACTTTTGGTTGATATATTGTATCTTTTTGCTATCCCAACTCTTGGTTGGTATCCTTTTTTGTAAGTCCACCTTCGGTTGGCTACCACTATCTCGTTTATCTCCCCACAGCTTGCAAATTTTCAGGTTCTTTTGGTATTCAATCTCCTTTTACCTGGAGTGTTTGAATGTCGTTGCTTTTCATACCTTCAAGTCCAAGTTGATTGAATAGGGGCAGCTGTAACACCCCAAAATTTTCCCTCCCTTTCTTAATCTTTCTTGGCTTATGCTTCATTTCATTTGCATCATCATTTATGCATTGCATTGACTCTAGGGCATGGGATCAATGGATATTTCTCGCATCTCAGAGATTTTTCTAGCTCAGAGGATATTTCAGCAGTATTCGAAGCTAAACAGACAGTCGTCAAAGTCATTTCGAGCAATTATTTTGCTCAATAGATGATTTGATTATCAGAGGTTCCGGTATTTTCTTTTGTTCAGTGGTTCAGCACCGGAGAGTTATTTTTCCAGCAGGTTATTTCGAGTGTGGAAAGAAATTCACAGCATGTTTCAGGCATGATTTAGTGGCGATATTAACAATAAGTTTCAGATGCCTAACGTGGCTCAGAACAGGTGGAAATGGGTGATTTTCCAAGATTCCCTCCAAAAGGCGCCAAAATTCAAAAATTCCTTGAGTTAATCGATTAACACATTTGAACTATCAAATGGTTAATCGATTAACCAAGGTGAAATTTGCAAAAATGCTTCAATTTTCATCACTGCAAAATTTCTAATCAATTTCCACCACTTGATTTCACATGTGCATCATTGGAAGGATCTAGAATGGGGTCATTTTAATTCATTTTCATAATCTAATTCCACCCAAAATTCAAATTCCCATTCCTACTTCCATTCCTCATTTCCATTCCTCTCACTAACCCACACTCCAAACCAAATTTAATCCCTAACCTAGGGGTTATTAACCAAATTTACTCCAAACCTCACTCATTCACTCTCATTTTCACCCTCATTTTTAAAATTTGCTCTCAATTCTCTCTCACTTTTTCATCCTCCATCTTCATCTTCAACCTTTCACCAAAGCTCCATATTCATATATTCACAAATTGTGCTTTATAATTTGTGAATTCTTGAGCGAAACCTCTACTACATCATCATTCTTAGTTCAATTCTGCATTTGAAGCTTATTTGGATCTAGATTCAAGTTTTGGAAGCCATTCTTGAAGAAGCTTTGAAGCAAATTCATCACATTGTTTGGATCTTGAGGTTTCTTGCTAGGATTCCTTTGAATTTTGGATTTCTTGTGCTAGATCTGTCCATTTTCGTTTGCAACACTTACAAAGCAATTCTCTGCTTTGCAGGTTGGTGAATTTGAGATCCACACTTGATCTAGCTTAACTTCAACTTTTGTAATGTAGATCCATGCTTTTTTACACGATTTGATCTATTTGCTTGAGTTTGATTGTTGATGTTGATGTTTGTTGGATCTAATTGATGTTTGATTGCTGTAATTCAATGTAGTTTTCGTGCATAATTGACTGCTTAATCATTTAGATGCTTGAACATGTGTTTTGCCGCTGAAAAGTGCCTTTGAAACTTAATTTTCTGCTACTGGTACAGGGTTAATCGATTAACCCATTACAGTTTAAAACTGGTTAATCGATTAACCAATGTAATTTTATTGTTTTTGATGTTGTTAATCGATTAACCAATTTTGAACTGTAAATGGTTAATTGATTAACACTAATGTAGAGTGTGATTTTTGTGCATTTTAAAGTGTGTTTTGATTCCTTTCCACATTTAATCTTCATGGATTGATATAATACATATATGTGGACTGTTCTTGAGCTGTTTTACCTCACATGATAGTTTGAATGTGATTCTTCGACGCGCGACTTTTGGTTACCGTAATGCATGTACACGATTCGTTCGTTTTTCCTTCTTGATGTGATGATCATGTTGCATAATCCTTTGTGCCACTATGATTGCTTATTCTTGATGTTTACATTGCTGGATGTATGATTTGGTTCATGTTTGTTGTCGATTCCATGAATGCATGTCCATTTTAGTCGATTAATTGTTGATTCGATGAATTGTCCGCGATGCTTGAGTATGTAATGTCATTGGAATTCTTTCATGCTTAATTGCTTTGTGCTTAATCGTACGTGTATGTGTAGCAATTGCTCTTGATTGATGATTGTTCATGTTTGCGATTCATGTGTATTCGTTTAAATGTGAAGGCATGTTTATGTTCAATCCTTGTCTTGTAATGCATGATTATGTTTAAGGGTATGACATGTGATTCGATTAATCTTTGATGCACGTTCAATTTTGATGTTGTGCTATCACATGATCATCCATGCTTGATGCCTATTCATGAGCATTTTTTTGACGCATTGCATGTTGCCTTGGTAAATACATTCAAACGTTTTTTATCAAATGTTTTTAAACTCTGATTTTAAAAACTATTTGGTTTTAAACCATAATTTTCTAAACCTTCACAATTCACACCCCACTTATGTATAGAGTCACATGTTTAACACTTTTGATTAACAATCGATATATCCTTGAACTGGTTGAATGTATCCTTCAGCTTTGTTGCTTTTTTTGTAGAGGTGCTTGTGTGTAATGGTGATACATTTTATATTTGAAGGACATGCTTCTGATATCTAACTTCGATTGTTGTTCCTTTGGAAGTTATAATTTTGATATTTCCCTCGGTCAGACTCGTATCAGTATTCAGACTTGACCATAGAGTCTGAACATTGTTTTTGAGTGGATTCTAATTCAATGGTTGTTAAACCATTGACTCCACTTTTTTCACCAAACTCGGTACCTCTAGCACTTGAGTCTGGGATGTAGGTTTTTCTTCCATCAAATGTTGTAAACAACCTTTTATAAGTACCATGGAAGATGCCTCTGCTCCTTTCTTCGATATCTGCAGCGAATACATTTGAATGATAATACTCATATTCCTATGAGACTATACATGAAAGTCCAGACACGCTTTCCTTTTCCTTATTCCACATTCTGATAGTAGTACCATGATTCATTCCAGAGTATCAGTCTAGGATAAATCATGATACGAACAAGATCTTGTTCTTAGCAGAATCATTGATTTCATTGTCTTAGATTAAGAATTTGAAATCTTTGATAAGCAAAGAACCAGATGATGTTATCTATCAGAGAAGGGCATAAAACAAATTAAAGCACTATCATGTAATTACTTGCAGAACACGAAGAAGAATTAAAGGTTTCTCATAGACTTGTCCTTTAATACAAATTCCATGATGACCCTCAATCAAGGAGCAGTGGAGTCTTTTAAGATATCACCTTAAAGAACAGACTCCTTATTATCAAATATTGAAGTAAGATAGATTTGACATAATCTCTTTCTCTTCAATGCTTGATTTTTATTTCAGAACTCATATGCTTCTTAAGAAGCAGTAATGACTGGTAGAGCCAGATTACACTTTCATATGAATCTTGCACTAATGTCAACTTTAAATGAATGAGTAGTGAAGACCTTCTGACATTAGGTTCTGGTAGTGTTTTTCCTTGCTTTCAGATTTGGGAAATAAGTTGAAATACTAATATTTCAGAAGCTTTTGAAGTTACTCTTCTATCATCAGATGTTAAATTTCACAGTCAGTTAAAGAAGTCTTAGGATTAGGAAGGTTAATTCCTCATCATCAGACATTCCATAGGAAGTATCCTTCAACAAGATTTGCGAAAGATAATCTGTTAGATAAATTTTCATCATCTAATTCCATTTCTTTTCTTTGAATATTGTAAGACAGACCAACAAAGCACAGTAAATTCAAGTTGTATAACTTCTTGAATAACTGTGACTTGAAGTTTGAATCCAGAACAATCTTCTCATACTTTGCTTGGAAAGATTAGATGAAGCGTAAGACAAGCTTCAAAACTGATTCCGACAAATCTGAGCACAAGGATTCAAGGATAGTCCGAGCATCAGACATATCAATGATGTTGACATACTCAGAAGTGAGATAGAGCACCTAACAGAATGCAACTACCTCTCAAGATATTCAATAAGCTTCTTCTGAGCTGGTGATAAAGATTTTCAAACCTTGATCATCTCTACACCATCAACTTCTATAGTAATACCTTTCTCAAGGATATTCTATAGACCTTAATCAAAACCCTTTATCAAGACCAATGAGTTAAAAATATGTTTTTCTTTTCCATCATTTAAATTCAGTGGAATCAGCCTTTGAATATGGTAGGAAAAATAATATGATATTTTTCATGTGGCACTTGATTCCTTCTTGAAGAAAAGTCTTTAACATACATACTTTTCTTATTGGATCATGATATGCACCACTGTTAAGTGTTAAGCATAGGCCAAGCTCTGATACCAACTGAAGGTGAGAAAAGTACACAAGAAGGGGGTGAATTGTGTTTTCTGTTTTTTGAATTTGCGTCTGATCAGAGTTCAGAATCTAAACTGGTATTCAAATTATGATTATACTTAGCAGCGGATGTTAATAGAAGCAAATGAATAATATCAGAAGACAAAAATATTTATACTGGTTCCTCCTAACTGAGAGTAGTCCAGTTGCCTTGCTTCACAAAAGATTTTCACTATAACCAAATCATGATTACAATCGCTTATGCATTCTGCATAAATCTTTTACGCTGCTCAGACCATAGGTCCAAAACTTCTTGCTAAAGTTCTACAGACTCAAGACTTCTGCTCCAGGTTCCATGAAACGAGCTTTCCTACTCCTAGTGCCACAAACTGAGCCAACCTGCTCAACCCACACTTGCCCAAGACTCCTGCTCCAAGTTCCATGGAACGAGCCTTCCTGCTCCAAGTTCCACAAACCGAGCTACCTTGCTCAATTAATCTACTTGATTAAAACTTTCATAGCTCAAGCACATAACATGAGACTTACATGGCTCAAGCATCTTGGAGAGAGACTTCCTTGCTTGTATCCCAATGATACAAGACTTTTGCTCAATCAATCCACTTGGTTAAGACTTTTATTGCTCAAGCACATAGAAAGAGACTTACATGGCTCAAGCATCTTGGCGAGAGACTTAATCTAAACTGCTAAACAAGTTCAGCAGAATAGAGAACAAGGTATACATGATACTAATATCAGAGGTACGGGAAATCACCATAACAAAGACCTAAAGCTCTTAAGATTTCTAAGATATTCAATGTATAAGAAATCTTAAGGCTTTTACAATTACAACCTACATTAGAAAATCTACATGCACGATAGAGTTGATAATTGTTGATCTTGTTACTCCATCTTCTGGTTAATCCTTGTTGAAGATTCAGTTTAAACCTTCAGCCACTTATACAGTAGTTTCAGCAGACTAGTCGTTGGAAGAGAAAACTTGATCTAGTGTCTTTGTTTACTCCGTAGTACAAGAGCCGTTGAAGATAGATACACCGAAATATCTTGATCCATTGTGTAACATGTTTAACCATCAAGTCTTCAAGAAGATCTTGTACTATAGAGCCGTTGAGAGTAGATATCCGTAAATCATGTCAACCTTTCTTGAGCCTTGTGAACTCAGGTTCCAACTGACAAACTGATTTGACAATGCAGCTTTCATTATACAGTACGAATAACTTCAGCTTTATCACCAACTCTGAATGATTCCAGAAGCCAATTTACATTCACCAATTGTAGAGACAATTATGGTGTTTCTTCTGATACTGAGGTCTTCAGCTTCAGAGTCTACGCCAGACATCACTTAGCAAGCGTTCTTCAGATTATACACCACCAGAAGCTAGTAATTCAGCTTCTCTCAATCGTGCCTTTGTATATCAGATTCTGTATATACATATTTACACGTATTAGAACCTGCATACAAGAAACACACATCAAATATAACCATTGTTCTTTAAATACTTTGTTATCATCAAAACCCAAGGAGTATATGTCATGAACAAATCTTGTTCTAACAATCTCCCCCTTTTGATGATGACAAACATAATTATTTTAAAGGACAATGTAGGGTAGTTATAATTTTCTTTGCAACATCAGAGTATGAGGTTTGTAAGCTCCCCCTAAGTCTAATAGTCCAAAGTTGAGTTCTGTGACCCACCCTAAGTACTACTTTCAAGAAAAAGTAATTATGTTTTCTTAGTAACATCAAAGTCTGAGGTTTGTAAGCTTTCCCTAAGTCAAATAGTTCCAAGGTTGAGGTTTGTAAGCTCCCCCTTAGTTCTATATTTAAGAAAACTAAAAATAATATTTTAACTTCCTTTGGAAACAATAGAATATGAGGTTTGTAAGCTCTTTCCGAGTCTGATAGGCTAAGGTTGAGGTTTGTAAGCTCTTCCTTAGTTCTATGTACAAGAAAGTTAAAATGTGCCGCCCGGGCAAGATAACCATAATAGCAGAAATTTAAATAACAAAATTATAAATGACCATTATGTATAGACTGAATAGGTTTGATGGGTTCAATTTCTAAATAAATACTTACAATCATTTCTCCCCGTTTTGTCACATAAAAAAAATAACAAAAGAGAGAAAAAGAAAAGAAAAAAATTACAGTCATAAATGCATAACAGGCCATTAGTACAAGATCAGTATCCAAGAATTGAAAAATGAACAAGTAACAAGGGTCATTAAGGATTGTGCAATACAGTTATTGGTCGTAACAATCCAAAAAATCAAGTAAAGAATCTTTATTCCGTCGATTAGGATACTTGGAAGCCATTATAAAAGCAGCCAACGCCTAATTCATTTTCACCAACGTCTACTAAAGTAATGGAGTCACCAGCTGAGAGCAACAAAACTTTTGTAGTGACAAAAATCACACATAGCTCTGTAACACCTCAAAATTTTCCCTTTTGTTTCTAACCTAATTGGCTTATGCTTCATTTCATTTACATCGTCATTTCTGCATTTTTGCATGTTTCGTTTATGCATGGGATCAAGGTATTTTCTAGCAGCTCATGGCGTTATCAGCTCCGGCATTATTCAGTAGTATTCAGGGGCAAGCAGATGGTTTTCAAGGTCTTTTGGAGCATTTATTTTGCTCATTAGGCGTTTTGATAATCAGGAGCTTCAAATGTCATTTTCTGATCCAGCGATCCGGTATCAGGCATTATTATTTCAGCAGGATATTCTGAGGTGTCAGCAGGGATTCATGTTCCTTTCAGGTGTTACTCAGTAGCAATATTAAGTTTTGAGTTTCAGAGGTTTAACGGATTCAAAACAGCTATCAGAAGTCGCTTTTCCAAGTTTCCCTCCAAAAGGCGCCAAAATTCAAAATTTGTACTGAGTAACCGGTTACTCACCGTTTGTTAACCGGTTACTCTGAGCCAAGTTTGAAAAAAATTAAGTTTGCATCATTTGTGATCATGTGCTTGGCATGTGCACGTGGGGAAGGATCTAGAATTGATATTTTCATCATTTTCCACCCAAAATTCAAATTCTCTCCATCATTTTTCCACTCTAATTCCTCATTTCATTTCCTAATCCATTTTCACCTCATTTTCCACTCACTCCAAACCCAAGCCAAATTCCTAAGCTAGAGGATATTTAAGCTCACTCATTCCAAACCAAGGGGGGCCTAGATCATTTTCACTCTCCAATTTTCAGAATTCTTTCAATTCTCTCAACTTTTCTCTCATTTTCCAAAACCCTCACTCAAAGTTTCATCATCAAAGTTCACCAAATTTCACCTTAGAATTTGTTGATCTTGAAACTAAACCACCATCCATTCATCAATTCTTGAAAGAATATTGGATTTGCTACTGTTTTGGAGTGTGGAATCACTTTTGGAGCAGCTTTTCATTATTTGAGTTGTTCTAGCTTGGATCTTGGTTGTTCTTGCTTGGATCTTGAAGTTCATCACATAGATCTTTGGTTTTCTTGCTTGGATTCACCAATTTTCGTGCTCAACAATCACCAAGGCAAATCTCAGCCTTGTAGGTTGGTTTTCCTTAGATCTATGCTTGATTTAGCTTAATTTTAACTTATACAATGTAGATCTTTGGTTTGTGATGTGATTTGATCCATTTGCTTGATTGGATTTGTGATCTTGTTGTTTGATTGATGAAAGTGATGTTTGATTGCTGTGATTGGACTTAACTCTCGTGCATTGTTGATTACATGATCATTGGATATGATTGCATAAGTGGTTTGATGTTGAAAAGTGCTTTTGAAACAGATTTTTTTTTACTGCTGTCCCAGAGTAACCAGTTACTCACCGTTTGTTAACCGGTTACCCTGTGTATTTTTTGCGTAAATGGTCTGATTTTCAACTAAGTAACCGGTTACTCACCGTTTGTTAACCTGTTACTCTGGGACAGAATGTGTATTTTAGTGCATTTTCTTGGTTGTTTGAGATCCGATGCATGCCTAAACTTCATGGACTAATATGTTGATGATTTGTGGATTGTTCTTAAGCTTTTGCACCTCACACTATTGCATGAACACATTTCTCCGACACGCGATGCTTGGATTTCATCGTTTATGTGTACGTGTGCATTGTTGAACACTTGATGCTATGAACACGTACGCACACTCACTTGTTGATCATGTTCATTGTGCATTGCTGCTGGATTAATGATGATTGTTCATACTTACTTGTATCCAATTTCATGATGTGCATACTTGTTTCATTTGATCATATGCTATATGTTGCATTCTTCCATGATGCTTGCAAGGTTATTCAACATTGTGTGTGGTTTGTTTATGATCATGATTAATTGAACGATGTATATTGTTTGATGCACGTTTGCTCTGCCTTGATTGAATCGTATTCAAATGTGGTGCATGTTGTCCTGATTTCACATCTGAGTTTTGCATAAAGTGCTGTCATATGTGCTGTCCATATGTACATGTATGCTGTTTGACCTTTTTACACCTGTTTTCATGTTGAGTTTCATGCTGTTGTATGCTGCCATGCTAGTGTGCTTCTTCTTACCGCTGTTTTGGTGCAGGGGCGTTGTGGTAGCTACTATTTTTATTTCTTCGATTCCTTTCCTCTTTCGTCTCTTTCACTCTTTTTCTTCCCTTGGATCTCAAGACTTGTTTAAGTCTTGGATTCTTTTCCCTTTAGAGCTACCTAGTCCAACTTAATTTTCGATTAAGTTTGGAGTAGGATTAGCATTAGGTCTTAGGTAGTTGTTTCTCTTCTAAGCCTCACTAACCATAGGACCACCCTTTTGCATGACAACACTAGGATAGTGATTCCCTTAGAGTCACCCTTTTGTCTTGTGTCTTCTCTTCTTATCTCATAACACTTCTAAAACACTTAATAAATATAACTAAAATTCTGGTACATGTGCAGAATTCAGATCTCCTATAATATGCCATTCGACATCTGGTCTGACATGAACACAAATGGCAAGGTATATAACAATAATCACGGTACTGAAAAGATAAAAGCAAGACACACAGAATTGTTAACCCAGTTCGGTTTAACACACCTACTCTGGGGGCTACCAAGCCAGGGATGAAGTCCACTATCAGTAGTATCAATTCAAAGCTAAACTCTCCGTTTATAGCTTATCACTAAATCACTATCCAATGACCCTTCTACCTAGATTCTCTCTAGCTATGAGAAACTCTTCTCACTCCCAATCATCGCAATGATGTCTAGCAGTCAACACTCCGCCACTGCATCAACGGCTCTTTACCTATACAACAATTCAACAAGGAAGACACACTTCCAAGACACAACTTAGATTTACTTAAAAGCTTCCTCCAAGAACCATACTCCTCTTACTTAACAGCTTCGAGGATCACACTAACAAACTGTCCAACTCACATGTCGAGTGGTACAGGAACCAACCCTAATACTAGAACTTTTACATCTTTGGTTGAGTTACAATACTAGGTTACAAAGCATCTATATATATAACCTATTCCCAACTGGATTTGGGCCTTCACAGACACAGCAAATAAGCTGCTACAAATCAGCAGAAACTTCTGCTACATAATAGGACTTCAATCTTTAACTTCCTAAAATATCTCCATATTTGGAAAGTGTATATTTTCCAATATTCTTCTCAATTTCAGATTTGAATCTTCAGACCTTTTAATTCAGCGCCTCATAGAATTTGCATATTATACCCTGAATTTTCTGCATCTGTTAAGACATAACAGAATTCCAAATTCTCTTCAGTTCTGGCGCAATGTCGAATGAACCTGCATGGGACATCATAATACGACATGTTGTTCCAGATGTTGAAACCATTTCAACTCAACATGTTCCATTGCACACTAGGACTTCTTGCTCAACCTGTTCTTCTTTAGCAAGATAAAACATCCTATCTAACATATTGCTGTTATTATTTGTTTTACAAAATTAATGCCAACCCTTAAAATTAAAGAACTAACATTCTCCCCCTTTGGTAAATTTTGGCTAAAACAAATATATAAACATTACAACTCAGATTACAGCAGCAATTACAACCCTACACTACTGTCAGTAGTCATCAGCAACTACTGAACCTAATAGTAACCATCAGTAGCTACTGTGAACAGCAATCATGGAGAATCATCTTCTTGGGAATACTTGAATGATGTTAGGACATCATGTTTGACAACTCTTTTCAGCATATTCTATGAGCTCCATAACATCACCTTCGAGCACCACAGCACAATAACTTCAGGCAGCACATTAGGACCTAAGAAGTAGAAAGTCCTGAAGTCATCTGGTGTACCTGAGGAAGAAGATATCTGACACTCCCCCTTAATACAACACATTTCTTTTTCCTTCCAGGACAGACCCAGATTAATTGAAGAAGACTTCTCCAGAAAAGAAATGTCTGTCTTGACCCAAAGGACCAATGGTGGCATGAGAGATTTCTGCACACCTTAATTGATCAGACGCCCCTAGTCGACCTGTGGCATAAGATGAAACTTAAGATGTATCAATCTACCAACCCAGGTAACTCAGAACACAAGTCACAACTGTGTTCATAACTCAGGACACAAGTCACAAAGACTCAACACCAACTCAAGGAAAGGACACCCTCTTCGACATCTCTGCACACATTTGGAACTGCAGACTCCAGACATGGCATCTACACAAACCATTTCGCACACCCTTTCTCCCCCTTTTTAGCCAAAAATTGGCAAAGAAAGCCCTCACAGAACCAGACCCAAATGATGCTCACCCAAATACGAACAAATGACATAAGACTTATGAAACAAGAACACTCACTGGCTGAAGGAGAAGAGAACAACCCCTATAAATAACTGACCAGTTACTTTGGAATTAACGAGCTTTGAATATGTCAAGGTTCTTGGTCAAAGAAACGCTATTTTAGGTACCAAAAACTCCATTCAAATTCAATGTCTACCTTCCAAAATAGTCTTGACTGCCTTTATTGTTTCTCAACTGAATCTTACCATAAATTAAGCCAATAACGTTCCATGCATAGGCAGAGACACGTGTTTCACCTTATCCTTACATTACCGACCAGAATAATTCCTTGTTTGGCTCAAGAGAAACATGTCCTGTACCATGTTCTGACATCTTACCAAACAATTTGTCTGCTTGCTCACAATATTATCAACCCAGGACTCCACAGAGAATTATACATTACAAGCACATTTTCTTGTCCGTTAGATTCTCAGATGACTTCTATCGATCAACACAACTCACAATCCCTTCCAGATTCCTTCAGAACAGTAGAGAAAAATGAATTCTCCCAGATACAACAATTCTGCTTTTTAGACCTCTCCTGCATAAGCACAAGCTTCACGCAGCTAGGATATCACACCACACTTAGAAGTACATGTCCCATCATGTTGTTTGACATCACACGACACAAATTTGAACAGCACACAAGCTACACAAAGGTCTGCACACTTGCAGTAATAGACCACTGACAACAGCCTTAACTCCCCCTTACATTAACAACCAGTGCTCCTTATGATAGCATAATGATATTGCCACATTCTCAACATTAAGAACTGCCACTTCTTGTATTTATTGAGCAAGACCTCACCATGTTGATTTCAGATACATGGTTTGCCAAGTCCAATAAAAGAGCCCACTTGATTTGGCACTTCTCACAAATTCCATAACAGATTCTTTAGATTACTTGCAACACAAGATAAGGACTGCCACCACCTTTTACTTGTATTAGAAGGAACCTCCTTATCTTCAGCCATTCTGATCAGATCACACCACTGACAACAACCTCCAGTCCTTACAATCACAAGCACCTAAAGAAGTCTTCATCATGAAAATAGTCATGTATTGCCAGACCAAACTACTTAACATTAGGATCAGAATCTGCCCATTCTAATCCGCATTATGTCAGAACTACCACTTCAAACGATAATACTGCTTCTTCCAACTCCACAAGCATGGTTCCTAGACCTCCATCCATGATACACAACAAATAATGATGTTGTAACAATATGTAGGACATCAACATAAGACAGAAGAAAAAACACCTTCTGTATTTTATTCAGGTAATCACAACCACCTGATCATAACCAGCACCAGCAGCTTTACCGAAAGCAGACTTAGAGGAATCACATCAGACACCTAGACAAGATCTAGGCTCACTCTCCATCCTTTTAGCCATAATTGGCCAGCCTCTCAACCTACCAAGGCACCAAACATGAAGTTCTTACATCCAAGGTGACAAAGAAAAAAACAGGTTCCCAAGAAAACAAGTTCCCAAGCCAAAGACCACTTTGACTGGTCAGGCGATACAAACAAGGACTCCTTATGCAGTATAAAAACCAAGCCTCCTTGCTTCTAACATCGCATCACAGATAGAGCCATGAGTCAGTCTAACAAGGATGCAGAAAAGAGACACATGCAGGAAGTCAAGAAACCAGATCCACAGAAGTTGAAGAACAAAACACTGTCCACAGCTGGGGCAACTTCAGGAGCAACAAGAACAAGAAAGACATCAGAGACAAGGATGAAGGCCATCAAGAGAAACCAAGTGCAACTTCAAGCTTCTGATGATGAATGGGATGAAGATTGGAAAACTTTTCTTGATTCGGGGGGGTTGGGATAACCTTTAGACCCTTTGTTTGTTGCTTTTACTAATCTTGTATGCTTTTAATAGTGCAATAAAGTTATGTTTTAATTCTGTTCCATTTACACTAAACAAATGCAATAAGGATCACAACTGCACAAACCACATCCCAGCACACTTAATGCAACTACCTAAATTGCTTCTGGTCAAAACACATCATAAAAAAGAAAATACAGCAGCAGAAAATAGAAGTCAGAACATCCCTTTAGACATATATTGACCATGATAAGTACCAATAACAAACTCCTATCATACGTCCAGCTGCATAAAGTTTTGACAATCTCCCCCTATCAAGAATAACATGTGCTTCTTCGTACCTTGAAGAAAGGAAAACATAAGACGTGTCTTCATGTCTTCAAGAGCTCACTCTTTGTTCAACTCACAAGTTGAACACAATCATCCCTTGTACCAATACTCACATGATCCCAATCTGATCAACTTTTTTTTATCTAAGACCACCAGTACTCCTTTGCACGAAGAATACCATGTCTTCAAGAGTGCAGTCTCAGTTCAACACACCTGCTGAACACATTCACCTACAGCTTGGCCTTCACAGCTTGTGATCTCAACAACAGCAAAAAAAAACCAAAACATTCTAAACAGAATGTCCCATCACGTCACAAGAGCACGAGAGCAGTATTCTCTCATCCAACTCTCCAACGGTAATCAAACCCTATCATTCTCACCTTTAACAATAGCACAGACTGTGATTGGATCACACACAGTCAATACTAGTCTAGCTTCACATGATCATTCAGATGATGCTTCTAGAGAAAAATCATGTCTCTTTAATCTTTGACATTCATGTCCAAGAAGTCTGCTAGCGATAATACTTCTTAAATCTCAGGTTCTCCACTCCTGCAGCAAGGACCAGAAATAAACTGACCTCAGGAGTAAATAACATGTTGATCACACCATGACCAACTCACACATCTAAGATAAGTTCCAGAGCCAGAAACTTCTTAGACATACCACCCAAATGCCTCCTCTTCCAGATCAGGATTAGGTTCTAAACTCATGTGATCAAACCACATTAGTTCAGCACCCAGAGCATCTGCTATGCCATTCCTTTAGACCACAGAATTCTTCACAATTCTGACGTGATGTTCTAACACAAGATAGGACATCATTCCAAGGAACTCATCAAGAGATTAAAGACTGGAGATTAATCCTTTTAGAAGCAAAAATAAATTACTTCTCTCTTACCTCAGATCTCTTCCTTACAACTTCACTTATTTATTCCTTTATGAGTGGACTTGAACAATAGTCTTCAAGTATCGTTGACACAGTAAGTTAAAGTAGTCTTGCACCCATCCCATCACCATAGGATATACATTCAGAGAAGAACAACCTCCTCAGTTACAACACAGTGGATCAACACACAAATTCCTCAAACCTTCAGGTGTCACATATCAGCCCTAGCCTCATAATCCAGGTGACACCCTAATACCACAGGTTTGAAACTAAATCAAACCACACCACCAAGCCTTCAGTACATGCCACTGCCTATCACAAACAGTCCATCCTCCACTTCTAGGGACCATTCTCACACCTATATGAACTTCTCCAAGTTCAAACAACTTTTCAGTAGACGGTATCTTCCTTGACCATGAACTAGAAAGTATCTTCCCCCGGATCTCATCCAAATACAGAACAGAATGACCTGCTCTGATACCAATTGAAATTCTGGTACATGTGTAGAATTCAGATGTCCTATAATATGCCATTCGACATCTGGTCTAACATGAACACAAATGGCAAGGTATATAACAATAATCACGGTACTAAAAAGATAAAAGCAAGACACACAGAATTGTTAACCCAGTTCGGTTTAACACACCTACTCTGGGGGCTACCAAGCCAGGGATAAAGTCCACTATCAGTAGTATCAATTCAAAGCTAAACTCTCCGTTTACAGCTTATCACTTAATCACTACCCAATGACCCTTCTACCTAGATTCTCTCTAGCTATGAGAAACTCTTCTCACTCCCAATCATCGCAATGATGTCTAGCAGTCAACACTCTGCCACTGCATCAACAGCTCTTTACCTATACAAGAATTCAACAAGGAAGACACACTTCCAAGACACAACTTAGAGTTACTTAAAAGCTTCCTCCAAGAACCATACTCCTCTTACTTAACAGCTTCGAGGATCACACTAACAAACTGTCCAACTCACATGTCGAGTGGTACAGGAACCAACCCTAATACTAGAACTTTTACATCTTTGGTTGAGTTACAATACTAGGTTACAAAGCATCTATATATATAACCTATTCCCAACTGGATTTGGGCCTTCACAGACACAGCAAATAAGCTGCTACAAATCAGCAGAAACTTCTGCTACATAATAGGACTTCAATCTTTAACTTCCTAAAATATCTCCATATTTGGAAAGTGTATATTTTCCAATATTCTTCTCAATTTCAGATTTGAATCTTCAGACCTTTTAATTCAGCGCCACATAGAATTTGCATATTATTCCCTGAATCTTCTGCATCTATTAAGACATAACAAAATTCTAAATTCTCTTCAGTTCTGGCGCGATGTCGAATGAACCTGCATGGGACATCATAATACGACATGTTGTTCCAGATGTTGAAACCATTTCAACTCAACATGTTCCATTGCACACTAGGACTTCTTGCTCAACCTATTCTTCTTTAGCAAGATAAAACATCCTATCTAACATATTGCTGTTATTATTTGTTTTACAAAATTAATGCCAACCCTTAAAATTAAAGAACTAACAATAACGAATATTGTGCTCGAGCCTTAAGTGTAGGAAATGAAGAACGAGGGGTCCCCCCCCTCCTCTTCTAGAGTGTTTAGCATACGTTCCATTTGGGGGCGATCATGCGAGTCACTCGTTCCCGCATGGTAGACTCTAGTGCAATGTAAGTTACGAACTAACTTCAATCCACTTCTGTCTAAAAAACACGAAAACAAACTCAAATCTTTTTATCCTTTGGGATCGTTAATTTCAAACTCATTTTCAGAAAAGGGCACGTTACTTCTGTCTCGTCGCAAACAGGCATCGACCCTAACTGCCGGACGCGAATCTAACGTCGCTTATATAAAAACACTAACCGACCTCGTTAGGTCGAACTACGACTGCTCTGATTTCCTCTTTCTCGTCCGATTGAGGATACGTAGGCACGAGACGGCGATGTCTTGGCGAGCAACCTCCCTCCTTAGTTTGTGTCTGAACTACGTTGACTCTGACTTTCCCATTGCACGAGGGAGTACGTAGGCGTAGGACGAGCAATGTCCTATTGAGTCTCTTCTTTTCCTTTTCTTCCCTGTTTCTTCGTTCTTTCTCGTTCCGTTCCCGTCCAGTAGCAGCGGAGCTCCAGATGACGACACCCTTTGATCGAGATAACAAGCGTGGATCCCGTCGAGTATGATGGACGTGTTGGGTGCTAACACTTTTCCTTCGCGTAGCCGACTCCCTTACCCATTTCTCTTGGTCGCGAGACCATGCTTTCTCCCTTCCCTCAAGTTTACATAGTGTTTCCTTTCTCTCTATTGGGATAAATACACATTGCTGGCGACTCTATTTTCTGCGCCACTTTCGCGTTTGTACCATGGATGCAAATCCTCGGGAGCGACAACTGGCGACTCTGCTGGGGACAGGTTGACCTCTTGCTGGTCCATCCCCTTTTGCTAGTCAATCCTAGCGCTTATTTGTTTGGTTTCATTGGGTGTTTATTTGGTGTGTTTTGTTTTGTTGTATATTACTGTATATTACTATTTTACTGTACTTACCGCATTTATAGCATTGCATTTCATTACTGCTGTACTGTTCTGCTGCTGGATTTTCTGTTTGCAGGGTGGGTTGGATTCATGAGAGAAAAGCCCAATACCCAAGCTTGAGCCTACACCTATGATTAGCGTGGAAAGTAGTGTGACTTGTTTGGCATTTGGCCAGACTTAGTATACATAAAAACTCCACATCCAGACGAGGTTTTCTTGGCAATATTCTATCCTGCGCATTTGGGGCAGACGATGGAATATAACCGGGAAAACTGTCGACTCTGGCGACCGTCTCCCGAGGGCTCAGCAACGCCTCTCCTCCCGACATATGATAATGGAAATCTAGAAATGGCAAACCCATTACACTTGTCGATCCGAGGACCCAATGCTGAGAACTCACTATAGGATGACCCTTATTTTTTGGGGAATCAGTGGACGACCTCTTTGTTTGGCGATAGTATTGTACCCCGAGGGATGAATGTACTATTGCTTCTCAAATCGAGAATCCGAGACTGAGGATCCCGTTTTCTAGAACTCACATGTGAGAGGGGATGGGTGTTTGCATGTCTGCAGGTAGCCGAAACCTTCAACCTACCCGATTTTCTGGATTTCTCATTGATGTACTGTTATTATCCTAATCTTCTGGCAGTTTGAATGGGTTGTTATTCTGTACTTCTGGGTTTTTGATATCTGGGGTTTTATTCAGTCAGTAGAACAACAGCAGCTTTGAGCATCATGAATACCTTGATCCTATGTTTGCATTTGCATCATCATTTTGCATTCTAACATGTTTGTTCATTTGTAGGGTTGCATCCTAACTTTGATTCTGGTTGTCCGAAAACTGTCCATGATGAGTACTAGCACTGAAGAGAGGAAGAATATCATCCCGTACAAGTTCCCAGAGCTTTATTTAGATGTTGTGCATAAGATCTCGGCTATGGCAAAACCCTGGGTATTAGCAGACTTTAGAGGAGAATATGGGAGGATTCTGAGTTTTGCCCAAAATGTTACCAACTATGAGTTCAGGGCTCTGCATACTCTGGCACAGTTCTATGACCCTCACCTGCGGTGTTTTCTGTTTGCATATTATCTTTTAGCGCCGACGTTGGAAGAGTATGCTCTCATTTTGGATGCTTCAGTCAAAGAAGAAGTTCCCTTCTATCCTTCTAAGGAGTTTCCCGATCTGGAAAAGGTTGCTGTTGCGTTATCTTTGGATCAGTCTCTGCTGAAGAATAATGTTGCGAGTAAAGGAGGTTATAAATGCTTTCACACAAAGTTTTTGATCGAGCAGGCTGCTATTTGTGCTAAGGCTAAGTGTTGGTCGGTGTTCAATGCAATTCTAGTTATGTGTGTCTATGGAACGACATTGTTCCCTAACGTGAAAGATTTTATAGACGTGCACGCTGTCCGGATATTCACCATGAAGAATCTGGTACCTACCTTGCTTGGGGATCTGTATTATTCGATGCACTATAAGAATGAGAAGAGGAGAGGAGGACCTCTTTACTTTTGTGCTCCAGTTCTGTACAAATGGTTTGTCGAGCGCCTTCCCGAATCTGGGGCATTCGAAGACACCAAAGAAACATTGGATTGGTCGAGGAGATTGATGGGATTAAGGGCTGACAACTTGATTTGGATCGATCAGGATTTGCTGGGCCAAGAAGTTTTGGTTAGCTGTGGAGGTTACCCAAACGTACCTTTAATAGGAAGAAAAGGGGGGATTAACTATAACCCTATTCTTGCTAATAGGCAATTTGGGTATGCTTTGAAAGAGCCGCCAAAGGACCAAGATGTTCAAGAGTCTCTATATGTGAGTGGAGAAGCCGATCTGGAAGTGCTAAAAGAAGCTGCAAATACTTGGGGAGATCGCCACAAGAAGGGAAAGACTTATTTTGGAAAGTGTAACAACAAAGCCTTCCCTGCATACGAGGACTGGATTCAGAGGAGAGTAGAAAGTGTACTTCTACCGTTCTGCAGAGAACCTCCATCTTACCCCCTGCTGATTGAATATTCGATCACAATTGAGATAGAGAAGTATAACAAACTATGGGCTGAAAAGGAGAAGCTTCGAGAGGAGAATGGTGCGCTGCAAAAAGAAATTTACCAGTTGAAACATGAGTGAGGTGAAGCTGTTCATGTCGCCAAGTTGAAGACAGAGCTTCTCGCTAAGAAAGAAAAGGAGTTAGCTGAAGAGGTCACAGCCAGGCAAAAGGTAGGGCAAGCTCTAAGAGGTGTTAGTAAGATTCTCAAATCCAAGAAGGAAGACCTAGCCAAGGCTTAGTCGAAGATTCACAAATTCAATGCTTACCGAGATACTGCAATCACAGCCAACAAGCAGAAAGAAGATAAGTTCCTGGATCAGATCGAGAGTTTGAAGACAAAGCTCAGGAAGAAAGACGAGGAGATCTTATCAGGGACGTTCCAAAGACACACAGTCGAGGAATGACTCAATGAAGCCATAGCAACCATAGAAGAGCTGAAGATACGAGTGGAGGTGAAGAGGTCTAGGGGAGAAAGCTCTAGCTCAGGCAGTGGTCCTCAAAGGGTGCAAGATCATGATGGTTGAAGAGAACTCACGCATTGATGATACTCTGTAATTTGGTTTCCTTTGTATTTTGGGTCACCACCAGGATTGTTGGCTGGGATCTTTGCTTCTTTTGTTTCAGACTTATTATGTTATTTTGGGTTGTAATCTCTGACAATGATTTTTCTCTGATTTATATATGAACAGCAGTTTCATCCTATCTTATCTTTAAACTGGAATCAAGGGGTGGATCGCCCTGCAAATATTCAAACATGTTCATTTACATTTGCATAATCATAATCATTTTTGCATAACAGGTTTATCTTTGGTTTTCTTATGTTCTCCTTTTGTAGACAGGATTGCCGATCAACCGGTTCATCGGTATTCTACCCGGCTTAATCAGAGAAGAGTGATGGACAAGATTTAGGCTGATATGGCTGCTATGCAGGCACGCATCGACCAGTTCATAGAAATGATGCAAGGGGTTGTGCAGAGCCAGCAGGACTTCAGAACTCTAGTTCAACCTTTGGTGGCGTAGGTTGACGAGAATGGTGTTTTATACGGTGGTCTTCTTAACCGTAATATCCCTTCGGGCGGAGGTGGTGCTGGTAACAGTGTTCATATTCCTGGTGCTACAGGACAGGGTGTGATTCCTTCAGTGGTCGGAGGAGGAAGTACTATTCGGGCAATCCATGGCCATCATTTTGATGACCAACATGATGATGTTTTCTCGGTCAGAAGCTTAGATGCTGGTCTTCCTGTGGTCAGTGATGAAAGGATCCGGTTAATTGAGGAGCAACTGAAAGGGGCTGTGGATCAGAATGGTCCGGGGATGGATTTGGACGATCTAGGGTTGGTTCCCGATGTTGTCATTCCTCACAAGTTTCAGATCCCTACACTGGGGAAGTATAGTGGTACTACCTGCCCAAGAACTCACGTGAGGGCGTACACAAGGAAGATGGTTGCTCATGCCAAGGACGAGAAGCTGATGATGCACTTTTTCCAGGATAGCCTGTCTGGGGCATCTTTGGAATGGTATATGCATCTAGAAAGGAAAGATGTTCGTACTTGGAGAGAGTTAGCTGGAGCTTTTATCAAGCATTACCAATACAACACAGACATGGCTCCCAACAGAACTCAGCTGCAGAGCATGTCCCAAAAGAATGATGAAAGTTTCAAGGAATACGCGCAGAGGTGGTGCGAATTGGCGGCAAGAGTACAGCCACCAATGTTGGAAAAAGAAATGTTGGACATGTTTATGGACACGCTGCGGAAGCACTATTATGAGAAGTTGTAGCCTTGTTCGCTAGGCAAGTTTACAGATTTGATCATGGTTGGAGAAAAGTTAGAAATTGGAATCAGGGCTGGAAAAGTTTCTAGTAATGATGGATCATCCTCTGGGCAGGGGAAGAAGCCATTTGCTGGCTATAAGAAGAAAGAAGAGGCCAATGATGTATCATCCTACAGAGGAAAGGGGAAACAGCGCCAAAACTATAACCAACAAGTAGCATCAGTAACAATCCCTGCAGCGTTACCACAGCAGCAAAGGAACAATTCTAATCAGTATCAGAACAGGCAGCCTGGCCAGTATCGGAACCGACAAAGGAATGCAGAGAGGCATTTTGAGCAGCCGCCCATGTCATATGCTCAGTTGTTGCAACACTTGTTACAATTGCGTTTAGTTGAGCTTCGTACCCTAGCTCCACCAACAGGGGAACTTCCACGAGGCTATGATGCTAACGCACATTGCGATTTTCATTCTGGTGCTCCTGGGCATAATGTGGAGAAGTGTAGAGCATTCCATCATAAGGTGCAGGATCTTGTGGATTCCAAGGCTATTAATTTTTCGAACGATGGGCCCAATGTTATCCAAAACCCAATATGCCTAATCATAATGGGCCGAGGGTCAATGCGGTGGTAGAGGAATGTGAAGCGTTAAATCTGATCATGGACGTAGAGGAATTGAAGACTCCGTTGCTGTGGTGAAGAATAGGTTACTAAAGGGTGGCGTATATCCTGGTTGTGACGAGAACTCTCCAGAATGCATGATGCAGTATAATGGCTGTGATTTGCTGAAGACGGGGATTCAGAATTTGATTAATGAGGGTTGTTTACAGTTTGATCGATGTAATCAACAAGAAGAAGTCGTCAGTGAGAAGGTTGCTACCATCACCATTCCTTTCAAGACGATTACTATTTCAGGTCCGACAAGACCCCCACCAGTTATTATCACAAGAGCCGGACCTGTTCCGTATGAAAGTACTAAGGCTATTCCCTAGAATTATGGCGTAGAGGTGTTTGTCAATGGGCAAAAGCAAGAATTAATGGCAACTTCATCAGTGAGTTCTAGCCCTGAGGTTAAGGTTGAAGCTGATGCTATAACAAGAAGTGGTAGAGTCCTTACCCCTACTAATGATCAACCTGGTACTTCTAGGCAAGATAAGGGAAAACAGGTAGTTGAAGGTTCTGTACAGCCTCCAGTGATTATTGATTCTACAGTAAAGTCGGTTGATGATGCTTTTTCTGAAAATGTGGAGGAGTTTATGAGGCTCATCTGAAAGAGTGATTACAAGATCGTGGACCAACTACATCAGACCCCATTGAAGATTTCCATTCTGTCTTTGCTATTATGTTCTGAAGCTCACAGAAATGCGCTTCTGAAGGTCTTGAATGCGGCCTATGTTCCTCAAGAGATATCTGTTAATCAACTTGAAGGGGTTGTAGCGCACGTGAATGCGGGTAATGGCTTGGGCTTTACGGATCTAGACTTGACTCCAGCTGGGAGAAATCATAACAACGCCCTGCATATTTCAATTGAGTACCGCGGATCACTGATGTCTCATGTGTTGGTGGACACCAGATCTTCATTGAATGTATTGCCCAAGAAAGCCTTAATGAAGTTGGATACCAGGGGATTAATATGCACACCAAGTGACTTGGTGGTGCGAGCTTTTGATGGCTCGAAGAGGTCTGTTTTTGGTGAGATTGTGCTGCCGATGAAGATTGGACCTGAGGTTTTTGATGCAACATTCTATATCATGGATATTCAGCCAGCTTACAGCTGCCTGTTGGGTCATCCCTGGATCCACAGTGCGGGTGCTGTAACATCTACTCTGCATCAGAAGCTGAAGTACATGGTAGACGGCCACGTGGTGACAGTTTGCAGAGAAGAAGACATCATGATAAGCCAGTTGTCAACTTTTAAGTGCGTTGAAGTGGATGGTGAAATTCATGAAACTTTGTGTCAGGGATTTGAGAAGGTGAAGGTTTCTGAAGAGGTTGTCCAGTCTGAAGCTATAGAGCAGCCTGCAGGGGCAAATTAGCCTGAGATCTCTATGTCTTCTTTTAAAGATGCCAAAGCTGTGGTTGAGGCTGGTAGCTCACAGAGGTGGGGCCAAGTGGTTGAAGTTCAGGAGAAGAGGAATACTTACAGACTAGGATACAGGCCACCCAGAAGAGCTTGGGATCCTTCCAAGTTTTATGGTCCAGTCCGTTTCACCAGCGCTGGTGTATTTTTCGACAGAGTCAATGCCATTAATGAAGACGGGGATAGTGATTGTGATATGGATAGCTGGATCTGCCCATGCGTCCCAGGACAAAGTTTGTACAACTGGTCTTCCGAGAAAGTCATTCAAGTGACTAGCTTCGAGTAATTGCTTTGTTTTCCTGCTATGTTAATCCTGCATTCTGCCCAAGACGTAGTGGTTTTGTTTGTAGGGCTTTAACTGTTGCATGTTTGCTTTATCATCAATAAAGGACGTTTTCACATTCAATTTTTTTTATCCCTGTTTTTCTGTTTTATTTTGTGCATAAAAATCACATCAAAATGGCAATGTGTTTTTTTTGTTGCATACATAATAAAACATAATTCATTAATCATGCAGGTTTCCTTGTTCAGATGCCACCGATCATGATTCAGCTATGGCTCGGTATGACTTTGACAATCCAATCTATCAGGCTGAAGAAGAGACTGACGAAGATTGTGAACTGCCCGAAGAATTGGCTAGACTGTTGAAACAAGAGGAGAAGGTTATTTTACCTCATCAGGAGGAGATGGAGATTGTTAATCTGGGAACCAAGGACACCAGAAAAGAAGTAAGGATAAGGGCTGCTTTGGAAGACAGTGTGAAGGGAAGATTGATTGAAATGCTCCGAGAGTATATGGACATCTTCGCCTGGTCTTACCAAGACATGCCTGGGCTCGATACTGACATCGTGGTACACCGGCTACCCCTCAAAGAAGGATGTGCTCCGGTTAAGAAGAAGCTGAGAAGGACAAAACTGGAAATGTCTGTCAAAATTAAAGAAGAGGTTCAGAAACAGTTGGAAGCCGGATTTCTCGCTGTGACAAATTATCCTCCATGGGGTGCTAACATTATGCCTATGCCTAAGAAAGATGGAAAGGTCAGGATGTGTGTTGACTATAGAGATTTGAATAGTGCAAGCCCGAAGGACGATTTCCCGCTTCCTCACATTGATGTGTTAGTTGACAACACTGCTCAATATTCTGTGTTTTCCATCATGGATGGTTTCTCTGGGTATAACCAAATCAAAATGGCCCCAGAGGACATGGAGAAGACGACATTCATAACACCGTGGGGAACATTCTGTTACAAAGTGATGCCCTTTGGATTGAAAAATGCAGGGGCAACTTATCAGCGGGAAATGGTGACTCTCTTTCATGATATGATTCACAAAGAGATTAAGGTATATGTTGATGACATGATTGCAAAGTCACAAACTGAGGAAGAGCATATGGTGAATCTTCAGAAACTGTTTGAAAGATGGCGAAAGTTTAGACTGAGGTTGAATCCGAACAAGTGCACCTTCGGGGTGAGATCTGGAAAACTGCTTTGGTTTATTGTCAGTGAGAAAGGTATTGAGGTTGATCCTACGAAGGTAAAAGCCATACAAGAAATGCCTGAGCCCAGAAAAGAAAAAGAGGTTTGTGGTTTCTTGGGGAGGTTGAACTACATTGCTAGGTTCATTTCTCATCTTACAGCCACGTGTGAACCAATCTTCAAATTGTTAAGAAAAGATCAAGCGGTCAGGTGGAATGAAAACTGTCAAAAGGCGTTTGATAAGATAAAAGAATATTTGCAGGAACCTCCGGTCCTTTTGCCACCAGTACCAAGACGACCTTTGATTGTGTATCTTACGGTTCTTGAGAACTCAATGGGGTGTGTGCTCGGTCAACACGACGAGTCAGGTAGAAAAGAGCATGCTATCTACTACCTGAGTAAAAAGTTTACTGATTGCGAGTCAAGGTACTCGATGCTGGAGAAAACATGTTGTGCACTTGCTTAGGCCGCTAAGCGTTTGAGGCAGTATATGTTAAACCATACAACCCTTTTGATTTCAAAGATGGATCCGATCAAGTATGTGTTTGAAAAGCAGGCGCTTTCTGGTAGAATAGCCCGTTGGCAGATGGTTCTGACAGAATACGATATTCAGTATGTTTCCCAAAAAGCCATTAAGGGAAGTGTTTTGTCAGAATATCTTGCCGAACAGCCAATTGAGGATTATCAACCGATGAAGTTTGAATTTTCGGATGAGCATATCATGTATCTGAAGATGAAGGATTGTGAAGAGCCTCTACCTGATGAAGGACCTGAGATTGGATCTCAGTGGAAGATGGTTTTTGATGGAGCTGTTAATTCATATGTTAACGGAATTGGGGCAATCATTACGACTCCAAAGGGTTCTCATATACCCTTCACTGCCCGATTAGCGTTCGTATGCACCAACAACGAGGCAGAGTATGAAGCATGCATCATGGGGTTAGAAGAAGCAATTGATTTGAGAATCAAGAACCTCGATGTTTATGGTGATTCTGCGTTGGTGGTTAATCAGATTACGGGTGAATGGGAAACTCGTCAAGCGAATCTTGTGCCTTATAACAACTATGCCAGAAGGTTGTTACCTTTCTTTGACATAGTAGATTTCCATCACATACCTCGCTTGGAGAATCAGATGGCAGGTGCATTGGCAACGTTGTCTTTGATGTATCAAGTGAACCGTTGGAATGAAACTCTTTCAATCAGAATCATGCGCTTGGACATACCAGCTTTTGTGTTTGCAGTTGAAGGTGTATCAGATATCAAGCCTTGGTATCACGATATTAAGGTATTTCTGAAGAGTCAAGAATACCCAGCTGGGGCATCCTCCAAGGATAAGAAGACGTTGAAGAGGTTGTCAGGAAACTTCTTTTTGAACAAAGATGATGTGTTGTACAAGAGAAACTTTGACATGGTCTTGCTACGTTGTGTTGACGAACACGAGGCAGGCCTGTTAATGGAAGAGGTTCACAAAGGTTCCTTCGGTACTCATGCCAACGGGCATGCTATGGCAAGAAAGATGTTGAGAGAGGGGTATTATTAGATGACTATGGAGTCTGACTATTTTTAATACGCCCGAAAATGTCATAAATGCCAGATTTATGCGGATAAGGTGCACGTGCCGCCTACTCCTCTGAACGTTTTGTCATCACCTTGGCCCTTTGCCATGTGGGGCATTGACATGATCGGAAAGATTAAGCCGACTGCTTCCAACGGGCATCGTTTCATTCTGGTTGCCATTGATTATTTCACGAAGTGGGTGGAAGCAGCCTCGTATGCCAATGTCACTAGACAAGTCGTAACTCGGTTTATTAAGAAGGACATCATCTGCCGGTATGGAGTCCCGGAGAGAATCATTACTGATAATGGTTCAAATTTGAATAACAAGATGATGAAGGAGCTATGTCAGAGCTTTAAAATTGAACATCACAATTCTTCTCCCTATCGTCCGAAGATGAATGGAGCTGTTGAAGCGGCTAATAAGAACATAAATAAGATTGTGCAGAAGATGGTAGTGACGTATAATGACTGGCATGAGATGTTTCCTTATGCTTTGTACGGTTATCGTACTTTGGTACGCACATCAACTGGGGTAACTCCTTTCTCATTGGTATATGGTATGGAAGCAGTTCTACCATTAGAGGTTGAGATTCCTTCTTTGAGAATTCTGACAGATGTGAAGCTGGATGAAGCTGAGTGGGTGCGTTCCCGGCTAAATGAACTGAACCTTATCGAAGAGAAGAGATTGAAATCCATTGCGCATGGCCGGTTGTATCAGAGCAGGATGAAGAAAGCCTTTGATCAGAAAGTGCGTCCTCGATGTTTCCAAACTGGTGAATTAGTTCTGAGAAGGATCACTCCTCCTCAAACAGATCACAGGGGCAAGTGGACTCCGAATTATGAAGGGCCATATGTAGTAAGACAGGTTTTCTCCGGTGGAGCCTTATTACTCTCAACTATGGATGGTGAAGATTTTACGTCCCCTGTGAACGCAGACGTAGTCAAAAAATACTTTGCATGAAAAGAGACCCGCTGGACATAAAAAGAAAGTCCAGGCAAAAAAGGGGCATCCTGGCGAACCATAAAAAGAAAAGGTTCGGGCAAAAATTAGGGATAAAAAGGAAAAAAAGAAATAAACCCGCAAAGTTGAAAACCTGTAAGGGCAACTTTGGCAAAAATGGGTATCCCGGTGGATTGAAAACCCGAAAAGGGCGATCCAGGCAAAAGTTAGGGATTTGAAAGCAAAGGCTACGATCTGCGTTCGATCTGTGATTACTGTCGACACTTGGGAAAATTCGAAGGGAAGGAATCAGTCCAGTCAGTCTCTTCGAAGGTCAAAGCATCTGCGGATAAACAAGTCATATGGGTTATAGCTGAGTTGAATCATGGTGGATATCCGTTCCCCACATTGTCGACATGTGTATTTTCTTTTGACTTTTTTGCGCAATTACCTCTTTTCAGGAATTGCTTCTAGATGTAAATGCCTATTTACAGGCCGATTCATTCAATAAAATTTGCACTTCACTCAAAGAGCGTTCCATTTTTGTTTTACTGTTTTGTTTGTGAAAATGTCCAATATTTTGATAAATATTGCATGTGAGAATGTTGAGCTTTGTGAAGCATATTGGAAAGCAGTGGCAATTGCCTAGGCGTTGGTCACTATGATGATAATCAAAGTAATCATTTTGCACATAGACCTTTCTGTTGGTTTTGCAGGATAACAGGTTTGTACCTCCCTAGTAGAGTTGTTATCCTTAACTTTGAAGTCTGATCATCCTCAGCAGGTCGTTATTCTCCCCAGTCAAAGTATCGAGGATCGTCTTCCTCAGCAGAGTGTAAAAGATTAATTCCCCAGACGGAATCGTGGCAGATTTTCTCACCAGCGAGTGACCAGAGTTGTGATTTGGCCTATTACTCCTCAACAGGAGGCCAGAATTTGTCATTTGTATCTCCCTAGCAAGAGACTGATGGAATATCTTCTTTGATCAAAGATGGTGTTTTCCCACAAGGTATGTGCAATCATTTTTCCTCAGCTAGTCAGACGTGCTGGTAATGATCGGTATTCCCCAGCAGGGTAAAGGTGCTCATACCCCCAAGCAGAGTCTGTTGGCAATTTTTCGTTGGTTTGCTCAACAGAAATTGGTATCCCCAGCAGGTCTTGAGTCCAATCGTTATTGGCAGGCATCAAATCCAGGTTCTGAAATATTTGGTGATCCCCGGCGGAGGAATCTCCACCCTCACTTTCCATCCCCAACAGAGTGGGTATTCTCTCGGAGTTTCGTCCATCTCCAGCAGAGTTGTTGATCTTGATTTTCCCCAGCAGGATGAAGTTTTCCTCAGCTTGGTCTCTTTGGTCAGACGACCATCTGTTTTATCATCCCCGGCGGAGCTGCCTCTGTCCTCAGCATTTATTTTGCTGGGACATCCCTTTGCATTGCATGAGCACTTTGCATGGCATCCTCCCAAATGCGTAGCATTTCCATTTTGTACGGAACATTACGGCAAAATTCAAACATATGCAATCAAAGCATAAGCCAGGTTTGAGTTTTCCTTCGACAGGAAGAGTTGTATTTTTAGGAGATTTTTGGTTCAACTTTATTCCACAAGTGGCGAGCTTAGCCATTCAGAGGACTATTTGACAGTTCCCCGACAGAGCGTCTTGCCAGGATCGTAAATCCTTGACCTCCTTTACCCCTTCGTCCAGGTGGTCTTTTGATTCATCTCCTCAAAGTTTTTACCATGACACTCGTCCGTGTTTCCTTCGGCACCCGTCCGTGTTTGAACCTTTTGTTTCAATACCCGTCTGTATTGACCTTTTGATGACACTCGTCCGTGTTCCCTTTAACACCCGTCTGTGTTTGACCCCTTTCAATACTTCATCTGTATTGATTCCTTTGACACTCGTCTGTGTTCTCTTGTCATTTACTCAACAAGGTTTTTCTTAACACCCGTCTGTGTTCAGTTCAGCATTTTAATCCCCAGTAAAGTCCTTTACACCCGTCCGTGTACCCTTCGATACCCGTCCGTATTGATTTCTTTACACCCATCCGTGTACCTTTCGATACCCGTCCGTATTGATTTCTTTACACCCGTCTGTGTACCTTTCGATACCCGTCCGTATTGATTTCTTTACACCCGTTCGTGTACCTTTTGATACTCGTCCGTATTGACCTTTACACCCGTCCGTGTACCCTTCGATACCCGTTCGTATTGATTTATTTACACCCGTCCGTGTACCTTTTGATACCTGTCCGTATTCACCTTTACACATGTCCGTGTACCTTTCGATACTCGTCCGTATTGATTTCTTTACACCCGTCCGTGTACCTTCCGATACTCGCCCATATTGACCTTTACACCCGTCCGTGTACCTTTTGATACTCGACCGTATCAACCTTTTCTTGACACCCGTCCATGTTTATCCCCAGCATAGCTAACACCCGTCCGTGTTTATTTTAAGACTTTTCAATACATCATATGAATTGATTTCCAACACTCGTATGTGTTGTGATGGTACAACTTTTATTACTTGTTCCCCAGCGGAGTCGTCTCTCCTTGGCAGAATGCAAATTTCAGGTTTCTTTTGGTATTCAATCTCCGTGTATCCCGATTGCTTGGAAGTCGTTACTTCCATACCCTCGGATCCAAGGAAGTTTGAATAGGGGCAGCTGTAACACCTCAAAATTTTCCCTTTTGTTTCTAACCTAACTGGGTTATGCTTCATTTCATTTGCATCGTCATTTCTGCATTTTTGCATGTTTTGTTTGTGCATGGGATCAAGGTATTTTCTAGCAGCTCATGGCGTTATCAGCTCCGACATTATTTTCAGCAGTATTCAGGGGCAAGCAGATGGTTTTCAAGGTCTTTTGGAGCATTTATTTTGCTCATTAGGCGTTTTGATAATCAGGAGCTTCAAATGTCATTTTCTGATCCAGCGATCCGGTATCAGGCATTATTATTTCAGCAGGATATTCTTCCTTTCAGGTGTTACTCAGTAGCAATATTAAGTTTTGAGTTTCAGAGGTTTAACGGATTCAAAACAGCTATCAGAAGTCGCTTTTCCAAGTTTCCCTCCAAAAGGCGCCAAAATTCAAAATTTGTACTGAGTAACCGGTTACTCACCGTTTGTTAACCGGTTACTCTGAGCCAAGTTTGAAAAAAATTAAGTTTGCATCATTTGTGATCATGTGCTTGGCATGTGCACGTGGGGAAGGATCTAGAATTGATATTTTCATCATTTTCCACCCAAAATTCAAATTCTCTCCATCATTTTTCCACTCTAATTCCTCATTTCATTTCCTAATCCATTTTCACCTCATTTTCCACTCACTCCAAACCCAAGCCAAATTCCTAAGCTAGAGGATATTTAAGCTCACTCATTCCAAACCAAGGGGGACCTAGATCATTTTCACTCTCCAATTTTCAGAATTCTTTCAATTCTCTCAACTTTTCTCTCATTTTCCAAAACCCTCACTCAAAGTTTCATCATCAAAGTTCACCAAATTTCACCTTGGAATTTGTTGATCTTGAAACTAAACCACCATCCATTCATCAATTCTTGAAAGAATATTGGATTTGCTACTGTTTTGGAGTGTGGAATCACTTTTGGAGCAGCTTTTCATTATTTGAGTTGTTCTAGCTTGGATCTTGGTTGTTCTTGCTTGGATCTTGAAGTTCATCACATAGATCTTTGGTTTTCTTGCTTGGATTCACCAATTTTCGTGCTCAACAATCACCAAGGCAAATCTCAGCCTTGTAGGTTGGTTTTCCTTAGATCTATGCTTGATTTAGCTTAATTTCAACTTATACAATGTAGATCTTTGGTTTGTGATGTGATTTGATCCATTTGCTTGATTGGATTTGTGATCTTGTTGTTTGATTGATGAAAGTGATGTTTGATTGCTGTGATTGGACTTAACTCTCGTGCATTGTTGATTACATGATCATTGGATATGATTGCATAAGTGGTTTGATGTTGAAAAGTGCTTTTGAAACAGATTTTTTACTGCTGTCCCAGAGTAACCGGTTACCCACCGTTTGTTAATCGGTTACCCTGTGTATTTTTTTGCGTAAATGGTCTGATTTTCAACTAAGTAACCGGTTACTCACCGTTTGTTAACTGGTTACTCTGGGACAGAATGTGTATTTTAGTGCATTTTCTTGGTTGTTTGAGATCCGATGCATGCCTAAACTTCATGGACTAATATGTTGATGATTTTTGGATTGTTCTTGAGCTGTTGCACCTCACACTATTGCATGAACACATTTCTCTGACACACGATGCTTGGATTTCATCGTTTATGTGTACGTGTGCGTTGTTGAACACTTGATGCTATGAACACGTACGCACACTCACTTGTTGATTATGTTCATTGTGCATTGTTGCTGGATTAATGATGATTATGCATACTTACTTGTATCCAATTTCATGATGTGCATACTTGTTTCATTTGATCATATGCTATATGTTGCATTCTTCCATGATGCTTGCAAGGTTATTCAACATGGTGTGTGGTTTGTTTATGATCATGATTAATTAAACGATGTATGTTGTTTGATGCACGTTTTCTCTGCCTTAATTGAATCGTATTCAAATATGGTGCATGTTGTCCTGATTTCACATCTGAGTTTTGCATAAAGTGCTATCACATGTGTTGTCCATGTGTACATGTATGCTGTTTGACCTTTTTACATCTGTTTTCATGCTGAGTTTCATGCTGTTATATGCTGCCATGCTAGTGTGCTGCTTCTTACCGCTGTTTTGGTGCAGGGGCGTTGTGGTAGCTGCTGTTTTTATTTCTTCGATTCCTTTCCTCTTTCGTCTCTTTCACTCTTTTCTTCCCTTGGATCTCAAGACTTGTTTAAGTCTTGGATTCTTTTCCCTTTAGAGCTACCTAGTCCAACTTAATTTTTGATTAAGATTGGAGTAGGATTAGCATTAGGTCTTAGGTAGTTGTTTCTCTTCTAAGCCTCACTAACCATAGGACCACCCTTTTCCATGACAACACTAGGATAATGATTCCCTTAGAGTCACCCTTTTGTCTTGTGTCTTCTCTTCTTATCTCACAACAATTCTAAAACACTTAATAAATATAACGAATATTGCGCTCGAGCCTTAAGTGTAGGAAATGAAGAACGAGGGGTCCCCCTCCTCTTCTAGAGTGTTTAGCATACGTTCCATTTGGGGGCGACCATGCGATTCACTCGTTCCCGCATGGTAGACTCTAGTGCAATGTAAGTTACGAACTAACTTCAATCCACTTCTGTCTAAAAAACACGAAAACAAACTAAAATCTTTTTATCCTTTGGGATCGTTAATTTCAAACTCATTTTCAGAAAAGGGCACGTTACTTCCGTCTCGTCGCAAACATGCATCGACCCTAACTGTCGGACACGAATCTAACGTCGCTCATATAAAAACACTAACCGACCTTGTTAGGTCGAACTACGACTGCTCTGATTTCCTCTTTCTCGTCCGATTGAGGATACGTAGGCACGAGACGACGATGTCTTGGCGAGCAACCTCCACCCTTAGTTCGTGTCCGAACTACGTTGACTTTGACTTTCCCATTGCACGAGGGAGTATGAAGGCGTAGGACCAGCGATGTCCTATCGAGTCTCTTCTTTTCCTTTTCTTCCCCGTTTCTTCGTTCTTTCTCATTCCGTTCCTGTCCAGTAGCAGCGGAGCTCTAGATGACGACACCCTTTGATCGAGACAACAAGCGTGGATCCCGTCGAGTACGATGGACGTGTTGGGTGCTAACACCTTCCCTTCGCGTAGCCGACTCCCTTACCCATTTCTCTTGGTCGCGAGACCATGCTTTCTCCCTTCCCTTAGGTTTACGCAGTGTTTCCTTTCCCTCACTTAGGATAAATACACATTGCTGGCGACTCTGTTTTCCGCGCCACTTTCGCGTTTGTACCATGGATGCAAATCCTCGGGAGCGACAAGCTCTACGAGTCTGAGTGTCCAGAACCTTCATAAACGAGGAATTTTTAAATCATCTAAAACTGAGCATATGCCCTCTACAAAGATTACTTCTGACGATGCTACGTCAGCAGTTCCTCAACAACCTACAGAAGTAGGTTCTTCAATAGCTATGATGAATCCAAGAAAGAAGTCTATGAAGAAGTCAAGGAGAAGAAGGTTTAACAAGATGTCTTACCGTTGTATTATCCCATAAGCAACATGAACCTCTTAGTTCGATTCGTGAGAGAATGTTAGCCAAGGTTGTTTGTTTTCTTCTAAGCGAATAATGTGAAAGAGTATGAAAAAAAGGGTTTAGATTGGTAAAGGGAAATAGGTGGTTTTTTATTAGGGTGCTCGCCAAGGATTGGGGCGCTTGTGCCTACGTATCTTCATTTGAAAAAATTTAGAATCAGAGCATCCGTAGTTCGTGGGACTATGGGTTGTTGGTTCGTTTATCGAACAAATGTTTAAATTGCATTCTAAGGGTGAAACATTAGATTTTCTACTCTCGGCGAAGGCTTAAGCATTTAGTATGCATGCACATTAGAAGGGACTAAACATCATTCTTTTGAGAAAAAGTTTTGATAGAACGGCGGCGAGAAGTTGAATTAATATGTTGGATGTTTCGTTTGGATGACGATCACTCCGATGTCAAGGAAGACTTCCTGTATCCAAACAATCGGGAGAGCAAATTGAAGGCTTGAGACTCTCTCTTTTTTAACCTTAATTACAAAAGGGTTTGATATAGTTAAAGTATTTTAAGCGGATGACGGACACTTGAATGGCCAAGGAAGGCTCCTCGTATCCAAGTATTCGAGAGAGCGAATCGAAGGCTCGAGACTCTTTTTTTTTTCATCTAAGTGATTGAGAAAATTTGGATTGATTTGATTTGTTTATGAAAATGGTTTGAAGTGAAACGAATTATAGCTTTTTAGAGAAGACAATTATTCGAATAGTAAGGAAGGCTCCTCGTACCTAAACAATTTAGGAGAAGAATCGAAGGCTCGATACTAACTCCATTTTCATCTTTTAACGAAATAAGGTCTAAGTATGGTTAAGTTGATTAATTTGACTTAGATAAAATGCTCGATGTTGATCGAGGTTTAAATTTGCGTTCGAAATGGTGAAAAGGTTTGAACTAAATGGAAAGGAAGTCCTAATAGTGTCGGGTATAGTTGATGGCGATGCACAAGGCAATCGACTTACAAGAGTGGGATAGAGCTTGATATATGGATCAAGTATGCTTTAGGGTTTGGAATTCATCATGCAAGACAAAATATAAACAAACAAGTTAAAGAGAGCGATAAAATTATTTTACACTTCATGGGGATGAGGGTACATCTTTTTGAATGGGGATAAGTAGGAAAGGTAAACACATAACTCATACAAACAAGCATACACAAGTATATGAACCACGAAAGCGATAAAATAATTAAATCAGTATTTTTAATTACATGTGCACTAGCAAAGTGAGCTAGTCTTTTAGACGACCAACTAGAAGTAGTTGATCGAATGAGTCTCATTGTAAGAAAGCCCAAGAGTAAGCTATGAATGTTGTGTATGATGACCATGAGGTTGATGGCGATGCACGAGGCAATCGACTTACAAGGGTGAAAAATGGCTCGATGTTAAATCGAGAGTTATTTTGAAAATATTTGAATGTGTAAGTGAGATTAATATCAAGATATATCATTAAGCACAAGCGCATCATGAGAAAATGGCAAGGCAATAAAAATTGACAACCACACAATTGAATGGATTCAAATACAAGCACACAATCATCACTTAAAAATAAATAAATCCACTTAAAATTAATTAAAATAATTAAATTAGGTAAAATTAAATCAAAATAAATTAAAAAAGCATTTTGGTATCTTTTTTTATATTATATAAAAAAAATAGAACAAATAAATTCGAAGGAAAAAATAAGAAGTAAAAGAAAATTAAATTATAAAAGAAAATAAAAAGAACAAGTGGGCTGGGATGGTGTATCAAACCGGGAGGTGCAAATAAAAAAACTCTAAGGCCCACCCAACACAGTCCAGGGTAGATGGATCCAATGTGGACAGAGTCCATTGAAGGCTGGTGTGCATCCATGATCATGATCGTCGGATCAGATGATTTGAATTAGTCAAACAATCAGGGGGATCAAAACAAAGGTGCACGGTATACAGCAGGAGGGCATATGTAGGGGATCTCTAATGCACACATGTATCGGTAAGAACATGGAAATTAAATTACTGCACATTTTTTCAAATCCATAATTAATAATCATAAAAAAGATGATGTTTCAGCCCTTGTATTTTCAACGAGTATGCACTAGCGTAGGGATAGGGATATAAGTGGATATTTATGGGAACGGATAATATGATATTCGTATCCGTTTTGTTGGATAAATATGATATTTATATTCGCCTTATATTCATGCGGATATCCGTTAAGCGGATAATCTGCGGGTTTTATGGTATCCGTGGATATTTACAGATATTCATGGATAATATTTTTTTTAATAAAAATTATTTTTTGAAAAAAATATTTTTAACTTCATTTAAAGACATAAAAAATTATTCACCGAAACATAATTAGATCCAAACATAATATTTATATATTTCATTTTTAACCAAACAAATAAAAGATATTGTGATTATGAGTTATGATAGAAAAGCGAACGACAGAGAAGGGAAAATAGACATTGGTTTGACAGAGGAATGACGATACTAGTTGGTTGGACAGTGAAATTGTTGAAGTGAGGTATAAAGTATTGAAAAATTTAAATATGAAATGACGAATATAATTTGAATGAAATGTGAAAGGTTATATTAAAAAAAAATTTCAACAAGAAAAAAAAAAATATATATATATAAGAAGATTAATTTTTTAGAAGATGAAAAGATAAGATATAATAAACTAATGATATTTAAATAATTTTTATAATTTATTAACGAATATGGATATCCGCGAATATAAATATCATTAAATTTGTATTTATATCCATTAACAAACGAATATTTAAATATCTATTTATCTTATCCGTGGATATCTATTAAGCTATCTGTCCCATATTTAAGACGGATTTTATCCGCGGGTATAATTTTTTTCCATCCCTACACTAGCAGCTATGTTTAGGCCATGTTTCTTTTCAAATCAACAAAGAAATAAATATATTAAAAACAAATAAAAGGGAATCACTTCAATCCAAAATAAAATATGAAAAAAAAAAACTCTTTCTCTTTACTCATCATCTCCCTCACTCGCTCCTCTCTCCATATTCACGTTAATGGCCCTTCCTTTTGTCTCGCTACCCTAATGAAGGAGACTCTGAATCCACACGCAATGCAAAATCAAAGCACAACAATATATTCACTGTTCATGCGTACCCTGATCCCAACGTTTCCCAGACCCGAGATATACTCATGCTGGGGAAAAAAGCGAAGAACGACGACATTAAAGAAAAAAAAAACTACCGAAATGAAGAACTCAGAGTGGATTTGAGTTCCTTCCTCTTCTTCTCGGATTTCTTATTTTTCTTTTGAACTCTTTGAATCTTTGTGTTTCTGTTGTTGTAATGGTTGAATCTAGGTTAGAGTTAGGAAAAAAAATTTCTTCTTGCCTAGGGTTTTGGTTATGTATGGTGGCTCTCCAATTTCTGATGAATGAACAGTGTTTAAATAGTGTGAAATTAGGGTTTTTGTTATGTTGATCTTGGCGTGATGAGCTGGAAAACTTGTACGAATAAGATGTTGGTGAGACATAAATCTGAAATTTCTGTGAGTGGTGGTGAGAGTTGTACGAATTTGCAACCACTGAATTGTTGTTTTGTCTGTAATGGAACAGATGTACATGGTCCCACTTGAATGTTTTCTTCACTGCCTCTTACCATGTATTTGTGAATTTGTGTTTTGGTCATCAATTGTTGTTTGGCATGAATTGCTATATGATGCGTATGAATTGGTTGTGAATTCTGAACTTGAAAATTGGTATAATGATGACTTAATGAATATGATTACGTATGTGATGAATCTTTGTATTGAGTGGGTTGAATATGCGTATGTGTATGCTTGAATGAATTTAAAGGATGATTTTAATGATAAATATTGAACTTGACATGAATTATAGCACGATGAAAAGATTTGAATTCACTTGAATTAAGTTTGAGTGAAGTTGAACAATGTTATGTGTGTATGATCTTGATTTTGAACATGATATGAATTTGAATGATTTTGAACATGATATAAATTTGAATGATTTTGAACATGATATGAATTTGAATGATTTTGAACATGATATAAATTTTAATGATTTTGAACATGATACGAATTTTAATGTGTTTTGAGTTGACATGAACTTGGCATGATGAACTTGGGGCTGTTTTGGATTGAATCAAAGTTTGAATGTTTGAACTTCTTGTATGTTGAATGGATTGAATTATGAAGCTTGAATTATAGTTGAATGAATGTGACTTGAATGAATTGTTAATCTTGCTTGTATGTGTGTATGAATTCGATGGTTTGAACATGAATTGACACGAATTTGTAATGGATGTGAATGCTTGAATTAGATTGAATTGATATGAGTTGACATGAATGAGTGATACTTGAATGATGATGATATACATTGACTTGTATATGAACTTGATGAATGTGTTTGAATTATTATATGTGTGAATCATGCTTGAATTGTGTGAGTTTGAAATTTGATGAATGACACTTAAAGCTTGCTATAAGCTTTTGGATTTGTTCTTTGGATTCTAATTGAAACCTTGGCTTGCATCTTCTTTGTAGGTGAGTTATGGATTGAAGTTGACACAGCTAGCTTGAAGCATGTAGTTTTAGCATGGCAAGGAACTTGGTAAATTGGCTTTAGAAAATAGAAAAAAATGCTTAGGACCTCTTGTAATCACTCCAAAAAAAATGTAGTTCCAAACTTTGTAATTGCTATATGTAATTTGTCTTGCCATTCGACTTGTAATTTTGGCAATGATCTTTGTAACTTTGAATTGAATTTAGAAGGAAAATGAGTTCATTTGTATTCAGCATTGGATTTGGTTCTTGAATGGTGCTTGTATTTTTTGACATGGATTTGTCATGAAACTTGAACTAGAATTTTGACATAGATTTGTAATTTTAAGACTGTTTGGAATGACATTGTGACTTGAATTGAATTTAAAATGAGAATGAATTGGATTTGAAACTTTTTTCATGAAATTGGAAATTCAAACTTGAATTTGAATATTTGAAGTGAAATTGTAGCCTTGACATGAGTTTGTCATTTGTCTTTTGGAATGAAATTGCAAATTTGACATGAATTTGGATAGACATTAGAAATGAGATTGGAACTTAGAATCTTGAGTTGAGTTCACAATTTGAATCTTGAAGTTAAATTGGAACTTAGAAATTGATCTTGAAAACTTTTTAGGAAATTTAAGCTTAGAAGTTGTGACTTGGATTTAAACTTAAATTTGAATATTTGAACTTGTCATTTGGATTCAACTTGAATTTGAATATTTGAACTTGGCATGAAATTATAATTTGGAATGACGAAGTTCACATCTTGGTATGAAACTTGCAAGTTTGGAATATGATTTGGACCAGTTTATTCATTGTGAGAACAAGCAAAATTGGAATGACAAAATCCATAAATGATTAAATAGTCCAAAAATCCAAATTTTCAAGATTGGCCAAACTTCATGATCGTTGATTGAAATCCAAGAGTCAAAGCACAATCCCTCTAATCCAAAGATACCAAGACCAAAAAGTATGATTACAAGCCCGATTCTCTTGAACAAAAGAACCCTGTCTAGCACTTTGCATTATGAAAAAAAAAAACAATCTTGATTTGAAGCAAATGAACCTCCCTTTGAGAAGTCAACAACAACAACAACACTAAGCCAATCCAATAGGTACACTACCTTTTCCCTTGAAGCAATCATCTTTTCTTGAAACTTCTTTGCACACTCTTATGCTTGATATGCACTATGTGATGATGTGAATCCATGATATGAAAGACTAAGGTGAAAATGAGGGTGTGACAAATACCTTAGGGCAAATTCAACAGACTAGAAAGTCTAAATAATTTGTAATATCTTCCAGTTTATTAATGAGAATTGTTGCACATTTTGAGTTCTTAATCCCATTTCTTTTATCATTTTCAACAACAATAACTATATATATAACAGTTTAACTACACAACAACATGAACAAACTTGAATTAATAATAAGATTGCTTAATACAAAGGTTCTAACTATTAACAAGGCATAACTATGTAGAAATCTAACATCAGAATCTTTCATAGTTAGCTTCAAACTTGTCTCTCCAGATTTTAGACGAATCAGCCTCTGAACTTATGATAACTCCTTGCTGAACAAGTAGTTCTGAAAGAACTCGTCCATAAGGAATGAAGAAAATCTTTCCCTTGTGAAAGGAAGAAATAGTCCTCTTTAAATAGTCAAACATAACTCGAGGAAGATCAATCTGCAAGTTTGAATTGAGAAGTAGTAGCATATCCTTTTCAATAGGGGTCCAAGAGGTCTAAAACCTTATTGTCATACCCCAAAATTTACCCCCTAAATTCCATCATTGTTAGTTGCATTATTTGCATAGCATCAAGAAGATAAGTGGTTGATCAGTCAAAAGTTGGGTGTGTTCATCAACATATCAACTATTCCACTCATTCATGGATCAAAAGTTTCTCTCCATCAGCAAGCAAAGCTTGAGTTTGCATCAATTCAAAATAATCAAGTTTCAATTCCTCAAGTGTACCAAACTAGGGTTTGATCAAAGTCAACTGGATATTGTCTTTTCAACCAAGACATGATCCCATACTTAGGAACATGATTCAAGACCCTAAAACACATCTTTGGAGTCCACTCACAAGATCTAATTAGCTCAAGAATCTTGATTCATTGACAATTGCAATATTTGAATTCATCTGATACAAAGTCAACATTTGATCAAAGTCAAAGTTTGACTTTTGACTTTTTTGGTCAAACATGACTTCCTTAAGTCAATAATCATGAAAATTTGGAAAATGATTGGAGTGGATCATGATTAATCAAGAAAAACACAAAAAGGATCAAAGTTTCCAAAATTAGGGTTTTAAATTTTTTCTAAGTTATGGAAATGAATGAACAAGTGACCTACTTTCCAAGATCATAACTTCTTCCTCAAGCATCCAATTGGAGCACTTGAGGATTGTGTTTAAAGAAGTCATTTGATACTACAATTTGATGAAAATTACAAGCCAAAAGCTTTCTTGAAGTGGAAGTTATGATTGATTAAAGTTAAAAATTTTTAAGTTGTGAAAATCCAAAACACTTAGAAAATTTTCTAAGTTTTTTCACCTTAACAAGTGCATGAATTTATGACCACTTTTTGATCAATTCAAGCAACCATTTTTGATGCCCAAGGTATGTACTTAAATTTGAAATTACATACTTAAATATTATGGAAGAATTGGATCAAAAGCTCATGAGGATTGGAAGTTATGGATGATCAAAGTTGAGGTTTTCAAGTTGTTGAAAATTGTCAAATACTTAGAATTTTTTCTTAGTGTCAAACAGTTGAAAAATCTAACTTTGATGATCAGTTTTCTCTATGATGCAAGTTGATTTTTTTCAAGTGATCAACATCAAAGTTGTAGTATATCATGTCCTCTTTCCAATGGTACCAAGAGCATGAATTTCTTTTGCTTGAACATGAAGTTTAAAGAATGGGAAGTGGCCATGGTAGGGCTGTTTTGTTCAAGCCAAAATTGCACCAAGTTATGGATCAGATTACACTAGTGCAAAGTGACGAATATAATTTTAAAATTTACACCCATTATATGAAAAATGAGTGTAAATAAGAAACACGGTGGCAAATTTGTAAATAAAATGTCATTTTTAAGTATTAGCACTTGACAATAGACACCCAATTTAAAAAAAAAAGTGTAATTTAAAAATATTATTATAATAAATTAAAATCATTATTATAGTCAAATCTCTATTATTCCGTTAAAGATAAAATGGATGTAAATTTAAATTGGCTGAAAAAAAAATTATTTATTTTAATAACTCTAAATATTAATCTTAAGCACATTAATAAACCACAATATATTTTATTAAGTGTTAATTAGGTAAGTAAGTGAATTAAGGGGGTAAATTTATTAAATTAATATTGTATAAACAAAATAATGAAAAACCACAACAAATATTGCATCGATTAGAAGGCCTTTTCCCCCACGCCAACACATATCGAAGTCAGTTCCTTTCTCTCACATTGCTTCAAAACTCAACATTCAAGATCTCACACTACAATTCTTCTTCTACCATAATCGGTGCGAGATTTCCATTCTCACTTTTGCATCTCTCTTCCTTTAATTTCTCTCTATTTTTTTTCTTTAAGAAAATAACAACGTTGCGTTCTTTTTCTCAATTAGGCCACACTCATAACCTGCAATCATAAAGCTCGATACAACTGGTCTCCAATCTTTTCCTTCAACAATTTCACACGGAAACAACGTCGCCGGAGAAATCTCTACACCTCTATCCTTATGCACTTCCACTTTTCCAATGATGTGGGTACATTTTTGTTTGTCCACTTTTACGATTTTGAAAGTCTTCATGGAAAAAATCATAATAAATAAAATTAGGGTTGAAGCAGAAAATGAGTAGGTTGTAGAAAAAAAGGTTAAAGCTTTAAGGTTTTATATGATTTTTTTGGTGTGTTTTGGGGTTTTGCTAGTTCGATGTTTCCTTAAAGAAGCTATTCAGATGGTGAAGACTGCGAAGGGTACTACGACTCATGCTTTCATATTTAAGGAAGGTGTCATGGTAGCTGTTGATCCTCGTGCCAGTATGGGAGGATATATATGTGAGTGTTTATCAACTCTTATATAATGTTTTCTACTCTTTTTTTCTTTGGTTGTGGTAGTTTTTTATATGTTATTGGTTTTAATAAAACTATGAGTTTTTTTTGTTATAACATCACAGTCTGTGAAGAAAATTATTGAAATCAATCCATACATGCTTGGGACAATGGCTGGAGGTGCTGTTGATTGCCAATTTTGACATAGGAATCTCGGTATCAAGGTAATATAGGCTACCTTCTATATTGCATGCTTACTTTTGTCTGTTCTGTTACTTTTCAGCTTAGTATCTTAATAAGGGCTTATTTATATCAAATAAAGTGCAATTTCTTGATTATTGTTTGATAGCCATCATCGTGTTGTTGCTAGTAGCAAAATTTTGTCTCCATTTTGAAGCATGTGTATACTTGTTGACTGGAAATTATGTCCCTAGACTGCAACTTAGAATTTGTTTAGGAAGCAATTAAGGAGTGGAAGAAGGTGGATGGGGTTGGAACAATGGGCAGGGAACCAAACATCAAATTCAAAGCAAGGTTCTAGGAAAAAAATACTTAAAATAAAAGAGGATAATCTCAGTAATCCCTCAGAATATATTTTTGGCAGTCTTTCTTAAACATACAATTGTATGAAAAAGTCTAAGAATTATTTGAAGATGATCAATCACCTTCTGTAAGTCATGTTAATTAAAATTTAAAAATTTATTTTCACTGTTGAAACATGAATAAATTAATGTACCTTTGATGCTCAGGTTGTTTTCCATAGGCATTTACTAAGGGCAGTAGCAGCTCCTATGGTTGACATGGTTCTTCATGACTTGACATTGATATTCAGAAGGTTTGTTTTTGAGTCTTCTCTTCATATTGCGGCAGGTTTCCTCATTGGTTTATCGACTTCTGGTGTCTTCTTGTGCGTATAATTACTATCAGTCCATTTCCGGTGGCCATATTTAATTGTTTAGAGGTGTTCTGTTTTATCTTCAGCAATTCATCTATGTCCATTTTCTCCAGTAGCGGCGTTGTAATTTCTTTGGTAGAGTCAGTTTGTAATTTCATACTTTATATTTTTCAGCTTCTTAATGCGTGTTATTTTGCAGGCTTACTTTTCTTCTTTGGCTTTGGCTTCAAGGAAGTCCTCCCCAATGGTGACAAATGAGGTTGTCCAAAAGGTTGTTAGTGCTCTTCTGGATTTCAATTATGTTATTTCTATATTCGATTAATTATAAGCTTGATAGTGGTAATAACAACTTGTTCAAGTTTTGCTACTCAACAACAGTACTATAGTGCTGCTATTTGATCATTTTCTACTAAATAGCATATTGTGGAGCTATAGTGCTTTGTTTAAGCTCCACTATATTTTAGCGCTATAAGACATGTTTTGATATAAATTTCAGGGAGTATATTGTTGATCTAATGGCAGATCCAGGAACTCTTACACCATCTCTCCTTTGTCATCATACTACAAGGAATATGGCTATGAGTTTTTGGTCATTTTGGCTTCACTTCACATGCATCAGTAGTAAGCTATTTCCAATGTTTTTTTCAAGTATATAAATTTGCCTTCACTTCACATGCATCACTAGATGAGAGATTTGACAAGTGGTGTTGTAACGCCCCGAATTAATTAAAATGTTTATTTAATTAATTTTATTATAGAATTGTGTGAATATTATGATTTTGGATGGCTCTGATGAAAGGTTATAATCTATGTGAAGTTGGAATTATTTTGAGAATTTTGGAGCAAGTTGGATTAATTAAATTAGATTTGTTTAATTATAAAAATAGAGTAGAATTGGAGTTGGATGAGAGTAAGGGTAATTTGGTCAAATGTGGAGGTTTAGTGAGGGCAATAGGGGAAAATCATAAAAGAGACTTAAGGGTTTATACGGAGGAATAAGGGTTTTGGAAATTTCACTGTTGCATTGCGTTTGGAAAGGAGGCAAAGAGAATAGAGAAGCAGTTAAGACTTTGAGGAATTTCAGAGGAAGGATTGAAGAACACAAAGAAAATCAAGGCTAAGGAATTACTCAGGTATGGGGTGTATAATCATTGTTATTATAATTGATTTAAGCAATAGATAATTGTAGGCGATTGGATTTTTAATCGAAGATGAAATACCCTGAGGAAATTGATGAGATTAGGTAGAAAATTAAGACATTGAATCATAGATTAATCGTGCCTATAGAATAGAATATATTGATGACTGGTAAATTATAGAACATATTGATGACAGATGAATCATAAGAATACTTGTTGGAAATAAGGTTCAGAACGGGTATTATGCAAAAAAAAATTTGGAAATTGGGTGAATTGTGAGGAGGTGGCGCCCGCCACCACATTGAAAGGTGGCGCCTGCCACCATGTTAGGTGTAAAGTGGCGCAAGCCACCAAATGGTTGGTAAAGGGTGGCGCAAGCCACCAAATGGATGGTAGGGTGGCGCAAGCCACCATTTAGTGGGAGAAATTGTTTTTTTTTTTTAGTTTTTTCTGAAATTCGTAACTTTTGATTAGGAACTCCATTTTAGGTGCGATTTGAAGCATTGGAAAGGTAATGGAACAGCCTATAACATAGTGAAATAATATAAATCATATGGTGTAATCCTCTAAAGAATGGGATAGGCTAAGTAATGAGGTTCTGTGCTGAGAGATCAATAGGTATTGTACGTCTGTGTAAAATTGTATAATTTTAATTAGCAATGATTTAACTGATGTTGGGAATAATGAAATGATAATATTATAATGATGATGGGGAGATTATGAGGTTTAATATGCTATCATAATGTATTGATGTTTTGTGATGAAATTGTCAGTGGGTGTGTTGTGTGTGAAGTCTCTGATTTATGCCTGGAAGTGACTATTGGTGCGGATTATATTAACATGCCACTGTTTGATCATGATATGTGTGTTATGATACATGTGAAGAGTACACGATAATTTTGATGATGATGATATTGTGTTGACTGTGATGATGATGTTCTGCTGTGTGTGATGAATTATGGTGATTGGTTATATGAATGATGATGCGTTTGACTAGCAGTGGTCGTGTTTTGTGAATTATTACGCATCATGCATTCATAGCATATTTTTAGGACGAATTGTCCAGTGAATTTTGCAGGATGATATCCACTGAAGTTGTAGGACTTATAGTCCAATGATGGCCTTAATCCCATAGTGTGGATTAAGTGCAATTTATGAAGTGCTCTAGTTCCAAGTGGGAACCGATCCTATTGGTGGGGATCTTTGGAGATTGAAGATGACCAAGTCATCAGTGAAGTTTCGGTACCGCATGCATGTTGCATCTCATGACTGGTGGCATTGCATCATGTTTGTTTCCGTGATGACTTTTGGGTTGATTTTGACTTGTGCTATTATGACAGAAAAATATGAATGACTGTTGTGCTACATTTTATGATTATATGCTGTTATGAATTATATGCTATCAGGAATACATGTTGCTATGTTATTGTTGTTTCAATAGTTATAACTACTATATCTCTTACTTATACCTTTTATAATGATTATGATTTACTCACCCTGCCTGTTGAATGTTTCCCCTATCTGGGCAACACGCAGGTGATTTCGGAGTAGCTATAGTCGCATTGGAGATTTAGCTTCGGAGTCAATTATTGTTATTTTGGTGGATTAGGAGGTGTCTTGCTCTAATATATGTAACATCGGGGTTTGGGATCGTCTGATCGGAACGATTATGTTATTTCCTTGCTGTTTTGATTTTCACTTGAGATGATGTACTATTTTCTTGGTTTTCATATGATGCTACAGTATGAGCTATTTAATTTTTTTGAAGTTGTGATGAAATATTTTTTAATAAAGAGTCTGAGACTATTTTCCGCTGTGAAGTTTAAATTGAATGCTAATTTTCTTGAAGATTAATAATTATGAAGTATTTTGAGAACCCGTGTTACGGAGCAGGAACCTGTTTATGAGGTGATTGTATGAAATGAAGTGTGACACCCTTTTTGTGGAAATACTCTAATTATTTACTTAAATTATTACGTTAAATTGTCATGGGGTAGAAGGGTATTACATTAGTGGTATCAGAGCAGGTCGGTCTGTCCGGCCAGGTTGTCTAATATTATTTGTTCCTTAGTACGCGACATGTGTGTGAAACACTGTCGGTACTTGCTTGTGTTCTAACCATGGTCTGCAGGAGTTGGTTGAAACAAGTGGGGGAGAAGTTTTCGCTTCTCTGAGATTTGTTGGTTGTGGAATGTTAGTTCGGTGTCCCGCTGATGGAAAGTGTGCAAGCATTGTGGGAATTGTGTTGTTTCCGAAACTGAAGGAAATATGGAGATAAGGCTTATGGCAACTAAGAATTGTGCCTTAGGTATCTTCATGCACAAGATGCAAGGAACGCTGTTATAGTTTGGTAAAGATGGTTTATGACCCATCATGGTTGTCGACTATCTATTGACAAATTGAGGAACTGATCACCCTTAATCTCTTGTTGATAGTAGACGGGATCATCTGGGATGGAATAGACGTGTCTTGCCAACTTAGATGGTGTGTACAATGAATTGTTTGGAGTTAAGCCAAGTGCTTACAGATTGTTTGATGAGTAGATGCAAATTCTTATATCTGAAGATAGGAAGGATTCGAGTTTCTTGTCTGTCAGTCAAGTTGGGATGCCGCTGAGGGAGAACGATCAGGTATGACTGATGGTTGCCTCTCAGAGAGTAGAGAGCAATGTGATGGCTAGAGATATGCCAATGATGTGTAATTCCTGATGTTTTTCCTGAAGATATCTGCAACTTGCCTCCAGAGAAAGAATATAAGTTTGACGAAGGTGAAGAGTTGTTTGTTCTATTAAGCAAGCGGATAAGTCTGTGAAGGATGGTGCAAAAGTGTTTATGAGGTTGGGTTCTTGGAAGGCATAAGGAAATGCAGTGGTTGGTGACCTGTCTATGGTGTGTGACTTTTGGATGTGTTCCCATAAGATATCAGTGATTTATTGCCATAGTATGGAGTGGAAATTGCTACCGACCTAGTACTTGATATGAGTCCGATCTTAGTGACTCCATACAGAATGTATGTTTCTGAGTTAAGTGAATTGAAGAAACAATTGGAATAATTGCTGAGAAGAAGTTGTTCAACCGAGTGTTTCTCCGTAGGGTGCTTTGGTGTTGTTGGTTAAGAAGAAAGATGGTAGTATGAGACTGTGTGTTGACTACAGACAACTGAATAAAGTGACTATCAAGAATAAGTATCCACTTCCGAGGATCGACGACTTAATGGACCAGCTAGTGAGAGCTTGTGTATTCAGCAAGATTGATTTGAGATCTGGTTATCATCAGATTCGTGTTAAACTAGATGATATTCTAAAGACGGATTTTAGGACGAGATATGGCCACTATGAATACACTGTGATGCCATTCGACGAGTCTAATGCACCTGGCGTGTTCATGGAGTATATGAATAGAATTTTTCATGAGTATCTAGATAAGTTTGTTGTGGTTTTCATCGATGATATTTTGATATACTCCAAATCAGAAGAAGAACACGCAGAGCATTTGAAGATTGTGCTGCAAGTATTAAGAGGGAAGAAGTTATATACGAAACTGTCGAAATGTGAGTTCTGGTTGAAGGAAGTAAGTTTCCTTTTCCATGTAATTTCAAGTGGTGGAATTGCTGTGGATCCCGCGAAGATTAATGTTGTGTTGCAATGGGAGACTCCAAAATCCGCTACTGAAATCCAAATTTTTCTTGGATTGGCAGGTTATTATCGCAAGTTATTGAAGGCTTTTCTAAGTTGGCTTTACCTTTAACGCAACTGACGCGGAAGGGTCAAGCATATGTGTGGGATGTGGCTTGTGAGGAGAGTTTTGTAGAATTAAAGAAGAAGTTGACGACCGCCCCAATATTGATTTTACCTAATCCAAATGAGTCCTTTGTGGTATATTGCGATGCATCGAAGATGGGTCTTGGTGGGGTGCTAATGCAGAATGGACAGGTTGTTGCTTATGCGTCGAGATAACTAAGAGTTCATGAAAGGAATTATCCTACACATGATCTAGAGTTGGCAGCTGTAGTGTTCGTACTGAAAATTTGGCGACACCATCTTTTTGGTTCGAGGTTTGAAGTGTTCAGTGATCATAAAAGCTTAAAGTACTTATTTGATCAAAAGGAGTTGAATATGAGACAGAGAAGGTGGCTTGAATTATTGAAGGATTATGATTTCGATTTGAATTACCATCCTAGAAAAGCAAATGTAGTGGCTGATGCATTGAGTAGGAAGTCGCTGCATATGCCAATGCTTATGGTGCGTGAGTTAGAATTGATTGAGCAGTTTAGAGACATGAGTTTATTATGTGAAGCCAATTCTATTAGTATAAAATTGGGGATGTTGAAATTGACTAGTAGTATTCTTGAAGAAATCCGAACAGGTCAGAAATTCGATTTGAAGCCGGTGGATCAGTTAACGTTGATTAACCAAGGTAATGGTGGGGAGTTCAAAATTGATGAAAATGGTGTGATGAGATTCGGAGATAGAGTGTGTATTTCGGATATTCCTGAGCTTAAGAAGAGTATTCTTGAAGAAGGACATAAAAGTGGGTTGAGTATTCATCCCGGTGCTACAAAAATGTATCAAGACTTGAAGAAGTTATTTTGGTGGCCTGGAATGAAAAAGGACGTTGTAAAATTTGTTTATGCTTGCTTGACTTGTCAGAAGTAAAAAATTGAGCATCAGAAGCCTTCAGGTTTGATGAAACTGTTTAACATTCCCGAATGGAAGTGGGATAGAATTTCGATGGATTTTGTGTCGGGTTTGCCGAAGACCGGGAAAGGTAATGATTCTATTTGGGTAATAGTAGATAGGTTGACTAAGTCAGCTCATTTCTTGCCGATGAAGATTAATCATCCTATTAAGAGGTTGGTTGAGCTGTATATCAAAGAGATTGTGAGATTGCATGGAATATCGTCGAGTATCGTGTCGGATAGAGATCTGCGTTTTACTCGAAATTTTGGAAAGGTTTACAAGATGCTTTGGGTACTAAGTTGAGGTTGAGTTCTGCTTATCATCCGCAGACAGATGGACAGACTGAGAGGACTATCCAATCTTTGGAAGATTTGTTGAGAGCCTACGTGTTAGACCAAGGAGGATCTTGGGGCGACCATTTGCCTTTGATTGAATTTACTTACAACAATAGTTTTCACACGAGTATCGGTATGGCACTGTATGAGGCGTTGTATGGGCGAAGGTGTAGGACACCGTTGTGTTGGTATGAGTCGGGCGAGAGTGCTGTGCTCGGACCTGAAATTGTGCGAGAGATGACTGATAAGATTAAGATGATTCAAGAGAGGATGAAAGCTTCGCAGAGCCGTCATAAGAGTTATCATGATAAGCGAAGAAAGGAAATGGAGTTTCAAGTGGGTGATCATGTATTTCTGAGAGTTACGCCGATAACTGGGGTCGGTAGAGCTTTGAAGTCGAGAAAACTTACACCGCGATTTATTGGTCCATATTAGATTTCAGAGAAGATCGGTGAAGTGGCGTATCGGATTACTTTACCACCATCACTTGTGAATCTTCATGATGTGTTTCATGTGTCTCAATTGAGGAAATACATTCCGGATCCTTCGCATGTGATTCAAATGGATGACGTACAGGTGCGAGATAACTTAACTGTCGAAGCATCACCTGTGCGGATCGAAGGTCGGGAAATGAAGCAATTGCGAGGCAAGGATATTGCCTTAGTGAAGGTACTGTGGGGTGGACCAGCTGGAGACAGTTTGACTTGGGAACGCGAGGATCAGATGAAAGAGTCCTACCCGTTCTTGTTTGCATCAGGTAATTTTTGAGGGCGAAAATTCTTTTAAGTGGGGAGAGTTGTAACGCCCCGAATTAATTAAAATATTTATTTAATTAATTTTATTATAGAATTGTGTGAATATTATGATTTTGGATGACTCTGATGAAAGGTTATAATCTATGTGAAGTTGGAATTATTTTGAGAATTTTGGAGCAAGTTGGACTAATTAAATTAGATTTGTTTAATTAGAAAAATAGAGTAGAATTGGAGTTGGATGAGAGTAAGGGTAATTTGGTCAAATGTGGAGGTTTAGTGAGGGCAATAGAGGAAAATCATAAAAGAGACTTAAGGGTTTATACGGAGGAATTGAAGAACACAAAGAAAATCAAGGCTAAGGAATTACTCAAGTATGAGGTGTATAATCGTTGTTATTATAATTGATTTAAGCAATAAATAATTGTAGGCGGTTGGATTTTTAATCGAAGATGAAATACCCTGAGGAAATTGATGAGATTAGGTAGAAAATTAAGACATTGAATCATAGATTAATCGTGCCTATAGAATAAAATATATTGATGACTGGTAAATTATAGAACATATTGATGACAGATGAATCATAAGAATACTTGTTGGAAATAAGGTTCAGAACGAGTATTATGCAAAAAAAAAAAATTGGAAATTGGGTGAATTGTGAGGAGGTGGCGCCCGCCACCACATTGAAAGGTGGCGCATACCACCATGTTAGGTGTGAAGTGGCGCAAGCCACCAAATGGTTGGTAAAGGGTGGCGCAAGCCACCAAATGGATGGTAGGGTGGCGCAAGCCACCATTTAGTGGGAGAAATTTTTTTTTTTGTTTTTTTCTGAAATTCGTAACTTTTGATTAGGAACTCCATTTTAGGTGTGGTTTGAAGCATTGGAAAGGTAATGGAACAGCCTATAACATAGTGAAATAATATAAATCATATGGTGTAATCCTCTAATGAATGGGATAGGCTAAGTAATGAGGTTCTGTGCTGAGAGATCAATAGGTATTGTACGTCTGTGTAAAATTGTATAATTTTAATTAGCAATGATTTAATTGATGTTGGGAATAATGAAATGATAATATTATGATGATGATGGGGAGATTATGAAGTTTGATATGCTATCATAATGTATTGATGTTTTGTGATGAAATTGTCAGCGGGTGTGTTGTGTGTGAAATCTTTGATTTATGCCTGGAAGTGACTATTGGTACAGATTATATTAACATGCCACTGTTTGATCATGATATGTGTGTTATGATACATGTGAAGAGTACATGATAATTTTGATGATGATGATACTGTGTTGACTGTGATGATGGTGTTCTGCTGTGTGTGATGAATTATGGTGATTGGTTATATGAATGATGATGTGTTTGACTAGCAGTGGTCGTGTTTTGTGAATTATTACGCATCATGCATTCATAGCATATTTTTAGGACGACTTATCCAGTGAAGTTTGCAGGATGATATCCAGTGAAATTGTAGGACTTATAGTCCAGTGGTGGCCTTAATCCCATAGTGTGGATTAAGTGCAATTTATGAAGTGCTCTGGTTCCAAGTGGGAACCGATCCTATTGGTGGGGATCTTTGGAGATTGGAGATGACTAAGTCATCAGTGAAGTTTCGGTACCGCATGCATGTTGCATCTCATGACTGGTGGCATTGCATCATGTTTGTTTCCGTGATGACTTTTGGGTTGATTTTGACTTGTGTTATTATGACAGAAAAATGTGAATTACTGTTGTGCTACATTTTATGATTATATGCTGTTATGAATTATATGCTATCAGGAATACATGTGGCTATGTTATTGTTGTTTCAATAGTTATAACTACTATATCTCTTACTTATACCTTTTATAATGATTACGATTTACTCACCCTGCCTGTTGAATGTTTCCCCTATCTGGGCAACGCGCAGGTGATTTCGGAGTAGCTATAGTCGCATTGGAGATTTAGCTTCGAAGTCAATTATTGTTATTTTGGTGGATTAGGAGGTGTCTTGCTCTGATATATGTAACATCGAGGCTTGGGATCGTCTGATCGGAACGATTATGTTATTTCCTTGCTGTTTTGATTTTCACTTGAGATGATGTACTGTTTTCTTAGTTTTCATATGATGCTACAGTATGAGCTATTTGATTTTTTTGAATTGTGATGAAATATTTTTTAATAAAGAGTTTGGGACTATTTTCCGCTGTGAAGTTTAAATTGAATGTTAATTTTCTTGAAGATTAATAATTATGAAGTATTTTGAGAACCCGTGTTACGGAGTAGGAACCTGTTTATGAGGTGATTGTATGAAATGAAGTGTGACACCCTTTTTGTGGAAATACTCTGATTATTTACTTAAACTATTACGTTAAATTGTCATGGGGTAGAAGGTTGTTACAAGTGTCGTTTCAATATTTTGTTGTGTTTAATATACATAATTATACATACTGCAAATCACTTATGGAATATGAATTTGAGTCATGTATTTCTGTTTCGTCTCTTTTTCTTCATTTTCAAGTCCATCAGGATTCTATTTTGGTCCATCTTCTCAAGCAAATCAGGTTACGAACTAAAATCCTTGTAGCACATACTGATTTCAAGTTGACAAAACACATTGACCTGTTTTTTTTGTCATATGTGGTGAATATTCTTGCGATGGGATAAAAAATGACTACATTAGTGTAACTTTTTGCTATTCTTGCTCCAATTTTGTATTATCATTCATATCCTTTTCGTCTTTGTTATTGCTCAATGTATATTTCTTAACATTTATAGGTTTTGGCAAAGAAGTTTGATGCAACAGTGGTTTCTCTTGAGCATCGCTATTACGACAAGAGTTCGCCATTTAAATCTCTGGCCATGGAAAATTTGATATATCTTTCATCCAAGCAGGCACTATTTGATTTGGCTGTTTTTTGACAGAGTTGTCAGGTAAGTTACCTTCCTGGTTAATGACAATATGGCAGAAACTTGTTGAAAAATGTTAATTGTCATAACTGGCAGTATATTCTTGTAGGAATCCTTAAATGCAAAAACCGATAACCCCTTGTTTGTTTTTGGTGTCTCGTATCCTGGAGCACTCAGTGCATGGTTCCGTCTTAAGTTTCCCCATTTAACATGTGGGAGTATTGCAAGTTCTGCAGTTGTTCTTGCTGTTTACAATTTCACAGAATTTGATCACCAGGTGAATATAGCGATTTGTCCTTCTCGGCCATCATTTTTGTGTCACAATACGATGTTCTTTTTACAAATTTCCCTATTTTTGTAGTGTCAAAGTTTAGATTTCTATCTTTAATATTGGTGAGTCAGCATGCGTTGAATGTAAGGCAGTGTTACAAGAAACCACTTGACTTATCGAACAAAAACTAGCAGCTAATGGAAAGACACTGAAGGCTTATCTTAATGCAGTGGATGTATGCTTGATATAATAGTTGCACACTTCAGGTTGTTCTAATCTTGTTAAAATTTCAAGTTCATCATGCATACACTTTTTGTATGCATTCTAGTTGATTAACTTGTTTAGGGCTTAAATTTAAAACTTTTTTTACAATTAATCTCCTCAATAAATTTTTTAAATTAGAATATTAAAAATAAAATAGTTGTTGCACTTGATATTTTATTGTTCATTGTAATTAGATCTGTTACGTTTTATACCCTGGGGATGAATCAATCGAAGGAAAGACTCTACGGCTAAAGCAACAATATACATTATGCTCGGCATCTCTCCAGGATATTATTGCTCGCTTTGAAAATAGATTAGGAAGGACTGTAAATTGGGAGACCTTCCCAGATAAAGTAGTGGTACAAATGAACGATACTCACCCAACACTGTGCATTCCCGAGCTGATTAGGATCCTGATAGATGTTAAGGGTTTAAGTTGGGAGAAAGCTTGGGATATTACTAAAAGGTGTTTCTTTTTACATCAACCGTGTATCCATTTTATATTTGAAAGGTATCAAGCACTTATTAGGACTTCTAAGTACTTACGATTTTAGTAGAATTGATTTAAGTAGTACTGCTTCTACATTTTTTAAAGTATTAGCGTGCGAACTCATGCAAATAAATTGATGTTTATATTTTCAAACTTTACAGCTTCTCAGTAACAATATTTCTAATGTATCCATGGTGCTTTGTAGTCACTTTCCAATATAATTACTACTTTGATCACTACACTTACATTGATCCTTCTTTTGATGACTGTTTTGTTAGATCGGTTGCTTACACAAACCACACAGTTCTACCAGAGGCAGTAGAGAAGTGGAGTTTGACGCTTCTGCAGGATTTACTTCCTCGACATGTGGAAATAATAAGAAAGATAGATGAGGAGGTAATGTTGAAAAACTTATGTGGCTTTGGTGTTCAAATTGTTCTTAATTCATATGCCCGTCATATGGCCTTTATGAAATTCTATATATAATGTCCAATATCTTTGTTTTCTTGACCAATTTATACATGAAATTATTTATGAGTATGGGACTGGTGACCAGTATTTTAGTACTCATTTGATCATTCAGCCTCTTATAAATTGTTAAGGTTATCAGAGCTGCGATGTTCTATGTAAAAGTCAGAGATGCATAAATGGTTTATACATGAGACTACAATATGACACCAGATAGACACCTAGGAGCATCTCAAATTGATCGACTACGACTTGACCTTCTTATAACTGAGTAAGAACATCTTTAAATGTGTAAATCCATTCTATAATGATATCATCAACATTATGTGTATGCTTGGTATGATGGTGAGTATGTCAGAATCATGGGGAGACACTGTAATTCAGGCATACACACCGTGATACTAAACATGCACTATAGTGAGGGCTATAAATGATATCCTCTACTTGTTTATTGTTTAGAGTATATTAATTATAGGGTTAATGAAGCTTTTGGTCCTCATAAATATCTCAATTTCACTTTTAGTCCCTCCAAAAATTTCCTTCAAAGAATGATCCTCATAAAATTTTTAATTTTAACTTTTGGTCCCTTCTGCTAATTAGTGACGGTTTTTACAACTTAGAGACAGAATTAGCGATGGTTTTAGCCAGTTTTAGCGACAATTTTTTATTTAGCGACGGAAATGGTGACGGTTTTAGCGACGATTTTGGCAGGAGGAACCAAAAGTTAAAATTAAAAATTTTATGAAGACCATTCTTTGAAGGAAATTTTTGGAGGGACTAAAACTGAAATATGAGATATTTAGGAGGACCAAAAACTTCATTAACCCTTAATTATATTAGTTCATATTCAATTATTTTTAGTAGTAACCATTTATTAAACGTGCGTGACTGTTCAAGTTGTTTATAATAAAACTAAAATAGTAGATGAATGAATAAAGACTTACTACAATTGGTTGCTCATATTAGACATAATCACTTAGGTGAATAAAAGTTCAATAAGTGATGTCGTTTAGATGAACATGAAAGATATGGTTGGCGATGGCAGGTTATTTTAGCAACGAGGAGGCAACAACATCACCTATTAATTCAGAGGGTTGGTTAAGAACAGGAGATGTATGCTATATTAATACTGATGGATTCTTATTTGTTGCGGATCGCTTGAAATAGCTCATCAAATACAAAGGATATCAGGTCCCTCCAGCAGAACTAGAGGCTTTGTTGCTCACTCATCCTGCTATTTTAGATTCTACTGTTATACCGTAAGCTTTTCATTTACATATCAATTATACTAGTATCTTAATTGTTAAAATCACGTTTTAAATGTATATGAATTTGAATATCAGGTATCCAGATAAAGAGGTTGGCCAATGTCCAATGGCATATGTGGTAAGGAAGTCCGGAAGTAACTTATCACAAACTCAAGTAATGGATTTTGTTGCGGACCAGGTTTATTTGTTTAAAACATTTCTCAACCATTTTTATTGGATGCTTGGATTTTAAGATTCAAAACTAAATTAAAAAATTAAATTGTTTCTTTTTAATTTTCTATATTGTATAGGTGGCTCAATACAAAAGAATTCAAAGAGTGGCATTTATATCCTCTGTACCCAAAAATCCATCTGGTAAAATTCTTCGAAAGGATCTCATCGCACTTGCTACGTCTAAAATCTAAATGCTTTTGAGATTGTAAATTGTAGTATTTGATTAATTTTCTGTATTGTATAGGAGTGAGACATAACATATGTACTTTTGGAATTTAATAATAGCAGGTTTATGTGGCGGTACATGACCCCTTCCTATAACATATGTATTTTTGTTTATTGAATGTTTAGTGGTATACAAAATATTTGATTAAATAAAAATATAGGTTCTAAATCTAATTAAATGTAATATAATTATGAAACTAAAACAAACATTCTTTTTAAAGAAAACAGGGTGTAAAAAAGCCAACATCAATGGTAAAATCGGGTGTAAAAATGCCAACATCAATGATAAAATCGGGTGTAAAATGCCAACATCAATGGTAAAATCGGGTGTAAACATGCCAACATCATTAGTAAAAATGGGTGTAATACACTGCGTTTTTACACGCTATTTAAAGAAAATAGGGTGTAAATTTGCAAACCTCTAAGGTATTCACTGCTCATTTTACATTCGATGTTAATGAAATTGGGTGTAAATTCGTTTGATTGAAATGCTATTATTTACACATTTACACCCGTTTTCGATAAAATAAGGTGTAAAGTGGAATATATAACATCCTTTTTAAACAAAAAAGGGTGTAATATACCATCTATAAATGTATATATTAAAAAATTTACACCCGATCTCTATAAAAAAGAGTAATATAACATCAAATTTACACCCATTTTCTATAAAATAGGGTGTAAACTGGAATGTATATACATCCGTTTTAAACAAAAAAAGGGTGTAATATACCATCTATAAATGTGTATATGTAAAAATTTACACCCGATTTCAATAAAAAAGAGTGTAATATAACATCAAATTTACACCCGTTTTAAAACAGGTGTAAATTTGTCATACATTTCTCACCCGTTGAATTCACACCCTCCAATAACGGGTGTTAAATGTATAAAAAACGGGTGTAATTTGATATTTCCGCACTAGTGTTATTTTGCACGATTTTGATCCACTTTTTGGCCATCTTTCAAGCTTCTTTTCAGATCATGATCAACTAGGAACTTGTTCCATGCCATGAGATCTTCAAGTTGGTGGTAAATTCAGCAAGAATTGATCTTCACTCATGGTGTAAAACTTTGATCCAACATGCCAACATGAAGTGATTTTGGTCATTGCATGAAATGTTGCTTTAATCATGTTGACTTGTTTGCAAATGCAAGAACATGATCCAAATATCATACATAGTTGGTACAAGCTGCAGATCACAAGAGGCAAAGTCAACTAGGAGCTAGAAAGCAAAACTCCACTTTTGTACTTGTTATCCAACTTTATGGTTTTAATCCAAAATCCTCCAAACAAAGTCAATATCCATTGCATCTTTTCTGATCATTTCCACTATAAAAGGAGAGCTCGTTTCCTCAACAAACACACACAAAAACATCCAAGAACTCAGAATCACCATTGCTCAATTTCCTTGAATTTTCAAGTTGTCCAAAAAACCAAAACTTGTGAATTCACATTCCTCCCAACAAATACTCATTCTAACTTTACAAACACCATAAATAATCTTCACATGAACTCCCCAAACCTTGAGAAATGATCTGTAACAGCTCCAACACCATAATCACAACCTCACTTTTTCAATTTCAACTCGATTTGGATAGAGAGTTCTAGAAGGTTTCAAAGCAAAGTGAGCATTGTAACACATTTCTTGAGGTCCAAGGAAGCTGTAGGAGTCATCACATTGCTTTTGGGAGTGCTCTAAAGCCAAATACGATTTCTTATTTTTGAGGTAAGTTGTCACTTTTGAAACTCCATGTTTTGAGCATCATTTTTAATGTTTCTTGATACCATTACACTTGCCATGATGTGAGGAGTGAAACCCCAATGCTAATTGCCATTGATTCGTGTTGTGCATCGTTTCATTTTGATTTTAAATTTTAGGGTTCTTCTGGTTTTTCATTGATTTCTTGAATTATACTTAATATAGATGAAATTAAATCCCATATTCATGTTCCTTGCAAAATTATGAGTGAAATAGCATTTTAGTTTGTTTGATTTGGTGCCCAAATGAGAAAATGGCATGTTGAGGAATGTTGGTGATGATGGGGGTGTCACGAGGAAGAAGAAGATGGTGGTGGCGCCATTTTTCAGTTTTTTAAATCATATTTTATATATTATTTTATAGGTGCAATTCCATATCAGACATGCCCCATGTGGCTTGGAGGTTGAGTGTTTGGTCCTTGTGTGGGGAGAGATAAGGCGTGGGTTCAAGTCTCGGCCACCCTTTTTTTTTCTTACTTTGTCTCTTTTTTTCTCTCTTTTCTTCCCTCTTTCTCATTTCCTCTCTTTTTTATTTAATTCTTTTTATTTTTTATTTTTTATTTTTTTCTTTTTCTTAAATATTAAAAACCAAATATAAATTATTTATTTATTTATATTTTCAATATTTTTATTTTTTACATTAAAAATCCAAATTGTTTTATTTCTTGAATTATTTATTCATTTTATTTTTATAATTAATTTTAAAAATAAAAGATATGTTATTAGTTAATTAATTATTATTAAAACCTTGAAAACCAAAAATATTTTATTTTCTTCTTTTCTTATTTTCATCTAAAATATTTATGATGTTTTATTTATTTATCAAGATTTTATTTCTTTAATTTCCTTTGATTAATTTGTATATTTTGTTTAATCATACAATTAATTGTAAATTTCTTTGATTTATTCATAATTGTAAATGCCTTTGATTAATTTGTTGATGTATATTTTTGATTAACTTATGAATTTTGTTTAATCCATAGATGAGATGAATACTTTGAATATTGGATCATTTTTGCTTAGGTTAAAACATTATTGATTGATGAATGATATATATGATGATTGATAATTTTTGCCTTAATTTGTTTAAGAAGCATGTTTGACTTTCTCTACCATGTCTAAATTAGTCTTGTGAGATGAATCTTTGTGATGAAGATGAACCTAGTGCATGCTTTAACCTAAGTGTGATTTAAATGAATCATTGTTGTTTTTGTGCCCCCTAAGCTTGATGATGTCTTATCCATGTGAATGTATGTGTTTACATCTTTTGTGTTTAACATGATTGTCCCCATATTACTTTGTCAAGTCATCCTTATACGATTTTTCATCTACATAACTTGTGAACTTTTTGTTTATTTGTGTCGCTCCCGGGATTTTCATCCAAGTACAAACGCGAAAGTGGCACCGAAACAGAGTCGCCAGCAATGTGTATTTATCCCAAGAGAGGGAAAGGAAACACCGCATAAACCTGAAGAGAAAGGAAAGAGCATGGTCTTGCGACCAAGAAAACTGGGTTCGGGAGTCGATTACGCGCGAGGAAGGTATTAGCACCCCCACGCATCCATCGTACCCGATGGGATCCACGCTTACTTGTCTCGATCAAAGGGTGTCGTCGTCTGGAGCTCCAATGCTACTGGAAAGGGAAAGGATCAGGAAAAAGGAAAAGGGAAAGGAGAAAGAGAACAAAGAACAAATGCAGGGAAAATAAAAGAAGTGCTCGAATGGGCCCTACCCCACTGCCTACGTATCTCATCGGGAGCATGAGAATCAGAGCGACGTAGTTCCCCTAACTAGGGATGGATTGTTTGTGTTTTTTAAGGAACGGCTGGCGTTCTAGCTCAGGTGTTGCAGGCTCGCTGGTCCGAGTGTGTTACCATCTTGCAAGAGAACGAGTAGGAGCACGTTCGTACATTGAGAGTGAGTGAGATGAGAAAAGAATTCCCGAAGGAAAGACGTTATTATTGGTTTGAAGTTTTTTTTAACAAGAATTGTCTTTTACAGTTATTTGCAACTTGCATTGAACCAAAGTCTTAAATACAGGAACGAATACTTCGCGCATCGTCCCCAACAGGACATACACTAGGTATCCAAGAAGAATGAGAGGAAGCCCCTCGATCCCCACTTCCCACATAGAAGGCTCAAGCGCAATACACGTTAACCTTTATTAAGTGTCTTTTACTTATTTTGAGATGAGAAGAGAGAAAATGCAAAGGAAACTCTAAAGGAAAACTAAGAGCCCTAATGTTATCATGCATGGATGTCAATAGATGATCATGCATAAGTCACTTAAGCACAAACAAGCAAACATGCATCATATGACATTCAACAATTATGAAATTTAAACTCAAATGATATAGGTCAGAATGCAATCACATGCTAAAAGATCTCACAAAAATTCACAAGTTAAGCCAGTCAAACAATTACGCAAGGATCAAGTAAGCACCATGATTCAATATGCAAAAGGGAAGGACCAAAATGCAATATGAAAAAGCTTTAAAAAAGAAAAAAAAATGTTTTCATGCACTTCAGAATGTCATCTAATAAATGCAAAAAGAATGAGTTGAAAATGATGTATAGATGATGAGAAATAAATTCTACAAGTTAAAGTGTGCAAGTGAAACAATAAAAAAAAAGAAAATTAAGAAATTAATTAAATCAGATGCCAAAAATAAAATAAAATGAGAAAATAAAATATGAAAAAATTTTATAAAACTAAAAAGAAGTTTCATGAATTTTTTTTATGATTTTTAGATGCATTAAAATGATTTTTAAAAATAAAATGCAAAACAACAATGAAAATAAAATAAAACAAAAGAAATAAGCATGGGGGGTGCCATCAGTAACAATTCACGTTGGAAAAGAAACATGGATCAAAGGAGGGGTGTGGAAAGTAGGCCCAAACAAACAAAACCCAAAACGCAAGTCAAAGCATTCAGTCAAAATTCATATTCAATGCCAACCTCAGGATCCATCAAACGCTCACCATTAGTCAATGAAGTCAACAAAGTAAGCAAGATCAACAGCCCAGATTAAAAGCACACCATAGTAATCATACGCACGCGCACACAAAGATTAATCAGAAAATAAAAGACCACACGTGAGCCTCACATGTCACTTTAATGCGTTGGCCAAATCCTGTACACACGATCAATCACACGCATGGCATTGAATCATCAATTCAAAAAATAATCACAATCAATGGTTTAGAACTGCAGCACACGTTAACAAGCATAGGGTGGCACACACACAACCATTAAAATAAAAACAAAATAAAAGAAATGTGTCAGCCTATGGGACGTTAGATCAAGCCAATGGACGACTAAGATTGCTTCTTCTTCTTCCAAACCCCTCGCCGGACTGAACCACCACCAGCCGCCGGAGCTAGGGATCCGGTCACCCTCTCTGGTGAGCTGCTACACGAAAACCTCCAGAAATGGCTCATAAGTACACCATCTTGACCAGAAAAACGCAAGAAACTCAAATATCCAAACCATTTTATCAAACAACAAACACACAATGAGAATCGAACGAAAACATATTTAGATCCAAAACTTTAAACTCACAATACACACAATCTACACGTCCAAAACTCAAACAAAACACATCATCATGCTCAGTGAAGCTCACAGATCATTATGCATATAAAAAATTCAAGTTCTATGATGGTGAAAATTACACTAACCTGAACCTTAAAGAGCTTAAAATACGCCAAGAAATCCCTCCAAAAACTGCAGATCTACTCCTTGGAACCTCTAGTTGCAAAATAAATGCAACTAAAGCTTGAAATCGTGCTAGATCTTGAGGTTTGAACTTGAATCCTCTTGAATGGAACTTGGTGAAAACCTTCCTTTCAGCTTAAAACAATGGATGATTCGTGCTCCTTTCAACTCACTGATCAAGAATATGCCAAGAGATTTTCAAAAACCCTCAAGGAATGAGAGATTCGAAGGAGAGAAAGTGAGAGTGAGTTTTGAAATTCTGAGTAAATGAGAGTGCATGACCTAATTTTGGAGGCATGAGTTAGCTTATATACTCTCCATTAGTTCACTGATTAGGATTAGCAAGTGATTAGAACCTTGGTTAATGAGATTTAGGTGGAATTGCAAAAATGCATTATGTGCTTAAACCACTAATTCTCATGTGCAATCCCTTGCCTCTCATGATAAACCACTCACACTTTCCATGCTGATCACAAATGAAATGGAATTGGGCCTTGAAATGTCTTGGTTGGTGAGTTTTGAATCAAATTGCATTTTTGAACAATGAGAAAATAATGAGAAATATGGCATGGAATGAATTGATTCAAAAGCCAAACTTGTGCCAAATGAAGTGTACTTTGATGTTGCAATGTGACATGAACCAATAAAATCAATTACAAGTCCATTTGTGCAAAAATGGAAAAGGTGGAAAAAAGTGACATATGGAAAACCTCAAAATGCACCTTATATTGTTTTGGCCATAACTAGAGTTCCACAAATGATATGGAGATGTTCTAGTACTTTTTGGAAATGGGAGAGAAAGATATTCAACTTTCATGTTGGAGGAAAATTCATTTGGAGCTTCCTTGATGATGAAAAGTCAAGTTGAATGTGGTGGAAAAATTGCCAAAAATGGAAAGTTTTCATTATAGGTCATTTTCCAAATTTAGTAACTTTTACACAAACTCTTGATTTTTGATGAATGATGCCATACATGCCATTCCTTGACCAAATGAAGGTATATGGACTTGAGAATCATGACTTGAACCTTTGCAAACCCATGGTTGACTTTCCTTTTGAATTGTTGACTTTTGCTTATTTCACAAGTAACTGATCCATTGAACATCTTCCCCAAAGAACCAATGACCAGGATTCCATCCATGAACACTTAAGAACATAAGGAATACCATGAGATCAAGTCTTGCCCAGGAAATCAGAAATAAACTGATTTTAGGTCAAACCCTAATCTTGGCATCCTCTGGTTAGGAGGAAATAACACATCCTCCAAATCCAAAATCCTCTGAATATGATGTGTATCCTCTCAAACAATGATGAGATATGCCCTTTGGAGACGATAAAAACTCAAAGAGCTTGCCCATTTGGGGGTCAGATCCCAACTATTGACTGCCTTGTGTAGGAGATCATGCACTGTCCAATCTTCTTGATGAATTCTCCTCTTCTCATGACTTGTGAGATCAAATGGAGATGATACATGATATAAGAGATCTTTGAAGCTTGAGGGAAACACTTGGTCTTCTTCTTTAGCTTTGGATGATGGACACCTTGGATCACCTGATCACATCCCTTTATGCAAGATGCAATGCTAAATGCTTGATGTTTTATCTTTCTATGCTTGAATGCAATGCAATGCAATGCAATGAAAGCTCATGCTAAGGGATATGAAGAAAAGAGAGGGCAAATTTTGGGGTATTACAGCTGCCCCTATTCAATCACTATAGACCTGAACGGATGACAGCGACTGCTGTCATACTTTTAAGGTATGGAGAGATTGAATACCAAAAATAACCCGAAAATTTGCACTCTGCAGGGAAGAAGAAAATGGATATAAACCCAACCAAACGAACTCTGCTTGAAGAAAAATCTGATGATCAAAACCATTGGAAAAATGCCTTTTATATAACGCCAGACGACTACTGGCCTGTCACACTACGGGTGGACTTTAACAGCGTCTTTTAGAACAACGCCAGACGACTACTGGCTTGCCACACTACGGGTGGACTATGACAATGTCTTTTAGAACAATGCCGGACGACTATTGGCTTGCCACACTACGGGTGGACTTTAACAACGTCTTTTGTACAACGCCAGACGACTACTGGCCTGCCACACTACGGGTGGACTATCTTTTTGAATGGAGTCAGAAGACTACTGACCTGACACACTACGGGTGGACTTTTGCCAAGCTACGGTTGGACTTTGCAGCTGAATTGCCACACTACGGGGGACTTTTGCCAATCTACGGTTGGACTTTGCAGCTGAATTGCCACACTACAGGGGACTTTTGCCAATCTACGGTTGGACTTGCTGATGATTTGCCACCCTTGGATGGACTTTTGCCAATCTACAGTTGGACTTAGCTGCGGTCTTTTAAAAGGAGTCAGACGACTACTAACTTGCCACACTACGGGTGGACTTCTGCCAATCTACGGTTGGACTTTAAGGATTTTCCACCCTTGGATGGACCTTTCGCCAATCTACGGTTGGACTTGCTGATGAAATGCCACACTACGGGGGACTTTTACCACCCTTGGATGAACCTCTTGCCAATCTACGGTTGGACTTTAATCATTTGCCACCCTTGGATGGACCTTTTGCCACTCTACGGTTGGACTTTCCAATGATTTGCCACCCTTGGATGGACCTTTCGCCACTCTACGGTTGGACTTGGAGAACGTCTTTTAACAATGCCAGACGACTACTGGCTTGCCACACTACGGGTGGACTTTAGCAATTCCAATATTGGATTACTCTTTGCATCCGTGTCAGACATCTCTGCTGACTCTGCTAAGGAACAACAATCAATGATTTAATCTCGGAGACTCCTGAAAGGATAATATCTCTGCTGAAGAATGAATGAACAATCCGTCTGCTTCGAACTGTCAAGTTTTCCAAAAATAAATTGGACTTTGGAATATGGGGAAATGATGATTCTGCTAGGAATTACTTCATCTGCTTGGGGATGAATTCTGGTCACAACAACTCTGCTGGGGATGAGAATTTTTGCATGACGTCCTGCTAGGGAAGAAAAGTCACTAAAAATCTGCTTGAGGATCTATCAAACCTGAGATCCCTTGCGGGGAGCATCAACCTTCTAAACTGGCTGGGGCAAGAATATACCATCACTCTGCTGAGGAATAGATTTTGTTGATCAATAAGCCTCTGTGGGGACAAAAACAACTCAGCTGGGGAGTATTGTTGACAAGATTCAATGCTGAATTCTGTGGGGAATGCCACTATCAAAGATACGATCTTGCTGGGAATCAAAGCTACTCTGTCGGGGATATGCAAATCCTGGTTAGAAGACGTTCTGCTACCACATACTGGGAGAGAGTCCTTAGATCTGCTGGGGAAAACCAAAGCAACTCCACGGTAGTCTGCTAAGGCATAAGACTGTCAAGCTTTAGGATAAGTGCTATAATGCCCCATGTTAAGCGAACTTTCCGTTTGACGACTCCGTTGGGGATAATGAGTTTATAACAAACTCTGCTGGAGAAAACCGCTTTAAAGCGTCTCGTGCTGAAGAATGCCCTTTTGAGAGGATTTTACAGAAGACCGAATGTCCTCAAACTCTACTGGGGATAATAGGCCTGGAACATCTCCTGCTAGGGAAAATCAGAATGCCCCGTGCTTGGGAAGGTCAACAACTTAGGAGATTTTGTCTTACTTTATCCTCAGTGAAGTTGCCGATGAATTCGTTCATCTTGCTTGTACCCCTGCCGAGTCGTCTGTTCAGACTTCCCTTTTCCCTAACGGAGTCATATTTTATTCAGTTTTGGATGTGAGTCCGCCTTAGGTTGGCATTCCTTTTGAAATTCATCTTTGGGTGTTATCCTTTCATTGTGAACCCGCCTTCGGCCGATAAACCTTTGTTTGGTTGTGAGTCTGCCTTCGGCCGACTTTCCCTTTAAATCCTTTGGTTGTGAACCCGCCTTCGGCCGGTAAACCTTTGTTTGGTCATGAGTCCATATTCGGCCGACTTTCCCTTTAAATCCTTTGGCTGTGAACCCGTTTTCGGCCGGTAAACCTTTATTTGGTCGTGAGTCCAACTTTGGCAGGCTTTCCCTTTAAATCCTTTGGTTGTGAACCCGCCTTCGGCCGGTAAAACTTTGTTTGGTCGTGAGTCCGCCTTTGGCCGACTTTCCCTTTACATCCTTTGGTTATGAACCCGCCTTCGGCCGGTAAACCATTATTTGGTTGTGAGTCCGCCTTCGGCCGGTAAACCTTTGTTTGGTTGTGATTTCGCCTCCGGCCAGCATTCCTTGTCTTGTGATGATATGAGTCCACCCTAGGTCGGCCTTCATCTGTTATCTCTTAGTCGTGAGTCTGCCTTCGGCTGACTTTCTGTCTTTTATCCTTCGATTGTGAGTCCGCCTTCGGCCAGTAAAATGTTCTTGTCAAATGTGATTCCGCCTTTGGCCTACAGTCTTTCTTTTATCCTTCAGTTGTAAGTCCCCCCTCGGTCGACATTCCTTCTTTAAATTTGTTTTCGAGTGGTGTCTTTGTCTTCGAGTCCACCTTTGGCTGGCAATCACTTCATCATGTATCTCCCCACAGTTTGCAAATTTTCGGGTTCTTTTTGTATTCAATCCCCTTTTACCTTGAAGGTTTGAAAGTTGTTGCTATCATTCCTTCAGGTCCAAGTTGATTGAATTGGGGCAGTTGTAGCACCACCCCAAAATTTGCCTTATCTTTTCTTAACCTTATGGCTTATGTTTCTTTTCATTTTGCATCTTCATTTGTGCATCGCATGGTTTTTTTCTAAGACATGGGATCAAGGAATTTTCTTGCCATTCAGGGTTACAGAGCTAAACGTATAGTCGTCAAAGTCTTTTCGAGCATTTATTTTGCTCAGTAGAAGATATTTTCTTTTGTTCAGCATTTCAGCACCAGACAGTAATTTTTTAGTAGGATATATCGAGTGCAGAACGAAGTTCACAGCATATCCCAGGCATGATTCAGTGGCGACATCAAATAACAAGTTTCAGAGGCATAATACAGCTCGGAGCAAGTGGCAACATGCAATTCTCCAAGGTTCCCTCATTATGGCGCCAAAATTTGAATTTTTTGAATATGGTAATCAATTACCACAATCTGGGTAATCGATTACCTCAAGCGAAATTTGCGAAGATATGCCAATTTTCAGCACTGCAGAATTTGAACCAAATTTCCACCTTGTGCTTTCCCATGTGCATCAGTAGAAGGATCTAGAATTAATTCTAATTCATTTCAATTTATCTTTATTTCCCACCAAAATTGAAATTTCCATTCCTAATTCCATCCCTAATTTCCATTCCCTTTACCAACCCACACTCCAAACCACATTTTGATCCCTAACCAAGGTGTTATTTAACCTCATTTACTCCAAACCTCACTCATTCACTCTCATTTTCACCCTCATTTTCAGAATTTGCTCTCAATTCTCTCTCACTTTTTCATTCTCCATCTTCATCTTCAACCTCTCACCAAAGCTCCATATTCATAGATTCACAAATTGTGCATTGCAAGTTGTGAATTCTTGAGCTAAACCCCTACTACATTATTATTCTTGGTTCAATTCTGCATTTGAAGTTTGTTTGGATCTAGATTCAAGTTTTGGAAGCCATTCTTGAAGAAGCTTGGAAGCAAGTTCATCACATTGCTTGGATCTTGAGGTTTCTTGCTAGGATCTTGGATTTCTTGTGTTAGATCTGTCCATTTTCGTTTGCAACACTCACCAAAACAATCCTCCGCTTTGTAGGTTGGTAAATTTCAGATCCACACTTGATTTAGCTTAATTTCAACTTATACAATGTAGATCCATGGTTTCTAATGTGAGTTGATCCATTTGCTTGATTTGATTTGTGATCTTGTTGTTTAATTGATGCAATTGGTGTTTGATTACTGATATTTGATGTGAAATTTGTGCACAATTGCATACATGATCATTTGGATGATTGCATAAGTCATTTGCTGCAGGAAAGTTCTTCAGAAACTTGATTTTTTTGCCACTGTCTCAGTGGCAATCGATTACCACTATCAGGGTAATCGATTACCCTGCCTTATTTTCACATTTTTGGAAATTTTCATCAGAGTAACAGATTACCAGAATCAGGGTAATCGGTTACCACTGAGACATAATGTATTTTTTTGCTTGTTTGGATCCTTTGACATCTCTAAACTTCATGGATTGATATGATGTTGATTTGTGGATTATTCTTGAGCTGTTTCACCTTGCATGATGGTTTGAATGCGATTATTCGACACGCGACTTTTGGTTTCTGTAACGCATGTGCACAATTCTTTCGTTTTGCATTCTTGGTGTGACGATTATGTTGTATAAGCTTTTGTGCCACTGTGATTGTTTGTTCTTTGTGTTTATATTGCTGGATGTATGATTCGTGTTCATGTTTGTTGTCGACTCCATGATTGTGTGTTCGTTTCAAGCGATTAATTATCGATTTAGTAAATTGTCCATGATGCTTATGATGAATGTTTAAGTATGCAATTTCATTGGAATTTGTTCATGCTTAATTGCTTTGTGCTTAATTATGTATGCATGTGAAGCGTTTGCTTTTGTTTGATAACAGTTCTTGTTTACAAGTAATGTGTATCCGTTTAAATGTGAAGGCATTGTTTATGTTCAATTCTTTTGATGCATGATTATGCTTGAACATTGGACATGTTTATGGTGAATTGATTGATTATTGATGCATGTTCAATTTGATGTTGTGTTGTCACATGATTACCTTTGCTTGATGTGTATTCATGAGCATTTGTTTTGATGCATTGTATGCTGCCTGAGCTGTTACACCTGCTATCTTGGATTTTAACATGCTGTCAATTGTGCATCCATTTTGTTTGCAGCATTTTACACCTGTTTCTGTCTGAAAACATGTGTTGTTAAAAGCTGTTTTGCTTGTATGCTGGATTTTACTGTTGTATTGGTGCTGGAGCGCTGTTGTAGCTGCTGTTTTTAGCTTGTTTCTCTTGTTTTTGTATGTTCCCTTAGGATTCTCTAGTCCAACTTAATTTTTTATTAAGCTTGGATTAGGATAGACATTAGGAGCTAATCCATGCATGATAACAATTAGGATAATCCCTTTTACGCCTTAACCTTAGGTCCATCTTTTGCATGCTAACATTAGGATATAGATCCCCTTCGCATCCTCAACTTTAGGACCATTTTGCATGACGACATTAGGATTTAGTTTCCCTTAGTTGTTTTCTTTTCAGCCTTTGAGCCCTCTCTCTTCTCATCTCAAAACAAAAATCAAAACACTTAATAAATACTACGAGTATTGTGCGCCACGAGCCTTAAGAACATGGGAAGTGATAAGTGGGAGTCTCTCCTTACCTTGTCTAGAGTGTTTTGCTTACGTCTCATCTTGGGTCTATCTTGCGAAGCATTCAATCCTATGTCATAGACTTTAGTGCAATACGAGTTTCAAATAGAGTCAAATCACTTATGTCTAAAACTCACAAACAAAATGCAAATCTTTTTATCCTTCGGGATCGTTGGTCAAATCATTTTCAGAAAAGAGTAACGACCCTAACTGCCGGAACGCGAACCTAACGTTGCTCATAAAAAAACATTTATTGACCCGTAGTCTGTCGAACTACGGCTGCTCTGATTTCCTCTTTCATACCCGATTGAGGATACGTAGGCACAAGATGGCGAAGTCTTGATGAGCAACCTTCCCCCTACACTCGTAGTTTTTTGAACTATGTTGACTCTGATTCTTCATTCGTCCATGAAGATACGTAGGCATAGGATTACGATAATCCTCGCGAGTCCTCTTTTGGTTTTTTCCTTTTGTCTTTCCCCTTTTCGTTTCCGTTTAGCAGTAGGCTTTAGATGACACACCCTTTGACTAGACAAGCGTGGATCCCGTTGAATACAACAGACGCGAGGGGGTGCTAATACCTTCCTCTCGTGTAACCGACTCCTAAACCCAGACTTTGGTTGTGATGACCATGTCTTCTCCCTTTTTGAGGTTTTCTTCGATCGTTTCCTTTTCCCCGTCGGGATAAATAACGTTCGGTGGGACTCTTCTGTTTTTCTGCCGGTTGTTTTTCTCGATGCGACACTAGGGTGTGGGTTTAACACCCACCCATGCCATTTTTTATCCTTCTCCCCCCTTTTTTTCTTCATATTTTTTATATTTTTGATATTTTTCTATTTTTATTTTCAATAATTATTTTATAAATAAATTTTAATTATTTTAAAATGAATTTTTGCACAAAATATCACTCACATATTTAAATATTTTATTCATCCAAAAAATCACAAAAAATATTTGTATTTGATATATTTTTAATATATTTAAAATATTGTTTTAAATTGTTTTTAAATGTTTTAAATATGATTTCTTTCTTGATTTTCTTTAAAACCAAAATGATTTTAAATATTCATGTGAATAAAATACCTTTTTTCATAAACCTTAATCATTGTTTATAACATGATTAATGATATTTTTTGATAAATAACACATTTTTGATTTGACTTTCCTTTGAAAAATATCTTAAAAAATGAAATTAAGGTTTTGTTTTGATTCAATCTTTCAAAATTTCATTTCAACACTCATGGGCCTCTATTAGAGTGTAAGACCCAATCCTCTAAGTAAATAAACCAATCCATGGGCCTCTGCTATAGTATAAGTCCCATCACGCTTTTCAAAATCATGGTGCGATCACTGTTTTCACAACAATATTTGGGCCACTGTTAGGAGTGTAAGTCCCATCGTTTTGTACATAAACTTTGTTTTTAAACAAAAATCTTGGGCCTCTAATAGAGTGTAAGACCCAAAACCTTTTTGTAAATAGAAAATCTTTAGCCTCATTCATCCTGGGCTTTGTACAGGATACAAATAATCATCTGGGCCTCTATCTAGAGTGTAAGACCCGACACCTTTTGTTCTCTCTTACTTGAGATTACTATAGATACTCTGGGTGTTAACTGCTTCCCTTTGTAAAACCAACCCCCGATCCCCGATCTCTTAGCATTTGTTAAGGAAAACATTTGCACGCAGGGTTAGTTTGAGATATCTTCCCCTTCCTTTTAAGCTTCATCGAATAAATATAGAAATCAGAAAGTAGCACCAACTGTGGTGGTGGTCGCGTCACAAAAGTCGAGCAATAGGAAAATGGCGACTATGTTGGGGACTAAGGATTTTTTATCTTTTTCTAGGAGGGTTAAGCCTTACATTGCATATTTTTTCTGTTTTATTTGCTTTCTCATTTTCTATTTTCCATCATACTATCTGCTTATTTGCCATACCTGTTTAAATTACTGTTATTTGGGAATGTGATTAATACACATGTGGTGAGTCAAAAAGTCCTCAGTGGGCTTGATAGCATATTTTAAGATAGGAGGTGGCAGACACAAGAAGGCTAATAGAGAGTGAGTCCCGACCAAGCTAACTTGAAAGTCCACCAAATCAGTAGAGGTACCCTTTTGGAATTACTGATGTTAAGCGAGCAAGTCGTGAAAACATTACTTTTTCCACTGGGCACCCGTGAAACTGAGGATTAGTAAACACTTAACCATGGTCATTTTTAAGATGTAGTGCGGTGACTATCTGGAATAGTTGATACGCGATGCTATGCTCGAATGGGATTTATTTTAGGGATATTACAGCTCTCATGAGTGAGTCGGTTTGCTGGTAATATTCTTAAGAGGGGTCAATGCTTTTGGGAACCTTGTTAGAACCCGTTCTACAGGTACAAAAAGAATCCCTAATATATACCTTTGGGATGGGTAGACCCATGGCCTCATGCTTGTGATGATAAACCCCTAAACCCATGTTTTCATATATTTGTGTTTGTTTCATTCATGCATTAAAAACTTTCAAAAAAAATATTTTCTAAAAAATTTTCAAAAGAACTAAAAAACGGGGTGTTACAAATATCAGAAACCACGTTATGGATTTCGGTAGAAGAAAAACTCAGAAATACACCTTCAGAAATCAAAAACTTGAAGACCTGAGGAGATTGGGAAGATTGATTACTAATCCAGAAGCTTTCAGAGCTAAGTACGGAGGACTTTTGTCTCTTTTGAAGGTCAACATGGTGGAAGGAGTCCTATCTACATTGGTTCAGTTCTATGATCCGGTGTACCACTGCTTCACATTTCCAGATTATCAGCTCACACCAACATTGGAAGAGTACTCTCATCTGATTGATTTACCTATCACTGATCAGGATCCATTCTCTGGACTGAAAGAAATTCCTAAAGATCAAATCATTGCAAGAGTCACCTCTTTGGAAATATCAGATATCAAAACCCACATGACCACCAAGGGAGGAATTCAAGGTCTACCAGCTAGGTTCCTATTGGAAAAAGCCTTATACTTTTCCAGCATGGGAAACATAGTTGCTTTTGAGAATAACTTTATTCTACGAACCTATGGATTATTCCTTTTCTCTAACATTGACAATTTCGTCGACATAAATGATATCAAGATATTTTTATTTGTGAACCCTGTCCCAACTTTGCTTGCAGATGCTTACCACTCAGTACATTTAAGGAACTTGTATAGTGGAGGGATGATTACATGATGTGTACCATTATTTTACAAATGGTTTATTTCCCACTTACCCAAATCTTCTGCTTTTTGGGATCTCAAAAGTGGTATGCGATGGTCGCAAAAGATTTTGTTTCTCACCTACTCTGACATAGATTGGTACAATTGGGTCTATGACGAGATAAAGATCATTGATAAATGTGGAAGTTTCCCTAATGTACCCCTTATTGGTGCTAAAGGAGGGATCAATTATCACTTAGTTTTAGCTCGTCGTTAGCTTGGATACCCGATGAAAAACTTACCTTACAATATTCATCTGGAAGGTCTTTTCTTCAAGGAAGGAGAAAATGACAGAGCACTCAAAGAGGAAGTTGAACATGCCTGGCATCATGTTCATAAGAAAGGAAGAGAATCTCTGGGAAAACCAAACTGCATCTCTGCGGAACCCTATCTCCAATGGGTACAAACTAGGGCTATCAAGTTAAAAATGCCTTACCCTCGTCAGGAAGTATTTCCCTTTAAAGAATATGTCCTCTACTTCATGAGTGACACAGAGAAACTGTAGGTCGCTTTTAACAAAACTCAACGTGAAAAGAAATCTTTGAGGAACAAGTATCAGAATGTTAGCTTGGAGTGCACAAAGATTCAAGAGTTACTAAAGGAGAAAGATGCTCTGATTGAAATACTGGAGAAGCATACTGTAGAAAGTCAAGAAGAACGGAGGAGTCTACTCTCTCTTTTCACATGGCAAAGGATCATCGACCCGACAATGGTTGAGGAGACCCGATCAAAGTAGAGAAAAGGGGATCAACAGCCAGCATCTGGACCTCTGTCAGATATTCCTTGGAATTCATAGTTCTAGTTTTCCTTCCTGCACTTTGTAAAATAATGTACTTTTCCCTGTAAGATATTGTAATCCTTTGAATTCAATAAAATATTTCCACCGCTATTTGATATTTGCAACATAAATTGTTAAAAGTTATTTTGAAACCAAAACAAAAATATCATTCTCATTCTTTTCATATCATTCTTCATTCTTGCATTACACATCTTTGTCATAAAGTCTCACACATGGGACACACTTTAGAGTCAAACTGTCTCATTCGTATAATACACGGGCCAATTGGCAAAAGAAAATGGACGATCTTGAGGAGGAAAATAGAGAGCTAAGAGAGGAAGTTAACACTCTGAAGGAAAGTCTGGAAAGACTCAACAACATGATTGAAACCCTGGCAGCAGCTCAGGATCAACCACCTCAAAGGACTGTGATCTCAGAAATTGTGTCTACACCAACGTTTGAGATACCCGTCAGGCTTCCACAGTACAACATGCCTAAAGGTTTTCCCTGGGGCATGTCTTTCAATTTCATACCTGAGGGATATATCCCACCAGTCACTAAAGTCTTAGGAGCCACAACCGAAACCTCCAGACCTGAAGGTTACAAACTTCAGGTGAAAGAAGATGCAAGGGCTACGACAAAGACTCCTGTACCTGAAGGTTACAAACTTTAAGTCACCGAAGTACCAAGAGTTACCGCAGTAATGTCTATACCACAACCTGTGATACATACTATCCCAGAGGAACAGATCCTTCATACCACCCCTGGCAAGGATGAGGAAGTTTACGAAAGGATGAATAAATTTCAAGAACAGTTCTTTAAAATGCATTAAGAACTGCATTCCATTCGCGGACAGGACTTGTTTGGCAAGGATGCCGCTGACCTCTATTTGGTCTCAAACGTAAAAATACCACACAAGTTTAAGGTGCCCGACTTTGAGAAGTACAAAGCAATTCTTGTCCTCAAAGTCACTTGGTAATGTACGCCCGAAAGATGTCTACCTAGACAGAAAACTAACATCTACTAATCCATTGGGATTAAACCGTACCAAGATCAGTACTTTCAAAGATCTTGGGGAAGCTTTTGTTCAGCAGTACAAGTACAATTTGGATATGGCACCCGACAGAGATCAACTTAGAGCTATGTCCCAAAAAGATAAAGAAATCTTCAAGGAGTACCCTCAAAGATGGCGTGAAATCGCCGCCCAGATTTGTCCTCCTCTCGAGGAGAAAGAAATGAAGAAAATATTCTTAAAAACATTAAGCTCATTTTATTATGACCGAATGGTCACCAGTGCGCCTAGTGACTTTACCAAGATGGTAAACATGGGGGTACGCCTTGAAGAAGCAGTCCGAAAAGATTGATTGGCTAAGAACTCAGAACCATCCAGTAGTAGTAAAAGATATGAGAGTGCTTTCCAAAAGAAGAAAGAACATGATATCAGTAATATCTCGTAGTGTAATCAAAGGCGAAGGTACCTACCTCGACAGGTAGCAACAGTATCTCCTGTTGTCAGTCCAGCGCCGATCCCAGTATATTAACCACAAGTTGATCAGATACAACCAAATCAACAACCGTATCAACAAAGGCAACAACACCCCCTTCAGCAGGCTCGCCCCCAATACAATAACAATAATCATTTTCCAAGATCTCTAGGATTTGACCCCATACCAATGTTATATGCAGAACTATTCCCACTTTTGCTAGCCAAGGGGCACGTTCAAACCAGGACTCCTCTCATAGTGCCGGACAATCCCCTTTATTGGTACAAAGCTGATCAATCTTGCTCTTATCATCAAGGAGGACCGGGGCATAGCATTGAGAACTGCCTCAGCTTCAAATCTGATGTGCAAAGGCTCGTCAAAAATGGAGTTTTATCTTTCAAAGATACGGACTCGAATGTTCAAACAAACCCGTTGCCACGACATGAAAAAGCTTCAGTAAACTTGATAGATGAAGGACCCGACAGGAATTACCAAATTCACGATGTACGCCTACTAGGAACAAACATGGTAAAAATGAATTGCAGGCAAAGCGGGTATGGCCATATGCCATCTCATAACTATCACCAATGCAACATTTGTTCCAAAAACAATCAAGGGTGCATCATTGTACAAGCAGCTCTTCAAGAGCAGATGGATCTTGGCTGGATCCAAGATCACAAAGTTTGTGAAATAAATATGGCCTATGAACATCCAAACATTGTTCAAAATCATGACATCCGCGCAATGATTGTCAATCTAGTGGCAATGCATTAAAGACAAAGTCAGTACCACAATTTTCCGCTACACGACTACAATGCCTGCCCAATATGTTCAAAAGACAATCAAGGATGTTCTTTTGTACAAGAAGCCCTTTAACGTCAAATGGATATAGGATGGATCCAAGACTACCATGGAAGGAATAATCACCAGGTCAACAAGATTCAGATTTTCGATATTCGTTTAATGAATACCAGCTTGGTAGAATTACATGCCAAACAAGTCAGGCTCGGTTATTTGTCAGCCCATAATTATCAGGATTGCAAAGATTGCTCCGAAAATGATCAAGGTTGCGCACTTGTACAAAGAACTCTTCAACATCTATTGGACCATTGGTGGCTCCCAGTCTACCTGGATGAAAACATATAACAAGTTAGCATAACAAATGGAAATCTGGATAGACATCAAAGCTGTGACATCCGCTTGCTGGAAACAGATTTGGTAAAGATGCACTGCATACAGAGTGGGTATGTCCGGGTGCTACCTCACAATTATGAACGCTGTCGAATATGTTCAGGAAATAGCCAAGGGTGCTACATCATATGAGCAACTCTCCAGAATCAAGTAGACCAAGGGGAAACTCAATTATGCCTAAATTTTCAGCCCATCAATATAGTGCAAGGTTGCCCAGGGCAGCACGCAGTTTACGACATTAAAAACATTGAAACATCATTGGTCAAATTTCACAAATGCCTGTACGGACTTGATTATTTTGGTCCAAATAACCACGATCATTCGACTTGTAGAAAATGTCACAAAAGTCGACATGGTTATCTCCTTGTCCAAAATGAGATTCAAGGGTTGTTGGACAAAAGAACCATCATGGTTTTCAATGTAATAGAGCCTGTTATTATGAAATTGACGAGGACGTTTTCACCATAATGCCTCTGCTCAACGAGCCAAAGCACTTGGAAATCCCTTTCGACAGTGGAAAAATTTCCAACAGTCCTGAGCTGGGACCAATTGAGGTTACTTTTGACAGTCGAAAGACCCAAATAACCCCTTTGGTCATCCACTTGCCAGGCCCAATGCCATACGAGTCAAAGAAATCTATTTCGTACAAGTACGGTGCAACCATAATAGAAGATGGAAAAGAAGTTCCACTGCCATCCGTCGTCAACATAGCTGATATCATTTGAGTCACCTGAAGTGGCTGAATCTTCAACAGAGGAGTTGGAGAACCTGCAAAAGAAAAAGAACCTCAAGCTGAAGTTCCTAATCAACAAATTGGTTAATTCAGCACCGCGGAGCCAGTGAAAAATAACGATGAAATGTTAAAACTCATTTAGAGACGTGAGTACAACATAATGGATCAACTATTACAAACTCCTCCTCGGATATCTGTGTTATCTCTCCTGCTCAGTTCATAAGCTCACAAAGAAGCTTTACAGAAGGTCTTGGAATAAGCATTTGTAGAACAAGATGTAACAGTGGGTCAGTTTGACAGCATTATTTCCAACATCACTTCCTGCAACAATTTGGGTTTCAGTGATGAAGAACTTCCAGAGGAAGGTAAGAATCATAACATGGCACTCAATATCACAGTCAATCGCCAGGATGATGCTTTAGTCATCGTATTGGTAGACACAGGTTCATCATTGAACATCATGCCAAGGTTAACTCTGGTACAATTATCTTTTCAGGGTACTCCCATGAGCGGCAGTGAGATCATAGTAAAAGCTTTTGATGGATCCAGAAAGATAGTTATCGGCAAAGTCGACCTTCCCATAACCATTGGTCCCTACACTTTCCAAGTCACTTTCTAAGTCATGGACATCTGAGCAGCATACAGTTGTTTATTGGGACGACCTTGGATACATGAAGCAGGGGCAGTCACTTCGACACTTCACCAAAAGCTGAAGTTTGTTAAAAATGACAAGTTGGCCACAGTATATGGAGAACAAGCTTTAATCGTAAGCAATCTATCATCATTCTCATATTTAGAACTAGAAGAAGTTATTGGAACTCAATTTCAAGCACTCTCTGTGAGCAATGAGAATCATCAAGAAAAAGGAACGTCGATTTCCTCGTACAAAGGCACTCTCCAAATAATGGGAAGTATTGACATAAAAGGATGGGGGCAAGTTGTGATTCCTATTGATAAAAAGACAAGAAAAGGTATCGGTTTTTATCAAACACTTACCAAGACTACAAAAAAGGATGAAAGCTTTCATCACATTCAAGATTTCTTCCACAGTGGAGGCTTCCTCCACCCAATTTCTCAAGAAATCCACACCATCGAGGAAAATGGTTCTTCTGATACAGATGAAGAATGAAAATCCAATTTCAACGATGAAGGATATATATCTCAGGAAGAAACATACATGGCATTTTACTCTCTGAAGCAAAGTCCTAGATATATACCAAGATCAGATGTCAGAATGATCTACGGAGATTGCGATCCCGAGGGATGCTGTGCTCCACCTAAATCATTGGAAGAAGATACTCTGATGAAAGACAACTTTGATTACAACTCATATGATCCCATGGATGATTTTCCCATTTGGAAACCTTACATGGAAGATTCAGGGCAAAAGAGTCAGCCAGAGAATGCATATCTGCTGAATGACCTTGAGAAAAATCCTCCTGTTCTCCCAAAGTCGTGGGAACCTTACCAAGAAAATTTTGAAAATATCAAACATCATGTTGATGAAGTTGCAAGGATCTCAGGACAAGAATTTATCAACTTTGCATTTCCTGAGGTCAATTTCATCGAAGAAGATGACTCATCTATCCCCTCAGAAACTTGGGACACTTTAGGACAGCCAAGCGGCAAGTACGACTTTCTAGTGAAGTACACTGCTCCCAAAATTTCTCGCATCAGATATAAAGACATCTAGCCAACAGGATGGGGAGATCCTCTTGAAAATGAAAATAGTGTTGAAGATACAATAGAAGAGTCCTCTTATGATAACGCTGAATGCGAAGAAGACTCTAGTGATCTAACCCTGCCAGAAATCAGTGCCATTACTGAAGACAATCCTGGAAGAAAAATACCGGACTTTGTGATCCACAGAGTAGTTCATCACAATTGGGTCGCGGTCGATGTCCCTAATATCTTTCATAAATCAAAGTAATTGTCTCGTCTTTGTTTTGACCTTTCACTTTGCCCGGGTGAAAAGGATGTTTTATAGGGCTTGCTTTTCTGTAAATGCCCCTCTTCGCTTCGCCCAGAGCGAAAGATTTTTGTTTTATAGGGTTTGTGTTTCAAGAATCGAAAAATCATAAATAAGAATGTCATTCTAAATTCCTGCATTTATTGCTATTTTCACTTTTCGCTTTTTCCAAAATAAAAATAAGTGTTTTTCAAAATACACTGCACACACTTTTGCATTCTCTCTATCTTTTCTAAAAAAGAATCATCACGTTATACAGATTAATTATTTTAAACCCCATTGAAACATATGATCCAATGCCTTCTCCCAACTTTGAGTTCCCGGTATTTGAAGCCGAAGAAGAAGGAGACGAAGAAATTCCAGATGAGATTTCTCGATTACTAAAAAATGAGGAGAAATCCATTCAACCTTACAAAGAACTATTGGAAACAGTCAATTTGGGTTCAGAAGAGGAGAGAAAAGAAGTTAAGGTCAGAGCTCTACTTCATCCAACTGTCAGAGAAGGCTTGACATAACTGCTCAAAAAAATTTCAGATGTATTTGCTTGGTTCTACCAAGACATGCCAGGGTTGGATACCAACATCGTGGAGCATCACTTACCACTAAAGCCAAAATGTCCTTCGGTCAAACAAAGATTGAGAAGGACTCACCTTGATATGGCCATCAAAATTAAGGAAAAAGTGCAGAAGCAGATTGATGCAGGTTTCCTTGCCACCTTAGAATATCCCCAATGGCTAGCCAACATAGTGCCAGTTTCCAAGAGAGACGGAAAAGTCAACATGTGTGTAGACTACAGGGATTTAAACAAAGCAAGTCCAAAAGATGATTTCCCCCTACCACACATTGACATGCTAGTTGACAGCACATCAAAATTCAATGTATTCTCCTTCATGGATGGGTTCTCGGGCTATAATCAAATCAGACTGGTGCTAGGAGACATGGAGAAAACTTAATTCATTGCCCCATGGGGCATCTTTTGCTACAAAGTAATGTCGTTCGGACTAAAGAATGCAGGAGCAACTTATCAAAGGGCTATGACAACTCTGTTTCACGACATGATGCACAAAGAAATTGAAGTGTACGTCGATGACATGATTGCCAAATCTAAAACAGAAGAAGAACATGTGGAACATCTATCAGAGTTATTCCAAGGTCTAAGAAAATACAAACTCCGCTTGAATCCCAACAAGTGTACATTCGGTGTCCGTGCAGGAAAACTCTTGGGATTCATTGTCAGCCAAAAGGGAATTAAGGTTGATCTCGACAAAGTTAAGGCCATTCAAGAAATGCCTACTCCAAAGACTGAAAAGCAAGTAAGAGGATTTTTGGGACGTCTGAATTACACCTCAAGATTCATATTCTTCATGACCGCGACATGCGTGCCAATTTTCAAATTACTCAGAAAGTACCAAAACTGTATATGGATAGAAGATTTCAAAAAGGCTTTCGACAACATCGAATAATATATGCTGAATCCACCTATTATGTCTCCTGCAGTGGAAGGAAGACCACTGGTCATCTACTTAACAGTCTTGGAAGACTCAATGAGTTATGTGCTGGGGCAACAAGACGAAACAAAAAGAAAAGAGACTGACATTTATTACTTAAGCAAGAAGTTCACGAACTGTGAAACTCGATACACTATGCTCGAGAAAACATGCTGTGCTCTAGCTTAGGCAGCTAAATGTCATTGCCAGTACATGATTTATCGCACTACTTGGTTAATCTCTGAAATGGATCTGATCAAGTACGTCTCTAAAAAGCCTGCTTTAACGGGAAGGATTGCCCGTTGGCAGATGTTGTTATTGTGAGGGATGACGTCTTTCATCTATTTCGGTTTTAATGATGTCAACAAATAAGCTAAGTATTAGATTGTAATTTGAGCGGTATCACTTCATTTTTCGGGCAAATTGCATCTAATCATCGTTGTTCATGCGTCTAAACATATAGGACTTGGTCTTACCCATAAATACATGTGCATGATCATTATATTGGTGTCTAGTATGTTTGTCCAAGTCTTGGTCAGTTAATATATGCAGAAAAACACATTTCTTGAAAAATGCATGTGATGTGCCGACCCAACCTAAGCATGAGCTGACTCATGCTTGTTGGAACAAAGTTTCTGGAAAGGTCGGGAAAGTGCACGCTAACCCCTGCAGGTTGTGGGTCAACGCATGACTCTGAGAATTTGAAAATGTGCAAAAATTGCATACTTGCATCAACACAAGCACCAATGGGTCGACACATAATTAAGAAATTTACATAGTGAATTGCCACGGGTCAGCGCACGCCGACCCTCATTAAATGATGGGTCGACTCAAACACGCCTGAACTGAATTTTTTCACTTAAATTTTTCTGTTATTTCTGTTACAAGTTTTAGTGGGTCAAATCATTCTCTATAAATAGTTTGTTCATCTCATTTTCAAAGAATAACAAGAAACGTGAAAATTTATACCAATCTTTCTCTTCATCTTCATCTTCATCCTTGAGTCAACCAAACAATTACACATAATCAATTTTGCTTGTGTTGTCCATTGTTGTGAAGTGATAACGTTCAGAATTAGGAATTGTTGTGATCTTCATTTCTGGGTTGAGAATTGGTAGGCGTTTCTTGAATAAAACCCTAGGTTTTATGCTCCAAGAATCAAAGGAGATTTTGGGGTTTTTTGGCACAAACCGTTTCGTTCTACAGGGATTCAGACGTATAAAGGTAACCGAAGAATAGAGTTTTCTTTCGGTTTAGTAGCTACAGTCGGAGGATCGTAGAAGAAAGGTTTGGGGATCGAATTGCGGAGAATTGAAGTCGGCCGAGTGAAGGTAACTGAAGAACGGTGGTTTCTTGCAGTTTAGTAGCGTAGGACGGTGACTTGTTCAACCGAATTTGTGGCACTTGATTCTTCTTGAATCAAGGGAAGAGAAGGCTCTGCATCAACGATCAAAGACGCTTGGGAGTTTGGAGTTCATAGTTCTTCTCTTGTAATAAACAATTTGCAACAGCTGTACACACATATATATATATATATATATATATATATATATATATATATATATATATATATATATATATATATATATATATATATATCAATTCCAATTGTGGAATTGGGGGCAGAGGTACCCAAAGCGAGGATGATTAGGGAACTGCCTAATCAAATCTCGTTTGTTCCTTCTTTCCCTTAACTCTTTTATATTTTAGTTTATTCCAATTTGCAAAGTCTCAACGTATCGAAATTTCTGAGGTTGCGTAATCTCGAGCTGATAAACTGTTTTGTCAAAAATTGATACAATTCCTTGAATTGTATCTAGGAGCAGCTTGACTTTACATTCCATAGAAATTCTGCACTTAGTGTGTTTACGCACACCAAGTGTTTGATAATTTGTTTCAAAGCAAAAATCGAACGCATTTGAAATTTAGTGTTTGTCAATTGACCTTGTTGGTTTGGATCAAATATCAAGCAAGCGATACTTTGTTGATTGCGTTTTAACTTGTGTTAATCAAACTGAATTTTTCTCATCCATAATTCATTCACAATATTGTCGTGCATATCCGATCGTTTTAGTAGAAGGTTCCTTGTAGACGTGTGATTCAGTGGTTGCTTCCGTTAAACATTTTTAAAACCAAATTTTTGGTAACCATTTGCGTGTAAAACTCAAGGGATCTATTCAAACCTCCCTTCTAGATCCATAACCATCGTCTAACAAGTGGTATCACGAGCTCCAGTTTATCTGGTACTTCGGTAAAACTTCTTGGATCATGGCGAACAAACCTAAAGCGGCTTATAATAGAGCTCCAGTTTTTATAGGCGAGAATTACAGCTAATGGAAGGATTGTATGCACGTCCATATAAATTCCATAGATCAGAAGGTTTGGAACATTATTTTAAACGGTCCCATGGAAATTACAATGACCAATGCCGAAGGCATTGTTGTTCCCAAACCCGAAGACCAATGGAATGAGGAGGACGAGAAAAAGTACAGCTATGTTTGGAAGGCTCAAAATATTTTGATCTCCTCCTTGGGGGTTGACGAATATTATCGTCTCTCTCACTGTGAAACGGCCAAAGCCATGTGGGATGCTTTACAAGTAGCCCACGAAGGCACTAATGATGTTAAAATGGCTCGTATTAACACACTAACGCAAGAGTTCGATATTTTTTACATGAAGCAAGGGGAAACCATTGCGGATACGCAAAAATGATTTACTCACATTATCAACAAATTGCATGTACTTGGTAAACCAATTCCAAACGAGGTTGCTACTAATAAGATTTTTAGGTGTCTTAACAGGGAATGGCAGCCGAAGGTCACCGTGATCAAGGAGGCCAATAATCTAGCTAATCCAGACCTCACCACACTATTTGGCAAACTCGATGAGCATGAGCAAGTGCTCATTAGCTTGGATAAACATGAAAAGAGTGTAAAGAAGGAGAAAACGAAAGATACGGAAAAGAAGCCGATTGCTCTTAAGACTTCTTGTTTAAAGTCCACATCTAAAGAGCAAAGTGACGATGAAACCAACAACGACAAAGATGATGACTCCATTTATGATATGAGTCTATTTGTGAAGAGATATAATAGGTATGTTTGGAAGAATGAGATTCAACACTCAGATAAAAATCTTGTTAAATTTAAGAGGCAATCTAGAAATGAAGGAAATAAGAATGGCAAGGTTAAAGGGATGTGTTACAACCATGGAAAATCCGGGCACTACAAGCCGGATTGTCCATCACTTAAGAAAGACAAGGATAAGGACAAGGAGAAGAGCCGTCAACATAAAAAGTCAAACAAATCTAGACGAGCATACATCGCTTGGGAAAGCGACAGCTAGTCGGAAAAAGAGGACAGCTCAAGTGATGAAAGTGAATCTGTTAATCTATGTTTTATGGCATGTTACAATAGGAAGAAAGAGGTAAAACACTCTAAATATGATCATTCTAATACTATGTCTCATTTAGAATTACAAAAGGCTTTTGATATGTTGCACCATGAGGCTAAGGAAGCTTTTCAACGCTTAGCCTCGAACAAAAAAAAATTTAAATACTTGGAGAAAAAGGTTTCCAATTCCGAAAAGGAATTGGAAGATCTTAAAAACTTCATGGTGGATGCATAAAAAGCTGAGATTGATGAGAATAAGTTTCCATGGTTCAAGTTTGGGGGCTGTGATACTTGTCATATTTGGCAAAAAGAAGTGAGAACCCTTAAGGCCAAATTAGACAAGGCTCTTATGCCTAAAATTACGTTTGCTATTGATCGATCAAATTATCAAGAAAGTAAGAATAATCCGTATCAAAACTATACGTATGTGATTCGAGATAGTGATAGCAAAGGTAAGTTCCAAATGAACCGTGATTGCCTATATTGTTGCGAGCCTGGTCATACTATTGCTAAATGTCGTTTTAGAAGATTTCTTGTTCCAAAAGGCATTTATCAATGGTTGCCCAAGTGCGATCTTGGTTTCACTTACCGTAAAGGACCCAATGAGAATTGTGTACCTACTATCCCTTGATTGTTTTTGTAGGTACAAAGTCTTGAGACCACCGAAAGAAGATGGATTATGGATTGTGGTTGCTCAAGACATATGACAGGAGACATATATCTTTTTATCGACTTTGTGGCAAAGAAAAAGGGGTTTGTCACCTACGGAGATAATAATAAGTGACAGATTCTCGGCAAAGGTAGTGTAGGTAACCCCTCATCTACTACTATCTCTGATGTGCTGCTTGTGGAAGGCCTTAGACACAACCTTTTAAGTATTAGTCAACTATGTGACAAGAATTACAGAGTATCTTTTTCAAAAGATTGTTGCATAGTTGAAGATAGTGACAAAAATGATGTGTTTAAAGGCTTGAGGGTGAACAACGTCTATATGCTAGACTTAAATGAGGTATCGTTGAATGGAGACAAATGTCTAGTCACTATGAATGAAGATTCATGGTTGTGGCATAGACGGTTGGCTCACATCAACTTTGATTTGCTTAACAAAATAGTCTCTAAAGACCTAGTCATCGGTTTTCCCAAAATCAAATTCACAAAGGATCACCTTTGTGATGCTTGCCAAATGGGGAAGCAAACAAGGATCTCATTCAAATCTAAAAACATCGTTGAAACTATGAGACCCCTTGAGCTCCTCCATATGGACCTCTTTGGACCATCTAGGGTTAAAAGCCTAGGTGGTAACTATTATGGTTTTGTAATAGTCGATGATTTTTCTAGGTTTTGCTGGACCATTTTCTTAGCAAATAAGAGTGATACCTTTTCGGCCTTTGAGAAATTTGCTAAGTTATCTCAAAACAAGTTAAACACGAACATTGTGTCAATTAGAAGTGATCATGGGGGTGAGTTTGAAAACCATTTATTTGAAGCATTTTGTGAATCCCATGGAATTGATCATAATTCAAAACGGGGTTGTGGAACGTAAAAATAGAATTTTGGAAGAATTAGGAAGGACTATGATCAATGAGAGTGGACTTCCAAAATACTTTTGGGCCGGCGCCATAGGTACGACTTGTTACGTTTTTAATAGGGTGCTCATCCGGCCTATTCTAAGCAAGACTTCGTATGAGCTTTTAAAAGGGCGTAAGCCAAATATCTCTCTCCTTCATGTCTTTGGTTGCAAGTGTTTTGTGTTGAACAATGGAAAAGAGACACTTGGTAAGTTTGATGCCAAGGCCGACGAGGGTATTTTTCTTGAATACTCTCAGTCAATTAAAGCTTATAGAATATATAATAAAAGGTTACAAATTATTGAAGAGTCGATACACGTTACTTTTGATGAGTCTTATCCGAGAAATGTCAGAGAAGGTAGTTCTTTTCATGGTGCCGGTGCATCTTCTGAAGACATACTCAAGGATACTGATAAGGGAACTGATCAGCCTGAAGTAGTGCGTATTGAGGAGGAAAAGGATCACCAACCAATGAATAATGAGGAGGATCATCCAACTAATGAAAATGACCTTCCTCCAGCATGAAAGTCTTCCAAAGAGCATCCAATCGACAATATCATCGGTGACATCTCTAAGGGAGTAACAACTCGCTCTAAACTTAGTAACTTTTGTTATTACTCCGCTTTTGTTTCACAAGTTGAATCTAAAAATGCAAAGGAGGCATTACTCGATGAGCATTGGTTCTTATCAATGCAAGATGAACTAAATCAATTCAGGAGAAATGAGGTTTGGGACCTTGTCCCCCCTCTGCGAGATCTTCGAGTAATCGGCACCCGATGGGTATTTAGAAATAAGCTTGATGAAAATGGAGTTATAACATGTAACAAATTGCGGCTTGTAGCGCAAGGCTATAACCAAGAGAAAGGAATCGACTATGAGGAAACTTATGCGCCGGTTGCCCGACTCGAGGCTATACGCCTTTTACTTGCTTATGCTTGCTCTAAGAACTTCAAATTATTCCAAATGGATGTCAAAAGTGCTTTCCTTAATGGATATATAAATGAAGAGGTTTATGTTGCCCAACCTCCAGGTTTTGAATCCCATGAATATCCTGATCATGTCTACAAACTTAAACGTGCTTTGTACGGACTTAAACAAGCCCCTAGGGCTTGGTATGAACGTCTAAGAAAATTTTTACTTGATCAAGGGTATTCAAGAGGGAAGGTTGACACAACCCTCTTTATTAAACGTCAAGGAAAACATTGAATCTTGGTACAAATTTATGTTGATGATATTATCTTTGGGTCTACAAACATGACCTTGGTCAAGGAGTTTTCTAGTTTGATGCAGGGGGAGTTTGAAATGAGCACGATAGGGGAGCTTAACTATTTCCTCGGATTGCAAATCAAACAACTCGAAGAGGGCACATTCGTGAGTTAAACTAAATATTGTCTTGAGCTTCTCAAACGTTTCAACATGCTAAACTGCAAAGCAATAGATAGTCCAATGCCTACTTGTGCCAATCTTGATCGTGACGAAAATGGTAAGGATGTAGAGGTAAAGAAGTATCGAGGTATGATTGGATCTCTTCTTTATCTTACCGCATCATGACCCAACATTATGTTCAGTGTATGCATGTGTGCGAGGTATCAAGCACGTCCCAAGGAATCCCACTTAAAAGCAGTTAATCGCAACTTCGATACCTTTCCGGTACTCCAAAGTATGGGTTGTGGTATTCCAAAGGTAGTGTTTGTTCCTTAGTTAGTTATTCCGATTTCGACTTTGCTGGGTGCAAGTTGGATAGGAAAAGTACTAGTGGCACATGTCACCTTTTCGCAAATTCCTTGGTGAGTTGGCATAACAAGAAACAGGTTTCGGTTGCTTTGTCAACAGCCGAGGCGGAATACATTGCCCCAGGCAGTTGTTGTGCTCAAGTCTTATGGCTTAAACAACAATTTCTTGATTTCAATTTAAAACTTGAGCGTATTCCCATTTTGTGCGATAACACTAGTGCAATAAACCTGACTAAGAACCCCGTATTACATTCACGCACCAAGCATGTCGAAATACGCCATCATTTTCTTAGGGATCATGTAGAGAAAGGTGATGTGATCTTTGAGCATGTTGATACTAAAAATTAACTTGCTGACATTTTTACAAAACCGTTAGCCACTGAGCCTTTCTTTCACATCCGTAGGGAACTTGGCATTCTCGATATCTCGGATCGTGTTTGATAATCCTTTAAGATAGTGATCTTCACATATATACATGCTTGTTTATTCTTTTAATTAACAATGCAAAGAGATATTTAGCTATATGTGAGGGCTTTCATCATCATAGTGATCAAGGTAATATTGTTCCGATTCAAATATGTTTAACATATTTTTTGCCATGTTAACTACTTTAAACTTGATGTTTATTACATATTGTGCATATAATGTTCATTTGGATGTTTGTTCTATGTGTGTGTATGCTTATTTATCTTTTTGGAACTTATGCTTGCAAAAAATTTCATTTTTTTCATTTTTGACTTGAATGAGTCGACCGAAAATTTTCATGGGTCGACTCATGAGCTGAAGCAGTTTTCAAGGGAAACAACCGAGTTAGCTTACGCCGACTTGAGGTCGGCGCATATCAGAATTTCAAAATTTTTCAAAACCCAGTATACGTGCGTCGACGCACCCTATTCTTAGGTCGACGCATCTATGACGCGTTCAGAATTCCTTTTAATTGGAATGCGTGCACCGACCAATTGTCTCCTCTCTACATTACATATCTTTATTACACTTTATGGTATGTTCATTGCATGTTAAACATATCAGAATTTTGTGGTCTTCTCCTCTCTATCTCTTCCATCTTCCCATTCAAAACATCATTTAATCTCCATTAAAAACCCTAAAAATCAAAACCCCACAAAGGTTTATTCACAAAGGTTATAAGAAGAAGGTTTCACAAGGTTTTGGACTCAAGAACTATCAAAGGTTCAAAATTCGTGTATTGTTCATCATCTTCACCAATTCTTCAACAATGGCTTCCCGACGCACAACCGGTAAACGAACAACTAGAGCTTCATCTGCCAGAACTTCTTCAACACCGGTAACTATTAACTCTTTACTCTCTAATGAACTGTCTGGTCCTTTTGAGGTAGAGTTTAGTCTTCATGGTGTTATTCCACAACATGGTTTCTATGTTTTGATGGGTCCAGACTACAAAATTCCTAAGATAGTGATTTTCTTGAATATGATGATTAGTTCAATAGTGATTTGATTCGATTATTCTATTGTGGAATTAAGGGAAAATTTAAGGGTACTGAGTTTTCGTTTTTTATGAATAATGGGTGTCATCCTATAAACAATGCGTTATGGAATACTTTGTTTCATATGGATACTGATGAAAGTCTCCCCAAAGTAACCAACACCAAGTTTGTTTGAAACTTTGAGTTTAAATCTGCTCTGAACTCTATGTTGCGTGATACATATCCGGACGATGTTGTGGCAAGTGAACTCTTTTCGAAAAATGTTACCACCGGTCATTTGAAATTTGTTGACCGAGTTCTGCAGTGGATTGTTTATCTTATTTTGAGACCTAAGAAAGGCGGGTACTCAAGAGTTGAAAAGGCAGAAGTTCATCTCATTTACATACTGAAGAATTGGATCAAAATCAACTGGCCACACTATTTTGCATATCGGATATTTGTTACCCGCGACTCCACCAAAAGTCTGGCTTTAGGTTATGCATCCTGCATTCAGAACATTTTAAACAAGGCCAACATCTTGGTTCCAAATATCAGTTACATCCAGATTTCATCCGAACATCAGTTTCAACCAAAAACATTCACCATGATGGGTTACACTTGGGATCCTATTAAGAAGGAGTTCAAGTACCGACACAAATCAACTCACCCTTTTCCACATGAACCTGAAGAACCTAATCATGACGAAGGAAATGATGATGAGGCAGTACATGATAGTGACAATCAAGATGTTAATAATGCTGATGTGGTTATGCAAGAGGAAGACAACGAAGCATGGATGTGCTATCAACCTGAGGATAATTCTGATAATCAGGGCTGGGGAGATTGGCAAAACAACTGCTGGACTGCTCTTGGAGATGCATATGTTCCTCCCACCTATGGCGAGGAGTATGATTTGCGGCAACCTGATTATTCTACACCTCCAACTCCATAGCCTCAACATGATTTCCAGGCAACTGAAGTGATTCTAGACAGGTTGTACCAGCTGAATCTTCAACATCAAGAATTTCAAGCATTGCAAGAAACCCGCTACAATGCTCAGGAAGAAAGGTTCACAAACTTATCCAACCAAGTCTTGGCTCACATCACTAACTTCAACAGGTTTGCTGACGCCTCTATGACTCGCTTCACCCAAATGGACGAGAATTTGACTCAACAGAATCAGAATCTTGCAAACATTCTTGGATTGCTCAATCGCTCGCTACTCGAACTTAACTTACACCTAGAGGATTTACCACCACCAGGCCAATACCATGGGGGAAGATGCCATCCACCTAGGGGGAGGAGACCATAGAGATTAGTGCATCATATTACTTGTGTTTTACATTTATGTTTTGCTGTTTAGATTGCATGTTCTTTCCTATTGTTTAACTTTGAACTTTGTTTCAATTTGTTTTGGTTTTTTGTTTTGAACTATGGAATGGATTGTCTTTGCTTCTTATGTTCTGTATTTATCCCTTTCAAATTTTACATTAACTGTATCATATGTGGATGCGTGTTAGTGTTGCCATGTTGCAAATATGTGGATGAATCCTTACTTGTTATAGTGTTATTCTTTTGACCACCTTCTTCTCTTCTTTTTGATGTTGACAAAAGGGGAGAAGGGTAGCAAGCAGAAATGCAGAAATTAACCAAGTTAACCAAGTGTTAAAGACAGGGGGAGCTTATTCGTTCTCAAATTACAAATCAAGAGAAAGCTAAACAGTGTTTCCATCATCAAAAAGGGGGAGTATGTGAGGGCTGAGGTCTTTCATCTATTTTGGTTTTAATGATGTCAACAAATAAGCTAAGTATTAGATTGTAATTTGAGCGGTATCACTTCATTTTTCGGGAAAATTGCATCTAATCATCGTTGTTCATGCGTCTAAACATATAGGACTTGGTCTTACCCATAAATACATGTGTATGATCATTATATTGGTGTCTAGTATGTTTGTCCAAGTCTTGGTCAGTTAATATGAGCAGAAAAACACATTTCTTGAAAAATGCATGTGATGCGCCGACCCAACCTAAGCATGAGTCTACTCATGCTTGTTGGAACAAAGTTTGTGGAAAGGTCGGGAAAGTGCACGGTAACCCCTGCAGGTTGTGGGTCGACGCATGACTCTGAGAATTTGAAAATGTGCAAAAATTGCATACTTGCATCGACGCAAGATGCCAATGGGTCGACACATGATTAAGAAATTTGCATAGTGAATTGCCATGGGTCAGCGCACGCCGAGCCTCATTAAAGGATGGGCCGACTCAAACACGCCTGAACTGAATTTTTTCAATTAAATTTTTCTGTTATTTCTGTTACAAGTTTTAGTGGGTCAAATCATTCTCTATAAATAGTTTGGTCATCTCATTTTCAAAGAATAACAAGAAACGTGAAAATTTATACCAATCTTTCTCTTCATCTTCATCTTCATCCTTGAGTCAACCAAACAATTACACATAATCATTTTTGCTTGTGTTGTCCATTGTTGTGAAGTGATAACGTTCAGAATTAGGAAGTGTTGCGATCTTCATTTCTGGGTTGAGAATTGGTAGGTGTTTCTTGAATAAAACCCTAGGTTTTATCCTCCAAGAATCAAAGGAGATTTTGGGGGGTTTTTGGCACAAACCATTTCGTTCTACAGGGTTTCAGCCGTGCGAAGGTAACCGAAGAGCAGAGTTTTCTTTTAGTTTAGTAACTACAGTCGGAGGATCATAGAAGAAAGGTTTGGGGGTCGAATTGCGGAGAATTGAAGTCGTCCGAGTGATGGTAACTGAAGAACGGTGGTTTCTTGCAGTTTAGTAGCATGGGACGGTGACTTGTTCAACTGAATTCATGGCACTTGATTCATCTTGAATCAGGGGAAGAGAGGGCTCTGCATCAACGATCAAAGACGTTTGAGAGTTTGGATGTTCATAGTTCTTCTCTTGTAATAAACAATTTGCAATAGCTGCATATATATATATATATATATATATATATATATATATATATATATATCAATTCCAATTGTGGAATTGGGGGCAGAGGTACCCAAAGCGAGGCCGATTGGGGAACTGCCTAATCACATCTCATTTGTTCTATCTTTCCCTTAACTCTTTTACATTTCAGTTTATTCGAATTTGCAAAGTCTCAACGTATCGAAATTTCTGAGGTTGCGTAATCTCTAGCTGATAAACTATTTTGTCAAAAATTGATACAATTCCTTAAATTGTATCTAGGAGCAGCTTGACTTTACATTCCATAGAAATTCTGCACTTAGTGTGTTTATGCACACCAAGTGTTTAATAATTTGTTTCAAAGCAAAAATCGAACACATTAGAAATTTAGTGTTTGTCAATTGACCTCGTTGGTTTGAATCAAATATCAAGCAAGCAATATTTTGTTGATGCGTTTTAACTTGTGTTAATCAAACTAAATTTTTCTCATTCATAATTCATTCCCAATATTGTCGTGCATATCTGATCCTTTTAGTAGAAGGTTCATTGTAGACGTGTGATTCAGTGGTTGCTTCCGTTAAACATTTTTAAAACCAAATTTTTGGTAACCATTTGCGTGTAAAACTCAAGGGATCTATTCAACCCCCCGTTCTAGATCCATAGCCATTGTCTAACAGTTATCAGAATACGACATCGAGTACCAAGCTCAGAAAGTCGTCAAAGGAGGTATTTTAGCCAATCATCTGGCTCATCAACCGATTGATGATCAGGAATCAATCAAATTTGACTTCCCAGACGAAGATGTAATGTACTTAAAAATGAAAGATTGCGATGAACCGCTACCAGACAAAGGGCCAGAGCCAGGATCCCAATGGGGATTAATATTCGATGGAGCTGTCAACGCTTATGGAAATGGAATTGGGGTAATCATTATTACACCTCAGGGTACCCACATTCCTTTCACTGCCAGATTGGCATTTAAATGTACAAACAATGAGGCCGAATATGAAGCTTGTATCATGGGTCTCGATGAAGCTACCGACTTAAGGATAAAGAATTTGGATGTGTATGGAGACTCAGCTCTAGTTATAAATCCGATCAAAGGAAAGTGGAACACATATCAACTTGGGTTGATTCCTTACAAAGACTATGCAAGAAGGTTGTTACCCTTCTTCAACATGATTGATTTTCATCACATTCCTCGTGAAGAAAACCATATGGTTGATGCACTAGCTACCCTATCCTCTATGATTAGTGTGAATCAATTGAACGACATACCTAAGATTAACGTAATCTGCCTTGATAGACCCACTTACATATTTGCAGTCGAAGATGTCATCGATTATAAACCGTGGTACCATGATATCAAATGCTTCCTTCAAAGACAAGAATACCTTCCTGGGGCATCAAGAAAAGATAGGAAGACTCTCAGAAGACTAGCTGGAAACTTCTTCCTGAACAACAATGTGCTCTACAAAAGAAACTTCGACATGGTTTTGCTCAGCACAAAGCAAACATGTTAATGAAAGAGATTCTTGAAGGCTCCTTTGGCACTCATGCCAATGGATACACGATGGTAAGAAAAATTGTGAAAGCAGGATATTATTGCCTGACAATAGAATCTAATTATTACAAGTACATGAGGAAGTGTCACAAGTGTGAGATATACGCTGATAAAATTCATGTACCACCGACACATCTCAAAGTTCTTTCTTCTCCATGGCCTTTTTCTATATGGGGAATTGACATGATTAGCATGATTGAACCCAAAGTCTCAAACGAACATTGGTTCATCCTGGTAGCCATTGATTACTTCACCAAATAGGTTGAAGGAGCATCATCCGCCAATGTGACCAGACAAGTGGTGGTCAAATTTATCAAGAACAATTTCATCTGCCGTTATGGTATTCCAAGCCAGATCATTACTGATAATAGATCAAACCTGAATAACAAGATGATGAAAGAATCATGTACTGAGTTCAAAATTGAACACCATAACTCATTTCCCTACCGGCCTAAAATGAATGGAGCGGTAGAAGCAGCTAACAAAAATATCAAGAAGATTATTCAGAAAATGGTTGTAACCTACAAATATTGGCATGAGATGCTACCATTTGCTATTCACGGTTATCGCACATCTGTCCGCACTTCAACAGGGGCAACCCCTTTCTCTCTAGTATATGGTATGGAAGTAGTGCTCCCCATAGAAGTAGAGATACCATCAATAAGAATTTTGATGGAAGCCAAGCTAACAGAAGCTGAATGGTGTCAAAGTAGTACGATGAACTGAACCTAATCGAAGAAAAAAGGATGACAACTTTATGCCATGGTCAGTTATATCAACAAAGGATGAAGAAAGCTTTTGAAAAAGAGGTCCGACCTCGAGTCTTCAGAAAAGGAGACATTGTGCTAAAAAAGATCCAATCATTTTTCACTGATTCCAGGGGCAAATAGACTCCAAATTACGATGGCCCCTATGTTGTTAAGAAAGCATTTTCAGGTGGTGCCTTGATACTCACAACCATGGATGGAGACGAGTTTACTTATCCCACAAATGTTGATGCAGTCAAGAAATACTTCGCCTAAAAACCAAAAAAATAGCTCGCGAGGTTGAAAACCCGAAGGACGACTTAGGCAAAAAAGAGCGTCTCAGTGGATTAAAAACCCAAATGGGCGATCCAGGAAAAAATTAGAGACATAAACAATAATTATCCCGGTGGATTGAAAACCTGAAAAGGAAATCTAGGAAAAAGTTAGGTGTTTATGGAAAGTAACTGCATCCGACAAAGATTGGATTATCAGGAGTGACGCCATCTATCAAGAAATTCTCAAGCAGAAGTCACCTTTAGCAGAATCTCAAGAATACTAAGAATTCAAAGTTGGTAGAAGGATAGTGGTCATTATGTTTCAATGCAACCCCTTTCCCTTTAAATTACCATTTTCTAAACTTTGTAATACTCCATGGGATCACGCATTAGGTTGATTACCATTCTATCAATAAAAATCTTGAGCCCTTTATGCCCCTTTGTTTGCAATTCTCATTTATTCCGCTTTGCAAAATTACATTTTGATATGATTAACATTCTTGAAACAAAAAAAAAATTTACTTTTGTTTTCAAATTTACTTCTGCTTTAAAAATAAAGATGGCAATTTGCTTTCGATCAATGAACGCGAGAAGGAACATCGATAGCTTCTCCAAAAGCAATCGAACTTCAAAATGCATGATCAAAATATTCCTTGTGATCAGTATATCCCGAGTGAAGGATCAATTACTTCAAATTGATAAGATGGAGTATCCCACCTATCACTCCCCAAGAGCCGCATTTTGTTACTACCAAGAATATGAAAAGTTTAGCAGCAGGAATTTGTTCCTTCAACAGATCAGCGATACTTTTTATCCCCCCAGAGTGGCCGAGTATCCAGTTTTACTCATCACCAGTCCGTATGTCATGTCTGTTTTGTCAGCATAAGCGTTTCATACATACATCATGCATAATTGATTCGTATTCATATTCATATTGCATATTGTACTTCAATCACTTTGGTCATGTCTATCCCCAGAGGATAAATGTCCTCTCTCCATTAGAGTTGTCAGTCTTAGAAAGGATATATTCTTTCTAAATCCCCACTGAGTTTGATCCTCATGTAAGGTTTTGCTTCAGTTTTCCCATCCACACTTGGATAGGATACAATCCTAGTTTGAGTTCTTTCCTCATCGAGAAATGTATCGACTAAACAATCTCTCTCCAATTTATTCCTGGATTGAAATCAGTCCTCGACCACTTTGATAACTTGAACCTATGAAAGGCAAGAAGGCATTTGGTTATACACCTTTGGAACTCCACTCTTCGCCACTGAAGATAATATTTTGCTTTCCTGGATTAAGGAAAATTCCTCGCGGAAGCTTCTCAACAAAAGACTCTTGGTAATATGGACAGCACATCCTCCAAGAAATATATACCAATTGGCAAACAAAGAAGCCTGTCTTTGCCTCATAAAATTCCAATAAGTCGACAAATGACAGTCTCTCCCCGAGAAGTTGTCCTACATTTAAGGAAGTCATCAGCACCTCAAAATTAAATTACATCACATGGAGTCTCTCTAAAAGCCTCGAAGGGAAGTATGATGTAATTTCTCCCGCAAATGGCATCTCCAACAGAGAAGATTGCACACCTCTGTAGTCTAACATCAAAACATTTACTCATCCTATAGCATCTCTCTGAAGAAGTCTCGAAGAGAAGTATGGCGAATAGCATTTTTCCACAAAATAGCTTTCCTTGTCAAGAGAAGAACTCGACAAGAAGAAACTGAGACCAGTTCCATGGCTCAAGACCAGGATCGAGGGGAGGTTTATTTTAGAAGAAACTAAGACCTGCTCTGTGGTTCAAGGCCAGGATCAAAGGGAGGTTTATTTTAGAAGAATATAAGACCAGTTCCATGGCTAAAGACCAGGATCGAGGGGAGGTCTATTTCAGAAGAAACTGAGACCAGTTCCATGGCTGAAGACCAGGATCAAGGGGAGGTTTATTTCAAAAGAAACTGAGACCAGTTCTATGGCTGAAGACCAGGATCGAAAGGAAGTTTTACCCTTTTCTACGTAGGATTAATTAGTAAAAGATGATGGATAAGCAAATTGGGAATTTGATACCATTCGAGTTATCATATCATCCACAGCAAAATTTTGGTTATTCTGATATTTAATCCTCTTTTACCTTGAATGTCTGAATATTTTCATTATTCATACGTTCAGGTCCGAGAAGATTAAATAGGGGCATCTGTCATACCCTAAATTTTGACCATAAGACTTCACATCATTGTACAAATCATCACCACAATATGAATGTATTTACATACCTCACCAATCCTCTCAAAGATTATTGAGTATTCAACTTAACCAAGTTTATCATTGTGCATCATTTCAAGTTTATCAAGCCTCAAGATCATCAGTGTCACCAAATTAGGGTTTTGGTCGACCAAGGCCTCCAAAGAGAAATTTTCATCTGGGCATGAGCCAATACTTCAATATATGATTCAAGAATCTCGAAAGAACCTCATGAGTCCATTCATAAGTTCAAAATAGCCTCAGGGGATGCATCAAAAAAAAAATCAGTAATTTAGGGTTTTGACCTAATTCATTCCCTAAATTGACTTTTGGAGCACGACATGATCCAAAACATCAAGATATGCTTTAAAGACCTCAAAAACATCATATTGATCCATTCATAAGATTGGATTGATTTAAAGAACTTAATTCATAAGCAATACAAGGATTTAAATTCACCTGGACCACAAACTAGGGTTTCTGAGAAAAAGTCAACCATACCTTTTGACTTTTGAACAAAGCTTGATCTCAAACCTTTGGAAATGATTCAAGACACTCAAAAACACCTTTGAAATCCATCCATTAGGTTCAATTTATCCCAAGGACTTGATTTCATAAAGGATCACAAAGTTCAAGTTTCATCTAATACAAAAACTCAACTGTGATCAAAACCAAGTTTGACTTTTGGGATTTTTTGGCAAAAATGTCAAGAACAATGTTAACTTGTGATTTTGATCATGATCAATCAACAAAAACCAAGAAAAGTGAGGTTACTTGCAAAAAGGGCAACCTTGAGAAACTTAAAATTTCACTAAGTTATGGAAGGAACATGGTTTTTACCCAACTTTGCAAGGCCATAACTTGTGATCCAAGCAACCATTTTTTCCCATCCAAATCTCAAATGATAGATCTTCTTACATACAACAAGATTGCAAAGCAGAAGTAACCCCAAAAAATGCATAGATTTTGAGATATGAAGCATTAAAGTTACAGTTTCATGAGATTTTTAACTTTAACACTTAGAATTGTTTTAGGCAGAATCTGCCTCATATTTTGTCCAACTTTGAAGGCATTTTTTACTACGATCCAAGATAAATCAATACCAAATGTAATCATCAAAGTTGAAGTATGATATACAAGCTTTCTAAATAGTACAAGAACATCCATTGATTCAACTTGAGCAAGAAGTTATGAGCCTCACAACATGACATAAAACACTGATTTTTTAAGACAACATTGGCATATAACTTGCATCCCACAATTTTTTAAGCCAATTTTGGACACTTGCATCATTGGATTTTTGTCTAATATTAACATAAATGATGAGAAATTTGAACCATAAGGCCAAAGAGTCGAGGACTTATCTCTTAGCATGTGAAAACCATCATGACCAAGTGAGAACTTAAGTTTTGTTTTCAAGCATTAATGAAATACATAGAGGTGGCATGAACCAAGCCAAACCAGTCAAGATTGAGTCAAGAAACATGAGTTTTCAAACCTGCAAATTTGGTTGGAGTCAAGATAAGAGAAGACTTTGGTACCTTGGCATTTAAGAAAAGGCTACATGACAAAATCCATTGGATAATAGAGTGATCCATTATCCAACACTATTCCTCCCAAAACAAACTTGCTCTCCTATAAATAGGAGTCATTTCTTATCATTTGAATCACACCAAAACAATACCAAAGGCTTGTTTTCTCATTCTCCCTCATTTGCTTCAAGTTTCAAGTTTCAAAGAGTAAACTTGGGATTTTCAAAACCACAGCCTAAACCACTCAAATAACCATCCAAACACATCACAAATCATCCATTGTAGGTGTCTAAACCCTCACCTTCATCTCAAAACACCAAAATCAGAAAGTCAACCATCAAAACCTCATATTTTGACTTTTCTGCATTTTTCAAGCCATATTGTGAGCCAATCCATTCCAAAGCCAAACAACACTTCAAACACTCTCCAAATTTCATCCCTAAGTTGTTCCAACAAGTATTCCTCAACTGTAACACCAATTGAGGGAGTTTCCATTTTGACCACTTTGGTTCATTTTGCAATAAGAGGCCAAACTCTGATCCAGAGGTTTCTCCTTGATCCCAAGCATCCAAGTAGCTTCTATAAGGTGTATTGAAGGTGTCCAAAGCATCAAGACACATCTGTAATAACTATCTTGAAAGATCCCAATTTTCTTCAAGAGGTAAGTTTCCTCAAACCTTGAACTTGTTTAAATATGCTTTGCTTTGAAGTACATTGATCATGAACATGTCATACATATCATATTTATTGTGTTTGAACTATAATTGAGCACTATTATTAGCTGTATAAGTATGTAGCATAGAACTTGCAAACTTTGGCCTATTTTGAAACCACTATCGGGTTTTAAAATGTAGGAACTTTTAGAAAAATCTAAGACCACCATTATATTCCTCATGAAATTCTAGGTAGGATCCATCTTTATTTCATCAATTTTCATGGAGAAATGAAGAAGTTATAACCTTCTTGCAAAACCACCAAAACCTGGTTCTTGACCAGCCAGCCATAGCCATGGCGCCTTTGGCCAGGCCTAGAACACTTTCACCCTTAAGTGTGTTTGTCTGTGCTAGGGCGTGGGTTCAACACCCACCGATGCCATTTTTTATCCTTCTCTTTTTTTTTCCTTTTCATATTTTCACTATTTTTGATATTTTTCTATTTTTATTTTGAATAATTATTTTATAAATCAATTTTAATTATTTTAGAATGAATTTTTGCACAAAATATCACTCACCTATTTAAATATTTTATTCACCCAAAAAATCACAAAAAATATTTTTATTTGATATATTTTTAATATATTTAAAATATTATTTTAAATTGTTTTTAAATGTTTTATAAATAATACATTTTTTATTTGATTTTCCTTTGAAAAGTATCTTAAAAAACGAAATTAGGGTTTTGTTTTGATTCAATCTTTCAAAACTTCATTTCAACACTCATGGGCCTCTATTAGAGTGTAAGACACAACCCTATGTGTAAATAAACCAATCCATGGGCCTCTGCTATAGTATAAGTCTCTTCACGCTTTTCAAAATCACGGCGCGATCACTGTTTTCACAATAATCTTTGGGCCACTGTTAGGAGTGTAAGTCTCATCATTTTGTACATAAACTTTGTTTTTAAATAAACATCTTGGGCCTCTGATAGAGTGTAAGAACCAACACCTTTTTGTAAATAGAAAATATTTAGCCTCATTCATCCTAGGGTTTGTACATGATACAAACAATCATCTAGGCCTCTATCTAGAGTGTAAGACCCAACACATTTTCTTCTCTATTACTTGAGATCAAGTCATCTTCAAAGTCAAAACTTTCTTCAATTTCTTCAAAACACTAATCCAATCTTGAAGAAAACATCTAATCAATCACAATACACTAGGCCTCTATCCAGAGAATGAGACCCACCACCACCTTTCTCATTTCAAATCATATTTGTTTATATAATTGTTCATATGTCTGTATATATGCTTTTACATATCTTGTTAAGTTTCTCTTAACATTCAAATCATCCTCGGTCTACACTAGTTCAAACTGTGGGATCCCTTTCAATCAGTTTAACTTAGTTCAAACAACTAGTCCCCCCCTGTACAAAGGAATTCTTCTCCCCAATACAGTCAGCCTCCTCTTGGGCTTTATTCAATTTATTCCACCTTTAAATAGTTCAATAAAGAGAGAATTATTTCCCGGTGAAACCTCTTATTTAACCTTTTTAACCCTGGGACAGTTTAACGAAGAAAGGATTATTTCCCGGTGAAACCTTTCTTGAACTCTTCCTAGACTTGGAAAGTCTCAACACCCAGCCTCCACTTGGGCTTCATACAAGGACCCACAAGCTTCTAAGAAGCATCCTAAACCTCCTCTTGGGCTTCATACAAGGACCCTCAGGCTTCCTAAAAGCATAGTGTAGCATGCGATTTTTGTCGATGACGCGACCACCTTATCGCCATGGGTTTCTCCTCACCGCAATGGTAGGAGTTGGCTTCTACTTTCTGATTTCTTATTTATCCCATGAAGCTGGAAGGGAAAGGGAAGCTATCTAAAACTAACCTTGCACGCGAATGTTTAACTGAACAAACACTTAAAGAGATTCAGGGAGTTCGTGGTCAGGTTATACAATGGGGAGTTGTCAGTTACCCATCCTATATGTGGTTATCCATAGGTTGTTAGCAATTAGGTTCTGCTTTATACTTGATGGTGTTTATCTGTAAATGGGAAAGTTTCTTCTTTGGGAATGTTTGAGAGAGAGAGAGTTTTTGTTGATGTCGGGCTTGCCGATGTTTTTGATAAGGTACTGGACCTAAAGTTTTTTATTGATATGAAGGTACTGAACCTAAAATTTTTTATTGATATGAAGGTACTGGACCTAAAGTTTTTGATTGATATGCTCGCTAAGATTTCGCAATCCTATGCCTACGTATTCACGTTAAAGAAAACAGGGAAATCAGAGCAATCGTAGTTCCTCCTATTCTATGGGAGAAAAGAGATGTTTGGTGTCTTGTTCAAAGCCCAAGATTGAAGCTAAATGAGTATTTGTGTCTTGTTCAAAGCCCAAGATTGAAGCTAAAAGGTTTGATTGAGAGAATTTGTCATCTCTACAGGGAGACATCTCGTCTGTTTATCACAACTATTGGGTGACTGACTATAAAGGATAATTACTTTAACTGGGATATGAGAATCCAGCAATGCCATAATTTCCTTTATAGGGGATTTTTCCTGAAGGAGAAAATTTTAACTCAGCGTTGAGCAATGTCATTTTTCCTTAGGAATCTTTCATGCTAAGAGAGGTACAGTGGCGTGGATGTAAATAATCCAGAGGCTTGCCACTTACATCAATTAGATGAAAGATGAGTTTTACCAGGATAAGAGATGGACTACAGCTTAGATGTTTGAATCAACAAGTGTGCCACTTACAACAGTTATCTAGGATTAGGGTTTGTTTTGATTTATTTGTTTTGATTTATGATATACAGAGAAATGTCTTCCTACAGAGAGGTTTTGATTTCCTCTAAGGGGATTTTGATTTTTGTGTGCCTTGATCAAAGCCCAAGGTTGAAGCTAAGAGATTGATTGACTCCAGTGGGGAAGTCCTTATACAAAGCCTAAGAGGAGGCTGGAAAAGATTGACTTAACAAGAGAGTGTTTGTATGGTGTCTTGTACAAAGCCGAAGATTGAGGATAAAAAGGTATTTGACTGACTCAACTAGAGAGTGCTTATGGGATGTCTTGTACAAAGCCCAAGATTGAGGAAAAAAAAGCTGGGGAAAAATCATTATACAAAACCTAAGAGGAGGCTGAAAATCGTCGACTCAATAAGAGAGTGCCTTAAGGAGATTGACTCAATAAGAGAGTGCTTTTGAGAAAGAAGATTTACTCAACAAGAGATTATTTTTGAAGCTAGATCTACTGAGGAAAATCATTATACAAAGCCTAAGAGGAGGTTGGCTTCTGCTGAGGATTATTGAGATCCAGAGGCAGGTCCAAAATAGGGAATCAACTCTTGCTGAGGATTTATAGAAGAGTTGAGATATCAGATGCCTTGAGGTTCTGATAAAGGATTATTGGTATTGATTTGAACCTAGCTGGGGAATTTAGGATAAAGATTGAGTTTTTGAACCTACAAAGGTTTTAACTCTACTGGAGATTGATTACATGACCAGGGTTTTTCCTATATTTGTAGGGGACTTGAGAATGTCTTTGAGATCCAAGAGAAGATTAGACTGTCCAAGTCTACTGGTATGGAAGGTTTTATCTTTGTATGATGCCCAAGAGGAGGCTGGTGCTTTAAGGGATGAGAATCAACCCTTAATTTGGTCTGAGGTTTTGACTCTTTAGAGAGTTTGCTCTAACAAAGGATGACTAAGTTATTTCTTATACCTTTATTAGGTCTTCAGGGTCCTTGTATTAAGCCCAAGAGAAGGCTTGAGAACTTCTAATAAGTCGGAGGGTCCTTGTACAAAGCCCAAGAGGAGGCGGGGATGCTTTTAGGAAGCCTGTGGGTCCAAACGTAAGAAGAGTTCAAGAAAAGTTGCACCAAGAATAATTTTTTCTTTAGTGAACAGTTCTAGGGTTTGAAGAAATTCAAGAGAGGTTTCATCGGGAATTAATCCTCTCTGGGGGAAATGAATTTCTTTTGACAATTTTCTAATAGTGATAGTCTGAGAAAATTTTCACCGGGAATAATGCCTTTCTCTTTGTTCCATATTGTATAAGCCCAAGAGGAGGCAAGATTGTATCTGGAATTCCTATGGGGAACTAGTTTTGACTGTTGAAAGAGTGACCACTGGCTTTATCTAGTTCTAGACCTAATTGCCGGGGAAAACTCTAAGCAGATAATATACAGGTATATATGTACAGATGAAATATATATTGTATATAAAAGGAGAGGGTAGGAGGACATACAGGTGAGCAAGCTTCCAACACAAACAAATATATATATATATATATGTGTGTGTGTGTGTGTGTGTGTGCAAGTATGTAAAAGAAAGCTGATAAAACTTACAGGCGAGCAAGCTTCCATTGTAACAGCTGTATGGTTAGTTGTTCAAGAAATTAAAGAAAGTTTTGATAACAACTATGAATTTGAACCTAAATCAAAAGGGAAGTTATTTTTGAAAAGATTGTTGGGGCTTATACTCAAGCAGAGACCCATATGAAAAAATAATAATTGTACCGTTGATCTGAAAATTGTATCGGGACTTATACAATGACTGAGACCCAAAAAGGTTTTTATTTACAAGGGATGGGTCTTACACTCTATTAGAGGCCCAAAAGTTTTATTTTTGTACAAGAGATGGGGCTTACAGCTCAAGGAGAGGCTCATTGAAAGACAGTGATCCGCCGTTATTTTGAAAACTGTGTCAGGACTTATACAATGGTTGAGCCCCAAATTATTTATGTACAAAAGAGGGTTGGGTCTTACACTATATTAAGAGTCCCAAAAGTGTTTGAAAAAGAAAAGAAACGGGGATTACAACTCAGGGAGAGGCCCAGATGGTTTTGTTTAAAAGGCGACGATCGCGTAGAGATTCTTAAAATCGTATTGAGACTTATACAATGACTGAGGCCCAAAAATGGTTTCCTATACAAAGGGGTTGGGTCTTACACTCTATTAGAGGCCCAAAAGTGTGAAAATTTAAAATCGAGAGGAAACCCTAATTATAAATTAAAATATTATTTTTCAAAGGAAATTAAATGAAAAAATGATATAAAATACCAAATATATTCAAAAACAAGTTGTACACTTTGAAAAATATTTTAAAAAATCATGTTTAATCACATAAAAGTTTGAAATTCAATTAGTTTTGAAGGATCTGAGTGGGAATTTCATTTAAAAATGTTTAAAAACAAATGAAATGAAATTATTTACAAAAATTATAACCATATTAAAAAAATAATATAAATTGGATTTTTTTGTAAAATAAAATATTTAAACATTTTTGTGAATTTTGAGAAAAATAATCAATTCAAAAACACAAATATTCGGAGAGAAATTAATTTTTGAATCAATTAACAAAAATATCAAAATATTCAAAAATTAAAAAATTTGAAAAAGGGCGCCAAGAACACTAAGTTCTTGCCCGCGTGCCCTGTTTTTGCAGATTTGCATTTTCTCACTTTTCTCCATGATTTCTCAATGGTTTTGCACGATTCAAGTACTAATCTTGTTCGTTTTTTAGCAAGGATTACAACCATATAGTTTAATTGCATTTATATTAAGTATGGAGGAAGAAATCAACATAAAACCTCAAGAACCCTAATTTCAGCATGAACACAATGAAATTCCATACACGATGGATTCATGGCAATTGATTGAGGGTTATTACTCTACAAACTTGCATAAACAAGATGGTAGCTCAAAAATTCATTCATGATGCATGGATCATAGAGTTTGAAGGGTTCAGGCCAACCTCTTGCAGCCGGTGATCGAGTTTGATGATGAAGGTGTTGTAGCTAGGTTCCAATGATCTGGACAGCTTCCTTAGGTGCCAAGGAATGTGTTTGAATGCTTGGAGTGGATTGAAATGAGTTGGAACTGGTTCTAGTACCTCAACTGCAACTCCGTCAAGAACTTGAGCAATTGGATGGTGATTTTGTGAATTTGATGTTCCATATGTGATTTTGTGTTATTGATCACTCATACGTGATGTTTATGAGGTGAGTGTGTGATTGGTTTGCTTGGAATCACTCTCAATCTCAAAATTCGATAGTGACTTGAGTTAGAAGGCAAAAATTGGAGTGAAGAAGAAATTTTGAGGAAAGCATTAGTTTGGGGGCTTTGGTGTACTCAAACTGATCACAAATGAGCTATATTTATAGTGTGTCAAGTTTGTTTTGGCAGCAATAGTGTGTGGCAACTGCAGCAGGTCTGTGGCCAATGTGGATCAAATGGAATCTCAAGTCTCCTCTAGCCATTTACTTGAGGTTAGAGCACAGACCTATGGTCTTTTGGTTCAGAGATAAGGCTTGACTCATTCAGTTAAGTTTGCCTCAGTTCATGCCACCTTGATGCATCCATTGAATGCATTGGAACAAAATTGGAGTCTTGGCACTTTTTAGCCTTTTTAAGTTTTTTAAGGCTATGTGTAGATTCTTGGACTTGGGAGGCTTGGGGATCATATCATTCGCCTTTGATTTCATCCTCTGATGTGTCCAAATGGACGACAAGGCTTGGAGTTGTCCAAATTTTCCAAATCGAGTAAAATACCAAATTCTGCCTTGTACAAGACAATTGGAAATGGTGATTTTGAGGGGATCATATCTCCCTGCTCAGGTTGATTTATGGGAGGCTCTTGTACTTTTTAAAGGGCTCTCATATGGTACAATCCATGTATGATCATAGTTTGTCTTGAAACTATTTGAATCCAACTGAAAAAACCTCATGAACTTTGATGTTCAAGGCTGGCAAATTAGGCAGATTTTCACTAAGTGTTGAAAAATGTCATCTTCTTCATTTTTGTCATTTTGACCACTCCATAACTTAAAATCCATGAAGAATTGGAGTTTGGGGTAGTTGAAGCTTTTGTAGAATGTAGGAAGACTTACAAATCCAGATTTGGATCACCCAAAATGGTTGCTTGGAACACAAGTTATGATCCTTGGAAGTTGGTACCAAAATCATTAAAACTTAGTAACTTAGAAAAATTTTCAATTTTTCAAGGTTACCCCTTTTACAAGTTATCATGATTTCTTGACCAATTCTTTTTCAAATGACATTATAAGTCACATTTTATGAAAATATGAATCATAAAGATCATTTTTGTCAAAAAAGTCATGTTTTGACTTTTGGCTCCTGAGCGGTTCAGCGCGTAAAACCCTAATTCCCGACTTTTGAGGAATGCATCCTCTGAGGGTCATTCATCTTTGCAAATGGATCCCTAGGGTTATTTTGAGCATATTGAGTTACATGTGGAAGTCTTGGCTCATCCTCTTGTGAAAATTTCACTCTGAAGGTCCCGGTCGTCCAAAACCCTAATTCGGCGACATCGGGTGTTTCGAGGCTCAAAACACTTGGAATGTCACAACTTTGTGCTTGATTCTTGATGTGGGATTTCTCTTGATCCTTTGTGGATGTTTTAAGAGGTTAGACAAGTTAAAGATCATGTCATTCCTTGATTAATCCTTTGTCTAAGTGTTCAAAGAGGGCTTAAAACCCGAATTCTTGGTTGCAGTGAATACTCCACCATCTTTGAGGAGATTGATGAGGCATGAAGGTACATCCATATTGTGGTAACAATTTTCACAATGATGGGAAATCTTGGTGGTCAAAATTTGGGGTATGACACATATGATAGATCCTAGCCATCTTTACCAATACACTAATGCCCAGGAGAGTCAGAACCTTTAAGACATTCAAACTCACCCTTTAAGTCTCTTCTGATCCTCAACAAGGTTTGGCTTTCATCTTTAAAATCCCTAGCCAGGATCAGATTACCATCAACAAATCCCCAAAATAATCAAAGCCCTTGTGGCATTTAACTCTTTTCTAATCCCCAACAATAGTTAGTTCCCTTTTGATTCCTCAAAACAGTTTAGACCTCCTCTTGGAATTTAAAATCCCTCAGGGTCAGTATCCACTTAAATTCCCTCAGCCTCCTCTTAGGCTTCATATAATTATCTTTTCTAGTCAGCCTCAATCTTGGGCTTTGTACAAGACAAATATATTACTCCCTAGTTGAGTCAGTTTTTTCAACTTTTTTCAGCTTCAACCTTGGGCTTTGATAAAGGCACAAAATCTAACATCCCCAAATATGAGACCATGAGTCGTCTTTGTAGGAGGATATTTCCTCTGTACATCACATTTCAAAACAAACAACCAAAAACCTTTTTCCAGATAATTGATGTAAGTGGCACACTTGTTGATTCAAAATCCAAGCTGGAGTCCCTCCTTTATCATGGTTAAAATTTCTCCTTCATCTAAGTGATGTAAGTGGCAAACCTCTGGATTCTACACATCTAAGTCAATGTACCTCTCTTAGCATGAAAGATTCATAAAGGAAAAAGTGGCATTGCTCTACACTGAGTTAAAACTTCTTCCTTCATGACATTTCAACTCTCCTATAAAGGAAGATGTGGCATTGCTGGATTCCACACATCCAAGTTAAAGCAAATTTCCTTTTAAATCAATTCTTCAATGTTTGTGATGAATATGTGAGATATCTCCCTTTAGAGATAACAAATTCTCTCTCAGTCAAGTACTCTTTTAGCTTCAATCTTGGGCTTTAAACAAGACACAAATACTCTTTTAGCTTCAATCTTGTGCTTTGAACAAGACACCGAACAATTTCCTCCCATAGAACAGGAGGAACTACGAACACTCTAATTTCCCCAAATCTCTTTACGGGAATATGTATGCATAAGATTGCGACGTCTTAGCGGGCGCACTAATAAAAAACCTTAGGTCAAGTACCTTCCCAAAAACAATAGAAAACCCAAAAACAACAAAAACATTTCCTCAACCTCCACAAAGGAGAAACTTTCCCTATTCAACAACAAATGGATTTAAGCAACCAAGCAATACAACAGTAGAAACATATGCAAATAAAGGTTCCTATAGATTACTGTAGATACTTTGGGTGTTAACAACTTCCCTTTGTATAACCAACCCCTGATCCCCGGTCTCTTTGCATTTGTTAAGGAAAACATTTGCACGCAGTGTTAGTTTGAGATATCTTCCCCTTCTTTTTAAGCTTCATAGAATAAATATAGAAATAAGAAAGTAGCATTAAATGCGGTGGTGGTCGCGTCCCAAAAACCGAGCTACAGAAGGAAGCGATGAAGATGAAGACATATCCAGCTTGGTGTATTAGTGTGAAGCAGCTCTGGCTAATTGGGAGGCAATTGAGATCCCCGAAATCATTCCTTTGTCAAAGTAATTGTTGTTTTATTATTCAAATCCTTAGCTCGGCCCAAGGCTAATGGATTATGTTATAAGGTCACCTTTTCAATTTTCAAGACATTTTGTGAAATTCTTGTTGTTCATTTTATCGTTTTTTCGCTTTCACTCTTTAAAAATAACAATCTTTTCAAAGCTACTAAAAAAAGAATTTTTTTCCTTTGCATCCTTTGTTTTCCATTTTAATAAAAGCAATCATTCAAAAACATGCAGAATAACTAATGAACCTGTTGAATCCAATGAGTCTACGTCCTCCCTTAACTTTGAGTTCCCTATCTACCAAGCAGAAGAAGAGAGTGAGGAAGATTATGATATCCCTGATGAATTGGCAAGGCTACTTGAGTACGAGTACACAACCCTCTAGCCACATCGAGAATCGGTGGAGAAAATCAACCTTGGCATGGAGGAAGAAAAGAAAGAGATCAAGATTGGAGTCACGCTTGGGGCAAGCCTCAAAGAAAGATTGGTCAAGATGCTACAAGAGTTTGTAGACGTGTTTGCATGGTCATACCAGGATATGCCAGACCTGGATACCGACATTGTTGTTCACAAGCTACCGCTTAAACTAAAATGCCCACCAGTGAAACAAAAGCTTCGTAGAACAAGACCAGATATGGCTCTGAAGATTCACGAAGAAGTCAAGAGACAATTTGATGTTGGCTTCCTAGTAGTCTCAAAGTATCTTCAATGGGTAGCCAACATTGTGCCCGTACCCAAAAAGGATGGCAAGGTTAGGATGTGCATTGATTATAGGGATTTAAATAAAGCTAGTCCAAAGGACGACTTCCCTCTGCCACACATTGATACTCTGGTAGACAACACTGCTAGATTTGCTATTTTCTCCTTCATGGATGGATTCTCAGGCAATATTCAGATCAAGATGGATCCCGATGATATGGAAAAGACCACGCTCATCACCCCTTGGGGAATGTATTGCTACAAGGTTATGACTTTCGGTCTCAAGAATGCAGGGGCAACTTACCAAAGAGCGATGGTCACTCTCTTCCAGATATGATGCACAAAGAGATAAAGGTTTATGTCAATGACATGATCTCTAAATACCAAAGTGAAGAGGACCATATGGATCACTTGCAAAAATTGTTTGAGCGCCTCAGAAAGTTTCGATTACATTTGAATCCTTCTAAATGCACATTTGATGTTCGATCTGGAAAATTACTTGGTTTCATCGTTGGTCAACGAAGAATTGAGGTAGTGTCATACCCCAAATTTTGACCACAAAGATTTCCCATCATTGTGCAAATCATCACCACAATATGGATGAACCATTAGTTTTCCCAAAGATGGGTGAGCATCCACTACAATCAGACTTAGGGTTTCAAGCCCTCTCAGAGCTCTTAGACAAAGGATTAATCAAGAAATGACATGATCTTCAACTTGTATAGCCTCTCAAACATCCACAAAGGATCAAGAGGACTCCCACTTCAAGTATTAAGCACAAGGCTTCTTCCTTCTAGGTGGATCAAGCCTCGAGATCGCTAGTGTCACCAAATTAGGGTTTGGTCGACCAGGGCCTCCAGATGGAAATTTTCCTTTGGGCATGAGCCAATGCTTCAAAGCATAACCTATAATGCTCCAAGGGATCTCATGAACTCAATCATCAAGTCAATTTAGCCTCAGGGGATGCATTCATCAAAAAAATCAGGAATTAGGGTTTCTTGACCTAATTCACCCCTAAGTTGACTTTTGGGACAAATCATGAGCCAAGATCTCAAGATATGATTTGAAGGTTTCAAATACATCACATTGATCCATTTGCAAAAATGGATTGATCCAAGAAGCTTGAGCAACAAGTTTCAATTTCATCTGAACCACAGTTAGGGTTTCCTAGAAAAAGTCAACTGTATCTTTGACTTTTGACCAGGACATGCTCCCAAACCTTGGGACATGATTCAATACACCCTATAACACCTATGAAATCAATACATCAAGTTTGATTTAGGTCAAGGACTTGATTTCATAGAGGATCACACAGTTTGGAATTCATCTGACAAAAAGTCAACTATGCACAAAAGTCAACTTTGACTTTTTGAGATTTTTCACAATTATGGTTTTTTAACCCTAAAGGGATGTTAATGTGTGATTGGAATCATCATTCATCAAGAAAAATCAAGAAAAGTGGGATAACTTGTAAAAGGGGTAACCATAAAAACTTATAAATTTTTCTAAGTTATGGAATAAAGTGGCAAGGGTACCAACTTTGGAGGATCATAACTCCTAAACCACAAGGCCATTTTTTCCCATCCAAAGCTGGATTTGTAGCCCTCACGGCCCTCTACAAAAGCTTCAACTACACCTCATTACAATTCATTATGGATTTTGAGTTATGGAATGATCAAAGTGGCTGAAAACATGAAATGCCACTTTTTCCAACACTTAGTGAAATTTTCACTAAGTCAGAATCTGCCTTCACTTTTTTCCAAATGTAGGGGCATTTTTCACTTGGATCCAAAAAGTATCAAAACCAATTATGATCAAACAATTATTGTATCATATGAGGGCTTTCCAAAATGACCAAGAACTCCATCAAATTCCACTTGAGCCATGAGATATGACAATGGCAATATGCCTTGCTGAAAACTGCCAAGGCTAGGCAGAATTTTGCACTTTTGCTCGATTTGGAAAAATCAGATAATTCCAAGCCTTGTCATCACTTTGGACACATCTGAGGATCAAATCTAAAGGGAACAAACACTGATCCAAGCCTCCAAAGTCTTTGGAACAAGAAGTAGCATGCCAAACCTAGAAATCCCTAAAAGAGGGACAAGACTCCAATTTTGGATTGGAGCATTTAATGGATGCACCAAGGTGGCATGGACTAACACATTTGCAACTGAATTCAGTCAAGAATGATCCAACAACTAGGGAACCACAACTCTGTGCTCTAACCTCTAGTCAATGGCTAGAGGAGACTTGGATTCCTATTGATCAACATTGGCCAAACCTCTGCTGCAGTTACCATTCACTATTGACCCAAAACAAACTTGCTCTATTATAAATAGAGCTCATTTGTGCTCAGTTCGAGTACACCAAAGCCATCAAACAAATGCTTTCCTCAAAATCTCTTTCTCTAGGCAAAAATACCTCCTTTAACAAGGTAACTCTGAGCTTTTGAGTTAGAGAGCAATTCCACCACAACTTATGATCTAAACACATCCAATATGTTATATCTAAGCTGTCCAAACTCACACAAGTGACCTGTAATCCTTAAATCTCAAAGTCACCTCTCAAAACCTCAAAATAGGCCTTTTTGTGCATTTTTCATGCCATGTATTGAGTCAGTCACTTTCCAAACCAGATAAAACCTCAAACACACTCCAAATATCATCCTTGAACTATCCCAAATGGTTCCCCTATCTGGAACACCATTTGAGGGAGTTGCTATTTTGGCCACTTTTGCCCCTTTTGCAAGAAAGAGCTCAAACTCATCCCTGAGGTTTCCAGCTGATTCCAACCATCCTGAAAGCTTCTAAAAGATCATTTGAGAGTGTCCAAAGCATCAAATCATTTCTGGAACAAGAAACTTGGCAGATTGCACAAAAAACTCCAAAAGCTCAAAAAGAGGTAAGCATCATGACTTGAACTTTCCAAAATATGCATTGCTTTGAGGTCCACTGATCATGCACATCTTGTACATGTTATATGTGTTATGTTTGCACCAAATTTCCTTGCAATTCTTTCCTGTATCATGAGATAGCACAGAAAATGCAATTGGAGGCCTATTTCAAAACCACTATCGGGTTTTAAAATAGGGACGTAATCTTGAAAAACTACCACCATCATTGGATTCCTTGTGAAATTCTAGGCAGGATAGACCTAAATTTTGTCTCAATCCATGGAGAAATGAGAAAGTTACGGCCTTCACGTTTCTGAGTCAAAACTTGCCTTGCCTTGCCTTGGCCAGGCCTAGAAAACAAGGCAAGCCTTGTGTATTTGTTAGTTTGTTCCAATCAACGGATGTATCACCACCCCAGTGGTAAGGCACGCGCTTGAGGTCGTGGGTTCAAACCCCACCCAGACCATTTTGTGTTTTCTCACATTTTTGCTATTTTTTTCCAATATTTTCATGTTTTATTAATTAATTGGAAAATTAATAACTCCTTCAATTTTAATTATTTTTTATTGTTTCTTTTTGCAAAAAATCACAAAAATATTGAAATATTTTATTCCACAAAAAAATCAGATTTATATTATTTATTTAATATAATTAGTATTTTTGTGAATAAATTCCTTTTTAATTGTTTTTTAACATTTAAAAGTGAATATTTACTTTGAAAATAAAAACCAAATGAGTTTTAATTCATCTTGTGATTAATCCCTCATTTTTCAAACCTTAAACAAAAATCACAAATGGTTTATTCAAACTTATTTGGCATTTTTATCATTTTTATTTGATTTTTCTTTAAATATTTACTTTTAAAGAAAAGTAAAATTAGGGTTTCTTTGATTTTCACCCTTGCAAAAAAAAAAAACATTTTCAAACTTTGGGCCTCTATTAGAGTGTAAGACCCAACTCCCTTTGAAAACCATTTTTTGGGCCCCGTTGTATTTCAAAAGATTGGCGCGATCATCGCCCGTTTAAAACAAACCATTTGGGCCTCCCCTCGAGCTATAAGACCCATTCAAAATCATTTTTGGGCCTCTAATTGAGTGTAAGACCCAATCCCCTTTTGAAACCAAAAAATTTTAGGCCTCAGTCATTGTATAAGACCCACGGTGTTTTCAAAACCTCGGCGCGGTCGTCGCCCTTTTCAAAATAAATCTGGGATTCTCTTTGAGCTATAAGACCCATCTTTGTTCACTTTCAATCATTTTGGGCCTCTTGAGAGAGTGTAAGACCCATCCCTTTGTACATAAAACCTTTCTTGGGCCTCAGTCACTTGTATAAGTCCCTGTACAAAACGACAGTGCGATCACTGATAAAACCCAGGGCCTCTCCTTGAGCTGTAAGCCCCAACAATCTTTTCAAAAGCACTTTCTCCTTTGATTTTGAACATAATATTGTTATCAAATCTTTCTTTGTTGAACAAACTAACCAAACATCATGGAAGCTCTACAACCGAGTAAGTGTTTACCCGCTTTCATTTACCACTTTCATATGTATATAATTGTATTGTGGGACTGTTTCACTGTAAGTCTTCTTTCATAAACTCATATCGACTGTGTAATACTAGTATAAATATTTATAGTTTCCCCAGTAACTACGTCTTGAACTAGACAAAACCTCGTCTCCTTACATTCGATGTTCTCCCGGATATTTCACCATAACCTACACCATGAGAATTTTCTTTTACAACAATTTTAGATAACTAGATCTAAGAAATCTCCCCCTTGAACAGTTCATATACAGAAGGCCAATGTTCCAAGTGAAACCCCTTCTGGAACTGTTCATCAGCCTCCTCTTGGGCTTAGTGCAAGGACCCACAGGCTTCCTAAAAGCATCCTCGCCTCCTCTTGGGAGTTGTACAAGGACCCGTCGACTTCTTAGAAGTTTTCACAGCCTCCTCTTAGGCTTCATATAATGATTCTTCCTCCGGGAAGATAGCCTCCTCTCGGGCTTCGTACAAATTGTCTCGTCGGCTTCTTAAAAGTTTTTCTCGCATCCTCTTGGGCTTCGTACAAATTGTCCTGACGACCTCTTAAAGGTATAGGAACAAAAATTAGTCATCTTAATAGAACAGTCTTTCAGAGAGTCTAGATCTTTCTACCACGAACGTACTCTCCCTTAAGCCTATTACAAAAGATAAAACTCTAGACTTGGACAATCTAATCTCCTTGAGTCTCGAAGACATTCTCAAGTTCCTTTCAAAATAGGAAAAAACACCGTAGACTTGGGCAGTCTCAAGATCCTTTGGATTCCCCGTTTCCTTAAAGAACAAGAAATAATCCCGGTCCTCAGATCAAATCCATGAGTACAACATTACCCATATAAGAACTGATTTTCTCTTTTAACCAACACACTGGACCTGTCACTCAACTGAAACAGTAACCCTAGCCTCCTCTTGGGCTTTGTACAATGATTCTCCCCAGCGGAGCTAACCCGTTTAGCCTCCATCTCGGGCTTCGTACGAGATACAAAAACACTCTCTTGTTGAGTATAAAAGACTCTCTTGTTGAGTTAATCCTCTTTTAGCCTTCATCTCGGGCCTTGTACGAGATACAAAACACTCTCTTGTTGAGTATAAACGACTCTCTTGTTGAGTCGATCACCCTTAGCCTCCATCTCGGGCTTCGTACGAGATACAAATCACTCTCTTGGTGAGTATAAAAGACTCTCTTGTTGAGTCAAACCCTTTTAGCCTCCGTCTTGGGCTTCGTACAAGAAACATATAAAAGCACTCTCTTGTTGAGTTAACCCTTCTAGCCTCTATCTCAGGCTTTGTACGAGACACAAAAGCATCCTCTTGTTGGGTCAATAGCCTCCTCTTAGGCTTTTTATAAAGAAATCCCCGTTTGATTCAATCAACCTTTTAGCGTCAAAAGCTGTGCCTAGTTCACAGTATACAAACATCAACAACTCCTTTTCCTCGTCTAATTGTTGTAAGCGGCAAGCCTCTGGATTATTTACATCCACGCCATTGTCCCTCTTTTAGCATGAGAAATTCCTAAGGAAAGATGGCATTACTCTAAACTGAGTTAAAGCCTTCTCCTTCAGGTTGAAAATACCCTATAAAGGAAATTATGGCATTGCTAGATTCGCATATCCCAGCTAAAGTAATTCTCCTTTATAACCAGTCACCCAAAAATTGTGACAAACAGACCCCTTTAGAGATGACAAATTCTCTCTAAAGTTAACACCTTTTTAGCTTCACATCTTGGGCTTTGAACAAGATACAAACCACCTTTAGCTTCATTTCTTGGGCTTTGAACAAGACACCAAAACACCATTTCCTCCCATAGAATAGGAGGAACTACGATCGCTCTGATTTCCCTATCCCAGGAATACGTAGGTATAAGATTGACAAAAAATATTAGCGAGCACTCTAATCGAAAAACCCCAAAGTCCCCTACCTCCAGCCAATCTAGCACAGTATCCCAACAAATTCCCCATGAACAATCCTGGTATTTCGTTCTGAACAAAATAAGCAAAGAGAGACCCACGAACTAAAGCCACATCTGTAAACCAACAGTTTTGACTGTTTAACCTCAGTTTGCAAGCAGGGTTAATTGGAGACATCTATTTCCCTTCCTTCATCAGCTTCAATAGGATAAAAAATGAACCGAACTGTAGTACCAAAGATATAGTGATTCGAAACCACAAAAACCGCGCTACAGGTAGATCCAAACAAAGTCAGAGTAATACAAGAGATGCCTGCTCCACGTACTGAAAAACAAGTCAGAGGCTTTCTTGGACGATTGAACTACATCTCCAGATTTATCTCTAATATGACTGCTACGTGTGAGCCAACATTCAAGTTGCTTCGCAATGATCAAGTAGTTGAATGGAATCCTGACTGTCAAAATGCGTTTGAAAAGATTAGAGATTACTTGCAAGAGCCTCCCATCCTAATTCTATCTGTTTAAGGGAAGAACCTCATTATGTATCTGACTGTGCTTGAAGGATCCATGGGGTGCGTACTAGAACAACATGATGAAACTGGTCGAAAGGAGCATGTTATTTATTACTTGAGCAAAAAGTTCACCGATTGTGAATCCAGATACTCACTCTTTGAGAAGACTTGTTGTGCTCTAGCATGAGCTTCCAAACGTCTTAGGCAATATACGATTTGTCAAACCACTTTGTTGATTTCGAAGATGGATCCAATAAAATACAGCTTCGAAAATCCAACTTTAATTGGGAGACTTTCCCTGTTAGCATATGCTTTTGTCTGAGTACGACATTCAGCATGTGACCCAGAAGGCCATTAAAGGGAGTGTGTTATCAGAGTACTTTGCACATCAATCTGTTGAAAACTATGAGCCTTTGAAATTTTATTTCCCTGATGAAGACATCAGGACCCTGATAAAGGACCTGAACCAGGATCCCAATGGAAACTCATGTTTGATGGCTCCTCCAATTATAGTGGGCATGGTGTAGGAGCTGTTTTGATGAATCCTAATGGTGGTTATACTCTTTTCACAACGAGGTTGTGCTTTAAATGCAAAAATAATATAGAAGAATATGAAGCATTCATCCTAGGCATTGAAGCTGCAATTGATCTCCGAATCAAAATCCTTGAAGTATGTGGAAACTCAGCCTTGGTAATCTACCAAGTCAAAGGTGAATGGGAAACCCGTGATGAAAAGTTGATCCCGTATCGTGCCTACATCGTGGAGTTGATAAAGTACTTTGATGAAATCACTTTGTATCATGTTCCAAGATCAGAAAATCATATAGTTGACGCTCTAGCCATGCTAGCCTCAATGTGGCAAGTCAGATTCCGTAACGAAGCACGGCTTATCCAAATAGAGTGAAAAACTGCGCCAGCCTTTTGTCAATTGGTTGAAGAGGAAACTGATGGGAAACATTAGTTTCATGATATCAGAAACTACTTGCAAAATGAAGAGTATCCGACCAATGCAACAACTTTGGATAAAAAGACCTTGAGGAAGTTGGCATCTAAATTCTTCCTAAGGAATGATGTGTTATACAAGAGAAACCCTGACATGGTTCTGCTCAGATGTGTGGATGAATACGAAGCAGACATATTGATCAAAGAGATTCATGAAGGATCATTTGGGACCCATGCTAATGGGCATGCCATGGCCTAGAAGATCTTGCGAGCTGGTTATTACTAGTTAACCATGGAGTCTGATTGTTTCAACTATGCTAGAAAATGTCACAAGTGTCTAATTTATGCTGACAAGGTGCATGTGCCACCAACATTGAATGTTTTGACATCACCTTGACCTTTCTCAATGTGGGGCATTGACATGATTGGGGCAATAAAGCCTAAAGATTCTAATGGTCATCGCTTCATCCTTGTGGCAATTGATTACTTCACCAAATGGGTAGAAGCTACTTCCTACGCCAGTGTAACAAAATAAGTGGTTTCCCATTTTCTCAAGAAAGAAATTATATGCCGCTATGAAATTCCAAGCCGCATCATCACAGATAACGGGACGAATTTGAACAACAAGACAATGAAGGAGTTGTGTGAGAACTTCAAGATTGAGCATCATAAATCTTCCCTATATCGTCCGAAGAAGAATGGAGCTCTTGAAGCCACTAACAAGAACATCAAGAAAATCCTGCAGAAGATGGTGAAAACCTATAAGGATTGGCATGAAATGCTACGATTTTATTTGCATGGATATCAGACCTCCATCCATACTTCAACAGGGGCAACCCCTTTCTCCTTAGTGTATGGGATGGATGCAGTTCTCCCAATCGAAGTTGAGATACCGTCTATGAGAATCTTGATGGAAACCAAACTAGAAGAAGCTGAGTAGATCCAGAACAGATATGACCAATTGAACCTCATTAATGAGAAGCGTATGACCGCTATGTGTCATGGACAGTTGTACCAAAAACGACTCAAGAGGGCGTTTGTAACACCCCGATTTTTGTAAGAATATTTATTTAATTTATTTAAATATTATATTCGTGAATTTCTGTGAATTTTGGTGATTCGTGTCGATGTCGGTGTTTTGTGAAGTTTTGGTTATTTAATTAAATAATAGTATATATTACGGAATATATTGTATTATTATTTATTTTAAATAATATTAGAGGAATTAAGGGTAAAGTGGACATTTTAGGAGAATTAGTGAGGGCATTATGGAGAAAGCCCAATTTTGAGGCCCAAGGGTTAGGCTGAATATAAAAGGAGGATTTTGAGAATAGGATTCACTTTTGGTGAACCGTGAAAAGAAGGAAAGAATGAGAGCTCTGAGGAAAAAGGGAAAGGCGAGGATTTTCGTGAAGGTTTCCAAAGGCTCGGTAGAAAAGCTTCGAATCAATAATCTAAGGTATGGGGAGTAATTACCTTCATTGTTTTCAATATAGGATTCGATGTAATTGAAGTGGATGTTTTGTGTTTGAGGGTTTGTGGGATTTTTTGATGAATTGATGATTTTGAGGGTATTTTGTGAATCGATTATTAAGGGTTGAATTTAATCGGATGAAATAGACCTTGGGGCTGATTCCCTGTCGACGTTGTTTTGACCCTGTGGAAAAGAGGATTGTAAGAGTCGTAAGGGAAATTGGGGTTTTGTGAAGGTTTAGGGAATTTAAGGTTCCCGCAGTGTCCTGAATCGACCTAATAGATGTAGGTTTTATGCGGTTGATTTCCATGATGCATTAGGACTGATGTAGGGATGTTTTTGGGTTATTTGGGGCTGTAATCGCAGACACCTTTGAGGCTGGGGAGCTACTGATGCGTAGCACCGATTTGATGTAATTGCAGGTTTGCTAAGCGAACCATTCCTTCAAAAGGCGAATGTTCGCCAAGGCTCGCAAAGCGAGCAGCGCAGCTAATGTGCGATAACATAAGTGTGGGTATTGGGATGATTCTGGAATGGAATTGGGGATTCGCTGGAAGTCTCGCAAAGCGAATGAGCCAGCGAGTGGCTTCACACAGCGAATAAACCAGCGAGTATGACAGATGGTGTTTTATGGTGTTTTAGTGTGGTGAGTGTGGGATTAGCTGACCGATTTGCAAATCGAAGGTCCCAGCGAACTGGTTCACCTAGTGAACTCAGTAGCGAACGTCTGCTGTTCGCGATGTTTTGTTTATATGCTGTGCTGTCTTGATGCCTTGATGCTGTGATTTTTATGATGATTTTCCATGACGTTACTGGTGAATATATGATGATGTTTTGGTGATTTATTTGACGAATATGTGATGACATGACGTATATAAGAATTGATGAATGATGATGCACATTATTATGTTTATTTGATGATGATGATTATTGATGTTGTGTATCATACATTCATATGCATACTCTGTGACAACGCTTCATTCCCATTGTGCGGATATGAGGTAACTATGACGTGCTCCGGTTCCAATTACGGGATCGATCCTATTGACGGGGATCTTTGGAGGGGTGATGGCCTAGTGTCCATCGATTATGACGATTGGTACCACATGCATGAGTCTTGATGTGCATTTGTATTTAATTGGCATTGTTGTGTTTTATGATGTTGTTTGTGATTTTGATGTTTTCCTTGCGATGACCCTGAAGATGTTGTATATGAAGATAATGTCATTTTATGTATATCTTGTTTTATATTGATTATTATGAATCGTGATTACTCACCCTGCCTATTTGAATGTTGCCTCCACGTGGGTAACATGCAGGTGATCAGGTTTAGCTGTGGATGCCTTCTAGGACCTTGAAGTTTATCTGCTTTTGGTTGATTTAGAGGGTCTTGCTCTGTTAGTGTAACATCGGGTTGGGGTCCTTTGAGTTGAACTATGTTGTTTCATTACTTTTGCTGTTATTTGATGATATGGTTTCATTTTGAAAACCTTTTTGAGTAATTGTGGTTATGGTGGATCTGCTGCCTATTTTGAGAGCTTTTATTAAAAACCTTTTTTATTATTATGATGTTGAATGAAAACCTTTTATTTGAAAATTTTGAGTTCCGCTGCCATGTGAAGGCTTTTGATTTGTTTTGAGGAAAAACCCTTTGCTTATAAGGCAAGTGTATTATTTTGGATTAAATGAGAAATGTGCACCCTTCGAGGTGTTTTTTGACGTTTTACTCTGATAATTGAGTTGTTTCTGCTGCAACATTTGTGGGGGTAGAAAAGGGTGTTATATTAGTGGTATCAAAGCCTGGTTGGTCTGTCCGGCCAGGTTTTTACGTGTTGTCAGTCCCCTGTGTGAGAGCAAGAATTGTCTCTACAAATCAATCTATGTTTTGATGATAACAATACGTATTTGTGAAAGAACCATTTTATGTTCTAACGTGTGTTGTGTGCAGATCATAATCATAGAAATTATCAGATCCAACAAGCACCAGCCAGATGAGTGAAATTGATAATATGTGAAGTCACTATATGTGACACAAGTCGCAAGAAGCAAGAACGCTTCTGTATCTGATCGTGATCAGTCAGATCCAAGGATGCCAATATTGCTGATGCAATGCTCTTGTGGATGCTCTCTGAAAGTGGTCGAGATTCTGAAGATTGCGATGCTTCTGAAGAAGAGAACCGAAGTGCTGAAGACTCTCATGACTTGAAGTTCTGAAGGCGGAAGGCTTTGAAGACCAAGTGCAGAAAGACTCTAAAGACTTATGTTTTCTGAAGATTAAGGTTCTGAAGATCAAGTATTGAAGACTCTGAAGACAGATTCCTAATGAAAAAGTTCTGAAGTTTCAGAAGACTTGAAGAAGTAAAGGATAACATGCTCAAAGACAAGTGCTGAAGTTCTGAAGATTGATTCCTAATGGACTTCTTCAAATAACTGAAGACATGACGTATCAGATATCCTGCTAAGAAGACTTTACTCATGCTTCATCAATTAACCATCAGAAGCCTCTGAAGTTCAGAAGTCACACGTTACCGTTGTGAGTAACTGTACACGGTGCCCAAGAAAGATATATCCCGTCACTTCTCCCACAGTAAAAAGGAGATGTGTCAGTACAACTAGTTATTACACAACGTTTCTTTTCCAATAGCCAAGAATATTTCAAACGGCTATATTTCTACTGGGCTATTTAAAGGAAAGAGTATTCACTTTTGAATCATCGATTCTGCCATGAATGGCGAATTGATCAAAGTCATTGTGTGAAGATAGCAACAACGATGGGTTCTCGTTGTAACACTTAGAATATCCAAAGCTATCACCATTTACACATGGCCATTGTTGTTAAAGCTCAAAGATCATCATTCAACACAACAACAATTAATTGGTACAAAAGTTGTTGATGAAGAAGACAACATTGCAAATCAGTCAAGTCATTAACCACCTTCTCGTCAGCGCTACATTGAAGATCTGAAGCAAGGAGTTGTTGCTCAAAGCTTTCTCACCCAAGAAGACGAAGAAGAAGAAGATCTACAAGATGTCAACCACTGCCAAATCATTATACATCTCTGTAGTTTCTTTGTATAAGCAAGGAGTTGTTTCTCACATCTTGCTCGAACACTTGTGTGTTCTTTGTACTTAAACTTAGGAGTAATTTGCTTGTTAAGAAGCATTATTTTAATCTCCAGTTAAACTAATTCTTGATGAATTAGGATTCCTTGAGTGGTCAGTGTGACCGGAGACTCAAGAAGACAATGGCGAGATGTCATTGTGGGAAAAGCCTGAAATAGGGTCAGTAGCGTTATATTCATTGCGATGAATCCCTGAACGTCTAGCTGTGAAAGCCTAGCAGTAGATCTTGCGAGATTGGAACCTGCAAGTCGATGTTCGTTATATTCATTAAGTTGAATCCCTGAATGGTTCATTGCATGTTAGTCACAGTGCGGCTGTGCAAGTGGTTAGTCACCGGCTGTTGCCCGTGCATCTGTAATCGAGATTGATTATAGTGGATTAAGACCTTGTGTTCAAGGCAAAATCACCTGAGGAGGGTGGACTGGATTAGCCTTTGTAGTGAACCAGGATATATCGTGTGTTCTTTACTCTTATGCTTAATGTCTTTATTAATCTTTCTATATTGAATATCGGAATCCTACATAAGCAAAATCAGAACCTTGCAGCTTAACTCTGATAAGCTTCCACACTGCAAGTTCTGAGAAATGTAGTTTATGTTCAGACTCTCATTAGTTCTTATGCTTCATTCAAAGCAAGTCTGAATGTAACTTCGTCAGTCAGAGTCTCTCAACAAACTATGATGTTACCCTAAGTGCTTTAACGACAAGAATCGAAAAGTTGTCAAAGAGTAAATACACAATTCAAACCCCCCCCATTCTTGTGTCTTTCTCGCACCTTCAATTGGTATCAGAGCTCCGGTTCTATTATTGATGGATATCAAACACCTAACAGTGTTAGAAAAAGATCTGGATGCAGTGCGAAGAAATACTCTGGGTGAGATTGAAATCCACTTACAATTTCTGTAACAGTTCAGAAGATGACTGTGTACAAAATTATAATCAATCTAAGTATTTGAGAAAATCACTGATTCTGGAAGTTGTGCAGCTGTCAAACAACTAAACCTTCCTCACTAAAGTTTTAATGAAGATTGAAGAATCAGCTGATAAGATAGACTCATCAGATAAGAAGTAGTATTTGTTGAATGCCTATCTTGGAAGATGCGTGTGGATGAACCACATATTTTCTCAAAGTTGAATCATTAGAAAAATAAGAAGTCTTGTTTGCTGAAGATTAATTCTTTATGAGTTTTTGAGATGTTTTCAAGAAATGGATTAGGTCCACCCTTGACTTTCTCGTATAAAAACTCATTCAGAACTTCTTTATGTAAAGAAGAAAGACTGTTGTTCTATGGTTTTGAACTTCAGAGTGAAGTCTGTTGAAGTCAGAAAATTTGATGAATTCAAACTCTTAGAAATGATTCAACATTTGAATCTTGAATGATCTAGAAGATAAAAGATTCATTGTAGAACTGAATATTGTTTTCTTGGAAGCAATACGGAGAACTGAAAGAATATTCAGGAAAAAGAATGTCAAGGATTCATCAAATACTTGATCAAGAATGAACTCTTAAGCTTTGCTTGAATCAGCATAACTAAGTTCTGATAACTTGAAACTATCTCTCAGGCAAATCAAATGTTAGTGATCAGATCACTATATGATAAGTTGTTCAAAACCCCTCAAGCACTGGAATTAGAAGATGTCAAGCTAGAGACTTAAAATCCTCTACTTGAAGTTAAAAGGATATAAGTGGTCGATGTCGTTCAGAATGGAGAAATCAGTTAACATTCTCTTTAGAAGTATATATGTTAGACCAACCTCAGACAAGTTAAATCAGCATTAAATCCAAGTTCATAAGACTTCTCTTCTTCAAACATCAGAAGGAAGCAGAAGCTAAAAGATGATGATCGGAAGCTCAAAGCACACAGAATAGTCGTAAAAATATTTCAGATTCTCTAAGGTATGTTTGTCTTCGTTCATCCTCATTATTGAAATTTGAAATAGTAGCAATAATTTGAACTTAGTCATATTAGGATTATTGAAACTATAATAATATTCTCACGCATTTATGATTAGACAATTTTCAAGAATTAAATAAGCAGTTATAATTACGTTGTGTCAGCCACCTACTGCTATAGATATATGGCGATTAGAGTCCATTACATGTCGTTTCACTAACTACCACAACTATTTATAGCTAGTCTCGGAAATGATGAACCCCGCGTGCTCCAGCTTGATAAATAGCTATTAAATCTCAAAGTCCTTTTCACTCCATTATCTAACTAGGTAGAACCTCATCTCTCAAACAATTCAACTTTGCTCAAAATGTCTTCCCACAACATCAGAGGAGAAACATCCGATCTAGAACTCCTGAAGGAATTCACGATGAATTTAAACGTTCTGTCACAGCTCAACAAAACAAGCATTCTCTCTGGAATTAAATTTTAGAACTGGGTGAATTATTTCTCCATGCTTGTTGGACCTGTATTCCCTGAACTGGTGACTGAGTTTTGGGCAAATGCACGAGCACTAGAATATGATCTTGGAAAGAGTGCTATTCTATCTGTTGTTACTGGTTGTCCAGTCTTGATCAACCCCACCATCATAGCTAAAGCCATTAGGTGTGTCGAAGATGGTGTGACTGTGGAAAGAAACATCAACAACCATAGTTTTGACAGGCATTTGCACGTCATTTTTGAAACAGAGGGGCGTCCCACTCAACCTTGCACACTCACTCCAATTGCTAAAGATTGGTACAAGCTTATGGTGACTAATCTAAGACCAAGAGAAAGAGGAGGAGGCTGGCTGTCTGACCAAGAAAGATTATTCATTTACTTTTTAGTGTCTATATTCATTTACTTTTTAGTGTCTAGGATCAAAATAAACTTACCTCAATTCATGTACAACCATTTAAAGGAAGAAATTAATCTGTCTAGGGAAGACACAATCTACCAAGTTCCCTACTGCAGGGTTATCTCCTACATTCTTGACCTTCAGGGAGTAGTTGGTCATTGCAGAAGAAATGGAATGACTGAGAAGGTTCTTCCTGAGTTTTGTCAACCTATGACGTTCTTAGTCTAAGATAGAAAGTTAGTAATTTTTTTATAAACTTATGTTAAATCTTGATATCTATATTTCTTAAGTATGATTTATGTGTTTTTGATTGAATGGTTCTTATGATCACGATTATCTAATTAATAATAAAATAATGAGCGCTGCTTAGAATTCACGCAAAAGGTATAAGATTATCTAGAGACCGTAAATCCCTTATAGGTCATGATCAAGTAACGGTTCCATTACCACTCATTAAGATTATGTCATGATTCTTGATTAAAGGAATTAATCATTAACCTACCTTCCCATGATACTTAGTGCTTCTAGGAAAATCAAACGTTCCGGTTTTAAACTCCATAGAAATAACCTTACCTCTTAATCTATAAAAGCATCAAACCTTAAGACAACAACACACTCTTACTCATCTGAATCGTCAGCCTAATTACCTTCTATTTTCCTCATCAATCCCTAAAAATGGCCTTCATCTCACAAAATGCTTCAACTCTCACAACCATACAAAATCCAGTTGATCATCTTGTCGTTGTCAGAAACGATTATAAACTTCAACAATATAAAGTCGAACGGATGTAATATTACTCCCTCAATGGAAGCACAAGGATGGAGTAACTACTTCAAGAGGTTGGAAGGACCAACCTATGGATGTTTGGTTAAAGAGTTCTGGATTCATGCTAATGCAGGCTCGACTCTCATTAGTTCTTCGTTCTTTGGAAGAAGAGTCTACATATCTGAAAAGACTATTACAGATCTCTTGGAGCACGAGAATAATGGATTCAGAATTACCAAGGATCTACTTAGTGAGGAGAGAGAAGCCAAAGTCATAGCCTTTACTTTCAAAGAAGGAATAGCAGTTAAGAACCAAGTATTCTCAAACCTGAAAGAACCACTACAAGTTTGGTTCAGAATCTTGCAGGGAAGCATTTTTCATCATCTTCCTGCAAATCAACTCAACGACACTCAGAAGTGTGTCTTGTTCCTTCTCCTTAAAGGAATTAAGATCAATCTCCCCTCCGTTCTCTTCAAACTTCTGAAGGAAGCCATAAGAAACTCCAGAAGTGGTTCTAATCCGGAGATCAAACCTATTCCGTACGGAAGACTCATCTCTGACATTTTAGTTTAATCTGGAGTAGTTGATGACATTTTAATCGATGAAGGTGAATCAAGAAAGCTGCTTAAAAGCACTGGGAAGATTCTCAAGTTTGAGGATCTTATGAAGGAAGACACCACTCTGGACAATACATTCTTTAGGGAACTAACTCTGACACCCAGGGTTCCAGTTAAAGGTTTTCCAAAACTTGCCACTTACAATCAGGCAGAAGTCAGAAACTATCTGAGAAGATTTAAGGATGAAGATATCAGTGTTTAGATCAACGTGAAGAATATTACTGATGTACTTTAAGAACTCACAAATTGGAAAGAAGGAAGTAGGAAGCAGAAAATGGTTGATGATCCTCATCTAAAAGATTAAAACCCGTGAATGATGCATTAAAATCCTTTAAGGATAATGCAATCACAAAAATCCTAAGCTTAGTAGAAGCTTCCAGTTCCTGTGTGGACTCCATGGAAATAAGAAATATCTGGACTGAGTTCCATGAATGGATCTCAGAAGAAACTGTGAAGAGCAAGAGACTGGCAATTACTCAAGTAGAAAAAAAGTTGCATGTCTCAAGAAATGATGATTCTGAAAACCTTCTCTCATCTTCTTCATCATATTTAGGCTCGCTCTAGTCTAACTCAATAGGACCCATGAAAACCCATATTTATTAGGACTACAATCACTTAAAATATTTCTCATTAGGAATCTGTGTTTAAATTATCTATGTTTTGATTATCTTGAACTTTTCAAGATTAAAGCTCAACCTATGCTCTGCATTTTTTAAACTATGTTATGTTGATGCTTCTATCGGATTAATCATAAATGAAATGCTATAATCTCTACAGATGATCCAAAATCTTCAATTGGTAATCGAAAGATTCCATCTAATTGTCCTTCAAATGAATATGTTATGGCTATAGATGGTTATCAAATGCTGGCTCTATGTTCTATATTGTTTAACATATCCAGAATATATATAATGTTGTTGATATGCTTAAATGCTTGACTGATGAAGGAATTACATGCATAATTGATCATATGCTCTAACACTTTTTGATGATGTCAAAAAGGGGGAGAAATATAATGATTTTGATTGAGAAAACAAAATCTGAAAGAATGCAGAAAGAATATGCAGAACTCAAACAAAGTACTCACATAAAATATAAAATTGTGTTACTTATAACGTTTGTTTGTTTGATGTTATCTGAGGAAATCTAAACAAGTTCACTAGGCATTCTAAGACAGGTTAAGCAAGAAGAACAGTGAAGTACACTTCGTGAACATATGTTTAGAATCAGATCTACCCAGTATTGTTCAGAAGTTGAGAACTGTCTGAAAGTCAGAGTTTATCGTGATCTCTATCTCACTTGGTTCAGAAGCTGTAAGCTGTCTAAGAATATGAGATTCAGAACATAAGAATCAGAAGAAGGAAACTTTGAAAGCAGTCAAGACAAAGCCTACATCTCAAGATGCTTATTCAGAAGAATTGTGCAAATCAAAAGTCAAAGAACTGTCTGAAGATCCGGATTGAAGATCCAAGAAGAAGTAGTTCTAATGTTTACCAGGAACCAATTAAGAAGAAATGATTTGGTATCAGACTAAGTCAACAAATGGTAATCAGACTCAGTATACCCAAAGATTAGTATCAGACTCATCAATTAGAGCTAAGCTGTGAAATGTTGTGTATACCTTCATTGGTATCAATCTTAGAACACTTTGGAAATACCCTTCGAGTGGTATGGAAAGTAATCCTTCACTTGGTATCAGACACAACATACTCTGGTATAATTTAGTACCAGACTAAGATTAAAACATGTGTGACAGTTTCATAATCAAGCGTTGATTGATCACAAATATTAACCTTCAATTGGTATCTGATCAAAAATTAAGCTTTGATGAACCACTGAGTTGTGACAGTAACAAGGTTCTGAGATGAAGACTTGTGCTCAAAAGTCAAACTCTGAAAAGTCATGATCTTTATAGGTGATTAAAATTTAATATTCCTGAACTACGTTCTGAAAGATCCCAATATCTGAATTATGGAAATTAGGGGGAGACTACCCAGAAGATTCAAATTATAAATCCTATAATCTTCACAAAGTCTGAAACTCAGGGGGAGTTTCTTAAAAGACGGTGTCTGTCTCTGATGAATAGAGAGGCTATGTTATCATATAAGAACTGATCTACTTGTGCTTAAATGAATATACTGAAAGGTAGAAATGCTTCAGAAGTCTCTGAAGATTACAAGCTCTGATACGACTACAAAGGAACTGAGTTCTGAAGATCTGAAGATGGAAGTTCTGATGAACTAGTCCAGATGCTAAAGATTCTCTGTTCATTTAAAGACAAGATAGAGAAGTAGTCCTTTTCTATTCTTTGTTTTGGCAACTCAAGTTGTTACTCTGTATGTCTTTGGAGCATATAAGATTCTAGATGATCACATATAAAACTTTGAGGATAACACATTCAGGGGGAGCTGTTGTTCCAGACTCTAAATATGTTTGTTTTGGTGATTACCTTGTATAAAATGTTCAATCAAAATACTTGGTTTTGTCATCATCAAAAAGGGGGAGATTGTGAGAGCAAGAATTGTCTCTACAAGTCGATCTACGTTTTGATGATAACAATACGTATTTGTGAAAGAACCATTTTATGTTCTAACGTGTGTTGTGTGCAGATCATAATCATAGAAATTATCAGATCCAATAAGCACCAGCCAGATGAGCGAAATTGATAATATGTGAAGTTACTATGTGTGACACAATTCGCAAGAAGCAAGAACGCTTCTGTATCTGATCGTGATCAGTCAGATCCAAGGATGCCGATATTGCTGATGCAATGCTCTTGTGGATGCTCTCTGAAAGTGGTCGAGATTTTGAAGATTGTAATGCTTCTGAAGAAGAGAACCGAAGTGCTGAAGACTCTCATGACTTGAAGTTCTGAAGGCGGAAGGCTCTGAAGACCAAGTACAGAAAGACTCTGAAGACTTATGTGTTCTGAAGATTAAGGTTTGGAAGATCAAGTATTGAAGACTCTGAAAACAGATTCCTAATGGACAAGTTCTGAAGTTTCGGAAGACTTGAAGAAGTAAAGGATAACGTGATCAATGACAAGTGTTGAAGTTCTGAAGACTGATTCCTAATGGACTTCTTCAAATAACTGAAGACTTGATGTATCAGATATCCTGCTAAGAAGACTCTACTCATGCTTCATCAATTAACCATCAGAAGCCTCTGAAGTTCAAAAGTCACATGTTACCGTTGTGAGTAACTGTACACGCCACCCAAGCAAGATATATCCTGTCACTTCTCCCACAGTAAAAAGGAGATGTGTCAGTACAACTAATTATTACACAACGTCTCTTTTCCAACAGCCAACAATATTTCAAACGGCTATATTTCTACTGGGCTATTTAAAGGAAAGAGTATTCACTTTTGAATCATCGATTCTGCCATGAATGGCGAATTGATCAAAGTCATTGTGTGAAGATAGCAACAACGATGGGTTCTCGTTGTAACACTTAGAATATCCAAAGCTATCACCATTTACACATGGCCATTGTTGTTAAAGCTCAAAGATCATCATTCAACACAACAACAATGAATTGGTACAAAAGTTGTTGATGAAGAAGACAACATTGCAAATCAGTCAAGTCATCAACCACCTTCTCGTCAGCGCTACATTGAAGATCTGAAGCAAGGAGTTGTTGCTCAAAGCTTGCTCACCCAAGAAGACGAAGAAGAAGAAGATCTACAAGATGTCAACCACTGCCAAATCATTATAAATATCTGTAGTTTCTTTGTATAAGCAAGGAGGTTTTGCTCACATCTTGCTCGAACACTTGTGTGTTCTTTGTACTTAAACTTAGGAGTAATTTGCTTGTTAAGAAGCATTATTGTAATCTCGAGTTAAACTAATTCTTGATGAATTAGGATTCCTTGAGTGGTCAGTGTGACCAGAGACTCAAGAAGACAATGGCGAGATGTCATTGTGGGAAAAGCCTGAAATAGGGTCAGTAGCGTTATATTCATTGCGATGAATCCATGAACATTAGTTGTGAAAGCCTAGCAGTAGATCTTGCGAGATTGGAACCTGCAGGTCAATGTTCGTTATATTCATTAAGTTGAATCTCTGAACGGTTCATTGCATGTTAGTCACAGTGCGGCTGTGCAAGTGGTTAGTCACCGGATGTTGCCCGTGCATCTGTAATCGAGATTGATTATAGTGGATTAAGACCTTGTGTTCAAGGCAAAATCACCTGAGGAGGGTGGACTGGATTAGCCTTTGTAGTGAACCAGGATATATCGTGTGTTCTTTACTCTTATGCTTAATTCCTTATTAATCTTTCTATATTGAATATCAGAATCCTACATAAGAAAAATCATAACCTTGCAGCTTAACTCTGATAAGCTTCCGCACTGCAAGTTTTGAGAAATGTAGTTTATGTTCAGACTCTCGTTAGTTCTCATGCTTCATGCAAAGCAAGTATGGATGTAACTTCGTCAGTCAGAGTCTCTCAACAAACTATGATGTTACCCTAAGTGCTTTAACGACAAGAATCAAAAAGTTGTCAAAGAGTAAATACACAATTCAAACCCCCCCTTTCTTATGTCTTTCTTGCACCTTCACCCTGTCAGTCGACAAGTGTGTGTACACTGTTGATGTTTTAGTTCTTATAACCTTATTGGTGGTGTGCAGGATGGCTGGAAGGAATGATCGTGAAATTGCTTATGCATTGGAATCGGTTTCTAATGTGGTGGTGCAGCTGAATCCCAATGGTGGAGCTCCAGATGAGTTTCGTGCGTTGGGGAAGTTTCAGAGGAACAATCCACCGACTTTTGCGGGTACGCATGATCCAGCAAGTGCACACAAGTGGTTGAAGGCAATTGAGAAGATCTTCAGGGTGATGGGGTGCTTTGATGAGCAGCAGGTTCAGTTTGGAATGCATATACTGGAAGAAGAGGCTGAGGACTGGTGGGATAACACCCGTCAGAGACTTGCAGATTTTGGCATTGTGATAACTTGGGATGCGTTTAAGCAGGAGTTTCTGGGCAAGTATTTCCCAGAGGATGCTCGTGGCAAAAGAGAAGTGGAATTCCTTGAGCTGAAGCAATGAGATATGACTGTGGCAGAGTATGCCGCGAAGTTCGAGGCTTTGGTGAAGTTCTGTCCGCACTACAATCGTGCTGGTGCTGAGATGTCCAAGTGTCTCAAGTTTGAGAATGGGCAGATGTAATACCTCAAAATTTGCCCTCTTACTTTTAGCACTAACTGGCTTATGATTCATTTCATTCTTGCATCACCATCTTTGCATATCATTGGTTCTTAGCATGGGATCAAGGTACTTGGTTTAACTCAAGGGAAGAAGACGTTTTTAGGGTTTCAAGCAACCGTTCATGTGTATTGTTCAAGGGGCTAAGAGGAGAGAAAATTCTTGATGCTATCAATTCTTGAACCACAAAGGAGCCTTAAGCCTCAAGATGTTTTATTTGGTCATCATCTCATCAAAAGATCAAGATTAGCAGGAGAATTTAAAGGATTCACAACATTCTAACCTGATTGATTGAATTAGGGTTTTGGAGATTTTTATCATCATCAAATGGTACATATCATCATTGTCTGACTGGATACACATCATACTCAGAGGAATTTGGATTTGGAGGATGTGCTGATTCCTCCTGGACTGAAGGCACCAAAACTAGGGTTTGCCATAAAATCAGTTTATTTCTAATTTTTTGGGCAAGACTTGATTCCATGATATTCCTCAGGTCCTCAAGTGTCTAGGATTGGAGAATTGTCCATCAAGTTGGTTCAGAAGAGTTTCAATTGATCAGAGGTTTGAAAATCAGGAGAATGGGGAATAAAGTCAACTGTGCAGCGAAAAGGTCAACTCCTGACTTCTTGAAGTCAACATGTTGATTTTCAAGTCAAATATGACCCTTGTATGAGATTTGATCAAGAATGTTCAAGGATTCATGAAAAATCAAGAAAGTTGAAAAATTGCCATTTTTGGAAGGAACTAGGGTTTAGAAACTTTCTATTTTGGGAAATTTCTAAGCTTGGATCAGTCATCTTCATGGCCATTTTTCACCTTGATGCCAGCTCCATTTGGAAATCTTTCTCACGTGAAAGTTGTAGAGCTTGTTACAAGCTTTCCAACCATGTAAAGTTTGCCTCATTTGGATTATTTTTGAGAGAGTTATGGTGTCCCAAAGTTGGAATCTTCAAGTTGTGAAACTCAAAGACTTAGATTTTTTTCTAAGTCATTTTGGGACAGCATTGAATGCCAATGTTCATGCTCATTTTCAAAGGACTTCCAAGCACCATTTCATCTTGCCTTGAACATCAATTTTGTTCCTTGATATGTAAGCTTTCTAATGAGCATAAGTTTGCACGAATGGGATCAAAGATCATTGATTTATAGTGGATCAAGGTTGTCTATATGATTATGTTTTCATGGCATGTCATGAAACATTTTGAACCAAATTTTGTAGCAGCTTGCCTTGGCCTGATTTCATGCGCATAATCTCTCATTTCCTTGCCAAAATGCCTTGCAAAACATTTCCATAATGAGCCACACAAAGCATGTACCAACCTTGTACCATTTGGAAGTCTTTTGCCATAATGAAACAAGTGAAAACTTGCTCACCAAGTTTATCCCCTCCACTCTCTCTCATTCTGATTTCTTTTGCTCAGAAGAATAGAAACCAAAACCACTCTCACAAAAAGCTCATTTTGTACTACACTCTCTCACACCACATTGTTTTTTTTCAAATTTTCGTCAAACTTTAACCCTAAGCTTTAACCACAGTAAAGTTCATTTTAACCTCACAAAGCGCACATATATAATCCAAGAAACCCTAGCAAGGAGGGTGGCTACTCATTGTGTGAGAACAAAACCTTAAAGTTCACTCTCTCTCTCAAAAAACCTTCAAGATTCGGATTTTACTCACAAGAGGCTCTTTCTCCCCATTCTTGCTTCCATCATCATCTTAGAAGTCCGAAAAGGCTAGAAGGAGGGTGCTTTTGAAGCTTTGGAGCAAAGGTAGAAAGTATCAAGAGCTCCATTTTCGGTAATCTTTCTTCAACTCTTTTCTCTTATGTCTTACGTGTTTTGAGAATATTATTTGCATATTTCGAGTCTTGAGTTGATGCATAAGATGTTTGTATGGTTGTTGTTTTGATTTGTGAAAGTTGTGCACCATGATCCTTTTCTTTATGGCTATTTTTTAGGGTGTTAGAGGCTTTAAACTTGAAAATTAAGTGCATAATCGGAATCTACGCGAAAAACTGGGGGGGGGGGGGGGTGTCCTGGTTCTTCCATTTCCGGCCGGACCAGCCGCCGCCCGCAGTGGACGGCCGGACCGGCGTGGTGCTGCATTTCTCCATTCCAGCCACTGTTCACGTGAAGTTTGCATGGGTTTTATGAGGAAGATGATGAGGTGGCGCCTCATCATTGGTTTATTGGTTTTTTTTATTTTATTTTTTGTTTCTATTTTGTCTTTTATGATTTAAAAAAAAAAAGACCAATTGATTGATAATCACATAGGTTCTACGTTACAGTTTTTTTTCCTTTTCTTTTTATGTTTTTATTTTGTTTTTTTTTTCTTTTTTCTGGTGATTTTACATGGGCCTTGTGCCCGGTTTCTATCCACACCCCCTCTCAGTCCAGACCCAAGGGCATGTTAGTGGTAATACACCCCTCCTTTTTAACCACATGTTTTATTTATTATTTTTTTTTCGTTTTAATTTTAATTACTAAAATACTTTATTTTATTAAAAAATTCCAAAAAAAATCATGAGCGTAGTTTAGTGTTTTATTTAATTTTCCATGAATTTTATTTTTATTTTAAATTTGTTTTAATAATTAATTCCGATTTTCTTTTCCAAAGTGTCTTTCATGTTAGCCCTTGTGATTAATACTCATGTTGGATGACTTTGCCATGCCTTCTTGAGCCGATTTTTTTTCCTTGTATTGACATGTGGATGAGAAATGTTTGAATGTCATCTTGCTGACTTGGTGATCACCTTTGATTGTTTTTCATGTGATTTTTTATGCTCCTCGATTCATACACGATCACTTGCATACTTATCTTGTGAAGCTCTTTCGAACATGCTATTGATCTAGTTCTGTTCCGATTCTTTTGAACTTATTAATTGGATGTTTAAAATTTCCTTTGATTATTTTTTGGGAGTTTATTGGACCACTTTGCTATTTTTGGTTGATTTTCACTTGTGGTTTGAATTTGGTTGAGGCATGCTTAGACACTTGACCTAGTTTGAGTGCATTTGTTTACATGTGATTGATTGATGCTTGAAATGATTATATGGTGTGATCATGTTCTGTTTGATCTTGTTTGTGGCTTTGGAATCATCTTCATTGATTCATTTTCCAATTTGATCTTGATTTTCTAAGTTGATGTTATTTTGACTTGAATTTTGTGGTATGTTTGACTTAATCTTGTGAAATGTTTCCTTGTTTGATACAACCAATGCATGAGGCCTTTTTTTTTACTTGTATGACATGCTAGAGGTTCTGACCCTCTTGGTTTAAGGTGCTTTATGTGACATGTTCTCACTCTTTGCTTCACATGTTTCTTTGTTTGTTGGCATGAATGATAAGTGGATGTTTTGATTAACTTTGATGCATGTTTGGAATGTATTGCTTAATGATTCATCTTGTGTGACTTGAGTTTGATCTTGATATGTTATGGATACATATGCTACTGCCCCTTGAGTTCATTACTTGGTTTTCATCTCACTTGATCATCTTGGTTTGATTTGTATGATGCATATCATCATCATTGGTTTTGTGGTTTCTTTGGCTCATAATGCATCATAATGTGAAACATTCTTGCATGTTTGGATTAGATGATCATGATATGAATTAAATTCTAACTTGGTTTCACTTTCATCTTATTTTGTTCATGTCATCTTTGTATGAAACCTTAGTGTGTGAAATTGTGAATCTTGTGCAAGTTTACTTGCATCCTTTCTTGTGTGCCTTCACTTGTATACTTGATATGTACTTGTATGATCTTTGAAACATGTTCTATGTTATGATTTGGATATGATGATTATGATGTGCTTGCTGCCCCATCTCTTTTCTTATCTTTCTCTTTCTTCTTCATCTCTTTCACTCTTTCTCTTCCCTTGAATCTCAAGACTTGTTTAAGTCATGGATTCCTTTCCCTTTAGAGTTACCTAGTCCAACTTAATTTCCGATTAAGATTGGAGTAGGATTAGCATTAGGTCTTAGGTAGTTGTTTCTCTCCTAAACCCCACTAACCATAGGACATCCATGCATGATAACATTAGGACTCTTAGTTTCCCCTTAGAATTTCCTTTGTGTCGTCTTCTCTTCTCATCTCAAAACTTCTTCAAGACACGTAATAAAGGTTAACGTGTATTGCACTTGAGCCTTCTATGTGGGAAGTGGGGAACGAGGGGCTTCCTCTCATTCTTCTAGGATACCTAGTGTACATCCTGTTGGGGGCGATGCGCGAAAGTATTTGTTCCTGTATTTAAGACTTTGGTTCAATGCAAGTTACAAATAACTGTAAAAAACACTTCTTGCTAAAAAACTCCAAACAAACAATAACGTCTTTCCTTCGGGAATTCTTCTCTCACCTCACTCACTCTCAGCGTATGAACGTGCTCCTACTCGTTCTCTCGCAAGACGGTAACGCCTAAGTCTCGATTCAGCGAGCTGCAACACCTGAGCTAGAACGTAAGTCGTTCCCTAAAAAACACAATCCACCCCTAGTGAGGGGAACTACGTCGCTCTGATTCTCATGCTCTCGATGAGATATGTAGGCAGTGGGGTAGGGCCCATGCGAGCACTTCTTTTATTTTCCATACATTTGTCCTTGCTCTTTTTCTCTCCCGTTTCTCCAGCTAGCAGTTCCTTTTCCTTTCCAGCAGCAGCGAAGTTCTAGTAAACGACACCCTTTGATCGAGACAAGCAAACGTGGATCCCATCGGGTACGATGAACGCGTGGGGGTGCTAATACCTTCCTCGCGCGTAACCGACTCCCGAACCCATTTCTCTTGGTCGCGAGACCATGCTCTTTCCTTCCTTCAGGTTTACGCAGTGTTTCCTTTCCCTCTCTTGGGATAAATACACATTGCTGGCGACTCTATTTTCCGCACCACTCTCGCGTTTGTACCGTTGGATGTGAATATTTCGGGAGCGACAACTGGCGACTCTGCTGGGGAAATCTGGTTGACCTCTTGCTGGTCCATCCCTTTTAGCGAGTCAATCCTAGCGCTTGTCTGTTTCTTTTCATTGGGTGTTTTTATGGTGCTTTGTTTTGTTGTATATTACTGTATGTGCTATTTTATTTGTTTTACTGTATTTACAATTTTTTATTGCATTACATTGCATTTTTATTACTGTCATACTGGATATTACTGTGCTGTGCTGGCTGGTTTTCTGTTTGGCGGGTTGGGATGTTCTGAGAGATGAGCCCACTACCCAGGCTCGAGCATACACATAGGTTTTAGAGTGGATAGTCGTGACGCTTGCATGGGGGTGGCCATGTATTGTTGTTCATGAGACCCACAACCAGACGAGGTTCTATCAGGAGCTACCAGCTACTGTGCGTTGGTACAGGCCAGTAGGTATTCTCTTGAGGGATTGTCGACTCTGGAGACCATTCCCAAGGACTCAGTTGTGGCACTCCTCCCGGGATATGACAGTGGCAGACCACGTTCTGTGGCAAACCCATTGCACATTCTCGATCCAAGGACCCAATGCTGGGAACTTGCTATAGGACTTCCCTTTTGAAGTGAATCAGTGGATGACCTCTTTGATTGGCGATAACATTGTATCCTTTGGGATAAATGTGCTATTGCTTCTTAAACCTCTGAAGCTGAGGATCTTTCGTTTCTGTGAATCAGTTGAGGCCTCCTCGATTGGTGATGATGCCAAACCAGAAATGGTGAATGTATCATCATTTCTCGACCTGAGTGTCCGGGATACTGAGGATCTTAGTACCCACATATGAGAGGGGCGGGATTGTTTACAGGTTTGCAGGTGACCGTGACCTTCTACCTACCCGTTTGTTTTTGGATTCTTTGTCTCTACAGCCGTATCAGTGTGGTTATTTTGTTATCCCGATTTGGTTCAGGAGTTTGTACAGAGCCTCAAGATTGTCCAGCCAGTTTAGCACAGATGCTTGGTGCCTTGATCCCATATGTTGCATTGCATTTCTTCTTTTCTCTGACATTCATATTTTTACATTTCTAGGTTGTATCCGAATCTGTGATTCTAGTCAGAGGGCAGTATTAGGGATGGATGTTCCAAGAGGTAAGAAGGATATTATCATCTACAAGTTCCACAAGCCAGTAATAGGTCCTCTCACCATCTTGAAGGGAATGGCAAGTCCTGAAGTGTTGAATGCTTTCGAGGAGAAGTATGGGTGGATTCTGTCTTTTGTTCGCAACATCAACGATTATGAGTTTCGGGGTCTTCATACTCTGATGTAGTTCTATGACCCTCCACTGAGATGTTTTTTGTTCCCGGATTATTTGTTGGTGCCTACCTTGGAGGAATATTCTAACATGCTAGGGATTGCTATCAAGGAAGTTCCTCCCTTCTTTGGTTCAAAAGGAGATCTGGATTGTGGGAAATTGGCCGGTGCTCTTTATTTGAGCAAATCAGAGATAGAAGCCAACATTTCTAACAAAGGAAATATCCGTGGTTTCAAGTTGGGGTATTTAACGAAGAAGGCTCAGAAGGCAGCAGAAGATAAAGAATGGGCCATTTTCAACGCACTGTTAGCTCTTGGTGTTTATGGTATTGTGTTGTTCCCCAATGAGCCTGACTTTGTGGATGAGGATGCTATCAGGATATTCATGATGAGGAATCCTGTGCCAACCTTATTGGGCGATCTCCATTATGCCTTATACAACAGGAATGAAAAAAAGAGAGGATGGATGGTTCATTGTTGCGCTCCATTGTTTATAAATGGTTCGCAAGTCGTCTACCTCAGTCTGGTGCTTTTGTTGATTCTAAGGATTCTCTGGAGTGGAGTCAGCGCCTGATGGGACTGGTCAGTAAAAACATCGTGTGGATAAATCACGGATTGCTTGGCAAGGATATCATTCACAGCTGTGGTAAGTACCCTAATGTTCCTTTGATAGGGAGGAAGGGAGGAATTAACTATAACCCTTCTTTGGCCGTCAGACAGTTTGGTTATGCTCTGGTAGGACCACCTGTTAAGAGAGATGTGGAGGATTCATTGTATTTTCACTCATCTGAAGGATTGGAGGAGGCAATGAGAGCTTCTGAATCTTGGAGTAGTATACTGAAGAAAGGCAAGGCCGTTTTGGGCAAACCTAACAATCAGGCTTTTCTTCCTTATGTGGATTGGATAAAACAAAGAGTTGAGAAGTGCTACTTGTCTTTTGATCGAGCACCTATGCTGTACCCAGAAGGTGTGGAGGAAAGACTTACTGTGCCTATTGAAGAGTTCAACAAGCAACAGAAGTTGATGCACGAATTAAGAGCAGAGAATTCTGGTATGAGTAGTCAGTTGCAAGGAGTTTTGCAGGGTAACTCAAAGCTGAAGTGGCAAGTTAAAGAGTTGACTGAGCGTTTGAAGAAGACAGAAAAAGATTTGGATAGCAGAATTCAGCATTTCAAGAAGCTTAGCATGGCAGCAGAGACATCCAGCAAAACCACCAGGACAACTAAGAAGCTTTTGGCTAAGACTAAAACTGAACTTGATGTTTATCAAGAGATGTGGAGTGAGGTCCAAGTCGAAAATGAGGGATTAAATAAGGAGCTGCAAAAGGCGAAAGAAAAAGGGAAGCATTTCTTCAACAAGTGGAAAGAATCCCAAAAGGAGATTGAAGAGCTCAAATTACAAGCTGGAATCAAGAAGGTGAGACATGAAGGTAGCAGCGCTGAAGAGCAGATTGCAACATTGAACCAAGAGATCGCGAAGAGAAACAGGTTAATCAAAGGGCTGATCACGCGACCGGCACATCCTGACACTTTGAATCTTCTGGAAGAAGTGGAGGCTAGTCTGTTTGGGGTAGAATTGTAGTTGTGTATCTTTTTTTGTGGTTACCATCAGGATTGTTGATGGAATCACCGCTGGTTACGATTGACTTTATTTGTATGAATTCTGCCATCTTGATAATAGGAGGTTTGATTCAGCTATTTGTGCCTTGGTGGTTTTTATTTGAATTGTGTTTTATTTCCTTGGTTTAATGTTGTGGTATTGCTGAACTCGGATTTATTTTCCGATGAGGTGTCCAATCCCTGGCCCGGTTTCAAGGACTGGAATCAAAGGATATACCTTGGAAATGTTCAAATATGTTTCTTTGCATTTTGCATTTGCATCCTCATAAGCATTTTTGCATAACAGGTGTTCCGGAGCAGATTTCTCATTCTGACTGGGTATTTCTCTGCAGGATTAGCAAACATGACTTCTTCCAACTACTCGATTCACCACAATCAGGGTTCAGATTTGGAACAAATCTGAGCGGAGGTGACTGAGATGAAAGCCCAGCTGGGGCACTTTAAGGTGGACATGCAAGCTTTGATTCAGGACAAGAAAGTGCTGAAGGAAGAGGCCAACCAGATGAAGATTCAAATGGGCCAGGTCATGGAAATCTTGAATAAGGTGTTAAAAAAGGAAAACGATCATGTGCCCGCTTCCACAACTGAGGTCTTTACCCCTCCTATCTCCGTGGGGTTTGCCCTAGATCATGGATTGCTTCGTGAATCCCCTCCGCAAGCTAAGGGTTCAGAGTTCTCTCATCAGCAGTCACTTCATGTTTCTCAGGAGGATCCTAAGTCAGAGGGGACTAAAAGGAAGTTTGATCCCATTCTAATTCCGTATGCGCAATTGTTTTCTTACCTGCTCGAGCACAAACTGGTTGAATGTGTGGGACCACTGCCAACGAAGATTCCTCTGGGATCCAATGCTAATGCTAGATGTGATTTCCACTCAGGGGCACCTGGTCACAATGTTGAGAATTGTACAAGGTTCAAGCATAAAGTCCAAGAGCTCATTGATTTAGGGGCAATCAAGTTTGCATCAGTTGGCACTGGCAAACAAAGTGATGTTACTCCCACTGTTGCAAAGGAATTGAGGACTCCCTCCTTTGCCGAAGGATCTACCTCGCGCCAGGAATCTCTTCCACAACCCTATGTTGCAGAAGACCTATGTCGACAACCCTTGTTTGTGCCTCAGCCGAATGCAGAAAGGAAAGTGCAGGGGCAGACTGGGCGCCCGAATCAGCAGCAGCAAGATTATCAGCAGCGGAGGCAACTCAGACCAAGGAAGCCCAGGAGGATATTCGATCCTATTCCTATTCCCTACAGTCAGTTGTTGGCTCGTTTGCTCAAGAGTTCGCTGATCCAGCTGAGGAATGCCATGCCCGTGCCATACCCCATTCCTCCGGACTATGACATGAGTACTAGCTGTGAGTTCCATTCAGGAACGTTTGGGCACACACTTGATAACTGCAATGTGTTCCAGCACAAGGTGCAGGATTTGATTGACTCAAAGGTTATCACCCCAGACGGTACCCCCACAAGGTGAAGCTTCTTTATCAGGGTGAGCACTCAAAGCTACAAAGACATTATCAGAAGCAGCCAGTGCAAACAAAGCCAGGTCTCCTCAACAAGGACAACCATTTAGTTTCTTTGCCGCATTTTCATATGTAGTCTTTATTTGTTTGTTCAGACATTGTTTGCATGTTAAAACTTGTTTGTATTTGGTTTGGTGATTTTAACGCAATGGATATGTTTTCTTGATTAATTTCATTTGTGTTTACTCGTTTAATGCTAATGAGCACTGCAGTACCAATTTTTCTTGCTTAAACTCTATAAGGGAGGATGACAAAATAAGAACGCAGATTTCTAATGGTACGCTTTCGGATAAAACCCTGTTAAGGATGTACATGCATTGTTTCCAACTCCACAAACACTGGAGAGATAAGGAGATAAACCTTTGCCAACCCCTTTGAGCCTAGTAGTAGGAATTTCTTTTTGAAAACGAAAAACCCTCAATTTTAACCCAAGGGCAGGGTAGGCGTCAGTTAGTTTGACCAAGTGTTCAACTTTCAGAAGGAGTGTACATCTGAGGATCCATTACCTTCCATTCCACTATCAAGAGGTTAAGAGGTGTAGAACCACAATGGTTACTCCTCACCAACCGAAGAGTGAAACAGTCACAGCCCTTTCAAACAAGTTAGACAAAACGGTGTCACACGATTTGTTCAAAAAAAAGGAAAAAAAGAAGAAAGAAAGCCCGCTAAGTCCAAACTTGAAAACAAGTTGTAATACCTTAATTTTTGCCCCTAAGATCCTACATATCATTTGCATTCTATTTTTTTCTCCTGAGTATCTGTATATTATTCTTACTTATTTCTGTTTACAAACCTCTAACCAAAATACAAAAAAATATATGCTATCGTTTGCTTGTTTTTCTCGTTGTGTGTTGTGCAGGTTTGTCAAAGATAATGAAGTGATTTCAAGTCACAGGTGTTTGTTCAAAAGCAAGATGTCTTGTGCTGAGATTCTTCAATTTATCAGGCAGTGGTGCATATGAGTTTTGGGTTCAAACAGATTCAGATGGTCGTAGTTTTGGTTGTGGCTGGTTAGGTGGCATATGTTTATCAGAGGCTTGTGAAAAAATTCAAGTTTGGTTTTGGGCTAAAAAAAAATAAAGACTTGCTATCCATGTCCATTTTGGTTATCCATCTACTAAACCATTTTCCTTATCCATTTTAATCCATTATCCACATTTCTAAACCATTTTTTATCCACTTTTAATCTCTTTTGTCACCTTTTTAATACCCACATTTTTTCAATATCCATTTAGAAATCCACATTTTTTTATTCAATATTAAATCCATTTCCATTTCCATTCTAATATCCATTTTTTTATAACCATTTTTTTTATCCAAATTCAATTCATTAGATTTCTCCATATAAACCATCTTTCATTCTAAACCATACCATGTCCTATTCAATTTCTCAATTTTCAATTATCCAATTTTCCAATATCCATTAAATCAACTACCCATTTTTTTTGTTATTATTTTCATAAACCACATCCAATTTCAATAATCCAATTCTAAAAAAATCCATTTTATTCATTATCCATAATTTCATTTCTATCCAAAAACCAATATCCATTTTTTTCTAAACCATTTTCCAATTATCCATTATTTCTCCATATTTTACTAACCAAATATCCATATCTTCCAAGGATCCATTTTTTCCTAAATCCACCCTTTTATTCATTACCTACATTCAATATCCAAATAACCATTTCTTAATCCAATTCATTTTAATCCATAACCATATCCATGAACCATTTTTCTAATCCATTTCTAAACCAAATTCTCTAAATCCAAATTCTATTTTTTTAATCCAAAGATCATATCCAATTCTTTTCAATTCCCATTATCCTTTTTACTTCAAAAACCACCTTTTAATCCACTTTCCTTTTTTTCTCAAATCTAAACATTTTTTTCCATTTCATATCCATTTTTATAAAAACCATATAGTCATTTTCTTCTTTTTTTTCCAATTCATTTTTTATTTATTTCTAACCAATGGTTTATTTTACAAAAAAAATCATCAAGGCCCATGAACAATTGGAAAAAATGATGAAATTGTCACCACGTCTAAACCGCAAGCCCATCACGCCAATCCATCCACTTTCTACACCAAACTGCTCCCAAAAATACTTTCCAAGCCTTTTCAAGCCATCAAGCTATAAACTTCAAGCCGTGAAAGCTTTGCTGCAGCCTCTCAAAAACGGCGTGACGTTGCACATGATTACAAGAGAAAACGTAAAAAATTGCAGCAAGTGAAAATTACCAAAACGCGTGACATCAGAACGCAAAACAACAAAAGCAAAACGCAGCAAGTTAAGCGCTGCGTATCAATTCCCAAATGCAGCAGTGCAACGAATAAAACGGCAACGACTTTGTCCAAATTCAATTCCAAAAATTCACTTCATTCATCTATAAATAAGAGCTACTTCTCATTCAATAATTCAAGCTTTGAGAGCCCTCAAACCTCTGCCAAAATCACATCTCAAACCATTTTTCTTCACCAATTCAAATATCCAACGGAAATTCCATTTTTCATCCAAAATTCTCACCACTCCAAACAACAAAGAAACTTACAACAACCACACTCATTCAAGGCAAGGAAGAAGAGAGGAAGAATTTAAAGAGTGCTTACTTGAATTTTGAAGGTAGTGAAATTTTTCCGACGAAGCTTTAATCTCAGTTTACGTTACACTTTGTTTACGACGGTTGAAATCGATTACATATTTGGAATCCTCTCGCTTTCCCGGTCGCAACGGTACCACATCGGAGCTCCGTCGTTCCGATTTGACGGAACTCAAAATTGCTAGCATGACGAAGATGAATAGTAGCCGCGTGAAATGAAGAAGAAAATGCATTCTATTTTTTTTTTCCATTGTTTTGGTTTTAAATGTTTTATGTAACTTTTGGGCCTAAAAGCCCGTTTCGTTTTCTCTATCCCCACCACCATCATTTCTTTTCCGAACCTCCCTCTTTTTTTGTTATAAAATATCCTCTACTTTTCTTTAATTCTTTTTAATCTCTTCTTATTTTTTTTATACATAGTTTTTTATTAACTTTTGATTTACTATTTTGGTTGATTTTTGATACTTTGAATTTTATTCTAAAAATCTCTTGAAAAATTATTCGAAAATATTTTGTTCTTGTTTTTATTCTCCTTTTGATATTGGATTTGAATTACATTTTTTAAGGCATTATTTCTCTTTAAATTCATTGGACTTAGGGTGTAGATGAAGTTGGATAAATGTTCACTAATTCAAATCTACCTTTAAAGTGAATTATTTAATTCACTTTAGGTGGTTTGAGTTAATGATATATTTAGCACTTTAAACCACCAAAATGAGTGAATGAACTTAAAGATGGAATTGTCTTGAATTTATAATTCAAATTTGGTTTCCTCTTTCTTCTATTTCTTTTTCTTTTTGATCGATGAAAGTCGAAGTGATCGTGAAATTTCTTTGTTGAATTTTGATTGAGACGAGATCATTACCACTTTTTCTTTTCGTGTGACATCGCTTTAGGATAACGATCCCTATATCGTTTATCTCGCGTGCATTAACACATATATCTCATGGCCGGCCTCATTCGTAGGGTAATTGCTCGAACAAATTACTCGGCGTGCACTTAACATAGACCAAAATTTGTCCCGTATCGGAAAACTATCAAGAATAGTTGATTATTTGTCTTATGGTTCACAACTCATGAAGCTTGTTGTTAGGAGGCTTTGGTCTTATCAATCCTCTAATAAGTTTCATCAACCTTGACCTAAGTGCAATTATTCAATTGTTATTGATCACTAACACTAACAATTGACCACTAACTTACTAACAATTTTATTATATTAATTTTGTTTATGTTTCCTTCTCGCTCCTTATCTCTTTTATTTTTTTATGCTTCATTATTATCATTCCATATCATGTTTATGTTTCCGCCATTTTTCCTTTGTCCGTTGGACACATGTTTATGCTTATGCCATTTTTCTTTTGTCCATTTGGACTTAAAACATTAATAAAGGATTAAACCATAAAAAACTTAATTCTCCTCATTTTGGACTATTGGTTACTATCCTATGCTTTGGAGTGATCTCTTTATGGACCTCTTTTGAAGTAATATTGGACTTATGGACCTAGAATTAGGACTTCTTATCCCTTTGCTTGGAGTATTGATTGAAGACTTGCCTTTATTTGGCCAATTTGCTTAAGGATGGAATTCTTTTAATATTGCTTTGAAGTGGCTTCATTTTGGTTAGATCCTTCTTTTCCCTAGCTTTTATTGCATGCACTTGGATAGTCACTTCTTCTCCTCCCCATTCTTAAATTTTCAAAACTTCCTCTCTTTTTCAAAACCTTCTTATTTTCAAACTTAAAACCGCTTTCATAATAAAACCTTGACTTTGGTCAAGTGATTTTTCAAACTTTGTCTTCATAAATAAATGTCAATCAATGTTAACCATATTTTGACCATTTCATAAAAACATAAAAAATACAAAACTCATTCAAATTTTTTGTGCTTTTATGCACCTTTTTATTTTAAACTTTTCAAAGAGAATTAGGCATGAGTAATTTTTTTTATGAGATGTAAAACTCCTAACCATGGTATTTTGTTGAAAGTATGGTCGTTTTCCACTTAGATGTTGAAGTGATTAGTCTTGTTGATGTTAATCCAAGCAAATCCTCCATCTTAATGTGATGCAAATGCCACTTTCCCATACCTTTGGGTAATTAGTTGAGTATTCTCTCTTGAGAATGACAGGTTGTCTTTTTTCAAGATAAAATAAACCATAACCAATAATTTTTGTTCTTTGTACCACGAACTACGAGGTTTTGATCCTACATTGCACTTCGTGGGTACGTAGGCATGAGGCGATAAGTCTCTCCAAACACAAAAATCTTAAAAAATAATTCTCCTCTCATCTCCTCAATCTTTTTCAAGAAAACCATTTTTAGACCAAAAAAGCAATGAATACATCAAAGGGCTCCTATAGAGTACTATAGATGTATTGGGTGCGTAAAACCTTCCCTTTACATAACCAACCCCCCTTACCCTTATCTCTTTAGGTTTTGTTCGCTCTTTTTTCCTTTCCTTTATGGATAAAAATAAAAGTGCGGTGGCGACTCTTGCTTATTTTTGAGTGAAGTTAATCAATAGCTTACACTCACAAATTTCCCCGCTACAGAAAAGTGGCGACTCTGCTGGGGACAGATTGACCTCTTGCTGGTCCATCCCTTGAGGGGTTTAGCCTACTTTGATTTATTTACTGCTTTTGTCTATTTTGTGCTGGCTAGATTTTCTATTTGGTGGGCAGGAGATTCTGAGAGATAAGCCCAATACCCAGGCTTGAGCATACACCTATGATTAGCGTGGAAAGTAGTGTGACTTGTTTGGCATTTGGCTAGAAGAAGTATACATGAAAACTCCACATCCAGACGAGGTTTTCTTGGTAATATTCTATCTTGTTCATTTGGGGAAGACAATGGAATATAACCTGGAAAACTGTCGACTCTGGTGACCGTTTCCCGAGGACTCAGTAACGGCACTCCTCCCGAGACGTGACATCGGCAGACCAGAAATGGCAAACCCGGTGCACATTCTCGACCCGAGGACCCAATGCTGGGAACTTGCCATAGGATCTTTTTTTTGAAAGTGAATCAGCGGACGACCTCTTTGATTGGCAATAGCATTGTATCCTTTGGACTGAATGTGCTATTGCTTCTCAAACCTCTGAAGCTGAGGACCTTTCGTTTTGGAGAATCAGTTGAGGCCTCCTCGATTGATGATGATGCTAAACCAGAAATGGTGAACGTATCATCATTTCTCGACCTGAGAGCCCGGGATACTGAACATCCTAGTTCCCACATGTGAGAATGGGCGGGTGTTTACAGGTTTGCAGGAAACCCTGACCTTCAACGTACCCGGTACTTCAAAGCGAACCTCTGTCGCCAGCAACAGTTATTTCGGATCTATGGAAGTTTTGACCCCTTGTTTGCTGCATTCATATTGCATTGCATTTGCATCAAGCATCATTCTGCATTGTTTCTTGCCTTTCCCAGGTGTCTTATTTGCTTCCTTTTCTTGGTCTTCGTTCAGCCAAGCTGTCGCACCAGTATAATACTCTGGCTAATCTGAAGAAGAAGATGGATCAGTTGCAGCAAGAGAACTGTGAGCTTTGTGAAGAAGTATCAACTCTGAAGGATGGTTTGGAAAGACTCACTGCTATGATGGAAGCTCTGGTGGCTGCTTAGAATCAGCCACCACCACCTCCTCCTCCGCTTTCAACTCCTGTGCAAAGGACAGTCATTTCTGAGATTGTCTCTACGCCTATCTCTGTGGCGCCTGCTAGTGTTCCTCAATACTCCATGCCTCCTGGTTTCCCCTGGGGCATGCCTCATAACTTTGTTCCGAAGGTTATCAACCACCACCACCTCCTGAAGTTCCAGTTATTCCTACCGTTCAACCTGTGATGACTGTGCCACCGCCTGTGGTGCATAATGTTCCTTTTGGTGAAGAGCAAATCTTCCATACTGCTCAAAGTGAGAATGGAAGCGCTTATGATAGAATGGAAGAAATTCAAGACCAGTTTGCTGAAATGTAAAAAGAGATCAAAGCTCTGAGGGGTAAGGAGCTATTTGGAAAAAATGCTCATGAGTTATGCTTGGTTCCGAATGTGAAGATCCCGCATAAGTTCAAGGCCCCTGACTTTGAAAAGTATAAGGGTAATTCTTGTCCGTTGAGTCACTTGACTATGTATGCTCATAAGATGTCGGCTCATAAGGATAATGATCAGCTTCTCATTCACTACTTTCAAGATAGTTTGTCTGGTGCAGCTTTGAAGTGGTATATGGGACTTGATAGTGCTCGAATTCGCACTTTCGAAGATTTGGGTGAGGCGTTTGTGAAGCAGTATAAATATAATGTGGATATGGCTCCCGATCGTAACCAGCTTCGAGCGATGGCTCAGAAGGATAAGGAGACATTTAAAGAGTACGCGCAGAGATGGCGCGAGATTGCTGCTCAGATCAACCCTCCTTTGGAAGAAAAAGAGATGACCAAGATTTTCCTGAAAACTGAGTCCTTTTTATTATGAGCGTATGATTGCTAGTGCCCCGAGTGATTTTACTGAGATGGTTAATATGGGGATGAGATTGGAAGAGGGTGTTCGTGAGAGACGTTTGTCGAAAGATGGCAATTCTGCTGGAAGTTCCAAAAAGTATAGTGGAGGATTTGCCAAAAAGAAAGAAGGAGAGACCAATGTCGTTTCTCGAGAAAGGTATAGAGGACCTCGCAATAGAAACAATCAGTGTCAGAAACATGTCGTATCTGTCACTCCTGTTATCAGTTTAGCTCCTGTTGTTCAGGCACCACCTGCTCAGCAACAACGTTCTAATCAGCCAAACAATCAACGGGGCCTTTTTCAGAAAGATTTTGATCCGATTCCGATGACTTACACAAAATTACTTCCTTGTTTGATTAAGAAGAATCTTGTTCAGACCCGTCCATCGCCTGCTGTTCCAAAAGATTCACCATGGTGGTATAAGCCTGAAGCTCATTGTGCTTTCCATCAGGGAGGAGCTGGGCATGACACTGAGAATTGTTATCCATTGAAGATGGAGGTTCAGAGATTGGCTAGAAGTGGTATTTTGTCTTTCGAGGATTCCAACCCTAATGTCCAATCAAATCCGCTGCCTAATCATGGCAAGGCGACTGTCAATATGGTTTATGGTTGTCCTGGTACATTCAAAATCTTTGATATCCGTTGGATCCGAAGGTCTCTTGTGGAAATGCAGGCAGTCTTAAGTGAATACCATGATATTGATCATGATTATGCAGCCTGTTGCATCTGTTATGTGAATCCTCGTGGTTGTGTGATAGTGAAGAGGGATATTCAAAGGATGATGGATGAGAATTTAATTGAAGTCACTGCTAAGAGGGACGAATATCAGAATGAGGTGAATGCTATTGAGCCCCGCTTTAATATTCCTAAAAGAGTTGTTATCTCTTATGATAGTCGGAAGACAGCTGCTACACCTTTGGTCATTCGGTTGCCCGGACCAGTACCCTATGAATCTGACAAAGCTATTCCGTATAAGTACAATGCTACCATGGTAGAAGATGGTAAGGAAGTGCCCATTCCTTCTTTGTCTTCTGTGGTGAGCATCGCTGATGTGAGTAGGGCGACCCGGAGTGGTCGAGTTTTTGCTCCTGAGCCTCCAAAGATTGTGGAGAATGTTATTGCTGGCAAACGAACTCAAGAAGAGAGTCATGTTGATGTTTCTGGTCAGTCCAGTGGTTTGAAGGTTTTTGAGGATGAAGTATTGAAATTGATCAAGAAGAGTGATTACAGTGTTGTGGATCAACTCTTGCACACCCCGTCCAAGGTTTCAGTGTTGTCCTTACTGATGAATTCTGAAGCTCATAGGAAATCTTTGCAGAAGGTTTTGGAACAAGCATATGTTGAGCATGATGTGACTGTTAACCAGTTTGATGGCATTGTTGCCAACCTCACCGCATGTAATAATTTGAGTTTCTGTGATGAAGAGTTACCCGAGGAGGGGAGAAATCACAATTTGGCTTTACATATCTCCATGAATTGTCAAGAAGATGCGCTTTCTAATGTGTTGGTTGATACTGGCTCTTCTTTGAATGTGTTGCCAAAATCTACTTTGTCGAGGCTTTCATACCAAGGTCCTCCCATGAGGTATAATGGGGTTGTTGTTAAAGCTTTTGATGGAACTCGAAAGACTGTGATTGGAGAAGTTGATCTTTCGATCAATATAGGACTGTGTTTCTTCCAGATTACTTTTCAAGTAATGGATATTCGTCCTACTTATAGTTGTTTGCTTGGCCGACCCTGGATTCATTAGGCTGGGGCAGTGACTTCGACTCTCCATCAGAAATTGAAATTTGTTAAGAATGATAAGATGGTAGTTATTGGAGGTGAGCAAGCGATGCTGGTGAGCCACCTTTCATCCTTTTCGTATGTTGATGCTGATGAAACTGTTGGAACTCCATTCCAAGCTCTTTCTGTTGATGACAAAGCTGTTAAGAGGAATGAGTTACCCATGTCTTCTTTGAAAGATGCTCTGCATGTGTTAGAAACTGGTCGGTCTGACGGTTGGGGCCGAGTCATTGATGTGGTTGATAACCTGGGAAAAATTGGTTTAGGCTTTACGCCTGGTATAGTCAGAAGAGATTTGAAGCGTATTAATGAGAGCTTTCACATCACTGGATTCATCCACAAAGATCACTCTACTGCTGCTATCATTGAAGATGATGAAGAGGAAGAACTTCCCAATTTCGTGACACATGGACAAGTCTGCCAGAATTGGATAGTTGTTGATGTTCCCACTATTGTTCATATTTCAAAGTAATTTGTTTTTGTTTCTTTCAAAAATCCTTTCACTCTGCCCAAGGTGAAAGTGAATTTGTGAGGGCTTTGTTTCAAATTTTATCATCATTAATAAAATGTTATTTTGTTTATCCCTATTATGTTTTCCCTTTTTGCTTTATTTCTGAAAAATGGTAACATAAAAAACCAAAATAATAATAATAATAATGTGATAATCATCTTTATCTGCATGATACTTGCACTTTTTGTTCATATTCTAAAATCAAACATAAATCATTGTGCAGATTGATTGTTAAACCCATTGAAAAGAATGACCCTATGCCCCCTCCCAACTTTGAATTCCCTGTGTTTGGAGCTGAAGAAGAGGGTATTGAGGAGATTCCAGATGAAATTTCTCGGTTGGTTGAGCACAAGGAAAAGGCCATTCAGCCTCATGAAGAGCCGTTGGAATTAGTTAATTTGGGTTCAGATGATGATGTAAAAGAAGTCAAGATTGGGGCACTGCTTCAGTCAGATGTTAAGAGGAAGATTGTGGAGCTTCTTAGAGAATATGTTGATGTGTTTGCTTGGTCTTATCAAGACATGCCTGGTCTTGATACTGATATTGTGGAGCATAGATTGCCGTTGAAGCCTGAATGTCCACCTGTGAAGCAAAAATTGAGAAGAACTCATCCCGACATGGCTATGAAGATCAAAGAGGAGGTTCAAAAGCAGATTGATGCTGGTTTTCTTGTAACTTCTGAGTATCCTCAATGGGTGGCCAATATTGTGCCTGTTCCAAAGAAAGACGGAAAAGTCCGAATGTGCGTTGACTATAGAGATTTGAATAAAGCAAGTCCAAAAGATGATTTTCCATTGCCACACATTGATATGTTGGTAGATAATACTGCTAAATTCAGTATCTTTTTTTTTATGGATGGATTTTCCGGTTATAATCAAATAAAGATGGCACACGAGGACATGGAAAAAACAACATTCATTACACCTTGGGGAACATTCTGTTACAGAGTGATGCCCTTCGGTTTGAAAAATGCTGGTGCAATGTACCAGAGAGCTATGACCACTTTGTTCCATGATATGATGCATAAAGAAATTGAGGTCTATGTGGATGATATGATTTGTAAGTCGAAGACTGAAGAAGATCATATTGAGTACTTATTGAAGTTGTTTCAACGTTTGAGAAAGTTCAAGCTCCGTTTGAATCCTAATAAATGCACTTTTGGTGTCCGTTCTGGAAAATTGTTGGGCTTTATTGTCAGCCAAAAGGGCATTGAAGTTGATCCTGGTAAAGTTAAAGCCATTCAGGAAATGCCTGCGCCCAAAACAGAAAAACAAGTAAGAGGATTCTTGGGACGTTTGAATTACATTTCCCGATTTATATCTAATATGACTGCCACCTGTGCGCCGATCTTTAAGCTTCTTCGCAAAGATCAGGGTTGTGTCTGGACAGAGGATTGTCAGAAAGCTTTTGAAAGAATTAAAGAGTATCTGCTTGAACCTCCTATTTTGTCTCCTCCCGTGGAAGGAAGACCTTTGATCATGTATTTGACTGTGCTGGAAGAGTCTATGGGCTGTGTTCTGGGTCAACAAGATGAATCTGGTCGAAGGGAGTTTGCCATTTATTATTTGAGCAAGAAGTTCACCGATTGTGAGTCTCGGTACTCAATGCTTGAAAAGACATGTTGTGCTTTGGCTTGGGCTGCCAAACGCCTCTGCCAGTATATGTTGAATCATACGACTTGGTTGATATCCAAAATGGATCCAATCAAGTATATTTTTGAAAAGCCTGCTTTAACTGGGAGGATCGCTCGTTGGCAAATGTTGTTGTCAGAATATGATATCGAGTACCGAACTCAAAAAGCGATAAAAGGAAGTGTTTTGGCTGACCATTTGGCACACCAGCCAATTGATGATTACCAACCTATCGGTTTTGATTTTCTTGATGAAGATGTGATGTACCTAAAGGTTAAAGATTGTGAAGAACCATTACCTGGTGAAAGGCCTGAGCCGGGATCCCGTTGGGGTTTGATTTTTGATGGAGCTGTTAATGAATATGGCAATGGTGTTGGGGCAATAATTGTTACTCCTCGTGGTTCTCATATTCCTTTCACTGCAAGGTTGATGTTCACTTGCACAAATAATGCGGCTGAGTATGAAGCATGTATTATGGGCTTGGAAGAAGCTATTGATTTAAGAATCAAAATTATTGATGTATATGGAGATTCAGCCCTAGTGATTAATCAGATTAAAGGAGAATGGGAGACACGTTAACCTGATTTGATTCCTTATCGAGATTATGCAAGAAGGTTGTTAACTTTCTTCAATAAGGTTGAGTTTCACCATATACCAAGAGCAGCAAATCGAATGGCAGATGCTTTAGCCACTATATCCTCCATGATTGTGGTGAATCGGTGGAATGATGTGCCCAAAATTGATGTTATGCGGCTTGATAGGCCAGCTCATGTATTTGCGGTTGAAGAGGTTGTTGATGATAAACTGTGGTATTATGATATTAAATGCTTTCTTCAAAATCAAGAGTACCCGTTTGGGGCATCCAAGAAAGATAAGAAGACTTTGAGAAGGTTGGATGGTAGTTTCTTCTTGAACGATGATGTGTTGTATAAAAGAAATTATGACATGGTCTTGCTCAGATGCGTGGATAGACACGAAGCAGACATGTTGATGAAAGAAATTCATGAAGGATCTTTTGGTACCCATGCCAATGGGCATACAATGGCTAAGAAAATGTTAAGGGCAGGTTACTATTGGCTGACCATGGAATCTGACTGTTGCAAATTTGTGAAGAAGTGCCATAAGTGCCAGGTTTATGCTGACAAAATCCATGTACCACCAACTCCTCTCAATGTTATCTCTTCCCCATGGCCTTTCTCCATGTGGGGCATTGATATGATTGGAATGATTAAGCCTAAAGCGTCGAACGGACACCGTTTTATATTGGTGTTTATTGACTATTTTACTAAGTGGGTTGAAGCGACATCATATGCCAATGTGACCAAGCAAGTAGTGGTCCGGTTTATCAAGAACCAAATCATCTGTCGGTATGGTGTTCCGAGCAACATTATCACTGATAATGGGTCGAACCTGAATAATAAGATGATAAAGGAATTATGCGATTAGTTTAAGATTGAGCATCATAATTCTTCTCCTTACAGACCTAAGATGAATGGGGCTGTTGAAGCTGCTAATAAGAATATTAAGAAGATTGTTCAGAAGATGGTTGTTACTTACAAGGATTGGCACGAGATGCTCCCTTTTGCTCTGCATGGGTATCGTACATCTGTCCGCACTTCAACAGGGGCAACCCCTTTCTCTCTTGTTTATGGTATGGAAGCAGTGCTCCCGGTAGAAGTTAAAATCCCTTCTATGAGAGTTTTGATGGAAGCTGAATTGTCTGAGGCTGAACGGTGTCAAAGCAGATATGATCAATTGAATCTGATTGAAGAGAAAAGAATGACGGCCTTGTGTCATGGCCAATTGTATCAACAGAGAATAAAGAAAGCTTTTGATAAGAAGGTTCGACCTCGTGTGTTCAGAGAAGGCGACCTCGTGCTCAAAAGGATCTCGACTTCTACCAATTATTCTAGGGGCAAGTGGACTCCTAATTATGAAGGCCCATATGTTGTTAAAAGAGCCTTCTCTGGCGGTGCATTACTTCTTACAACTATGGATGGTGAAGAGTTCACTCGTCCTGTGAATGCCGATGCAGTCAAGAAATACTTCGCCTAAAAAATAAAAGAACAGCTCGCTAAGTTGAAAACCCGAAAGGGCGGCTTAGGCAAAAATGAGCGTCTCGGTGGGCTGAAAACCCGAAAGGGCGGTCCAGACAAAAATTAGAGATAAAAACAGAAATAATCATCCCGATAGATTGAAAACCCGAAAGGGCAATCTAGGCAAAAGTTAGGGATTCTGGCAAGTAACTGCATCTGGCCAGTCTTGATCATTTGAAAGCAACATTGTCTTTCAAGGATTCTGCTTCAATCATCCTCAACTGAAGTTTTCGCCACAGTGGAATACAAAGTTGTTAGGGAGAATAGTGGTCATTGTATTTCAATGTAACCCTTTCCATGTATTTACCATTTTTCAAACTTTGTAATGATCCATGGAATTACGCCATTTGCGGACTTCCATTCTATTAATAAAATTTGGGCCTTTGTCCCTTTGTTTGCAATTCTTATTTTGTTTCTGTTGCAGAATTTCATTTATTTTTTTATGATGATTTTTGAAACAAAATATGAATAATTGATTTAAATTTTTGAAAATTATAAAAACATTTTCCTTCGAGTCATGAATGAGAAAAGGAACATCAATGGTTATTCCAAGGACAGTAGGATCGATGTTTTCCTCAGCAGGGTTCGTTCTCGCTCCTTTGGCAGAATTTATTGACAGCTCCCCAGTAGAGTTTGTCGATATTTCCTCAGTAGAATTTGTTGATATTTCCTCAGCAGATTTTATTCCTAGGAATGTGATCAGTTGTTGACAAGGTGATGGGTTTGTTATGATGTGTTGAATTCGTAAGGTCCAGTGCTGTTTGGTTTCTTCCCCAACTAGGTCTTGGTCTGAATCTTCTCCAACTGATTATGTTATGGTCAGGCATTTGAGTAGTTTTGAGGTCCACACTTCTCCTCAATGGTGGTCCCCACACAGAGATTCATTTTTGCTGTCCCCAGCCAAAATCATATGGGGAATCTTCACTCAGAGTTTTACCCTCTAGACGTGTTGTTGTTGCTTTGGATATCCCCAAACAGAGAGCTATGTTTTTTTCCTTTAAGAAGCATAAACTTGGTGTTTGTTTGTTGGATTCTTATCTGTGGTTGTGTTTCTCACCAGGATGATTTATCCTTGTTGATTCCCCAGTGGAGACAGAGCATTACTATTTCGTTTGCTCTCCAATCATAAAGCAGTGAGGTTAACTTCTCATTTCCCTGGCAGGTCCAAGGTGTACTTCTCTTCGGATTGTTTTTCAGAGATTTATCCTCCTAGTGAAGTCGCTGATGAGATCTCTTTTAGTCACCTGTTGGGTTTTCTCTCATTTATCATGAGTACTGATCTAAAACCCCCCACAGCTTGACCTGTTGCTATTTTCTCAGCAAGTCCAGGATGATTTGCTCAGAATTGGTTAATCCTCTGAGAGTGTTCTCGTATCTCCAGCAGATCTGCCTTGTTTTTCCAGTGGATTTTTGTATAGATATTTATGTGACTTTAATCCCCAGCGGATTCATTCTTTATTTCTCAGCAGCAGATCTCTTCACCCTTTTGAAATGGAAGTTCCTATGAATTTTTTATTATCCCCAGGAAGATTCAGAAAGATTTGGGTCGTATGATTCCCCAACAGCTTTCCTGCCATCCTCAAAGCAGAGTTTGTGTTGTTATCCTCTTTGTGGATCATCTATGTTAGAAGATTGATATTTGGGTCTTTCCCCAAGGAGTATCTTCTTTTCTCCAGCAAGATTTGAGCCTTGTAGTAGGATTTATTTTCCTTTGATGGCTCTTGTTTATCTCTGGCAGGATTTCTTCAGCTAAATGCCTAGAAGTGTTGCTAATGATATCTCCATCTTGTTGAGATTAGCTGAGTATTCAGTGGTGTTGTGATGTTTACTCACGCTCTGTTTTTCTTTATGTCTGTTTTGTCAGCATATTCATACTCATAAGCATTGCATGCGCATTCATTTGTTGTGCATAGTATGTTGTTGTTTCATCTTGCATTTTGCATTTGTGTTGGTGCTTCTTTGCTCTCTGGTGTTGTTATCCCCGTAGAGCATGTGTGTCCTCTCTCCATTTAGAGTGTCGACCCGTAAGCAGAAAAATGCCTATCTTTGTTAATTCCCCACTGAGTTTATTTCTTGTGGAAAATTTTGATTCAGTTTCCTCTCCAGTTCATTATTTGGATGGAATTAGTCCCCAGTTGAGATATTTCCTCCTCGGGATGAGTCTTGTTTGACCGTTTCTCTCCAGCTTGTTCCTAGATTGAACTTTGGTCCTCTGCAATAATTGTTTGGATCTCTAGGCTGTGAAACCAAGATTGAGAGTGCATTTATTTTGCACCTTTGAGGATTCTGCGCCTTTTAGCTAAAATCTGCGTATGATTCCCCTTTTAGAAGATTCAATACTGTTTCGTGGCATTCCTTTATTTGAGAAACCTGAGGCGATGCAGTTATTACCTTTTGTGACTCTAATGAATGGTAAGTCTCTTCGGTTTGATGGGATAGTTCGTTGTTGAGATTTGTGACTCCGATGAATGGTAAGTCTCTTCGGTTTGATGGGACAGTTCATTGTTGAGATTTGTGACTCCGATGAATGGTAAGTCTCTTTGGTTTGATGGGACAGTTCGTTGTTGAGATTTGTGACTCCGATGAATGGTAAGTCTCTTCGGTTTGATGGGACAGTTCGTTGTTGATATTTGTGACTCCGATGAATGGTAAGTCTCTTCGGTTTGATGGGACAGTTCGTTGTTGAGATTTGTGACTCCGATGAATGGTAAGTCTCTTCAGTTTGATAGGACAGTTCGTTGTTGAGATTTTGTGACTCCAATGAATGGTAAGTCTCTTCGGTTTGACAGGACAGTTCATTGTTGAGATTTTGTGACTCCAATGAATGGTAAGTCTCTTCGGTTAGACGGGATAGTTCGTTGTTGAGAATTTGTGACTCCAATGAATGGTAAGTCTCTTCGGTTTGATGGGACAGTTCGTTGTTGAGATTTTATGACTCCAATGAATGGTAAGTATCTTCGGTTTGATGGGACAGTTCCTTGTCGAGATTTGGTTACTCCGATGAATGGTAAGTCTCTCCGGTTTAATGGGACAGTTCGTTGTTGAGATTTTGTGACTCAAATGAATGGTAAGTGTCTTCGGTTTGACGGGACAGTTCGTTGTTGAGATTTTGTGACTCCAATGAATGGTAAGTCTCTTCGGTTTGACGGGACAGTTTATTGTTGAGATTTGTGACTCCGATGAATGGTAAGTCTCTTCGATTTGATGGGACAGTTCGTTGTTGAGGTTTTCTACTCAGATGGATGGTTAGTCTCCTCGGTTAGACGAGACAGTTCATTGTTGAGGTATTGATTTTCTCCAGTGGAATCTTGTTATGCTAAGTCTTCCCTGTTGAGTTATATCCTTGTTGTGTTGTGGTTTATTTCCATATGCAGTTATCCCCAGTTTGAATCTTTTCCTCAGCTGAGTCCCAGTAGGTGTGCGGTGTGTTCCCCGGCTAGTTTGTGATCTCCTGTGTTGTGTTTCCCGGTGGAGTTTCTTTCTCCCGTTCTTCTTTGTGTTTATCTCCTGTGGCATATTCTCCCCACAGTGGTCTTGTGTCTGCATACCATTTGCATAATCATATCATTTTGTGGTCTCTTAGGGCCAAAAATTGGGTTTATTGTTATATTTAAGTCTCTTCTATCTCGTCGAGACAAAGATGTCAATCTTCTTATCTCCGGATAGAAGAAACTTAAATAGGGGCAGCTGTAATACCCTAATTTTTGCCCCTAAGATCCTACATATCATTTGCATTCTATTTGTTTCTCCTGAGTATCTGTATATTATTCTTACTTGTTTCTGTTTACAAACCTCTAACCAAAATACAAAAAAATATATGATGTCGTTTGCTTGTTTTTCTCGTTGTGTGTTGTGCAGGTTTGTCAAAGATAATGAAGTGATTTCAAGTCACAGGTGTTTGTTCAAAAGCAAGATGTCTTGTGCTGAGATTCTTCAATTTATCAGGCAGTGGTGCATATGAGTTTTGGGTTCATACAGATTCAGATGGTCGTAGTTTCGGTTGTGGCTGGTTAGGTGGCATATGTTTATCAGAGGCTTGTGAAAAAATTCAAGTTTGGTTTTGGGCTAAAAAAAAATAAAGACTTGCTATCCATGTCCATTTTGGTTATCCATCTACTAAACCATTTTCCTTATCCATTTTAATCCATTATCCACATTTCTAAACCATTTTTTATCCATTTTTAATCTCTTTTGTCACCTTTTTAATACCCACATTTTTTCAATATCCATTTAGAAATCCACATTTTTTTTATTCAATATTAAATCCATTTCCATTTCCATTCTAATATCCATTTTTTTATAACCATTTTTTTATCCAAATTCAATTCATTAGATTTCTCCATATAAACCATCTTTCATTCTAAACAATACCATGTCCTATTCAATTTCCCAATTTTCAATTATCCAATTTTCCAATATCCATTAAATCAACTACCCATTTTTTTGTTATTATTTTCATAAACCACATCCAATTTCAATAATCCAATTCTAAAAAAATCCATTTTATTCATTATCCATAATTTCATTTCTATCCAAAAACCAATATCCATTTTTTTCTAAACCATTTTCAAATTATCCATTATTTCTCCATATTTTACTAACCAAATATCCATATCTTCCAAGGATCCATTTTTTCCTAAATCCACCCTTTTATTCATTACCTACATTCAATATCCAAATAACCATTTCTTAATCCAATTCATTTTAATCCATAACCATATCCATGAACCATTTTTCTAATCCATTTCTAAACCAAATTCTCTAAATCCAAATTCTATTTTTTTAATCCAAAGATCATATCCAATTCTTTTCAATTCCCATTATCCTTTTTACTTCAAAAACCACCTTTTAATCCACTTTCCTTTTTTTCTCAAATCTAAACAATTTTTTCCATTTCATATCCATTTTTATAAAAATCATATAGTCATTTTCTTTTTTTTTTTCCAATTCATTTTTTTTTTTATTTCTAACCATTGGTTTATTTTACAAAAAAAATCATCAAGGCCCATGAACAATTGGAAAAAATGATGAAATTGTCACCACGTCTAAACCGCAAGCCCATCATGCCAATCGATTCACTTTCTACACCAAACTGCTCCCAAAAATACTTTCCAAGCCTTTTCAAGCCATCAAGCTATAAACTTCAAGCCGTGAAAGCTTTGCTGCAGCCTCTCAAAAATGGCGTGACGTTGCACATGATTACAAGAGAAAACGCAAAAAATTGCAGCAAGTGAAAATTACCAAAATGCGTGACATCAAAACGCAAAACAACAAAAGAAAAACGTAGCAAGTTAAGCGCTGCGTATCAATTCCCAAACGCAGCAGTGCAACGAATAAAACGGCAACGAATTTGTCCAAATTCAATTCCAAAAATTCACTTCATTCATCTATAAATAAGAGCTACTTCTCATTCAATAATTCAAGCTTTGAGAGCCCTCAAACCTCTGCCAAAATCGCATCTCAAACCATTTTTCTTCACCAATTCAAATATCCAACCGAAATTCCATTTTTCATCCAAAATTCTCACCACTCCAAACAACAAAGAAACTTACAACAACCACACTCATTCAAGGCAAGGAAGAAGAGAGGAAGAATTTAAAGAGTGCTTACTTGAATTTTGAAGGTAGTGAAATTTTTCCGACGAAGCTTTAATCTCAGTTTCCGTTGCACTTTGTTTACGACGGTTGAAATCGATTACATATTTGGAATCCTCTCGCTTTCCCGGTCGCAACGGTACCATATCGGAGCTCCGTCGTTCCGATTTGACGGAACTCAAAATTGCTAGCTTGATGAAGATGAATAGTAGCCGCGTGAAATGAAGAAGAAGATGCATTCTCTTTTTTCTTTTTTCCATTGTTTTGGTTTTAAATGTTTTATGTAACTTTTGGGCCTAAAAGCCCGTTTCGTTTTTCTCTATCTCCACCACCATCATTTCTTTTCCGAACCTCCCTCTTTTTTTGTTATAAAATATCCTCTACTTTTCTTTAATTCTTTTTAATCTCTTCTTATTTTTTTTATACATAGTTTTTTATTAACTTTTGATTTACTATTTTGGTTGATTTTTGATACTTTGAATTTTATTCTAAAAATCTCTTGAAAAATTATTCGAAAATATTTTGTTCTTGTTTTTATTTTCCTTTTGATATTGGATTTGAATTACATTTTTTAAGGCATTATTTCTCTTTAAATTCATTGGACTTAGGGTGTAGATGAAGTTGGATAAATGTTCACTAATTCAAATCTACCTTTAAAGTGAATTATTTAATTCACTTTAGGTGCTTTGAGTTAATGATATATTTAGCACTTTAATCCACCAAAATGAGTGAATGAACTTAAAGATGGAATTGTCTTGAATTTGTAATTCAAATTTGGTTTCCTCTTTCTTATATTTCTTTTTCTTTTTGATCGATGAAAGTCGAAGTGATTGTGAAATTTCTTTGTTGAATTTCGATCGAGACGAGATCATTATCACTTTTTCTTTTCGTGTGGCACCGCTTTAGGATAACGATCCCTATATCGTTTATCTCGCGTGCATTAACACATATATCTCATGGCCGACCTCATTCGTAGGGTAATTGCTCGAACAAATTACTCGGCGTGCGCTTAACATAGACCAAAATTTGTCCCGTATCGGAAAACTATCAAGAATAGTTGATTATTTGTCTTATGGTTCACAACTCATGAAGCTTGTTGTTAGGAGGCTTTGGTCTTATCAATCCTCTAATAAGTTTCATCAACCTTGACCTAAGTGCAATTATTCAATTGTTATTGATCACTAACACTAACAATTGACCACTAACTTACTAACAATTTTATTATATTAATTTTGTTTATGTTTCCTTCTCGCTCCTTATCTCTTTTATTTTTTTATGCTTCATTATTATCATTCCATATCATGTTTATGTTTCCGCCATTTTTCCTTTGTCCGTTGGACACATGTTTATGCTTATGCCATTTTTCTTTTGTCCATTTGGACTTAAAACATTAATAAAGGATTAAACCATAAAAAACTTAATTCTCCTCATTTTGGACTATTGGTTACTATCCTATGCTTTGGAGTGATCTCTTTATGGACCTCTTTTGAAGTAATATTGGACTTATGGACCTAGAATTAGGACTTCTTATCCCTTTGCTTGGAGTATTGATTGAAGACTTGCCTTTATTTGACCAATTTGCTAAAGGATGGAATTCTTTTAATATTGCTTTGAAGTGGCTTCATTTTGGTTAGATCCTTCTTTTCCCTAGCTTTTATTTCATGCACTAGGATAGTCACTTCTTCTCCTCCCCATTCTTAAATTTTCAAAACTTCCTCTCTTTTTCAAAACCTTCTTATTTTCAAACTTAAAACCGCTTTCATAATAAAACCTTGACTTTGGTCAAGTGATTTTTCAAACTTTGTCTTCATAAATAAATGTCAATCAATGTTAACCATATTTTGACCATTTCATAAAAACATAAAAAATACAAAACTCATTCAAATTTTTTGTGCTTTTATGCACCTTTTTCTTTTAAAATTTTCAAAGAGAATTAGACATGAGTCATTTTTTTGATGAGATTTAAAACTCCTAACCATGGTATTTTGTTGAAAGTATGGTCGTTTTCCACTTAGATGTTGAAGTGATTAGTCTTGTTGATGTTAATCCAAGCAAATCCTCCATTTTAATGTGATGCAAATGCCACTTTCCCATACCTTTGGGTAATTAGTTGAGTATTCTCTCTTGAGAATGACAGGTTGTCTTTTTTCAAGATAAAATAAACCATAACCAATAATTTTTGTTCTTTGTACCACGAACTACGAGGTTTTGATCCTACATTGCACTTCGTGGGTACGTAGGCATGAGGCGATAAGTCTCTCCAAACACAAAAATCTTAAAAAATAATTCTCCTCTCATCTCCTCAATCTTTTTCAAGCAAACCATTTTTAGACCAAAAAAGCAATGAATACATCAAAGGGCTCCTATAGAGTACTATAGATGTATTGGGTGCGTAAAACCTTCCCTTTACATAACCGACCCCCTTACCCTTATCTCTTTAGGTTTTGTTCGCTTTTTTTTTCCTTTCCTTTATGGATAAAAATAAAAGTGTGGTGGCGACTCTTGCTTATTTTTGAGTTAAGTTAATCAATAGCTTACACTCACAAATTTCCCCGCTACACAAGTGACTTAGGCAAAAGTTAGGGCATCCCGCTGGACTTCAAAGTCGAAAAATTCAGAAAGAATCAGTCCAGGCAAAATTAGGTAAATGAAAAAGAAAAAAAACAAAAAAAACAAAAAAACGAAAAAGAAATGATCAAGAGAAAATCCTCGATAAAGAACAATTCGTGTGACCGAAACACTGAAGACAAAAGGGGTGACTGTCATGGGTTCCTTAACCATCGATCCTCATAAAAAACCTTTTGAGAGACGAGCGCTTGTGTCGAATTAGCTGAACATAGGACTAGAGAATAGCATGAAGAGTGGGTGGGTACCAATAAACTTTGAGCCATAAATCCTTTTTTTCTCAAAAAACCGTGAACCAGGCCACGTTACAACCCTTAAAAGTCCTAATTGAAACAGGGTTTAGTCTGAAGGTGTACTTCAACGAGACAGCATTCCTGACTCCCATGAGTTGTGCTAATAAGATTTTTGTTGGTGTTGCATGTGCGTATTGCTTTTCTTTCAAAAATAAGTGTCGTAACTCGGTTGTGCGACATATGTTCAATAAGGACTTCAAGGATAACATGAGTGTTGCATTGGATTTGTCATTCTCATAATAAATATTTTTTGCTTGCATACATTTGTTTGACAACAAAGAAGCTTACACGATGAACATCAGTCGAGAAGCTTAAACTGGCCAAGTTGAGGTGCCTGAGACTCCAGAGGACATGTTGCTGAAAGATTATGTGGGAAAAAGGCGTTCCTAGCCATTTGTGTTGAGATGTGACCAATCTGGGACAATCACACCAGAAAATCTCTTCAAAAATATAGCCAAGCTGGGGCATTCAAGTTGAGAAGGTCTTTTCAGAGTATAATCAACCCTGGGGGCATTCATGTTGAGGAATTTTCTTCGAACCGGGGCAATTATGTTGAGATCCGATAAATTTCTCCACAAGCGTGTAAACTGGGGCTATCACGTCGAGATTCGGTAAATCTCTCGAAGACTAGTCGGTCAGATACAGATGTACTGCAAGGCTCGTACTGGGGCAGGTCACTTCAAGGGCGCGAAAAGTTTTTCCCTTCAGAACACAGTCAATCAATAGCACCTCCGCAAAGTTCAAAATATTGTGGCAGAACATTTCAGGTCATTACGAACCCTCTCGAGGTGGTTTACTTCATGAATCATGAAGTATGGGACAATTATGTCCAGATCGGATACATCTCTAAGAGTTGGAAGACCCTGGGGCATTGTTGAACGCCAGGTTTTCTATAAAATCCTCTTAAGATGATTGCTTCAAGTAGACCCTGTGGTCTGGGGCAAGGTGGAGAGTTAAAGGAACTGTGTTTCGCTCTTGACAATCAGCACTGAGCTGTTCCCAGTGTGGGACTTTTTGGAGTCTTTTCCCTCCAGCAAAGAGCCAGAGGGTATCTTTTTCCAGCAAGGTGTGGGAATTGTTATTCCTCCCCAAGCAAAGACAGCTTCCCAGCAGGAAGGCTATTCTTGGAGGTAGTCATCCCCAGCGTACTTACAGAGCTTCATGATCCCCAGCAGCATTGTCAAAAGGGTAGTATTGTATCCTATTCAGTACTTCCAACAGCTACAAGCTTTTCTGTGTTGATAACGGTTGTAAACTCCCCAGTAGAGTTGCTTCACATGCCTTGCAGCCGATGTTCAAGACTCAGTGAATGTCCAGGAGTTTGGAGATGTCGAATCTTCTGTAAAATCCGTTTAGGATGTTTTCTCCAGATCAGACTTGTATCTTGGGGCAAAAGCAAATGGTTGACCATCTCAAGCATGGAGCATCACGAAATTCCCCGGCAGGAGTATTCCAGATCTATTTTCCCAAACAGGGTGGCTTCCCAACTACTGCATCCTAGCTCAGGTCTCGGTATTAGTTTAAGAGTTGGAAGATGTCGGATCTTCTGTAAAATTCTCTTGAGAAACATTCCCTGGCATGAGACACTTTGAAGTGATTCTTCCCAGCAGAGTTTGTTGTAAACCTAATTCCCCAGTAGAGTTTAAAGAGGCGTGGTCTTCTGTAAAATCCTCTCCAAGGACATCTCCCCAGCAGAGTTTGTTGTAAGCTCATTAATCCCCAGCGGAGTTCTATGGTTATAGTCATTCCCCAAGCAGACTGGTTCAGATGATGCCTCCCCAGCAAAGTTATCTTTTCATACAGTAGCATTAACAGGTTTGTCAGGTCAGTGCTCGGATCAGGAGGTCAGGTCAATTTGTCTTCTCCAGTACGGTTTGCGACCGCGAAGTCAATCCAGCTAGTTATCCCCAGCGGAGTTGTCTTCCTTTCCTCAGCATTTATTTTGCTGGGGGACCTCTTTGCATTTTGCATATAGTACACATAGCATCCTCTAAAATGCGTAGCATTCCATTTCGTATGGAGCATTACGGCAAAATTCAAACATGTGCATGTGAAGCATAGGCCAGTTTTGATAACTCGTGCAAGGGTCTAACACTTTGCTCCTTATATCATTGACAAAGCCAGAAAGAATGCCTAGTTCATTCCCCAGCAGACATTGCAAAACGATACAAAGGGTTTCATCATTTCTCTCCCCACAGAGTCATATCTCTTAACTTGCAAGTCTCTTGGAACCATTCTCGATAGGATTCCTGCAGCCGTTCCCGACCGCTCCCTTTAAGTTTTAAACCTGACCGTTCTCGACAGGCCCATTTACCATTCCTGATAGGTAAGCCATAGGTTTTCAACTTTAGCCGTTCCCGACAGGCGCCCTTTGAGTTTTAAACCTGACCGTTCCCGACAGGCCCATTTACCGTTCCCGACAGGTAAGCCATAGGTTTTTAACTTTAGCCGTTCCCGACAGGCGACCTTTGAGTTTTAAACCTGACCATTCCCGACAGGCCCATTTACCATTCCCGATAGGTAAGCTATAGGTTGTAAACTCTAGCCTTTCCCGACAGGCACATTGAACGTTCCCGACAGGCACATTGACCGTTCCCGACAGACCCATTTACCATTCCCGATGGGTAAGCTATAGGTTGTAAACTCTAGCCGTTCCCGACAGGCGCATTGACCGTTCCCGACAGGCGCATTGACCGTTCCCGACAGGCACATTGACCGTTCCCGACAGGCACATTGACCGTTCCCGACAGGCCCATTTACCATTCCCGATGGGTAAGCTATAGGTTGTAAACTCTAGTCGTTCCCGACAGGCGCATTGACCGTTCCCGACAGGCGCATTGACCGTTCCCGACAGGCACATTGACCGTTCCCGACAGGCACATTGATCGTTCCCGACAGGCCCATTTACCATTCCCGATAGGTAAGCTATAGGTTATAAACTCTAGCCGTTCCCGACAGGCGCATTGACCGTTCCCGACAGGCACATTGACCGTTCCCGACAGGTACATTGACCGTTCCAGACAGGCTTACATCGACCGTTCCCGACAGGTGGTTCACCGGTTCCTGACAGGTTTCCTATGGGGTCCAATGGTTCCAATTTCTCTCTCACAACTTTTCTTCCTTACCTTTGCAGCATTTTCTCTAACCACGGTGCAAATTTTCTCGGTTATTTTTGTATTCAATCCTTTTGTATCTTGAATTCCTGATAGCCGTTGCTTTCATCCATTCAAATTCACAGTTGATTGAATAGGGGCAGCTGTAATACCTCAAAATTTGCCCTCTTACTTTTAGCACTAACTGGATTATGATTCATCTCATTCTTGCATCACCATCTTTGCATATCATTGGTTCTTAGCATGGGATCAAGGTACTTGGTTTAACTCAAGGGAAGAAGACGTTTTCAGGGTTTCAAGCAACCGTTCATGTGTAATGTTCAAGGGGCTAAGAGGAGAGAAAATTCTTGATGCTATCAATTCTTGAACCACAAAGGAGCCTTAAGCCTCAAGGTGTTTTATTTGGTCCATCATCTCATCATAAGATCAAGATTGGCAGGAGAATTCAAAGGATTCACAACATTCTAACCTGATTGATTGAATTAGGGTTTTGGAGATTTTTATCATCATCAAATGACACATATCATCATTGTCTGACTGGATACACATCATACTCAGAGAAATTTGGATTTGGAGGATGTGTTGATTCCTCCTAGACTGAAGGCACCAAAACTAGGGTTTGCTATAAAATCAGTTTATTTCTGATTTTTTGGGCAAGATTTGATTCCATGATATTCCTCAGGTCCTCAAGTGTCTAGGATTGGAGAATTGTCCATCAAGTTGGTTCAGAAGAGTTTCAATTGATCAGAGGTTTGAAAATCAGGAGAATGGGGAATAAAGTCAACTATGCAGCGAAAAGGTTAACTCCTGACTTCTTGAAGTTAACATGTTGATTTTCAAGTCAAATATGACCCTTGTATGAGATTTGATCAAGAATGTTCAAGGATTCATGAAAAATCAAGAAAGTTGAAAAATTGCCATTTTTGGAAGGAACTAGGGTTTACAAACTTTCTAGTTTGGGAAATTTCTAAGCTTGGATCAGTCATCTTCATGGCCATTTTTCACCTTGATGCCAGCTCCATTTGGAAATCTTTCTCACGTGAAAGTTGTAGAGCTTGTTACAAGCTTTCCAACCATGTAAAGTTTGCCTCATTTGGATTATTTTTGAGAGAGTTATGGTGTCCCAAAGTTGGAATCTTCAAGTTGTGAAACTCAAAGACTTAGATTTTTTTCTAAGTCATTTTGGGACAGCATTGAATGCCAATGTTCATGCTCATTTTCAAAGGACTTCCAAGCACCATTTCATCTTGCCTTGAACATCAATTTTGTTCCTTGATATGTAAGCTTTCTAATGAGCATAAGTTTGCACGAATGGGATCAAAGATCATTGATTTATAGTGGATCAAGGTTGTCTATATGATTATGTTTTCATGGCATGTCATGAAACATTTTGAACCAACTTTTGTAGCAGCTTGCCTTGGCCTGATTTCATGCGCATAATCTCTTATTTCCTTGCCAAAATGCCTTGCAAAACATTGCCATAATGAGCCACACAAAGCATGTACCAACCTTGTACCATTTGGAAGTCTTTTTCCATAATGAAACAAGTGAAAACTTGCTCACCAAGTTTATCCCCTCCACTCTCTCTCATTCTGATTTTTTTTGGTCAGAAGAATAGCAACCAAAACCACTCTCACAAAAAGCTCATTTTGTACTACACTCTCTCACACCCCATTGTTTTTTTTCAAATTTTCGTCAAACTTTAACCCTAAGCTTTAACCACAGTAAAGTTCATTTTAACCTCACAAAGCACGCATATATAATCCAAGAAACCCTAGCAAGGAGGGTGGCTACTCATTGTATGAGAGCAAAACCTTAAAGTTCACTCTCTCTCTCAAAAAACCTTCAAGATTCAGATTTTACTCACAAGAGGCTCTTTCTCCCCATTCTTGCTTCCATCATCATCTTAGAAGTCCTAAAAGGCTAGAAGGAGGGTGCTTTTGAAGCTTTGGAGCAAAGGTAGAAAGTATCAAGAGCTCCATTTTTGGTAATCTTTCTTCAACTCTTTTCTCTCATGTCTTATGTGTTTTGAGAATATTATTTGCATATTTGGAGTCTTGAGTTGATGCATAAGATGTTTGTATGGTTGTTGTTTTGATTTGTGAAAGTTGTGCACCATGATCCTTTTCTTTATGGCTATTTTTGAGGGTGTTAGAGGCTTTAAACTTGAAAACTAAGTGCATAATCGGAATCTGCGCGAAAAACTGAGGGGGGGGGGGGGGTGTCCCGGTTCTTCCATTTCTGGCCGGACCAGCCGCTGCCGGCGGTGGCCGGCCGGACCGACGTGGTGCTGCATTTCCCCATTCCAGCCACTGTTCACGTGAAGTTTGCATGGGTTTTATGAGGAAGATGATGAGGTGGCGCCTCATCATTGGTTTATTGGTTTTTTTTATTTTATTTTTTGTTTCTATTTTGTCTTTTATGATTTAAAAAAAAAATGACCAATTGATTGATAATCACATAGGTTCTACGTTACAGTTTTTTTCCTTTTCTTTTTATGTTTTTATTTTGTTTTTTTTTTCTTTTTTCTGGTGATTTTACATGGGCCTTGTGCCCGGTTTCTATCCACACCCCCTCTCAGTCCAGGCCCAAGGGCATGTTAGTGGTAATACACCCCTCCTTTTTTAACCACTTGTTTTATTTATTTTTTTTTTTTTTTCGTTTTAATTTTAATTACTAAAATAATTTATTTTATTAAAAAATTCCAAAAAAAATCATGAGCGTATTTTAGTGTTTTATTTAATTTTTCATGAATTTTATTTTTATTTTCCATTTGTTTTAATAATTAATTCCGATTTTCTTTTCCAAAGTGTCTTTCATGTTAGCCCTTGTGATTAATACTCATGTTGGATGACTTTGTCATGCCTTCTTGAGCCGATTTTTTTTCCTGGTCTTGACATGTGGATGAGAAATGTTTGAATGTCATCTTGATGCCTTGGTGATCACCTTTGATTGTTTTTCATGTGATTTTTTATGCTCCTCGATTCATACACGATCACTTGCATACTTATCTTGTGAAGCTCTTTCGAACATGCTATTGATCTAGTTCTGTTCCGATTCTTTTGCACTTGTTAATTGGATGTTTAAAATTTCCTTTGATTATTTTTTCGGAGTTTATTGGACCACTTTGCTATTTTTGGTTGATTTTCACTTGTGGTTTGAATTTGGTTGAGGCATGCTTAGACACTTGACCTAGTTTGAGTGCATTTGTTTACATGTGATTGATTGATGCTTGAAATGATTATATGGTGTGATCATGTTCTATTTAAGATTGTTTTTGGCTTTGGAATCATCTTCATTGATTCATTTTCCAATTTGATCTTGATTTTCTAAGTTGATGTTATTTTGACTTGAATTTTGTGGTATGTTTGACTTAATCTTGTGAAATGTTTCCTTGTATGTATGAAATGCTAGAGGTTCTGACCCTCTTGGTTTAAGGTGCTTTATGTGACATGTTCTCACTCTTTGCTTCACATGTTTCTTTGTTTGTTGGCATGAATGATAAGTGGATGTTTTGATTAACTTTGATGCATGTTTGGAATGTGTTGCTTAATGATTCATCTTGTGTGACTTGAGTTTGATCTTGATATGTTATGGATACATATGCTACTGCCCCTTGAGTTCATTACTTGGTTTTCATCTCACTTGATCATCTTGGTTTGATTTGTATGATGCATATCATCATCATCATTGGTTTTGTGGTTTCTTTGGCTCATAATGCATCATAATGTGAAACATTCTTGCATGTTTGGATTAGATGATCATGATATGAATTAAATTCTGACTTGGTTTCACTTTCATCTTATTTTGTTCATGTCATCTTTGTATGAAACCTTTGTGTGTGAAATTGTGAATCTTGTGCAAGTTTACTTGCATCCTTTCTTGTGTGCCTTCACTTGTATACTTGATATGTACTTGTATGATCTTTGAAGCATGTTCTATGTTATGATTTGGATATGATGATTATGATGTGCTTGCTGCCCCATCTCTTTTCTTATCTTTCTCTTTCTTCTTCATCTCTTTCACTCTTTCTCTTCCCTTGAATCTCAAGACTTGTTTAAGTCTTGGATTCCTTTCCCTTTAGAGCTACCTAGTCCAACTTAATTTTCGATTAAGATTGGAGTAGGATTAGCATTAGGTCTTAGGTAGTTGTTTCTCTCCTAAACCCCACTAACCATAGGACATCCATGCATGATAACATTAGGACTCTTAGTTTCCCCTTAGAATTTCCTTTGTGTCGTCTTCTCTTCTCATCTCAAAACTTCTTCAAGACACGTAATAAAGGTTAACGTGTATTGCACTTGAGCCTTCTATGTGGGAAGTGGGGAACGAGGGGCTTCCTCTCATTCTTCTAGGATACCTAGTGTACGTCCTGTTGGGGGCGATGCGCGAAAGTATTCATTCCTGTATTTAAGACTTTGGTTCAATGCAAGTTACAAATAACTGTAAAAAACACTTCTTGCTAAAAAAACTCCAAACAAACAATAACGTATTTCCTTCGGGAATTCTTCTCTCACCTCACTCACTCTCAGCGTACGAACATGCTCCAACTTATTCTCTCGCAAGACGGTAACGCCTAAGTCTCGATTCAGCGAGCTGCAACACCTGAGCTAGAGCGTAAGTCGTTCCCTAAAAAACACAATCCACCCCTAGTGAGGGGAACTACGTCGCTCTGATTCTCATGCTCCCGATGAGATACGTGGGTAGGGCCCATGCGAGCACTTCTTTTATTTTCCCTACATTTGTCCTTGCTCTTTTTCTCTCCCGTTTCTCCAGCTAGCAGTTCCTTTTCCTTTCCAGCAGCAGCGAAGTTCCAGTAGACGACACCCTTTGATCAAGACAAGCAAGCGTGGATCCCATCGGGTACGATGGACGCGTGGGGGTGCTAATACCTTCCTCGCGCGTAACCGACTCCCGAACCCATTTCTCTTGGTCGCGAGACCATGCTCTTTCCTTCCTTCAGGTTTATGCAGCGTTTCCTTTCCCTCTCTTGGGATAAATACACATTGATGGCGACTCTGTTTTCCGCGCCGCTCTCGCGTTTGTACCGTTGGATGCGAATCTTTCGGGAGCGACAACTGAGACCAAAGATTAAGCAGGGTATTGGGTACCAACAGATCCGCAGGTATGCTGAGTTGGTTGACAAGAGCAGAATCTACGATGAGGACAGCCGAGCTCGGTCTGCTCACTACAAGCAGTTGAGTGAGAAGAAAGGGCAGTATAGGGGGAAGCCTTATACTACTTGAGCTGACAAGGGAAAGTAGAAGGCTGTAGAGGGGAAAAGTCAAGTGGGGGAGCATCTCCCTCTTCTGGAAAGTGGTATAAGTGTGGCGAGCAAGGTCACTGTGCTGATGTGTGTACCAACAACGTGGCAAGAAAGGTCATAGAGCTACTGATTGCAAAGATGAGGGTCCGACCTGTTTCAATTGTGGTGAGAAAGGTCATATCAGTACTCAATGCCAGAATCCGAAGAAGACTGCAACTGCCGCTCAAACCAGTGGCAAAGTGTTTGCTTTGAGTGATGCAGAGGTGCCAGAGAAGGACAACCTGATTTGAGGTACTTGTTTTATTAATAATATCGAGTTGATTGCTATTATTGATACTGGTGCTACTCATCCTTTTATCTCGCTTGAATGTGCTAATAGATTGGGTTTGAAGTTATATGATATGAATGGTATTATGGTAATAGAAACTCCAGCTAATGGTTCTGTTACTACTACCCTTGTGTGTTTGAGATGTCCTGTGATGATTTATGAGAAGAACTTTGTGATGGATTTGGTGTGCCTACCTTTGCATCAAATCGATGTGATCTTTGGAATGAACTAGTTGGAGTTCAACCGTGTTCATATCAATTGTTATACCAAAACTGTAGAGTTTCCCGAGTTTGATGATAGTGGGGAGTTGATGTTCTTATCTGCTAAGCAAGTAGACGAGCTAATGGGAGACGAAGCCTTGGTGTTTGTAATGTTTGCATCGTTGCAAATTGATCGTGAAGCTATGATTGTGGAGTTGCCTGTTGTCTTTGGATTTCCAGATGTGTTTCTGTAGCGCAATTTTTGTGGGTTCGAATCACTATCGCTTTGGTACTACAGTTAGATTCATTTTTTATCCTGTTGAGCTGATTAAGGAAGGGAAATAGATGTCTCCAATTAACCCTGCTTGCAAACTGAGTTTAAACAGTCAAAACTATTGGTTTTCAGATGCTATCAAAATAGGGGGGTTCGTCTTTTAGGGTTATTTGCTTAAAAACAGGATCTGGACTATTTGTGAGGTTTTAGGTCTAATGCTTTTGATGGATATATGAAGGTACTAGGTTTTGGGTTTTTTGATTAGTATGCTTGCTAAGATTTTTGCAATCTTATGCCTACGTATTCCCGTTTGACGAAACAGGGAAATCAGAGCGATCGTAGTTCCTCCTATTCTATGGGAGGAAAAGGATTGTTTTGGTGTCTTGTTCAAAGCCCAAGACATGAAGCTAAAGGTGGTTTGTATCTTGTTCAAAGCCCAAGATATGAAGCTAAAGGTTTGACTGTGAGAGAATTTGTCATCTCTAAAGAGGAATTGTTGATGTTTGTATGCTGTGAGCAAGGCACAAATTTGATGCTAAAAGGTTGATTGACTCAACCGGGGTTTCTTTATACAAAGCCTAAGAGGAGGCTGAGAGTTTGACTTTCCCGAGGAAAAAGTTCTTTCTGTCTTATACAAAGCCCAAGATTGAGGCTAAAAGGAATTTTTGACTCTGTTGGGGAGAACACATCTTGTATAAAGCCCAAGATGGAGGCTAAAAGGGTTAGACTCAACAAGAGATCACTTTTATATGTCCAGTAGAAAGCCTAAGACAGAGGCTAAAAGGTTGACTCAATAAGAGAGTTTGTTAGATTATTGACCCAACAAGAGAGTCTGAAGTTTGTTTGACTCAACAAGAGAGTCTTTTATACTTAACAAGAGAGTGTTTTGATGTCTCGTACGAAGCCCGAGAGAGAGGCTAAAAGGAGATTGACTCAACAAGAGAGTCTTTTATACTCAATAAGAGAATGTTTTATATGTCTTGTACAAAGCCCAAGACGGAGGCTAAAAGTTGACTGACTCAACAAGAGAGTTTGTTATACTCAACAAGAGAGTGTTTTTTTCTATCTCGTACAAAGCCCGAGATTCAGGCTAAAAAGAGATTGACTCTACAAGAGAGTCTTTTATACTCAACAAAAAGTGGGTTTTTATGTGTCTTGTATGAAGCCTAAGACGGAGGCTAAAAGTTGACTCAACAAGAGAATCTGAAAAGGTTAGATCTGCTAGGGAGAATGTTTTGTACAAAGCCCAAGAGGAGGATGTCTTGATGCTGAGGATTAGATCCATAGGCAGGCCCAAGGGTGGGGAACTCTCAGGAGAGAGACTGGGTTTCAGAGTGATCGGTGTTTCTTCCTATGTTTGAAAGGACCTAGAGAATGTCTTTGAGACTCAAGAGGCTTAGACTGTCCAAGTCTAGAGTTTTATCTTTTGTACAATGCCCAAGAGGAGGCACGGGCATTAAGGGATGAGTATAAACCCTACAACGGCCGGAGTTTTGACGCGGGAAAGACTGCTCTAGCAAAAGATGACTAAGTTATGTCTTATACCTTTAAGAGGCCGTCAGGATCCTTGTATTAAGCCCAAGAGAAGGCATGAGAACTTCTAAGAAGCCAAAGGGTCCTTGTACAACGCCCAAGAGGAGGCGGAAATGCTTTTAGGAAGCCTGTGGGTCCCCAAACCAAGAGAAGTTCAAGAAATGCAATTCACCGAGAAGAGATCATTCCAGGAAAGTTCGAGGATTTGGAAGAAACTCAAGAGATGCCATTCACAGAGAAAAGATCATCTCTGGGGAATTAGAGTTTATTTGACAATTTCTAAGGGTGACAGTCTGAGAAAAGGTTCACCGAGAATACTGCCTTTCTCTTTTTTCCATATTATTTAACCCCAAGAGGAGGGAAGACTATATCTGGAATCCTACGGGGGATCTAGTTTTGTTTGTATTTAAGAGTGACCAACAGGCTTTACCTAGTGCTAGACGTAGTTGCCGGGGAAAACTCTAAATAACTATACTAGTATTACACAGTGGATATGTGACAAGTATATAAAAGGATGTGAAAGAAGACTTACAGTGAAACAGCCCCACAATACAGTTATATACATATGAAAGCGGATAAACACTTACCCGTTGTAGAGCTTCCATGTTGTTTCGTTAGTTGTTCAACAAAGAAAGTTTTGATAACAACACATATTTGAATTCAAAATCAAAGGAGAAAGGGCTTTGAAAAGATTGTTGGGGCTTACAGCTCAAGGAGAGGCCCAAGTTTTAACGATGATCGCACCATTGTTTTGAAAACTGTACAGAGGGACTTATACCATATGTGATGCCCAAAAAGGTTTTATGTATAATGGGATGGGTTTTATACTCTATTAGAGGCCCAAAGATTTATTTGTGTACAAGAGATGGGACTTACAACTCAAGAGAAGCCCGATTGTTTTTGTAAAAAAGGCGATGATCGTGCCGTTGTTTCTGAAATTGTATCGGGACTTATTCAATGCAATGAGTCCCAAATTATTTTAATACAAAGGGGGCTGGGTCTTACACTCTATTAGAGCCCCAAAAGGTTTTAAAGAAAAGAAATGGGGCTTATAACACGAGGGTAGGCCCATATGATTTGATTTTTGAATTGGCGATTGCGCCGAGATTTTTCCTTTAACACAGAGGGACTTATACAACATCTGAGGCCCAAAAAGTTTTGGTTAAAAGGGGATTGGGTCTTACACTCTATTAGAGGCCCAGAGTGTTTAAAAAAAAGAAATAAAGATGGGTCTTATAGCTCAAGGTGAAGCCCAAAGATTCTTGTTACACAGGCGACGACCGCGCCGTACTTTTGAAAATATACAAAGGGACTTATACAATGTGTGAGGCCCAAAAAGGTTTTATTTACAAAAGGATTGGGTCTTACACTCTACCAAGAGGCCCAAGGAGTTTTAAAATGATTGATGAGGGTTGAATTAATCAAAACCCTAATTTTGTTTAAAAAGGCATTAATTTTGTTAAAAAATTAATAAAAATTGATGAGAACATGTGAAAAATGAGTGGTGATCTAGGATCAATGCTTCAAAAATCATGTTTATATCCACAAAATGATTTAAAAATCAATTAAGTTTGGGAAATCAAGAAGGAACAAATATTTCAAATGTTAAAAACAAATAAAACATTAATTCTTTTGAAAAAATATCAAATATATAAAATAAATAACATTTTTGGGAATTTTTGGCAAAATAAAATATTTTAACATTTTTGTGAATTATTAAAAAAAGAATCAACTCAAAATCATTAAAATTTAGAGAGAAATTAATTTTTGAATCAATTAAATAAAATCACAAAATTCAAATATTTGAATTTTCAAAAAAGGCGCCAAGAACATGGCAAGAACACGCGCGTGTTCTGAATTTGGCCTGATTTGCATTTTCTATCCAATCTCACTGGATACTTGATGAAATCACACAATCCACATATCAATCTGCTCGTTTTCACCTCACGATCATGTCTATGGTCTTTAATTTCATTTATTTTAAGCATGGAATAAGAAATCAAGACAAAACCTCAAGAACCCTAAAATTTGCATGAAGGCTGAGAATTTTGATACACGATTCAAACAAAACAATTAATTGAGGGGAAACATTCTATACATGATTATGAACATTTGGCAAAAGTATTGTGCGAGGAAATATGCATAGATTAAGAGATGACCAAGTTTAGGCTTACTTGAAGGTCGTGACAGCAAGGGCAATGTGATTTTTGAGTTGGAGGTGTTACAGATAAGTTGTGATGATCTGAACAGCTTCCCTACACCATATAGAGTGTGTTTGAATGCTTGGACTTGATTGGAAATGACTAGATCACTTCATGGCATCTCAGCTGCAACTTGGTTAAAACCTTGAGTAACTGGCTGGTGATTCTGAGAAATCAGTGTTACAGTTGTTGTTTAAGTGTTTGGATCACTTCTATATGATGTTTATGAGGTGTGTGTGTGTGCGTGTGTGTGTGATTGGTTTGGTTGGAATAGCTTTCAAACTCAAAACCCGATAATGACTTGCCTTAGAAGGCAAAATTGGAAGTGAGAAGGTGATTTTGAGAAAAACATCTATTTGTTGGATTTGGTGTACTTAAACTGAGCACAAATTAGCTCTATTTATAGTAGAGCAAGTTTGTTTTGCAAGGAATAGGGAATGGCAACTGCAGCAGAGGTTTGGCAAATGTTGATCAATAGGAATCCAAGTCTCCTCTAGCCATTGACTAGAGGTTAGAGCACAGGCTGCTGGTTCCCTAGTTCAGAGATCATCCTTGACTCATTCAGTTGGAAATGGTTCAGTTCATGCCACCTTGGTGCATCCATTGAATGTTCCAAAACAAAATTGGAGTCTTGTCCCCTCTTTAGGGTTTTTTAGGTTTGGCATGCTATTTTTAGTTCCAAAGACTTGGGAGGCTTATGGATCAGTGTTTGTCCCTCCTTGGTCTCCCCCTGAGGTGTTCAGATGGATAAACTTGTATTTGCAAAATTTGCTCAAATCGAGCAAAATGCACAAATCTGCCTTGCCATGACAGTTTGCAACAAGGCACATTTCCATTGTCATATCTCATGGCTCAAGTGGAGTTTGATGGAGTTCTTGGCCATTTTGGAAAGCTCTTATATGATACAACACATGTGTGATCATATTTTGTCTTGATACTTTTTGGATCCAAGTGAAAAATGCCCTTACATTTTGGAAAAAGTGAAACAGATTCTGACTTAGTGAAAATTTCACTAAGTGTTGGAAAAAGTGACATTTCATGTTTTCAGCCATTTTGATCCAACCATAACTCAAAATCCATGATGAATTGGAGTGAGGTGTAGTTGACACTTTTAAAGTATACCATGAGAGCTACAAATCCATCTTTGGATCAACCCAAATGGTTGCTTGGATCTCAAGTTATGGTCCTTGGAAGTTGGTACCCTAGCCACTTTGTTCCATAACATAGAAAATTTCAAAGTTTTTTTTATGGTTACCCCTTTTACAAGTTATCCCACTTTTCTTGATTTTTCTTGATGAATGATTATTCCAATCATACATTAACATCATTTTAGGGTTAGGGGACCATAATTGATCAAAAAATTAAAAAGTCAAACTTTGACTTTTGGGCACAGTTGAGTTTTTATCAGATGAATTCCAAACTGCGTGATCCTCTATGAAATCAAGTCCTTGACCTAAATCAAACTTGATGGATTGATTTCATAGGTGTTATAGGGTGTATTGAATCATGTCCCAAGCTTTGGGAGCATGTCTGAGTCAAACGTCAAAGGTACAGTTGACTTTTTCCTCAAAACCCTAATTGTGGTCCAAATGAAATTGAAACTTGTGGATCAAACTTCTTGGATCAATCCATTATTGAAAATGGATAAATGTGGTTTATTGGAGACCCTCAAATCATATCTTGAGGTCTTGGCTCAAGTTTTGTCCCAAAAGTCAACTTAGGGGTGAATTAGGTCAAGAAACCCTAATTCCTGATTTTTGATGAATGCATCCCCTGAGGCTAAATTGAATGGATGATTGGGTTCATGATGTCCCTTGGAGCATCTTAAGTTATTATTTGAAGTGTTGGCTCATGCCCAGAGGAAAATTTCCATCTGGAGGCCCTGGTCGACCAAAACCCTAATTTGGTGACACTAGCGATCTTGAGCTTGATCCACTCAGAATGTTGCAGCCTTGTGCTTGATCCTTGATGTGGGAGTCCTCTTGATCCATTGTGGATTTTTGAGAGGATAGACAAGTTTAATATCATGTCATTCCTTGATTGATCATTTGTCTAAGAGCTCTGAGAGGGTTTGAAACCCTAAGTTTGATTGTAGTGGATGCTCACCGACCTTTGGGGAGACTAATGAGGTATGAGGGTCCATCCATATTGTGATGATGATTTGTACAATGATGGGGAATCTTTGTGGTCAAAATTTGGGGTATGACATATGCCCCTATTTAATCTTCTTGGACCCGAAGGTGTGAATGGAGAAGGTATTCGGGCATTCGGGGTGCAAGATGATTAAATATCAGAATACCCAAAATGTTGATGGTGGTTAGGAATGGTAATTCATGCATCCTTCTTCTTTTCCTAAGAAATGATGCTTAGAAAAGGTAAACATCCCCTCGATCCTGGTTTCCTACCAAGGAACTGGTCTAAGTTTCTGATGTAAGCTTCCCCTCGATCCTGGTTTCCTACCAAGGAACTGGTCTAAGTTTCTGAAATAAACTTCCCCTTGATCCTGGTTTCCTACCAAGGAACTGGTCTAAGTTTCTGATGTAAACTTCCCCTCGATCCTGGTTTCCTACCAAGGAACTGGTCTAAGTTTCAGATGTAAACTTCCCTTCAATCCTGGTTTCCTACCAAGGAACTGGCCTAAGTTTCTGAAATAAACTTCCCCTCGATCCTGGTTTCCTACCAAGGAACTGGTCTAAGTTTCTTTTGTCAATAAACTTTCTTGACAAGGGACGTCGTTCGTAGCGGTTTTCCTCAAACTTCTCGCCGAATTTTCCTGGGGAGATGCCATTTGATAGAAAAACTTTGATTATAGAGGTACACAAACTTCTCTGTTTTGGAGATGCCATTTGTCGACTCTACTGGGGAAAGCAGGTCTCTTGAGAGACTGCTGTCGATTGGGGATATTACATCATACTTTTCCTCCAGGTCTTCTCGGAGGAATGCCATGTGATGCAATCCACTCCTGAGGTGCTGATGACCTTTTTTGTCAGCGAATTTTTCGAAGGAGAACTGTTGTATTGCCGAATCTTTGATTAGGAGGCTTTCTTTGGGGATTTTCCTTAATTCGGGAAAGCGAAGATATCATCTTTAATGGCGAAGAGTGACGTTTGTCGAGAACTCTCTTTCTTTTTAGAGGTTCAACTTATCAATGTGGTCAAAGAACCACCTTCAATCCAGAAATAAACTGGAGGAGAGATCGTTTAGATGGTTTGCTTCCTGACGAGGAAAGAACTGATAACTCGATTGAGAGGACTTTTATCACTTGGGAAAAAGACCGGCTAGAGTGATCATGATGCAATATGAATATGAATGTAAATCAATAATGCATGATGTATGTATGTTTATGCTGACAAAACTGACGCGACATACAGACTAATGGATGAACACGACGAGATACTCGGCCACAGTGGTAGATGAAAAGTATCACTGGTTCATGATAGCAATTATGCCTTGTTTAGGAGAGATAGTCCCCGTGGGGAATAATTGTTGGTCGGGCTTAGGAGTTAAGAACTATGCCGGGGGGTGTGTCAGATGAAACACGGTCTGTGACACAGTTGATCCTTCATTTAGGCGTACTGGTTTAGAAGGAGTATTTTGATTCTGTACTTTGAAGTTCGACTACTTCTGGAGAAGTGATCAATGTTCTTTCGATGTTCAACAGTTAAAAGAATTGCCATTTTGGGTTTTCAATCCACCGAGACGATTTTTTTTATATTTTATTTTATTTAGGTGAAGTATTTCTTGACTACGTCAACATTTGTGGGGTAGGCAAATTCCTCTCCATCCATGGTTGCAAGTCTCAAGGCACCGCCTGAGAAGGCTTTCTTGACTACATAGGGGCCGTCATAATTCAGAGTCCACTTGCCCCGGGAATCTGTGAGAAATAATTGTATCTTTTTTAGCACAAGGTCTCCTTTCCTGAAGACGCGAGGTCGGACCTTTTTGTCAAACGCCTTCTTCATCCTTTGTTAATACAACTGAACATGGCATAGTGCCGTCATTCATTTTTCTTCGATCAGATTCAGTTCTTCGTGTTGACTTTGACACCATTCAGCCTCTGTTAGCTTAGCTTCCATCAATATCTGGATTAATGGGATCTCTACCTCTATTGGGAGCACTGCTTCCATGCCATATACTAGAGAGAAAGGGGTTGCCCCTGTTGAAGTGCGGACAGATGTGCGATAACCGTGAAGAGCAAAGGGTAACATCTCGTGCTAGTCTTTGTAGGTTGCAACCATCTTTTGAACAATCCTCTTGATGTTCTTGTTAGCCACTTCTACCGCTCCGTTCATCTTGGATCGGTAGGGAGATGAGTTATGGAGTTCGATCTTGAACTCATTGCACAACTCTTTCATCATCTTATTGTTCAAGTTAGATCCATTATCAGTAATGATCTGGCTTGGAACACCATAACGGTAGATGATATTGCTTTTGATAAAGCGGACTACCACCTGTCGGGTTACATTAGCGTATGATACTGCTTCGACCCACTTGGTGAAGTAATCAATGGCTACCAGGATGAACCGATGTCCATTTGAAGCCTTGGGTTCGATCATGCCAATCATGTCGATTACCCATATGGAAAAAGGCCATGGGGAAGAGAGAACTTTGAGATGCGTTGGCGGTACATGGATTTTGTCTGATTCCATGGTTAACCAGTAGTACCCTGCTCTTAGAATTTTTCATGGTCTTGTGGCAGTCGGATTCCATGGCCAATCAGTAGTACCCTGCTGTTAGAATTTTTCTCACCATTGTGTGTCTGTTGGCATGAGTGCCAAAGGATCCTTCGTGAATTTCCTTAATCAGTATGTCTGCTTCTGGTCTGTCTACACATCAGAGCAAGACCATGTCAAAGTTTCTCTTATAGAGGGTATCACTGCTCAGAAAGAAACTGCTTGCGAGCCTTCTGAGGGTCTTTCTGTCCTTTTTGGATGCCCTAGGTGGGTATTCTTGTTTCTGAACGAAGCATTTGATATCGTGATACCAAGGTTTGTCGTCTATGACTGCTTCGATTGCGAAGATGTAAGCGGGCCGTTCAAGGCGCATTATGTCGATCTTAGGTAGGTCATTCCATTGACCTACACTAACCATGGAGGAGAGAGTGGCTAAGGCATCAGCCATGTGATTCTTCTTACGAGGGATGTGATGAAACTCGATTCTGTTGAAGAATGGTAACAACCTTCTCGCGTAATCTTTGTAAGGAATCAGTCCGGATTGGTATGTGTTCCAATCTCCTTTGATCTGATTGATATCCAGGGCTGAGTTGCCATATATATCCAAGTTCTTGATCCTTAAGTCGATCGCTTCCTCGAGACCCATGATACAAGCTTTGTATTCGGCCTCGTTGTTTGTGCACTTGAATGTAAGTCGGGCGGTGAAAGGAATGTGGGTACCCTAAGGGGTTATGATGATTGCCCTAATTCTGTTTCCATAATGATTGACAGCTCCGTCAAAGACTAGTCCCCATTGGGAACCTGGTTCGGGCCCTTCACTGGGTAGCGGTTCATCGCAATCTTTCATTTTTAAGTACATGACATCTTCGTCTGGGAAGTCAAACCTGACTGATTCCTGATCGTCAATCGGTTGATGACCCAAATGATCGGCTAAAATACTTCCTTTTACGGCTTTCTGAGTGTGGTACTCTATATCATATTCTGACAACAACATCTGCCAACGGGCAATCCTTCCCGTGAGAGCAGATTTTTCAAAGAGGTACTTGATCGGATCCATTTCTGAGATTAACCAAGTAGTGTGACGAATCATATATTGGCGAAGACGTTTGGCTGCCCAAGCTAGAGCTCAGCAAGTTTTCTTAAGCATAGTGTACCGAGTTTCGCAGTCGGTGAATTTCTTGCTCAAATAGTAGATGGCAGACTTTTTCCTTTTGGTTTCGTCTTGTTAGCCAAGTACACAACCCATTGAGTCTTCCAAGACTGTTAGGTATATGATCAGTGGTCTTCCTTCCACTGAAGGTGATATAATCGGTGGGTTCAACAGGTACTCCTTCATACTATCGAAGGCGGTTTGGAAATCTTCTGTCCAAATGTAGTCCTGATTCTTTTTTAGTAATTTGAAAATCGGCGCGCATGTCGCGGTCATGAGGAATATGAATTTGTAGATGTAGTTCAAACGTCCCAAAAATCCTCGGACTAGTTTTTCAGTCCTTGGAGAAGGCATTTCTTGAATGGCCTTGACCTTGTCAGGATCAGCCTCAATTCCTTTCTGGCTGACGATGAACCCTAAAAGTTTCCCTGAACGGACACCGAATGTGCACTTGTTTGGATTCAAGCGGAGTTTATACTTCCTCAACCACTCAAATAGTTTTGACAGGTGGGTCACATGCTCCTCTTCCGTCTTAGATTTGGCAATCATATCATCGACATATACCTCAATTTCTTTGTGTATCATGTCATGAAACAGAGTAGTCACGACCCTTTGATAGGTTGCCCCGACGTTCTTCAAACCGAACGAAATTACCTTGTAACAAAAGGTGCCCCATGGGGTGATGAACGAAGTTTTCTCCATATCTTTCGGCGCCATTTTTATTTGGTTATAGCCCGAGAATCCATCCATGAAAGAGAAGACTTTGAACTTTTTTGTACTGTCAACAAGCATGTCAATGTGTGGTAAAGGAAAGTCATCCTTTGGACTAGCCTTATTTAGATCTCTGTAATCCACACGCATTCTGACCTTTCCGTCCTTTTTAGGAACTAGTACGATGTTGGCTAACCATTGAGGGTATTTTGATGTGGTGAGGAAACCTGCGTCAATCTGTTTCTGTACTTCCTCTTTGATTTTGATGGCCATGTCTGGATGAGTCCGTCTCAACCTTTGTTTTACTGGAGGATATTCTGATCTTAACGGTAGATGATGTTCCACGATGCTGGTATCCAACCCTGGCATATCCTGATAGGACCAAGTGAATACATCAGGAAATTCTTTGAGAAGCTTTGTCAAACCCTCTTTGCCAGTTGGACTGAGCAGTGCCCCAATCCTGATTTCTTTTCTCTCTTCTCCTGAACCCAGGTTGACTGTTTCCAATAGCTCTTTGTGAGGTTTAATGGACCTTTCCTCTTGACTGAGTAGCCTGGAGATCTCTTCGGGAATTTCGTCGTCATCTTCTTCTTCAGCCCCAAATACCGGAAATTCAAAGTTGGGAGAAAGCATTAGATCGTATGTTTCAACAGGGTTTAAAACAAGCAATTTGCATGACGTTATGATTTGCTTTTAGAAGAGATAAAGAGAATGCAAGAGTGTGTTAAGTGTATATTTTTGTTACTGCTTGTTTTTATTATTTGAATTGTTTTTTAGGATTACCATTTTCTGAAAAAGCGAAAAGAGAAAACAACAATTAATGCGAAAATTACAGAACGACATTATTTTATTTATGATTTTGTCGATTCTTGAAACTACAGTCCTATAAAACAAAACTTTGTCACTTTGGGCCAAGCGAAGAGGGATATTTACAGAAAGTGAGCCCTATCAAAACATCCGTTTCACTTAGGCAGGGTGAAAGGTTAAGATAAAGACGACAATTAATTTTACTTATGAACAATCTTCAGAACATCGACTGCAACCCATTGGCGGCGAACTCCTCGGTGAATCACAAAGTCCGGTACCTTCCTTGATTTTTCTTCAGAAATGACGCTGATTTCTGGTGGAGCGGGATTATTGGGATCTGTCTCCCATGCAGAGCTGTCGTAGGAGGATTCCTCAGTTGTATTTTGCATAGTGTTTGTGCGCTCAGGTATATCTCCCCATCCAGTAGGCTGAATGTCTCCGAGCCTGATACGAGAGCTTTCTGGAGCGGTGTACTTGACCATATAGTCGTATTTTCCACTCGGTTGTCCCGGGGTGTCCCATACTTCTTTGGGACTGGAGAAGTCATCTCTCTCGATGACGTTCACCTCAGGAAAGACATAGTTGATGAATTCTAGTCCTGCAAACTTTGCAAATTCATCGTCGTACTGGATATTTTCTGAATGGCCTGAGTGTTGATCCCATGACATGGTGGGGACGCATGTATTTTTTCCAATGGCGCTCAGCTGATTTTCATTGTTCGGCTGATTTTCTTGCCTCAAGTCTCTTGGGTACGGCTGCCAGATAGGCATACCATCCATCGGGCCATAATAGTCGTAGTCAAAGTTGTCTTTCATCAGAGGGTCTTCCTCTAATGAGTTTGGTGGAGCACGGCATCCTTCTAGATCACAATCTCCGTATATCATTTTGACATCTGACCTTGGTATAAATCTCAGACTCTGTGTGGGATATCAAAATGGCGTAGGCACCTCTTCCTGAGACATGTAATCGTCCTTGTTAAGATAGGACTTCCATTCCTCATCTGTGTCTGGGGAATCTCCCTCGTTGATGGTATGTACTTCTTGAGACATTGGGTGAAGGAAAACTCCACTATGGAAGAAGTTCTGAATGCGATGAAGACTTTCATCGTTAGCAGCTGTCTGGGTGCAGGTTGCAGAAAAACCAAGACCCTTCTTTATTTTATTATCAGTAGGAATGACAAGTTGTCCCCATCCCTTTGCATTGTTACTCTCGATTACTTTGAGAGCATCTTTGTATGAGGAAATCGATGTTCCCTTTTCTGATTGATTCTTATTGCTCACTGAAAGTGCTTGGAACTGAGTTCCAATAACCTCTTCTAGTTCTACACAAGTGGATAATGAAAGGTTACTCACGATCAAGGCTTGTTCTCTACAGACCGTGACGAGTTGGTCATTCTTGACGAACTTCAACTTCTGGTGAAGTGTCGAAGTGACTGCCCCAGCCTAGTGTATCCAAGGTCTTCCCAACAAGCAGCTGTATGTTGCTCGGATGTCCATGACCTAGAAAGTGACTTGGAAAGTGTGAGGACCGATGGTTATAGGAAGGTCGACTTCGCCGATAACTATTGTTCTGGACCCGTCAAATGCTTTGACGATGACCTCGCTGCCTCTCATCGGAGATTCTTTGAATGATAGTCGCATTAGAGTGGACTTCAGCATGATGTTGAGAGCCGATCCGGTATCTACCAGTACACTGGCCAAAGCATCGTCCTGGCAGTTGACTGTGATATTGAGCGCCATGTTGTGACTTTTACCTTCTTCTGGCAATTCCTCATCACTAAACCCTAAGTTGTTGCAGGAAGTGATGTTAGAGATGATGCTATCGAACTGTCTTATCGACACATCCTTTTCCACAAAGGCTTGCTCTAAGACTTTCTGTAGAGCCTCTCTGTGGGCTTCAGAACTGAGAAAAAGCGATAACACTGAGATCTTTGAAGGAGTTTGTAACAGCTGATCAACAATGTTGTATTCACTCCTCTAGATGAGCTTCAGCATCTCATCATCGTTCTTTGAAAGGTCGGGATCACTGGATTGACCGACTGGTGGATTGGGAACTTCCGCTTGAGGTTCCTTTTCTCTATTAGGTTCTCCAACTCCTCTGTTGAAGATTCGACCGCTCCGTGTTACTTGACTAATGTCTGCAATATTCACGACGGAGGGTAATGGAGTTTCCTTTCCATTCTCAATTGTTGTTGTACCGTATTTGTAAGGGATAGCCTTATCGAATTTGTACGGCACTGGTCCCAGTAGATAGATAACTACAGGAGCCTTCTGATTTTTCTGACTGTCGTAGGTAACTTCAATCACTTCCTAGCTAGGAACCTTTGATTCGTCTAGTAGAGGGATGCTGGTACAAACATCCTTGGTTCTCTCAGAGTCCGAGATTATAACCATATCTTTGATCTGGTCAGCAAAATAGTCTGGCGTCCAGTTAATGGACCCCGAAACTGAATATTGTTGAATCTCTTTGTGGTCCAACTGACTCTAGAGGGTTGCTCGCACGAGGTAGCATCCTTGATTATTTTCCGAGCAGACTCTACAGCGTTCATAGTTGTGTGGTGGCACTTGGCCAAGTCCTCTTTGAATGCAGTGTAACCTCACTATATCTGTTTCCATTGATCAAACATCTTGACTTTGATGCCTAGTGGGGTTCCCATTAACCGCATTGATTTGTTGCGTGTCTTCATGTAGTGAGCGATTTTGGACGTGGTTCTTAAGCACTGCCACTCTTTGGGGGGACTATAGGTCGATTCATGTTTTATCCTATTGAAGCTAATGAAGGAAGGGAAATAGATGTCTCCAACTAACCCTGCTTTGCAAACTGAGGTTAAACAGTCAAAACTGTTGGTATACAGATGCGATCAATGTGGAGGGGCCTCTCTTGGGTTATTTTGATCGAGTTTAGACCTTTGGTGGGGAATACAGACTTGGATGTTTTGATTGAAATATGAGGGTTCGTGACCTGAGGTTTTCAATGTGGTGTGCTCGCTAAGATTTCTCTTTCAATCTTATGCCTACGTATTCCCGTTTACCGAAACAGGGAAATCAGAGCGATCGTAGTTCCTCCTATTCTATGGGAGGAAATGGTGTTTTGGTGTCTTGTTCAAAGCCCAAGACGTGAAGCTAAAGGTGGTTTGTATCTTGTTCAAAGCCCAAGATGTGAAGCTGAAGGGTTTTGACTTTAGAGAGAATTTGTCATCTCTAAAGGGGTTTTGTTTGTCATAACTGTTGGGTGACTGATTATAAAGGAGAATTACTTTAACTGTGATATGTGAATCCAGCAATGCCATAATTTCCTTTATAGGGGATTTTCAACCTGAAGGAGAAGACTTTAACTCAGTTTATAGAAATGCTATCTTTCCTTAGGAATTCCTCATGCTAAAAGAGGGACAGTGGCATGGATGTAAATAATCCAGAGGCTTGCCGCTTACAGCAATTATATGAAGGGGAAGGAGTTGCTGATGTTTGTATACTGTGAACGAGGCACAGCTTTTGATGCTAAAAGGTTGATTGGCTCAACCGGGGTTTTCTTATACAAAGCCTAAGAGGAGGCTATTGGCCCAACAAGAGGGTGTTTTTATGTGTCTTGTACGAAGCCCGAGATAGAGGCTAAAAGGGTTGACTCAACAAGAGAGTGTTTTTATATGTGTCTTGTACGAGGCCCAAGACATAGGCAAAAGGGGTCGACTCAACAAGAGATTCTTTTGTACTCAACAAGAGAGTGATTTTGTATCTCGTACAAAGCCCGAGATGGAGGCCAAAGGTGATCGACTCAACAAGAGAGTCTTTTTATACTCAACAAGAGAGTGATTTTGTATCTCGTACGAAGCCCGAGATGGAGGCCAAAGGTGATCGACTCAACAAGAAAGTCTTTTTATACTCAACAAGAGAGTGATTTTGTATCTCGTACGAAGCCCGAGATGAAGGCTAAAAATTAGCTCCGTTGGGGAGAATCATTGTACAAAGCCCAAGAGGAGGCTATGGTAATTGTTTCAGTTGAGTGACAGGTCCAATATGTTGGTTAAAAGATAAAATCAGTTCTTATGAAGATTAAAGGTAAGGTTGTGCTTTGGCACTGATCGGATGATCAGGGTTATTTCCTGTTCTTTAAGGAAATAGGAAATCCAAAGGGTATTGAGACTGTCCGAGTCTGTGGGTGTTCTTCCCATTCTTGAAAGGGGCTTGAGAATGTCTTTGAGACTCAAGGGTCTTAGACTATCCAAGTCTAGAGTTTTATCTTTTGTACTATACTTAAGAGAAATTAAGGGACAGTACAGTTGCGGTGGCAAGATCTAGACTCTTTGAAAGACTGTTCTATTAAGATGACTAATTTCTGTTCCTATACCTCTAGGAGGTCGTCGGGACAATTTGTATGAAGCCCAAGAGGAGGCTGGGAACTTTTAAGAAGCCGAGGGACAATTTGTACGAAGCCCAAGAGGAGGCTATCTTCCCTGAGGAAGAATCATTATACGAAGCCTAAGAGGAGGCTGTGAAAGCTTCTAAGAAGCCGACGGGTCCTTGTACAATGCCCAATAGGAGGCGTGGATGCTTTTAGGAAGCCTGTGGGTCCTTGCACTAAGCCTAAGAAGAGGCTGATGAATAGTTCCAGAAGGGGTTTCACTTGGAACATTGGCCTTCTGTATATGAACTATTCAAAAAGGGGGGAAGATCTTATATCTAGTTATCTAAAATTTTTGTAAGGAGACGAGGTTTTGTCTAGTTCTAGACGTAGTTGCCGGGGAAACTCTAAATATCTATATTATTATTACACAGTTGATATGAGTTTATGAAAGAAGACTTACAGCGAAACAACCCCACAGTACAGTTATATACATATGAAAGCGATAAATGAAAGCAGGTAAACACTTACTCGGTTGTAGAGCTTCCATGTTGTATGGTTAGTTGTTCAACAAAGAAAAGTTGAAAACAGTATATTACAAAATCAAAGGAGAAAGTGCTTTTAAAAGGAAAATTGGGGCTTACAGCTCAAGGAGAGGCCCAGGGTTTTGTATAGAGGGATGGGTCTTACACTCTCTCAAGAGGCCCAAAGTTGTTTCAAGAAGAGGAATGAGGCTTATAACACGAGGGTAGGCCCAGATGATTTGATTTTTGAACTGGCGATCGCGCCGGGTTTTTTTGAAAATACAGTGGGACTTATACAATATATGAGGCCCAAAAATTTTGTATTTACAAAGGATTGGGTCTTACACTCCATTAGAGGCCCAATAATTTATTTTTGTACAAGTGATGGGGCTTACAGCTCAAAGAGAGGCCCAGGGTTTTTTGTTTTGAAAACGGCGATCGCGCTGAGATTTTTGAAAATACAGTAGAACTTATACAATATCTGAGGCCCAAAATAGGCTTGTACTTACAAAGGATTGGGTCTTACACTTTATTAGAGGCCCAAAGTTTAAAAAGTTTGTTAGGGTGAAAATCAACAAAAAAAACCCTAATTTCACCATTTTTAAAGTAATTATTCAAAGAAAATTAATTAAAATGATACAAATTCCAAATCAGTTTGAATAAACAACTTGTGATTTTGGTTTTAGGTTTGAAAAATGAGGTTTTAATCACAAGATGAATTAAAACCATTTGGTGTTGATTTTCCAACATGAATATTTATTTTTAAAAGGGTTTAAAAACAAATAAAAAGGTATTTATTCACAAAAATACTAATTATATTAAATAAATAATATAAATCTAATTTTTTTGTGGAATAAAATATTTCAACATTTTTGTGATTTTTTGCAAAAAGAACCAATCAAAAATAATTAAAATTGAGTGAGTTATTAATTTTTCAAATCATTTAAAATAAATATGAAAAATAACAAAAACAAGAAAAAGTGGTAAAAAAAGATCTGGGGCGAGGGGGATTCGAACCCCAGACCTCTCGCTTGCCAATACACACAAAACCAGTTGATCAACCACTAGGGCGCAATGCCAATTCAAATATAGTATGGCAAATGATAAATATATAGAGAACTTGGTTGGAAAACCTGAAGAATGGCGCCATGGCCATCTTCTTCCTCCAGCTCGTGCATGAAGCCCTCTATCTCTCTCGTTTCTCCACCGTTTGACATGATTCAAACACCAAACTCATGCATTTTTTCACAAGGGAGAAGATGGCAATACTCAATTTTATTTATTTTTAGTGTATAGCAAGTTATATCTTTGTGGTCGTATGAACCCTAATTTTGCAAAAGCAATCGAGCATACATGATTATGAGTGCTATGATCAAATTTTTTGAGGGGAAATACTCAGCATATGATGGCAAACAATTGGCAAAAATATCATGCGAGGAAATATGCATGGATCATGAAGTTGAAGTTTTGAGGCTTACCTTGATGCAAGCTGAAATGGAACTCTGCACAGATGGTGTTCCAGAAGAAATTTGATGATCCCTACAGCTTCAATGGATGTAGTGGAGTGTGTTGCAAGCTTTGGAACACTCTAAAAACCTTTGGATCAAGTTGGAGAACTCCAACTGCATAATTAAGGCATAATGGCTTGGTTGAAGGGTGATTTTGAGCTAGGGGTGTTACAGTTGGTGTTTAAGTGTTTGGACACCTCAAATACATCATATGTGATGTGTATGAGTAATTGGAATGGAGTACTTAGGGCTGAAACTCAAAACCAGATGGTGGTTGCTCAAAAACAAGGAAATTTGGCACTTAAGAGAGAATGAGAGAAAGTAGTGCTATAAGGTGCTTTGGTGTGCTTTGAATGATCCATTGGAACCTCTATTTATATGTGATCAACTCTTGCCTTGGAGGAATAGTGAATGGCTGCTGGATCAGATCACCTTCAAAGGGATTGGTTGGACATAAATGCCTCTTGCATTAGGCGTAACAGCTGCTCCAAATAGATCAGCTATGCCTTGACTGAAATCACATTCCTCAGTCATTTTAATTATTGTTTAATCAGAGAACTTGACTGAGGAGAGTGAGAATCTTGACAATGCATTATTCCACATTAATGCCCTTTGAATTCAAGGCAAAATGTGCCAAAATGCATGAACTTCAAGTTGGAAGATTCCTTGGCTTTGTGACTCAGCTTTGTAGGTTAGATCTGATGCATTGTGATTGGTTTGAGTACATGTGGCATGATGATCCTCAGTTTTGATTCAGAAATCGTGTGTAGCAAGCAAACATGCAAACTGATTTTTCCAAAACAGCTTTTGTAGAGGGTAATGAGAGCTTTTACTGCTTGTTTTTATTATTGAGTTGTTTTTTAGGATTACCATTTTCTGAGAAAAGCAAAAAGAGAAAACAACAATTAATGCGGAAATTACATAATGACGTTATTTTATTAATGAACAAGTCGATTCTTGAAACTACAGCCCTATAAAACAAAAATATTTCGCTTTGGGCGAAGCGAAGAGGGAAATTTACAGAAAGTGAGCCCTATCAAAACATCTGTTTAACCTGGGCAGGGTGAAAGGTTAAAGTAAAGACGGAAATTACTTAGACTTATGAACAATCTTCAGAACATCGACAGCAACCCATTGGCGGAGAAATCCTCGGTGAATCACAAAGTCTGGTACCTTCCTTGATTTGTCTTTAGAAATAACGATGATTTCTGGTGGAATAGGATCATTGGAATCTGTCTCCCAGGCACAGTTGTCATAGGAGGATTCCTCTGTTGCATTTTGCATAGTATTTGTGCTCTCAGGTATATCTCCCCACCCATTTGGCTGGATATCTTTGAGCCTGATACGAGAGCTTTCGGGAGCGGTGTACTTGACCAAATAGTCGTATTTTCCACTCGGTTGTCCCAAGGTGTCCCGTACTTCTTTGGAACTGGAGGAGTCATCTCTCTCGATGACGTTGACCTCAGGAAAAGCATAGTTAATGAATTCTAGTCCTACAAACTTTGCAAATTCATCATCGTGCTGAGTATTTTCAGGATAACCTGGGTGTTGATCCCATAACATGGTGGGGACGCATGTATTCTTCTCAATGATGCTCAGCTGATTTTTAATGTTCGACTGATTTTCTTGCCCCAAGTTTCCTGGGTATGGCTGCCACATTGGCAGGCCATCCATTGGGCCATAATAGTCGTGGTCAAAGTTGTCTTTCATCAGAGTGTCTTCCTCTAATGATTTTGGTGGAGCACGGCATCCTTCTGGATCACAATCTCCATATATCATTTCAACGTCTGACCTGGGTATAAATCTCTGACTTTGTGCGGGATAGCAAAATGGCGTAGGCACCTCTTCCTGAGACATATAACCGCCGTTATTAAGATAGGACTCCCATTCTTTATCCATGTCGAGGGAGTCTCCCTCATTGATGGTATGTACTTATTGAGACACTGGGTGAAGGAAACCTCCACTGTGGAAGAAATTCTAAATGGGATGAAAACTTTCATCAGTAGCAGCTGTCTGGGTATAGGTCGCAGAAAAACCAAGACCCTTCTTTGTTTTATTGTCAGTAGGAATGACAAGATGTCCCCATCCTGTTGTATTGGCACCCTCGACCGCTTTGATGGCATCTTTGTATGAGGAAATGGAAGTTCCCTCCCCCCCCTCGAATTGACCGTCCTTGTGTAGCGAAAGCGTTTGGAACTGGGTTCCAATTATCCTTTCTGGTTCCACTTAAGTGGATGACGATAAGTTGCTTACGAGCAAGGCTTGTTCTCCACAGACTGTGACGATTTGGTCGTTCTGGACAAACTTTAGCTTTTGGTGGAGGGTCGAGGTGACCGCCCCAGCCTGATGTATCCAAGGTCTTCCTAATTAACAACTGTATGTTTCCCGGATGTCCATGACCTAGAAAGTGGCTTAGAAAATGTGAGGACCGGTAGTTATGGGAAGGTCGACTTCGCCGATAACCGTTTTTCTCTATTCGTCAAATGCTTTGACGACGACCTCGCTGGCTCTCATCGGAGGTCCTTTGAATGATAATTGCATCAAAGTGGATTTCGGCATAACATTCAGGGTTGACCCTGTGTCTACCAGTATGCTGGCTAAAGCATCGTCCTAGCAGTTAACTATGATATTGAGCGCCATGTTGTGAATTTTTCCCCCCTATGACAAATCTTCATCACTGAATCTTAAGTTATTGCAGGAAGTGATGTTAGAGACAATGCTATCGAACTGTCGTATTGACACATCCTGTTCCACAAAGGCCTGCTCTAAGACTTTCTGTAGAGCCTCCCTGTGCACTTCTGAACTAAGTAACAGTGATAATACCGAGATCTTTGAAGGAGATTGTAACAACTGATCAATAATGTTGTATTCACTCATTTGGATGAGCTTCAGCATCTCATCATTGTTTTTTGAAAGGTCGAGATTACTGGACTGACCGACTGGTGGATTAGGAACTTCTGTCTAAGGTTCCTTTTCTTTGTTGGGTTCTCCAACTCCTCTGTTGAAGATTCTACTGCTTCGTGTTACTCGACTGATGTCTGCAATATTCATGATGGAGGGTAATGGAATTTCCTTTCCATTCTCAACTGTTGTTGCACCGTATTTGTAAGGGATAGCCTTAGTTGATTCATACGGTAGGGGTCCCGGTAGATAGATGACTATGGGAGCCTTCTGATTTTTCTGACTATCGTAAGTAATTTCGATCCGTTCCCGATTGGGAACTCTCGATTCGTCAAGTAGAGGGATGATGGTTCAAACATCCTGTTCCTCTCAAGATCGGATATTATGACAACGTCCCCAATTTGATCAGTGAAATAGTTGACTGCTCTAGAACTTGACCATGGTTGAATCTCTTTGCGGTCCAACTGACTTTGAAGGGTTGCTCACATGAAGTAGCATCCTTGATTATCCACTGAGCAAACTCCACACCGCTCATAGTTGTGTAGTGGCACCTGGCCACGTCCGCTCTGAATACAGTGTATCCTTACTAGGTCTGTTTCCATCGACTGAACATCCTGACTTTGATATCTAGTAGGATTCCCGTTAGTGATACTAATTTGCTGGGTGTCTTCATCCATATAGATTGAAAGCCACCAGTGGTTCAACAAGTGCTGAAGTGTTTCCTAGACAAGGGCACAGCCCTGATCGTTTTCGCAACCCGCTTTACAGTTCTGATAATCATGTTGTACCAGTAACCCGAGCCAGACCTGTTTAGCATGTAACTCCACCAGGCTGGTATTCATCAAGCGAACATTGAAGATTTGAACCATGTTGATTTGATAATGATTCCTATCATGGTAGTCTTGAATCCATCCAAGATCCATCTGACGTTGGAGGGCCTCTTGTACAAAAGAGCATCCCTATTAGTTTACCGAGTAAGTCAGATAGGAACTGTAATCGTGCCGCGGCAGATTATGATACTGGCTTTGCCTTGAGTGCATTGCCACCAGGTTGACATTCATCGCATGGATATCGTGGTTTTGTATGATGTTGGAATTCGCATAAACCATGTTAACTCCACGAACTCGGTGCTCTTGGATCCATCCGAGATCCATATGTTCCTGTAGAGCTGATTGCACCACAGAACATCCCTGATTGATTTTAGAGCAGATATCACACTGGTGATAATTATGAGGTGGCACATGGCCATATCCACTCTGTCTACAATGCATCTTGACCAAGTTGGCCCTCAATAAGAGTACATCGTGAATTTGATAGACGTTGTTAGACTCTCCCTCTATCAGATTGACTGCAGCTTTCTCATGTTGAGGCAGCGGGTTCGTGAGAGCATTCAGATTCATATCTTTGAAAGACAAAACCCCGCTCCTAACAAGCTTTTGCACGTCGGATTTGAAACTGAGACAGTTCTCTATGTTATGCCCTGGTCCTCCTTGTTGGTAAGGGCAAGTCTGATCCACCTTAAACCAAAAAGGCGTATTTTCCAGTACTGTAAGAGGAGACTTAGTCTGGACATGCCCCTTAGCCAGTAGTAACGGAAATAGTTCTGCGTACGATACGGGTATAGGATCAAATCCTGGTGGCCGCGTTATACGGTTGTTGTTGTATTGAGGACGAACCTGCTGAAGAGACTGTTATGTCCTTTATTGAAGTTGCTGTTGATTAGGTTGGGTCGGCGCAACCTGAGGTTGATACGTAGGTGTGGGGTTGATAGCAGGAGTTACAGCTGCTACCGGTTGGTACCGTCGCCTTTGTTTTCCGAGAGAGATATTCCCAATATCCTGCTCTTTTTTCTTAGGGAGAGCACTTCCGTATCGTTTTGTACTACTTGATGATCCAGCGTCTTTAACTAAACGTCCTTCTCGGACGGCTTCCTCAAGACGCACTCCCAAACTGACCATTTCGGTGAAGTCGATGGGCGCACTGGCAACCATTCTGTTGTAGTAAAATGAGCTCAAGGTCTTTAAGGAAATATTTGTCATCTCTTTTTCCTCAAGAGGCGGACAAATTTGAGCGGCAGTTTCACGCCATCTCTGAGTGTATTCTTTAAAGGTTTCCTTGTCCTTTTGCGACATTGATCTGAGTTGATCGCTGTCTGGTGCCATGTCCAAATTGTATTTATATTGCTGGACGAAGGCAGTGCCAAGATCTCTGAAAGTGCTGATCTCAGCGCGGTTTAAACCCATGTACCATTTTAAGGTGGCACCGGTTAAACTATCCTGAAAGTAGTGAATCAGTAAATCTTGATTCTCTGTCTGAGCTGACATTCGCCGAGCGTACATCACCAAGTGGATCTGAGGGCAAGAGTTACCCTTGTACTTTTCAAAGTCAGGCACCTGGAATTTATGCAGAACTTTCACATTGGGAACCAAGCAGAGGTCTGCGGCGTCCTTTCCAAATAAATCCTGATCGCGAATAGCTTGCAGTTCTTTCTGCATTTCCAGGAACTGCTCCTGGAATTCATTCATTCTGTCAAACATAGTTTCCTTTCTACCAGAAGGTATCTGTGGAATCTTTCCTTCCGGGACAGTGTGCACCACAGGGGGTGGTACCGTTACTATGGCAGTGAATCTTGGTGTTTCCCGAAGTTTGTAACCTTTAGGAGTCCTCATTATGCCTCTGGCATCCTCGCTTTCCCAAAGTTTGTAACCTTCAGGCCCAGTGGCTTCTGCTATGATTCCCTGATCTTCAGTGATCGGCGGAACATATCCTTCCGGGATATAGTTAACAGGCATGCCCCAGGGACGATCTTTCGGCATCTGATACCTAAGATCATACTTCTCCACTATGGGCGTTGAGGTGATCTCGGAGATCACAGTTCTTTGTAGCTGAGCTTCTGCCATGGCTTGCATGTCGTTACGAAGCTTTCTCATATCCTCTCTTAGAGCGTCGATCTCTTCTTTTAGCTCTCTATTCTCTTCCTCGAGATCATCCATATTTTTCTAACGATTGGCCTGAGTATTGTACGAATGAGACAGTTTGACTCTAGAACCGAGACACAAACGTGAGATTCGTAGGTAAGAAGAATGCGTTACGTGAGAATGATGAATGCAATGATTATATTAATTGTTTTTTTTGTTTAATCAAAATAAACTTTGACAATTAGATTGAAAATATCAAACAGTGGGGAAACCCCCATTTTATTGAATTCAAAGGATTGCGGAAATGGAAATACAGTAAATTACAAGGTGCGGAAACAGAAACCTAAGCTAATGGGTCCCGAGTCCTCTCTGAGGAAAGCTCGGGTGCTGATTCTGGCACTTTCCTTTTCTTGGACCAGGGCTCTTGGGCCGTTGTCGGGTTGTCATTCCTTTGTCAAGTGAAAGGAGCGAGCAAATTCCTTTGGTCATCCTGAATTTCTACAGCATGCTACTCCAAAATCTCTATTAGAGCATCCTTATCCTTCAGCAGTTGCTGTATTTTGGTACACTCCACATTGAGAATTCGGTATTTGTTCTTCCAAGACATCCTCTCCTGTTGAACTTTGTTGAGAGTAATCTGAAGTTTTTCTGTTTCAGTCATGAAGTACATGACAGATTCCCTCGGTGGAAGAACTTCGTGACGAGGATAAGGCATCTTTAGCTTGAGAGCTCTAGTTTGTACCCAGTGGAGATAAGGCTCCACCGAGACACAGTCCAGTTTTCCTAGAGACTCCCGTCCTTTCTTATGAACATGTTTCGAAGCATGCATTAGTTCCCTCTTTAGTGCCCTGTCATTTTCTCCTTCCTTGAAGAAAAGACCTTCCAGATGAGCATTACGCGGGACATGCCTCATCGGGTATCCAAATTGACGACGAACAAGAACTGGGTGGTAATTGATTCCTCCTTTAGTTCCTATGAGGGGTACGTTAGGGAAGTTTCCACAATGGTCAATGATCCTGATCCCATCATAAATCCTATTGCACCAATCTATGTCAGAGTTGGTGAGAGACATGATTTTCTGCGACCAACGTAAGGCGCTCTTATGATCTCAAAAAGCAGCAGACTTAGGTAAATGGGAGATAAAGCATTTATATAGCAGGGGTACACAGAACGTGATCATTCCTCCACTGTACAAATTCCCTAAGTGTACAGAATGATACAAATCTGCGAGTAAGGTTGGTACGGCGTTTCCAATGAGAAAAATCTTAATTGCGTTGATATCGACGAAGTTATCAATGTTGGGAAACAGAAATAACCCGTAGGTGAGTAAAACAAAGATGCTCTCAAAAGCAGCCACGTTCCCTATATTGGCAAAGTACAGGGCTTTCTTTACCAGAAACTTGGCTGGTAAACCTGGGATTCCTCCTTTGGTGGTCATGTGAGTCTTGACTTCTGACTCATCCAAATAGATTGCTCTTGCAATGATTTGATCCTTTGGAATTTCTTCCAGTCCAGAAAATGGAGCTTGATCATTGATATGTAAATCAGTCAGGTGAGAGTACTCCTCTAGTGTTGGTGCAAGCTGATAATCCGGGAATGTGAAATAGTGATAAACCAGATCGTAAAACTGGATGAGTGCCTCCATGATTCTTTCAATTACATGGACCCTTAACAGAGGTAGCAGACCTCCATACTTAGCTCTCAAAAGCCTCATGGTTAGTGATCATTCTTGCTAATCCTCTCAAATCCTCTAGTTTTGGAACCTTGAAGGTATACTTGTGAGTTTTCCTTCTACCGAAATCCATTAGCGCAATCTCCTTTCTCTGACATTTGCAATCATTGTTTTAGTTTAATTTGAAAAAGAGAGACTAGAAGAGAAAATTTTCTTTGTTTTTAATGTTTTTTTTAAATGAATGCATGAATGCAGCACACAAAAACATAGAAAAAACATGGGGTCAAAGGGTTGGTGACATGAATTCAAGGCTCTACCCATCCCAAAGGTTTATACTAGTGATTTTTGTACTTGTCTCTCAAAATCATTAGTTCTTGTCGAGATAACACCAGCGGGCCGGGAACCGTGCTAGGTGATGTTATTTCAAAGAACCTCAGAAGAGGGTAGTATCGCGTAACAGCTATTTCCGATAGCTTCCGCACTACTAAAAGAGGTTTTTCCTAGGTGTATACTCAATCTTTCCACATGCGGCATCACACGCATTCCCATTAGCAGAAAAATAAACACAGATATCAACTAGGAAAAGCAGGATATATATTTTTCCTAATGTCCTAGACTTTTTAAGAGCTAGGAATCATATGTTCCTGACAAAAAATGGCTCCTCGGCGGAGTCGCCAACCCGCCAAACAGAAAACCAGCACAGCACAGTACAGTCCAGCATAATAATGAAATGCAATGCAATAAATGCGGTAAAAATAGTAAAACAGTAATACAGTAATATACAACAAAATAAAGCACAACAGTAAACACCCAATGAAAATAAACAAACAAGCGCTAGGATTGACTCGCAAGAGGGGATGGACCAGCAAGAGGTCAACCTCTCCCCAGTAGAGTCGCCAGTTGTCACTCCCGAGGATTTGCATCCATTTTACAAACGCGAAAGTGGCGCGGAAAACAGAGTTGCCAGCAATGTGTATTTATCCCAAGAGAGGGAAAGGAAACACTGCGTAAACCTGAGGGAAGGGAAAGAGCATGTTCTCGTGACCAAGATATATGGGTAAGGGAATCGGTTACGCGAAGGGAAGGTGTTAGCACCCCACACGTCCATCGTACTCGACGGGATCCATGCTTGTTGTCTCGATCAAAGGGTGTCGTCATCTGGAGCTCCACTGCTACTGGAAATAGGAATGGAAAGGAACGAAGAAACGAGGGAGAAAAGAAAAAAGAAGTGACTTGATAGGACATCGCTCGTCCTATGCCTATGTATTCCCTCGTGCAATGGGAAAGTCATAGTCAACGTAGTTCAGACACGAACTAAGGGGGGAAGGTTGCTCACCAAGACATCGCAGTCTTGTGCCTACGTATCCTCAATCAGATGAGAAAGAGGAAATCAGAGCAGTCGTAGTTCGACCTAACGAGGCCGGTTAGTGCTTTTTATGTGCGACGTTAAGTTCGCGTCTGGCAGTTAGGGTCGATGCCTGTTTGCGACGTGACTGAAAGTAACGTGCCCTTTTCTGAAAATGAGTTTGAAACTTAACGATCCCAAAGGATGAAAAAGGTTTGAGTTTGTTTTTTGTGTTTTTTAGACAGAAGTGGATTGAGTTAGTTCGTAACTTGCATTGCACCCAAGTCTGTAACATAGGAACGAATACTTCGCGCATCGTCCCCAACAGGACGTACAGTAAGTACCCTAGAAGAATGGAGGGAGACGCCCCATACTTCACTTCCCATATGTAAGGCTCATGCACAATACATGTTAATCTTTTATTAAGTGTTTTAGGATTGTTATGAGATGAGAAGAGATGACTCAAGGAAAAAGAAAACACTAAGGGGAATTCTATCCTAATGTTGTCATACAAAAGGTGGCCCTAAGGTTGAGTTTGAAAGGGAAACTTCTATCTAAGTTAGCATGCAAAGGGAAGCCTAATACTAATCCTACTCCAAGCTTAATAAAAAATTAAGTTGGACTAGGTAGCTCTAAGGGAGTGAATCCAAGACTTAAACAAGTCTTGGGATTCAAGGGAAGGAAGGAGTGAAAGAGACGAAGAAGGAAAGAAGAAATGAACAAAAACAGCAGCTACAACAGTGCATCTGCAACAATACAGCAGTAAATCCAACACCAAATACAAAAAAGCATTCTACAGCTCATGTTCAGCACAAAAAGGAGGTGTAAAAGCGAAACAGCAACACATATAACAGCACATATGCATATAAACAGCAGTAGAAATAGGGCAGCATGTGATTCACTTGAATACAACTCAATCATGGCATAGCAAATGTGCATCAAGCATTACATATTCTTCAATCCAACATGATTACATCACACCACCAACCAAGGTAAATAACTCTTGAAATCATCGTGAAAGCATGCATATCATGAGGAAGTATATCATTAAGCATATGAACAAATCAAGTGAAGCATGCATCTCACAAAATTAGGTGAACAAACAAACACAAAGCAATTCCAGCAACATAAGCATCAATCAACAATTATCATGCTCAAGGAGTATGTGTTATGTGTTCATGGCATCAAACATGCAACAATGTAAACAATGTTCATAAACGATGAAAATACAAGAGCCGCGTGTCGGAAAATTGTGCACATACAATGGTGTGAGGTTCAACAGCATCAAAACAGTCATTAGATGAGTATCATATCAATCCATGAAGATTAAAAATGAAACGGGATCGAAACATGCTAAAAAATGCACAAAAAACACACTCTGCAGCAGTGTTAATTGATTAACCCATTGCAGTGCAATTGTGTTAATCGATTAACAGCTCTGATCATGCATATTTTGCACTGGTTAATCGATTAACCTAATTGCACTGCAATTGGTTAATCGATTAACACTGTAAAATCAGCACAAAATCAGTTTGAAAAATCACTTCCAGCAGCAAAAGCACTTATGCAATCATCACCAATGATCATGTAATCAACAATGCACGAAAATTAAGTTCAGAAACAACATTCAAACATCATTTAAATTCAATAATCATCAACATCCACAATCAAGATCAACCAAATGAATCAAAACACATCAAAATTCATGGATCTACATTGTACAAGTTGCAATTAAGCTAAAATGAATATGGATCTGAGATTAACCAACCTACAAAGCTGAGATTTTCTTTGGTAAGTGTTGTAAATAGAAATGGATGAGTTCAAGTAGAGAAATCCAAGATCCACAAGCTTCTTGCACTCAAAAGTTGAAGATCCAAGCAATAAGCAACCAAAGCTCCAAAAGCACTTCCAAAATCACTTCTGAAAATTCAAAACCATATCCAAACAAAAATCCAAATTGAAAAGCTGAAATGTAGTGATGATGAGAGGTTTTAGCTCAAGAATTAACAAGTTCCAATGAAGAACTTGTTAATCTTTGAAGAAGAGCTTTTAGTGTGGTTGAAAATGGAGTTGGAGAGTGAAAAAATGAGAGAATCGAGAGAATTCTGAAAATTGGGATTGAAAATATGATCTAGGTTTTTGAGGTTTGGAGTGAATTGGTTTAAATAACCCCTAGGTTAGGAGTTAAGTTTGGGTTGGGAGTGAGGTTAAGTGAGTGGAAATTGGGATGAAATGTGAATTAGGAAAGGAAATGTGGAATTGGAGTGGAAAGAATTTGAATTTTTGAATGGAAAATTAACTCTCTAGATCCTTCTACTGATGTGTAGAATTAAAATGGGTGATTAAAAATTGGATTAAAAGAAACAGCTATGAAAATGCAGCATTTGGGCAAAATTCACCATGGTTAATCGATTAACCTTTGCACTGCAATTGGTTAATCGATTAACACATTCAAAATTTGAATTTTTGCACCAAAAGGAGGGAAACTTGGATATTCGTCTGGTTCTACCCGTTCTGAACCACAATAGACCTCTGGAACTTGCCATTTGACATTACCACTGGAATACACTTGAAATATGTCGTGAAATGTTTTTTCGCACTCAGATTAAACTGCTGACAACAACTGTCTGGTGCTGAATAACTAATCAAAAATTGACTGTCGGAGTTTCTGATCATCCAGTCATTTAATGAGCAAAATAAATGCTCAAAAAGACTTGGAAAGCTATCTGCTTGGCTTTGAACACTATTAAAAATCATACTGGAACTGATGACGCCGTGAGCTGCTGAAAGAATACCTTGATCCCATGCCCAAAAGAAATATGCAAATGCAAAAATGACAATGCAAATTAAATGAAGCATAAGCCAAAAGGGTTAGAAACACTAGGGAAAATTTTGGGGTGTTACAGATGCCCCTATTCAATCAACTTGGATCCGAGGGTATGGAAGCAAAGGCTTCCAGACGGTTGAGATACATGGAGATTGAATACCAAAATAACTGCACAAATTTGCGTCTTGCAAAAGGAGAGACGACTCCGCTGGGGAACAAGTAACAAAAAGTGTAAGATCATAACACGGACGAGTGTCAGAGATCAATACGGACGAAGTATTGAAGTGGATTGAAACAAACACGGATGAGTGCTAAATATGGTGGGGATAAGCACAGACGAGTGCCGAACGAATGAAGATGAATCATTAAAGAAGTCAAAACCAACACGGACGAGTGTTTAAAGGTTCACGCACGGACGGGTGCTGAAAGAACACAGACGAGTGTCTAAGGTCAATACGAACGGGTATTTAAAGAACACGGACGGGTGTCTAAGGTCAATACGGACGGGTATTGAAAGAACACGGACGGGTGTCTAAGGTCAATATGAACGGGTATTGAAAGAACACGGACGGGTGCCTAAGGTCAATACGGATGATTATTGAAAGAACACGGACGGGTGTCTAAGGTCAATACGGACGGGTATTGAAAGAACACGGATGGGTGTCTAAGGTCAATACGAACGGGTATTGAAAGAACACGGACGGGTGCCTAAGGTCGATACAGACGGGTATTAAAAGAACACGGACGGGTGTCTAAGGTCAATACGGACGGGTATTGAAAAAACACGGACGGGTATTGAAAGAACATAGACGGGTGTCTAAGGTCAATATGGACGGGTATTGAAAGAACACAGGCGGGTGCCTAAGGTCAATAGGACGGGTATTCAAAGAACACGGACGGATGTCTAAGGTCAATACGGACGGGTATTGAAAGAACACGAACGGGTGTCTAAGGTCAATACGGACGGGTATTGAAATAAAGGTTCAAACACAGACAGGTGCTGAAGGGACACGGACGGGTGTCAAAGGTCAATACGGACGGGTATTGAAATAAAGGTCTAAAGGCAACCTTATTGGGGATTGAAATGCTAAACCTAACATGGACGGGTGTCGAGAGAACATGGGCGAGTGTTTAAAATCAATACTGAAGAAGTATTGATGCAATGAAAAAGAACACGGATGAGTGTTAAAAGAACACGGACGGGTGCTGAAAGAACACGGACGGGTATTTCCCACTAGCTGCTTTGAGGGGATGAATCAGAAGAGCGATGACGAAGACGGCCGAAGGCGGATTCGCAAAAGAAAGACCGGCCAAAGACGGAATTTCAAGCCCAAGATTAGTAGAATCAACATATCTACCAAGATGACTCTGTTGGGGAAGAGAGAAATCTAAACAGACAACTCTGCAGGGGAGCGTAGGAAGGACCTACAAGAAGGAAGAATCCACTGGTCGCGGTGTAATGTTAAACAACATCTCCTGAATGACATCTCTTTCTGCTGGGGAAAGAAACCGGTAACAGATATCAAACACGGCTTATGCTTCGAATGCATATGTTTGAATTTTCTATGGCGTAATGCTCCATACGAAATGGAAATGCTACGCATTTGGGAGGATGCCATGCAAAAATGCTCATGCAAAAAGAAGCGCCTCAGCAAAATAAATGTTGAAGACAAAGGCAACTCCACCGGGGATGACAAACTAAATTTTCCTCTGAAATAAGAGACCCTGCTGAGAAAAACTTCACTCTGCTGAGGAAGCTCCTGATCACTAACTCTGCTGGAGATGGAGACTCCGAGAGAATATCCACTCTGTTGGGGATAGATAGAAACTAAAAACTGAGGATGGCACCCGAAGAGAAATTTCCTTCGTTGGGAATTACCAATGACTTCTGCCGAAGATAGAATTCCAAACCTGGATTTGAAAAATGCCAATAACAATTGGACTTAAGACCTGCCGGGGGTATCAACCGCTGTTGAACAATCCACTGAGAAGGTCACCACCAAACTCTGCTTGGGGAAATAAATCGATAATTCTGATCCTGCTTGGGGATACTACTGGGCTTAACCTGCCGGTAGGAGCCATCAATGTCTTTATCTGCTGGGGCGTATCTGCCATTACTAGCAATCTGCTTGGAAGACGATAATTGACGGCATCGACTCTGCTAGAGGACAACATCCAACTTACTCACTTGTGGGGATTAAATCATATCGTTGCTTATGAGAAAAATATCTCCTGACTGGCTGAGGAGAATGAGTGCTCAGGCCCTATGGGGAAAATAACATCTTTGTCCCAAACAGATATTCCATAAGTCTCCTGCAGGGGATGCAACAGCGTCAACTTCTGATTGTTTGCTGAAAAGTGATAAATCAATCACGACTATAGCTGAGGAATTAATCTTTTATACTCTGCCGAAGAAGATAATCCTCAACATCCTGGCTGGGGAAAATAACAACCTGCTGAGGAGGACGAACTTTTCAATGTCGAGGAGAGTAGCTCTACTGGGGAAGAACAAACTTGTTGCCCTGCAAAAAAAAATCAACAGAAAGTTCTATATGCAAAAAGGCTACTTCGATTACCATCACAACGACCGTTGCCTAAGCAATTTCCACTGTTTTCAATTTCCACTCTTTTTATGGTTCGTTGGGATGCCCCTTTTTTTCCTAGACTTTCTTTTTGTGTCCAGCGGGTCTCTTTTATGCAAAGTATATTTTGACTACGTCTGCGTTCACAAGGGACGTAAAATCCTCACCATCCATAGTTGAGAGTAATAAGGCTCCCCCAGAGAAAGCATGTCTTACTACATATGTCCCTTCGTAGTTTAGAGTCCATTTGCCCTTGTGATCTGTCTGGGGAGGAAGGATCCTTTTCAAAACCTAATCACCAGCCTGAAAACATCGAGGACGCACTTTCTGATCAAAGGCTCTCTTCATCCTGCTCTGATACAACCGACCATGTCCAACGGCTGCCATTCTTTTCTCTTCAATAAGGTTCAGCTGATTCAGTCTGGAACGCACCCACTCAGCTTCATCAAGCTTCACGTCTACCAGAATTCTTAAAGAAGGAATCTCAACCTCTAATGGTAGAACTGCTTCTATACCATATACCAATGAGAAAGGAGTTGCCCCAGTTGATGTGCGTACCGAAGTACGATAACCATGTAAAGCATAAGGCAACATCTCATGCCAATCTTTATAGGTCACTACCATTTTCTACACAATCTTCTTGATGTTCTTATTTGTCGCTTCAACAGCCCCATTCATCTTCGGACGATATGGAGAAGAATTGTGATGTTCAATCTTAAAGCTCTGACATGGCTCCTTCATCATCTTGTTATTCAAATTTGAACCATTATCAGTAATGATTCTCTCCGGGACTCCATACCGACAGATGATGTCCTTCTTGATAAATCTGGCTACCACTTGTCTGGTGACATTGGCAAACGAGGTTGCTTCCACCCACTTCGTGAAGTAATCAATGGCAACCAAAATGAAACGATGCCCATTGGAAGCAGTAGATTCAATCTTTCCGATCATATTAATGCCCCACATAGCAAAGGGCCAAGGCGATGACAACACATTCAGAGAAGTAGGCGGTACATGCACCTTATCTGCATAAATCTGACATTTATGACATTTCTGGGCATATTTAAAATAATCAGACTCCATAGTTATCCAGTAATACCCCGCTCTCAACAGATTTCTAGCCATAGCATGCCCATTGGCATGGGTACCGAAAGAACCCTCGTGAACTTCTTCCGTTAACAGGCTTGCCTCGTGTCCATCAACACAACGTAGCAAGACCATGTCAAAGTCTCTCTTGTATAACACGTCATCTTTATTCAGAAAGAAATTTCCTGCCAACCTCCTCAGAGTCTTCTTATCTTTGGTGGATGCACCCCTTGGATACTCTTGACACTTTAGAAAAACCTTAATATCATGATACCAAGGTTTGCCATCTGATACATCTTCGATTTCACACACAAAGGTTGGTCTATCTAGACGCATGATTCTGATCGAAGGAGTTTCATTCCAACGATTCACCCGATACATTAAAGATAGCGTTGCCAACGCATCTGCCATCTGATTCTCCACCCGAGGTATATGATGGAAATTGACTCTGTCAAAGAACGGTAACAACCTTCTGGCATAGTTATTATAAGGCACCAATTTCACTTGACGAGTTTCCTATTCACCTGTAATCTGATTAACTACCAACGCAGAATCACCATACACATCGAGGTTCTTGATTCTCAAATCAATTGCCTCTTCTAACCCCATGATGCATGCTTCATACCTCGCCTCATTATTGGTGCATATGAACGCTAATCGGGCTGTGAAGGGTATATGAGAACCCTGTGGAGTCGTAATGATTGCCCCGATTCCGTTACCATATGAATTAACAGTTCCATCAAAGACCAATTTCCACTGGGATCCAATTTCTGGTCCTTCATCATGCAAAGGCTCTTCACAATCTTTCATCTTCAGATACATAATGTGTTCGTCAGGGAATTCAAACTTCATCGGTTGATAATCCTCAATTGGTTGTTCAGCGAGATATTCTGACAGAACACTTCCCTTAATGGCCTTTTGGGAAACATATTGAATATCGTATTCTGTCAGAACCATTTCCCAACGGGCTATTCTTCCAGAAAGCGCCTGCTTTTCAAACACATACTTGATCGGATCCATCTTCTAAATCAAGAGGGTGGTGTGGTTTAACATATATTGCCTCAAACGCTTAGCTGCCCAAGCGAGTGCATAACATGTTTTCTCCAGCATCGAGTACCTTGACTCACAATCAGTAAATTTCTTACTCAGGTAGTAGATGGCATTCTCTTTTCAACCTGACTCATCATGTTGACTGAGCACACACCCCATTGAGTTCTCAAGAACCGTAAGATACATAATCAATGGCCTTCCTGGCACTGGCGGCATAAGGACAGGAGGTTCCTGCAAATACTCTTTTATTTTTTCAAACACTTTTTGACAATTCTCATTCCACCTGACCTCTTGATCTTTTCTTAGCAACTTGAATATTGGTTCACACGTGGCTGTAAGATGAGAGATGAATCTAGCAATGTAGTTCAACCTCCCTAAGAAACCACGAACCTCTTTTTCTGTTCTTGGTTCAGGCATTTCTTGTATAGCTTTTACTTTAGTAGGGTCAACCTCGATACCTTTTTCGCTGACAATAAAACCCAGTAACTTTCCAGATCTCACCCCAAAGGTGCACTTGTTCGGATTCAACCTCAGTCTGAACTTTCTCAACCTCTCAAACAGTTTCTGAAGATTCACCAGATGCTCTTCCTCCGTTTGTGACTTCGCAATCATGTTATCAACATAGACCTCGATCTCTTTGTGAATCATATATTGAAAGAGAGTCACCATCGCCCGCTGATATGTTGCCCCAGCATTTTTCAATCCAAAGGGCATCACTTTGTAACAGAAAGTCCCCCACGGTGTTATAAACGTCGTCTTATCCATGTCCTCTGGGGCCATCTTGATTTGGTTATACCCAGAGAAGCCATCCATGAAGGAAAACACAGAAAACTGAGCGGTGTTGTCCACTAACACGTCAATGTGAGGAAGCGGGAAGTCGTCTTTTGGGCTTGCTCTATTCAGATCTCTATAATCAACGCACATCCTGACCTTTCCTTTATTCTTAGGTACAGGTACAATATTAGCAACCCATGGGGGATAATTCATTACAGCAAGAAACCCAGCATCTAACTGTTTCTGAACCTCTTCTTTAATCTTGACAGACATTTTCGGCTTCGTCGTTCTCAGCTTTTCCTTAACCGGAGCACATCCTTCTTTGAGTGGCAGCCGGTGTACCACGATGTCAGTGTCGAGCCCAGGCATGTCTTGGTAAGACCAAGCAAAGATACCCACATACTCTCAGAGCATTTCAATCAATCTTCCCTTGATAGAGTCTTCCAAAGCAGCCCCAATCCGTACCTCTTTCTTTGCATCCTCGGTTCCCAAGTTAACAACCTCGATTTCCTCCTGATGAGGTAGAATGACCTTTTCCTCCTGTTTTAACAGCCTGGCTAATTCCTCTGGTAAGGCACAATCTTCATCAGTCCCCTCTTCAGCCTGATATATGGGATTATCGAAGTCATATCGAGCCATAGCCGAATCATGATGGGTGGAATCTGAACAAGAAAATGTGCATGATTGATGATATATTTTTATTATGGATGCATCAAACAAAAACACATTGCCATTTTTCTGTGGTTTTAATTCAAAAATAAAAACAGAAAAACAGGAATCAAAACATTTTAATGCGAAAACGTCCTTTATTAATGATAAAGAAAAAGCAAACGAAAACATTCAAGCCCTACAAAGAAGAATCACTACGTCTTGGGCAGAACGTAGAATTAACATAGATGACAAACAGGAGCAATTACTCTGGTCCGGTCACTTGAATGGCTATCTCTGACGACCAGTTGTGAAGACTTTGACCTGGAACACAAGGGCGGATCCAACTATCCATATCATAATCACTATCCCCATCTTCATCAATAGCATTGATTCTGTCAAAGAACACACCGGCACTGGTGAAACAAACTGGACCATAGAACCTGGGAGGCTCTTCAGGACGCCTGGGTGGCTTATAACCCAGTCCATGAGTATTCCGCTTTTCCTGGACCTCAATAATCTGACCCCACTTTTGTGAGCTGCCGGCTTCAACCACGGCCCGAGCATCCTTGAAGGAAGACATAGAAATCTCCGGCTGATGTACCACTATAGGCTGAACCACTTTAGATTGGCTACCTTCCTTGAGAGGCTCCTCAGTGATCTTCACTGCTTCGAAACCCTGACATAGAGTTTCATGTATTTCGCCATCTACCTCCACATACTTGAAAGTAGATAGCTGGCTTATCATGATATCCTCTTCTCCACATACCGTCACCACATGTTCGTCTACCATGTACTTTAACTTCTGATGCAATGTAGACATCACAGCCCCAACACTGTGAATCCATGAACGACCCAGCAGACAGCTGTAAGTAGGCTAGATGTCCATGATATAGAAGGTAGCATCAAAAACCTCCGGCCCAACCTTAATTAGTAGCACAAACTCACCAAAAACAGACCTCTTCGAGCCGTCGAAAGCGCACACCACCAAATCACTAGGTGTGCATATCAACCCTCAGGTGTCTAGCTTCATCAAGGCTTTCTTAGGCAGAACATTCAAAGAGGATCCCGTATCCACAAGCACATGAGACATCAACGATCCACGGTACTCAACAGAAATATGCAGGGCATTATTATGGTTTCTCCCAGCTGGGGTCAAGTCAACATCAGTAAAACCCAAAACATTGCTCGCATTAACATGGGCCACTACCCCCTCTAACTTATTAACTGAGATATCCTGAGGTACGTAAGCAGCATTCAGTACTTTCAGCAGTGCGTTTCGGTGTGCCTCGGAACACAATAACAGGGACAAGATAGAAATCTTGGACGGAGTCTTATGCAATTGATCAACAATTTTATAATCACTTTTCCGAATCAGTCTCATAAACTCTTCTACGTTCTCGGAGAAAGAATTATCAATTTGTTTTGCCGCGGAATCATTCACTACTGGCGCTTACACAAAATTATCTACAATCTGCTTTCCTTTATCTTGTCTAGAACTACCAGCTTGATCATTTGAAGGGATAAAGACCCTACCACTTCTCGTGATAGCCCCTGCCTCATCACTGTTTTCAACACAAGAGTTCACTACAGAAGTTCCCACCAGTTCTGGTTTCTGCCCTTTGACAAACACTTCAGCACCATAATTCCAAGGAATAGCTTTGGTGCTCTCATACAGAACAGGTCCAGGAGTGGTGATAATGACCGACGCTGGTCTCGTCGGCGCTGAAATAGTGATTGTTTTGAAAGGGATAGTAATGGTAGCAACCTCATTTTTTCTACTGGTAACTTCCTTCTGTTAGTCACACCGGTCAAACTGCAATCGACCTTCATCTATCAACTTTTGAATTCCTGACTTCAACAAACCACGCCCATTCATTTGTGACATACAATTTGAACAATTCTCATCACATCCGGGGGATACCCCACCCCTTAATAACCTCTCTTTTACCACCATCAAAGGAGTTTTTAATTCATTAACATCCATAACCAAATTCAAAGATTCATTCTCCTCTAACACAGTATTAACCCTTGGCCCACCGTGGTTCGGCATTGTGTTTTGAATGACATTGGGCACGTCGTTTGAGAAGTTGATGGCCTTCGAATCCACCAAATCTTGGACTTTATGCTGAAACGCCCCACACCTTTCGATTGTATGCCCCGGGGCACCAGAGTGAAAATCACAATGTGCGTTAGCATCATAGCCCGAAGGAAGCCTCCTTGTGGGTGGACCCAGGGTACAGAGCTCAACTAAACGCAATTGTAACAAATGTTGCAAAAATTGAGCATAAGAAATAGGTGGCTAATCAAAATGCCTTTCAGTGCTCCTTTGACGATTCTGATACTGGTCGGGCTGCCTATTCTGGTACTGATTAGGGGTACTCCTCTGCTGCTGAGGTGCAGCCGGAATAGTTACATAGGCAACTTGTTGATTATAATTCTGGAGTTGCTTCCCCTTATCTTGGTAAGATGGCATCAAATTTGCTTCCTCTTTCTTCTTATAATTCCCATAAGGTTTCTTCCCCTGACCAGAAGACGACCCATCATTACCTGGTACTTTCCCAGCTTTGATTCCACCCTCTAACATCTCCCCAACCATGATCAAATCAGCAAACTTGCCTAACATGCAAGGTAATAGTTTTTCATAATAACGTCCCGGCAAAGTATCCATAAACAGATTCAGCATCTCCTTCTCCAACATGGGCAGTTGCACCCTTGCCGCTAGCTCACGCCATCTCTGCGCGTATTCCTTAAAGCTTTCACTTCCCTTTTGAGACATATTCTATAGCTGGGTCCGATTGGGAGCCATATCAGTGTTATATTGGTAGTGCTTGATAAAGGCCTCGGCCAATTCTCTCCAATTACAGACATGGCATCTCTCCAATTACATATACCATTCTAAGGATGCCCCGGACAGGTTGTCCTGAAAGAAATGCATCAGGAGTTTCTCATCTTTAGAGTACGCGGCCATCTTCCTTGCGTATGCCCTGACATGCGTCTTGGGATAGGTGGTACCATTGTATTTCTCAAAAGTGGGCGCCTGAAATTTGTGCGGAATTACAACTCCGGGAACCAGCCCCAAATCCTCCAAATCCATTCCTACAGAATTCTAATTCACCACTCCCCTTAGTTGTTCTTCAATCAATCTGAACCTTTGATCATTGTCGGCCTGAGGACTAGTATCCCCGCCTGGCATAGAGAAAACGTCATCTTGTTGGTCTTCGAAACGACGACCATGAACAACACAAACACTTTCTCCTCCCATAATAGAAGGAATCACAAGCTGCCCTCCTCCGCCTGGAGGGATCACAACACCAGGAATGAGGGTCTCTACGCCTACAGGACCTCCCTGAGCACCGTTACCAACAACGCCATTATGGACCCCTCCATGAAGAACCCCGTCTTCATCCACTCTTGCCACTAAGGGTTGGACCAGAGTCCTCAGTTGCTCTTGCCCTTGGGCAACACCTTGCATCAGCTCCATGAATTGGGCCATGCGAGCTTGCATGGCGGCCATCTCTACTTGCATTTGCTCCATAATTCTCCTCTGGTTTGATCTAGTAGAATACCGGTGAATTGGCTGGCCTGCAATCCTGAATTACAACCAAATAAAGGTTAGAAAAACCCGGGACGAGCACCTGCTATGCAAAAAAATGATTATGATTATGAAAATGCAAATGCAAAATGCAAACAATCATATTTGAATAATTCCGGGACATATCCGCTTTGATTCCAATCCATGAAACCGGGTAAGGGATCAGACACACTATCGAAAAATAAATCCGCACCCAGAGATACTACCGAATCAAGTCATGGGGACAAACCCTCTCTGAAAACCAGAACTACCAGAGCACAGATAGTTGAACCAAATATTCCATTATCGAAAATAAAGTAGTTCCTACAGACAAGTTCAAGCATAATCAAAGGTGACTCCATCAACAAACCTGATGGTAATCCCAACAAAGAGATAAACAACAATATCAACTACAACTCAATTCCAAACAAACTAGCTTCAACTTATTCAAGAAGGTCTAAAGTGTCAGGATATGCAGGTTGCTTTATCAGCCCTTTGATCAACTTGTTTCTTTTGGCAATTTCTTGGTTCAATTTAGCAATCTGCTCTTCAGCGTTGTTGTCTTCGTGCCTCAACTTCTTAACCCCGGCTTGCAACTTGAGCTCTTCAATTTCCTTCTGGGCTTCTTTCCACTTGCAGGAGTAATGATCTTTCCTTGCTTTCACTTTCTAAAGTTCTTCTTTCAGTTCTCTATTCTCGATCTTGACCTCTTCCCACATCTCCTGATACGTGGTAAGCTTGTCCTCTGCTTCTGTCAAAAGCTTCTTGTTTTTCCTTCTAGCTTTACCTGATGATTCAGCATCCATACTGACCTTTTTGAAGTGTTGAGCTCTGTCAGTAAAATCCTTCTCTCTTTTTTCTAGACGCTTTGTCATGTCTTGAACTTTCCATTTCAGCTCCAAGTTGTCATGTAGAGCGTTCTGTAGCTGACTACTCATATCAGAGTTTTCCACCCTCAGATCAAATACCAACTTTCGCTACTTGTCGAATTCTTCGAGTGGTACAGTGAGTCTCTTTTCCACAATCTCTGGATACAAGGGAGGAGCCCGATCAAAAGGAAAATAGAACTCTTCTACCCTCTTCTTTATCCATTCTACATATGGAGCGAAAGTTTAATTATTGGGTTTACCCAGAACGGTTTTACCTCTCTTCTGTCTACTGAGCCAAGCTTCAGAAGCTTTCTATGTAATAGCCACACCATCAGTCATATGAAAATACAAAGATTTTTCCAAATCTTTTTCCACTGGAGGATCTTTCAGGGCGTACGTAAACTGCCTGATAGCCAAAGATGGGTTGTAGTTAATTTCTCCTTTTCTTCTGATTAAGGGTACATTAGGATACCTTCCACAACTATGCAAAATGCCAGTCCCCAATAATCCCTTATCCACCCAAAGAATATCTTTAGCAGCTAGGCCCATCAGACGCTTACTCCAATCTAGAGAAGTCTTCGCATCCACAAAATCACCTGACCGAGGTAAACGGTTTGCAAACCACTTGTAGAAAAGAGATGCACAACAGCAGGCCACCCCACCTCGTCTTTTCTCATTCCTGTTGTACAGGGCGTAGTGAAGATCACCTAATAAAGTTGGTATCGGATTCTAAGCCATAAATATCTGAATAGCATCCGTATCGACAAACTCAGACTCATTAGGGAATAACACAATGCCATATATACAGAGAGCCAATATTGCAATGAAAGTTATCCACCTCTTCTCCTTAGTTTCCTCTCGAGCCCTCTTTACCAAGTACTCTAAGTGATAGCCTCGGAATTTTCCTTTGCGAGAAAAATCAGCCTCTAATGTCGATTTGCTCAAATAAAGAGCCTTAGCCAGCGCTTGGAAATCACAGTCTCCTTGGGAACCACAGAAAGGAACACCTCCTTGGATAGGAATTTTCAAGATGTTAGAGTACTCTTCTAGGGTAGGAACCAATACATAATCCAGCATCACAAAGCACCTTAAGGAAGGATCATAGAACTGCATCAAGGTGTGTAGTCCATTGTACTCATACTCTATAAACTGCATCAGGGATAATATCCAACCATACTTCTCTTTAAAGACCCCCAATATTTCTGGACTAGCCATACTCTATAAACTGTCCAACGGACCAAGAGTGAGCTTCGGGAACTTGTAGATGATGATGTGCTTCTTACCCCTCTTAGTGTCCATCCCTATGAATGCCCTCTGACTGGAATCAAAAGACTGGATACTACCTAGAAATGCAAAAACATGAATGTCAGAAAAATGGAATGCAATGCGAAGCATGGGATCAAAGTTCCACACGAGCTGGATGCACTGTACTGACTGAACAATCAAAGCTCCATACCAAAACCCAGAACAAAAGTAACCACAGTGATAAAACTAGAAAACCAGGTAGGTTGAAGGTCAAAGTCACTTGCAAACCTGCAAACACCCATCCCCTCTCACATGTGGGTTCTAGAAAACGGGATCCTCAGTCTCAGATTCTCGATTTGAGAAGAAATAGTACATTCATCCCTCAGGGTACAATACTATCGCCAAACAAAGAGGTCGTCCACTGATTCCCCCAAAAAAGGTCATCCTATAGCAAGTTCCCAGCATTGGGTCCTCGGGTCGAGAGTCGTAATGGATTTGACATTTCTGGTCTGCCATTATCGTTCTCGGGAGGAGTGCCATTACTGAGTCCTCAGGAATAGTCACCAGAGTCGACAGTTCCTCAAGAGAATAACTACTAGACTGTATCAACATAGAGTAGCAGATATCTCCCGATAGAACCTCGTCTGATTGTGGGGATCGTGATCACCCGCACGTGGTCAACACCACGGGAGCGTCACGCCTGCCCGTGCTAATACCTATGTGTATGCTCAAGCCTGGGTAGAAGGCTTATCTCTCAGAACCTCCCAACCTGCCAAACAGAAAACCAGCACAGCACAGCACAGTCCAGCATAATAATGAAATGCAATGCAATAAATGCGATAAAAATAGTAAAATAGTAATACAGTAATATACAACAAAATAAAGTAAAACAGTAAACACCCAATGAAAATAAACAAAAAAGCGCTAGGATTGACTCGCAAGAGGGGATGGACCAGCAAGAGGTCAACCTCTCCTCAGCAGAGTCGCCAGCTGTCGCTCCCGAGGATTTGCATCCATGGTACAAACCGAAAGTGGGGCAGAAAACAGAGTCACCAGCAATGTGTATTTATCCCAAGAGAGGGAAAGGAAACACTGCGTAAACCTGAGGGAAGGGAAAGAGCATGGTCTCGCGACCAAGATATATGGGTAAGGGAGTCGGTTACGCGAAGGGAAGGTGTTAGCACCCCACACGTCCATCGTACTCGATGGGATCCACACTTGTTGTCTCGATCAAAGGGTATCGTCATCTGAAGCTCCACTGCTACTGGAAACAGGAACGAAGAAACGAGGGAGAAAAGAAAAAAGAAGTGACTCGATAGGACATTGCTCGTCCTATGCCTACGTATTCCCTCGTGCAATGGGAAAGTCAGAGTCAACATAGTTCGGACACGAACTAAGGGGGGAAGGTTGCTCGCCAAGACATCGCCGTCTTGTGCCTACGTATCCTCAATCGGACGAGAAAGAGGAAATCAGAGCAGTCATAGTTCGACCTAACAAGGTCGGTTAATGTTTTTTATGAGCGACGTTAAGTTCGCGTCCGACAGTTAGGGTCGATGCCTGTTTGCGACGTGACGGAAAGTAACGCGCCCTTTTCTGAAAATGAGTTTGAAACTTAACGATCCCAAAGGATAAAAAAGGTCTGAGTTTGTTTTTTGTGTTTTTTAGACAGAAGTGGATTGAGTTAGTTCGTAACTTGCATAGCACCCAAGTCTGTAACATAGGAACGACTACTTCGTGCATCGTCCCCAACAGGACGTACACTAAGTACCCTAGAAGAATGGAGGGAGACCCCCCATACTTCACTTCCCATATGTAAGGCTCATGCGCAATACATGTTAATCTTTTATTAAGTGTTTTAGGATTGTTATGAGATGAGAAGAGATGACTCAAGGAAAAAGAAAACACTAAGGGGAATTCTATCCTAATGTTGTCATTCAAAAGGTGGCCCTAAGTTTGAGTTTGAAAGGGAAACTTCTACCTAAGTTAGCATTCAAAGGGAAGCCTAATGCTAATCCTACTCCAAGCTTAATCGAAAATTAAGTTGGACTAGGTAGCTCTAAGGGAGTGAATCCAAGACTTGTTTAAGTCTTGGGATTTAAGGGAAGGAAGGAGTGAAAGAGATGAAGAAGGAAATAAGAAATGAACAAAAACAGCAACTACAACAGCACATCTGCAACAATACAGCAGTAAATCCAACACTAAATAGCAAACAGCATTCTACAGCTCATGTTCAGCACAAAAAGGAGGTGTAAAAGCCAAACAGCAGCACATATAACAGCACATATACACATAAACAGCAGTAGAAACAGGGCAGCATGTGATTCACTAGATTACAACTCAATCATGGCATAGCAAACGTGCATCAAGCATTACATATTCTTCAATCCAACATGATTACAATCACACCACCAACCAAGGTAAATAACTCTTGAAATCATCGTGAAAGCATGCATATCATGAGGAAGTATATCATTAAGCATATGAACAAATTAAGTGAAGCATGCATCTCACAAAATTAGGTGAACAAACAAACACAAAGCAATTCCAGTAACATAAACATCAATCAACAATTATCATGCTCAAGGAGTATGTGCTATGTGTTCATGGCATCAAACATGCAACAATGTAAACAATGTTCATAAACGATGAAAATACAAGAGCCGCGTGTCAGAAAATTGTGCACATACAATGGTGTGAGGTGCAACAGCATCAAAACAGTCATTAGATGAGTATCATATCAATCCATGAAGATTAAAAGTGAAACGGGATCGAAACATGCTAAAAAATGCACAAAAAACACACTCTGCAGCAGTGTTAATCGATTAACCCATTGCAGTGCAATTGTGTTAATCGATTAACAGCTCTGATCACGCACATTTTGCACTGGTTAATCGATTAACCTAATTGCACTGCAATTGGTTAATCGATTAACACTGTAAAATCAGCACAAAATCAGTTTAAAAAATCATTTCCAGTAGCAAAAGCACTTATGCAATCATCACCAATGATCTTGTAATCAACAATGCACGAAAATTAAGTTCAGAAACAACATTCAAACATCATTTAAATTCAATAATCATCAACATCCACAATCAAGATCAACCAAATGAATCAAAACACATCAAAATTCATGGATCTACATTGTACAAGTTGCAATTAAGCTAAAATGAGTATGGATATGAAATTAACCAACCTAACAAGCTGAGATTTGCTTTGGTAAGTGTTGTAAACAGAAATGGATGAGTTCAAGTAGAGAAATCCAAGATCCACAAGCTTCTTGCACTCAAAAGTTGAAGATCCAAGCAATAAGCAACCAAAGCTCCAAAAGCACTTCCAAAATCACTGAATAACTGATCAAAAATTGACTGCTGGAGTTTCTGATCATCCAGTCATTTAATGAGCAAAATAAATGCTCAAAAAGACTTGGAAAGCTATCTGCTTGGCTCTGACACTACAAGAAAATTAGGGTTTTACGACACAAAAATTGCGACAGTTACTTGATAACCGTCATAACTCTATATAAAGACGGTTCTTACGACGGTTTACACCAACCGCCCTTACATTTTTAAAAATATTAATAAATATTGCGACGGTTATCATTAAACAGCCTTAAATTCAAATTCACGACGGTCACAAGAACCGCCCTAAAATATAGGTTACGATGGTACAACAACCGTCGCCCCGGAAACCTTGTAATCACACATTGCAACCTAAACCTTTTCATACCCGCGCTCTGAAATATCCATAAAGCTTGTTCATTAGAGAAAGAGGAGAATAGTTACAGTTGCATTACAAAAATAAGAAAAATTGTTTTGCTTCACGTACTACTTCTGGATATCTCTCTCAGCTCTATACAAATTCGTCCATAATTGCGCCTTGGTATCTCTCTCTCAACTCAGATCGCTATCAAAGCAAGCACCACCACCACCATAAATCTTAATAGGTTTTTCTTCTCAAACCCTGAGTTACTTATGCTAATATATGTGTTTTTTCTTTCATATTGCATATCCACGAGTGTTTTTCCTCCCACCTTTCATCTTGTATGTATTATGGATGGAATGGATGCTTTTTTGCAGTGTGGGAATGATGTTAGATCCTTCTATTTCTTTTAATTGCTAAGTTATGTTTTCCTCTATGTTATGGCTGAATCTGACGACCTCACTCACAGGCCAACCACACAACGCAGACGTAATGGCCTCACTCACAGGCCAACCACACAACGCAGACGTAATGGCCTCACTCACAGGCCAACCAAACAACGCAGGATCCGCCGAGGAAGCTCTGGAGATAATTGAATTAATACACCTCTCTGTGATTCCTAAATCGTCCGACATAGGAAACAACCGCTCGCAGGATTTTAGGGTTTTGATTGAGTTGCCGAGGCTCTTGAGCACTTGTTGCGAGATGTACTTCTCTATTTTGGAGATGAGATTATCCTTCGAGTAATCTTCTTTCATATCAAGAAACTCGCCGGCACAACAGAGTGAAGCTACATTGGTCAATGACATTTCCATTTTAACACCGTAACAGAATTTAGCCGCCATCTCAAACCCCTCAGAGCTGCCAAGGAATTCAGTAAGCATCACATGACATTGTTCTTCCATGATTTCATCTTCATCTTCCTCCTCCTGTGGGACGATAGAATGCGTTATTGCTTCCGCTTCTTGCTGGGTTATCAGGTCGTGCAGCTTTCTACTCTTTGACATCAGAGGAAATTGAAATAGGTATTGAAAATAAATTTCATAGATACTTTGTAACCACTGTAATTAGAAATAACCCAAGTTTATGTGTCTGTGTTTTCACTTTCAGAAAACAAAAATGAATAGTTCTGTATATTGTTAGAGTTACCTTGTGGAGATGAAAGGTCATGTCATCCACTTCAACCACAATGTCATTTGGCAAACCAGTTGTGCAGAACCATGTCTGTCCTTTGGAGCTAGGATTTTTAGATGATGAATTTTTTCTCTGTAAGTTATATATGATTCTTTCTTCTCTAAGAATCTCAAACTAGGTTAATGGAAAGTCAGATTCATGAATATCACTAGTATAGTAAAACTTTCAGTTAGAACTGGAGACACTGAAAATATTATGTGGGGTGGGTAGTACCCAAAATTATGATAGTCTTGAAGAGGTGAAATAGACTTGACTTGTACTCAACACTTCAATAACAATTGGAAAAAAAAGGAATAGAAAAGGAGAATGAAAGAAATTGTTTGTTTGTGCTTTATGTTGAGGTTTTTATGAAACAATTTTCTAATGTAACTGAAAACAATTTTGAGTTGGGTTGAATCTGAAAACAATTTTCTGGTGTAGATGTAGTTAAACTTTACTTGCTGTAACTGTAAATACAAAGTTAGAAAACAGTTTATCTCATATAGAAGATTAGCTTATATATTAAAACTATGTCTCTTCTATGAACATTCATTGACCACCTAAGTTTTAGAATACCTAAACTCTGTTCAAGGGAAGAAGAAACAAGGGAAATGTGTCAAAAATTTGTTATTATGTACTTCATGTCAAAAATCTGGAAATCAATTCACAAACTAAGAGTTATTTATCTATTTAATGAATTATATCTACATGAAATTTAAGATTATTTTCCTTCTCACGACAGAACGTATAAACCAGCTCTTAAAGATATGGATCTTTTTGTTCTTGTATTGGGTGTCAACTTGTATGGATAACACTTGTGGATCTTATTTTTGTTATAAACTAGTTGCATTTATCTATTTTTGTGAATTTTTTGTCATTCAATCTTTTGAGGTTCCAATCTTGATGATTTTCTCATTTGACTAAGTTCTTGTGGTTGTATGTGGATATGTGTAATGTTTGAATTACACATACATTGCATTGATAAATTGTGTTGTTTTGCTTTTGTTTGCGCAGGCACTATTTGAACATCTGCGGCTGGTCTTGGTGCTTCTGGAAATTTTTTTTGCTAACTCATCTTCTCTGAGTTTGAAGTGGGAACTTAGTAGCTGTGAGGGACTAGCATATTGGGATTACGCATTTGATATTATAAAGTCATTATTTAACTCTTGCATTAGACACTAAAGTCTAAAGGTAAAGATCTATGTTGATAATTTTACACTATATTCACCTTACGAGCCTAGGGGAAGTATTGATTATATTAATATGATAAACTTCACTTGCAAAATTATTTTGGCTGACAAAGGTCCAATTTCCCATTTCACGTGAAGGATGATATAAGATTCCTTAACAATTGAGTGACATCATCAATACGTGATTATAATATCAATGAATGCAAAGATCTGTCAAAGTTATGATTTAAGATATTTGTCGCAGAAGTTGTTTAAACTTTTGATTTGTCTTGTATAATGTATATGTGATGTGTAATATTCGTGTATACTTATTTTCTCTAATTGCTTATTTTTTCCAGTAAAGAATAAACATTTTTTACATAACTTGTTCTAGTGTATGGATAACTAAAGTGATCCTAAATGCTCTGTTTCTTAGTGCATTGTTCGTGCCACTGTTACTGGCTTTCTTGGTGTCCTGGGAGATGATACATTTTACCAGTTTCTTCAAACTAAAAATATGCTTACAAATTCCATTCGTGTACAGGTACTATCGGTTGAAACTGGTTTATCTGATTGTGAATCTAGTTTTTTTACGTGATTAAAATTGAATCATTTTAAGTTTCATCGTTAAGTTCTGCATCACCTCTCTGCAGTTGTTTTTTAATTATTGCTTTGTCTTGAGAAGTTGTCTTATTTTACATTGGTGTTACAATGCAGCTTGTTTCTATGCTAAGAGTTGAACCTGAATTTACGAGTTCAAAACTTGCTTTTGTTTTTCTAAATCTTTACTGAAACACAACATGAATAGTTTTGATGATCAAATGATGTTGTTTAATGTCCGATGCTTTTAATGGTTGAATGTTACAGGTCCAGGTTGCGGATATAGAATGGATTCAGATCACGTCAGGAGAAGAAACTAGCCTAATGGTATGCCTTTTCTATTGTATTTTGGTTTAAAATGGCGTAATCATAATATTTTAGTGGATGCATATGTTAACTATATTTATCTGGAAATGATTCATACACAATTTTCTCATGAGTGAAATTATGTTTTATAAGATGTTCAGCTTATATGACTTTGGAGACTCAGATGAGAAGATTTATGCTCCATTTAGTAGAGATGTATTGCATCCTGTTATATTTGACAGAAAAGATAGTTCTTGGTAGACTTTCACGTCTCATAATACTTGAGTTCATTTTGGGTTCTGCTTTGAAATTCTCTAACTACGGGATGGTTTGATGTCTTCACAGTAACTCTCTTTGTTTCTCTTCATATGGTTTTAATTGTGGTAATAGCGATATGATTTTGAGTATTGATTTTTCTGGCAGCTAATGATTCTCTCCTTGCTCAAGGGAGTTGGGTACACTATTATGCATCCTAATATTGCGCCAGTGTTGTCTCGTTCTATCGAGCAATACTATGATAACCGCTGCAAATCTCGCCAAAAATTTCAAACACCAGAACTAAGATAATGTGCTTTTTGTTGGAGGTGTGTGTATTCTAAATATTAAGTTTTAGTTGTTAAAACCTTCAATCTATTATTTGGTGAACTAATTCTCTTTCTTTGTGTAGAGCTGTGTTATGTCATCTCCCTCAGGTGGAGATGATCTTCAAGATCCTTTACTGAAAACGTTGCAGGTGAGAAATCAAGATGCATGCTTTTTGTATGTCCTGCCTTTGCTTGTCGTCGTGAATTTACTGACCTTGGTCATTGCCTTTTTTAGTTGGATGACATGACTTCAGATGACCCTGCCTATATAGAGCCATGTATCTCTGTCTTGAACAAACTTAATAGTCAATTCTACACGGGGTTGCAGAATAAAGTGAAGGTCTCAGCAATACAATTATTTATTTCTAGAGTCTATTGTCATTCATGATAAACAGACTTGTACATTTTCTTGGTGTGATGCACTGCGATAATATTTTTATTGGGTAATCGAAAAACATCACTACTAATCTAGTCCCTACTATGACCTAAACTATTGTTTTTTTTCCTTTTATGCCAGGAGAATTTATTTCGGGCACTTGTTTTTTTGTGTCGTAGTGCTAACGGTGATGTACAAAGTGCAACTAAAGAGGCTTTAATGCGCATAGATGTGAGTTTCTTGCTTTTGGTTTTTTTTATCAAACATGTCTTGTCTTAATTAAGGTTCTTTGCTTGTTTTTCATTTTGGTTTCTGCTTTGTATTTCTCTGGTTCATTGCAACCTAAAACAGACAACTAAAATAGTTGTTTACCACTAAAAAATGTGACACTCACATAAGCCATCGTCAATGTTTTTCTGAATTGACCAAATTTGCCTAACACTATATTTATACTACAATGCTAAAGACATAGTTTTATCCTTAAATAAGCCAATGACAGACAGGTGCTTTAATCAGTGCACTCAGGGTGACAACTGACTAAGAGTGCATATTGCCACAAATTCTTTTTCATTCAATTTGTAGAACAAGCATTTATTAACTGTTTTAAAGTAGGGTACATCCAGAGCTTGCTCAGGAAGGACCCCAAGACGTTCAAGACTATCCAGTAGTAAATAATTATCATCAATTGTACTGAGTACTGCTATATAAACAAATCAATTTACTATGGTGATTTTGGAATTCTGAATATATTTTTGAAGAGGAAATCTCTATTTGTTTGAAGAATGAGTAAGATAAAGAACTGAATATTTACATGAAATGTGAAACACACCATTATTCTTTGGTTGACAATGACATGTTTATATTGAGAACTATAAATCCAGTGTAATTGGTATATCTTATATTTAGCTAGCCATGCTATCCTGGGATTATATTAGTTTTCATTTTGGACAATGCTTGTTTTTCTTTGTATGAATAGTTGAATTTTATAATTAATTTATGGTATTATATTTTAAATGTGATAAACAGTTTTATATCATACCTTGTGTTAAATGTCGTCTACTATTTCTTTCAATGAAATATTAAGATGGATGTTTTCTTGTGTAAATTTTAACAGTAACATTTAAATTCTGAGTTTGATTTCACTTGGCTATTATATCATACCTTCTCTCTCTTGCTACATGAATGCATATAAATTTATATTTTCATATTTGTGTGCTCTTCATCTGTGTGTTATTGAGGATTGTGAAACTAGGCAATAACATCTCAGCTTAAATATTGTGTTGTCTCATTGCAGATCAACCATGCCGGTGGCATCCACAGTTCAAACACCCGAATTATTCAAAGGTTGTCTACAAGAATATCAGCTGAAAGATCTCCAATGGCTAGTTAATTGTTATGAGCAGGTTCTGGAGCAATTCAAAATAATTTCCTGATGATGAGATGGGACTTGGAAAGACTATACAAGCTATAATTGTCATCTTTCAGGGTTTAAATGGTATACTTGCTGATGAGATGGGACTTCGAAAGACTATCAGATAAACAGATCCTATCAAATGTATTTGATTCTTTATCTGCATGTAATTGTAATATGATAAGCTTCTAACATATAAAGTGACATGGTGCTTGTATAAATGTAATATAATATATATGTTTAGTTGAATGAAGAATACCCATTATGTTCATATTTCTAAAAACATTTTTTTTTTAATTTTAAAAATAAATTACCTGTGGAAAGGAAATTTGCTACGGATTTACCAGCGAATGCACCTGTGGAACAGAAAGTTGCAACGGTTGGAACCGTCGTAAATAACAATAAAAACTAAAATCAAATGGAAATTTATGACGGTTGGTAACCGTCGCAATATGAAGATTACGTCAGTTCCCTACCCGTCGTGAGAGATAACGACGGTTGGTGTGACGGTTTTGACAACCGACGCGATATGGCCTGGCGACACACGTTTCTACGACAGTGCTGGAACTGTCGTGACTTGAAAATTACGGCGGTTTTAACCGTCGTAACCTACCAAAATAATCGTCGCAATCTGCCAATTTTCTTGTAGTGTGAACACTACTAAAAATCATACTGGAACTGATGACGCCGTGAGCTGCTAAAAGAATACCTTGATCCCATGCCCAAAAGAAATATGTAAATACAAAAATGACAATGCAAATGAAATGATGCATAAGCCAAAAGGGTCAGAAACACTAGGGAAAATTTAGGGGTGTTACAGGGGGACTACAGGTCGATTCATTTTTTATCCTATTGAAGCTGATGAAGGAAGGGAAACAGATGTCTCCAACTAACTCTGCTTTGCAAACTAAGGTTAAACAGTCAAAACTGTTGGTTTACAGATGCGATCAATGTGGAGGGGCCTCTCTTGGGTTATTTTGATCGAGTTTAGACCTTTGGTGGGGAATACGGACTTGGATGTTTTGATTGATATATGAGGGTTTGTAACTTGAGGCTTTCGATGTGGTGTACTCGCTAAGATTTCTCTTTCAATCTTATGCCTACGTATTCCCGTTTACCGAAACAGGGAAATCAGAGCGATCGTAGTTCCTCCTATTCTATGGGAGGAAATGGTGTTTTGGTGTCTTGTTCAAAGCCCAAAACGTGAAGCTAAAGTGGTTTGTATCTTGTTCAAAGCCCAAGATGTGAAGCTGAATAGTTTTGACTTTAGAGAGAATTTGTCATCTCTAAAGGGGTTCTGTTTGTCACAAATGTTGGGTGACTGATTATAAAGGAGAATTACTTTAACTGGGATATGTGAATCCAGCAATGCCATAATTTCCTTTATAGGGGATTTTCAACCTGAAGGAGAAGACTTTAACTCATTTTAGAGCAATGCTATCTTTCCTTAGGAATTCCTCATGCTAAAAGAGGGACAGTGGTGTGGATGTAAATAATCCAGAGGCTTGCCGCTTACAGCAATATGATGAAGGGGAAGGAGTTGTTGATGTTTGTATACTATGAACGAGGCAGGGCTTTTGATGCTAAAAGGTTGATTGGCTCAACCGAGGTTTTCTTATACAAAGCCTAAGAAGAGGCTATTGGCCCAACAAGAGGGTGTTTTTATGTGTCTCGTACAAAGCCCGAGATAGAGGCTAAAAGGGTTGACTCAACAAGAGAGTGTTTTTATATGTGTCTTGTATGAGGCCCAAGACAGAGGCTAAAGGGGTCGACTCAACAAGAGAGTCTTTTGTACTCAACAAGAGAGTAATTTTGTATCTCGTACGAAGCCCGAGATGGAGGCCAAAGGTGATCGACTAAACAAGAGAGTCTTTTTATACGCAACAAGAGAGTGATTTTGTATCTCGTACGAAGCCCGAGATGGAGGCCAAAGGTGATCGACTCAACAAGAGAGTCTTTTTATACTTAACAAGAGAGTGATTTGGTATCTCGTACGAAGCCCGAGATGAAGGCTAAAAGTTAGCTCCGCTGGGGAGAATCATTGTACAAAGCCCAAGAGGTGGCTATGGTAACTGTTTCAGTTGAGTGACAGGTCCAGTATGTTGGTTAAAAGAGAAAATCAGTTCTTATGAAGATTAAAGGTAAGGTTGTGCTTTGGCACTGATTGGAGGATCAGGGTTATTTCCTGTTCTTTAAAGAAATAGGAAATCCAAAGGGTATTGAGAATGTCCGAGTCTGTGGGTGTTCTTCCCATTCTTGAAAGGGGCTTGAGAATGTCTTTGAGACTCGAGGGTCTTAGACTATCCAAGTCTAGAGTTTTATCTTTTGTACTATACTTAAGAGAAATTAAGGGCAGTACAGTTGCGGTGGTAAGATCTAGACTCTTTGAAAGACTGTTTTATTAAGATGACTAATTTCTGTTCCTATACCTCTAGGAGGTTGTTGGGACAATTTGTACGAAGCCCAAGAGGAGGCTGGGAACTTTTAAGAAGCCGAGGGACAATTTGTACGAAGCCCAAGAGGAGGCTACCTTCCCGGAGGAAGAATCATTATACGAAGCCTAAGAGGAGACTGTGAAAACTTCTAAGAAGCCGACGGGTCCTTGTACAACGCCCAAGAGGAGGCGGGGATGCTTTTAGGAAGCCTGTGGGTCCTTGCACTAAGCCCAAGAGGAGGCTGATGAATAGTTCCAGAAGGGGTTTCACTTGGAACATTGGCCTTCTGTATATAAACTATTCAAAAAGGGGGGAAGATCTTAGATCTATTTATCTAAAATTGTTGTAAGGAGACGAGGTTTTGTCTAGTTCTAGACGTAGTTGCCAGGGAAACTCTAAATATCTATACTATTATTACACAGTTGATATGAGTTTATGAAAGAAGACTTACAGCGAAACAGCCCCACAGTACAGTTATATACATATGAAAGCGGTAAATGAAAGTAGGTAAACACTTACTCGGTTGCAGAGCTTCCATGATGTATGGTTAGTTGTTCAACAAAGAAAAGTTGAAAACAGTATATTACAAAATCAAAGGAGAAAGTGTTTTTAAAAGGAAAATTGGGGCTTACAGCTCAAGGAGAGGCCCAGGGTTTTGTACAGAGGGATGGGTCTTACACTCTCTTAAGAAGCCCAAAGTTGTTTCAAGAAGAGGAATGGGGCTTATAACACGAGGGTAGGCCCAGATGATTTGATTTTTGAAATGGCGATCGCGCCGGGTTTTTTTAAAAATACAGTGGGACTTATACAATATATGAGGCCCAAAAATTGTTTGTATTTACAAAGGATTGGGTCTTACACTCCATTAGAGGCCCAATAATTTATTTTTGTACAAGTGATGGGGCTTACAGCTCAAGGAGAGGCCCTGGGTTTTTTGTTTTGAAAACGGCGATCGCGCCGGGATTTTTGAAAATACAGTGGGACTTATACAATATCTGAGACCCAAAATAGGTTTGTACTTACAAAGGATTGGGTCTTACACTCTATTAGAGGCCCAAAGTTTGAAAATTTTGTTAGGGTGAAAATCAACAATAACCCTAATTTCACCATTTTTAAAGTAATTATTCAAAGAAAATTAATTAAAATGATACAAATTCCAAATAAGTTTGAATAAACAACTTGTGATTTTGGTTTTAGGTTTGAAAAATGAGGTTTTAATCACAAGATGAATCAAAACCTATTTGGTGTTGATTTTCCAACATGAATATTTATTTTTAAAAGGGTTTAAAAACAAATAAAAAGGTATTTATTCACAAAAATACTAATTTTATTAAATAAATAATATAAATCTAATTTTTTTGTGGAATAAAATATTTCAACATTTTTGTGATTTTTTGCAAAAAGAACCAATCAAAAATAATTAAAATTGAGTGAGTTATTAATTTTTCAAATCATTTAAAATAAATATGAAAAATAACAAAAACAAGAAAAAGTGGTAAAAAAGAGATCTGGGGCGAGGGGGATTCGAACCCCTGACCTCTCGCTTGCCAATACACACAAAACCAGCTGATCAACCACTGGGGCGCAATGCCAATTCAAATATAGTATGGAAAATGATAAATATATAGAGAACTTGGTTGGAAAACCTGAAGAATGGCGCCATGGCCATCTTCTTCCTCCAGCTCGTGCATGAAGCCCTCTATCTCTCTCGTTTCTCCACCATTTGACATGATTCAAACACCAAACTCATGCGTTTTTTCACAAGGAAGAAGAGGGCAATACTCAATTTTATTTATTTTCAGTGTATAGCAAGTTATATCTTTGTGGTCGTATGAACCCTAATTTTGCAAAAGCAGTCGAGCAGACATGATTATGAGTGCTATGATCAAATTTTTTGAGGGGAAATACTCAGCATATGATGGCAATCAATTGGAAAAAATATCATGCGAGGAAATATGCATGGATCATGAAGTTGAAGTTTTGAGGCTTACCTTGATGCAAGCTGAAATGGAACTCTGCACAGATGGTGTTCCATAAGAAATTTGATGATCCCTACAGCTTCAATGGATGTAGTGGAGTGTGTTGCAAGCTTTGGAACACTCTGAAAACCTTTGGATCAAGTTGGAGAACTCCAACTGCATAATTGAGGCATAATGGCTTGGTTGAAGGGTGATTTTGAGCTAGGGGTGTTACAGTTGGTGTTTAAGTGTTTGGACACCTCAAATACATCATATGTGATATGTCTGAGCAATTGGAATGGATTGCTTAGGGCTGCAACTCAAAATCCGATGGTGGTTGCTCAAAAACAAGGAAATTTGGCACTTAAGAGAGAATGAGAGAAAGCAGTGCAATAAGGTGCTTTGGTGTTCCTCTAATGATCCATTGGAACCTCTATTTATAGGTGATCAACTCTTGTGTTGGAGGAATAGTGAATGGCTGCTGGATCAGATCACCTTCAAAGGGATTGGTTGGACATAAATGCCTCTTGCATTAGGTGTAACAGCTGCTCCAAATAGATCAGCTATGCCTTGACTGAAATCATATTCCTCAGTCATTTTAATTGTTGTTTAATCATAGAACTTGACTGAGGAGAGTGAGAATCTTGACAATGCACTATTCCACATTAAAGCCCTTCGAATTCAAGGCAAAATGTGCCAAAATGCATGAACTTCAAGTTGGAAGATTCCTTGGCTTTGTGACTCAGCTTTGTAGGTTGGATCTGATGCATTGTGATTGGTTTGAGTACATGTGGCATGATGATCCTCAGTTTTGATTCAAAAATCGTGTGTAGCAAGCAAACATGCAAACTGATTTTTCCAAAACAGCTTGTAGCAGCATGACTTTGGCATGGATTTCTCTTGGCTCAAGTTGAATTAATTCATGCTGATAAGCTCTTTGGATTCTTAGCAACATTTGCAACAACATTAATGTTTACCTTTGGACTTGATTCAGCTTGCAACTATGTGAAAATATCTCACAAGTTTTGGTGTTTCCAACAAAATCTGCCTTGGCCAGAATTTTTCTAAGTGTTGGAAAATGATGTATTTTCATGTTTTAGTCATTTTGGCCCAATCATAACTCAGAATCCACAATGAATTGGAATGTGGTGTAGTTGGAGCTTTTGTAGAGGGTAATGAGAGCTACAAATCCAGCTTTGGATGGGGAAGAATGGCCTCGTGGTTTAGGAATTATGATCCTCCAAAGTTGGTACCCTTGCCACTTTAAAATTTTCTAAGTTTTTATGGTTACCCCTTTTACAAGTTATCCCACTTTTCTTGATTTTTCTTGATGAATGATGATTCCAACCATACATTAACATCATTTTAGGGTTAAAAAACCATTTTTGTGAAAAATCTCAAAAAGTCAAAGTTTGACTTTTGTGCACAGTTGACTTTTTATCAGATGAATTCCAAACTGTGCAATCCTTTAGGAAATCATGTCCTTGACCTAAATCAAACTTGATGGACATGTTCCATGGGTGTTATAGGGTATATTGATTCATGTCCCAAGGTTTGGGAGCATGCCTGGGTCAAAAGTCAAAGGCACAGTTGACTTTTCCCGCGAAACCCTAACTGTGGTTCTGATGAACTTGAAACTTGTTGCTCAAGCTTCTTGGATCAATACATTGTTGCAAATGGATCAATGTGGTATATTGGAGACCCTCAAATCTTCTCTTGAGGTCTTGGCTCATGATATGTCCCAAAAGTCAACTTAGGGGTGAATTAGGTCAAGAAACCCTAATTCCTGATTTTTGATGTATGCATCCCCTGAGGCTAAATTGACTTGGTGATTGGGTTTATGATGTCCCTTGGAGCATCATAGGTTATGCCTTGAAGCATTGGCTCATGCCCAGAGGATAATTTCCATCTGGAGGCCCTGGTCGACCAAAACCCTAATTTGGTGACACTGGCGATCTTGGGGCTTGATCCACTTAGAAGGGAGCAGCCTTGTGCTTAATCCTTGATGTGGGAGTCCTCTTGATCCATTGTAGATGTTGGAAAGGTTTAGACAAGTTGAAGATCATGTCATTCCTTGATTGAACCTTTGTCTAAGAGCTCTGAGAGGGCTTGAACCCTAATTTTTTATTGTAGTGGATGCTCACCCATCTTTGGGGAGACTAATGGTTCATCCATATTGTGATGATGATTTGCACAATGATGGGAATCTTAGTGGTCAAATTTTGGGGTATGACACTTCATCCATATAGATCGGAAGCCACCAGTGGTTTAACAAGTGTTGCAAAGTCCTTTGCACGAGAACGTACCCTTGGTTACTCTCACGGCATATTGTACAATTCTGATAATTATGTGAAGTGAGAAAATTGAGTTGGACTTGTGTAGCGTGTAACTCCACCAAGCTGGTGTTCATCAAGCGAATATCAAAGATTTGAACCATGTTGATCGGATAAGGAGTTCTATCATGGTAGTCCTGGATCCACCCAAGATCCATCTAACGCTGGAGGGCCTTTTGTACAGAAGAGCATCCCTGTTTGTTCACCGAGCAAGTCAGACAGGAATTGTAATCGTGCCGCGGAAGATTATGATACATGCTTTATCTTGAGTGCATTGCCACTAAGTTGACATTCATCGCACAGATGTCGTGGTTCTGAATGATGTTGGAATTCGTATAAGTCATGTTAGCTCCACGAACTCGATGCTCTTGGATCCATCCAAGATCCAATTGTTCGTGTAGAGATGATTGCACCACAAAACACCCTTGATTGTTCTTAGAGTAGATATCACACTAGTGATAGTTATGAGATGGTACATGCCCATATCCGCTCTGTCTGCAATGCATTTTGACCAGGTTTGCCCTCAATAAAAGTACATCATGAATTTGATAGTTGTGGTTGGACTCTCCCTCTATCAAATTTACCGTAGCTTTCTTGTGTTGAGGCGACAGATTCGTGACAACATTCGGATTCGTATCTTTGAAAGATAAGACCCTGCTCCTAACAAGCTTTTGTTCATCGGATTTGAAACTGAGACAGTTTTCTATGTTATGCCCCGGTCCTCCTTGATGATAAGGGCAAGTTTGATCCGCTTTAAACCAAAAAGGCGGATTTTCTGATACTGTAAGAGGAGACATGGTTTAGACGTGCCCCTTGACCAGTAGTAGTGGAAACAGTTCTGCGTACAACATTGGTATAGGGTCGAACCCTGGTGGTCGCGTTGTACGGTTGTTGTTGTATGGAGGACAAGCCTGCTGAAGAGGCTGTTGTGTCCTTTGCTGATATTGTTGTTGAATCGGTTGGCTCTGAGCAACCTGAGTTTGATACGTTGGAACAGGTGCAGGGTTGATAGCAGGAGTTACAGCTGCTACTGGTTGATATCGTCGCCTTTGCTTTCCGAGAGAGATATTCCCAATATCCTGCTTTTCTTTCTTTGGGAGAGCACTACCGTATCGTTTTGTATTACTTGACGATCCAGTGTCTTTTACTAAACATCTTTCTCGGGCTGCTTCCTCAAGACGAACTCCCATGCCTACCATCTCGGTGAAGTCACTGGGCGCACTGGCGACCATTCTATCGTAGTAGAATGAGCTCAAGGTCTTTAAGAAGATCTTCGTCATCTCTTTTTCCTCAAGAGGTGGGCAAATCTGGGCGTCAATTTCACGCCATCTCTGAGTGTACTCCTTAAAGGTTTCCTTGTCCTTTTGTGACATCGATCTGAGTTGATCTTTGTTCGGTGCCATGTCCAGGTTATACTTATATTGTTGAACGAAGGTAGCGCCAAGATCTCTAAAAGTGTCAATCTTAGTGCGGTTTAAACCCATGTACCATTTGAGTACGGCACCGGTTAAACTATCCTGAAAGTAGTGAATCAGTAGCTCCTGGTTCTTTGTCTGAGTTGGCATTCGCTGAGCGTACATCACCAAGTGGCTTTGAGGGCAAGAGTTACCCTTGTACTTTTCAAATTCGGGCACTTTGAATTTGTGCGGAACTTTCACATTAGGGACCAAACAAAGGTCTGCGGCGTCTTTTCCAAATAGATCCTGACCGCGGAGGGCTTGCAGCTCTTTCTGCATTTCCAGGAACTGTTCCTGGAACTCATTCATTCTGTCAAACATACTTTCGTTTCCACCAGAAGGTATCTGTGGAATCTGTCTTTCTGGGACAGTGTGTACCACGGGTGGTGGTATAGTCATCATGGCAGTGACTCTAGGTCCTTCCCTCTCCCGAAGTTTGTAACCCTCAGGAGTTTCTGTCATGCCTCTGGCATCTTCACTTTCCCAAAGTTTGTAACCTTCAGGCCCAGCGGTTCCTGCTGCGGTTCCCTGATCCTCAGTGATCGGCGAAACAAATCCTTCCGGAATATAGTCAATATGCATGCCCCAGGGACGATCTTTCGGCATTTTGTACCTAGGATTATACTTCTACACTATGGGCGTTGATGTGATCTCTGAGATCACATTCCTTTGTTGTTGCATATGAGCTTCTGCCAGAGCTTGCATATCGTTATGAAGCTTTCTCAGATCCTCTTTTAGAGTGTTGATCTCTTCCCTCAACTCTTTGTTCTCTTCCTCGAGATCATCCATCTTTTTCTGTCGATTGGCCCGAGTATTGTGTGAATGAGACAGTTTGACTCTAGAACCGAGACACAAACGTGAGATTCGTAGGTAAGAAGAATGTGTTACGTGAGAATGATGAATGATATGCAATGATTATATTAGTTATTTTTTTGTTACTTTCAAAAGAAACTTCGACAATTGGATTGCAAATATCAAATAGTGAGGACACCTTTTTTATTGAATTCAAAGATTGCGGAAATGGAAATACAGTAATTTACAAAGTGTTGTAAAAGTAAATGTCTAAACTTATGGATCCTGAGTCCTCTCTGAGGAGAGCTCAGGTGCTGGTTCTGGTACTTTCCTTTTCTTTGACCGGGGCTCTTAAGCCGTTGTCGAGTTGTCATTCCTTTGCCAAGTGAAAGGAGCGAGCAAATTCCTTTGGTCCTCCTGATTTTCTACAGCATGTTGCTCTAAGATCTCGATCAGAGGATCTTTTTCTTTCAATGGTTGCTGTATTTTCTTACACTCCACATTAAGAATAAGGTACTTGTTCCTCCAAGACCTCTTCTCATGTTGAACTTTGTTGAGAGTAACCTGAATTTTTTCCATCTCAGACATGAAATAAAGGACAGAGTCCCTTAATGGAAGAACTTCCTGGCGAGGGTAAAGCATCCTTAGCTTAAGAGCTCTAGTTTGTACCCAGTGGAGATAAGGCTCTATCGAGACACAGTCTGGTTTTCCTAGAGACTCTCTTCCTTTCTTATGAAGAAGTTTCCAGACATGCACTATTTCTGTCTTTAGTGCTCTGTCATTTTCTCCTTCCTTGAAGAAAAGACCTTCCAGATGAGCATTACACGGGACATGCCTCATCGGGTATCCGAATTGATGACGAACTAAAATTGGATGATAGTTGATTCCTCCCTTAGTTCCTGTAAGGGGTACATTTTGGAAATTTCCACAATGGTTGATGATTCTGATCCTGTCATAGATTCGATTGTACCAATCGATGTCAGAGTTGGTAAGAGACATGATTCTCTGCGACCAATGTAAAGTATTCTTTTGATCCCAAAATGTAGCAGACTTTGGCAAATGGGAAATGAACCATTTGTATAGCAGGGGTACACAGCATGTAATCATTCCTCCGCTGTACAAATTCCTTAAATGTATAGAATGATAAGCATCGGCGAGCAAGGTCGGTACAGGGTTTCCAATCAGAAAAATCTTAATGGCATTGATATCAACGAAGTTATCAATGTTGGGAAACAAAAATAACCCGTAGGTAAGTAAAACAAAGATGCTTTCGAAAGCTGCCACGTTACCTATATTGGCAAAGTACAGGGTTTCTTTATCAAGAACTGGGCTGGCAAACCTTGGATTCCTCCCTTAGTGGTCATGTGAGTCCTGACTTCTGACTCGTCCAAATAGATTGCTCTTGCAATGGTTTGATCCTTTGGAATTTCTTCCAGTCCAGAAAAGTGAGCTTGGTCAGTAATGTGTAAATCAGTCAGGTGAGAGTACTCCTCCAGCGTTGGTGCTAGCTGATAATCCGGGAATGTGAAACAGTGATAGACCGGATCGTAGAACTGGATTAGTGTGGGCAGGATTCCTTCGATTACATAGACCCTTAACAGAGAAAGCAACCCTCCATACTTAGCTCTGAAAGCCTCAGGGTTGGTTATCATCCTTGCCAACCCTTTTAAATCCTCTAGTTTTGGAACCCTGAAGGTGTACTTATGAGTTTTCCTTCTACCGAAATCCATTAGCAATCTCTTTATTTGACATTTACAATCATTGTCTTAGTTTATTTTGAAAAAAAAGAGAGACTAGAAGATAAGATTTTTCTTTGTTTTAATGTTTTTTAAATGAATGTATGAATGCAGCACACAAAAACATAGAAAAAACATGGGGTCAAAGGGTCGGTGTCATGAAGTCAAGGCTCTACCCATCCCCCAAAGGTTTATACCGGTGATTTTTTGTACCTGTCCGCAAAATCATTGACCCCTCTTGGGATAACAACCGCCAGCGGATCGCCAGCGAGCTGTAGTATCTTAGAGTGATCTCAAATGAGGGTAGTATCGCGTGACAACTATTCCCGATAGCTTCTGCACTACAAAATGGTTTCATTCTACTAAAAACCTCAGCTTCTCAGATAACCCAATCGACCACACTACTTTCAACAACCGAAGTCGTATAGGTAATGTATCTGCAAAGGGAGTCTCCACTAAGTTTGATGGTCGACCAGGGACTCTTAGCTGGGATTCACTCCCCGTAAGATTACTCGTATAATGGCATCCCCTATCTTAGGTGTATACTCAATCTTTCCACATGTGGCATCACACGCATTCCCATTAGCAGAAAAATAAACACAAATATCAATTAGGAAAAGCGGTGTATATATTTGTCTTAATCATCCTAGACCTCTAGTCTTATGATCCTATACAGACAATGACTCCCCAGCAGAGTCATCATTTCTGTAGTATTCGGTGAATTTAAGGCTTTCTACCTTAAAAGAGGCTAGAAGGAATGCCTCCCACTGTGGTCGCCATTTTTCTGTAGCGCGATTTTTGTGGTTTCGAATCACTATCGCTTTGGTACTACAGTTCGATTCATTGTTTATCCTGTTGAGCTGATTAAGGAAGGGAATTAGATGTCTCCAATTAACCCTGCTTGCAAACTGAGTTTAAACAGTCAAAACTGTTGGTTTACAGATGCTATCAAAATAGGGGGTTCGTCTTTTAGGGTTATTTGCTTAAAAACAGGATCTGGACTATTTTTGAGGTTTTAGGTATAATGATTTTGATGGATATATGAAGGTACTGGGTTTTGGGTTTTTTGATTAGTATGCTCGCTAAAATTTTTGCAATCTTATGCCTACGTATTCCCGTTTGACGAAACAGGGAAATCAGAGCGATCGTAGTTCCTCCTATTCTATGGGAGGAAAGGGATTGTTTTGGTGTCTTGTTCAAAGCCCAAGACATGAAGCTAAAGGTGGTTTGTATCTTGTTCAAAGCCCAAGATATGAAGCTAAAGGTTTGACTGAGAAAGAATTTGTCATCTCTAAAGAGGAATTGTTGATGTTTGTATGTTGTGAGCAAGGCACAAATTTGATGCTAAAAGGTTGATTGACTCAACCCGAGTTTCTTTATACAAAGCCTAAGAGGAGGCTGAGAGTTTGATTTTCCCGAGGAAAAAGTTATTTTTGTCTTGTACAAAGCCCAAGATTGAGGCTAAAAGGGATTTTTGACTCCGTTGGGGAGAATGCATCTTGTATAAAGCCAAAGATGGAGGCTGAAAGGGTTAGACTCAACAAGAGAGTACTTTTATCTGTCTTGTAGAAAGCCCAAGAGGGAGGCTAAAAGGTTGACTCAACAAGAGAGTCTACTAGATGATTGACCCAACAAGAGAGTCTGAAGTTTGTTTGACTCAACAAGAGAGTTTTTTATACTTAACAAGAGAGTGTTTTTCTGTCTCATACGAAGCCCGAGATAGAGGCTAAAAGGAGATTGACTCAATAAGAGAGTCTTTTATACTCAACAAGAGAGTGTTTTATATGTCTTGTACAAAGCCCACGACGGAGGCTAAAAGTTGGCTGACTCAACAAGAAAGTCTGTTATACTCAACAAGAGAGTGTTTTTTTCTATCTCGTATAAAGCCCGAGATTGAGGCTAAAAAGAGATTGACTCTACAAGAGAGTCTTTTATACTCAACAAGAGAGTGGATTTTTTATGTGTCTTGTATGAAGCCCAAGACGGAGGCTAAAAGTTTACTCAACAAGAGAATCTAAAAAGGTTAGCTCCGCTAGGGAGAATCTTGATAGTTCCTGGATTGGCTGGAATTTTGGTAAAACAAAGGTTATTCAATGTTGATGTCAAGGTGCTGATGTTGTAACATTGAAGTCTTAACACTAGGCTGTGTTAAGTTGTTAAATGCTGAAGATGGATGTCTGATGTCACACAGGTGATGTTGTAACATCAGACCTACAGAATTAATAACAGCAGGTTATGTTATTAGGGCACGCGTATTAGCTGGAATTGTGTATAGTGGTTAACTCATTGGATGAGAATATCTTGGGATAGATATTTTCTGTTACATGGGAGATTTGATTGCAGATCTGTTGGAGAATTAAAAGGTTGAAGATTTAAAAAGATTTTGGGGATAAAATCTATTTTGAAGATTCAGTTTTAATTAACAAATCTGATCAAATATTGTGACAAGTCCAAGCCCAATTCAGGAGCTATATAAAGCGCACAAGACCAAAGGAAAAAGTACAGAAAACATTCAGAAGATCAAGAGCAGAAGGCTTAGTGTCTAGAGTTTGTTTAAAGTGCTTGTATTTACACTATTCTAGGGTTTGAATAGGTGTTAAGTTTCTGTCCTCTCTAAAGCTGTGAAGCAAAGAGAGTTGTTTGAATTGATCAAAACTGTGAAGTAAGATCAAGGGTACTCAAAGTGGGTTCTTTGAGTGTTTGTAAGGGATTGAGTGGTGTTCTCATATCTAAGTGGTTTCTTAGGTAGGAAGTCATTAGTAGAGTATAAGTTTAGGAGATTGTCAACGGGTCGTTGAGTCTGTAAATTATATCTACAAGTAGTGAATTCCATCCCTGGCTTGGTAGCCCCCAGAGTAGGTTGGTTGTAACCAAACTGGGTCAACAATTCTTGGTGTTATTTTTACTGTTATTGCTGTCCATAGTGCAGAGTGTGTTGTTGTGACATCACACCTTAACATCACACGTCTGATACCAGAATTTCAATTGGTATCAGAGCAGGCATCCTGTCTGTCTCTGGGTGAGATCTAGGGAAGTTACTTTCTGGTGTAAAGATGGACAAAGAAGTTAGAGGATTCGTCAACAGACCCCCTATTTTGGATGGATCCAATTATGACTATTGGAAGCCAAGGATGACCACCTTCTTAAAATCCTTGGACAGTAGGGCTTGGAAGGCTGTTATTAAAGAGTGGAAAGCACCTGTCATGTGTGAGAAGGATGATGCTGGCAAAGATAAAGAAGGCACCTCTAAGCCAAAGCCTGAAGAAGAGTGGACCAAGGAGGAAGATGAGCTTGCCCTTGGAAATTCCAAAGCTCTGAATGCTATCTTCAATGGAGTGGATAAGAACATCTTCAGGTTAATCAATACCTGTGAAGTTGCTAAAGAAGCATGGGATATCTTGCAGGCTACTCATGAAGGAACATCTAGAGTCAAGATGTCAATACTTCAGATATTAACATCAAAATTTGAAAGCCTGAAGATGAAGGAAGATGAGACTATTCATGATTTCCACATGAGTGTTCTTGAGTTGGCCAATGCATCTAGTGCTCTTGGAGAGAAGATGTCAGATGAAAAGCTTGTGAGGAAGATCCTTAGGTCCCTACCTAAGAAGTATAAGATGAAGGTTACTGCCATTGAAGAATCACAAGACATCAGCAAGATGAAAGTAGATGAGCTCATTGGATCTCTTCAAACCTTTGAGCTTGGGTTGAATGAGGAAGAACCAGAAAAGAAGCCAAAGAGTATAGCCCTGGTGACAAATGGTGAAGAGGAGAAAGGGAAGAAATCTGAATCCCAAGAGGATCTGTCTCAGGCCATAGTGATGTTGGGAAGACAGTTCACCAAAGTGTTCAAGAGAATGAATAATAACTCCAGGCCTAATGTTAAGAACATGACTTCTGACACCAGCAAGAAGGATGAAGAGAAAACTGCCCAAGATAAAGGAGTGCAGTGCTTTGAGTGTGAAGGGTATGGACATGTCAAGAAAGAATGTCCCACCTTCTTGAAAAAGCAGAAGAAGGGCATGATAGTTTCCTGGTCTGACTCTGATAGTGAAAGTGAAGGCGAGTCAGCAAAGCATGTGAGAGCTTTAACAGGAGTTGTGGTTTCTGATGATGATTCGAGTGATGGAGAAGTAACTTATGAGGAGTTGGCTTCCACCTATCAAGAGCTGTGTTTAAAAAGTGCTGAGATTTGTCAAGAAAACAAGTGCCACAAGCAACAGATTGCTCAGCTAGAGAATGAAAAAACTGATCTTGAAAATGAAGTGGTGCTAGTTAGAGCTCATCTTGATCAAATGACCAAGTCTGTCAGGATGCTAAGCTGTGGTACAGACACACTCGACAAGATCCTTCAGTCAGAAAAATCTGCTGGAGACAAAGCTGGGATAGGTTATGTGGCTGAGGACAAGGGAACTTCAGAAGGAAGCACTTCAGGTTCAAAGAAGGAAGTGTCACAACTTTCATCTCAACATCAGCCAAAGAAGCAGGATCCTACCCCTAAGAAAGCTGATGTTTCCCAACCTAAGAAGATTGAGAAGAAGACTGGTCCCTATCAGAAGAGAAAGCAGCCACAGGGAGCTAGTTAGTATATGCCCCCACAATACCATGAGAGCATGCAAGCTGCTCAAATCAAACAGCACATGTCTCATCAGATGTCTCAATATCAGGACAACTGGTATGGTTTTGGGTATGGATACACCAATGTTGTTCCTTATGTATATGGAAGAAGAAAGCCACACCATCATGGGAGACAATCAAGGAAACTGCATTCTCAGCCGTCCTATGGGAGAAGATATCAACAGAATAGATGGCAGGGCAGTTATGGTAGGAGGAGACCACATCATGGATGGCAGCATAGGCAATCTCATCATGGCGGAAGATTCAGAGATGAAAGGGTGAGATGCTATTATTGTGGAAGGTTTGGACATATGCAGTACTCTTGCTACAAGCTGCATGGATACCCTCAGCCTCAAAACAGATGGAGAGAGCACAGGCCCAAAGTTGTTAAACAATGGGTACCTAAGGAGAAGGTGAAGTGCTTATTGGCTCACTTGGATGACAAAGAGGCTAAAGAAGGAACATGGTATTTTGACAGTGGGTGTTCCAAGCACATGTCTGGATGTAGATCCATGTTTGATGATCTTAGACCCTGTCCCTCTCATGAAGTCATATTTGGCAATGGAGGAAAAGGTGTTGTTGCAGGAGTTGGGAAAGTGCAAGGTGATGGTAGACCTGAACTTGACAATGTTATGTTTGTCAATGGCTTAAGTGCAAATTTGATCAGCATAAGCCATTTGTGTGATGAAGGTTACAGGGTAAACTACACTAAGGATGGGTGTATGGTTTCTGATGAACATAATCAGGTTATTATGAAGGGTACCAGAACCAAAGACAACTGTTATCAGTGGATCTCTCTTGAAGGAGATTCAACTAATGATGGTGATGTCATAACATCAGACTATGACATCAGGATGCTGAAAGGTCACTCAAAGTTAACAAGTTCTGATGTGAATGTTTCAAAAGGAAAGTCTTTATGGAGGGAGAAAATTAGTAATTGGTCTTTAAATACTGAAAAGCTGGCGCCATACCTCAGACCATCATTCTCTAGTGCAGCAAGGTCACGGTTCATCAAAGAGTATTTCTTCCTTCCATTCGTCGTCCTCCACAAGAAGGATCATCTGACCTCATACTGCCTCAAGGGAACAATGTCAAACCTGACGTCGTCTCCATCACAGAAATCTGTCGCTCAAAGCTCTTCGCGAGATAAGGCTAGGGTTTCTTCAGAAGAGGGATTAGCAGGAGAAGCTTTGAATATAGAACCTATCTCAGTGATGCTCCCAAAATCAGGTACTTCTAGACCCACTAAACTAACTCCTAAGAGACCTGCTACTATTTTCAAGAATCCTGAAACAAAGAAGGTGGTTACGAGTGTGTTATTTGGGGATAAAACTGTGCCGAAATCATCTACGTCTCAGACTAATGAAGAGAAGTTTGATGTAGACAAAAGGATGGGTAATCTTGCCTCAAAGATTCTAGACAAAGGCATCCCTGTCAAAGGAATTTCAATCCCACTGAATCGGATGCCAGCTGAGAAAGACAACATGCAGGAAGGTAAGTCAAGTCTTCAACAACTTGTAATGACAGCTATTGAAGATGCTGATCAGAGTGAAGACATGCATGAAGAAACAAATGTTGAGGAGAATGTTAGTACATCTGCTGAACCCACTTCTCTTGAAGCAGATGTTGAAGAGGAGGTTAGAACATCGCTTAGCAGGGATGCTGAGACTACTGATGTAATTGATGTTGATGACTTGTCTAATAATGAAGTCATTGGAAGAGCAGTGCCTAGTCTGTCCAAGAGACTAAGAACAAGAAAAGGAAAGATGGTTGAATCGTCTTCAAAGAAAGCTTCTGATGAGAAGAGGAAAAAGACTGTTGGGCCAACAAAAGCATGGAGTAAGGTTGATGTGAATCCAAGAAAAAGGAAGCTAATGGAAGAATCAGAATCAGAGTATGATGTTGAGGATGATGTGCAAGACATCACTCCTGTCAGAAAGACAATCTTGAAGAGAATTGCTGACAAGATTCCTGAGGTTCCGGTTGATAACATTTCATTCCATTATGCAAGCAGTGCGTCGATGTGGAAGTTCATCTGTCAAAGAAGACTTGCTCTTGAAAGAGAGATTGGGAAAGAAATTATGGAAATGAAAGAAATCATAGAAGTGATTAAGACTGCTGGTCTGATGAAGACGGTTCATGGGTTCTCCGAGTGCTATGACAGCTTAGTTAAGGAATTTGTGGTAAATATTCCTGTAAAGATTTCAGACAAAAGCAGTGTGGACTACATGAAAGTGTTTGTGAGAGGAAAATGTGTTGATTTCTCTCCTGAAGTTATAAACAAGTATCTAGGAAGAAAAGATGAAGTATTTTCTGAGCTAGAAGCCACTGAGAATGATGTCTGCAAGGAATTAACTGCTGGTCAAGTTAAGGGGTGGCCCTTGAAAGGGAAACTGCCAACCAGCAAACTCAGTGTTAAGTATACTGTCTTACACAGAATTGGAGCCGCAAATTGGGTGCCTACCAATCATAAAACCACAACAGCTGTGGGACTAGGAAGGTTTATTTATGCTGTGGGTACTAAGAAGAAGTTTGACTATGGAGCATATGTGTTTGAGCAGACTGTGAGACATGCCACCACTAATGCCATCAAACTGTCTATAGCATTTCCTTCGCTCATCTGTGGAGTTATGATGAAACAACATCCAGGCATCTTAACAAGTTCAGACACAGCATGTAAGAGGAAATCAGCCTTATCCTTGCATCCCAAACTGTTTGCTGGGAGTCATGTTCCAGACATTGTTACAACATCAAGTTCTGGGATTAAGAAGGTCAGTCCAAAATCTGAGCTGATTCACGAATTAAGGGCAACCTGCAAGGATCTTGATATGGTTATCAAGACCAGCACTGACAGGAAAATAAAGATTGAGAAGATGATTCAAAGTTTGGAACAAGATGATCATACTGAAGATGAAGGACAAGATAGTGCTGATGAAGCAAGCTCAAAAGAAGACTAGCTTATCGTCTCTTACCTGTTATAGTTTTGTTAATAGTTTAGTTTTTGCTATGCTTGGTTCTGTAATTTGAATATTGTGCTGGTTTATGCACTGTTTATGTTTTTAGTTTCCTTCTATGATTTGTTTGCCTGTTTACTAACTGAGAGGCTAACAATGAGAGCTAGGGTATACTGACTATAGTTAATAGGGCTTCATATAGAAGCTTGCCTAATTATGGCTAAAAAGGGGGAGAAGATAGCCAAGATAGTCAAGAGGATTATTGCCATATGCTGCTGATGTGATGCAGAGATTAAGGGGGAGATAGATTGATGCTGCTAAAAGGTGTTTAGTTGAAAAGTGGTAATGCAATTATTGAGGGGGAGTATTGAAGATATCATGACATGTAAAGAGTGCAGCCAAGCAGACATCTAGGGGGAGTAAATTGCTGCACATTATGAGCTACTGAACAGCTGTGATGCTGGTTCATATCTTCAAGAAGGAGCACCAATTAGTTGTTGTCAATAATGAAGATGGTGCTGCAGCAGATCAAGTGATGAAGACTATGCAAATGTCAAACTGCTGCTAATGAGTTTCAAATTAATTGAAGATTATTCCGCTGCTGAAATCTCTGAAGGTGCAGAGTGCAGAAGTTGATTGCAGAGTGCAGAGATTGTTTTAGCCAAAATTAGCCGAAGGGGGAGATTGATAGTTCCTGGATTGGCTGGAATTTTGGTAAAACAAAGGTTATTCAATGTTGAAGTCAAGGTGATGATGTTGTAACATTGAAGTCTTAACACTGGGCTGTGTTAAGTTGTTAAATGCTGAAGATGGATGTCTGATGTCACACAGGTGATGTTGTAACATCAGACCTGCAGAATTAATAACAGCAGGTTATGTTATTAGGGCACGCGTATTAGCTGGAATTGTGGAGAGTGGTTAACTCTTTGGATGAGAATATCTTGGGATAGATATTTTCTGTTACATGGGAGATTTGATTGCAGATCTGTTGGAGAATTAAAAGGTTGAAGATTTAAAAAGATTTTGGGGATAAAATCTGTTTTGAAGATTCAGTTTTAATTAACAAATCTGATCAAATATTGTGACAAGTCCAAGCCCAATTCAGGAGCTATATAAAGCGCACAAGACCAAAGGAAAAAGTACAGAAAACATTCAGAAGATCAAGAGCAGAAGGCTTAGTGTCTAGAGTTTGTTTAAAGTGCTTGTATTTACACTATTCTAGGGTTTGAATAGGTGTTAAGTTTCTGTCCTCTCTAAAGCTGTGAAGCAAAGAGAGTTGTTTGAATTGATCAAAACTGTGAAGTAAGATCAAGGGTACTCAAAGTGGGTTCTTTGAGTGTTTGTAAGGGATTGAGTGGTGTTCTCATACCTAAGTGGTTTCTTAGGTAGGAAGTCATTAGTAGAGTATAAGTTTAGGAGATTGTCAACGGGTCGTTGAGTCTGTAAATTATATCTACAAGTAGTGAATTCCATCCCTGGCTTGGTAGCCCCCAGAGTAGGTTGGTTGTAACCGAACTGGGTCAACAATTCTTGGTGTTATTTTTACTGTTATTGCTGTCCATAGTGCAGAGTGTGTTGTTGTGACATCACACCTTAACATCACACGTCTGATACCAGAATTTCAATTCTTTTGTACAAAGCCCAAGAGGAGGTTGTCTTGCTACTGAGGATTAGATCCATAGGCAGGCCCAAGGGTGGGGAACTCTTAGGAGAGAGACCGGGTTTCAAAGTGATCGGTGTTTCTTCCTATGTTTGAAAGGAACTTGAGAATGTCTTTGTGACTCAAGAGGCTTAGATTGTCCAAGTCTAGAGTTTTATCTTTTGTACAATGCCCAAAAGGAGGCACGAGCATTAAGGGATGAGTATCAACCCTACAACGGCCGGAGTTTTGACGCGGGAAAGACTGCTCTAGCAAAAGATGAGTTAGTTATGTCTTATACCTTTAAGAGGCCGTCAGGGTCCTTGTATTAAGCCCAAGAGAAGGCATGAGAACTTCTATGAAGCCGAAGGGTCCTTGTACAACGCCCAAGAGGAGGCGGGGATGCTTTTAGGAAGCATGTGGGTCCCCAAACCAAGAGAAGTTCAAGAAATGCAATTCACCGAGAAGAGATCATTCCAGGAAAGTTCGAGGATTTGGAAGAAACTCAAGAGATGCCATTCACGGAGCAAAAATCATCTCTGGGGAATTAGAGTTTCTTTGACAATTTCTAAGGGTGAAAGTCTGAGAAAAGGTTCACCGAGAATACTGCCTTTCTCTTTGTTCCATGTTGTTTAACCCCAAGAGAAGGGAAGACTGTATCTGGAATCCTATGGGGGATCTAGTTTTGTTTGTATTTAAGAGTGACCAACAGGCTTTACCTAGTGCTAGACGTAGTTGCCAGGGAAAACTCTAAATAACTATACTAGTATTACACAGTGGATATGTGACAAGTATATAAAAGGATGTGAAATAAGACTTACAGTGAAACAGCCCCACAATACAGTTATATACATATGAAAGCGGTAAATGAAAGTGGATAAACACATACCCATTGTAGAGCTTCCATGTTGTTTCATTAGTTGTTCAATAAAGAAGGTTTTGATAACAACATATATTTGAATTCAAAATCAAAGGAGAAAGTGCTTTGAAAAGATTGTTGGGGCTTACAACTCAAGGAGAGGCCCAAGTTTTAACGATGATCGCACCGTTGTTTTGAAAACTGTACAGAGGGACTTATACCATATGTGAGGCCCAAAAAGGTTTTATGTACAAGGAGATGGGTCTTATACTCTATTAGAGGCTCAAAGATTTATTTTTGTACAAGAGATGGGACTTACAACTCAAGGAGAAGCCCAGTTGTTTTTGTAAAAAAGGCGATGATCGCGCCGTTATTTCTGAAACTGTATCGGGACTTATACAATGCACTGAGGCCCAAATTATTTTAATACAAAGGGGGTTGGTTCTTACACTCTATTAGAGGCCCAAAAGGTTTTAAAGAAAAGAAATTAGGCTTATAACATGAGGGTAGGCCCAGATGATTTAATTTTTGAATTGGCGATTGCGCCGAGATTTTTCCTTTAACACAGAGGGGCTTATACAACATCTGAGGCCCAAAAAGTTTTGGTTAAAAGGGGATTGGGTCTTACACTCTATTAGAGGCCCAAAGTGTTCAAAGAAAAGAAATAAAGATGGGTCTTATAGCTCAAAGAGAAGTCCAAAGATTCTTATTACAAAGGCGACGACCGCGCCGTACTTTTGAAAATATACAGAGGGACTTATACAACGTGTGAGGCACAAAAAAGTTTTATTTACAAAAGGATTGGGTCTTACAATCTACCAAGAGGCCCAAGGAGTTTTAAAATGATTGATGAGGGTTGAATTAATCAAAAAGCCTAATTTTGTTTAAAAAGGCATTAATTTTGTTAAAAAATTAATAAAAATTGATGAGAACATGTGAAAAATGAGTGGTGATCTAGGATCAATGCTTCAAAAATCATGTTTATATCCACAAAATGATTGAAAAATCAATTAAGTTTGGGAAATCAAGAAGGAACAAATATTTCAAATGTTAAAAACAAATAAAACATTAATTCTTTTGCAAAAATATCAAATATATGAAATAAATAACATTTTTGGGAATTTTTGGCAAAATAAAATATTTTAACATTTTTGTGAATTATTAAAAAAAGAATCAACTCAAAATCATTAAAATTCTGAGAGAAATTAATTTTTGAATCAATTAAATAAAATCATAAAATTCAAATATTTGAATTTTCAAAAAAGGCGCCAAGAACACGCGTGTGTTCTGAGTTTGGCCTGATTTGCATTTTCTATCCAATATCACTGAATACTTGATGAAATCACATAATCCACATATCAATCTGCTCGTTTTCACCTCACGATCATGTCTATGGTCTTTAATTTCATTTATTTTAAGCATGGAATAAGAAATCAAGACAAAACCTCAAGAACCCTAAAATTTGCATGAAGGCTGAGAATTTTGATACACGAATCAAACAAACCAATTAATTGAGGGGAAACATTCTATGCATGATTATGAACATTTGGCAAAAGTATTGTGAGAGGAAATATGCATAGATTAAGAGATGACCAAGTTTAGGCTTACTTGAAGGTCATGACAGCAAGGGCAATGTGATTTTTGAGTTTGAGGTGTTACAGATGAGTTGTGATGATCTGAACAGCTTCCCTACACCATATGGAGTGTGTTTGAATGCTTGGACTTGATTGGAAATGGCTGGATTACTTCATGGCATCTCAGCTGCAACTTAGTTAAAACCTTGAGTAACTGGCTGGTGATTCTAAGAAATCAGTGTTACAGTTGTTGTTTAAGTGTTTGGATCACTTCTATATGATGTTTATGAGGTGTGTGTGTGTGTGTGTGTATGTGTGTGAGTGTGTGTGTGTGTGTGTGTGTGTGTGTGTGTGTGTGTGTGTGATTGGTTTGGTTGGAATAGCTCTCAAACTCAAAACCTATAGTGACTTGCCTTAGAAGGAAAAATTGGAAGTGAGAAGGTAATTTTGAGGAAAGCATTTGTTTGATGGCTTTGGTGTACTTAAACTGAGCATAAATGAGCTATATTTATAGTAGAGCAAGTTTGTTTTGCAAGGAATAGGGAATGGCAACTGCAGCAGAGGTTTGGCAAATGTTGATCAATAGGAATCCAAGTCTCCTCTAGCCATTGACTAGAGGTTAGAGCACAGGCTGCTGGTTCCCTAGTTTAGAGATCATCCTTGACTCATTCAGTTGGAAATGGTTCAGTTCATGCCACCTTGGTGCATCCATTGAATGCTCCAAAACAAAATTGGAGTCTTGTCCCCTCTTTAGGGTTTTTTAGGTTTGGCATGCTGTTTTTAGTTCCAAAGACTTGGGAGGCTTATGGATCAGTGTTTGTCCCTCCTTGGTCTCCCCCTTAGGTGTTCAGATGGATAAACTTGTTTTTCATTTGCAAAATTTGCTCAAATCGAGCAAAATGCACAAATCTGCCTTGCCATGACAGTTTGCAGCAAGGCACATTGCCATTGTCATATCTCATGGCTCAAGTGGAGTTTGATGGAGTTCTTGGCCATTTTGGAAAGCTCTTATATGATACAACGCATGTGTGATCATAGTTTGTCTTGATACTTTTTGGATCCAAGTGAAAAATGTCCTTACATTTTGGAAAAAGTGAAACAGATTATGACTTAGTGAAAATTTCACGTTTCATGTTTTCAGCCATTTTGATCCAACCATAACTCAAAATCCATGATGAATTGGAGTGAGGTGTAGTTTACAATTTTAAAGTATGCCATGAGAGCTACAAATCCATCTTTGTATCAGCCTAAATGGTTGCTTGGATCTCAAGTTATGGTCCTTGGAAGTTGGTACCCTAGCCACTTTGTTCCATAACTTAGAAAATTTCTAAGTTTTGTTTATGGTTACCCCTTTTACAAGTTATCCCACTTTTCTTGATTTTTCTTGATGAATGATGATTCCAATCACACATTAACATCATTTTAGGGTTAGGGGACCATAATTGATCAAAAAATCAAAAAGTCAAACTTTGACTTTTTGGCACAGTTGACTTTTTATCAGATGAATTCCAAACTGCGCGATCCTCTATGAAATCAAGTCTTTGACCTAAATCAAACTTGATAGATTGATTTCATAGGAGTTATAGGGTGTATTGAATCATGTCCCAAGCTTTGGGAGCATGTCTGAGTCAAAAGTCAAAGGTACAGTTGACTTTTTCCTCAAAACCCTAATTGTGGTCCAGATGAAATTGAAACTCGTGGATCAAGCTTCTTGGATCAATTTGTTTTATTGGAGACCCTCAAATCATATCTTGAGGTCTTGGCTCATGTTTTGTCCCAAAAGTCAACTTAGGGGTGAATTAGGTCAAGAAACCCTAATTCATGATTTTTGATGAATGCATCCCCTGAGGCTAAATTGACTGGATGATTAGGTTCATGATGTCCCTTGGAGCATCTTAAGTTGTGATTTGAAGTGTTGGCTCATGCCCATAGGAAAATTTCCATCTGGAGGCCCAGGTCGACCAAAACCCTAATTTGGTGACACTGACGATCTTGAGGCTTGATCCACTCAGAATGTTGCAACCTTGTGCTTGATCCTTGATATGGGAGTCCTCTTGATCCATTGTGGATGTTTGAGAGGTTAGACAAGTTGAAGATCATGTCATTCCTTGATTGATCATTTGTCTAAGAGCTCTGAGAGGGTTTAAAATCCTAAGTTTGATTATAGTGGATGCTCACCCATCTTTGGGGAGACTAATGAGGTATGAGGGTCCATCCATATTGTGATGATGATTTGTACAATGATGGGGAATCTTAGTGGTCAAAATTTAGGGTATGACAGTTTCCATATGACATCAGTGATTTGCCTCCAGAGCATGAAGTAGAGTTTGCAGTGGACTTAATACCAGGTACGAGTCCAGTGTCGATGGCTCCTTATCGGATGTCATCTTCTGAGCTAAGTGAATTGAAGAAACAACTGGAAGAATTGCTTGAGAAGAGGTTTGTTTGACCAAGTGTTTCTCCATGGGGTGCTCCTGTGCTGTTAGTAAAGAAGAAAGATGATAGCATGAGATTGTGTGTTGATTATCGGCAGTTGAATAAGTTGACGATCAAGAATAAGTATCCACTACCGAGAATCGACGATTTGATGGATCAGTTAGTTGGTGCATGTGTGTCTAGCAAGATTGATTTAAGGTCAGGTTATCATCAGATTCGAGTTAAGCCTGATGATATTCCGAAGACAGCTTTTCGAACAAGGTATGGTCACTATGAATACACAGTGATGTCGTTTGGTGTATCCAATGCACCTGGTGTGTTCATGGAGTATATGAATCGGATCTTTCATGAGTATTTGGATGAGTTTGTGGTGGTGTTTATTGATGACATTCTGATATATTCTAAATCAAAAGAAGAGCATGCTGAGCATTTCAGAACTGTGTTGCAAGTCTTGAAGGAGAAGAAGTTGTATGCAAAGCTGTCTAAGTGCGAGTTTTGGCTGAAGGAAGTAAGCTTTATTGGCCATGTGATTTCAAAGGGTGGAATTGTTGTTGCTCCTTCTAAGATTGACAATGTATTACAGTGGGAGACTCTGAGGTCTGCTACTGAGATACGAAGTTTTCTAGGATTAGCGGGTTATTACCACAAGTTTATTGAAGGCTTTTCTAAGTTGGCGTTACCTTTGACTCAGTTGACTCGAAAGGGTCAAGATTTTGTGTGGGGTGTAGCTTGTGAAGAAAGTTTTATGGAATTAAAGAAGAAGTTGACGACTGCTCCAGTGTTGATTTTGCCCAATCTGGGTGAATCTTTTGTGGCGTACTGCGATGCGTCAAAGATGGGTCTTGGTGGAGTATTAATGCAGAATAGACAAGTTGTTGCCAATGCTTCAAGACAATTACGAGTTCATGAGAGGAATTATCTTACGCATGACTTGGAATTGGCCGTTGTGGTGTTTGCGTTGAAGATTTGGAGACATTATCTGTTTGGCTCTAAATTTGAAGTGTTCAGCGATCAGAAAAGTTTGAAGTACTTGTTTGATCAGAAAGAATTGAATATGAGGCAGAGAAGGTGGTTAGAACTGTTGAAGGATTTTGATTTTGATTTGAGTTATCATCCGGGCAAAGCAAATGGAGTGGCCGATGCGTTGAGCAGAAAGTCATTGCATATGTCGATGCTTATGGTGAAAGAGTTGGAATTAATGAACAGTTCTGAGATTTGAGTTTGGTTTGCGAGAAGACTCCTGACAGTGTGAAGTTGGGAATGTTGAAGTTGATGAGTAGTATTCTGGAAGAAATCCGAATGGGACAACAATCTGACTTAAAGTTGGTTGACCAGTTGACTTTGATTAACCAAGGTAACGGAGGAGAATTCCGGATTGATGAGAATGGTGTGATGATGTTTAGAGATAGAGTGTGTGTTCCAGATGTTTCGAAAATCAAGAAGATTATTCTAGAAGAAGGACATGGAGTGGGTTGAGTATCCATCCCGGTGCTACAAAGATGTACTAGGATTTGAAGAAGTTGTTTTGGTGGCCGGGTATGAAGAAGGATATTGTAGAGTTCGTCTATGTGTGTTTGACTTGTCAGAAGTCAAAGATTGAGCATCATAAGCCTTTAAGTATGATGCAACCGTTGAGTATTCCAGAATGGAAGTGGGATAGTATTTCCATGGATTTTGTGTCGGGATTGCCGAGGAATGCTAAGGGAAATGATTCGATTTGGGTAATTGTGGATAGATTAACTAAGTGGGCTTATTTCTTGCTGATGAAGATTAATCATTCTATGCAGGTGAGGGAGTCGTATTCGACTCTGTTTCCTTGAGGTAATTTTCGAGGGCGAAAATTCTTTAAGTGGGGGAGAGTTGTAACACCCCGATTTTCGTAAGAATATTTATTTAATTCATTTTAATATTATATTCGTGAATTTCTGTGAATTTCTGTGAATTTTGGTGATTCGTGTCGATGTCGGTGTTTTGTGAAGTTTTGGTTATTTAATTAAATAATAGTATATATTACCGAATATATTGTATTATTATTTATTTTAAATAATATTAGAGGAATTAAGGGTAAAGTGGACATTTGAGGAGAATTAGTGAGGGCATTATAGAGAAAGCCCAATTTTGAGGCCCAAGGGTTAGGGTGAATATAAAAGGAGGATTTTGAGAATAGGATTCACTTTTGGTTAACCGTGAAAAGAAGGAAAGAATGAGAGCTCTGAGGAAAAAGGGAAAGGCGAGGATTTTCGTGAAGGTTTCCAATGGCTCGATAGAAAAGCTTCGAATCGACAATCTAAGGTATGGGGAGTAATTACCTTCATTATTTTCAATATAGGATTCGATGTAATTGAAGTGGATGTTTTGTGTTTGAGGGTTAGTGGGGTTTTGTGATGAATTAATGATTTTGAGGGTATTTTGTGAATCGATTATTAAGGGTTTAATTTAATCGGATAAAATAGACCTTGGGGCTGATTCCCTGTCGATGTTGTTTTGACCCTGTGGAAAAGAGGATTGTAAAGGCCGTAAGGGCAATTGGGGTATTGTGAAGGTTTAGGGAATTTAAGGTTCCAGCAGTGTCCTGAATCGACCTAATAGATCTAGGTTTTATGCCGTTGAGTTCCGTGATGCATTAGGACTGTTGTAGGGATGTTTTTGGGTCATTTGGGCTGTAATCGCAGGTACCTTTGAGGCTGGGGAGCTACTGATGCGTAGCAGCGATTTACTGTAATCGCAGGTTCGCTAAGCGAAACATTCCTTCGCAAGGCGAATGTTCGCCAAGGCTCGCAAAGCGAGCAGCGCAGCGAATGCGTGATAACATAAGTGTGGGTACTGGGATGATTCTGGAATGGAATTGGGGATACGCTGGAAGTCTCGCAAAGCGAATGAGCCAGCGAGTGGCTTCGCACAGCGAATAAAATAGCGAGTATGACAGATGGTGTTTTCTAGTGTTTTAGTGTGGTGACTGTGGGATTCGCTTATCGCTTTGCAAAGCGAAGGTCCCAGCAAACTCAGTAGCGAACGTCTGCTGTTCGCGATGTTTTGTTTATATGTTGTACTGTCTTGATGCCTTGATGCTGTGATTTTTATGATGATTTTCCATGACGTTACTGGTGAATATATGATGATGTTTTGGTGATTTATTTGACGAATATGTGATGACATGATGTATATGAGAATTGATGAATGATGATGCATATTATGATGTTTATTTGATGATGATGATTATTGATGTTGTGTATCATACATTCATATGCATACTCTGTGACGATGCTTCATTCCTATTGTGCGGATATGAGGTAACTATGACGTGCTCCGGTTCTAATTGTGGGATCGGTCCTATTGACGGGGATCTTTTGAGGGGTGATGGCCTAGTGTCCATCGATTATGACGATTGGTACCACATGCATGAGTCTTGTTGTGCATTTGCATTTAATTGGCATTGTTGTGTTTTATGATGTTGTTTGTGATTTTGATGTTTTCCTTGCGATGACCCTGAAGATGTTGTATATGAAGATAATGCCATTTTATGTATATCTTGTTTTATATTGATTATTATGAATCGTGATTACTCACCCTGCCTATTTGAATGTTGCCTCCACGTGGGTAACGTGCAGGTGATCAGGTTTAGTTGTGGATGCCTTCGAGGACCTTGAAGTTTATTTGCTTTTGGTCAATTTAGAGGGTCTTGCTCTGATAATGTAACATCGGGTTGGGGTCCTTTGAGTCGAACTATGTTGTTTCCTTACTTTTGTTGTTATTTGTTGATATGGTTTCATTTTGAAACCCTTTTTGAGTATTTGTGGTTATGGTGGATCTGCTGCCTATTTTGAGGGTTTTTATTAAAAACCTTTTTTATTATTATGATGTTGAATGAAAACCTTTTATTTGAAAATTTTGAGTTCCGCTGCCATGTGAAGGCTTTTGATTTGTTTTGAGGAAAAACCCTTTGTTTATAGGGCAAGTGTATTATTTTGGATTAAATGAGAAATGTGCACCCTTCGAGGTGTTTTTTGACGTTTTACTCTGATAATTAAGTTGTTTCTGCTGCAACATTTGTGGGGGTAGAAAAGGGTGTTACAGCGTTCGACAAGAAAGTTCGTCTCTGTGAATTCAAATAAGGGGATTTCGTGCTTAAGAATATTTTGCCCGTACACAAAGATTCACGTGGGAAATGGATGCCTAACTATGAAGGCTCATATGTTATGAAGAAATCTTCCTCCGGAGGTTCCTTAATGCCTACAACTATGGATGGTGAAGAGCTCACACACCCCGTGAACTCTGATGCAGTAAAAAAATATTATGCCTGATAAAATCCCGCTAAGTCGAAAACCTGAAAAGGCGGCTTAGGAAAAAATAGGTATCCTGGTGGATCGAAAACCCGAAAGGGCGATCCAGGCAAAAGTTAGGGATACAATAAAAAAATGATAGCTCGCTAAATTGAAAACCTAAAAAGGCAGCTTAGGCAAAAAAGAGCATCCCGGTGGATTGAAAACCCGAAAAGGCGATCCAGGCAAAGGTTAGGGACAAAAGGCATTGAGTGCATCAGATGGTGTTATTCAATACAAGAAGAGTCAAATGTGGAAGATCAATCCAGCTGCTCTCTTCAGAAGCAAGGTCTTGAGAAGTCATAGTTTATTAGGGCTTGTTGTGGTAATTGGATTCAATGTAAACCCATTCCCCCATTGCCATTTTCAAATTGTAATATTCCATGGAGTACCGCCACTTGCGTACTACCATTCTTTAATAAATACAACCTTTTCCAATCAATTATGTCATCTATGTTTTTATCTACTTTTCTTTGTTATGAAAAATGTCATTTATTTATTAATAATGAAATTTGAAATTGAAAAGGTTTTTGAAAACAAAACACATTGAAAAAACACAATTCTCTTTGACATATGGGAAGATTAAAAGGAAATCATTTGTTTTTTCGAGAACTTCAAAGTTGCGAAAGCACTCCTAGATCATTACAACAAAGATCTCCGTGAAGCATAACCTTCCAATCCTATGGAATGATCCATTAGTCATGATCGTTATCAGTTCGATTAAAACTCTCCCCAAGTAGTGTCTAACACGTGACAATTTGATTGAGTTATTGGTGTTGAGGAATCAAAACCTCTATAAAAGAGTCTCCTTAAACTCTCCAATCCCTAGTGAGTCTTCACTCATTGTCATTGGCTACAGTCCCTTGACCTTTAAAATCCATTTTTTTGTCAAAAATACAATCATCATTGGTCAGTCGTAACTGCTATTCCTATTTTAAATCCAATCATCATTGGTCACTCATAACTGCTATTCTTGTTTGAAATCCAATCATCATTGGTCAGTCGTAACTGCCATTCTCATCTAAAACCAATCATCATTGGTCAGTCGTAATTGCCATGTATTTTTATAAATCTAATCGTAATTGGTATTTAAAGTCCAGTTGTCACTGGCATTATCTTCAAAATCAGTTGTTACTGGTATTGTAACCAAAGTCCAGTTGTTACTGACACTCATTGCTTAAAATCCAATTGTTATTGGTATCTAAAGTCCAGTTTGTTAGACGATGGCACTGATCTAGAACGGGGGATTGAATAGATCACTAATTTTTAATAATAATTGGCGCTAAAAATTTGTTTTAAAAATGTACGGAAGGGGCCTTGGATTAAAAATCGTCTAAACAAACCGTTATTGGTAAGATCAGGTATGCGAAACCATATGGAATAATATTGATGATATATTGGAATCAATATGGTTCCCAATCAAATAATTCAAATAAAGACCACTTAAAGTGAACCAAATTCCAATGCTTAGTAGAAGATAAAATTGAATTGACAATTTTACGAACACTTTGTGTGTTATCAATATGTCGAACACTTGGCGTGCGAAACAGGCCAAGTCCAATTTCCTTTGAAATGGTAGTGCAGAATACACTTTAAATCAAAGTGATTGCAATGGTTTTTCAAAATAGTTTTAAGGCACTACGAATCAATCGAAATATTTTTAACAATTGATTTCACAAAAACGTTAACAACATAAAGTAAAGAGATAGATAGATAGAGAGAGAGAGAGAGAGAGAGAGAGAGAGAGAGAGAGAGAACGACACCCAATTTGTTTAGGCAGTTCCCCTTTTGTCCTCGCTTCGGGTACGTTTGCCCCCAATTCTAAAACTAGAATTGAGATATTATAATATCTGTTTACAAAACTCTGTACAAGAGAAGTCCTAGCTACCACACAATCAAACCTAATTGTTGATGTTGATTCTAACCACTTCTCACCCCTTGATTCCATCCGAATCAAGAACATCAAACTCTTCGAACAAACCTCTTGTTACCGCTACTCACTTGACCGAACCTTCAGTTCTTCAAGTATTTCACTCGGCTGATTTCGATCGCAAGATGTTTGATGCCAAATCTTTCAATACCATCCTCCGGTTACCGCTAGATCCTTAACCGAACCTACCGTTGTTTAAGGCTTTCACTCAGCTGAATCTGTAATGCAAAGATTTATGCAAAAAAAAACCCAACTCACCAATATCTTGGAGGACAAAACCCCAAAGGTTTTATTGTGATGAAGATGAACCTAGTGCATGTTTTACCCTAAGTGTGATTTAAATGAATCATTGTTGTTTTTGTGCACCCTGAGCTTGATGATGTCTTATCCATGTGAATGTATGTGTTTACATCTTTTGTGTTTAACATGATTGTCCCTATATGACTTTGTCAAGTCATCCTTAGATGATGTTTCATCTATATAACTTATGAACTCTTTATTTATTTTGGTTGATTGTCATCATACCATTCCCATATGACTTTTTCAAGTAATCCTTAGATGATGTTCTCATTTGAATAGCCTGTAAGCTCTTTGTCACATTTAATTTATTGTTATCATGAACTTGTTCCCCATGACTTTGTCAAGTCATTCCCTTTTAACCTAATCCTAGGGAAGAAGTTGTAACTTATTTTATTTGTAAATCATGTATAATTAGGTGTCTTATTGTCATAACCCTTACTCATCAAACCCTAAACCCTTTCTCAAACCCTAAAACTCAATCCAAACTTCAATTATACAAATTTGAATCATTCTTAAGAAAACTTTGGCTCTTTGTCAAGTTCCCTCTCAAAACTTTGGCTTTTTGTCAAGTGCCCTCTCAAAACTTTGGCTCTTTGTCAAGTGCCCTCTCAAAACTTTGGAACTTTGTCAAGTGGCATATCAAGACTCCCTTCCTTCTTAAGGATAACTAAAATACTTCAAAGTACATCCATGCTCTTTTAAAATAAATTTGAAAGAAAAGGATTGTTGGAATCTAGCATTCTAGCAAAAAACCTTGAAACATTGGTCTCAAGTCTTGCACATTGAGATAGCCAATTATTTCCTTATTTCCTTCTTAAAATACCTAATAAATAACTTGGACCAAGAGGTGTTAGAGTCTAGCATTCTAGCACAACTCTTTGAACCATTGATCACTATCAATGTTCATGGTCTACAAACAATTTTCCCAATCAATCTTGAATGAAAAGGGTTGTTAGAGTTTAACACTCTAGCATAAACTCTTTGAACAATTGATTATCATCAAATGTTCATCATTCCTAAAATGTATCCAAACCATATTCAAAAATCAGGTTGGTTGAGTTGGATTAGGATTTGACCTAACCCGTTTATATTTTAATGAATTGGTTTTCTTATTCAATCCGAAACTTCATTATCAAAAACTTAACCGTTCGGTAAAAGGTTATTTGTACTATGATTATCATCAAGAAACCAAAACATCTGATATAATTATGAGCAAACTTTGATTATTATCAAGTGTATTTTCTTAGACAAAACTTCAAGACATCTAATAAGGTCTAAAGATTCTTTTCAAAATGAAAGATGTCGTCTTAATAAACACTAGGGCAATGTTTTACCTACAACCATTGAGTTGAAATAAGTGGCATGAATGAGATTTGTAAATCCATTCAGTGTGGTGAAAATGTCCACTCCTCATTTGTTTTGGGTAAAACAAAGTCCTTATGTTGATTAATACAATTTGGCTTCCTCTAAAATTAACCAACAAACTTTGACCCAAACTACGATTGCTCTGATTTATTCCTTATAAGGATACGTAGCCACGAGACTGTGAAGTCTTGGCGAGCACCCTAACAATAAAACCTTTTAGGCCTTTCCCTTTAATAAAAATAAGAAAAACATTTTATCTTCTCTCTTTTCCCACTCAATAAATAGAATATTAGAAACTAACATAAGCGAACATCCATTCAATCCTAACTAAATGGTTCCCGTTGAGTACAACGAATGTGAGGGGGTGTTAATACATTCCCCTTGCGTAACCGACTCCCGAACTCAGATATTTTTTTCGTTAACCTTATCCTTATCCTTTCTTTTAGGGGTTTTATTTGATATTTTCCCTTTCCCTCTACAAATAAAAGCCAAGTAGAAAGATAGTGTTCCCAAATAAGAGTTCATGGGATTTCTCCAATCTCCTCATAATTGATCACATTAGCAATTGCTTTAGAGGTTACTATTATAGAAATACCAGTCACCTTAGAAAGAATAACACACTCAAAATTCAGCTCAACAATGGAGGCATTAATCCAAAACTATTTGACAAGATCTGGATAAGTGAAACCATAGAGCATCTCAAAGTATCCATTCCAACTTTGTTCAGACACAGACTTCCAGAAGTTAAAACCTAACTTAAGCAACTCCTTAAAATCCACAAACTTTTCATTGATGGCAACCAGTTGATTCAAAGAAAAATTGACTAGAGGGCACATCTCAAGTTTGGCTTGATTAGCACACATACAACAACAACAAAAATAATTGAACAAGATTCTAAATGAATAAGAATCTTGTCAGAAAAAGGACACAAAATGATGTTTCACAAGACATGGGATAGAGACAACAAGTATATAAAAAGAAAGCATCATTACCCAAAGGTTCTTATCCACCAGATCTCCTGAATCCACTAGATGATTTTCAACCTTATGAAATTTAAGTAATATAAAAGTTTTTGGAAAACCTTTTACTTAAACCGCTTTATTAGAAGTAAAGAATCTTCTTCTGAATCTCAGAGTCTGATAATTTTCAGAAGCTATCATCCATCAGAGTCTACTAGATCTATCTTAGAGAGAGATATCTATTGTCAGTCATCAGTCTCCAAGATTCTATTCAAAACCAACATTTTCTCTTGAAGCAATAGTCATGAGTGATTAAAGAATATTGAATTGTTTTCATAAATACGATCATCATCTAGCTAATGAAATAATCAGTATAGATAAATACAACATAGTTTCTTCTTAAAGATTTGTGAAGATTCTTTCATCAAAAGAACTTCTCTAGAAATCTAACAATGACTTTGTATATACATATACACAAATATCTCATTGAGTCAAGAAATAAGCTAGAAAATAACATAACCTTTTTTTGTTATTTTCTCGGTCAGACTCATATCAGTATTCAGACTTGACATTAGAGTCTGAACGCCATTTTTGAGTGGATTCTGATTCAATGGTTGTTAAACCATTGACTCCACTTCTTTCACCAAACTCAGTACCTCTAGCACTTAGGTGTGGGATGTAGGCTTTTCTTCCATCAAATGTTGTAAACAACCTTTGATAAGTACCATGGAAGATGCCTCTGCTCCTTTCTTTGATATCTGCAGCAAATACATTTGAATCATGACACTCATATTCCTATGAGACCATACATGAAAGTCCGGATAGGATTTCCTTTGTCTTATGCCAAATTCTGATAGCAGTACCATGATTCATTCTAAAGTATCAGACTAGGATAACTCATGATATGAACAAGATCTTGTTCTTAGCAGAATCATTGATTTCATTGTCTTGGATTAAGACTTTGAAATCCTTGATAAGAAAAGAACCAGATTATGTTATCTATCAGAGAATGGAATAAAACAAATTAAAGCACTATCATGTAATTTCTTGAAGAACACGAAGAAGAATCGACGGTTTCTCATAGACTTGTCCTTTAATACAAATTCCATGATGACCCTTAATCAACGAGCAATGTGTCATACCCTTAATTTTGACCACAAGACTTCACATAATTGTGCAAATCATCACCACAATATGGATGTATTTTCATACCTCACTAATCCTTTCAAAGATTGTTGAGTATTTATCTCAACCAAGGATTAGGGTTTTTGAGCCCTCTAAGAGCATTCAGGCAAAGTATAAATCAAGAATTGACATGATCTTTAACTTGTCAAACCTCTCAAGCATCCATGAAGGATCAAGAGGTCTCCTACATCAAGAATCTAACATAATAATGCAACATTTCAAGTTGATCAAGCCTCAAGATCATCAGTGTCACCAAATTAGGGTTTTGGTCGACCAAGGCCTCCAGAGATAAATTTTCATCAAGGCATGGGCCAATACTTCAATATATGATTCAAGAAGCTAAAAATAACCTTATGAGTCTATTCATAAGTTCAAAATAGCCTTAGGGGATGCATCTATAAAAAATCAGGAATTAGGGTTTTAACCTAATTCAGTCCCTAAGTTGACTTTTGGAGCAAGGCATGAGCCAAGACCTCAAGATATGTTTCAAGGATTACAAATGCATCATATTGATCCATTAACAAGATTGAATTGATTCAAAGAACTTGGTTCATAAGCAATATAAGGATTCAAATTCATCTGGACCACAAACTAGGGTTTCTAAGAAAAAGTTAACCATACCTTTGACTTTTGAGCAAAGCACGATCTCAAACCTTGGGACATGATTCAAGACACTCAAAAACACCTTTGTAGTCCATCCATTAGGTTCAATTTAGCCCAAGGACTTGATTTCATAAAGGATCACAAAGTTCAAAAATCATCTGATACAAAAAGTCAGTTGTGATCAAAACCAAGTTTGACTTTTGAATTTTTTTGACAAACATGGCCTCTTTAAGTCAAGAACAATGTTAAATTGTGATTTGGATCATGATCAATCAAGAAAAATCAAGAAAAGTGAGGTTACTTGCAAAAAGGACAACCTTGAGAAACTTGAAATTTCACTAAGTTATGGAAAATAATGGTTTTTACCCAACTTTGCAAGGCCATGACTTGTGATCCAAGCAACCATTTTTTCCATCCAAAGCTCAAATGATAGATCTTCTTACATACAACAAGATTGCAAAGCAGAAGTACCCCCAAAAAATGCATAGATTTTGAGATATGAAGCCTTAAAGTTAGAGTTTCATGGGATTTTGGACTTTCACACTTAGAATTTTTTAGACAGAATCTGCCTCATGTTCTGTCCAACTTTTGAGGTATTTTTCATTATGATCCAAGATGAATCAAGACCAAATGTAAACACCAAAGTTGAAGTATGCTAAAAGTGTAGACAACCACCTCATAGAAAGCATACAAGTATCATACCTCAAGAATCAACTCATGAATCAAACAAAAATGACAACCAAAGTGTAGCATAATCATAAATTCATCACATAACATGGTAAAGTATAGGCTAAGCATCAACACATCAAGAAGCTCTATCAAGCTAAAAATGATAGATCATGAAATCAAATTAACCAAGAACAACAACAAGATGAAACAATATCTCTTTTTTAGGTTCTTTTTTTAAAATAAAAATACAAAAGTGATAAAAAAAAAAAAAAAATTAAAAGATAAAACATAATATATTTTAGCATTTTAATATGTGGACATGATAAATAAATAAATGAAGAAATTAAAAAAAAAAAAAGAAATAGGAAGGAAGAGGAAAGAAAGAAAAAATATAAAAGAAAAATGAAAGAATGAAGAATAAAAGAAGAAAAACAAGTAATTAAAAAAAGGGAAAAGGGAGGGGTTGCTGGGGTTTGAACCCGCACCTCTGGGATGCCAGCAAAAGCACGTTACCACCAGACCAAGCCATAAGGCCTTGTTATATGTCCACTTCCATAAAATATATATAAAAAACATTTAAAAAAAGAGTGGCGTGAACACACTTCATCTTCAACCTCTGAACATCATGAAACACCAATAAATTCAAAAATACGATTCTTCAGAATATGCATCAAAACAAACAAATGAACACATGTTTTCGCTCAAAATTTAATGAGGAATCCAGACATAACCCTAATTTTTATTTATTCTTACTCTACTCTAAGAATTTCTCACAAAAACCAAATAAGCCCTAATTCTAAGAAATAAAATTAAATCATGTATGAACACAATCAATGGCTATAATCATAGGGCTTTTATTCAGCATGTCATCATGAACAAAGTGGTAACAAGAAACAACTCAAATGGTAGCCATAAGCATAAGAACATAAACATGAAAATGTACCTATTTGAGTGAAGTCGTGCTCCTTTAAAATGGCCTTGCAGAGATGAAATAAGTGCTCTTCTAGCTTCCTTGTAGTCCCAGGATTGCAATGATGCCTTCAAATCTCCTTGGAAACCTCTAAACTGCTCCCCCTAAATCAAATCGCATAGTGGAAAATGAGTTTTGGAAATGGTGGTTTGGATGATTTCAGTGATGATTTTGTGTATGCAGAAGATTATGGGGGTTATATGAAAGGTATTGATGAAGTAAAAATGGAAGAAAACTCAAAGGATTGGCAGATTCGAAAAATGACTCTAATGGAGTTTTGTGATTTTTGAGAAATGCTCTTATGCTCTAAGCTTGCTTCCCTTTTGTCTCTGCTGATTTCAATTGCTAATAGCATTTGAGATAGGTTTTGAGCTCACATTGTGTCTGATCCTTAGTTTGGACATAGCTTCGTGTGAATCAAGTCATGAAAGGGGCAAAATGAAGTACATGAAGCTATCTTGGTTCAGGCTTGTATAGCCAAGTTAAGCTTCATTTCTTGACTTGTCCAGTTGGTTTTAATGAATTAAAACATAGTTGTAGAAGCATGAGACTTTGCTAACAAGTTTTGACCAAGAATGGCTTTTGCACAACATGCCAAAAGGTAGAATTCAGGCTGGTCGGTTTGGACAGTTGAAGCAGGCCTTTGTCTTATGTGTAGGGGTCAATATTGCACAAATACGGTTCCTTTGCAAAGCTGGTGCATAAAGGAACAGCTTTCATGTTCATGATAGGCTGAGTATAGGCTTGGAAAGATGAGAAATATGGCCCTCAATTCGTGCACAACTGTCATACCCCAAATTTATCCTACCCTTTCATTCAAATATTATGGCTTATGCATTTCATTTTCTCTCATGTGCGTACCCTTCATTAGGGCATTTAAACACCACGTGCATTCATTAACATTAATGCTTGTTACTTGGATCAGAGGTCGTGGAGAATTAGGGTTTACATAATGTACTAGGGTTTCACTCTTTTGCAGGTTTGTATCAATTGAAAATGCAAAGACTAAGGATTAGGGTTTGTCCCTTATTCTTAGGATCTTCAAATGAATCCTCAAGGTTTTGGCTATGCAATCATCAGGAGCATCATCTTCTAGTGTTCACCATCATCACCTGATTAGGGTTTATTTCCCTGATTAGGTACAAGTTATTGACAAGATCATGGTACACATGGGCAATTAGGATTTGGATTTGATCAGGACTTGCAAAGATCACCTGTGTCAACCATGGAAGTTTGCACTGGGTTCATGGATTTCTTAAGGGGTCTCCTTTCCTCATATTGTGGCCTAGTTATTTGGTTTGGATTTAAAGCATCTGCAAGTTGGCACAAGTTCATGTTTAAAACCTCCTTATAAGCTCATTACATGTTATTTGGTTATGGATTCAAGTGATGCAAATCAGGATTGTTTCAAGGCTCTCTTCAAAGTGACAAGTTTTGGCCAAAGCATTGAGGCTAGTTCATTACTTGTGATTCAAGTTTCAGGCAAGGGTATATTCAAAGAAGTCCAAGTTTCATTCAAGTCAAAATTCAAGGCATTTCAAATTCAAATGAAAGTGGAGGGAAACGTTTCTTACGAGACAAGCTACCAATACAAAACAATTCAAAAGGATGTCAAATTTTATTCAATTACCAAAAATCCATTACAAAGGGATCCCATTACAAAATTACATAAAAAGTTCATGTTTGACCTAGGTTGACATTTGGTCAACTGTTGACTTTTTGGTCAAACAGTTGACCAAGGTCAAACCTCTATCCTAGACCTACTCTTCATCTTCATCAATCTTCATGTCATATTCAAGTCCTCACCATCTTTATGTCTAAATTGCATTCAAGTGTGACAAAACCCATGTCCATACCATGTGCCTTCTATCTTCATGCCATGACAAAACTTCATGCCCAAACAAACATTAAACCAAAACCATAACAGCCCTGCATCGTGATATCAAATAAAACAGCCCTACATTATTTATTTGCAATTAAAAGTCCAACCCAACACAGCATTCAGCAACATTCGAGCTACACACATTAATAAATCCTTGATAAGGAAAACGCAATTCCTAACAGATTCATAACCACAAGCTAAATATAATCATAACACCAAACAACTTCACATCTTCTACTTCACCTCATGTCACCAACAACGCTAACAGAGAAACTTCAATGAAGCACACCACATTAACAATTAATTCATCATCAAATAACACTAACAGTTCTACAATGCATACAACTCATAGTTCCAATACACATACATTCACCTAAAACCAAAACCATGATCAGTTGAAACTCAAAGTATACTGACAGATACATTCTTAACACAATCCAAGATGTAAAAACCAAAAAATCTCTAAAATCAAGATGCACCACAAACATAAAAATTCAAAACCAAAAATTTTTCGAGGTCTCTCACCAATTAGATCTATCCAATCTCTACTACGGCATTGACGCCATTGAAACTGCAATTCAATCACACCATTCAAAATAAAGACCTCTTAACCTAAAAAAATTCAGAGCAAATGCTTCAAGTTCCGGCAATACTTGACGAAGACGATTTCACAGCTTCAATTCTGAATAGTTACTTGGTTTGTTGCTCTTACTTTTATCTCTTAGTTGTTAGGAAGCTTCAGGGGGATGAGTGGCAGGCTGCGGTGCATTTTCTTCAAGCAGTTTTGGTGTCGCCAAGGATTGTTTGGAATGAATTTGCACCAGAGCTTTGTGGAAGTCTTTTTAAGAAGTGAGAATAGAAGTTTGGAGTTTGGTTATGGTTTGGACTCTGAGGAAGATATTAATGAAGTGGTTGTTAAGAAGAAGGCGAGGAGACATAAGGAGTGTTTAGTGTATTATCAGGTTGTGCTTTATGGAGATTCCATGGTGGAGCAGTTATTACAGCAGTAATTCTGCAAATTATATGTATCAAATACCGAAGATTCTCGGTTTTTATCACCACAGTGGCCAAGGTACATGACTGCGAAGCATCATTTCACTGGAGTTATTCGACAGCAGCAGGACCTTCTACAATCAAATCAGTTTTCTCAGCAATCTGTCAGGCAGCATCCATTTTTCATTATCTGCACTTGATATCAACAAAACAAATCAAAAATCAAAAACCGAACTAACTCATAACAGTTTACAACTTCACAACAGTACATAATTTTTCAACATTTATGCTAACTGAATTTCGTACCAGATATGCACTCAAAAAGGTCCTAACAATTATCAAGTTAACTTCAACAAATGCAACTAACCTACTAATTGTATTCCAAACCAATCCAACAACATCATCCACATTTCCAAGCTAACCATAAGCTAACAGTTCAGTCACATTGGAGAAGACTAAAAGCATACCTTGCCATGTGATAAATGTTGGTCAGACCCTTACCATTATGCCAAGGTCTCGTTACACCATAAACCTGCCATACACATCCCATTTCTACTGCTATTCTACTTGTCACCCAATTCCAAATATTGTCCCTAACACTAAATACCATGTAGAAATTCTAGGGAGGGATGGACTTAGAAATAACAGTAAGAGCATGTTAATTCTACTCCAGACGAGCTTCACTAATTCCCTAGTCTGGAACAATTCTAACAGCATTTGAACCCTTCACAAAATTTACTAACTAACTTTCAACAGACCATAACAGTTGTTAATTCCCTAACTCTAATAGAATTCTTAACCGATTCTCCCACTTCATAATTAATTGTTTCATTCATAACTAAATTCAGTTGCAACCAACTTCCCTAACAGTAATTGGAAAATACCTATAACTAACTAATCCAAACTCATAACAAAGTTGAAAGCCAATCCTAACCAAGAGTCAAAACAGAATATAACATCCTAACCGTATTTGCCTAACCTTCCAACTAACCTAACAAAAGGATCAGAATAAGAGATAGTATAGAAAAAAAAACTCACCTCATTCTGCATCTCTTCATGACTCTCAGAAACTCATCTTCAATTCACTCTCCGTTCTTTCCTTCACTCCCATCTTCCACCTTCTCCAACCTCCATCTTCATTCCAATTCTCTTCCACACATCTTCATCATTCACGAACCTTGATTCTTCTTCTTCAACCTTCCTAAACTCACCAATCCTGCGATGTCGATAAGCTCTGCAAAATCAAAAACAATACTCAACGATTCATAAAGTCGTCAACTCCAACAACACAGCATCGACAACGTTTCAGAGGCACATCGCGATAATTCCGCATTCTCGTAACAACACGCAACACGCAATTGCAGTACAACAACAACAAGCAGAGTTCAAGAAGTAGAGAAGAAGGCTAGGAATTGAAAAGAGGAGCAAAAAAAGGAAATTCACGAACCTCGATTCGCATCTCCCTCAGCGTAATTCACGTCGTAGGTTGGTTGATTCTTCCACTGAATCTTGCAAATTCGCGCATTAGCATGATGTAGACCATTGTTTGCGCTTCGAGTCGTGCCTCTAGGGGTGGTTAATCGATGTTTCTGATAATTTAGGGTTCCATTGTTGTGGATCATTTTCATATTAGGAGAAGATTTAGGGGAAATTGTACGGGGAATTGAAGAGAGGGGAATAAGGTGAGTCAATCGATGTAGGGAACAGGCTAATTGATACTCTGACGCCGCCAGTGGTGAATCCCGGCGCGGCGGAGATCGTGTTTTGTGACGATTTCGTTTTGAGAGAGGAGAGATGAGGATTCTGAGTTTCTCTCTCTTCATGTTTGTTTCAAGACGTTGGTACCAGGCTTAGGCCAGAAATTGCTATTACATTCTGTTTTCCTCTTACACCCTCTAGGGGTATGAACCAAGATCATTGGGCCTCATGAGCTAGGGCCTGAGTCAGATTGCCATAGTCTTGCTAATTGCTACCTATGGTCCCCATCTGCACCTCTCTTATTATTTAACTTTTAGTATTCTTTTTTTTCTTAAATTTTGGTTAATTTTTTATTAGAAATTGCCATTAGTTGTTGATTAGCTTGTTAATTGATAATTAACTTTAGAATTTTGTTAGATTCTTGTTAAATGTTGATTAGGATTCCGTTAAGTTTTGATTAGAATTTTGTTAATTGATTTTCATAAATATTTTGTTGAATAATCTTGGTTGAATTTCACTAATATTTTGTTCTTTCCTTGGTTGAACTTTGTGTTGAATTTAGGTGAATATGCTTTGCCATTATGTTATAGAAATTTTGCTATCTTGATGTTGATTTTCATGGCTACTTTGTTAAGAATTTCATGATTTTAGTTGGTTGAATTCTTACGCCATTATGATGTTAACCTTCGTGTTATCCTTTGATTGATTCATATGCTTCATGTAGATTTATTTTGTATATTTTATGCACTCATTCATGATTTCATTTGGCTAACTATTTCTCTTTTGTTGTGAGGTACAACTTTGAGGATTTGGACCTTCCTTTAGCCTTTAATTTGCCTCTCCCATAATTGTACTTTTATTCACATGTCATCCCCCTTGGTGGATCTTTATGCTTCTCCCTCCCCATGGATGTGTAATAATGCAGATTTACCGTTTTGATTATTGTATGATTGCATGTTTGTATGTTAAAAAAGATAATAAAACAAAGCGCTTAGAAAATAATTTCAAAATAAAGACAAATAAAAACTCGATCCAACGTCGAGCTATTTCCAAACTTATTAATTGAATTGTTCATTTCTCATCCACCTTAGGGTCTCCTACACATTTCTTCTACCTACATCCCATCCATTCCATTACTTAACCAAGCAAGCCTCGCATGTACTAACCTTTGTAAGTCGATTGCTTCGTGCATCGCCATCAACCTACCCTCATCTAATCACCACCCTTTCATTTCACTCCCTTCATCATCATTCATTCTTCATTAAAAGTCAAACCTTGGTCTTGTACCAAGTGTATTTTCAAACTCTTTTCTGAATAACTTGGATGGTTGTGGAGTGGTTAGGCGAAATCCTTGTCCTATCCCGAGTGTTTGACATTACCGTCAGGGTTAACTATCTAAAACACTTACCATCCAAAAAAAATACTTATTAAATAAAACGAGTAAGGTTCTCCTTGTATTGGACTAAAAAGAGAGGATTGAGTGAAGACTTCTTCTTCTCCGAGTATTGGGATGCTCACTTTAGAGTGTGTGGTCTTGATACTCGTCTTTCAATACAAAGACGTGTCTGTACTCGCCACACATTTTCTCCAAACAAATCTTTTGAGATAAAGAATTGGGTACTACCCGAAGGTGTTCCTATCCGAGGACTTATTTCACCCCTAAAAAACAACATCACAAATCAAACGTGACATCTTGCCTCGACGGTGCAAATCATAACTTTTTCGTAAAAGGGTATGTTATTTCCATTCTATCGCAACACTGGCTAAAGCATAAATCTCTTTACGTGCGAGCGGCAAAACCTATTGCTAGGACGTGAACGTTAACATCGCCCACTAAAAACAACAAACCCACAATCATTTAGTTCCACGAACTACGGAGCTCTGACTTCCTCATTGCACGAGAGGTACGTAGGCACGAGATTGCGATATCTTAGCGAGCAACCTTCTTTCATAACCTTCTTTTCTTTTCCCTTTAGCTCCGATCTACAGATCTCTGATTTCCTCATTGCACTATGAGGGTACGTAGGCACGAGGGGCCCAATCCTCCGCGAGCACACTAATTTAAAGCCTTTTTCCCTTTAATAAAGCATTCATAGAAAGCGTAATCCCTTAGCAACATCCTTACACATAAGATGAACGAATGGTTCCCATCGAGTACGATGGATATGAGGGGTGCTAATACCTTCCCCTTGCGTAACCGGCTTTTGAATCCATCTTTTGGTCGCGAGACCATCTTATCCTTCCTCTTAGGGTTTCCTCGATGTTTCCTTTTTCTTGGAATAAATAAAGTTCGATGGCGACTCTATGATTTTTCGCGTAGCGACAACAGCTAGCTGACCAATACTTAGAAAAATCTAGCTTGAACTTGCCTTAGATTATCAATGTGAATCATCAACTTTGGCCTTCAATATCTTCCATCTCAAGAAAGCTTTTGATCTCAAATTTTCCACTATGATGAAGTAGGAAGTGTGATATTTAAATGCAGACCTCAAGTGTTGCAATTGGACTCTTGGATTTCTCACAAATTGGCCACAAAGTTATGTACTTCAAAAGGTTAAACACTTAGAAAAAATTCTAAGTATTTTGAATCTTGCAATAACTTGAAACTCCAACTTTAGCCACCAATTTCTTCCTCTTCAAGAAAGCTTTTAGCAACCAATTTTCATCAACTTACAGTATCAAATGCCCTCTTTTGAAACAGACCTCAAGTGTTTTCAATGGATGCTTGAGGAAGAAGTTATAACTTTGGGAAGTTTGTCATTTGATCATGGATTTTTGTACTTAGGGAAATTTCAAAAATCCTAATTTTGACAATTCTTAATCTTTCTTGATTTCTTTGACTTAAAATGATCAAACTCAATAATTTCCACATTTTCATGATCCTTGACTTAAGAAGTCCATAATTGACCAAAAATTCCAAAAGTCAAACTTTGACTTTGAGCATCAAACTTTGACTTTTCACCAGTTAAATCAAAACCTTTCAATTGTCAACAAATCAAACTTCTTGAGCAAATTTAAACATATGAATGGACCACAAAGATGTAATTGAAACCTTTGAATCATGTTCCAATCCATGAGATCATGTCTTGATCCAACAAACAACCCTAAGGTGATTTTGACTAAAACCATAATTTAGAGCACTTGATGAATTGGAACATGGTGAACTTAAATTGATGCACACTCAATCTTGATTAATGATGATGGGAAAATTTTGACCACCATTAAGGGATATGGGAACTTGAGATGTTGCAAATCACACAAGACCTTGACCGATCAACTTCTTGGCTCCTTGATGTAAAGCCCTAACTTGTAATCAAAGTAAAGCAAGACATATTTTTGTATATTCAATGGGGTTGGCAAAACATAAAAGATACACACAAAAGGTGGTTGATGCTATGAAGATGATGGAAATGAAGGTGGGACCTTAGGGTTAAAACTTAGGGTATGACACCGGCGAGCATGTTTAAAGAGAAAGATAGACTGAACCTAAAAAAGAAATGCATATTGTTGTTTGTTTTTTCTGAACTCTTCCTTATAAGAGTGACACGAATTGGGCTTGGCACTTTGGGCCCTCTCCAAATTACTGATCCGCACCCTTGAATTTCTTTTACACCCCCCTGCACCAATGGTTTTGCTTTCTTGGGCTCAGATATTGACTGAGCCCAACATTTCTGTTAATTGCACCACCATAGGCCTAATTACACCCCTGTTTTCTTTGGTATTTTTTTTCATATTTCATAATGTTTTCTTGTAGAATTCCATATTTTTTCTCTTATAATTTTTTGATGTTCTTGTTGAAACTTTTGTGATATTCTTATAGAAATTTTGTGGTTATACTTGTAGAATTTTCATGCTATATTCTTGTAGAACTTTTGGGATAATATTTTGTAGACTTTTTGGCATTGTTTTGTAGAATTTGTTGTGCTATTATCTTGTTGAATTTTTTGTGATATTTCTTGATTGATATTATGCCATATTAGGGTGCATATTTTTATACATAATTCTCATACATCATTCATGATTATATTTTGCTAACCATTTTTCTTTATTTTGGGGTGTGGATTGAAATAACCTTGGTACATCTTTGGGATATTGAGAATTTATGTAATAATGGTAGATTGTCATTTTTTTTTTCACATTAAAATTCCTCCCTTTGAATATTGTACTAGTTTAGGAATTATCCCCCTTTGGTGGGTTTCTTATGCTTCCCCTTTCCCGTATTGATCCTGGACATTCGTCGTGTTCTTTTAGACAATCGTCCGTGTTTATTTTAGTTTCATCAATACTCGTCCGTATTGATCCTAGACACTAGTCGTATTCTTTTAGACACTCGTCCATGTTTGTTTTAGTTTCATCAATACTCGTTCGTATTAATCCGAGACACGAGTCCGTGTTTATTTTAGTTTCATCAATACTTGTCTGTATTGATCCTAAACACTCATCATGTTCTTTTAGACACTCGCCCGTACTCGTTCGTATTGATCCTAGACACTCGTCCTTGTTTGTTTTAGTTTCATCAATACTCGTCCGTATTGATCCTAGACCCTCGTCGTGCTATTTTAGACACCTGTCCGTGTTTGTTTTATTTTCATCAATACTCGTCTCTATTGATCCTAGACATGCGTCCGTGTTTGTTTCAGTTTCATCAATAGTCGTGCGTATTAAACCTAGACAATCGTCGTCTTCTTTTAGACACTCGTCTGCGTCTGATTTCTCTTCATCCATACTCCTCCATATTGCTCCTAGACATCTGTCGTTTTCTTTGAGACACTCGTCCATGTTTGTTTTAGTTTCATCAATACTCGTCCGTATTGGTCCTAGATATTCGTCGTGTTCTTTTTGACACTCGTCTGTGTTTATTTCGGTTTCATCAATACTCGTCTGTATTGGTCCTAAACATTCGTCGTGTTCTTTTAGTCACTCCTCTGTGTTTGTTTCAGTTTCATCAATACTTGTCCGTATTGATCCTAGACACTCGTCGTGTTCTTTTAGACACTCGTCTGTGTTTGTTTCAGTTTCATTAATACTCGTCCGTATTGATCCTAGACACTCGTCCTTGTTTGTTTTAGTTTCATCAATACTCGTCCGTATTGATCCTAGACTCTCATCGTGTTCTTCTAGACACTCATCCGTGTTTATTTCAGTTTCATCAATAATCTTCCGTATTAGTCCTAGACACTCGTCATGTTCTTTTAGACACTCGTCCGTGTTTTTTATGGTTTCATCAATACTCGCCCGTATCCATCCTAGACACTCGTTCGTGTTTGTTTAGGTTTCATCTACAGTATCTCGTATTAATCCTAGACACTCGTCGTGTTCCTTTAGACACTCATCTGTGTTTGTTTCAGTTTCATCAATACTCGTCCGTATTGATCCTAGACACTCGTCGTGTTCTTTTAGATAATCGTCCGTGTTTGTTTCATTTTAATTAATACTCGTCACTATTGATACTAAACGCTCCTTTGTGTCTAAGTTCATTTCATCCATTCTCGTTCGTATTGATCCTAGACACTCGTCCTTGTTTGTTTTGGTTTCATCAATTCTCATCTGTATTGATCCAAGACTCTCATCGTGTTCTTATAGACACTCATCCTTGTTTGTTTTGGTTTCATCAATACTCGTCCGTATTGGTCCTTGACACTCGTCCGTGTTTGTTTTAGTTTCATCAATACTCATCCTCATTTATCCTAGACACTAGTCCGTGTTTGTTTCAGTTTCATAAATACTTGTCTGTATTAATCTTAGACACTCGTCATGTTCTTTTAGACACTCGTCCGTGTCTGATTTCACTTCATCAATACTCGTCCATATTGATCCTAGATACTCGACTTTTTCTTTTAAACACTCATCCATGTTTGTTTTAGTTTCATCAATACTCGTCTGTATTGATCCTAGACATTTGTCGTGTTCTTTTAGACACTCGTCTGTGTTTATTTCAGTTTCATCAATACTCGTCGGTATTGATCCTAGACACTCGTCGTATTCTTTTAGACACTCGTCCGTGGTTTTAGTTTCATCAATACTCGTTCGTATTAATCCTAGACACGAGTCTGTGTATGTTTTAGTTTCATCAATACTTGTCCGTATTGATCCTAGACACTCGTCGTGTTCTTTTAGACACTCGTCCGTACTCGTTCGTATTGATCCTAGACACTCGTCCTTGTTTGTTTTAGTTTCATCAATACTCATCTGTATTGATCCTAGACACTCGTCGTGTTATTTTAGACACTTGTCCGTGTTTGTTTTAGTTTCATCAACACTCGTCTGTATTGATCCTAGACACTCGTCCTTGTTTGTTTCAGTTTCATCAATAGTCGTGCGTATTAAACCTAGACACTCGTTGTCTTCTTTTAGACACTCGCCCGTGTCTGATTTCACTTCATCCATACTCCTCCATATTGATCCTAGACATCTGTCGTTTTCTTTGAGACACTCGTCCGTATTTGTTGTAGTTTCATCAATACTCGTCCGTATTGGTCCTTGATATTCAGCGTGTTCTTTTAGACACTCGTCTATGTTTATTTCGGTTTCATTAATACTCGTCTGTATTGGTCCTAGACATTCGTCGTGTTCTTTTAGTCACTCCTCTGTGTTTGTTTCAGTTTCATCAATACTCGTCCGTATTGATCCTAGACATTCGTCGTGTGCTTTTAGACACTCGTCTGTGTTTGTTTCAGTTTCATTAATACTCGTCCGTATTGATCCTAGACACTCGTCTTTGTTTGTTTTAGTTTCATCAATACTCGTCTGTATGGATCCTAGACTCTCATCGTGTTCTTCTAGACACTCATCCGTGTTTATTTCAGTTTTATCAATATTCTTCCGTATTGGTCCTAGATACTCGTCATGTTCTTTTAGACACTCGTCCGTGTTTGTTTAAGTTTCATCAATACTCGCCCGTATCCATCCTAGACACTTGTCCGTGTTTGTTTAGGTTTCATCTACAGTATTCCATATTAATCCTAGACACTCGTCGTGTTTTTTTAGACACTCGTCATTGTCTGATTTCACTTCATCCATACTTCTCCATATTGATCCTAGACACTCGTCGTGTTCTTTTAGATACTCGTCCGTGTTTGTTTCAGTTTCATCAATACTCGTCCGTATTAATCCTAGACATGAGTCCATGTTTATTTTAGTTTCACCATTACTCGTCCGTATTGATCCTAGACACTTGTCGTGTTCTTTTAGACACTCGTCTGAGTTTGTTTCAGTTTCATCAATACTCGTCCGTAATGATCCTAGACACTCGTCCGTGTTTGTTTCAGTTTTATCAATACTCGTCCGTATTGATCCTAGACACCTGTCGTGTTCTTTTAGACACTCGTTTGGGTCTGATATCATTTCATCCATACTTGTCCGTATTGATTTAAGACATTCGTCGTGTTCTTTTCGACGCTCATTCGTGTTTGTTTCACTCTCACCAATACTCGTCCGTATTGATCCTAGACACTCGTCATTTTCTTTCAGACACTCATCCATGTTGGTTTTAGTTTCATCAATACTCGTCCATATTGATCCTAGACACTCATCGTGTTCTTTAAGACACTCATCTGTGTTTGTTTCAGTTTCATCAATACTCGTCCGTATTGATCCTAGACAGTCGTCGTGTTCTTTTAAACAATCATCCGTGTTTGTTTCAATTTCATTAATACTCGTCAGTATTAATCCTAGACATTCGTCGTGTCCTTTTAGACATTCGTCCGTGTTTATTTTAGTTTCATCACTACTCGTCCGTATTAAACCTAGACACGAGTCCGTGTTTGTTTGAGTTTCATCATTACTTGTCTGTATTGATCCTAGAGACTCGTCATGTTCTTTTAGACACTCGTCTGTGTTTGTTTCAGTTTAATCAATACTCATCTATATTGATCCTAAACACTCGTCGTGTTCTTTTAGACACTCGTCCGTGTTTGTTTCAGTTTTATCAATACCCATCCGTATTAATCCTAGACACTTGTCGTGTTCTTTTAGACACTCGTCTGTGTTGTATTTCATTTCATCCATACTCGTCCGTATTGCTCCTAGACACTCGTCGTGTTCTTTTAGACACTCGTCCGTGTTTGTTTTAGTTTCATCATTACTCGTCCGTATTGATCCTAGACACTCGTCTGTGTTTGTTTCAGTTTCATCAATACTGGTCCGTATTGGTCTCTGACACTCGTCCGTGTTTCTTCGACACTCGTTCGTGTTTGCTTCACTCTCACCAATACTCGTCCGTATTGATCCTAGACACTCGTCGTGTTCTTTTAAACACTCGTCCGTGTTTGTTTCAGTTTCATCAATACTCGTCCGTAGTGATCCTAGACACTCGTCGTGTTCTTTTAGACACTCATCTGTGTTAGTTTCAGTTTCATCAATACTCGTCCGTATTGATCCTAGACACTCGTCGTGTTCTTTTAGACAATCGTCCATGTTTGTTTCAGTTTCATTAATATTCGTCAGTATTAATCCTAGACACTCGTCCGTGTCTAAGTTCATTTCATACATTCCCGTTCGTATTGATCCTAGACACTCGTCCTTGTTTGTTTTGGTTTCATTAATACTCATCCGCATTGATCCTAGACTCTCGTCTTGTTCTTTTAGAAACTCGTCCGTGTTTATTTTAGTGTCATTAATACTCGTCCATACTGATCTTAGACACTCGTCGTTTTCTTTTAGACATTTGTCTGTGTTTGTTTCAGTTTCATCAATACTCGTCCGTATAGATCCTAGACACTCGTCGTGTTCTTTTAGACACTCGTCTGTGTTTGTTTAAGTTTTATCAATTCCCGTCCGTATTGATCCTAGACACCTGTCGTGTTCTTTTAGACACTCATCCGTGTCTGATTTCATTTCATCCATACTCGTCCATATTGATCCTAGACACTCGTCGTGTTCTTTTAGACACTCGCCCGTGTTTGTTTTAGTTTCACCATTACTCATCTGTATTGATCCTAGACACTCGTTCGTGTTTGTTTCAGTTTCATCAATACTGGTCCGTATTGATCTTTAACACTCGTCTGTGTTTCTTCGACACTCATCTGTGTTTGTTTCACTCTCACCAATACTCGTCCGTATTATTCCTAGACACTCATTGTTTTCTTTGAGACACTCGTCCGTGTTGGTTTTAGTTTCATCTATACTCGTCCGTATTGATCCTAGACACTCGTCGTGTTCTTTTAGACACTCATCCGTGTTTGTTTCAGTTTCATCAATACTCGTCCGTATTGATCCTAGACAGTCGTCGTGTTCTTTTAGACAATCGTCCGTGTTTGTTTCAGTTTCATTAATACTCGTCAGTATTGATCCTAGACATTCGTCGTGTTTTTTTAGACATTCGTCCGTGTTTATTTTAGTTTCATCAATACTCGTCCGTATTAATCCTAGACAGTCCTCTGTGTTTGTTTCAGTTTCACGAATACTTGTCTGTATTGATCCTAGACACTCGTCATGTTCTTTTACACACTCGTCCGTGTTTGTTTCAGTTTCATTGATTCTCGTCCGTATTGATCCTAGACACTCGTCGTGTTCTTTTAGACACTCGTCCGTATTTGTTTCAGTTTTATCGATACCCGTCTGTATTAATCCTAGACACCTATCCTGTTCTTTTAGACACTCGTCCGTGTCGTATTTCATTTCATCCATACTCGTCCGTATTGATCATAGACACTCGTCGTGTTCTTTTAGACACTCATCCGTGTTTGTTTTAGTTTCATCATTACTCGTCTGTATTGATCCTAGACACTCGTTCGTGTTTGTTTCAGTTTCATCAATACTGGTCCGTATTGATCTTTAACACTCGTCTGTATTTGTTTCAGTTTCTTCGACACTCGTCCGTGTTTGTTTCACTCTCACCAATACTCGTCCGTATTGATCCTAGACACTCGTCTTGTTCTTTTAGACACTCGTCCATTTTTGTTTCAGTTTCATCAATACTCGTCCGTATTTATCCTAGACACTCGTCGTGTTCTATTAGACACTCATCTGTGTTCGTTTCAGTTTTATCTATACTCGTCCGTATTGATCCTAGACACTCTTCGTGTTCTTTTAGACAATCGTCCGTGTTTGTTTCAGTTTCATTAATATTCGTCAGTATTGATCCTAGACAGTCGTCCGTGTCTAAGTTTATTTCATCCATTCTCGTTCATATTGATCCTAGACACTCGTTCTTGTTTGTTTTGGTTTCATCAATACTCGTTCGTATTGATCCTAGACTCTCGTCGTGTTCTTTTTGAAACTCGTCCATGTTTATTTCACTTTCATCAATACTCTTCTGTATTAATCCTAGACACTCGTTGTGCTCTTTTAGATACTCGTTCGAGTTTGTTTCAGTTTCATCAATACTCGCCCGTATTGATTCTAGACACTCGTCGTGTTCTTTTAGACACTCGTCCGTGTTTACTTCAGTTTCATCAATACTCCTCCGTATTGATGTTTTAGCACTCGTCCGTGTTTATTTCAATTTCATCAATACGCGTCCATATTGATCCTAGATCCTCGTCTTGTTCTTCTAGGAACTTGTCCGTGTTTGTTTCAGTTTAATCAATACTCGTTCGTATTTATCCAAGACACTCGTCGTGCTCTTTTAGACACTCATCCGTGTTTGTTTCAGTTTCATCAATACTCGTCCGTATTGGTCCTTGACACTCGTCGTGTTCTTTAATACCCTCGTCCATGTTTGTTTCAGTTTCATCAATACTCGTTCATATTGATCCAAGACACTCATCGTGTTTACTTTAGACACTCGTTCGTGTCTGCTTTCATTTCATCCATACTCGTCTGTATTGATCCTAGACACTCTTCGTGTTCTATTAGACACTGGTCCGTGTTTGTTTCAGTTTCATCAATACTCATCCGTATTGATCCTAAACACTAGTCGTGTTCTTTTAGACACTCACCCATGTTTATTTCAGTTTCATCAATACTCGTCCGTATTGATCCTAGACATTCGCCGTGTTCTTTTACACACTCGTCCGTGTTTGTTTCATTTTCATCAATACTCGTCTATATTGATCCTAGACACTCGTCGTGTTCTTTTAGACACTCCTCTATGTTTGTTTCAGTTTCACCAATACTCGTCAGTATTGATCCTAGACACTCGTCGTGTTCTTTTAGACACTCATCGTGTTCTTTTAGACACTCGTCCGTGTTTGTTTCAGTTTAATTGACACTCAACCGTATTGATCCTAGACACTCGTCGTGTTCTTTTAGACACTTGTCCGTATTTGTTTCAGTTTTATCAATACACGTCCGTTTTGATTCTAGACACCTGTCGTGTTCTTTTAGACACTCGTCCGTGCCGTATTTCATTTCATCCATACTCGTCCATATTGATCCTAGACACTCGTCGTGTTCTTTTAGACACTCGTCCGTTTTTGTTTCAGTTTCATCTATACTCTTCCGTATTTATCCTAGACACTCGTCGTGTTCTTTTAGATACTCATCTGTGTTCATTTCAGTTTCATCAATACTCGTCCGTATTGAACCTAGAAACTCGTCGTGTTCTTTTAGACAATCGTCCGTGTTTGTTTCAGTTTCATTAATATTCGTCAGTATTGATCCTAGACACTCGTCCGTGTCTAAGTTCATTTCATCCATTCTCGTTCGTATTGATCCTAGACACTCGTCCTGGTTTGTTATGGTTTCATCAATACCCGCCCGCATTGATCCTAGACTCTCATCGTGTTCTTTTAGAAACTCGTCCGTGTTTATTTCACCTTCATCAATACTCTTCTGTATTGATCCTAGACACTCGTCGTGCTCTTTTAGATACTCGTTCGTGTTTGTTTCAGTTTCATCAATACTCGCCCGTATTGATTCTAGACACTCGTCGTGTTCTTTTAGACACTCGTCCGTGTTTACTTCAGTTTCGTCAATACTCCTTCGTATTGATGTTTTAACACTCGTCCGTGTTTATTTCAATTTCATCAATACTTGTCCATATTGATCCTAGATCCTCGTCTTGTTCTTCTAGGAACTTGTCCGTGTTTGTTTCAGTTTAATCAATACTCGTTCGTATTTATCCAAGACACTCGTCGTGTTCTTTTAGACACTCATCCGTGTTTATTTCAGTTTGATCAATATTCGTCTGTATTGGTCCTTGACACTCGTCGTGTTCTTTAAGACACTCTTCCATGTTTGTTTCAGTTTCATCAATACTCGTTCGTATTGATCCAAGACACTCATCATGTTTACTTTAGACACTCGTTCGTGTCTACTTTTATTTCATCCATACTCGTCCGTATTGATCCTAGACACTCTTCATGTTCTTTTAGACATTGGCCCGTGTTTGTTTCAGTTTCATCAATACTCATCCGTATTGATCCTAAACACTAGTCGTGTTCTTTTAGACACTCACCCGTGTTTATTCCAGTTTCATCAATACTCGTCCGTATTGGTCCTAGACACTCGTCGTGTTCTTTTACACACTCGTCCGTGTTTGTTTCATTTTCATCAATATTTGTCCATATTGACCCTAAACACTCATCGTGTTCTTTTAGACACTCCTCTGTGTTTGTTTCAGTTTCACCAATACTCGTCCGTATTGATCCTAGACACTCGTCGTGTTCTTTTAGACACTCGTCCGTGTTTGTTTTAGTTTCATTGATACTCGTCCGTATTGATCCTAGACACTCGTCGTGTTCTTTTAGACACTCGACCATATTTGTTTCAGTTTTATCAATACTCGTCCATATTGATTCTAGACACCTGTCGTGTTCTTTTAGACCCTCGTCTGTGCCGTATTTCATTTCATCCATACTCGTCCGTATTGATCCTAGACATTCGCCGTGTTCTTTTAGACACTCGTCCGTGTTTGTTTTAGTTTCATCATTACTCGTCCGTATTGATCCTAGACACTCATCCGTGTTTGTTTCAGTTTCATCAATACTGGTCCGTATTGATCTTTAACACTCGTCTCTATTTCTTCGACACTCGTCCGTGTTTGTTTCACTCTCACCAATACTCGTCCGTATTAATCCTAGACACTCATCGTGTTCTTTTAGACACTCGTCCGTGTTTGTTTCAGTTTCATCAATACTCGTCCGTATTGATCCTAGACACTCGTCGTGTTATTTTAGACACTCGTCTGTGTTCGTTTCAGTTTCATCTATACTCGTCTGTATTGATCCTAGACACTCGTCGTGTTCTTTTAGATAATCGTCCGTGTTTGTTTCAGTTTCATTAATATTCGTCAGTAATGATCGTAGACACTCGTCCGTGTCTAAGTTCATTTCATCCATTCTCGTTCGTATTGATCCTAAACACTCATCTTTGTTTGTTTTGGTTTCATCAATACTCGTCCGCATTGATCCTATACTCTCGTTGTGTTCTTTTAGAAACTCGTCCGTGTTTCTTTCAGTTTCATCAATACTCTTCTATATTGATCCTAGACACTCGTCGTGCTCTTTTAGATACTCGTTGGCGTTTGTTTCAGTTTCATCAATACTCGCCCGTATTGATTCTAGACACTCGTCGTGTTCTTTTAGACACTCGTGTAGCGAGCGATTTTGGACGTGGTTCTTAAGCACTGTCGCTCTGGGGTACTACAGGTCGATTCATTTTTTATCCTATTGAAGCTGGTGAAATAAGGGAAATAGATGTCTCCAATTAACCCTGCTTGCATACTGAGTTTAAATAGATGACTGTTGGTTTACAGATGCAGTTTAGATTGTGGGCCTCTCTCTGCTTATTTTGCTAAGAATGAAATGACGGGACTATGCTATTGGTAGGATGTTAGGACTGATGCTTTTCGATTGATGTATGAAGGTACGAGATTTTGGATTTTTATTAGTGTGCTCGCTAAGATTCTTTTGCAATCTTATTCCTACGTATTCTCGTTTAACGAAACAGGGAAATCAGAGTGATCGTAGTTCCTCCTATTCTATGGGAGGAAAAAGGTCATTTTAGTGTCTTGTTCAAAGCCCAAGACGTGAAGCTAAAGGTGGTTTGTATCTTGTTCAAAGCCCAAGATGTGAAGCTGAAGGGTCTATTTGTATCTTGTTCGAAGCCCAAGATGTGAAGCTAAAGGGTTTTGACTTTAGAGAGAATTTGTCATCTCTAAAGGGGATCTGTTTGTCACAACTGTTGGGTGACTGATTATAAAGGAGAATTACTTTAACTGGGATATGTGAATCCAACAATGCCATAATTTCCTTTATAGGGGATTTTTAACTTGAAGGAGAAGACTTTAACTCAGTTTAGAGCAATGCCATCTTTCCTTAGGAATTTCTCATGCTAAAAGAGGGACAGTGGCATGGATGTAAATAATCCAGAGGCTTGCCGCTTACAGTAATTAGATGGGGGAAAAGGAGTTGTTGATGTTTGTATACTGTAAACGAGGCACATATTTTGATGCTAAAAAGTTGATTGACTCAACCGGGGTTTCCTTATACAAAGCCTAAGAGGAGGCTATTGACCCAATAAGAGGGTGTTTTTATGTGCGTGTCTTGTACGAAGCCCAAGACGGAGGCTAAAGGCGCTTGACTCAACAAGAGAGTCTTTGTACCTCGTACGAACCCCGAGATGGAGGCTGAAAAATGTTTGACCCAACAAGAGAGTCTTTTATACTCAATAAGAGAGTGTTTTTGTATCTCGTATGAAGCCCGAGATGGAGGCTAAAAGGGGATGACTCAACAAGAGAGTCTTTTATACTCAACAAGAGAGTGTTTTTGTATCTCGTACGAAGCCCGAGATGGAGGCTAAACAGGTTGACTCAACAAGAGAGTCTTTTATACTCAATAAGAGAGTGTTTTTGTATCTCGTACGAAGCCCGAGATGGAGGCTAAACAGGTTTGACTCAACAAGAGAGTCTTTTATACTTAACAAGAGAGTGTGAAAAGGTTAGCTCCGCTGGGGAGAATCATTGTACAAAGCCCAAGAGGAGGCTAGGGTGCTGGTGACTATTTCAGTTTAGTGACAGGTCCAGTATGTTGGTTAAAAGAGAAAATCAGTTCTTATAAAGGGACTGATTTAAAGGTATTTTGGCACTGATCAGAGGATCGGGGTTATTTTCTGTTCTTTAAGGAAATGGGAAATCCAAAGGGTATTGGGACTGTCCAAGTCTACGGATGTTTTGAGAAATCGATTCTCAGGTAGTGAATGATCTTTGTATGATGCCCAAGAGAAGGCTGGTTTGTTAACGGATGAAAGTCAACCCATTAACTGGTCTGACACTTGACTCAGAAAGACAAATCTAGCAAATTGATGACTAGGTTCTGTTCCTATGCCTGTAGAGGTCTCTGGGTCCTTGTACTATGCTCAAGAGAAGGCATGAGAGCTTTTAAGAAGCCGAAGGGTCCTTGTACAACGCCCAAGAGGAGGCGGGGATGCTTTTAAGAAGCCTGTGGGTCCCCAAACCCCGAGAAGTTCATGACATGCCATTCACAGAGAATAGATTAAGCCAGGAAAGTCCGAGAATTTGGAAGAAACTCAAGAGATGCCATTCACGGAGAAAAGATCATCTCTAGGGAGTAGAGTTTCTTTGACGATTTCTAAGGGTGACAGTCTGAGAAAGGGTTCACCGAGAATGCTGCCTTTCACGTCTCCATATTGTTTAACCCCAAGAGGAGGGAAGATTGTGTCTGGTAATCCTATGGGGATCTAGTTTTGTTTGTATTTAAGAGGGACCAACAGGGCTTTACCTAGTGCTAGACATAGTTGCCAGGGAAAACTCTAAATAACAATACTATTATTACACAGTTGATATTTGACAAGTATATAAAATTTTGTGAAAGAAGACTTACAGCGAGCAGCCCCACAATACAGTTATATATATATATATATATATATATATATGAAAGCGGGTAAACACTTACTCAGTTGTAGAGCTTCCATGCTGTTTGGTTAGTTTGTTCAACAAAGAAAGCTTTGATAACAATATTATATTCAAAATCAAAGGAGCAAGTGCTTTGAAAAGATTGTTGGGGCTTACAGCTCAAGGAGAGGCCCAAGGTTTTATCAGTGATTGCACTGTTGTTTTGAAATTATACAGGGACTTATACAAGTGACTGAGGCCCAAAAAGGTTTTCTGTACAAAGGGATGGGTCTTACACTCTCTCAAGAGGCCCAAAGGGTTATTTTTGTACAAGTGGTGGGGCTTATAACACGAGGGTAGGCCCAAAAGTTTTGTTTTAAAAGGCGACGATCACGCCAAACTTTTTGATGGTGTCGGGACTTATACAATAAGTGAGGCCCAAATTATTTTGGTTTTCAAAAAGGGTTGGGTCTTACACTCTACTAGAGGCCCAATGATTTTAAAGAATGGGGCTTATAACACGAGGGTAGGCCCAAGGGTTTGATTTTTCAATTGGAGATCGCGCCGAGATTTTCGTTTAACGCAGAGGGACTTATACAATATCTGAGGCCCAAAATTGTTTTGGTTAAAAGGGGATTGGGTCTTACACTCTATTAGACGCCCAAAGTGTTTAAAAGTTTTGTTTGAGTGAAAATCAAGGAAACCCTAAATTTGTGTTCTTTTAAAAGGAAATATTTAAAGAAAATCAAATAAAATGATAAAAATACCAAATAAGTTTGAATAAACCACTTGTGATTTTTGTTGAGGGTTTGAAAAATGAGGTTTTTATCACAAGATAAATTAAAACTCATTTAGTTTTGATTTTCATAGTAAATATTCACTTTTAAATGCTTAAAAATAATTAAAAAGGAATTTATTCACAAAAATACTAATTATATTAAATAACTAATATAAATTTAATTTTTTTGTGGAATAAAATATTTCAACATTTTTGTGATTTTTTGCAAAAAGAACCAATAAAAAATAATTAAAATTGAGGGAGTTATTAATATTTCAAATCATTAAAAATAATAAGAAAAAAAATAAAAAAGTGGAGAAAATAGCAAAAAGAGGATCTGGGGCGAGGGGGATTCGAACCCCAGACCTCTTGTGTATCGGGCGCGCGTCTTACCACTGGGGTAGTGATACATCCGTTGATTGAAACACAACCACAAATATACAAGGCTTGCCTTGTTTTTGGCCTGGCCCAAGGCAAGGCAAGGCAAGATTTTGGTTGAAAACGTGAAGGCCATAACTTTCTCATTTCTCCATGGATTGGGACAAAATTTAGGTCTATCCTGCCTAGAATTTCACAAGGAATCCAATTATGGTGGTATTTTTTTAGATTATGCTCCTATTGAAAAACCCGATGGTGGTTTTGAAATAGGCCATGATTTGCATTTTTTATGCCATCTCTTGGTACAAGCATGAATAACATGATAAATTGGTGCAAACACAACACATATAACATGTATAAGAGATGCATGATCAGTGGACATCAAAAGAAAGCATGATTCAAAGAATCCAAGTTGTGATGCTTACCTCTTTTTGGAGCTTTTGTGCAATCTGCCAAGCCACTTATTCCAGAAATGATTTGATGCTTTGAACAACCTCAAATGATCTCTTAGAAGCTTTTAGGATGGTTGGAATCAGCTGGAAACCTCAGGAACAAGTTTGAGCTCTTTCTTGCAAAAGGGGCAAAAGTGGCCAAAATAGCAACTCTCTCAAATGGTGTTCCAGATGAGGGGAACCATTTGGGATAATTCAAGGATGATATTTGGAGTGTGTTTGAGGTTTTATCTGGTTTAGAAAGTGACAGAATCAAGACATGGCTTGAAAATGCACAAAGTACTATTTTGAGGTTTTGAGATGTGACTTTGTGATTTTGGTGTTACATGTTACTTGTGAGAGTTTGGACAGCTTAGATATGATATATTGGATGTGTTTGGATCATAAGCTGTGGTGGAATTGCTCTCTAACTCAAAAACTCAGAGTTACCTTGCTAAAGAAGGTATTTTTGCCTAGAGAAAGAGATTTTGAGGAAAACAAGTGTTGTAGTGCTTTGGTGTACTCAAACTGAACATAATTGAGCTCTATTTATAGTAGAGCAAGTTTGTTTTGGCTGCAATAGTGAATGGCAACTGCAGCAGAGGTTTGGCCAATGTTGAGCAATGAGAATCCAAGTCTCGTCTAGCCATTGACTAGAGGTTAGGGCACAGGCTGCTAGTCCCCTTGTTGTTGGATAAGTCTTGACTGAATTCAGTTGGAAATGGCTCAGTCCATGCCACCTTGGTGCATCCATTGAATGCTCCAATCCAAAATTGGAGTCTTGTCCCTCCTTTAGGCATTTCTAGGTTTGGCATGCTATTTTTGGTTCCAAAGACTTGGGAGGCTTGGGATCAGAGTTGGTTCCTCCTTGGTCCCCCTTGAGGTGTTCAGATGGATAGAGTTGCTTGCCCTTTGCAAAATTTGAGCAAATCGAGTAAAACTCCAAAATCTGCCTTGCCATGAGAGTTTGCAGCAAGGCATATTGGCATTGTCATATCTCATGGCTCAAGTGGACTTTGATGGAGTTCTTGGCCAATTTTGAAAGCCCTCATATGATACAACAACTGTTTGATCATAATTGGTTTTGATACTTTTTGGATCCAAGTGAAAAATGCCCCTACATTTGGAAAAAGTAAGGTAGATTCTGACTTAGTGAAAATTTCACTAAGTGTTGGAAAAAAGTGACATTTTCACTTTTTGTGATTTTGATCATTCCATAACTTAAAATCCATGAGGAATTGGAATGTGTTATGTTTGAAGCTTTTGTAGAGTGCCATGAGAGCTACAAATCTAGCTTTGGGTGGGGAAAAATGGCCTTGTGGTTTAGGAGTTATGATCCTCCAAAGTTGGTACCATAGCCACTTTGTTCCATAACTTAGAAAAATTTCTTAGTTTTTATGGTTACCCCTTTTACAAGTTATCCCACTTTTCTTGATTTTCCTTGATGAATGATGATTCCAATCACATATTAACATAATTTTAGGGTTAAAAAACCATAATTGTGAAAAATCTCAAAAAGTCAAAGTTTGACTTTTGTGCACAGTTGACTTTTTATCAGATGAATTCCAAACTGTGCGATCCTCTATGAAATCAAGTCCTTAACCTAAATCAAACTTGATGGATTGGTTTCATAGGTGTTATAGGGTGTATTGAATCATGTCCTAGGGTTTGGGAGCATGTCCTGGTCAAAAGTCAAAGATACAGTTGACTTTTCTCGCGAAACCCTAAATGTGGTTCAGATGAAATTGAAACTTGTTGCTCAAGCTTCTTGGATCAATCCATTGTTGCAAATGGATCAATGTGGTGTATTAGAGACCCTCAAATCATGTCTTGAGGTCTTGGCTCATGCTTTGCCCCAAAAGTCAACTTAGGGGTGAATTAGGTCAAGAAACCCTAATTCCTGATTTTTTGTGAATGCATCCCCTAAGGTTAAATTCACTTGGTGATTAGGTTTATAAGGTCCCTTAGAGTATTTTGGGTTATTCTTTGAAGCATTGGCTCATGCCCAGAGGAAAATTTCCATCTGGAGGCCCTGGTTGACCAAACCCTAATTTGGTGACACTGGCAATCTTGAGGCTTAATCCACTTTGAATGTTGCATCCTTGTGCTTGATCCTTGATGTGGGAGTCCTTTTGATCCATTGTGCATGTTTGAGAGGCTAGATAGGTTGAAGATCATGTCATTCCTTGATTGATCCTTTGTCTAAGAGCTCTGAGAGGGCTTGAATCCCTAAGTCTAATTGTAGTGGATGCTCACCCATCTTTGGGGAGACTAATGGTTCATCCATATTGTGATGATGATTTGCATAATGATGGGAAATCTTAGTGGTAAAAATTTGGGGTATGACAACTCGTCCGTGTTTACTTCAGTTTCGTCAATACTCCTCCGTATTGATGTTTTAACACTCGTCCGTGTTTATTTCAATTTCTTAAATACTCGTCCATATTGACCCTAGATCCACGTCTTGTTCTTCTAGGAACTTGTACGTGTTTGTTTCAGTTTAATCAATACTCGTTCGTATTTATCCTAGACACTCGTCGTGTTCTTTTAGACAGTCGTCCGTGTTTATTTCAGTTTCATCAATACTCGTCCGTATTGGTCCTAGACACTCGTCGTGTTCTTTTAGACACTCGTCATTGTTTGTTTCAGTTTCATCAATACTCGTTCATATTGATCCAAGACACTCATCGTGTTTACTTTAGACACTCGTTCGTGTATGCTTTCATTTCATCCATACTCGTCTGTATTGAACCTAGACACTCTTCGTGTTCTTTTAGACACTGGTCCGTGTTTGTTTCAGTTTCATCAATACTCATCCGTATTGATCCTAAACACTAGTCGTGCTCTTTTAGACACTCACCCGTGTTTGTTTCAGTTTCATCAATACTCGTCTGTATTGATCCTAAACACTAGTCGTGCTCTTTTAGACACTCACCCGTGTTTATTTCAGTTTCATCAATACTCGTCTGTATTGGTCCTAGATACTCGTCGTGTTCTTTTAGACACTCCTCTGTGTTTGTTTCAGTTTCACCAATACTCGTCCGTATTGATCCTAGACACTCGTCGTGTTCTTTTATACACTTGTCCGTGTTTGTTTCAGTTTCATTAATACTCGTCCGTATTGATCCTAGACACTCGTCGTGTTCTTTTAGACACTCATCCGTGTTGAGTCCCTGCTTCTGAGGTTGGCATTAATTTTGGTAAAACTAACATAGCTGAAATATGTTGGACAAGATGTCCCAACATGTTATACTAACTACAGGATGAGATGTTAGACAAGATGTGATATCAGGAGGATTAGACATCTTTGTCTGTTACTGTTTTGGATTAACTATCTTTTTTAACAGGTGTGATTGGAATATGACTAGAATTCCAGGTGGCACCTGAGATTGGGGAATCAGAGATTCTGATTGTATTTACGGTTTCCTTGTGAAGGAGACATTTTTGGTAACTTGGGATAGAAGAAAGAATTAGGTCGCTAATTCTGAGGAAGATTTATGCTGCGTTTTAGAAGCCCAAGTCCAGCTGTGGTTTGCAATATAAATTGGTTAGAATTAACCTAGTTTGTGACTGGTTGTTACAGTTGTTTAGAAGTACTAGGGTTTATACTTGTGAGCCTCTCGTGTATTGTGTGAATACTTGAGAAGGACGTTCTTATTGAGTTGTAATATTTTCAGTCACTGCTGTGATTGAAAGGGAATTGAGATGGGTCTCATACCTAGGAGAGTCTTAGGTAGAAATCTAGGAAGGATAGTTTCTAGGTGATAAGCTGTAAATGTTGGAGTTTAGCTTAGAACCAATTCTACATAGTGATTTCATTCCTGGCTTGGTAGCCCCCAGACGTAGGTGTTATTGTTCACCGAACTGGGTTAACAATTTTGGTGTTATTTACTTTCTGCTATTTATATTTTTTCTTCCTTAGATCCTAGTGAGAAGCAGAGATCAAGTGTCACGACATCCTGTCTAACATCTTCGTGATCTGCTTAACCAGTATTTCAATTGGTATCAGAGCAGTCATCTTGCTCTGTATCTAGGTGAGATTCAGGGACGATACTTTCTGGTACGATGGATAAAGAAGGAGGAATACTAAATAGACCACCAATACTTGATGGTTCCAATTATGATTATTGGAAAGTTCGTATGGTGGCGTTTATCAAGTCTATGGATGGAAAGGCTTGGAAGTCTGTGGTCAAGGGGTGGGATCCACCAAAGATCAAAGACAAAGATAGGAAGCTCATTGAGGAGCTAAAACCTGAAAAAGATTGGGACGATGAAGATAATAAGCTTGCTCAAGGAAACTCTAAAGCCTTGAATGCATTGTTCAATGGGGTGGACAAGAACATCTTCAGACTCATAAAGAATTGTATTATTGCAAAGGATGCGTGGGAAATTCTGAAGACTGCGCATAAAGGGACCTCTCATGTCAAATCCTCATGGCTTCAGCTTCTCAGTACTAAATTTGAGAACCTGAGGATGAGAGAAGATGAAAGTATACATGAATTTCATATGAATATTGTTGATATTGCCAACACATCTAGTGATCTTGGAGAGAAAATTCCTGAAGCCAAGTTAGTCAGGAAGATTCTGAGGTCTCTCCCCAAGACGTTTGATATGAAAGTGACAGCTATTGAAGAAGCTCAGGACATTAATACCATGAAGGTAGATGAACTTATGGGATCACTCCAAACCTTTGAGATGGCAATCAGTGAAAAGGAGGAAAAGAAGAAGAGTCTTGCTTTGGTGACCAACCAAGAAGAGGGAGACACCAAAGAGGATTTGTCCAAAGCTGTAGGGTTCTTGGAAAAACAGTATCATCAACTAGCAAAGCAATTGGATGAGAAGTCTAAGATAAATGTTAAGGCTCAGACTTCTGACATCTACAGATCAAGAAACTTTGGGAGAAGACCTAGCTATGACAAGAAACTTAACCAAGGGAAGGGAATTCAGTGCTTTGAGTGTGGGGGTTTTGGACACACAAGAGGTGAGTGTCCCACATACCACAAGAAGGAGAAGAAAGGTCTGTCCACTTCATGGTCAGAGGATGACTCCTCAAGCGATGGAGAGACTACTAAGAAGGTGTATGCAATGGTTGGAGTATATGATTCTGACAAGGAGTCAGATAATGTATCGCTCAATTCTAATGGCTTGGCTAAACTGTTTCAACAAGGACAAGATCAGCAGAATCTTATCTCACAACTGTGTGATGAAAGACGGAACCATCTGGAAACGATCTCAGAATTAGAGGATAAAGTGGAGTGGTTAAACTCCAAACTCAATAACCTGACCAAGTATATAAGGATGATGAACAATAGTTCAGACATGCTAGATGAAATCCTTATGTCAGGAAGAAATGCCAGAAGTGGAAAGGGTCTGGGCTATAATGATCAAGTTGAGATCAAAGGACATAGGACTGGAGGGAACTCAGCCCAAGTGATGTCAAGAAGGATGTCTCAACATCATCAAAGGCCTCAGAACAACTCTCCAGGAAAACAAAAACAGGACAAACAATGTTACTATTGCGGGAAGTTTGGTCATATACAGGCTCACTGCTACAAGTTAAATAAGACCAGGTATCCAGAAGAAGAAGAAGGAAGACTCCCAAAGGGAAGAAGAAATGGATACCTAAGGGTAAAATTGTAGCCTTCATTGTCCATACCTCTCTTAGAGCCTCAGCCAAAGAAGACTGGTACTTTGACAGTGGTTTCTCCAGACACATGACTGGTGTGAAGAAGTTCTTGGATGACATTAAACCTCATCCCACTGGTCATGTCACCTTTGGAGATGGCTCAAAAGGAGAAATCAAAGGTGTTGGCAAACTGAAGTATGAAGGTCAGCCCTATCTTGATAAAGTTTTGTATGTTAAGGGATTGAATGCAAATCTAATAAGAATCAGCCAACTGTGACCAAGGACTTAAGGTAAACTTCTCTGAATCTGAGTGCCTGGTTACAAATGATAAAGAAGAACTCATTATGAAAGGTGCTAGATCCAAGGATAACTGCTATTTGTGGGCTCCTCACGAAACTCAGAGTTCCTCCGCCTGTTTAGTGACTAGGAAGGATGAAGTAAAGCTGTGGCATCAGAAACTGGGGCATTTGTACTTAAAAGGAATGAAAGAAGTCATATCCAAGGAAGTTGGCAGAGGAATTCCGAATCTTAAGATAGATGAGGGAAAGATATGTGGAGAATGCCAGATTGGGAAATAAACTAGAATGTCACACAAAAGGCTTCAACATTAAACCACTTCAAGGAAATTAGAGCTCCTTCATATGGATTTAATGGGACCTATGCAAGTTAAAAGTCTTGGAGGAAAAATGTATGCCTATGTAGTTGTTGATGATTTTTCTAGATACACTTGGGTGCACTTTATCAAGGAGAGATTATAGGTGTTTGAAGTTTTTAAGGGATTGTGCCAGAGACTTCAAAGAGAGAAGGACTGTGGTATAATCAGAAACAGAAGTGATCATGGGAGGGAATTTGAAAACAGTAAGTTTGATGAGTTCTGCTCCTTAGAAGGAATTAGTCAAGAGTTCTTTTCACCTATCACTCCTCAACAGAATGGTGTGGTTGAAAGAAAAAATAGAACTATTCAAGAGTGTGCAAGGGTCATGCTCCATGCAAAGAAACTTCCGTATCATTTTTGGGCTGAAGCAATGAACACAACTTGCTACATTATAAACAGGGTAACCATCAGGTCGGGGACTTCTGCTGCCATGTATGAATTATGGAAGGGTAGAAAACCAACGGTGAAATACTTCCATGTCTTCGAAAGCAAATGCTACATTCTGGAAGACCGTGAGCAGAGGAGAAAGATGGATCCCAAGAGTGAAGAAGGAATCTTCCTAGGTTACTCCACAAACAGCCGAGCATACCGTGTCTACAATCCAAGAACTCAAGTTGTATTGGAATCCATAAATGTTGTGGTCGATGACTCTCCTATGGAGGTTGAAGCTACAAATGACATTGGAGCATTCTTCCCAATGGAGGAGGAAGATGTCACAAAAGATGTTGAAACACCTCAAGACGACTCTGAAGATATTGCAGTACCCAACGATGACAATCATGAGTCTACTGTGTCCGAGAGAGTTGACAAAGGACCTTCCATCAGAATACAGAAGAACCATCCCAAGGAACTCATAATAGGGGATCCAAATGGATGGAGGATGACTAGATCACGTGATGTGGTGGCAAGCACGTGCTTTGTGTCAAAGATGGATCCAAAAAATGTTAAGGAAGCCTTGACAGATGAATTCTGGATTAATGCAATGCAAGAAGAGCTTGAACAGTTCAAGAGACATGATGTTTGGGACCCAGGCCTGAAGGATTAAATGTGATCGACACTAAGTGGGTCTTTAAGAACAAGCCTGATGAACATGGAGTTGTCACAAGAAACAAGGCTAGACTCATCGCACAGGGATATACCCAGATAGAGGGAGTGGACTTTGATGAGACTTTTGCACCTATAGCTAGACTAGAATCTGTACGACTGCTTCTTGGAATAACTTGTCTTCTAAAGTTCAAACTCTTTCAAATGGATGTTAAAAGTGCCTTTTTGAACGGATATCTCAGCGAAGAGGTCTATGTGGAACAACCCAAAGGCTTTGTTAATCCAACATTTCCAGATCATGTTTACAAGCTGAAGAAAGCCTTATACAGGTTGAAACAAGCACCAAGGGCCTGGTATGAAAGGCTGACTGAGTTCCTTGTTACAAATGGCTACAGAAAGGGAAGAATTGATGAAACTCTCTTCGTCAGAGAAAAGGAAGGTAACCTTATGATAGCTCAAATCTACGTTGATGACATTGTTTTTGATGGAATGTCGGAACAAATGGTCCAACATTTTGTTAAGGAAATGCAGTCAGAGTTTGAAATGAGTTTAGTCGGAGAATTAACCTACTTTCTTGGCCTCCAAGTCAAACAAATGGAAGACTCCATTTTTCTCTGTCAAGGGAAATATGCCAAGAATATTGTCAAGAAGTTTGGCTTGGAAAATGCAAAACACAAGAGGACTCCTGACCCTACACACTTGAAATTGACAAGAGATGAAAACGGTGTAAGCATTGATCAGAGTCTCTATAGAAGCATGATTGGAAGTCTCATATACCTTACAGCCAGTAGACCTGATATAACATTCTCTGTAGGAGACTGTACAAGGTATCAGGCTAAACCCAAAGCAAGTCATATTAATCAAGTTAAGAGGATTCTTAAGTATGTGAATGGGACATACAACTATGGTTTACTTTACACACACAACTCTGACTCTGTATTAATAGGATATTGTGATGCTGACTGGGCTGGGAATGCAGATGATAAAAAAAGTACCTCGGGGGGATGCTTCTTCTTAGAAAACAATCTAATTTCCTGGTTCAGCAAAAAGCAAAAATGTGTTTCCCTGTCCACTGCTGAAGCTGAATACATTGCTGCGGGGAGTAGCTGCTCTCAAATGATGTGGATGAAACAAATGTTGACTGAATACAATGTCCCACAAGATGTTATGACACTCTTTTGTGACAACTTAAGTGCTATAAATATTTCTAAGAATCCCATTCAACACAGCCGAACTAAACACATTGAAATCAGGCATCACTTCATTCGAGATTTGGTGGAAGATAAAGTCATCACTCTGGAACATGTGGACACAGAAAATCAATTAGCTGACATCTTCACTAAAGCTCTGGATGCAAATCAATTTGAGACATTGAGAGGCAAGCTTGGAGTTTGCCTTTCTGATGAGGCATAACTTTTTAATGGTTGGGGTGGGAATAATATTCTGGTCTCTGAATATGTATTCTCACCATAGTGAGAGGATTTTTTAGTATTCTCTCTTATTCTTGCTTTGTTTTGTTTGTTTTTTTTGTTGTGTAAGGGATGAATGCTCGGGATATTTCCTTTTTTGTTGGGTGTGTAAACTTTTACTTTGAACTGGTTTATTGGTTTTTGGGTGATTCTTTCTACCTTTGTCATATTCTGGCTAAAAGGGGGAGAATTACTAACATTATTAACCACTGATGACTGCTGATGATCTACTAACTACTGAGGAGGAGTAGATCTGAACTGATTGAGGGGGAGACATTTTTGATTCCGCTGCTGCTCTGTTAGTTGTCTCCCTGATGTTTTGTTTCTGCAGGTATATGGAAGTTAGTTTTAGCCAAAATCTGTCAAAGAGGGAGATTATTGAGTCCATGCTTCTGAGGTTGGCATTAATTTTGGTAAAACTAACTTAGCTAAAATATGATGGACAAGATGTCCCAACATGTTATACTAACTGCAGGATGAGATGTTAGACAAGATGCCATATCAGGAGGATTCGACATCTTTGTCTATTACTGTTTTGGATTAATTGTATTTGTTAACATGTGTGATTGGAATATGACTAGGATTCTAGGTGGAACCTGAGATTAGGGAATCAGAGATTCTGATTGTATTTGTGGTTTCCTTGTGAAGGAGACATTTTTGGTAACTTGGGATAGAAGAAAGAAATAGGTCGCTAATTCTGAGGAAGATTTCTGTTGCATTTTAGAAGCCCAAGTCCAGACGTGGTTTGCAATATAAATAGGTTAGAATTAACCTAGTTTGTGACTGGTTGTTGCAGCTGTTTAGAAGTACTAGGGTTTGTACTTGTAAGCCTCTCGTGTATTGTGTGAATACTTGAGTAAGACGTTCTTATTGAGTTGTGATATTTTCAGTCACTGGTCTAATTGAAAGGGAATTGAGAAGGGTCTCATACCTAGGAGAGTCTTAGGTAGAAATCTAGGAAAGGTAGTTTCTAGGTGATAAGCTGTAAACGTTGGAGTTTAGCTTAGGACCAATTCTACATAGTGATTTCATTCCAGGCTTGGTAGCCCCCAGACATAGGTGTTATTTTTCACCAAACTGGGTTAACAATTCTGGTGTTATTTACTTTCTGCTATTTACATTTGTTCTTCCTAAGATCCTAGTGACAAGCAGAGATCAAGTGTCACGACATCCTGTCTGACATCTTCGTGATCTGCTTAACCAGAATTTCAGTCCGTGTTTGTTTCAGTTTCATTAATACTCGTCCGTATTGATCCTAGACACTCGTTCGTGTCTAAGTTCATTTCATCCATACTTGTTCGTATTGATCCTAGACACTCGTCCTTGTTTGTTTTAGTTTCATCAATACTCGTCTGTATTGATCCTAGACACTCGTCATGTTATTTTAGACACTCGTCCGTGTTTGTTTTAGTTTCATCAATACTCGTCCGTATCGATCCTAGACACTCGTCCGTGTTTATTTCAGTTTCATCCATAGTCGTCTGTATTAATCCTAGACACTCAACATGTTCTTTTAGACACTCGACGTGTTCTTTTAGACCCTCGTCCGTGTCTGATTTCACTTCATCCATACTCCTCCATATTGATCCTAGACACTCGTCGAGTTCTTTTAGACACTCGCCCGTGTTTGTTTTAGTTTCATCAATACTCCTCCGTGTTGGTCCTAGACACTCGTCGTGTTCTTTTAGACAGTCATCTGTGTTTATTTCAGTTTCATCAATACTCGTCCGTATTGGTCCTAGACAGTCGTCGTGTTCTTTTAGACACTCCTCTGTGTTTGTTTCAGTTTCATCAATACTCGTCCGTATTGATCCTAGAAAGTCGTCGTGTTCTTTAAGACACTCGTCCGTGTTTGTTTCAGTCACATTAATACTCGTCCGTATTGATCCTAGACACTCTTCGTGTTCTTTTAGATACTCGTTCGTGTTTGTTTCAGTTTAATTAATACTCGTCCGTATTGATCCTAGACACTCGTCCGTGCCTAAGTTCATTTCATACATACTCGTTCGTATTGATCCTAGACACTCGTCCTTGTTTATTTTAGTTTCATCAATACTCGTCCGAATTGATCCTAGACTCTCATCGTGTTCTTTTAGACACTCATCCATGTTTATTTCAGTTTCATCAATACTATTCCGTATTTGTCCTAGACACTCATCGTGTTCTTTTAGACACTCGTCCGTGTTTGTTTTAGTTTCATCAATACTCGTCCGTATCGATCCTAGACACTCGTCCGTGTTTTTTTCAGTTTCATCAATAGTCGTCGGTATTAATCCTAGACACTCGTCGTGTTCTTTTAAACACTCGTCCGCGTCTGATTTCACTTCATCCGTACTCGTCCATATTGTTCATAAACATTCACTGTGTTCTTTTAGACACTCGTCCGTGTTTATTTCGGTTTCATCAATACTCGACCGTATTGGTCCTAGATACTCATCGTGTTCTTTTAGACACTCATCCGTATTTGTTTTAGTTTCATCAGTACTCGTCCGTATTAATCCTAGATATGAGTTCGTGTTTATTTTACTTTCATCAATACTCGTCCGTGTTAGTTTCAGTTTCATCAATACTCGTGTTTGTTCTATTAAACACTCGTCTGTGTTTGTTTCACTCTCACCAATACTAACCCGTATTGATCCTAGACACTCGTCGTGTTCTTTTAGGCACTCATTCGTGATTGTTTCAGTTTCATCAATACTCGTCCATATTGATCTTAGACACTCATCGTGTTCTTTTAGACATTCATCTGTGTTCATTTCAGTTTCATCAATACTCGTCCGTATTGATCATAGATACTTGTCGTATTCTTTTAAACAATCGTTCGTGTTTATTTCAGTTTCATTAATACTCGTCAGTATTGATCCTAGACACTCGTCCGTGTCTAAGTTCATTTCATTCATTCTCATTCATATTGATCCTAGAAACTTATCCTTGTTTGTTTTGGTTTCATTAATACTCGTCCGCATTGATCCTAGACTTTCGTCTTTTTCTTTTAGAAACTCGTCCATGTTTATTTCAGTTTCATCAATACTCTTCCGTATTGATCCTAGACACTCGCCGTGCTCTTTTAGACACTCGTTCATGTTTGTTTCAGTTTCATCAATACTCGTCCGTATTTATTCTAGACACTCGTCGTGTTCTTTTAGACACTCGTCCGTGTTTATTTCAGTTTCGTCAATACTCCTCCGTATTGATGTTTCAAGACTCGTCCGTGTTTATTTCAATTTCATCACTACTCGTCCATATTTATCCTAGACACTCGTCTTGTTCTTCTAGGAACTTGTCCGTGTTTGTTTCAATTTAATCAATACTCATTCGTCTTTATCCAAGACACTCGTCGTGTTCTTTTAGACACTCGTCTGTGTTTATTTCAGTTTCATCAATACTCGTCCGTAATGATCCTAGAAACTCTTCGTGTTCTTTTAGACACTCGTCCATGTTTGTTTCAGTTTCATCAATACTCGTTCATATTGATCCAAGATAATCATCGTGTTTACTTTAGACACTCGTTCGTGTCTGCTTTCATTTCATCCATACTCATCCGTATTGATCCTAGACACTCCTCGTGTTCTTTTAGACACTGGTCTGTGTTTGTTTCAGTTTCATCAATACTCATCTGTATTGATCCTAGACACTAGTCGTGTTCTTTTAGACACTCACCCGTATTTACTTCAGTTTCATCAATACTCGTCCATATTGGTCCATGACACTCGTCTTGTTCTTTTAGACACTCGTCCGTATTTGTTTCAGTTTCATCAATACTCGTCCACATTGGTCCTAGACACTCGTCGTGTTCTTTTAGACACTTGTCCGTGTTTGTTTCAGTTTCATCAATACTAGTCCGTATTGATCCTAGAAACTCGTCGTGTTCTTTTAGACACTCGTCCGTGTTTGTTTCAGTTTCATTAATACTCGTCCGTAATGATCCTAGACACTCTTCATGTTCTTTTAGACACTCATTCGTGTTTGTTTCAGTTTCATTAATACTCGTCCGTATTGATCCTAGACACTCGTCCTTGCCTAAGTTCTTTTCATCCATACTCGTTCGTATTGATCCTAGACACTCGTCCTTGTTTGTTTTAGTTTCATCAATACTTGTCCGTATTGATCCTAGACTCTTATCAAGTTCTTTTAGACACTCATCCATGTTTATTTCAGTTTCATCAATTCTCTTCCGTATTTGTCCTAGACACTCGTCGTGTTCTTTTAGACACTCGTCCGTGTTTGTTTTAGTTTCATCAATACTCGCCCGTATCGATCCTAGACACTCGTCCGTGTTTGTTTCAGTTTCATCAATAGTCGTCGGTATTAGTCCTAGACACTCGTCGTGTTCTTTTAGACACTCGTCTGCGTCTGATTTCACTTCATCCGTACTACTCCATATTGATCCTAGACACTCATCGTGTTCTTTTAGACACTCGTCCGTGTTTGTTTTAGTTTCATCAATACTCATTCATATTGATCCTAAACATTCACCGTGTTCTTTTAGACACTCGTCCGTGTTTATTTCGGTTTCATCAATACTCGACCGTATTGGTCCTAGACACTCATCGTGTTGTTTTAGACACTCGTCCGTATTTGTTTTAGTTTCATCAATACTCCTCCGTATTAATCCTAGACATGAGTCCGTGCTTATTTTACTATCATCAATACTCGTCCGTGTTAGTTTCAGTTTCATCAATACTCGATTTTGTTCTTTTGAACATTCGTCTGTGTTTGTTTCACTCTCACCAATACTCGCCCGTATTGATCCTAGACACCCGTCGTGTTCTTTTAGACACTCGTCCGTGTTTGTTTCAGTTTCATCAATACTCGTCCGTATTGATCTTACACACTCGTCGTGTTCTTTTAGACACTCATCTGTGTTTGTTTCAGTTTCATCAATACTCGTCCGTATTGATCTTTGATACTCGTCGTGTTCTTTTAAACAATCGTTCGTGTTTATTTCAGTTTCATTAATACTCGTCAGTATTGATCCTAGACACTCGTCCGTGTCTAAGTTCATTTCATTCATTCTCGTTCGTATTGATCCTAGACACTCGTCCTTGTTTGTTTTGGTTTCTTCAATACTCGTCCGCATTGATCCTAGACTTTTGTCGTGTTCTTTTAGAAACACGTCCATGTTTATTTCATTTTCATCAATACTCTTCCGTATTTATCCTAGACACTCGTCGTGCTTTTTTAGACACTCGTTCGTGTTTGTTTCAGTTTCATCAATACTCGCCCGTATTGATTCTAGACACTCGTCATGTTCTTTTAGACACTCGTCCGTGTTTATTTCAGTTTCGTCAATACTCCTCCATATTGATGTTTCAAGACTCGTCCGTGTTTATTTCAATTTCATCACTACTCGTCCATATTGATCCTAGACACTCGTCTTGTTCTTCTAGGAACTACTCCGTGTTTGTTTCAGTTTAATCAATACTCGTTCGTATTTATCCAAGACACTCGTCGTGTTCTTTTAGACACTCGTCTATGTTTATTTCAGTTTCATCAATACTCGTCCGTATTAGTCCTAGACACTCGTCATGTTCTTTTAGACATTCGTCCATGTTTGTTTTAGTCTCATCAATACTCGTTCATATTGATCTAAGACACTCATCGTGTTTACTTTAGACACTTGTTCGTGTGTGCTTTCATTTCATCCAAACTCATTCGTATTGATCCTAGACAATCTTCGTGTTCTTTTAGACACTGGTATGTGTTTGTTTCAGTTTCATCAATACTCATCCGTATTGATCCTAGACACTAGTCGTGTTCTTTTAGACACTCGTCCGTGTTTGTATCAGTTTCATCAATACACGTCCGTATTGGTCATAGACACTCGTCGTGTTCTTTTAGACACTCATCCATGTTTGTTTCAGTTTAATCAATACTTATCCATATTGATCCTAGACACTCTTCGTGTTTACTTTAGACACTCGTTCGTGTCTGCTTTCACTTCGTCTATACTCGTCCGTATTAATCCAAGACACTCTTCGTGTTCTTTTAGACACTCATCCGTGTTTGTTTCAGTTTCATCAATACTCATCCGTACTGATCCTAGACACTAGTCGTGTTCTTTTAGACACTCAGCCGTATTTACTTCAGTTTCATCTATACTCGTCCATATTGGTCCTAGACACTCGTCTTGTTCTTTTAGACACTCGTCCGTATTTGTTTCAGTTTCATCAATACTCGTCCATATTGGTCCTAAACATTCGTCGTGTTCTTTTAGACACTCGTCCGTGTTTGTTTCAGTTTCATCAATACTCGTGCGTATTAATCCTAGACATGAGTCTGTGTTTATTTTAGTTTCATCAATACTCGTCCAAGTTTGTTTCAGTTTCATCAATACTCGTGGTTGTTCTTTTAAACACACGTCCATGTTTGTTTCAGTTTCATCAATACTCGCCTGTATTAATCCTAGACACTCGTCGTGTTCTTTTAGACACTTGCCCCTGTTTATTTCAGTTTCATCAATACTCGTCCGTATTGGTCCAAGACACTCATCGTGTTCTTTTAGACACTCTTCCTTGTTTGTTTTAGTTTCATCATTACTCGTCCGCATTGATCCTAGACACTCGTCCGTGTTTGTTTCAGTTTCATCAATACTGGTCTGTATTGATCTTTAACACTCGTCCGTGTTTCTTCGACACTCGTCTGTGCTTGTTTACCTCTCACCAATACTCTTCTATATTGATCCTAGACACTTGTCGTTATCTTTTAGACACTCGTTCGTGTTTATTTCAGTTTCATCAATACTCGTCTGTATTGATCCTAGACACTCGTCGTGTTCTTTTAGACATTCATCTGTGTTTGTTTAAGTTTTATCAATACTCGTCTGTATTGATCCTAGACATTCGTCGTGTTCTTTTAGACAATCGTCAGTGTTTGTTTCAGTTTCATTAATACTCATCACTATTGATCCTAGACACTCGTCCGTGTCTAAGTTCATTTCATCCATTCTCGTTCGTATTGATCCAAGACACTCGTCCTTGTTTGTTTTGGTTTCATCAATACTCATCTGTATTGATCCTAGACTCTCGTCGTATTCTTTTAGACACTCGTCCGTGTTTATTTCATTTTCATCAATACTTTTCCGTATTGGTCCTAGAGACTCGTGTGTGTTTATTTTAGTAGCATCAATACTAATCCATATTAATCCTAGACACTTGTCTGTGTTTGTTTCAGTTTCATAAATACTCGTCCGTATTGATCCTAGACACTCGTCGTGTTCTTTTAGACACTCGTCTATGTCTAATTTTACTTCATCCATACTCGTCCATATTGATCCTAGACACTTGTCGTGTTCTTTTAGACACTCATCCATGTTTGTTATAGTTTCATTGATACTCGTCCGTATTGATCCTAGACATTCGTCGTGTTCTTTTAGACACTCGCCCGTGTTTATTTCAGTTTCATCAATACTCGTCCTTATTGGTCCTTGACACTCGTCGTGTTCTTTTAGACACTCGTCCGTGTTTGTTTTAGTTTCATCATTACTCGTCCGTATTAATCCTAGACACTTGTCGTGTTCTATTAGACGCTCGTCCGTGTTTGTTTCAGTTTCATCAATAATCATCCGTATTGATCCTAGACACTCGTCGTGTTCTTTTAGACACTCGTCCTTGTTTGTTTCAGTTTTATCAATACCCGTCCGTATTGATTATAGACACCTATCGTATTCTTTTAGACACTCGTCCATGTCTGATTTCATTTCATCCATACTCGTCTGTATTGATCCAAGACACTCATCCATTTTTGTTTCAGTTTCATCCATACTCGTCCGTATTGTTCCTAGACACTCGTCGTGTTCTTTTAGACACTCGTCCGTGTTTATTTCAGTTTCATCAATACTCGTCCGTATTGGTCCTAGACACTCATTGTGTTTTTTTAGACACTCGTCCTTGTTTGTTTTAGTTTCATCATTACTCGTCCGTACACTCGTCCGTGTTTGTTTCAGTTTCATCAATACTAGTCCGAATTGATCTTTAACACTCGTCCGTGCTTGTTTCACTCTCACCAATATTCGTCTGTATTATTCTTAGACACTCGTCGTGTTCTTTTAGACACTCGTCTATGTTTGTTTCAGTTTCATCAATACTCATCCGTATTGATCCTAGACACTCGTCGTGTTCTTTTAGACACTCATCTGTGTTTGTTTCAGTTTCATCAATACTCGTCTGTATTGATCGTAGACACTCGTCGTGTTCTTTTAGACACTCGTCAGTGTTTGTTTCAATTTCGTTAAAACTCGTCCATATTGATCATAGAGACTCGTCCATATCTAAGTTCATTTCATCCATTCTCGTTTGTATTGATCCTAGACACTCGTCCCTGTTTGTTTTGGTTTCATCAAAACTCGTCCATATTGATCCTAGACTCTCTACGTGTTCTTTTAGACACTCGTCCGTGTTTATTTCAGTTTCATCAATACTCTTCCATATTGGTCCTAGACACTTGTCCGTGTTTGTTTTAGTTTCATCAATACTCATCCGTATTGTTCCGAGACACTCGTCCATGTTTGTTTCAGTTTCACAACTACTCGTCCGTATTGATCCTAGACACTCGTCGTGTTCTTTTAGACACTCGTCCTTGTCTGATTTCGTTTCATCCATGCTTGTCCATATTGATCCTAGACACTCGTCGTGTTCTTTTAGACACTCATCCATGTTTGTTTCAGTTTCATAAATACTCGTCCGTATTGATCCGAGACACTCGTCGTGTTCTTTTAGACACTCGTCTATATCTAATTTTACTTCGTCCATACTCGTCCATATTGATCCTAGACACTTGTCGTGTTCTTTTAGACACTCATCCGTGTTTGTTATAGTTTCATCGATACTCGTCCGTATTGATCCTAGACATTCGTCGTGTTCTTTTAGACACTCGCCCGTGTTTATTTCAGTTTCATCAATACTCGTCCTTATTGGTCATTGACACTCGTCGTGTTCTTTTAGACACTCGCCCGTGTTTGTTTTAGTTTTATCATTACTCGTCCGTATTAATCCTAGACACTTGTCGTGTTCAATTAGACGCTCGTCCGTGTTTGTTTCAATTTCATCAATAATCGTCCGTATTGATCCTAGACACTCGTCGTGTTCTTTTAGACACTCGTCCTTGTTTTTTCCAGTTTTATCAATACCCGTCCGTATTGATCCTAGACACATGTCGTATTCTTTTAGACACTCGTCCGTGTCTGATTTCATTTCATCCATACTCGTCTGTATTGAACCTAGACACTCATCCATTTTTGTTTCAGTTTCATCCATACTCGTCCGTATTGTTCCTAGACACTCGTCGTGTTCTTTTAGACACTTGTCTGTGTTTATTTCAGTTTCATCAATACTCGTCCGTATTGGTCCTAGACACTCATTGTGTTTTTTTAGACACTCGTCCTTGTTTGTTTTAGTTTCATCATTACTCGTCCGTATTGTTCCTAGACACTCGTCCGTGTTTGTTTCAGTTTCATCAATACTGGTCCGAATTGATCTTTAACACTCGTCCGTGTTTCTTCGACACTCGTCCGTGCTTGTTTCACTCTCACCAATACTCGTCTGTATTATTCTTAGACACTCGTCATGTTCTTTTAGACACTCGTCTGTGTTTGTTTCAGTTTCATCAATACTCATCCATATTGATCCTAGACACTCGTCGTGTTCTTTTAGACACTCATCTGTGTTTGTTTCAGTTTCATCAATACTCGTCCGTATTGATCGTAGACACTCGTTGTGTTCTTTTAGACACTCGTCAGTGTTTGTTTCAATTTCGTTAAAACTCGTCCATATTGATCCTAGAGACTCGTCCGTATCTATGTTCATTTCATCCATTCTCGTTCGTATTGATCCTAGACACTCGTCCTTGTTTGTTTTGGTTTCATCAAAACTCGTCCATATTGATCCTAGACTCTCTACGTGTTCTTTTAGACACTCGTCCGTGTTTATTTCAGTTTCATCAATACTCTTCCATATTGGTCCTAGACACTCGTCCGTGTTTGTTTTAGTTTCATCAATACTCATCTGTATTGTTCCTAGACACTCGTCCATGTTTGTTTCAGTTTCATAACTACTCGTCCGTATTGATCCTAGACACTCGTCGTGTTCTTTTAGACACTCGTCCTTGTCTGATTTCGTTTCATCCATGCTTGTCCATATTGATCCTAGACACTCGTCGTGTTCTTTTAGACACTCATCCATGTTTGTTTCAGTTTCATCAATACTCGTCCGTATTGATCCTAGAACTTCATCGTGTTCTTTTAGACACTCGTCTGTGTTTATTTCAGTTTCATCATTACTCTTCCGTATTGGTCCTAGACACTCGTCGTGTTCTTTTAGGCACTAATCCGTATTTGTTTTAGTTTCATCAATACTCCCCTGTATTGATATTTCAACACTCGTCCGTGTTTGTTTTAGTTTCATCAATACTCGTCCATATTGATCCAAGACACTCGTCGTGTTCTTTAAGACACTCGTCCGTGTTTATTTTAGTTTCATCCATACTCATCCGTATTTATCCTAGACACTCTTCATGTTCTTTTGGACATTCGTCCGTGTTTGTATCAGTTTCATCAATACTCGTCAGTATTGATCCTAGACACTTGTCGTGTTCCTTTAGACATTCGTCCGTGTTTATTTCAGTTTCATCAATACTCGTCCGTATTGGTCCTAAACACTCGTCGTGTTCTTTTAGACACTCGTCCGTGTTTGTTTCGGTTTCATCAATACACGTCCGTATTGGTCATAGACACTCGTTGTGTTCTTTTAGAAACTCATCCATGTTTGTTTTAGTTTCATCATTACTCGTCCGTACACTCGTCCGTGTTTGTTTCAGTTTCATCAATACTAGTCCGAATTGATCTTTAACACTCGTCCGTGCTTGTTTCACTCTCACCAATATTCGTCTGTATTATTCTTAGACACTCGTCGTGTTCTTTTAGACACTCGTCTATGTTTGTTTCAGTTTCATCAATACTCATCCGTATTGATCCTAGACACTCGTCGTGTTCTTTTAGACACTCATCTGTGTTTGTTTCAGTTTCATCAATACTCGTCTGTATTGATCGTAGACACTCGTCGTGTTCTTTTAGACACTCGTCAGTGTTTGTTTCAATTTCGTTAAAACTCGTCCATATTGATCATAGAGACTCGTCCATATCTAAGTTCATTTCATCCATTCTCGTTTGTATTGATCCTAGACACTCGTCCCTGTTTGTTTTGGTTTCATCAAAACTCGTCCATATTGATCCTAGACTCTCTACGTGTTCTTTTAGACACTCGTCCGTGTTTATTTCAGTTTCATCAATACTCTTCCATATTGGTCCTAGACACTTGTCCGTGTTTGTTTTAGTTTCATCAATACTCATCCGTATTGTTCCGAGACACTCGTCCATGTTTGTTTCAGTTTCACAACTACTCGTCCGTATTGATCCTAGACACTCGTCGTGTTCTTTTAGACACTCGTCCTTGTCTGATTTCGTTTCATCCATGCTTGTCCATATTGATCCTAGACACTCGTCGTGTTCTTTTAGACACTCATCCATGTTTGTTTCAGTTTCATAAATACTCGTCCGTATTGATCCGAGACACTCGTCGTGTTCTTTTAGACACTCGTCTATATCTAATTTTACTTCGTCCATACTCGTCCATATTGATCCTAGACACTTGTCGTGTTCTTTTAGACACTCATCCGTGTTTGTTATAGTTTCATCGATACTCGTCCGTATTGATCCTAGACATTCGTCGTGTTCTTTTAGACACTCGCCCGTGTTTATTTCAGTTTCATCAATACTCGTCCTTATTGGTCATTGACACTCGTCGTGTTCTTTTAGACACTCGCCCGTGTTTGTTTTAGTTTTATCATTACTCGTCCGTATTAATCCTAGACACTTGTCGTGTTCAATTAGACGCTCGTCCGTGTTTGTTTCAATTTCATCAATAATCGTCCGTATTGATCCTAGACACTCGTCGTGTTCTTTTAGACACTCGTCCTTGTTTTTTCCAGTTTTATCAATACCCGTCCGTATTGATCCTAGACACATGTCGTATTCTTTTAGACACTCGTCCGTGTCTGATTTCATTTCATCCATACTCGTCTGTATTGAACCTAGACACTCATCCATTTTTGTTTCAGTTTCATCCATACTCGTCCGTATTGTTCCTAGACACTCGTCGTGTTCTTTTAGACACTTGTCTGTGTTTATTTCAGTTTCATCAATACTCGTCCGTATTGGTCCTAGACACTCATTGTGTTTTTTTAGACACTCGTCCTTGTTTGTTTTAGTTTCATCATTACTCGTCCGTATTGTTCCTAGACACTCGTCCGTGTTTGTTTCAGTTTCATCAATACTGGTCCGAATTGATCTTTAACACTCGTCCGTGTTTCTTCGACACTCGTCCGTGCTTGTTTCACTCTCACCAATACTCGTCTGTATTATTCTTAGACACTCGTCATGTTCTTTTAGACACTCGTCTGTGTTTGTTTCAGTTTCATCAATACTCATCCATATTGATCCTAGACACTCGTCGTGTTCTTTTAGACACTCATCTGTGTTTGTTTCAGTTTCATCAATACTCGTCCGTATTGATCGTAGACACTCGTTGTGTTCTTTTAGACACTCGTCAGTGTTTGTTTCAATTTCGTTAAAACTCGTCCATATTGATCCTAGAGACTCGTCCGTATCTATGTTCATTTCATCCATTCTCGTTCGTATTGATCCTAGACACTCGTCCTTGTTTGTTTTGGTTTCATCAAAACTCGTCCATATTGATCCTAGACTCTCTACGTGTTCTTTTAGACACTCGTCCGTGTTTATTTCAGTTTCATCAATACTCTTCCATATTGGTCCTAGACACTCGTCCGTGTTTGTTTTAGTTTCATCAATACTCATCTGTATTGTTCCTAGACACTCGTCCATGTTTGTTTCAGTTTCATAACTACTCGTCCGTATTGATCCTAGACACTCGTCGTGTTCTTTTAGACACTCGTCCTTGTCTGATTTCGTTTCATCCATGCTTGTCCATATTGATCCTAGACACTCGTCGTGTTCTTTTAGACACTCATCCATGTTTGTTTCAGTTTCATCAATACTCGTCCGTATTGATCCTAGAACTTCATCGTGTTCTTTTAGACACTCGTCTGTGTTTATTTCAGTTTCATCATTACTCTTCCGTATTGGTCCTAGACACTCGTCGTGTTCTTTTAGGCACTAATCCGTATTTGTTTTAGTTTCATCAATACTCCCCTGTATTGATATTTCAACACTCGTCCGTGTTTGTTTTAGTTTCATCAATACTCGTCCATATTGATCCAAGACACTCGTCGTGTTCTTTAAGACACTCGTCCGTGTTTATTTTAGTTTCATCCATACTCATCCGTATTTATCCTAGACACTCTTCATGTTCTTTTGGACATTCGTCCGTGTTTGTATCAGTTTCATCAATACTCGTCAGTATTGATCCTAGACACTTGTCGTGTTCCTTTAGACATTCGTCCGTGTTTATTTCAGTTTCATCAATACTCGTCCGTATTGGTCCTAAACACTCGTCGTGTTCTTTTAGACACTCGTCCGTGTTTGTTTCGGTTTCATCAATACACGTCCGTATTGGTCATAGACACTCGTTGTGTTCTTTTAGAAACTCATCCATGTTTGTTTCAGTTTCATCAATACTCGTCCGTATTGATCCTAGAACTTCGTCGTGTTCTTTTAGACACTCGTCTGTGTTTATTTCAGTTTCATCATTACTCGTCCGTATTGGTTATCGCTCGCGGGATTTGCATCCAAGTACAAACGCGAAAGTGGCACGGAAACAGAGTCGCCAGCAATGTCTATTTATCCCAAGAGAGGGAAAGGAAACACTGCATAAACCAGAGAGAAGGAAAGAGCATGGTCTTGTGACCAAGAGAATTGGGTTCGGGAGTCGGTTACGCGAGGGGAAGGTACCAGCACCCCCACGCGTCCATTGTACCCGATGGGATCCACGCTTGTTGTTCGATCAAAGGGTGTCGTCGACTGGAGCTCCGCTGCTACTGGAAAGGAGAAGGAACAGGAACGAAAAGGAACGAGGAAACAGGGAAGAAAATAAGAAAGAAGTGACTCGATAGGACGTTATCATTGTCCTAGGCCTACGTATTCCCTCAGTGCAATGGGAAAGTCAGAGTCAACGTAGTTCGACGGACTATGGGGAAAGGTTGCTCGTCGAGATATCGCATCTCGTGCCTATGTATCTTTAATCAGACGAGAAAAAAGAATCAGAGCAAACGTAGTTCGGCTCAACAAGGGTTGCTTTGTTTGTGTTTTTTTAATGGAAACGTCAAAGTGCGCGTCCCAGTAGTTAGGTGTTGCAGCTCGCTGTAGGGAGATTTAGGCGTTACCTGTTTGCGGTAGAACGGACATGACGAGTCCTTAAGGAATAGAATGAAGGAGATGAGAAGAGAATTTGTTTGTTTTTGTCTTTTACGAAGAAGTGTTTTGATTGTTTTTATGTTAGTAACACGTATTGCATTCAAGTCTATTGCTTAAGATTGAATGCATTGCATGGTCGTCCTAACAGGACGTATGCTAAACACTCTAGAAAGGCGGAGGGAAACCCTCCTCCTTCCATTTCCCACATGCAAGGCTCACAGGCAATATGCGTTAATCCTTTATTAAATGTTTTTTCTTTTTGTTTTGAGATGAGAAGAAGAAAACTCAAGTTGAAAAGAAGACACTAAAGGGAATCTAATTTGTTCCTAATGTTATCATGCAAAGGTAGCCCAAAGGTCGGGATCAAGAGGGAGGTCTACCTAATGTTAGCATGCATGGATTGCTATCCTAACGTCCCTCCTACCTCCGACTTAATCGAAAATTAAGTGGAGCTAGGAATCCTACGGGATCATGTCATCAGACAAGTAAACACAGGATAAATTAATCACAAAATGAACTAAAAGCAACGAAAGAATAAACAGTGTCAGTCAGCAATAATGTCACATAACCGAATAAGGAGAGGGGGAGCTTTAGCCAAGGGGTCATATCAACCGAGGCAAACAAGCTATCTATGGGGAATAAGGGTACTCGTCCAATGGTATCGAGAACCATGGAGAGCAGAGTAAGAAGGGGAAGATATGAATCAGATCACATAAGCATCAACATCGGTCAATGCAAGCTATAGACAAGGTGTGGGGGTTTGATTACTAAACCCTTCTTCCACTTGACGGACTCAATAACAAGAGCAAGTGATATTCAAAGCTTCAATCATGTAATGAGAGCTAGGAACGACTCAATTAGAATAACGGGGGTCGATTGCGAACCCTACCTTCCGTCAATTGCCTTCTTGGAGGTCTTACCAGGGGATAAGGGAATAGGATGCCCCTTTAGAGGTCTTTAGGCACAATATTAAACAAGCACAATCATGGCCTCACTTGAGGGCTTTCCATACAATCCTACTTATCATGGCATCGACTTTTCCTACTTCTCTTGGCATTTGAAATCATTAAAGAGAAGTGAAGAGATAAGAAGTCCCACCAAACGGATATGAATCCGTAGCAAAGCAACGAAAGCGCAACGAAAGCAAGTCACGAAAGCACCTATAAACAAATAGCAAACCAAGTTAGAAATAAGTTTTTATTTACAAAATGAAATGGTCAAACCACCTTTGAAGTGTCTCCTTTATGCACCTTGCACATGTAAATCAAAGACATTAGTAATAACAAGGGAGTGTATGTATACCATGAAAACCCAGGTCAAATGACTATGTACATTTGAGTCACATTAGTCAAAGTGAAAGACTTAAAAGGATTATGAAATTACAAGTCAAGTATTTAATCAGCAATCAATCAGAAACTAATCAAGAACCCAAATAAGAATTAAAATGCTAATCAAGCTAAATTAAATTCTAAGAAGAAAAGCTAATTTGAGATTAAGTAATCCTAAAATTAGTTCCTAATTAAATTCTAGAAAAACTAATATTAAAATCTGGCTTCTAATTAAAATCTAATTAAACCAAGATTATTTTTAAATCAAAATTGGAACCTAATTAAAAGAAAATTAATTCTAATCCTAAAATCCTAAAACATACTAGCAAAACAATTTAAAAACTAAAAAAACAACTAAAAACAGGGGTGCGAAATGATTCTGGTGGTGGAAAACACACTTCCAGGAGGATAGGCTTAAGTCAGTAGGCCCAAAGGAAATGTTCTCAGCCAAGGGGGTGCAGAGTAAAAGATAGGGTGCGGAAAACAAAATTTAAATGGGCCTAGGCCCGATCTACACTGCAAGGATGCACAAAACTTAACCTATCATCTCAGCTGACCAAAATCTTCTTCCCCTGTTCCTCTCGAATCGTGCCGTCTCCGTCCCTTCTGCAACCATCGCAAATTCTCCGCCATGAAACACTCCCTGCACCGATCTCATTCTTCTTCTCCATGTCGTCAATGGCTTCTCCACTCTCGACATTCTTCTTCCTCAGCTCTCTGGCCACGTTGTCCTTTTCTTCAACATCAACGCCCTTACTCTCTCCGTCTTCCATGGCTTTGTCACTAACACAACTCACTATTGCGCCGCTCTCAACAACCGAGTCTCCCCCGGAAACACATTCACTTGTCCGTTCGCTTCCATCTCAAACTCACCGCAACTTCAATGTCATCCTCTCCCTTTGTTCTCCTTCAACAACATCCTCACCGGAAACTCACCGAATGAAACCCTCAGCCGCGTCGGCGACGGAGTATCCACCTCAATCACTACACGTACGAAACCTTCTCAAGTTCCTCTCCACAAAATCTCACACGGCGAAGAAAACATGCCATCGCACCGGCAACACCGACCTTGGACTTGAGTTCGCGATTCGGCGTCGATTGGTATCAGCTCACGTAAAAGCGAGAATCAGAAGAAACAGGCGAATAAACTCAAAGCTCTTACTGCCTCAATGAACCTCTTCCTCATCAAGGCTCACTCACACTCTCACGGCGGAAGTTTAACACATCGGAAATGCCACAAGCTTGTACTAATCAGCAGCAATCGAATTGCGGATTCAAGGCAATAAACAAATTATCACACATCAAAGTTTGAGACGAGATTAACGTACCTATTGGAGTCGCTCCGATGGCGCTTCGAAGGCGACGACGATGGAAGATGCGATACTTCGATGAAACTTTAGGTATGATTCGCCTCTTATTCTGTTTCTGCTCTTTGAATTCTACTGCAATCCACGATTTTCTCCTACTTCTTTGATTTTGTCGCGGTTTCTTCTTTGTGATGCTTTGAGTTGCCAATTGTTGATGTTGAATTTTTCGATTTACTCTTCAATCTGTTCTGCGTGTGTTGTGATGTTGAATATTGATTCTCAACTTGCAGGTTAGTGATGAACAAAAGATAGAAGGTGTAGTTTGTGTTGGAATTTTCTGCAGGTTTAGGATGGATGAAGATGCAGATTTGCAGAGATCGAAGAAGCTTTGTGAGAATTTCAGAGTTGATTGAATATGGCGACAGAGTGAAATTCCAGAGTTTGAAGGATGAAGATTGATGAGATTATGCAAAATGAAGAGTTGGTTACCGAGTGAAAATTGAGGAGAATTGAAGTGGAAGATGGTGATGAAGATTCAGAGAATGAGAGAGTACCTCCTTGAAGGAGTTAGTTATGGTTCTGTTATCATCTTCTGCTAGTAGTGAGTTATGAAATGTTAGAAGAAATTGGGCTGAGAACTTGGTTTTTTCTGTTAGAATTCGTTAGGTTTGTTAGAGGTTATGGTTTGGAAAAAATGTTAGAGATTATTCTGGTTTTTTCTGAAGAACGTATTCTTTATTTGAAAAGTTCTGCTAATTCCTGAATTTTCCACCGTGGACGTAATGTGAATTCATTTTTTTAAAAAACTGCTATGAGCTTCTTGGAAATTCTCGCGCTTTGTTTCGCTTTTCCACTGCCATGTGTTTCTGGGTGCACTTTTTATGGGTTGAATATTGTTTAAGTTGCACCAAGACTCATCACTATCAGCGACACACTATAGTCAATGGTATCATTCTTAGGTGCTTAACATGGAGGATGCTTTCAAGTTTGTTATTGAGGAGGAAACCTGGATGATTGAGTTGCATATACAAATGGTAAGGTTTGCTCAAGCATAGGTGATTCCATGACAATTCACATTCTTGCATCATTCCAATGGTACCAATCCTCTTTTCGTGCTGTTTGACATGGGATTAAAAAAAATGGTCATGGATTATAGAATTTGGATTTAGGCTAAAAATGGACTTTAAGTGGATGTGGGTTTAATCATGGATTTTGAATTGGATAAAATGTGAATTTGGTTTAAGAAGTAAGGAAATAAATGGTTTAAAAAACAAAATGGATAAATGTGGATATGGTTTAGAGAAAAATGATTTTTGAATAGAATAAAAATAGGTATGGATTAGCGAGAATGGATATCAAGAGAATGTATACGGACATGAACTGAAATGGAATTTGCATCTCGAATCACAAGGAATCCACATGACCAATCTTAACATGCTTAACTCAACCCAACTTCCCAAATCAAACTTGCATTCATGATAAGTCTTTAGCAACAAGCGATAAGCAACTGAGCGATCGACACCGCCGTGACCACAATACGAGCTCACAAGTAGAACTCTTCCTTGAATACCAAAATGCATTGGCATGAAAACCTTAATCCAATGAACCTCAACTGATAAACAGTCCACAAGCTCAACCTTGGAAACACACTGTCTAGGAAGTCAACCATTGAAACAGATAACCTGCAATTGAAGCAAACTCCTAATAGTTTGACCAGGATTAGGTCAAACATCCACTTGAATAGGATTGTAACTGAACAACCATACTTGACTTAAAGTTAGACCCTTATCTTTGAATGCACACTGATACTTCTCTGAATACAGAAAATTCAAACCACATGAGAATGCCTTGATCCCATATCTTAGGAGCTCAATGCAGAGGTATGATTATGAGTTATGACCTAATGAGATGCAAAATGAGAACGAAACATAAGCCAATTATTGAGAAAAATAAGAGGGCAAATTTTGGGGTATTACAGCTGCCCCTATTCAATCACTGTAGACCTGAATGGATGATAGCGATTGCTTTTAGACTTTCAAGGGTTGGAGGGATTGAATACTGAAGAATAACCAGAAAATTTTCACTCTGTGGAGAAGAAGCAAAGGGATATAAACCCAACCAAATGAACTCTATTTTGATAAAACTCTGATGGGAAGAATAACACTGGAGAGATGTCTTTTGAATGACGCCAGACGACTACTGGCTTGCCATACTGCGGATAAACTTTAATAACGTCTTTTGTACGACGCCAGATGACTACTGGTTTGCCACGCTACGGGTGTACTTTAAGAAAGTCTTTTGTACAATGCCAGACGACTACTGGCTGGCCACACTGCGGATGGACTTTAACAACGTCTTTTGTGCGACGCCAGACGACTACTGGCTTGCCACGCCGTGAGTGGACTTTAAGAATGTCTTTTGTACGACGCCAGATGACTACTGGCTTGCCACGCTGCAGGTGGACTTTAACAATGTCTTTGGGATGAAGTCAGTTGACTACTGATTGGCCACACTGCGGGTGGACTTTTGCAAAACTTCAACACTGGATTACACTCTACATACATATCAGACATCCCTGCTGACTCTGTTGAGGAACAATGATCAATGATTTGACCTCAGAAGCTCCTAAAAGGATAATATCTCTGCCGAAGAATGACTGAATAATCCGTCTACTCCAAATTGACACACTTGCCAAAAATAAATTGGACTTTGAGATATAGGGAAGTAATGACTCTGCCAGGAATTATTTCATCTGTCTAGGGATGAATTCTAGTCATAGCGACTCCTGCTGGAGGAATGACAGCTTTCCGACTTGGCTGGGGAAAGAATGTACTAATACTTTGCTGAGGAAGAGATTCTGTTGATCTGATAAACCTCTGCGGGGAGAAAAAAAACTCAGCTGGGGAGTATTGCTGACAAGATTCAATGCTGAACTCTGTGGGGGATACAACTACTAGAGATACGATCTTGCTGGGGATCGGAGCTACTCCATCGTGGGTACGCAAATCCTGGTTAGAAGACATTCTGTTACGACATGCTAGGAAAGAGTCCCTAGAGATCTGCTGGGAAAACACAAAGCAAATCTACAGTAATCTATTGAGGAACAAAACTGTCTATCTTAGGATAAGTGCCACAATGCCCCATGTTAGGCGAACCTTCCGCTTGACGACTCCACTGGGGATAATGAGTTTACAACAAACTCTGCTGGGGAGAACCGCTTCAAAGCGTCTTGTGCTGGAGATGCCCCTTAAGAGGATTTTACAGAAGACCAAGCATCTTCAAACTCTTAAACAAATGCCGAGACTTGAGCTAAAATACAATAATTAAGAGGTCACTCTACTGGGGATAATAGATCTCGAACACATCTTGTCAGAGGGATTTCACGATGCCCCATGCTTGGGAGGGTCACAAACTCACTTTTGCCCCAGATTACAAGGCTGATATGAAGAAATCGTCCCAAGAGGATTTTACAGAAGAATTGGCGTCTTCAAACTCCTAGACACTCACTGAGTCTCGAACATTATCTGTAAAGTCTGCGAAACATCTCTACTGGGGAATTTGCAACTGTTATCAACACAAAAAGCTTGTAGCTGTTGGAAGTACTAAATGGGAGAATCGACTTAAGAAGATACAACGACATTGCCGGAGTTTCCCGTCGATCTCAAGCCGTTTCGAGCGACCGCTGATCAACCGATGGACTCAATCAGTAAAAGTTGTGACAAAAAGGTGACACGGGAACCCTTTCCTGAACATGATTACCCCGGTATTCTGACTTAGGGGTGAGTGATTACTTGTTTGGAAGAAATGGCCCATGCTCTTGAAAAGGCTTCAATCTTGCTTTTGAGCCTAGTACGAGGTTGTTACATGCAAGCAAAAGGATATGCACATATGCCCCGTGCTGGGTATGACTTCTGCAACTGAGAAAATCTAACTCTGAACCACCACTTGTTAGGGAGAAAGGTTTTGATGCATCTCTTGCTGGGAACATGATTAATGAAGCCTGCTGAAGATAGGGGTCCACAAATGCCTTGGGTTGGAATGCCCCTTTGTTTCAAGCCTTTTGGCTGATTGTCTGCATATGCGTGAACAATAGTTTTTTTTTTTAATTTTCCACTTGCCCCGAACCAACACGATCCACCAGAAGAAATTGTCTCAAGAGGATTTTACAGAAGACTTGACATCCAAAACGCCTCAATGTCTTCAAACTCTTGGAGAGATTCATCGGATCTCGAAGTAACTGCCTCAGACTGTATGGTCTACAGAGAAGTTTGCCTCGAGAAGATTCATGAACAATCTCATATCCCCGTGAGATATTCTGCCCCAATATTCTGAACCCTAGATAGGCTGATCAGTCGTCTGGATGAACTAACTTCTCATGCTCTTGTGATGGCCTGGTCCAGTATGAACCTTGAAGTGGTTTTACCCCTGACTACTGATCTTCGAAGGAAGACCCCGAATACCTGCCTTTGGAGAGATTTGAATTTCGAAGTAATTGCCCCAGTTTGGCTGGACACTGAAGAGATTTCTCGACGTGATTGGCTCAGGTTGGATACACCTTAAAGAGATTATTTGACGTGATTGCCCCAGATCGGCTACGTCTTAACACAACTTATTGGGAAAGCTCCTGCTCAACAAAGTTTCCCGAGGAAGTACCACTGGATGTGGCTATCCTTCGGGAGTTTCAGGATTCTCAACTCGGCAAGATTTAGCTTCTGGACTGAATTTCCATATGTAAACTTCTTTTGATGTCAAACAAATGTATGCAAGCAGAAAATGTTTTATTTTGAGAATGAAAATTTTAATGCAACACACATGTTAATCTTGAAGTTTTACTGAAAAGATGTCGCAAACCCTTTGTGAGCGGATCACGGATTAGGATACGACATTAATTTTTGAATGAAAGAATGCAATGCACATGCAACACCAACAAAGATCTTTTAGCACAACTCATAGGAGTCAGGAATGCTATCTCTTCGGAGTACGCTCTCGAAATAAACCCTGCTTCAATTAGGACTTTAAAGGGTTGTAACCTAGCCTGGTTCACGGTTTTGAGAAAAAAGGATTTAAGGCTCAAAGTTTATCAGTGCCCACCCACTCTTCGTGATGTTCTCCAGTCCTATGTTAAGCTAATTTGCAAAAGCGCTCGCCTGTCAAAAAGATTTTGTGATCTTTAAGGAACCCATGAAACTGATGGTTTGAGATCCAATGTGGTTTTGGAGTAACAGTCACCCCTTTTTTCTTTTGTTTGTAGTCACACGACTTTGTTCTTACTCGAGGATTTTCTTTTGTAATCCCTTTGTTTTTCACTTTCTCATTCTTTTGCCTTTTTTTTTATCCCTAATTTTTGCCTGGACTGATTCTTTTGAATCTTTAGATTTTGAAGTCCAGCGGAATGCCCTAACTTTTGCCTAAGTCGCTTGTTTTAAAGTTTCGACTTAGCGGACTTTTTCTTTTTTTCTCAGAACAAATCGTGCGACACTAGCTTGTCTTGACTTTGTTGAAAGGGTTGTGACTGCCTCACTCTTTGATTGTTGATGGATAACCATTGTGGTTTCACATCTCTTGACCTCTTGACGGTGGAATAGAAGGTAATGGATCCTCAGATGCACACTCCTTTTGAAATTTGAATGCTCTGTTAAATTAACTGATGCCTACCCTGCCCCTGGATTAAATGTGAGGGTTTTTTCGTACGAAAGAAACTCCTACTTCAAGGCTCAAAGGGGTTAACGAGGGTCTATCTCCCTTATATCTCCAGTGTTTGGGGATTTGAAACAATGCCTGTACATCCTCAACAGGGTTCTTATTCAAAAGCACACCCCTAGAGATTTTTGCGTTTTCAAATCATCATCCTCCTTCAAGAGTTTAAGCACGACAGTTGGTATTGCAATGCACATATACAAACTTATGAGTGAATACGAATGGATTACTTCAGGAAAAACATGCGTGCTTTATTAGGATTAACATAAAAAGAAAAACACATTTCATGTATGCGTACAAATGTTTTGACAAACATAACAAGCTACATATAAAAATACAGTAAAGGAACTAAATGATTGTCCTTGTTGAGGAGGCTTGACTCCGTCTGGACTTATTGATTCTGAAGATGTCTTTGCAAACTGGGTGCTCAATCTGATGAAGAAAGTTCAATTTATGGGCCACCCGTCTGGTGTGATAACCTTTGAGTCAATCAAGTCTTGCACCTTAAGTTTGAACACTCTGCAATTGTCAATTGTATGTCCAGACGTTCCCGAGTGAAACTCGCACCTGGCATTCATGTCATAATTTGGAGGAAAAGGAAACGGTACTGGCACTACCTTGCCCCGCTGAATCAAAGAGCCTTGGAGAAGGCGAGCAAGAAGCCGGCTTTGAGAAATAGGAACTGGAGCAGACACTCTCTCAGACTTCCTAAGTCCTCGTTGCCTCCGTTGCTGACGGTTTTCCTGCCAATGTTGATTAGGGTGCCTAGTCTGCCCCTGTACTTTTCTTTCCACATTTGGCCGAGGGACAAACAAAGGTTGCTGACATGATGACTTTGAAACCTGAAGCTGAGGAATGCACCCGTGACCTGAGGTAGACCCTAGAAAATGGGAAGGAATACTCACTTCCTTTGCAGCTACTGGCGTAAGATCACTTGATACCTTCAAGACAGCTAGTCCAAACTCGATTGCTTTGGAGTCAATTGAGTCTTGTACTTGGTGCTGGAATGCTCTACACCCCTCAATGTCATGGCCTGGTGCCCTTGAGTGAAAATCACAATAAGCCTTGGCATCCCATCCCTTTCGAAAGCTTTGCAGGAGGAGGAGTCAACTTTCGGAGCTCAATCAATCTTAACTGAAGCAGTTGCTGAAGTAATTTGGCATGACACATCGGTAGAGGGTCAAAAACCCTTTCTTGCTTCTGTTGATGATGAAGGGATGCAACCGGGAGGGTCCCATCTGTGATTTGCGGATGCGGTAGTTTCGGAACCCAAGGCTTCTGGATTGAGGAAGGTCCCTGAGAGGAGGGAGGAAAATCCATTTCTTTAGCAGCAGTTGGAGGAACATCTCTTCGTTTGACAATGCTGATGGGCGCGAACTTGATCGCCCCTGAATCAATGAGCCCTTGGACCTTATACTTGAGCATCTTACAATTTTCAACATTATGGCCAGGTACCCCTGAATGGAATTCACACCTATCATGGACATTGGAACCCATACGAAACTTGGTGTGTGGAGGTCCCGCAGCAATAAATTCAATTAGCTAAAACTTGAGCAGGTGCTGAAGCAACTGAGCGTATGGCACCGGGATCGGATCAAACTTCTTCTCAGTCTTCTCTGGCTTAAGACCCTCAAGAAACAGTTATTGGTGAAAAAGCTCTGATGGTGAAGAGGATTCACGAAGCAATCCATGGTCTAGAGGAGATCCCAAAGAGATAGGAGGAGTGAGAACCTCTGCCGCGGAAGCGGATACCTGATTGTTTTCCTTTCTTACCACTACATTAAGAACTTCCATAACCTGGCCCATCTGAGTCTTTATCTGGTTGACTTTTTCTCTCAGCAGTTCCTGACCTCGGGACAACGCCTGAATGTCCATCATAAAATGCCCCAGCTGGACCTTCATCTCAGTCACTTTCGCTCGGAGTTGTTCCCTATCTGAACCTTGATTGTGGTGAATCGAGTGGTTGGAAGAAGTCATGTTGGCCGTCCTGAAGATACTACCAAGTTAGAATGAGAAATCCACTCCGGAACACCTATTATGCATATGAGTATGAGAATGCCATGCAGAATGCCATGTTCGAATATTTCCAAGGAATCATTATGCTTTGATTCAAAAAATTTTCCTTACACTAACCACAAGAAAAAGATGTAAATGCTCAGTAGCAAGTCTCAAAGTTAATATCCCTTGCAAATACAAGAACATGTATGCGAACATGATGATGCAGATGCAATAGACATGGGATCAAGGCTTCCACAATGCTCAGTACTGCTGTGCTGCTAAATGGATAAGTTTAAAGGTCTGCTCTGAAGAGAATACCGGAATACCAGAATATCTGAATAACCAGAATATCAGAATACCAGAATACCAGGCTGATAAGTCTGCACTAATAAGAGAACCAGAATACCTGGTATGATGAAGGTTACGGCTACCTGTAAACCTGTAAATAACCCGCCCCTCTCACATGTGGGTACTAGGATCCTCAGTATCCCGGGCTCTCAGGTCGAGGAATGATGATACGTTCACCATTTCTGGTTTGGCATCATCATTAATCGAGGAGGCCTCAACTGATTCTCCAAAATGAAAGGTCCTCAGCTTCAGGCACAGAGGTCGAGAAGCAATAGTACATTCATCCCTCGGGGTACAGTGCTATCGCCAATCGAGGAGTGCCTCCACTGGTTCTCTTTCAAAAAGGATATCATATAGCAAGTTCCCAGCATTGGGTCCTCGGATCAAGAATATGTAATGGGTTTGCCATTTCTGGTCTGCCATTATCACATCTCGGGAGGAGTGCCGCAACTGAGTCCTCGGGAATGGCCACCAGAGTCGATAGTTCCTCAAGAGAATAACTACTGGCCTGTATAAACATACAGTAGCAGATAGCTCCTGATAGAACATCGTCTGGTTGTGGGTCTCATGAACAACAATACGTGGTCACCACCACGCAAGCGTCATGACTATGCACTCTAATACCTATGTGTATGCTCAAGCCTGGGTAGTGGGCTTATCTCTCAGAACACCCTGCCCACCAAATAGAAAAACCAGCACATCACAGTATAATAATGATATGTAATGCAGTAAATGCGATAAATACAGTAAAGTACAGTAAATCAGTAATACGATAAACAGCAATACAGCAAAATACAGCACCACAGTAAACACCCAATGAAAGAAAAAAACAGACAAGCCCTAGGATTGACTCGCTTAAGGAACCAGAGATTCTGGGCTCTTCCCCAGCAGAGTCGCCAGCTTTCGCTCCCGGGATTTTCATCTAGGTACAAATGCGAAAGTGGCGCGGAAACAGAGTCGCCACCAATGTGTATTTATCCCAAGAGAGGGAAAGGAAACACTGCATAAACTAGAGAGAAGGAAAGAGCATGGTTTTGCGACCAAGAGAACTAGGTTCGGGAGTCGGTTACGCGAGGGGAAGGTACCAGTACCCCCGTCCATCGTACCCGATGGGATCCACGCTTGCTGTTCGATCAAAGGGTGTCGTCGACTGGAGCTCCGCTGCTACTGGCAAGGAGAAGGAACAGGAACGGAACGAAATGAGGAAACGGGGAAGAAAAGAAGAAAGAAGTGACTCGATAGGACGTTATCATTGTCCTAGGCCTACGTATTACCTCAGTGCAATGGGAAAGTCAGAGTCAACGTAGTTTGACGGACTACGGGGAAAGGTTGCTCGTCGAGATATCGCATCTCGTGCCTACGTATCTTCAATCAGACGAGAAAGAAGAATCAGAGCAAACGTAGTTCGGCTCAACAAGGGTTGCTTTGTTTGTGTTTTTTAATGGAAACGTCAAAGTGCGCGTCCCAGCAGTTAGGTGTTGCAGCTCGCTGTAGGGAGACTTAGGCGTTACCTGTTTGTGATAGAACGGACATGACGAGTCCTTAAGGAATAGAATGAAGGAGATGAGAAGAGAATTTGTTTGTTTTTGTCTTTTAAGAAGAAGTGTTTTGATTATTTTTGTGTTAGTAACATGTATTGCATTCAAGTCTATTGCTTAAGATTGAATGCATCGCATGGTCGTCCTAACAGGACGTATGTTAAACACTCTAGAAAGGTGGAGGGAAAACCTCCTCCTTCCATTTCCCACATGCAAGGCTCACAGGCAATATACGTTAATCCTTTATTAAGTGTTTTTACTTTTTGTCTTGAGATGAGAAAAAGAAAACTCAAGTCGAAAAGAAGACACTAAAGGGAATCTAATTTGTTTCTAATGTTATCATGCAAAGGTGGCCGTAAGGTCGGGATCAAGAGGGAGGTCTACCTAATGTTAGCATGCATGGATTGCTATCCTAATGTCTCTCCTACCTCCGACTTAATTGAAAATTAAGTGGAGCTAGGAATCCTACGGGATCATGTCATCAGATAAGTAAACACAGGATAAATCAATCACAAAATGGACTAAAAGCAACGAAAGAATAAACAGTGTCAGTCAGCAATAATGTCACACAACCGAATAAGGAAAGGGGGAGCTTTAGCCAAGGGGTCATATCAACCGAGGCAAACAAGCTATCTTTGGGGAATAAGGGTACTCATCCAATGGTATCGAGAACCATGGAGAGCAGAGTAAGAAGGGGAAGATGTGAATCAGATCACATAAGCATCAGCATCGGTCAATGCGAGCTATAGACAAGGTGTGAGGGTTTGATTACTAAACCCTTCTTCCACTTGACGGACTCGATAACAAGAGCAAGTGATATTCAAAGCTTCAATCATGTAATGAGAGCTAGGAACAACTCAATTAGAATAACGGGGGTCGATTGCGAACCCTACCTTCCGTCAATTTCCTTATTGGAGGTCTTACCAGGGGATAAGGGAATAAGATGCCCCTTTAGAGGTCTTTAGACACAATATTAAACAAGCACAATCATGGCCTCACTTGAGGGCTTTCCATACAATCCTACTTATCATGGCATCGACTTTTCCTACTTCTCATGGCATTTGAAAGCATTAAAGAGAAGTGAAGAGATAAGAAGTCCCACCAAACGGATATGAATCCGTAGCAAAGCAACGAAAGCGCAATGAAAGCAAGTCACGAAAGCACCTATAAACAAATAGCAAACCAAGTTAGAAACAAGTTTTTATTTACAAAATGAAATGGTCAAACCACCTTTGGAGTGTCTCCTTTATGCACCTTGCACATGTAAATCAAAGACATTAGTAATAACAAGGGAGTGTATGTATACCATGAAAACCCAGGTCTAATGACTATGTACATTTGAGTCACATTAGTCAAAGTGAAAGACTTAAAAGGATTATGAAATTACAAGTCAAGTATTTAATCAGCAATTAATCAGAAACTAATCAAGAACCCAAATTAGAATTAAAATGCTAATCAAGCAAAATTAAATTCTAAGAAGAAAAGCTAATTTGAGATTAAGTAATCCTAAAATTAGTTCCTAATTAAATTCTAGAAAAACTAATATTAAAATATGGCTTCTAATTAAAATCTAATTAAACCAAGATTATTTTTAAATCAAAATTGGAACCTAATTAAAAGAAAATTAATTCTAATCCTAAAATCCTAAAACATACTAGCAAAACAATTTAAAAACCAAAAAAACAACTAAAAAAGGGGTGCGAACTGATTCTGGTGGTGGAAAACACACTTCCAGGAGGATGGGCTTAAGTCAGCAGGCCCAAAGGAAATGTTCTCAGCCAAGGGGGTGCAGAGTAAACGATAGGGTACGGAAAACAAAATTTAAATGGGCCTAGGCCCGGTCCACACTGCAAGGATGCACAAAACCTAACCTATCATCTCAGCTGACCAAAATCTTCTTCCCCCGTTCCTCTTAAATCGTGTCATCTCTGTCCCTTCTGCAACCATCGCCAATTCTCCGCCATGAAACACTCCCTGCACAGATCTCATTCTTCTTCTCCATGCCGTCAATGGCTTCTCCACTCTCGACATTCTTCTTCCTCAGCTCTCTGGCCACGTCGTCCTTTTCTTCAACATCAACGCCCTTACTCTCTCCGTCTTCCATGGCTTCACCACCAACACAACTTACTATTGCACCGCTCTCAACAACCAAATCTCCGCCGGAAACACATTCACCTATCCGTCCGCTTCCGTCTCAAACTCACCGCAACTTCAATGTCATCCTCTCTCTTTCTTCTCCTTCAACAACATCCTCACTGGAAACTCGCCGAATGAAACCCTCAGCCGCGTCGGCGACGGAGTATCCACCTCAATCACTACACGTACGAAACCTTCTCAAGTTCCTCTCCACAAAATCTCACACGGCGAAGAAAACATGCCATCTCACCGACAACACCGGACTTGGACTTGAGTTCGCGATTCGGGGTCGATTGGTATCAGCTCGTGTAAAAGCAAGACTCAGAAGAAACAGGTGAATAAACTCAAATCTCTTACCGCCTCAACGAACCTCTTCCTCATCAAGGCTCACTCACACTCTCACGGCGGAAGTTTAACACATCGGAAACGCCACAAGCTTGTACTAATCAGCAGCAATCAAATTGCGGATTCAAGGCAACAAACAAATTATCACACATCAAAGTTTGAGACGAGATTGACGTACCTATCGGAGTCGCTCCGATGGCGCTTCGAAGGCGACGACGATGAAAGATGCGATACTCCGACAAAAATTTAGGTATGATTCGCCTCTTGTTCTGTTTCTGCTCTTTGAATTCTACTGCGATCCACAATCTTCTCCTACTTCTTTGATTTTGCCGCGGTTTCTTCTTTGTGATGCTTTGAGTTGCCAATTGTTGATGTTGAATTTTCCGATTTACTCTTCAATCTGTTCTGCGTGTGTTGTGATGTTGAATATTGATTCTCAACTTGCAGGTTAGTGATGAACAAAAGATAGAAGGTGCGGTTTGTGTTGGAATTTTCTACAGGTTTAGGATGGATGAAGATGCAGATTTCCAGAGATCGAAGAAGCTATGTGAGAGTTTCAGAGTTGATTGAAGATGGTGACAGAGTGAAATTCTAGAGTTTGAAGGATGAAGATTGATGAGATTATGCAGAATGAAGAGTTGGTTACCGATTGAAAATTGAGGAGAATTGAAGTGGAAGATGGTGATGGAGATTCAGAGAATGAGAGAGTACCTCCTTGAAGGAGTTAGTTATGGTTCTGTTATCATCTTCTGCTAGTAGTGAGTTATGAAATGTTAGAAGAAGTTGGGCTGAGAACTTGGTTTTTTCTGTTAGAATTCGTTAGATTTGTTAGAGGTTATGGTTTGGAAAAAATGTTAGAGATTATTCTGGTTTTTTCTGAAGAACGTATTTTTTATTTGAAAAGTTCTGCTAATTCTTGAATTTTCCACCGTGGACGTAATGTGAATTCATTTTTTTTTAAAACTGCTATGAGCTTCTTGGAAATTCTTGCGCTTTGTTTCGCTTTTCCACTGCCATTTGTTTCTGGGTGCACTTTTTATGGTTTGAATATTGTTTAAGTTGCACCAAGACTCATCACCATCAGCAACACACTATAGTCAATGATATCATTCTTAGGTGCTTAACATGGAGGATGCTTTCAAGTTTGTTATTGAGGAGGAAACCTGGATGATTGAGTTGCATATACAAATGGTAAGGTATGCTCAAGCATAGGTGATTCCATGATAATTCACATTCTTGCATCATTCCAATGGTACCAATCCTCTTTTGGTGCTATTTGACATGGGATTAAAAAAATGGTCATGGATTATAGAATTTGGATTTAGGCTAAATATGGACTTTAAGTGGATATGGGTTTAATCATGGATTTTGAATTGGATAAAATGTGAATTTGGTTTAAGAAGTAAGGAAATAAATGGTTTAAAAAACAAAATGGATAAATGTGGATATGGTTTAGAGAAAAATGATTTTTGAATAGAATAAAAATAGGTATGGATTAGCGAGAATGGATATCAAGAGAATGGATACGGACATGAACTGAAATGGAATTTGCATCTCGAATCACAAGGAATCCACATGACCAATCTTAACACGCTTAACTCAACCCAACTTCCCAAATTAAACTTGCATTCATGATAAGTCTTTAGCAATAAGCGATACGCAACTGAGCGATCGACACCGCCCTGACCACAATACAAGCTCACAACTAGAACTCTTCCTTGAATACCAAAATGCCTTGGCATGAAAACCTTAATCCAATGAACCTCAACTGATAAACAGTCCACAAGCTCAACCTTAGAAACACACTGTCTGGGAAGTCAACCATTGAAACAGATAACCTGCAATTGAAGCAAACTCCTAATAGTTTGACCAGGATTAGGTCAAACATCCACTTGAATAGGATTGTAACTGAACAACCATACTTGACTTGAAGTTAGACCCTTATCTTTGAATACACACTGATACTTTTCTGAATACAGAAAATTCAAACCACATGAGAATGTCTTGATCCCATGTCTTAGGAGCTCAATACAGAGGTATGATTATGAGTTATGACCTAATGAGATGCAAAATGAGAACGAAACATAAGCCAATTATTGAGAAAAAAAAGAGGGAAAATTTTGGGGTATTACATTGGACCTAGACACCCGTCGTGTTCTTTTAGGCACTCGTCCGTATTTGTTTTAGTTTCATCAATACTACCCTGTATTGATGTTTCAACACTCGTCCGTGTTTATTTCAATTTCATCAATATTCCTCCGTATTGATCCTATACATTCGTTGTGTTCTTCTAGGCACTCATCCGTGTTTCTTTCAGTTTCATCAATACTCGTCCGTATTGATCCAAGACACTTGTCGTGTTCTTTTAGACACTCGTCTGTGTTTATTTTAGTTTCATCCATACTCATCCGTATTTATCCTAGACACTCTTCGTGTTCTTTTGGACATTCGTCCGTGTTTGTATTAGTTTCATCAATACTCATCCGTATTGATCCTAGACACTCGTCGTGTTCCTTTAGAGATTCGTCCATGTTTATTTCAGTTTCATCAATACTCGTCCGTATTGGTCCTAAACACTCGTCGTGTTCTTTTAGACACTCGTCCATGTTTGTTTTAGTTTCATCAATACACGTCCGTATTGGTCCAAGACACTCGTCGTGTTTTTTTAGACACTCATCCATGTTTGTTTCAGTTTCATCAATACTCGTCCATATTGATCCTAGAACTTCGTCATGTTCTTTTAGACACTCGTCCATGTTTATTTCAAGTTCATCATTACTCGTCCATATTGGTCCTAGACACTCGTCGTGTTCTTTTAGGCACTTGTCCGTATTTGTTTTAGTTTCATCAATACTCCCCTGTATTGATGTTTTAACACTCGTCCGTGTTTATTTCAATTTCATAGATATTCCTCTGTATTGATCCTAGACATTCGTTGTGTTCTTCTAGGCACTCGTCCGTGTTTGTTTCAGTTTCATCAATACTCGTCTGTATTGATCCAAGACACTCGTCGTGTTCTTTTAGACACTCGTCCGTGTTTATTTTAGTTTCATCCATACTCATCCGTATTTATCCTAGACACTCTTCGTGTTCTTTTGGACATTCGTCCGTGTTTGTATCAGTTTCATCAATACTCGTCCGTATTGATCCTAGACACTCGTCGTGTTCCTTTAGACATTCGTCCGTGTTTATTTCAGTTTCATCAATACTCGTCCGTATTGGTCCTAAACACTTGCCTTGTTCTTTTAGACACTCGTCCGTGTTGGTTTCAGTTTCATCAATACACGTCCGTATTGGTCCTAGACACTCGTCGTGTTCTTTTAGAAACTCATCCATGTTTGTTTCAGTTTAATCAATACTTGTCCGTATTGATCCTAGACACTCTTCGTGTTTACTTTAGACACTCGTTCATGTCTGATTTCACTTCATCCATACTCGTCCGTATTGATCTAAGACACTCTTCGTGTTCTTTTAGACGCTCGTCCGTGTTTGTTTCAGTTTTGTTAATACTCGTCCATATTGATCCTAGAGACTCGTCCATATCTAAGTTCATTTCATCCATTCTCGTTCGTATTGATCCTAGACACTCATCCTTGTTTGTTTTGGTTTCATCAAAACTCATCCGTATTGATCCTAGACTCTCGTCGTGTTCTTTTAGACACTAGTCCTTGATTATTTCAGTTTCATCAATACTCTTCCATATTAGTCCTAGACAATCATCCGTGTTTATTTTAGTTTCATCAATACTCATCCCTATTGATCCTAGACACTCGTCCGTGTTTGTTTCAATTTCATAAATACTCGTCCGTATTGATCCTAGACACTCGTCGTGTTCTTTTAGACACTCGTCCTTGTCTGATTTCACTTCATCCATACTCGTCCATGTTGATCCTTGACAATCGTCGTGTTTTTTTAGACACTCATCCATGTTTGTTTCAGTTTCATCAATACTCGTCCGTATTGATCCTAGAACTTCGCCGTGATCTTTTCGACACTCGTCCGTGTTTATTTCAGTTTCATCATTACTCGTCCGTATTGGTCCTAGACACTCGTCGTGTTCTTTTAGGCACTCATCCGTATTTGTTTTAGTTTCATCAATACTCTCCTGTATTGATGTTTCAACACTCGTCCGTGTTTATTTCAATTTCATCAATATTCCTCCGTATTGATCCTAAACATTCGTTGTGTTCTTCTAGGCACTCGTCCGTGTTTGTTTCAATTTCATCAATACTCGTCCGTATTGATCTAAGACACTCGTCGTGTTCTTTTAGACACTCGTCCGTGTTTATTTTAGTTTCATCCATACTCATCCGTATTTATCCTAGACACTCTTCGTGTTCTTTTGGACATTCGTCCGTGTTTGTATCAGTTCCATCAATACTCGTCCGTATTGATCCTAGACACTCGTCGTGTTCCTTTAGACATTTGTCCATGTTTATTTCAGTTTCATCAATACTCGTCCGTATTGGTCCTAAACACTCGCCTTGTTCTTTTAGACACTCGTCCGTGTTTGTTTCAGTTTCATCAATACACGTCCGTATTGGTCCTAGACACTCGTCGTGTTCTTTTAGAAACTCATCCATGTTTGTTTCAGTTTAATCAATACTTGTCCGTATTGATCCTAGACACTCTTCGTGTTTACTTTAGACACTCGTTCATGTCTGATTTCACTTCATCCATACTTGTCCATATTGATCCAAGACACTCTTCGTGTTCTTTTAGACACTCGTCCGTGTTTGTTTCAGTTTCGTTAATACTCGTCCATATTGATCCTAGAGACTCGTCCATATCTAAGTTCATTTCATCCATTCTCGTTCGTATTGATCCTAGACACTCGTCCTTGTTTGTTTTGGTTTCATCAAAACTCGTCCGTATTGATCCTAGACTCTCGTCGTGTTCTTTTAGACACTAGTCCGTGATTATTTCAGTTTCATCAATACTCTTCCATATTAGTCCTAGACACTCGTCCGTGTTTATTTTAGTTTCATCAATACTCATCCCTATTGATTCTAGACACTCGTCTGTGTTTGTTTCAGTTTCATAAATACTCGTCCGTATTGATCCTAGACACTCGTCGTGTTCTTTTAGACACTCGTCCTTGTCTGATTTCACTTCATCCATACTCGTCCATATTGATCCTAGACAATCGTCGTGTTCTTTTAGACACTCATCCATGTTTGTTTCAGTTTCATCAATACTCGTCCGTATTGATCCTAGAACTTCGTCGTGTTCTTTTAGACACTCGTCCGTGTTTATTTCAGTTTCATCATTACTCGTCCGTATTGGTCCTAGACACTCGTCGTGTTCTTTTAGGCACTCATCCGTATTTGTTTTAGTTTCATCAATACTCCCCTGTATTGATGTTTCAACACTCGTCCGTGTTTATTTCAATTTCATCAATATTCCTCCGTATTGATCCTAGACATTCGTTGTGTTCTTCTAGGCACTCGTCCGTGTTTGTTTCAGTTTCATCAATACTCGTCCGTATTGATCCAAGACACTCGTCGTGTTCTTTTAGACACTCGTCTGTGTTTATTTTAGTTTCATCCATACTCATCCGTATTTATCCTAGACATTCTTCATGTTTTTTTGGACATTCGTCTGTGTTTGTATCAGTTTCATCAATACTCGTCCGTATTGATCCTAGACACTCGTCGTGTTCCTTTAGACATTCGTCCGTGTTTATTTCAGTTTCATTAATACTCGTCCGTATTGGTCCTAAACACTCGTTGTGTTCTTTTAGATACTCATCCGTGTTTGTTTCAGTTTCATCAATACACGTCCGTATTGGTCCTAGAGACTCGTCGTGTTCTTTTAGTCACTCATCCATGTTTGTTTCAGTTTCATCAATACTCGTCCGTATTGATCCTAGAACTTCGTCGTGTTCTTTTAGACACTCGTCCGTGTTTATTTCAGTTTCATCATTACTCGTCCGTATTGGTCCTAGACACTCGTCGTGTTCTTTTAGGCACTCGTCCGTATTTGTTTTAGCTTCATCAATACTCCCCTGTATTGATGTTTCAACACTCGTCCATGTTTATTTCAATTTCATCAATAGTCCTCCGTATTGATCCTAGACATTCGTTGTGTTCTTCTAGGCACTTGTCCGTGTTTGTTTCAGTTTCACAAATACTCGTCCGTATTGATCTAAGACACTCCTCGTGTTCTTTTAGACACTCGTCCGTGTTTATTTTAGTTTCATCCATACTCATCCGTATTTATCCTAGACACTCTACGTGTTTTTTTGGACATTCGTCCGTGTTTGTATCAGTTTCATCAATACTCGTCTGTATTGATCCTAGACACTCGTCGTGTTCCTTAAGACATTCGTCCGTGCTTATTTCAGTTTCATCAATACTCGTCCGTATTGGACCTAAACACTCGCTGTGTTCTTTTAGACACTCGTCCGTGGTTGTTTCAATTTCATCAATACACGTCCGTATTGGTCCTAGACATTCGTCGTGTTCTTTTAGATACTCATCCATGTTTGTTTCAGTTTAATCAATACTTATCCGTATTGATCCTAGACACTCTTCGTGTTTACTTTAGACACTCGTTCATGTCTGCTTTCACTTCATCCATACTCGTCCGTATTGATCCAAGACACTCTTCGTGTTCTTTTAGACACTCCTTCGTGTTTGTTTCAGTTTCGTTAATACTCGTCCATATTTATCCTAGAGACTCGTCCGTATCTAAGTTCATTTCATCCATTCTCGTTTGTGTTGATCCTAGACACTCGTCCTTGTTTGTTTTGGTTTCATTAAAACTCGTCCGTATTGATCCTAGACTCTCGTCGTGGTCTTTTAGACACTAGTCCGTGTTTATTTCAGTTTCATCAATACTCTTCCATGTTAGTCCTAGACACTCGTCCGTGTTTGTTTTAGTTTCATCAATACTCATACCTATTGATCCTAGACACTCGTCCGTGTTTGTTTTAGTTTCATAAATACTCGTCCGTATTGATCCTAGACACTCGTCGTGTTCTTTTAGACACTCGTCCTTGTCTGATTTCACTTCATCCATACTCTTCCATATTGATCCTAGACACTCGTCGTGTTCTTTTAGATACTCATCCATGTTTGTTTCAGTTTCATCAATACTTGTCCGTATTGATCCTAGAACTTCGTCGTGTTCTTTTAGACACTTGTCCGTGTTTTTTCCGTTTCATCATTACTCGTCCGTATTGTTCCTTGACACTCGTCGTTTTCTTTTAGGTACTCGTCCGTATTTGTTTTAGTTTCATCAATACTCCCCTGTATTGATGTTTCAACACTCGTCCGTGTTTATTTCAATTTCATCAATATTCCTCCGGATTGATTCTAGACATTCGTTGTGTTCTTCTAGGCACTCGTCCGTGTTTGTTTCAGTTTCATCAATACTCATCTGTATTGATGCAAGACACTCGTCGTGTTCTTTTAGACACTCTTATGTGTTTATTTTAGTTTCATCCATACTCATCCGTATTTATCCTAGACACTCTTCGTGTTCTTTTGGACATTCGTCTGTGTTTGTATCAGTTTCATCAATACTCGTCCTTATTGATCCTAGACACTCGTCGTGTTCCTTTAGACATTCGTCCGTGTTTATTTCAGTTTCATCAATACTCGTCCGTATTGCTCCTAAACACTCGTCGTGTTCTTTTAGACACTCGTCCGTGTTTGTTTCAGTTTCATCAATACACGTCCGTATTGGTCCTCGACACCCGTCGTGTTCTTTTAGTCACTCATCCATGTTTGTTTCAGTTTCATCAATACTCGTCCGTATTGATCCTAGAACTTCGTCGTGTTCTTTTCGACACTCGTCCGTGTTTATTTCAGTTTCATCATTACTCGTCCGTATTGGTCCTAGATACTCGTCGTGTTCTTTTAGGCACTCGTCCGTATTTGTTTTAGCTTCATCAGTACTCCCCTGTATTGATGTTTCAACACTCGTCCATGTTTATTTCAATTTCATCAATATTCCTCCGTATTGATCCTAGACATTCGTTGTGTTCTTCTAGGCACTCATCCGTGTTTGTTTCAGTTTCATAAATACTCGTCCGTATTGATATAAGACACTCCTCGTGTTCTTTTAGACACTCTTCAGTGTTTATTTTAGTTTCATCCATACTCATCTGTATTTATCCTAGACACTCTTCGTGTTCTTTTGGACATTCGTCCGTGTTTGTATCAGTTTCATCAATACTCGTCCGTATTGATCCTAGACACTCGTCGTGTTCCTTTAGACATTCGTCTGTGTTTATTTCAGTTTCATCAATACTCGTCCGTATTGGTCCTAAACACTCGCCGTGTTCTTTTAGACACTTGTCTGTGTTTGTTTTAGTTTCATCAATACACGTCCGATTGGTCCTAGACACTCATCATGTTCTTATAGATACTCATCCATGTTTGTTTCAGTTTAATCAATACTTGTCCGTATTGATCCTAGACACTCTTCGTGTTTACTTTAGACACTCGTTCGTGTCTGCTTTCACTTCGTCCATACTCGTCCGTATTGATCCAAGATGTAACTCCCGATATTTAATTAATTATTTAATTAAATATTTTTGAAATATTTTCGAATTAATTGTTGATATTGTGAAATGTTGGTTTAAGTTGTCATGTGGTTAGTTGATTAATTGGTTGATAAGTTGTAGAAATAGTATTAGAATAATACTATTAATTTTTTATGTGGGTTTATTTAATGGTTAGAAGTAGTAAATAGTGGGGGCGTAGAATGAAGCCCAATAAGAATAATAAAATAATAGTATTATTATATTGATTAAGTGGAATAAAAGAAAATTAGGTTTTGATTAGTAGAGAAAATAAGGGTTGGGAGAAGGAGTAAAACATGTTGTACGTGGAAGTTATAGAGAAAAGAGAAAGGTCGTGGAGAATTGATCGTGAAAAGTTGCAGAGGAGGAAAAAGAGAGAAGAGGCAAAGGTTTGATGTCATGGCAAAGCTTGGTACAATCAGTGGAATAGAGCCGTCTTCAATTCAATTCAAGGTAAGGGTGGGGTTCTGACTCTATAATTGGATTTATGATGAATAGTATGTGGGAATTGGGTTCGTATGAAATTGTTACTGTGTGTAAATGTTGTTGAAGAATATGTCGAATCCTGGTTTGTTTTCATATTGTTATCTGTGTAAAATTGTTGTCTCTTTAAAATTATTATTCTGTGAAAAATTGATGTTGCTGCAATTTATATAATGTCCTGATATGAGCTTGGTAATCGGAGAAAAATTTATTTTGGACTCTGCGTGAAAATATACGGTGCCGAGTGGCGCACAAAAAAAAATTGAGTGTGCCGAGGGACAAGGAAGAAGTGCCGACCGACACCTTATGTGAGAGAGAGAGTGCCGAGTGGCACATCACTTGTGCTGAGGGGCACATTATTGTTGGCCCACTTATATTGGGAAGATAACAAGTAATATAGATAACAATTGGTATGTCTACTGTAGCGATAACCAATAGTCATGACTTATACTAAGAGTTATACCAATTTAGCATAATACTGTTGCGGAATTAGACAATCCAATTCATATTAATTCATTAGTTTACTGCAATATATATATATATATATATATATATATATATATATATATATATATATATATATATATATATATATATATATATATATATATATATATATATATGTTCATGGTTACTAATAATATATATATCTATATATATGCCATTAGTTTATATGATAATTATAATAATAATAGTGATATAATATTATTAGCGTAATAAATTTTAAGAGATTTGAATTAGAGATAAGCATTGGGTTAATTGATTAGTTTGAATTATTTTAATTTTGTTAGAGTTGTCGATAGAGTTGCCAATAGAGTTGTCAGAGTTGTTTTGGGTTATTAAAAGTTATACTTTTAATTGTTTTGCGTAACTCTGATATATTTAGAGTTGTCAGTAGAGAATTAATTATAGTAGTATTCCATTGGATTAATTTAAATTAAGTAGCAAAGTTGTTGGTATATAGCGGAGTTAATATAACAGAGTTATTAAATAGCAGAAACACTAAAACTGATATATATATATATATATATATATATAATTAGCTGATATAACTCAGTAGTAGGAGATAGTTACCCAGAGATGATAAATAGCGGAGGTTGGCTCAATTAATTTAGTTCAGTAAATTGTAGAATTTATATGTATATACTTGGCAGTAGCAGAATAATATTATCATAGCAGAGCTAGTAATTGAGTAGAAAACCTTAGTAACTGATGTATATTATTTAATAGCAGATGCAATAATTTAGCAGAGGATTATCAGTAGAAGTAATTAGTAGAATAAATTGGCAGAAGATTAATGTAGTAACTAGTAGTAATTTATTAAGTGAATATCAGGTAGTGTGTTTTGGTAACAAGTAGTACTTTAAATAACAAGAAGTAATGGTACTAGTTTGGCAGTGAGATATTGGTAACAGGTAGTACCTATACTAGCAGTAACTGTATAGACTTAATAAGAGTAGTGCAGAGTAGAAAATGTTAGTATTTTAGCAGAAGATTAATTAGCCGGATTTAGTCGAATGGCCCGAATAACTATACGGAACATCTGCTATATATTTTAGTTGATATGGTGTGTTGTATACTTTGTTGTAATAGGTAAAATTGGCAGTGATACACAAGTAGTATTAATAGGACTTGTGATAGTAGTATTAATATATATAAGTTGTTGTGTTGTTGTCGTTGTTAATCTGTGAAATTGCAGGTGGTGATTATATGTTGTGTTGCCTCTATTTAATGGCAGGATGAAGTTGTAGACTTATTGTCAATGTTGAGCATTATTGTTAAGTTGCTGGTTAATTATTGTTGATGATATGTTATTATGGAAATATAAAGTAGTAAGCTTATGGCCAGTGTTGAATTGTTGTTAAGTTGTAGGCCTGTGGCCAATGTTGAATTGTTGTTAAGTTGTAGACCTGTGGCCAACGTTGAATTGTTGTTAAGTTGCAGTTGTGTGGTTGTTGTTGTGTTGTGGTTGAAAAATTGATGCTGTAGTTGTTGCATCGCATGCATAGCATACCAAGTTGACCTGGACTGGCAAAATATTTAAGTTGAAGGCTTATGCCTTGGCCTGTATTGGCAACCTGCGAAGAAGGCTTATGCCATGTTGATGCCTCTATTAATTGGAAATTATTAAGTTGGGAGTTTTGCTCCGTTATTAAGTTGGGAGTTCTGCTCCAATGGTACCACATGCATGTGCATCGTATGGGTCGCATTTCATGTTACATCTTGAGTTGTGGCGTTGATGAGATAGATGTTATATCGTGTTGATGATTTTGTTGGGATGATAAAATTTGTTGTTATATTATGTTGATGTTTGTGTTGTAATAAATGTCGTTATAAAATTGTGAAGTGGTGATTTTATATGATCTGATTCTAATATATTATTTATCATACAGCTTATTATATTGTTAGATATCTCACCCCTTCTGCTGATATTTCCCCTACCATGGGAAATGGGCAGGTACTCAAGAATAGCAGTGGCAGTGTGGAATAGCTTTTGGAGTCCTTATGTTGCTTTATTGCAAGTCAAGAGGGTCTTGCTCTGATACGTAACACTCGGGGGGATGAACGATCGTTGTTTTATAGTTGTTATGTTTCAGTTGTTGAATTATAAGTTGATGTCATTGAATACTTGTTATGTTGCAGTGTTTTCAGATGAACAAAAGATGTTATGTCATTTGAGTTGAAAAGTATGATTCCGCTATTTAGTTAATAAAAGTTGTTTTATTTTAAAGACTAATTTTGTTGTTACCGGTTCATCCGAGTTAAAGTGTTATGTATCTGATTAAAATGCGATAATATGAAGTCGTTTTAAGTTGAAAGTGTAGCATCTCATTTGTATGTTAAAATTTCGTAACTCTGATTTTATTAATATTCATCGGGTAGAAATGGGGTGTTACATTAGTGGTATCAGAGCAGGTCGGTCTGTCCGGCCAAGTTGTCTAGTGTTGTTTGTCCCTTAGTACGCGACAAGTATGTGGGACACTGTTTGTGCTTTCTTGCTTTTCTAATCAATTGTATGCAGAAGTAGGTTTGAAGATAAGTGGGGGAGAAGCTTCGCTTCTCGGATGTGTTTCGGTTGTAAGATGTTGGTTCAGTATGCTGCTGATGGCGATAGTGCAAGTATTGTTGAAGTTTTGTTGTTTCCCGAATCCGAAGGTGACATGGATCCAAGATTTTGTTTGTCATTCAAGTTGGAGCGTCTTGAGGGAGGATGATCAGACATTGTTGATGTTTACTTCTCGAAGGATGAGGAGCAATGTAACGGTTATTGATATGAGTAGAGTGTAAATCCCTGATGTTTCTGGAGGTGATTGTTAAGTAACAAGGATAATTTTTTAGAAGATGGAATCTAGAAAGTTGCAATGTTTTAGCGCTGCTGGTGGACTATAAAGTTGTCGGTTTGAGTAGCCTTTGTGTAAGATGTCGAGTTTGAATGGTGATAGAGTGACAGATTGTTGTAGACCGTGTCGTGGGATCCTTGTGAGTAATTGTAAAAGTTGTGGAAGTTGTTAGAATGCTTTGAATCGCGAGTCAGAGTCTAAAATGCGAGGAGATGAGAAATTCTGTTATGATGTTATCGTAAGGTGTGTAATAGTATGTCATTGCATGACGTCGGTGTTCACATTTTCGAATAACTTTGGAAATTTATATCTTGTGTTCCGAGTATCGGATTGATGTTCCGTTTGAACCTATGAGGAGGTAAAGATATATTCTATCCTATGAAAGTGTTTTCAAATACGGTAGATGTATTCCTATATGAAAGGGCTCTGAAGTCGGTTACGGAACTAGAGACTTTTGGGCATAAATGGTTATTATCGCAGTTGTTCGAGACGAGGTCAAGCGTAATATGTTGTTGGTGAATGAGTCGAGAAATGAGATGTTCGGCATTAAAAAGGATGTGAAAGTATTGGAGAAGTGCATATAGATGCAGCTTATGATGATTAACAACGATTAGAATGAGGATGTCCTTTTAAAGGAAGATGCTTTTAAGAGGAATCAGAGTCGTGTTTATGATGCCAAGGCAGTGGCATGTGTAAAAGAAGAATTGGAGAGGTTCTATCACTAAAACGGTGTGGAACGGCATTGTTGAGATTTCAATTGGGATGAGACGACGTGTAATGTACTGGTATAGTAGTAATTCTTGAGTTGGAGAATACCTAACCTTCGTGCGAGGCTAAGTGAGTGTACTGTAGACCGTGTAATATGTTGAGCATTGGTGTCTCATCGACAAGATTGAATGAGAGGGAAATATTGGGGGGTATTTGTAAACCTCATTGGAAATTATTGGATTATGGAGCTTTAGGTGACTTGAGTACAAGTTCTAAAGGAACCCTAATATAGTTTGGTAATGAGAGTTTATACTCCATTATGGTTGTCGGCTATCTATTGACAAATCGAGGAACTGATCACCCTTAATCTCTTGTTGATAGTAGACGAGATCGTGTTGGATGGTATAGACTTGTCTTGCTAACTTAATGGTGTGTAAAGTGACTGATGTTATATCATGAGGATAGTCGCTCACCAGTTTGTGTGAATTAATAGAGGAGTGGCTAGGAAAGAGTTGGGGCATATTGTACAATTCGGAGTAGCGGGTTTATATGTGAGCTGACGCCGCAAAGTGAAAGATTGAGAATATCAAGTGAACAACAATTTGATGGTGGATGTTAAAGAAAGTCCGAAACTAGATTGAAACTTGTAAACCATATAGTTGACGAAAATTTTAATGAGGACGGTGACTTAATATGGATGATCAGAGTTGCGCAGCTGAAGCGTGATGTGACGCAGTTGTTATGCGTATACGACTCGTTAGAAGTGAATGACTAAATATCAGAAGCCTATGGGAATGATATGTCTTGATCTACATGTTTGATTTGGTGGATTATTGATATAAGGATGATGTGCCAAGATACTGTGTTTTCTCGTAAATGTTTACTGATTTTATTAGGATATTATTGTGGTTGTTGGTTGATGGTGAGTCGTGTGTGTATTTGTTAAGTTAAACGGTTAAATTGACGTGATAGTGATTTTGTTCTCGTTGTCGTGATGTTGTTGTTGGTTACCGTAAATGATGAATAATACTCCATAATATGATGAAGTTGATTATGTTGGCTATGTTGATGTCACTATAAGGGTGATACGACGATATGAATAGAGTTGTGGATATTTTGTGATAATTGACATACATGTAAATTTATGGGAATGAAGTCGTGTATGTGTGTTGGTGTTGAAAATGTTGTTAAGACGGTAGTGTGATGTTGTGTATCCAAGTATAGGTGTGTTATGGTTGTTACTACATTAAATGTTGAGATGTCAAAATATTATTGAAGTGGTTGATAAGTTATTAACGATTATGTCACGAAGGTGTTGAATGATTAGCATGTGTGTATTTGATTTAAATCGTGTTGAGTTTTGTTATGTCGGGAAAGTAGTGGTCGAAGGGTTGCCAAATGCGACTTGGGGATCAAAGAGTTGGATGCGAAATTCTCGTTAAGAGTGGTGGTATCGAGTAGATTTTCGAGGACGAAAATATTCTAAGTGGGGGAGAGTTGTAACGCCCAATATTTAATTAATTATTTAATTAAATATTTTCGAAATATTTTCGAATTAATTATTGATATTGTGAAATGTTGGTTTAAGTTGTCATGTGGTTAGTTGATTAATTGGTTGATAAGTTGTAGAAATAGTATTCGAATAATACTATTAATTTTTTACGTGGGCTTATTTAATGGTTAGAAGTAGTAAATGGTGGGGGTGTAGAATGAAGCTCAATAAGAATAATAAAATAATAGTGTTATTATATTGATTAAGTGGAATAAAAGAAAATTAGGTTTTGATTAGTAGATAAAATAAGGGTTGGGAGAAGGAGTAAAACATGTTGTACGTGGAAGTTGTAGAGAAAAGAGAAAGGTCATGGAGAATTGATCGTGAAAAGTTGCAGAGGAGGAAAAAGAGAGAAGAGGCAAAGGTTTGAAGTCATGGCAAAGCTTGGTGCAATAAGTGGAATATAGGGGTCTTCAATTCAATTCAAGGTAAGGGTGGGGTTCTGACTCTATAATTGGATTTATGATGAATAGTATGTGGGAATTGGGTTCGTATAAAATTGCTACTGTGTGTAAATGTTGCTGAGGAATATACCGAATCCTTGTTTGTTTTCATATTGTTATCTGTGTAAAATTGTTGTCTCTGTAAAATTATTATTTTGTGAAAAATTGATGTTGCTGCAATTTATATAATGTTCTGATATGAGCTTGGTAATCGGAGAAAAATTTATTTTGGACTCTGCGTGAAAATATACGGTGCCGAGTGGCGCACAAAAAAAAATTGAGTGTGCCGAGGGGCAAGGAAGAAGTGCCGACCGGCACCTTATGTGAGAGAGAGAGTGCCGAGTGGCACATCACTTGTGCTGAGGGGCACATTATTGTTGGCCCACTTATATTGGGAAGATAACAAGTAATATAGATAACAATTGGTATGTCTACTGTAGCGATAACCAATAGTCATGACTTATACTAAGAGTTATACCAATTTAGCATAATACTGTTGCGGAATTAGACAATCCAATTCATATTAATTCATTAGTTTACTGCAATATATATATATATGTTCATGGTTACTAATAATATATATATCTATATATATGCCATTAGTTTATATGATAATTATAATAATAATAGTAATATAATATTATTAGCGTAATAAATTTTAAGAGATTTGAATTAGAGATAAGCATTGGGTTAATTAATTAGTTTGAATTATTTTAATTTTGTTAGAGTTGTTGATAGAGTTGTCAATAGAGTTGTCAGAGTTGTTTTGGGTTATTAAAAGTTATACTTTTAATTGTTTTGCGTAACTCTGATATATTTAGAGTTGTCAGTAGAGAATTAATTATAGTAGTATTCCATTGGATTAATTTAAATTAAGTAGCAGAGTTGTTGGTATATAGCGGAGTTAATATAACAGAGTTATTAAATAGCAGAAACACTAAAACTGATATATATATATATATATATATATATATATATATATAATTAGCTGATATAACTCAGTAGTAGGAGATAGTTACCCAGAGATGATAAATAGCGAAGGTTGGCTCAATTAATTTAGTTCAGTAAATTGTAGAATTTATATGTATATACTTGGCAGTAGCAGAATAATATTATCATAGCAGAGCTAGTAATTGAGTAGAAAACCTTAGTAACTGATGTATATTATTTAATAGCAGATGCAATAATTTAGCAGAGGATTATCAGTAGAAGTAATTAGTAGAATAAATTGGCAGAAGATTAATGTAGTAACTAGTAGTAATTTATTAAGTGAATAACAGGTAGTGTGTTTTGGTAACAAGTAGTACTTTAAATAACAAGAAGTAATGGTACTAGTTTGGCAGTGAGATATTGGTAACAGGTAGTACCTATACTAGCAGTAACTGTATAGACTTAATAAGAGTAGTGCAGAGTAGAAAATGTTAGTATTTTAGCAGAAGATTAATTAGCCAGATTTAGTCGAATGGTCTGAATAACTATACGGAACATTTGCTGTATATTTTAGTTGATATGGTGTGTTGTATACTTTGTTGTAATAGGTAAAATTGGCAGTGATACACAAGTAGTATTAATAGGACTTGTGATAGTAGTATTAGTATATATAAGTTGCTGTGTTGTTCTCGTTGTTAATCTGTGAAATTGCAGGTGGTGATTATATGTTGTGTTGCCTCTATTTAATGGCAAGATGAAGTTGTAGACTTATTGTCAATGTTGAGCATTATTGTTAAGTTGTTGTTTAATTATTGTTGATGATATGTTGTTGCGGAAATATAAAGTAGTAGGCTTATGGCCAGTGTTGAATTGTTGTTAAGTTGTAGGCCTGTGGCCAATGTTGAATTATTGTTAAGTTGTAGACCTGTGGCCAACGTTGAATTGTTGTTAAGTTGCAGTTGTGTGGTTGTTGTTGTGTTGTGGTTGAATAATTATTGCTGTAGTTGTTGCGTCGCATGCATAGCATACCAAGTTGGCCTGGACTGGCAAAATATTTAAGTTGAAGGCTTATGCCTTGGCCTGTATTGGCAACCTGCGAAGAAGGCTTATGCCTTGTTGATGCCTCTATTAATTGGCAATTATTAAGTTGGGAGTTTTGCTCCGTTATTAAGTTGGGAGTTTTGCTCCGTTATTAAGTTGGGAGTTCTGCTCCAATGGTACCACATGCATGTGCATCGTATGGGTCGCATTTCATGTTACATCTTGAATTGTGGTGTTGATGAGATAGATGTTATATCGTGTTGATGATTTTGTTGGGATGATAAAATTTGTTGTTATATTATGTTGATGTTTATGTTGTAATAAATGTCGTTATAAAACTGTGAAGTGGTGATTTTATATGATCTGATTCTAATATATTATTTATCATACAACTTATTATATTGTTAGATATCTCACCCCTTCTGCTGATATTTCCCGTACCATGGGAAATGGGCAGGTACTCAAGAATAGCAGTGGCAGTCCGGAATAGTTTTTGGAGTCCTTATGTTGCTTTATTGCAAGTCAAGAGGGTCTTGCTCTGATACGTAACACTCGGGGGGATGAACGATCGTTGTTTTATAGTTGTTATGTTTCAGTTGTTGAATTATAAGTTGATGTCATTGAATACTTGTTATGTTGCAGTGTTTTCAGATGAACAAAAGATGTTATGTCATTTGAGTTGAAAAGTATGATTCTGCTATTTAGTTAATAAAAGTTGTTTCATTTTAAAGACTAATATTGTTGTTATCGGTTCATCCGAGTTAAAGTGTTAGGTATCTAATTAACATACGATAATACGAAGTCGTTTTAAGTTGAAAGTGAAGCATATCATTTGTATGTTGAAATTTCGTAACTCTGATTTTATTAATATTCATCAATACTCGTCCGTATTGATCCTAGAACTTCGTCGTGTTCTTTTAGACACTTGTCCGTGTTTTTTCAGTTTCATCATTACTCGTCCGTATTGGTCCTAGACACTCGTCGTTTTCTTTTAGGTACTCGTCCGTATTTGTTTTAGTTTCATCAATACTCCCCTGTATTGATGTTTCAACACTCATTCGTGTTTATTTCAATTTATCAATATTCCTCCATATTGATCCTAGACATTCGTTGTGTTCTTCTAGGCACTCGTCCGTGGTTGTTTCCGTTTCATCAATACTCGTCCGTATTGATCCAAGACACTCGTCGTGTTCTTTTAGACACTCGTCCGTGTTTATTTTAGTTTCATCCATACGCATCCTTACTTGTCCTAGACACTCTTCGTGTTCTTTTGGACATTCGTCCGTGTTTGTATCAGTTTCATCAATACTCGTCCGTATTGATCCTAGACACTTATCGTGTTCCTTTAGACATTCGTCCGTGTTTATTTCAGTTTCATCAATACTCATCCGTATTGGTCCTAAACACTCGTCGTGTTCTTTTAGACTTTCGTCCGTGTTTGTTTCAGTTTCATCAATACACGTCCGAATTAGTCCTAGACGCTCGTCGTGTTCTTTTAGACACTCATCCATGTTTGTTTCAGTTTTATCAATACTTGTCCGTATTGATCCTAGACACTCTTCGTGTTTACTTTAGACACTCGTTCATGTCTGCTTTTACTTCTTCCATACTCGTCCGTATTGATCCAAGACACTCTTCGTGTTCTTTTAGACACTCGTCCGTGTTTGTTTCATTTTCATCAATACTCGTCCATATTGATCCTAGACACTCGTTCGTGTCTAAGTTCATTTCATCCATACTCGTTTGTATTGATACTAGACACTCGTCGTGATCTTTTAGACACTCGTCCTTATTTGTTTTAGTTTCATCAATACTCGTCCGTATTGATCCTAGACTCTCGTCGTGTTCTTTTAGACACTCGTCCGTGTTTATTTCAGTTTCATCGATACTCTTCCGTATTGGTCCTAGACATTCGTCGTGTTCTTTTAGACACCTGTCCGTGTTTGTTTTAGTTTCATCAATACTCATCTGTATTAATCCTAGACACTCGTCCGTGTTTGTTTCAAATTCATCAATACTTAACCGTATTGATCCTAGACACTCGTCGTGTTCTTTTAGACACTCGTTCGTGTCTGATTACACTTCATCCATACTCGTGCGTATTGATCCCAAACACTCGTCGTGTTCTTTTAGACACTCGTCCGTGTTTGTTTCAAGTTCATCAGTACTCGTCTGTATTAATCGTAGACACTCGTAGTGTTCTTTTAGTCAATCGTTCGTGTTTATTTCAATTTCATCAATACTCGTTGGTATTGGTCCTAGACACTCGTCGTGTTCTTTTAGACACTCGTCTGTGTTTGTTTCAATTTCATCAATGCTCGTCCGTATTGATCCCAGACATTCGTCGTGTTCCTTTAGACACTCGTCTGTGTTTGTTTGAATTTCATCAATACTCGTCTGTATTGGTCCTAGACACTTGTCGTGTTTTTTTAGACACTCGTTCCTGTTTGTTTCTGTTTTATCAATACTCGTCCGTATTAATTCTAGACACTCATCGTGTTCTTTTAGACACTCGTCTGTGTCTAATTTCATTTCACCCATACTCGTCTGTATTTATCCTAGACACTCGTCGTGTTCTTTTAGACACTCGTCCGTGTTCGTTTAAGTTTCATCAATACTCGTCTGTATTGATCCTAGACACTCGTCGTGTACTTTTAGACACTCGTTCGTGTTTATTTCAATTTCACCAATACTCGTCTGTATTGGTCCTAAACACTCATCGTTCTCTTTTAGACACTCGTCCTTGTTTGTTTTAGTTTCATCAATACTCGTCCGTATTGATCCTAGACACTCGTCCGTGTTTGTTTCAGTTTCATCGATACTGGTCCGTATTGATCTTTAACACTTGTTCGTGTTTTTTCGACACTCGTCCGTGTTTTTTCAGTCTCACCAATGCTCGTCCGTATTGATCCTAGACACTCGTCGTGTTCCTTTAGAAAATCATTCGTGTTTGTTTCAGTTTCATCAATACTCGTTTATATTGAACCTAGACATTCGTCGTGTTCTTTATGACACTCGTCCATGTCTATTTCAAATTCATCAATACTCGTCCATATTGGTCTTAGACACTCGTTGTGTTCTTTTAGACACTCGTCCGTATTTGTTTCTGTTTCATCAATACTCTTCGGTATTGATCCTAGACACTTGTCATATTCTTTTAGACAGTCGTTCGTGTTTATTTCAGTTTCATCAATACTGGTCTGTATTGGTCCTAGACTCTTGTCGTGTTCTTTTAGACACTCGTTCGTGTTTGTTTCAGTTTCATCAATACTCATCAGTATTGATCCTAGACACTCGTCGTGTTCTTTTAGACACTCGTCTGTGCTTGTTTCAGCTTCATCAATACTCATATGTATTGATCCAAGACACTCGTCCGTGTTTGTTTTAGTTTCATCAATACTCATCCGTATTAATCCTAGACACTCGTCCGTGTTTGTTTCAAATTCATCAATACTTAACCGTATTGATCCTAGACACTCGTCGTGTTCTTTTAGACACTCGTTCGTGTCTGATTACACTTCATTCATACTCGTGCGTATTGATCCCAAACACTCGTCGTGTTCTTTTAGACACTCGTCCATGTTTGTTTCAAGTTCATCAGTACTCGTCTGTATTAATCGTAGACACTCGTCGTGTTCTTTTAGTCAATCGTTCGTCTTTATTTCAATTTCATCAATACTTGTTGGTATTGGTCCTAGACACTCGTCGTGTTCTTTTAGACACTCGTCTGTGTTTGTTTCAATTTCATCAATGCTCGTCCGTATTGATCCCAGACATTCGTCGTGTTCCTTTAGACACTCGTCCGTGTTTGTTTGAATTTCATCAATACTCGTCTGTATTGGTCCTAGACACTTGTCGTGTTTTTTTAGACACTCGTTCGTGTTTGTTTCTGTTTTATCAATACTCGTCCGTATTAATTCTAGACACTCGTCGTGTTTTTTTAGACACTCGTCTGTGTCTGATTTCATTTCATCCATACTCGTCTGTATTTATCCTAGACACTCGTCGTGTTCTTTTAGACACTTGTCCGTGTTCGTTTAAGTTTCATCAATACTCGTCTGTATTGATCCTTGACACTCGTCGTGTACTTTTAGACACTCGTTCGTGTTTATTTCAATTTCACCAATACTCGTCTGTATTGGTCCTAGACACTCATCGTGCTCTTTTAGACACTCGTCCTTGTTTGTTTTAGTTTCATCAATACTCGTCCGTATTGATCCTAGACACTCGTCCGTGTTTGTTTCAGTTTCATCGATACTGGTCCGTATTGATCTTTAACACTTGTTCGTGTTTTTTTGACACTCGTCCGTGTTTTTTCAGTCTCACCAATACTCGTCCGTATTGATCCTAGACACTCGTCGTGTTCCTTTAGACAATCATTCGTGTTTGTTTCAGTTTCATCAATGCTCGTTTATATTGATCCTAGACATTCGTCGTGTTCTTTATGACACTCGTCCATGTTTATTTCAGATTCATCAATACTCGTCCATATTGGTCCTAGACACTCGTTGTGTTCTTTTAGACACTCGTCCGTATTTGTTTCTGTTTCATCGATACTCGTCGGTATTGATCCTAGACACTTGTCATATTCTTTTAGACAGTCATTCGTGTTTATTTCAGTTTCATCAATACTGGTCTGTATTGGTCCTAGACTCTTGTCGTGTTCTTTTAGACACTCGTTCGTGTTTGTTTCAGTTTCATCAATACTCATCAGTATTGATCCTAGACACTCGTCGTGTTCTTTTAGACACTCGTCTGTGCTTGTTTCAGCTTCATCAATACTCATCTGTATTGATCCAAGACACTCGTCCGTGTTTGTTTTAGTTTCATCAATACTCGTCCGTATTGATCCTAGACACTCCTCGTGTTCTTTTAGACACTCACCCGTGTTTATTTCAGATTCGTCAATACTCATCTGTATTGATCCTAGACACTCGTCCGTGTTTGTTTTAGATTCCTCAATACATCATCTGTACTGATCTTTGACATTCGTTTGTGTCTGAGCCCTCTCAGCTGTATTGGCATCAACATTCGTCGTGTTTATTTCTTGTCACTCGTTGGTGTCCATCCATGTTTAAGCCATCATTCATAGGTTGTGACTCTTTTTCCCTGTAGATCTTGATCATACCTCTTTTGCTTATTCCCCGGCAGAGTTGTCTCTCCCTTTGTAGGTTGCAAATTTTTGTGGTTGTTTTGGTATTCAATCCCCTTCTACCTGGAATGTGTGGGAGGTGTCACTCTTCATACCTTCAGATTTAAGTCGATTGAATAGTGGTAGCTGTAACACCCTAAAATTTTCCCTCTCATTACTAATCCTAACTAGCTTATGCTTCATTCATTTGCATCATCATTAATCATACCATGGAATTGGTTCTTGAGACATTGGATCAAGTTGTTTCTGTGGCTCAAGACTTCCTCTCATTCCAAGTTTTTTAACAGCAAGCATCAGAAGCTCTAACATTTATTTTGTTCGGTGATTTGGTACCACACCGTATTTTTTCAGCAGGATGTTTCAAGTGCAAGAGGGCATTCACAGATTATTTGAGGCATTATTCAGGTGCAATATCAGATGACAAGTTTCAGTGGCAAAACTATGTTCAGAAAAGGTGACAATAGTCAATTCTCCAAGTTTCCCTCCAAAAGGCGCAAGAATTCAAATTTTGGGTGTGTTAATCGATTAACCATTTTTTCCTTGCAAATGGTTAATCGATTAACCAAGGTATATTTTGCCAAGAAATATCAAATTTCAGCGCTGCAGCATTTGTCATCTCAGTCCAATCACTTGAACCCACTTTTGCATCAGTTGAAAGGGTCTAGAATTGATTCCAAAATTTTGGTTCATTTCAAATTAATTTCATTTCCCTCCAAAAATTCAAACATTTCCATTCTTAATTCCACTCCTAATCTCCATTCCTAATACTAACCCACACTCTAAACCACATTTTCATTCCTAACCTAGAGCTTATTTAATCAAATTTGCTCCAAACCTCACACAACTTCACTCATTTTTCTGATTTTTCTACACTTCACATTCCAATTCTCTCTCACTTTTTCACTCTCCATTTTCATCTTCAACCTTCACTAGAGCTCTTCTATTAGAATTCTCAAATTCTTCATTGGAGTTTGTGATTCTAGAGCTAAACCTTCATCATTTCCTCTCATCAACACAAATTCTGCAGTAGAAAGTGATTTGGATCTAGATCCAAGGTTTGGAAGCACTTTCTTGAAGCAACTTTGAAGCAAGTTCATCACATAGCATTGTTCTTGAAGTTTCTTGCTAGGAATTCATTGGGTATTGGATTTCATTTTCTTGATCTGTCGAATTTAGTTTGCAACACTTACCAAAGCAATTCTCTGCTTTGTAGGTTGGTAATTCTTAGATCCAAGCTTAGTCTAGCTTATTTACAACTTTTGCAATGTAGATCCATTGATTTTTTATGTGAATTAGTTCATTGATTGATTTGATTGTTGATTTTGTTGTTTAATTGATGCAATTAGTCTTTGATTGTTGTTATTTGATGTAATTTTCGTGAACAATTGCATGCCAAAACATGTGGATGATTGGAGAATTGATTTGCTGTTGAAAGTGCTTTTGAATTGCTGGTTTTCTTCTACTGGTACAGGGTTAATCGATTAACCATTTGCTAGGCAAAAATGGTTAATCGATTAACTGGTCATTTCTGCGTGTTTTTTGCTGATTTTTCAATGGTTAATGGATTAACCAATTTTGCCTAGGAAATGGTTAATCGATTAACACTGCTGCAAAATGTGATTTTTGTGCATTTTCAAGCTTGTTTTGATCTTGTTCCACTTCCAAACCTCGTGGCATGATATAATACATATTTGTGAAGTTTTCTTGAGCTATTTCACTTCACTTTGCAGTACGAATGTGATTCTTCGACGCACGACGCATTGATTTTCATGATGCATGTTCATGACTAATTGTGTTGCATTCTTGATGCGTTCTTCATGTTGCTTGTTTTTTCATACTTGTTTGCTTGCTCTTGATGATTATGTTGCTTAATTCATGAAACATGCTCATGTTTTCTTTCGATTTCGCAAATGTGTGTTCGTTTGAGATGTTTAATTGTGTGATGAATACCCATGTTGTTGATTTTGAAGGCTTAATTATGCAATCTTGTTGAAACTTGTTCATGTCTTATTATTGGTATATGTTCATACTTGATCCTTGCAATTCATGTACATTTGCATAAATAAGGAAGCATGTTTTGATTTAATTCTTTTGACATATGTTTACTCTTGGTTGTTGGATATGTTCATGTTTGATTGTTAAATCTTGGATGCATGCTCAATTTGATGTTGCAATGTCACATGGTCATTGATGCTTGATGCCTATTTGATGCTTTGCGTGCTGCTGTATACGCTGCTGATGTATTGAACACATGTTGTTAAATGTACTCATTCTGTTTTGCTGCATTCACACTTGTTCTTCCCTGGAAATGCATGTTGTTAAAAGCTGTCTTGCTTGGTTGCTGGATATTATGGCTGTTCTGAGCTGGAGCATTGTTGTAGCTGTTGTTTTTGGTTTATTTTCTTTGTTTTGGTTTGCTTTTGCATGTTCCCTTAGGGATTCCTAGTCAAACTTAATTTTTGATTAAGCTTGGAGTAGTATAGACATTAGGTACTAATCCTTTTCATGACAACATTAGGGTAGTCCCTTTTAACCTCCACCTTAGGACCATCGTTTGTATGATAACATTAGGTAGACTTCCTTTCTCATCCTCAACTATAGGGCCATATTGCATGACAACATCTAAGTGAGTTTCCCCTAGATTTTATTTTGCCCTTTGAGTCTTCTTTCTCTTCTCAAAACAAAATCAAAGCATTTAATAAATATGATGTGCATTGTATGCCACGGGCCTTAAGCATATAGGAAAAGATGAGCGGATGCATTTCCAACCTCATCTTAGGGTACTTTGTGCGCGAGATGCTTGGATCATTAGCACGGAGTATTCGATCCTATGTCATAGACTTTAGTCTTATGCGCATTTCAAAAAAAGTTAACCCGCCTATATTAAAACTCATAAAAAAACTGCAAATCATTTTATCCTTCAGGATTGTTTGTCAAATCATTTTCAGAAAGAGTATGTTATTTTCGTTCTACCGCAAATAGGCATCGACCTTAACTGCTGGAACGTGAACTTGACGTCGCTCATAAAAAACACTTAACCAATTTGTGTTCGTAGCCACGAACTACGGATGCTCTGACTTCCTCATTCTCGTCCTAATGAGGATACGTAGGCACAAGACGGCGAAGTCTTGGCGAGCAACTTTCCCCCATCACTCGTAGTCCTCCGAACTACGTTGACTCTTACTTTCCCATCGCACGAGGGAATACGTAGGCCTAGGATGACGAAGTCCTATCGAGTCTCCTTTTTTTCCATTCTCGTTTCCGTTTAGTAGTAGGCTTTAGATAACACACCCTTTGATTATAATAACAAGCGTGGATCCCGTTGAGTACAACGAACGCGAGGGGGTGCTAATACCTTTCTCTCGCGTAATCGACTCCCGAACTCAGGATTTGGTTGCGTTGACCATGTCTTTTCCCTTTTGAGGTTTCTTCGATCGTTTCCTTTCCCCCGCCAGGATAAATAACGTTCGGTGGCGACTCTGTTTTTCTGCTGGTTGTTTTTTGCGCTGCGACACAAACCATTTTAAGGTCCAGTCGATCTGGGGCAATCACGTCGATTCAAAAAATCTATCCAAGATCATTTAGTCTGGGGCATTCCCTCAAAAATCAGCCAACCAGTGGCAAAATCACTTCAAAGCTCGTACTGGGGCAGACCACCTCAAGAGCACAAGAAGACACCCTCTCCAAAAGATGGTTAATCAAAAGCACCTCTCCAAGGTTCAAAGTACTAGGGAAGTTCATCTCAAGTCATGATGATACAAATGTCCTAGACCCCCTTTTGAGACAATTTCCTACAAGAGATCCCTACATATTAGAGAAAGACTAGAGAGAAGCATTTTTTTCTCCACACCTTTAAAGCCACCCAGACAGGTTATGTCATGCATCAACAACCGCAAAGTTAAATACAAACGTCGGGAAGTCACACCCTTTGATGAAGACATTCTAATTTGTTTCTTTCCCATCAACCCTTTGATGACAACATGACAAAATTATTCTTTTCCATCAACCCTTTGATGATGAAAGTCCTTTATAACCCTTCCCGGCAATCCTTTGACGATGATAAACAGGTATTTTCCATTAACCCTTTGATGATGCCACTCTTTACTGAATTTTTTCTTTCCATCAACCCCTTGATGATGTCACCCTTTAGTGAAGCTTTCTTTCCATCAACCCTTTGATGATGTCACTCCTTAGTGAGGTTCTTTTTGTCAACCCTTTGATGATGCCATCAACTCTTTGATGACGATCTTACTTAAGCAGTTCTTTTCCATCAACCCTTTAAAGAGGCCATTAACCCTTTGATGATGATATTACCCTTTACCTTTCTTTTTGGGTCATAGATCCATAGATCTTACCCTCTTTTTACCTTTCTTTTGGGCCTTAGATTCGTAGATCTTACCCTCTGTTTACCTTCTTTTGGGTTGTAGGTCTGTCGATCTTACCCTCTATCTACCTTTCTTTTTGGGTCATAGATCTGTTGATCTTACCCTCTGTTTACCTTTCTTTTGGGTCGTAGATCCGTTGATCTTACTATCTGTTTACCTTTCTTTTGGGTCGTAGATCCATTGATCTTACCCTCAGTTTGCCTTTTCTTGGGTCGTAGATTGTACGTCGCTCAATCTTACCCTCTCTTTACCTTTCTTTTGGGTCGTAGATTGTACGTCGATCAATCTTACCCTATCTTTACCTTTCTTGAGTTGTCGGTCGATCTTACTCTCTGTTTGCCTTTCTTTTGGGTTGTAGATTGTACGTCGGTCAATCTTACCCTCTCTTTACCTTTCTTATATGTCGTAGATTGCACGTTGGGCGATCTTACCTTCCCTTTATCTTTCTTCTTGGGTCGTAGATCATACATCGATCTTACCCTTTATCTTTATTTTTGGGTCGTAAATCCTACATGATATGTCACCGTGTTGTCATTCATTTTACCCTTTGTCTTACCCTCTTTATCCTCTACCCTTGGTGGAAGATCCTACATGATATGTGACCGCGGTGTCATCGATCTCACCTTTACTTAATCTTACCTACCCTCTAGTCTCCATGTCATCAACCATACTTCCAATCACTATCTCAATAACAATCGTCTCCATCAAGAACCTTGTATTGGCACCTTTACCCCATTACAAGTTATCATTATTTAACAACTCATGTTCATTACAAAACAGAAATATACCCAGGATATATCATAGACACTTACACCTTCTCTTCAAGACAAATTTCAGGTCTTGATATAAAATCTTCTTCTACCTCGAATGTCCAAAAGGCTAGCGTCAATCGTACCTTCAGGTTTAAGACGATTAAATAGGGGCAGCTGTCATACCACAAATTTGTCCTACCCTTCCATTCAAATCTACATGGCTCATGCATCTCATTTTCCTCATGTGCATGCCCTCAATTAGGTCATTTAACACATCATTCATTCCTTAACATCAAGGCTTGTTACTTGGATCAGAGGTCATGGAGAATTAGGGTTTACATAGATCACTAGGGTTTCATCTTTTGCATGAGCATTTCAACTGGAAGTACAGAGATTATGAACTAGGGTTCATTTCCCTACGCTTGGATTGACCATATGAATTAGGGTTTGCCCCTACAAATATCAGGATTTCTCTCCTCAACACTTGGGTTTATTCACCCTTTGAAGAATGATTTCATGGATTGATTGCATTACAAGTCATGTTATTGGACAACTTAGTTAAAGTGTTCTGGCCAAGAGCATCATGGTTCACTTTATAATTAGGGTTGCACTTAGACTTTCTTCATCAGTCAAGAGAAGCTATTTGGTCATTGTGGTTGGCATCATACCATTATTCTTTGGTTTCTTCCATCAAGTTTAATCATCTCTTAACCATGGCATGTCTATTTGTTTGATAATCCATTTGGGGTCTTGACAGATTCATAGTGCATCCATAATTCGTTGTGCATAGGACATTCCTAGTCCATCTATCCAAATTTCATAAGTTTGTAAGGCATTTCATATTTCATTGATTCGTGATTCTTGTTTCATTACGTGCATTCACAAATTGATTCTTGTTTCATATTTCCTTTTGAGACACTTAAACCTTCACCACTATCATTGAAATTTAAATCAGATAAAGTTCTAAGGTAATGTTGAATCAAGCAAGGGAATTGATGATCCAAAGTTGTGAAAGCAAGGAAGTTTGAAAGCTCGTCTGGTCCTACGTGTAGCATGGCTGAGTGAGCAGTTTAATGTAAATATGTTTTGAATAACTAGATCACAAACATAAATATGTTTTGAAGCCTCTCTTATTTGTTAAAATACCTGGAAATATTTTTATACATGTCCTTAATTGATTACTGAATTTTTTAATATATTATGAGGGCTTTTAACACTGGTTAATTGATTAATAAATTTGGGTTAATCAATTAACACATTTGTAAATGTCTATAATTGATTAATGAAGCCTTTAATTGATTAATGGTGGTATAATTAAAAAACTTTCCATATTAGGAATGTCTATTAATTAACAACTAGAGCTAATTGATTAAGAAACTAAAAATGCCCATGAATCATTTCATTTTTGAGCCAATTCTTTTCCTATAAATAAAAGGTTTTTCCTCATTTTATTTCATACCTCTTTTCAAAATTAAAACTCTAATATCTCATTTTCTATTATAGTCTTCTCATTTTTCTTATTCTTCACCAAAGTTACATTAGTGCCAAGAGAGTGAGAAATACTTGTGATATTTTGGTTGTATTGGTTTGTGTTGCATTTGTTCTTTTTCAAGATTGCGACTCTCTTGGAAAATATCTTTGTTTGGCTGTTAAGATTATCCACTGAAAATATTTGTTTGGTTCTTAAGATTGGCTGGTTAAAATATTTGTTTGGTTAGTGATCTTAGCATGTTAGTAACTATGTTTGGTTTGGGGATTAAAAATGTGTAAAATATCGTGGGTGGTAATAAGGTTCATGGGCTTATCTTGTAAAAAACTTGAGACATATTTTAGTGGAACTCTCAAGAGGAAACTCTTAGGGACAAGAGTAGGTCAAGTGGTTTTCCAAACTTGTATAAATATCCGGTGCAATCTCTCTAACTCTATCTCTTTACTTTCTATCATTTATTGTTCTCCTTCTTCTCTTGTTCTTTATCTCTGTTAAAATAATATAAACCAATTTTTAAGAAAGGAGTTTTAAAATATTTTCAATTTCTAAATATCATAATTCATCCCCTTTCCGCTCTTGTGTTTTAAGTTACTTGTGTTGAACAAGTTACTCCAAGCACAAGAGAGTGTGTGTGTGTGTGGGGGGGGGGGGGGGGGGGGAGGCGGGTATGAGTTGTGATATTAAAAAATCTTGATTAAGTTAAAATCAATTAATAAAAAGAACAACTTATGTTAGTATAGTTCAAAACAAAGATAACAACGGAAAATGGAAGGACAAAAATGTAAAGGAAAGTAAATGGAAAAACAACAGCTTGTGTTAGTATAGGTAAGAACAAGGATAACAACGGAAAATGGAAAATCAACAATTTTTGTTAGTATAGTTAAGAGATATTTAATTAAGATTTAAAAAGGTTCGATTGATCTCTTGGCCTATCCATCTCCTTAAGAAAAACTTCTTTAGAGTTTCACTAATAATATCTTTTGAGATTTTACAAGGTTATGCCCACAAACCTTATTACAATCGATTGAGAGGTTTTAAGAGGATGATACCTCAAACCACGTGGAGCTTTTCACATGCTAAACTCACGAACCAAGAACAATATTATGATCGGATAATCTCGAAATCCAAACAGAGGTTTTAATAGGATAAAATCAACAATCAAACAAGAGAAACTTCAAGAGAATAACACACTTAATAGAATAGATGAACACTAGTACAATTAAACCTCACAAATGTATTTCTCACAAAGGCAATGAAAAAACTATTAGTGAAAGAGAGAATAAAAGAGGCATAGGTTAAAATGAGAGAAGAATAATTTAAAAAATTTAGGTGTGAATAATAGTGAGGAGGCACCCTACTTATATTTGAGAAAATGTAGCTGAAAAAGGAAAACGATCCATGGGATTTTGATGCTCATAATTGATTATGTCATAGGGATATTCAATTATGTTTTTTAAATATGGAAAGTTCTCAAATTGCTCTGTTACTAATCGACTATAAGTACTAATAATAAATTATGAGGCATAACAAAAGACTCAATCGATTATCCCTAAGTGATAGTGAATTATCGAGTGTTATTTTCACTCATAAGGGATTATTTGAGCATGTAACCAACTAGCTATATGTGAAAAGTATTTTCTGGTGATTTATCCAAATGAGAGGGCCCTTAAAAACATTTGATTAGTGTATAGGAGTTTACTTAGTAACTTATGAGTCACTCTAACACTCAGACATTTCGCTAAGCGCACGACCGATAAGGTGAGCTTTCACATTTCCTCTCTTTCACAAATTTGAATATTCAAGTTCTTTGCTACATTATCTTTGATTTTATCACTTTATGGGAACCTTGAATCTTCTCTCTAATGAGGCTTTAGATAACTTCATCATGAACAACATCATCAGAGACACCTGGAAAGATATCTTTTTGGAATAATATGATCAAGAAAAGGATCAATCATCATGTTTCCACTAAACATTAGAGTTATCATTAAAACCACTATGATCACTCACTAGATTAATGCATTATTAGTTGCAGTACCTGCAAGAACATATATCCACAACCTGCTAAACATAAATAGGTTACAAAAATTGGCCATCTTGCACCAAATACGTGCTACAATAATCAACAACAGCAACACAATGATATACAAATCAACCACAACGCATTTATGAATATGTCACATTTTGCACTATCACACAACAAAATATAGAACCTCTGGTATAAAAACCAATTTCTGAATAAAATTCATCACGTCAACTTTCTGACGCTTCGAACGGCACCCGAATCGAACTCCCAACACTAAAGTTACGAATTTTCGAAGATTTTTCAAAAATGGTTCCATTGTAACCGGTTACTCAAAATGATGTAACCGGTTACACACACCCCTTGTAACCATCCACCCTTCGTTACTGTCTTATGGTGTAATCGGTTACCACAATCAAGGTAATCGGTTACACCCTCACAAAAATGCCCAGAAACTCATTTTAAAAGCAGTGTAACCTGTTAACCCATATCTGGTAACCTATTGCACTGTGCGCAGAAAAGTGCTTCTGCAACTTTTTAAAACTTAAACCACTTTTAATCCAACCCAAAACCCCATTTTTCTCATGAATCAATTGTGCTACATTTTAACACGAAAAATCACTTTTCTACAGTTTCAAACTCCAAATTATTTTCATTAAAACTACTCATAACTTTGTTCCGACTCTAACTCGCGATTACACACAACAAACAACATCAACATCATACAAATATCAATTATATGATTCCAACAACAACAATTGGAACAATGCATCATTCTAACATCAGTCACAACATCGACACACCACACACAATTCATCAAGAAATTAATCAAATCCAACAATTTCCAATTCATCAAAATTATGAATAGAGAGAAAAAACACAAACCCTACATGGCATAATCTACCCACCATCATCATGTTAACTTAGATAATTACAACCCACCCTTACCTTAGAGTTCTTGCAAAAGCTTCTTCTTCCTCAACAATTTGTTCTTCTCTTCCCTCTTGCTCTAGCCTTTCTTCTCACTTTCTCTTGTTTCTACATGTCTGACAACTTCTACCCCTCTCTCCCTTATTCTTATTATTATATTATTATTATTAATATTAATCCCTTTTAATTAAAATAATAAATAATAATAAGAATAAAACTAATTATTTAATCTAAATAATATTCACTTTATATTATTTAAATAAATAATTACTAACTAATATTACTAATTAGTTTTACTCTCCACACCACCCATATCTACACAATTACTGACACGCCCATACAACACCTTAAAGTCTATTCTTAAGGTCACTACCCCACACCAAGGTAGCTCAAACACATCAAATCATAACACAACCACAATTATCGCATAATTAAAATACGGAAAAATAAATAAAATAAGTCGAGGTGTTACAGTAATCATTGGCACGAGGAAGAGAACATTTATGTTTTGGCTGACTACTTTTTCTCAGAGATGATAAGTGTCAAAAAATTGGAGACACGAAAAGTAAATAATGATCAAAGTCTAAGACTCCAATGAGATATTAAGCTCAAGCCATTGCATAATTACATCAACTAAGACTTGATGGAATAATGTTTCTACCTAATTAAAAGGCCTAACAAGAGGCTTATGTTATAAGCCTCAACAAGATATTTTAGTGAACCATGCTCAATACCACAACTTCAAGGCTACATAAGCTTAACATTTCCTGTCACTTTCTAAAAGGGAGGCGGCCCATAAAGCACACATCCTAAAACTGTCACGACTTAGAAGGAAGGAAGGCTATAATGTAGGAGGCTCAGGAGTGTCATGACTTAGAAAACAGATATACTAGAAGACATGTATTCAAAAGTGTCTCAACCCAAAAGGTAGACGACAAATAATGGAGGAAAGCTAGAAGTGTCTCAGTCCAAAAGGTAGGTAGCCCATAAGTCTCCCAGTCCATAAGGCAGACAGACCAGAAGCCAAGCCCCGCAAAAGTGTCCCGACCCAGAATGCAAGAAGCTCAAGAGGAAGGACATTGCAAAGGTAAACATGATTGGACCAAGGCTAAATATGTAGAGAATCGGGTCTTAAACATGATTGTTCAAGACCTATTTAGATCATTATGGTCTGTTAGATGACTATGACCTGTTAGATCCTCTGACAGGCCGATCAGATTCAGGTACACACTTTGTAACCCTAAAAATATTGCCTCCTGATTTGGATGTTAGAGTGTTTGTAGGTATTATCGCTATACGAAAAACAACCGACGAAGACACAGAGTCGCCATCAAACTGTACTTATCCCAACGGGGAAAGGAAAACATCGAGAAAACCTCAGAAGGGAAAGAACATGGTCATCGCAACCAAGTTTGTGGTTTGGGAATAATTTACGCAGGAGGAAGGTGTTAGCAGCCCTCGCGTCCGTTGTACTCAACGAGATCCACTCTTGTTGTTCTAATCAAAGGGTGTGTATATCTAAAGGTTATTTGCTACGGAAATGCATAAGTGAAAAGGGAAAACAAAAGGGAAAAACGAGAAGGGGACTCACCAAAAATGGGAAAGTCAGAGCAATCGTAGTTCGGAGGACTACGGTGAAAAATGGGAAGGTTGCTCGCCAAGGATTAGGGCCCTTATGCCTACGTATTCTCAATAGGTATGAGAAATCAGAGCGTCCGTAGTTCGTGGGACAACGGTTTGTTGGTGTATTTTATGGACGATGCTAACGTTCGCGTTCTAGTAGTTAGGTGCATTGCTGCTCGCTTGTGGAGTCTTATGCGTTACCTGTATTGCAGTAGAACGGAAATAACATGCCCTTTCTGAAAAGTTTTGAATGAATCCCGAAGGAAAATGATTTGAATTTTTTAACGAGTTTTTGTTATGGTTTTGAAAATAATTTGAGATGCGTATTGCACTAAAGTCTATGACAAATGAGCGAATGTTTCGTACAAACGATCCAAGCGTCTCGTGTACAAAACACTATAAGAAGAAGTAGGAAGATTCTGGCTCATCTTTTCCCATTTTCTTAAGGCTCGTGACGCACTACATGCATCGTGTTTATTAAGTGTTTTTGGATTTTTGATGCAAGAAAATATTTGGATATGGAAGAAAGAAAAGTCTAGGGGAACTGAATCCTAAATGTTATCATGCAATGATGGTCCTAAAGTCAAGGATCGAGGGAGAGTCTACCCTAGTGTGATCATGCTTGGATTAAGATCCTAATGTCTATCCTACTCCAATCTTAATCAAAAATTAAGTTGGACTAGGAGATCCTAAAGAAACATGCAATTGGAGTTAAGAATAAAATAGTTAAGCATCATGATCAAGCAAAAAATCGAGACACAATTCAAGCACCAAGATGAATTAACAAGAGAAATCAAACTTAAACATGGAAATGATTAACCACAAAATAGAATCAAATGAAAAGAACAATACTATGACAAGAAGAAAGTTGCATGAGTTAGATGATAAGCACAAAATAATGAGAAAGAGATAGTCAATGCAAGAATCAAAATCACAAGATAAAGCAAAAGGAATCTAAGTTACAAACTCACGAAGTTAGAAGTCAAATTGATTAATTAACAGAAATTAAAAATCTAAGTGACCACAAGTTTAAAACCTAAATATTTTAATTCTAAATACAAATCAACATTAAAAAAGATTAATTCACACAAACTAAGTAAGAGAATATTTTTGAAATTTTTAATTTAATAACTAAAGTAAATAATTTAATAAATACTATTAATCATAATCAATATAATTTATAAATTTACACTAACATTATATTAAAACATTGAATATTAAAAAAAATAGTGAAAATAAAAGAAAATAAAGAAAAGGTGAGGGCGTCATAGTGATAATGGGGTATAGAAATCAAAACACTTGGGCTTATGAGCCCAAGAAGTCCTCACCAAAAATCTGGACAAAAAGAAAAAATAAACTAAAGACATAAACAAGAGAGAAAGAGAGAAACATCAGTACCCAACACCAACTCCCCTCATAATAAAATTTAATCAATGTTTTCCCGATTCTATACCTTCTCACTTGCATCATCTTTGCAAGTATCTCTCTCATACACGCGCGACTTCGTCATCTTCTTGCTTTATTTTGCTTTCCCTTATCTTAGCTCTCTCTGTTTCTCTCTTACGGCGCGACGATGGTCGTATTAGCAGTTGGAAGGAGAAGAAGGAGAAAATAAAGGGTGGAAGATGAATAAGGGAAGGAAAGCTCGATTTGAAGGAGTTCGGAGGGTGTTGGGACTTGTTCACACGGTGGGTATCCTGTTGTTGTGATTGATGGTCCAAGATTTTTTGCGGCAAAATTTGAGATACTTGAAGTTGTTGTCATGATTGTGTTGGTGTAAGTGCTACAATTTTGCAGGTTGTTATTATTTGAAACTGAAAGTTGGATGGTTGTTATGTGAATTGCAGAGTAGTTTAACATCAAGATGATGGAGGCATTATTAAGAGTTATTAGTCGTCAGTGTGTTTAAGTTACAGTTTTGTGTGACTTTTCGTGGTTGTTGTATACAATGAAGGTGAATTTGGGGGGTTTTGAGGTATGATTTTGTAGGTTGTAAAGTGGTGTTAGATGTCGGTTTGATTGTTTGCAGGCCGAGTTTTTTAATGGTGTGGGGAACGACGGAGGGAGAGGCGTGATTAGTTATGGTTTGGGGTTGTAAATTAGTGGAAAGTTGCAAAGGCAAGGTGAGGGATGGAGGAGTGGTTCGAGGTTCTTGTCATAGTGTATGGGTGATTGAAATAGGCTGAAGAGCGTAAAGGAATTTTTTTTCAGAAAAAATTAGAGTAGAGAGAGTTTATGTTGGAGGGTGAAACATGAGTGGTGATGAACCAAAAATGAAAGGAAAAAAGTAAGAGTATATGGATGTGAATCATGTAGGTATGTTGAAGGTGTTTTTTTGAAAAAAATGATGAAGAATGAATAAGTTCCTCCTGTAATAGTTTATGGTAAGTGTTAAAAATGAAGGAAATGGGCAATATTAACATGAGAAGGTTTCTACATGTTGGGGTATTTTGAAGTGAAGATGGCGGAGAAGAAAAGATGATGAAGGATTTCGGTTATGAATGTTAAGAGGAAGCAGCTTTTGGGAGGTTTATGAAGTTGAAGATGTGTGGTTTTATGAGATGGGAGTTTTGAAGGTGCTGTTGATGAATAGAAAAATAGTAAGAAATAATGGAAGGAGAATATCAATTTATGGCTATGTAAAAAGTTATGGTTGTGTATGTGTTTAATGTATTAAAACATGAGATTGGTTACATGGTTTGTGTGTTATTTCACACGGTTGTTTGGTTTTTTTTTTCTCTAGTGGTGTAGTAATGAGGGTGAGAGAAGTAGTGGTATGTGATGGGGTTATTATGTGTTATGAGATTTATGGTGTTTCAAGGATGAAATGAAGTGGGGTTGAAGAAGAAAGTAAGGGAATCCGTGAGTACTGAGAGAAGGAGGATATGTGTTCTACATTATCTACTATATCCAAGAGAGAGAGTATATGGGAAAGTTTTGTAGTGAGTCACCAAGAAAACGAAAGAGGATTGTTTATATTTAAACGTGTGAGAGGGAGGAGTCCAGTTGGTCAGTCAGAGAGAGAATTTTGGAAATTGGTTTCTTTTGAAGAAGTATGAAGTGTGTTATACTGTTGTTTCAAAAGAAGAAAAAATGCAGCTCCTTTACTTTATGAAAGAAAAATTGTATAAGGTGATGTGGCAAGTTTATGCGCAAGAAAAGAGAGGATGTGGACATGAGATGTCCTGGCATGAGGGTGGGAGTGTAGAGTGTTATTCAAGTGTAGCTAATATTTTCTCCAAGGTCTGAAGGGTTTTCACAAATGTAGTAGAAAACAAAGAAAATTTTCTAAACTTAATTAACAAGTATTTCAGAATACAAGTAAAAACAAAATTCAAATATTATTTAAAATAGAAAGATAAATAAAAAATAAAAGTAAACTATTTAAATTAATTCTAAAAATGAAAATCTGATTAATTTAAATAATTATTAACTAAAATAGAAATAATAAACGGTAAAAAATGTGTAATTGGATCGATGTCGAAGTGCCTGAAAAAATAAAATGAATACACCAAAATGATCAGCGAGAAATAAACGTATCAGAAAAATACAGCGTTTGGTCAAATTTCAAAATAAATTTTACCCGGTTAAATGGGTTAAACTGATCAAAAAGCAATCGAAAAGCAGTCAAAAAATTAAAACGAGCACGCCAGGTTAAACTATGCGAAACATAGGTTAAAATGACTGACATTTGCATGCTCGATTTTGAAATTTTCTGTCCACTGATTTTACGCATAGTTGACTTTCAATTTGACTGATTCGACTGTAAATCCAACAACCTTATTCTAGCTGATAAATTGGGTATTAGGCACGATGAAAAACAAGTTATACTATATAGATGACGCAAAGCGAAAATAAAGTCAGATGAGTGCAAGTTTCAAAATACCTAGTAAAAATTTGGGGTATGAAAGCTGCCCCTATTTAATCTTCTTGGACCTGAAGGTATGAATAGCTACGTATTTCAGACATTCAAGGTAAAAGAGGATTAAATGCTAGAATACCTAGAATTTTGACCGGTTAAAAAAAGATAGATGGAGTGATATGCCGGAGATGTAAATGGATAATATGATATGATACATATCAGTTATGATATGCCTGATATGCCATGTTACAAATGCTTGAAAGATTCTCTCGTTTTGTGAAAAATAGTTTAGGTATGATTAAACTATGGTAACTGGTAATGGGATAACGGTAACAATGAAAGGTGATAGGGGTGAATGATAAGATCGACGGATCTATAAATATGTAGTAGGATCAATGGATTTACAACCCAAAGAATGAAGATAAGCAATATCAATGGATTTGTGACTCGAAGAAAGATCAACTGATCTATGAATAGGGAGTAGGATCAACAGATTTACAACCCAAAGAATAAAGAGAAGCAATATCAACGAATTTGCGAGTCAAAGGAAGATCAAAGGATCTGTGAAAAGGAAATAGGATCAACGGATCTACAACCCAAAGAATGAAGAGAAGCAATATCAATGGATTTACAACTCAAAGGAAGATCAACAGATCTATGAATAGGGAGTAGGATCAATGGATTTACAACCCAAATAATGAAAAGAAACAATATCAACGGATTTGCGACTCAAAAGAAGATCAACGGATCGGTGAAAAAGAAGTAGGATCAAAGGATCTACAACCCAAAGAATGAAGAGAAACAATATCAACGGATTTGCGATTGAAAGAAAGATCAACATATCTGTTAAAAGGAAGTAAGATCAACGGATCTACATCCTTAAAGATAGAGAGAAGTAAAATCAACGAATTTACGACTCAAAAGCTGGGGAATAGGAAGTAATATCGACGAATTTATATCTTGAAACAAAAGTGACAAGATCAACGGATCTCAATACAGGAAACAAAATCAATGGATTTGCAATCCCAAAAAAACTGTACATAGAAGGATGATTCCACTGGGGAAACAAAGGGTAAGCAGAGGGTAAGATCGACAGATTTATGGCCTTGGTTGAAATATCTGCTGGGGAATGGGCTCGACATTCTTTGTGGGGATATATTATTGTTATGATTGAAGATTGATTCAGGATTTTATGGCTAGCTATCAAAACTGGCTTAATGCTTTGTATGTATGTTTGAATTTTTCTTTATGGTGTAATGCTCCACATTGAATGGAAATGCTACACGTTTTAGTATATGCAATGTAATGATGATTATGTATGCAAAATACTGATGTAGGCTCGGGCAGCTGGGGATACGAGGATATGTGATCCAAGGGTTATGATTGTGCCAAGTATGGTTAAGCTTTGGATTAGGCATGAGACCAGATTGGTGATTAAATTTTTAGGGATTTTATTCTTTATTTCCAACGTAAGTGAACTTTGAAGATGAGTCACGAGACGAGAACTGGTTTTAAAGGGTAGACTATCATACGAGAACTGGTGGCAAGAGATTAAGTTGTCAGGGAGAACTGACTCCTCTTTTTTTTGTATCAGACGGGAACTGACTTTGAAAAGAAAATTGACTACCAGACGAGAAATGGAGTTTAAAATTAGGCTAAAGAATGGGTGACCAGACGGGAACTGGTTTAAAAGCGGTCCACCAAATAGGAACTGGTATTTTGAGATGATTTTCCAGACTGGAACTGGTTTTGAAGTGATTTTGGTTACAAGGATTTTTGAGGTTAGATTTATTTTGTGGGGTTAGGCCCGATGAATTATATGATATTCATGGCTTTATGCTAGAGTGAAGCGACACGACTAATGCATGAGGATGATTTATGCAATGATATGAAGGTTTCCAGAACTGCCCATGTGGATAATGGATGGAATTGTCTTTTTGCAGCAAGGCTTCTGTTGACAGGCAAAGGTTATTCGATGATGTGGGACCATGATTCCCCAACACTCGTCTTGAAATCGAAAGAACTTGCTTGAGAAGCTTGAAGGTATGGAGAGGACTTGCCCCATTGTGGCTCAACTTTCCCCAGTATGGTCCTTGGAAATGTTCACCTTGAAAGGGGGTTGGAAGTAGCTTGCCATAAGATGACCTCGAGATGGCTTGCCCAGAATCTTTCGTGATGAAAGAGTTAGTCCTTGATTAACCGACTCTTAGAGTGGTTGGCTTCAATGTACCCTTGAAGTAGCTTACCCCAGGATGAGCGTTGAAACGACTTAACTTGTGTTGATTGAGTGTTGGAGGGGTTTGCCCTTTTATCAAAAGAACCTCTCGGTGGCCTGCCCCTGAATGGTAGAGTCTTAAGATAATTTTCTCTGGTTAACTGATTCTTGAATGATTTTCCCCATAATCAACTGATGTTTGGGGACTTGATTTAAATAGACGGATTCCTTAGTCAACATGACATGCCCTTGATCCGTAGGACTACAAGGTGTTCTTGATTCTAGTCAACTTTGCTGAATGATCCAGTCTTCTTTGATTGCTCCTTGTTGGAATTTCCTTGATGTCAAGTACTGACTTGTAGTCAAAATTGTTCATTCACGAATGGTAATTTTAATGCGATTCTCATGCAAGTTTGAAAAAAACAATTATTGGAATGATGCGATAGTGTGTGATGAATGGACCATTAGTCCAAACATAGTGTTGACTTAGATAATGTGAAAAATATAGTGAGAAAGTAACACCAATACAGGTGATTAGAAAATCTTGCAGGAGTCAGTTTACGCAACCTCGTTGTAGTATGCTCTCTGAATAAACCCTGCCTCAATTAGGTCTTTTGAGGTTTGTAACGTGGTCTGGTTCACGATTATTGAAACAAAGGATATAAGGCTCAAAATTTGATTTCAAACCACCCTTTCTTCGTGATGTTCTCCAGTCCTACATTTAGTTAAATTAGCACACACATGTCTAGAGTTTGACAGTGTAAGAGTGAAGATGAGGATTCAAGATTCGCTTGAAATGGCATTCACCTTCTTTTGTTCTTGTGGATGTCAGTGACCTTTTGATTTTTGACATGGTGATCATTGAATCTCGTTTTTCTTTGTATGAGGATTTACACGACCTCTTTTGATTTTTTTTTTGCTTTTTGATCCCTAACTTTTGCATGGACTGATTTTGTTTTTCGAGTCCATCGGGAATGCCTTGATTTTGCCTAAGTCGCCTCTTCGGGTGTTCGACTTAGCAAGATTTTTTTTATTTGAATTTTCCTTTGTTTTAGAATGGCTTGTGACTGCTAAGTCATCGTTCATTGAAGAACAACCGACATAACTTTTGGATTTTGTATGGTTTCTTCAATACGTCAGGATGTGGGCGAAGAACATCATGTAGTCGATCCCCACATTAGAAGTTTCATCTTGTGATCAAACGCGTAGTCAGATTAACTGAACACTACCCATGCCCCAGGTTAAGCGTAAGGGTTTAGTTATCTGAAGGAAACTCCTACTTCTAGGCTTAAAGTGGTTAACTAGGGACTAACTCTTTATCTCTCCAGTGTTTGGGGATTTGAAACAATGCATGTATATCATCAGCAGGATTTTATCCGAAAGCATACCTTTCGCAATTATGGGTATTTCGTTTACGTCTTCTTCCCTCCAATCTTTGCTAAAACAGTAGTTTGATAAAGAAAATGGACAAGAGGTATATGGACATATTTTTTGTTTTTTATATAAGACAAGAAAAGAGAGTGAATGCGACATGATTAATTCAGAAAATGCATGATCACTTCATTAATATTACCATTCAAAACAACAATGTTTAAAACAAGTAGCATTTAACAAGAAAGAAATTACAAATGCAAATGATAAATGATGATTCAATGATTTCCAGTTATGAGGATGTCTTTTGTCTGAACCACTGGCTTGAGGAGATCTCTCTGAAATCTTCGAACTCATTCGGGCGAGAAATTGACATGCACAAACAGTCTTCCTTCTGGAAAGGATATGTACCCTTTGTCAATCAATTTTTGCACTTTGGCTTGGAAGGCTTTGCAATATTCACTTGAGTGCCCCATTGACCCAGCATGATATCCATATTGCACATGAGGATTGTACCCAGGCGGGTATGGTTCTGGTAGTGGTTTAAGAGACTTGGGAACCACCAACTAACTTTGAATTAGATGTGGAAAGAGTTAACTCTATGACATAGGAACTGGATGAAGAGGAGCATTCCTTATTTCCAAATTGTTATGAGCCCTATGCTAGCTCTGACGCTGATTCTGATAACCTCGGCCATGAGCTCGCTGATTGGTATGAGGAGTAGTCCATGGTTTATGGTATGAAGCTTTATGCATAGTTGGTTTTCCATAAGGATATCATGGCACTGCAAATGATGACTGTTGAGAAGATGAGGGACCATAAAGTTTTACCGATGCATCTTGAAAATACTCGAGATCTACCATGACTGCATTAATTACATCCTCTTCGTTCTCTTGGGAACTATTGGGGATTCGGTCTTGCAAGATTGACTGCTCGAGGCATCTTGAATTTGTCCGCTCTCGATGCGTTCTCCAACTTTCGCTAAGTCAGAGAAGTCAAAAGACGTAATTCCCATCATCATTTTATAGTATAGGCTTTGCAAGGTATCCATGAACATGTCAACCAACTCTCTGTCCAAGAGTGGTAGTTGCACTCTGGATGCTAATTCTCTCCACCGTTGTGCATACTCTTTGAACGATTCACCACTCTTCTGAGATAGGCTTTGCAATTGCGTGCGACTGGGGGCCACATCCAAATTGTATTGGTATTACTTTAGGAAGGCACTGGCTAAATCCCTTCATGACTGGATACGACTTATTTATAAATTCATGTACCAACTCAAAGATCCCCCACTCAAACTATTTTGAAAATAGTGAATCATCAACTTATCGTCGTGGGTAAAGGGAGTCATTCTTTGACAGAACATTACTAAATGACACTTTGGGCAAATGAGACCTGTGTACTTCTCGAAGTTGGGTACCTTGAATTTCGAAGGGATTACCAAATCTAGCACTAGGCACATATCAATGGCATCAACCCCAGATGTATCGTGTACTTCTCTGGCTTGTATTTTCTCCTCAATGGCACGAAACCTTTCCTTCATAGGATCATCCAACAACATCCTCTGGGATTGAGTGGAAATGTTTACTCGGGGAAGATCATCATCAGGCAGAAGACCGTATAATGGATTGGTTGTCACAGTAAAACCTGGTGGAGGCTCAACATTCTCTACATCTACATGCTAAAGGTTGTTCCTTGACATAGCTGCCAATGACTTCAAACTCGTCCTTTTCAGATGTCTATCTTGATCTTGCTTCAAACACTTTGCTGTCTTTCAACACGTGCTACTTGTTCAGAACAAGTACCGGGAAATCAGCTGGTTGGTCATGGACAAAAGCAGAATGAGTTTTATAGAAATAGTATACAATGCTGATGGATGCAAATGTGATGGAATGGATGCAATGAGATGCCATGTTTGATTATTTCCTATGAATCTTCATACTTTTATTTATGTTTTTTAAGCAAGAGAAAGATTCAACGGCAAGACTCAAAGACTAGATCCCTGGAAATAAGAGGACATGTGTGCTACAAATATGATATAAGCCATGAATGCAAGGACATGAGATCAAATCCTCCATATGTATACTGGATAACTATTGTACTGATAACATACTAGGTTCAAAAGTTCGCCTCCATAAGGAACACAATAAAATAGGGTAGGATGAAAGTCAAAGTTTCCTGCAAAAACCTCATTCCCTCTCACATGTGGGTTCTAATCTTGGACAGAGATTCCTAGCAGGTCCTTAGCTTCTCTGGCTCTCAAGTCGAGAAGTAATAATACGTTCACAATTTCTGGTTCAACATTATTACCCCTCAAGGAGGCCTCCACTGATTTCCAATGAATGGTCTTCAGAGTCATGAGCTCTCTATGGGAATACCATGTCATCTGCATCAGACATGCATGACAAAATATTTCCCAAGAAAACTTTGTATGAATGTGGATCTCGTGTTAACTACACATTTTAAGCGCTACGCAATTCAACACGACTATCCACTCTAGTCCTATGTGTAACCTCAAACCTGGGTAGTGGGCTTATCTCTCAGTAACAACCCCCCAATAGAACAACAATAATCCAGAATGATATGAATAACAATGATAAAATGCAATAAGATGCAAATAAATGAGTAACCAAAACATATAGATAAACACCCAGAGAAAAGAAACAAACAAGAGCTAGTGCTAACTTGCTTAGGTAGTCCCCAGCAGAGTCGCCAGTTGTCGCTACGCGAAAACAACTAGCGAAGACACAGAGTCGCCATCGAACTTTATTTATCCCAATGGGAAAAGGAAAACATCGAGAAAACCTCATAAGGGAAAGAACATAGTCATCGCAACCAAGTTCGAGGTTCGGGAGTCGATTACACAAGAGGAAGGTGTTAGCACCCCTCGCATCCGTTGTACTCAACGGGATCCACTCTTGTTGTTCTAATCAAAGGGTGTGTATATCTAAGGCTTATTTGCTACGGGAATGCATAAGTGAAAAGGGAAAACAAAAGGGAAAAACAAGAAGGGGACTCGTCAGGATCTCGCAATCCCGTGCCTACGTATTCCCTTGTGCAATGGAAAAGTAAAAGTAATTGTAGTTCGGAGGACTAAGGTGAAAAATGGTAAGGTTGCTCGCCAAGGATTGGGGCCCTTATGCCTACGTATTCTTAATAGGTATGAGAAATTAGAGCGTCCGTAGTTCGTGTGACTACGGTTTTTTGGTGTTTTTTATGGACGATGCTAACGTTCGCGTTCTAGTAGTTAGGTGTATTGTCGCTCGCTCGTGGAGTCTTATGTGTTACCTATATTGCGGTAGAACGAAAATAACATGCCCTTTTTGAAAAGGTTTTGAATGAATCCCGAAGGTAAATGATTTGAATTTGTTGAAGGTTTTTTTGTTAGGGTTTTGAAAATAATTTGAGATGCGTATTGCACTAAATTCTATGACTTAGGAGCAAATGTTTCGAACAAACGATCCAAGCGTCTTGCGTACAAAACACTCTAAGAAGAGGTAAGGAAGATTCCGGCTCATCTTTTCCCATGTGTTTAAGGCTCGTGACGCACTACACGCATCATGTTTATTAACTGTTTTTGGATTTTTTATGCAAGAAAATATTTGGATACGGAAGAAAGAAAAGTCTAGGAGAACTGAATCCTAAATGTTATCATGCAATGATGGTCCTAAAGTCAAGGATGGAGGGAGAAACTACCCTAGTGTGATCGTGTTTATATTAAGATCCTAATGTCTATCCTACTCTAATCTTAATCAAAAATTAAGTTGGACTAGGAGATCCTAAAGAAACATGCAATTGGAGTTAAGAATAAAACAGTTAGCATCATGATGAAGCAAAAAATTGAGACACAATTCAAACACCAAGATGAATTAACAAGAGAAATCAAACTTAAACATGGAAATGATTAACCACAAAATAGAATCAAATGAAAAGAAAAATACTATGACAAGACGAAAGTTGCATGAGTTAGATGATAAGCACAAAATAATGAGAAAGAGATAGTCAATGCAAGAATCGAAATCACATGATCAAGCAAAAGGAATCTTAGTTACAAACTCACGAAGTTTGAAGTTAAATTGATTAATTAAAAAAAATTAAAAATCTAAGTGACCACAAGTTAAAAACCTAAATATTTAAATTCTAAATACAAATCAACATTTCAAAATATTAATTCACACAAACTAATTAAGAGAATATTTTTGAAATTTTTAATTTAATAACTTAAATAATTAATTTAATAAATACTATTAATCATAATCAATATAATTTATAAATCTATACTAAAAATATATTAAAACATTAAATATTAACAAAAATAGTGAAGAAAAAAAAAAGAAAAGGTTAGGGTGACATAGTGATAATAGGGTATAGAAATCAAAACACTTGGGCTTATGAGCCCGAGAAGTCCTCACCAAAAATCCGGAGAAAAAGGCATTATGGGCCTGATGGGCTTTTTTTCTTAAAAAGAAAAAAGAAAAAAGAAACTCAAGACATAAACAAGAGAGAAAGAGAGAAACATCAGTACCCAACACCAACTCCCTTAACGATGAAATTCAATCAATGCTTTCCCGATTCTACACCTTCTCACTCGCATCATCTTCGCAAGTCTCTCTCTCATACTCGTGCGACTTCATCATCTTCTTGCTTTATTTTGCTTTTCGTTTTCTCAGCTCTCTCTGTTTCTCTCTTACGGCACGACGATGGTCGTATTAGCGGTTGAAAGGAGAAGAAGGAGAAAATAATAGGGTGGAAGATGAAAAAGGGAAGCGAAGCTCGATTTGAAGGAGTTCGGAGGGTGTTGGGACTTGTTCACACGGTGGGTATTCTGTTGTTGTGATTGTTGGTCCGAGACTTTTGCGGAAAAATTTGAGATACTTGTAGTTATTGTCGTGATTGTGTTGTTATAAGTGCTACAGTTTTGCAGGTTGTTATTATTTGAAGTTGGAAGTTGGATGGTTGTTATTTGAATTGCAGAGTAGTTTAACATGAAGATGATGAAGGCATTATTAAGAGTTGTTAGACATCAGTATGTTTGAGTTACAGTTTTGTGTGATTTTTTGTGGTTGTTGTATACAATGAAGGTGAATTTGTGGGGGTTTAAGGTATGAGTTTGTAGGTTATGAAGTGGTGTTGGATTTCAGTTGGATTATTTGCAGGCCAAGTTTTTTAACGGTGTGCGGGAACAACAGAGGGAGAGGCGTGATTAGTTATGGTTTGGAACTGTAAATTAGTGGAAAGTTGCAAAGGCAAAGTGACGGATGGAGGAGTGGGTCGAGGTTCTTGTCACAATGTGTGGGTGCTTGAAATAGGTTAAAGAGGGTAAAGGAACTTTTTTAAGAAAAAATTAGAGTAGAGAGAGTTTATGTTAGAGGGTGAAACATGAGTGGTGATGAACCAAAAATGAAAGGAAAAAGTAAGAGTATATGGATGTGAATTATGTAGGTATGTAGAAGGTGTTTTTGTGAAGAAAAAAATGATAAAGAATGAATAAGTTCCTCTTGTAATAGTTTATGGTGAGTGTTAAAAATGAAGGAAATGGGCAATATTAATATGAGAAAGTTTCTACATGGTGGGTAGTTTTGAATTGAAGAGATGATGAAGGATTTCGGTTATAAATGTTAAGAGGAAGAAGCTTTTTGGAGGTTTACGGAGTTGAAGGTGTGTGGTTTTATAAGATGGGAGTTTTGAAGGTGTTGCTGATGAATAGAAAAATAATAAGAAGTAATGGAAGGAGAATATCAATTTATGGCTATGTAAAAAGTTATGGCTATGTATGTGTTCAATGTATTAAAACATGAGATTGGTTACATGGTTTGTGTGTTATTTCACACTGTTGTTTAGAGTTTTTTTTTCCAGTGGTGTAGTAATGAGGGTGAGAGAAGTAGTGGTATGTGATGGAGTTATTGTGTGTTGTGCGATTTATGGTGTTTCAAGGATGAGATGAAGTGGGGTTGAAGAAGAAAGTGTTGTAGTGAGTCTTGAGAGAAGGAGGATATGTGTTCTCTTCTTTTTCTACTAAGTTCAAGAGAGAGTATATGGGAAAGTGTTGTAGTGAGTCACTAAGAAAATGAAAGAGGATTGTTCATATTTTAACGTGTGAGGGAGGATTCCAGTTGGTCGGTCAGAGAGAGAATTTTGAAAATTGGTTTATTTTGAAGAAGTATAAAGCATGTTATGTTGTTGTTTCAAGAGAAGAAACAATGCAGCTCCTTTACTTTATGAAAAAAGAATTGTATAGGGTGATATGACAAGTTTATGCGCAAGAAAAGAGAGGATGTGGCCATGCGATGTGATGGCATATGAGGGTGGGAGTATAGAGTCGTTTTCAAGTGTAGCTAATATTTTCTCCAAGATCTAAAGGGTTTTCACAAATGTAGTAGAAAACAAAGAAAAATTTCTAAACTTAATTAACAAGTATTTCCTAATATAAGTAAAAACAAAATTCAAATATTATTTAAAATAAAAAGATAAATAAAAAAGAAAAGTAAACTATTTAAATGAATTGTAAAAATAAAATTATGATTAAATTAAATAATTATTAATTAAAAATAGAAATAAAAAATGGTAAAAAATGAGTAATTGGACCGGTGTCGAAGTACTAAAAAAAATAAAATGAATACACCAAAATGATCAGTGCAAAATAAACGTATTGGAATAATAGAGTGTTTGATCAAATTTTGAAATAAATTTTACCCGGTTAAATGACTTAAACTGATCAAAAAGCGACCGAAAAGCAGTCGAAAAATTAAAACGAGCACGCCGGGTTAAACTATGCTAAACGTAGGTTAATATGATTGACGTTTGCAAGCTCGATTTTGAAATTTTTCGTCAATTGATTTTACCCATAGTTGACTTTCAGTTTGACCAATTCGACTGTAAATCCAACAAGCTTATTCTGCCTGATAAATTGGATATTAGGCACAATGAAAAACAAGTTATACTATACAGATGATGCAAAGCGATAATAAAGTCAGATGAGTGCAAGTTTTAAAATGCCTTGTCAAAATTTGAGATATGACAAGTATCACCTCCACCTCTGAACTAAAGTGTCAAGATACCAATCATATAGAAGTTATCACGAGATTCTAATCATCACCGCCATCAAATTTAACATCCGAAAGTCCTAGTAATGGTCCATAATTTCATATCGGACCAACGATTAATCTGATTTGAGTGAGATGAACCAAGACAAAATTTGTTTTTTAATAAATAAAAGAAAGTCGTTACATTTGCACATGAAGAAAAATGTTTATCTTAAACATTTAGGTGACGTAACCCAAAATATTAAGAGCATTTCTTAATACACCACCCAAGTTTCTTAGGCACCACGCGAAATTTCTTTTTTGCCCCCTGATTCCGGATGTGCACATCCGGACGCACCAATTTTTAAAAAAACGTTGATGTGTTCCGGATATGCATATCCGGAAAGCTACCTGATATGCAGATCCGGAACATTGGTTTATTAATTCGCCCCATACCTTCTTCCTCCCCCTCATTCTTCACATTTTCATATTCCAAACACCAAACTCTCTCAAACTCTCAAATTCTCAATCCCACAAATCTCGACTTTTTTCACTTGAGTTCGGCGCAGAGCAACTTCTACAACGATCAAGACACTCCAAATCCTCCCTATCTCAATTTAATCGGTAAGTTTTTGAATTTTAGAGTTTCGGAGTTATTTTCGAGTAATCTATTTAGAGTAGACATTTAAGTGTAGAAATTGTTAGGTAGTATGAATAACATAGATTAGAGACAATGTAGGTATTGTTTGCTACTTGAAACAGATGATCAGGGCAATAAAATGCCCTTTTCCATGGTGCAGTAGCCATGGCTGTTATTTTTGAACTTGAAAATACGTACTGGATGTGCAGATCCGGAAGGATTTTAACGTTAAATATTCTGAATGCTTCCGGATGTGCAAATCCGAAAACACCCAACGTTAAATATTCTGCATACTTCCAGATGTGCAAATCCGGAAGACACTTGGTTTTTTTTGTTTGTTTTTTTTAATTATTTTTAAAAAAATTCTAATTTATTTATTATGCTTTGCAGATTACATGGCTGGCAGAGACGATCGTATCATACATGGACAGACAGCTCAGCACGCATCTGTCCGACGTGAGTGGACACAATCTACAGCCGAGGCTTCTGGTGCAAAGGGAGTTGGGGTAGCCCCTACAGCTGAGGGACATCCTACACCACATCCTACACCAAAGCCTTCCACATCACAGGTTCAGGCCACTTCCACATCACAGGTTTATGCCACTCTCTCGTCAGCCGCCGATTCTACATCTCGGAGACGTCGGGCTTCTACTACTGGTTCATCAGGTTCCCAGCCCCCACGCAGGCGTCGTTGGGAGACTCCAGTTCCATCAGATGCTCCTATTTCATCCCCTGCTCCTGTTCCTGAGGGTGATCACCCAGCACATGAGGGTGGTGACGACGATGACGATTTTGATGAGCTGGACGGTTACCCCGGGGGACCGTCTGATATGTCCTTACTTGTGGGGATCTCTGAGCATACTGCCAGATATGTCTGGCTAGGACAAGTAAAATTTCTCGGTTTATTTATAGAATTTTTTTCGTTGAAAATATTTTCATTTGTAACATTGTTTTATTTGGAAATTTTCAGGAGAAGGATTCCTAGAAGTTCTATAACCATGGGGGCAAGGTTATAGACATGATGCCGGAGCTACCAGGGGATGAGTGGTTCCAGTCTGCACTTGCTACCTCTGGTCTCTGAGGCCTTTCTAGAATTGGGTATCCCCAGATCATGTACGGTATGCTGATGGCCTTTGTTGAGAGATGGCACCCTGAGACATCCTCATTCCATCTACCGTACGGTGAGCTCACGATCACACTCGACGACATCTCGTGCTTTTTACATCTACCGATCATGGGTACCCTTCTCCGTCACGGTAAGATGTCGAAGGTGGAGGCGACGGAGATGCTGACTGAGGAGCTTGGGGCTACCCCAAATGAGGCACTTGCGGAGGTGACGCAGTTGAGAGGCGCAAACGTCCGATTCTCCTTTCTGACACGCAGATTTTGTGAGGAGCTTGCAGAGGCAGGACGGGCATCAAGTGATGCAGCTGAGGTGGCGATCCACAGGCAGCGTGCCCTGAGATGCTAGTATTTGTTTTTTCTCGGCACGCAGCTGTTTGTGGATACCAGCACCACTTACGTTGATATCGTTTATCTCAGGTACCTTTTGGATCCCACAGAGATCCATTGGTACAACTGGGGGCGGCTACGCTAGCATTCACCTATTCTAGGCTCTCAGATGGTTGCCGCTGGGCAGCCAAGACTGTGGTAGGCAGCTGTACACTATACGTGGTAACAATCTTATATTCTAAGTCTTTTTTTTCATTTTTTTTCTTTCTTTATTCATTATAATGTTTGACACCGATGTTATGTTTTCTATTTCAGGCGTGGATATTACAGCACTTTCCCAAGATTACTGGTTGGGGGAGTGTTGAGGGGTACATTGAGGATATGCCGCGTGCTGCTGCATTTCTCCTGCTCAGAGGCAACCAAGCGCCCGACCCCTACAGAGTTTATCTTGATCGGATGACTGCTGAGGACATTTTTTATGACGCCTATGCCGATCACCGTGTGACGCGCCCGTTCGATGAGGTTTCGTTGTTCTCAGGATGGTTGGCATGCAGTTCGACCATTACTGCTCGATACCTGCCGGAGCGCGTCTTGCGTCAGTTCGGTTACACGCAGACGATCCCCAGGATGCCTCATGAGTCTGCTCCTCTAGGCTTGACCCGCGTGAAGATAGATGAGTTATATGCTGACTTCCAGTCCCACTTGGTACCAGAAGAGGCTCGGGCGACCAGAGCACCGAGAGACTGGAGCGTTGCGGCCGGGTACATCATGTGATTCTATACCGTCTCACACCCATGCATGGTGCGCACTGCTGAGGGATCGTCGCCGAGACCTGCTCATCAGGAGATATTAGAGGAGAGGTAGTCTCAGCTGGATCATACTCAGGATGTCCTACCTCGCTGTCGTGAGATAGAAGAGATAGTGCGGCAGGTCATTGCGGACGGTCACCTCCCTGAGGGCTCTGGTGGCATACTTGTCGCTGATAGGATTATTGAGATTGCTCAGGGGGCACTTCAGTACCACAGACATCGAGCCAGGACGACGGGTAGGGGCAGAGGAGCAGGGGAGCCAGGACAGATCCTTCCCCATACACAGTAGTTTTTTGTTTGATGTATTCTATTTTTTTTACATTTATGTACTGTATTTTGACAGAAGTATTATTATGTATATATATTATTTTATTTTATATATGGATGTTTTCGAATGTATATTACGTTGCGACGATATATTAACATATGCGGTCAACCAACAAAACTGATTTTTAAAAGAAAAATAAACTATTTTTCTGGATCTGCAGATCAGGAATTTTTCCGGATTTGCACATCCGGAACACATCAACGTTTTTTAAAAAATTGGTGCGTCCGGATGTGCACATCCGGAATCATGGGGCAAAAACGAAAATTCACGTGGTGCCTAAGAAACATGGGTGGTGTATTAAGAAATGCTCAATATTAAAATCATAGTCAACTCATATAACCCACATACTCATTCTTAGAAGGGATCAAATGTTTGAACATTTTATTTTATTCCGTTAATATTAGTATATTAACCGTTGATTTATTAAAATATTTTAAAGATAGTTAAACTCGAAATTTTAATCTTTAATGATCTCATTCCAACCATTGAGTGAATGAATTAATTGAGCTAAGGATATTCGATATTATGAGTTTAATTCTTAATAAAAGAGAAAATATATTACTAACTATTAACAATTTATCAAATAAAGTTAACTTTATCTCTCTCAAATGCTAGAAAACATTTTTAAAAAAGAAAACATGTGCATACTACATTACATTAATATTAGTACTACGTATACTTGGTTTGCACGACAAGAGTTGACCTTTATTTGTTATTAACAACTTGCAAAATGATGCAACTAAAAAATACAAGTTGCAAAAGAAAAAGACACATTTAACAAGGTCAACGACTATACGCTATAGAGATCCCAAAAACCTTAGTAATGCTAAGTTTTCATTTTATAAATACCCTTCATACAAATAATTATTTTGCATTGCATTGATAACTAATTTTCAGGAGTGCTAATCTTTATTTACTAAGAATATAATGGATACCCCAAAGGAGTAAGAGTTCAAAATATATTCAATTCTATATTTATTTATGTTATTTGATGTAAAGTCTTATTTATCTCTAATATTTGTAGTCATCAAAATGTTGTTACCTTAGACGTCCATGCTGCCAAAGATCTGCTACATTCATCTGGTTACAATTATCTTGATGTGAGGTAACAAATGATTTGAGTTTCATAGACACCCAAAATACTTTTTAAAAGAAGAAACCGGAGTTCTTATTTTTCATTCTTTTGTCCTTTTGAATAGGTCAGTGGAGGAATTCAACAAAAGCCATGTCGAGAATGCTATTAATATCCCCTATATGTTCAAGACAGAAGAAGGTAATATATATTGTCAATTTAATGGTAATCACTTGAGATTAATTTTCTTCTCTATTAATAGCATATGATGAGTTTGCAAATGATTAACAGGACGGGTGATAAATCCTGATTTTGTTAGCCAAGTAGAAGCAATATATACGAGTGAGGATCACTTAATTGTGGTAAGAACTTTATAGCTTTTTCGTTCACTAAAAATATAAAACAATATAAAATAGGTTTAAGTCTATAACAAAGGTTTAAGTCAAATACATTGGACCAACTTTAAGTCATGGATAATGATGTTGTAATGTAACGCAGGGACTTCAAAATATTGTTAACATGGATGGAGGCTATTCTGGGTGGGTGGACGCTGGATTTGCAGGTGACAACCCTGCACAAGACCTTAAAACAGCTTGCAACTTCCGTCCATAATTATGCTTGTCAACATTGAAAGCATGTCTACTATTATAATATTTCAGTGCCTTCGTAATGTAATTTTATTTTCATATGAAACCGTTTGTGTGTATCTTTCTTTGTATAATAAGTGGTACTCTTGTAATTGGAGTTGGGCAAGGAACTTTTCTGCCAATTAATTACCAATAGTAACTCATGTGGATAGATTAATTTTTAAGTTCTGATTTCATTCTTGTAAAAGGATTCATACTTAAATTTAGACACTAATTAAGTACATACACAAAACAGTGTCAAACATTGTTAAAATGCCGTGTTTTAGAGTCTGTTTTGAGCTTTATTTAAACCATTGATTGGTTAAGTTTGGAGTCTCTTGATTTATTTATTTTTACATAGTTGATTCTAGTTTCGGATCTGCCTAACAAGGAAATAAGACCTGCCTAACTCAAAGGCTCAATCTTGAATTTCTCCCTAAAGATGTCCAACACATAAACTCTCATTATGAAGCCGTTTATCGAAAATCGGAACCACGCTCATCGTAGCCGTTGGAATCAATCCAACGGTCTTTCATATTCCACACCACATTCAATAGTGGCGGTTTTAACCGGCACTCATATATAACGCGATCACACACTAAGCCAATGTACGATTCAATCACTCTTACAAATTACATCTTTTTGACTTCACTAACCTGAGCATTGGAGTGCTAACCTTGTAGTTACACCATTTTCTGTGCCTACCGGAGACCTTTGTTGTCATACCAGAGAGTTTCTACGACGATCCTTGTCAGCACTTCACAAAATTTATGTTCCACTTTGGATTAGTGGCGCCGTCTGTGGGAATCATTTTTTAATTCTTACGAAATCCTACAACAAAATCGTTGCGCCATCGCAACCGTTTATGCTAACCAATTTGATTACTCTGTTTTTGTGTAATTGTCAACAATGGATGCCTCTAGAGAAACTCGATCAATCGCTCGTCAGAGTTCCACTTGTAACGCCCCGTTTTATTTTAAATTATATTTTGTAATTTAATTATGTGAAGTTGTGTGTATAAATGTGATTATGTGTGTTTTGTTTGTTGTATTTGGAGATGCTCTTGGTGTGGAATAATAACCTTAAGAGTAGACCTTGAGGGTAGAGAAGTGTGAGAGCATTTGAGTAGAGATTGGTGGTGTGAGAAGTAAACCTAAATAGAATATATTAATGATAATGATTTAATTATTTAATATTAGGTGGATATTATTTCAATTAAATAATTGTTAGGAATTATTATTATTATTATTTTAATTAGATGGGATCAATAATAATAATATAATGAAATAAAATAAAATAAAATACTAGGTGTGTAGAGATTTGAAGGGCATGATAGTAATTGTATGAGGATGAGTGAGGGTAAATGAGGTAAACCATAGTTGAAGGATTTTATAAAGGGAATTGGAGAAGATTGGAGTCAGTTTTCATCGTACGTGAAATTGGAACAGAACGTGAAAGAGGCTAGGGCAAAGAAGAGGAAGAACTCCATTAGAGAAGGGAAAAACTCATCGATCTAAGGTAAGAGTGGGGTTCTGATCTTCTAAGGGATAGTATGTTGAATAGTGGGTAAGGGTTTACGTCCTTACATTGTGGGTTGTTGTGTTCTTCTATGCTATGATTGTTGTGAAGTAATGGATGATGATATTGTTTAATATATCAATAAGTGACAAATTTTCATTTGCCTATATGTGTGATAATCTGTTTTGGATTGTTGATAAGTTTCCTCAATTGTGAGTTTTGAAGGTTTGAGTCGTATGAATGAAATTGATGATGATGTGATGTTAATTCATGAGTAAAAGAAGGAATAATTGAGTTTTAGAATGTTAATTTAGTATAAAATTGAGTCTATGGTGATGGAATTTCGTAGCATAGGTTCTAGTATGATAAGATAGTGTGAAAGTGCTTTTTATAAAAGTGATTTTTGAAATTCGTAACAGCATGCGTCAATTTGAAGGTCCTATGCGTCGACCTGACGCTTCCAGAAACGAATACTTTGAAAACCATAACCGCATGTGTCGCCCTGAAGGTCCTGTGAGTCGACCTGAAGCTTCAGCACATAGAAAAAAAATCCTAGAAACGGTTTCGATCATAACTTTTTAACCCTTTATTCAAATGATGAGCCGTTTAAAGTGTTGGAAATCTAATGAGTAGAACTTTAACATGGTTTAATTAAGTGAATCTTTTTCCCAATATATGTTTTGTCTAATATGTTGAGGAATGTGATTATTACTTGTTGAGTATGTTAAGAAATCTTGTTGTAAGTGACAGATCTTGAGTGTTGTTACAATGATGTTGTTGTGGTGTTGATGGTGGTAATATGAGTATATTTTAATGATGTTATTGCGATTGCATAAAATATATAGATATATCCATATTGTATGAAATATACTTTTATGCTTGTTAGCCAATTTGGGCGGTGTACAATAATCATGGTAGTGGGTTATTGTGCACTATGATGTTGTCGTTGTTGTATGCATAAATAGCCACATTGCATACATTTTTGGACAAATGGTATGTTGTTAGTGAGCCTAAAATTCCATTGTGTGGATTGGGTCGGTAGCTGATTCGGAGGTGATGGATCAGTGAGTGGTTCTGATCCTAGGAGGTGGGGCTCATAACGGTGAACCTGAGTGTTCACGAAAATTGGTACCACATGCATAAGCATTGAGTCAAGTGTGAGTCTCATTGCATTAGATATTATCTATGTTTCTATGTTGCTAAATATATGGTGTTGTGTGATTAACTGGACTTGCTATGGTGTGATTTCCATGTTGGTTGGGGAATAATTAGTAATGATGTTGTTGGGTGGTTAATATGAGATGTCTGGCTGATTTGTTGTGTATTATGTTATGCTTGGATAATTTAGTGTTGGTGTTGAGCGTGTTGTGTTGTAGAATGGGTGACAGTGTATGTGATACTCTAATGCATACTGTTTATCATGCTTTTCTTTATATTATCATGATACTTCACCCCTTCTGTTTGAATATTGCCTCCACGTGGACAATGTGCAGATACTCCGCAGTAGGACTCAGATGTGAGTTGAAGATGAAGTCTCCTTACTCTTTTTCTTTATAGTTAGCATCTGCTCTGATTGTAACACTGGGGAGTTGTGAGAACGCATTTATGATTTATATTTCTTTGAGATTTGTGGACATCTCCCTTATTATGTTTAGTTGGTGTTTTGATGAATTATGGGATTCCATCATAACTTTTTATATACCATGAGACGATAAATGATTTTTATTATTTCGCTGTAATAAAAGTAATATTCATACATGTTCAAGTTTTTATGATTATACAAAAATATAAGTGTTACATAGTCAGTTTGATGAGCAGGTTTTGTATGTTGGCTGTAACATCCTAAGTTGCGTGTGTTTGATTTAGTTACTCTGATGTTTTATTTAAAAATATTACGGGGGAAATTTAGGGTATTACATAGTGGTATAAGAGCAGATCGGTCTGCCCGTCCAAGTTGTTGAGTCGTTGTTGTCTAACACTTGACTACTATCAATGTTGTTCCCTTAACCATTTTGTACTGTTGTTGGTGCGTAGCAGAGAATGGTTGGAAGGAATGAGGCCGCTATTGCTGCTGCTTTGTAGGCTGTTGCTCAGGCTGTACAGAATCAGCCTAATGCTGGTGAGAATGATGAGTTTCGGAAGAACAAACCGCCTACCTTCAAGGGAAGATACGATCCAGATGGAGTGCAAACTTGGCTCAGAGAGATCCATAGGATAATCCGGGTTATGGATTGTCCTGAGGCACAGAAGGTGCGGTTAGTTACTCACATGTTAGTTGAGGAGGCAGATGACTGGTGGGTTAACACCCATCAATTGTTGGGAGCTACGGGAGAAGTTATCACTTGGGTTGTGTTCAGTAGGGAATTCATGAGGAGATATTTTCCTGAAGATGTCTGAGGTAAGAAGGAGATTGAGTTTCTGGAGTTGAAGCAGGGTAACATGTCGGTTACGGAATATGCTGCCAGATTCTTGGAACTTACTAAGTTCTACCCTCGCTACAATGAGGCGACTGCTGAGTTCTCGAAGTGTGTCAAATTTGAGAACGGTTTAAGGCCTGAGATCAAACAGGCGATCGGGTACCAACGAATCAGGAGATTTCTAGATTTGGTGGATTGTTGTAGGATCTATGAGGAGGATAACAAGGCTTGATCGGCTCACTATAAGGGGATGGTCGAGAGGAAAGGAAAACAACAGATGAATTATGGGAAGCCTTATGCAGCTCCAGCTGATAAAGGTAGACCGAGATATATTGATGGAAAAAAGCCAAGTGGGGGAGGTTCTCATACTATTCCTAAGTGCTATAAATGTGGTGAGATGGTTCATCGCGTCAATGAGAGTAAGAGTGATGTGAAGAAGTGCTACAAGTGTTGTAAGACATGCCATCTGGTTGCTAATTGCATAGAGAAGGTAGTGACTTTCTTCAATTGTGGGGAACCTGGTCATATCAGTACTCATTGCCAGAAACCAAAGCAAGCTGTAATTGGAGGCATAATGTTTGCTCTGTCAGGAACTCAGACTTCCAATGAGGACAGGTTGATCAGAGGTACATGTTATATTAATAATACGCCTTTGATTGCTATTATTGATACTGGTGCTACTTGTAACACCCTTCTACCCCACATACAATACACGGTAAAATAATCATTTAAAATCAGAGTACAACATAGAAAGGCGTCACATTTTCGTCGTAAAACATCTTAATAACAATTCTGCTCCGTAATACGGGTTTTTTTTCAACAATTTAATTCAAAACATCGCAGCGGAATAACTTTATTTCAATCAAATCAAACTTCAAAACATCTTAAAGAAAACGATAATAGCATCCGTTAAACCAAGTAAAAATAGAACTTAGAGGTTCACAATGTTCCCGACCCAATGTTACATAATCAGAGCAAGACACACCCTCTACTCAATTGAAAACAAACTGACTCCAAAGCTAACTCTTCACGCACCGCGAACTAATCTTGGTTATCTGCACGTTACCCACGTAGAGGCAACATTCAAACAGGCAGGGTGAGTAATCACAATTCAATATAAATCATATAAAGAAAAGACATTAACAGGGCAACAGTTGTTTTTATCAAATACTACAACGACTCACCCAAAACATCATATAAAATGTCACATCACCAATATCACTCATATGCCATCATGCAATGCCACCAAGAATGAAATGCAACGTCATAAAAATGCATGTGGTACCAAATCGTCATAATAATGGACACTAGGCCATCAACCCTCCACAAGGGAGCACGTCACAAAATACTCCAATCCGCACAATGGGATTGAAGCCACCAAAATAACGGACCGTAGTCCCATCATAGAATGCCATGAATGCATGATGCACAACATCGTCATAATCATCATTAAAATCATCGTTTGCATCATTATTCATATCAATATTCCTCGTACTCATCAATACAACCTCTATTCAATCAATCACATAATTCATACTAGCTACAAGTTCTAACGCATCCTACTTCCGTCATCATTTTCATCACTAAATAATCATCATATAACATGTCAACACGTAGCAGCAATTTACAGCAACATCACAGCATTACTATAGTATAAAACAGATATTTCCATGAATTTTAAGTCAATAAAAATCATATTTTTCAGTCCCGGGTCGCGCTAAGCGATTCCCCACCCGCGCTAAGCGCGCTACTCACTGCCTCGAGGAGGCGAAATTCCTCCAGACCGCGGTAAGCGCGCTAGGCCGCGCTAAACGCCCTCTGCTATTTTGGCAGAAAAACCCTGCGATAACAACACTTCTCCATCTGCGATTCAACATCCCTAAACCAGATTTTATCCTTAAAGTATCATAGATTATGTTATTATAACCTATAACTATCACATATACGTCAACAACAACAATCATCACATAGCAAATCATCAAAATCCATCATCCCTAACCTCCAATTCCTAGGTTTTCCCCTAAAACCCCAATTACCCACCAACACCTAATCTTTATATCAAAATATTGCAAAGCGATACTCCCCATACCTTAGAGTCTTGATTCTTTCGATCTTCTCTTGAAGTTTCACCAAAAATCCCTCTATTCCTTAGCCTCCTCCACTCTTCTCGTGTTCTTCAGAGCACTCTTTTCTTTCTTTCAACCAAAATAACACGAATAATGAAAACTCCCCTCACTATTCCTTGTTTTAACTCAAAATACCCCTAAATGTGCTCTTCCCATCTTACCCTCACTTATCCCTCACCAATGACCATCATACCCTCAAGGCTTCTAACACTCTTATTTTAAATAATAATAATAATTTGAATAATGTGATACAATTATTCTTACCATCAATATTATTAATATAATTCCACCACAATGCTCATGAAACACAACAACATGTCATCAAATTACCTTATATTCACAAATAATTAATAAATAACTAAATATGAATTTAGGGCGTTACAACTCTCCCCCACTTAAGGAATTTTCGTCCTCAAAATTTTACCTAAAGCAAATAGAGTCGGATATGACTCCTTCATCTGATCCTCGCGCTCCTAAGTCCAACTTTCACCAGCTGGTCCTCCCCATAAAACTTTCACCAAAGCAATCTCTTTACCTCGTAGTTGTTTTATTTCTCGACCATCGACACGCATAGGCAATGCTTCCACAGTCAGATTATCCCTCACTTGTACATCATCTATCTGAATCACATGCGACGGATCCGGAATGTACTTCCTCAATTGAGACACATGGAACACGTCATGCAAATTCGCAAGTGACGGCGGTAAAGCAATTCGATAGGCTACCTCGCCTATCCTCTGCGATATCTGATATAGACCAACAAAACGTGGAGTGAGCTTCATAGACTTCAAAGCTCGACCCACACCAGTCACTGGCGTCACTCTCAAAAACACGTGATCTCCCTCTTGGAATTCAAGTTCTTTCCTCCTCTTATCATGGTAGCTCTTCTGACGACTCTATGAAGCTTTCATCCTCTCTTGGATCTTCCTAATCTTCTCAGTCGTCTCTTACATAATTTCAGGTCCGAGTACAAGACTCTCGCCCGACTCATACCAACACAACGGAGTCCTACACCTTTTCCCATACAAAGCTTCATAAGGCGTCATTCCAATACTAACATGAAAACTATTATTGTACATGAACTCAATCAATGGAAAATGGCTATCCCACGATCCTCCATGATCCAAAACACAAGCCCTCAGTAAATCTCTAAAGATTGGATAGTCCTTTCTGTCTGACCGTCCGTCTGCGGATGATAGGCAGAACTCATCCTCAACTTAGTACCCAATGCCTCTTGTAAACTCTTCCAGAACCTCGATTTAAATCTCGAATCTCTATCCGACATAATACTCGAAGGTATCCCATGCAACTTCACGATCTCCTCAATATACATCTCGGCTAACTTTTGCATAGAATGATTAATCTTCACCGACAAGAAATGAGCCGACTTAGTTAATTTATCCACAATTACCCAAATCGAATCATTTCCCTTAGCAGTCCTCGGCAATCTCGACACAAAGTCCATAGAAATACTATCCCACTCCCATTCGGGAATACTCAATGTTTCCTTCATTCGGGAATACTCAATGTTCCCTTAGCAGTCCTCGGCAATCTCGACACAAAGTCCATAGAAATACTATCCCACTCCTATTCGGGAATACTCAATGGTTGCATCATACCTAAAGGCTTCTGATGCTCAATCTTCGACTTCTGACAAGTCAAACACGCATAGACGAACTTTGCAATATCCTTCTTCATACCCGTCCACCAAAACAACTTCTTCAAATCCTGGCACATCTTCGTAGCACCGGGATGGATACTCAACCCACTCTGATGTCCTTCTTCTAGAATACTCTTCTTGATTTTTGGAACATCTGGGACACACACTCTATCTCTAAACATCATCACACCATTCTCATCAATCCGGAATTCTCCTCTGTTACCCTGGTTAATCAAAGTCAACTGGTAAACCAACTTTAAGTCAGATTGTTGTCCCACTCTGATTTCTTCCAGAATACTACTAGTCAATCTCAACATTCCCAACTTCACACTGTCAGGAGTCGCTTCACATACCAAACTCAAATCTCTGAATTATTCAATTAGTCCCAACTCTTTCACCATAAGCATTGACATGTGCAATGACTTTCTGCTCAACGGATCGGCCACTACATTTGCTTTGCCCGGATGATAACTCAAATCAAAATCAAAATCCTTCAACAGTTCTAACCACCTTCTCTGCCTCATATTCAATTCCTTCTGATTAAATAAGTACTTCAGACTTTTATGATCGCTGAACGCCTCAAATTTAGAGCCAAACAGATAATGGCTCCAAACCTTCATCACAAACACCACCGCGACTAATTCCAAGTCATGCGTAGGATAATTCCTCTCATGAACTCGCAATTGTCTCGAAGCATAGGCAACAACTTGTCCATTTTGCATCAATACTCCACCAAGACCCATCTTCGACGCATCATAATACACTACAAAAGATTCACTCGGATTAGGCAAAATCAACACTGGAGCAGTAGTCAATCTCTTCTTCAATTCCACAAAACTCTCTTCACAAGCTATATCCCACACAAAAGTTTGACCCTTTGAGTCAACTGAATCAACGGTAATGCCAACTTAGAAAAGCCTTCAATAAACTTGCGGTAATAACTCGCTAAACCCTGAAAACTTCGTATCTCAGTAGCAGAATTCGGAGTCTCCCACTGTAATACAACATGAATCTTAGAAGGATCAACAGCAATTCCACCCCTTAAAATCACATGGCCAAGAAAGCTTACTTCTTCCAACCAGAACTCACACTCCGACAGCTTTGCATACAACTTCTTCTCTTTTAACACTTGCAACACAGTCCTCAAATGCTCGGCATGTTCTCCTTTAGATCTAGAATATATCAAGATGTCATCGATAAACACCACCACAAACTTATCCAAATACTCATGAAAAATCCGATTCATGTACTCCATGAACACACCAGGTGCATTAGATACACCAAACAGCATCACAGTGTATTCATAGTGTCCATACCTGGTCCTGAAAGCCGTCTTCGGAATATCATCAAGCTTAACTAGGATCTGATGATAACCCGACCTCAAATCAATCTTGCTGAACACACAGACACCTTCTAGCTGATCCATCAAATCGTCGATTCTCGGTAGTGGATACTTATTCTTGATAGTCACTTTATTCAGTTGCCGATAATCAACACACAACCTCATACTTCCATCTTTCTTCTTCACTAACAACACAGGAGCACCCCACGGAGAAACACTTGGTCGAACAAACCTCTTCTAAAGCAACTCCTCCAACTGTTTCTTCAATTCACTTAGCTCAGAAGCTGACATCCGATAAGGAGCCATCGACACTGGACTCGTACCTGGTATTAAGTCCACTGCAAACTCTACCTCACGCTCTGGAGGTAAATCACTGATGTCATCTGGAAACACATCTGGGAATTCACAGACAACAGGCAACTCCACACTCGCAGCTTCACGATCAATTTGCAATGATGCAAACATTGCAAACACCAAGGCTCCGTCTTCCATTAGCTCGTCTACTTGCTTGGCAGATAAGAACATCTACTCCCCACTATTATCAATCTCAGGAAACTCTACCGTCTTGTTATAACAATTGATATGAACACGGTTGAACTCCAACCAGTTCATTCCAAAGATCACGTCAATTTGGTGCAAGGGTAGGCACACCAAATCCATTACAAAACTCTTCTCAAAAATTGTCACAGGACATCTCAAACACACAAGGGTAGTAGTAACAGAACCATTAGCTGGAATTTCTATTATCATATTCCCCTTTATATCAGATAACTTCAAACTCAATCTATTAGCACATTCAAGCAAGATAAAAGAATGAGTAGCACCAGTATCAATAATAGCAACCAACTCAATATTATTAATAAAATAAGTACCTCGAATCAGGTTGTCCTTCTCTGGAACTTCTGCACCACTCAAAGCAAATACACGGCCACTGGTCTGGGCAGCAGTAGCAGTCTTCTTCGGCTTCTCACATTGAGTACTGATATGACCTTTCTCACCACAATTGAAATAGTTCGGACCTTCATCTTTGCAGTCAGTAACTCTATGCCCTTTCTTACCACATCGATAGCTCCTCACCACAGTATTGGTGCACGCATCAACACGGTGACCTTGCTCGCCACATTTATGACACTTTCCAGAAGCGGGAGCTGGTCCCCCACTTGTCTTTTTCCCATTTGAAGCCTTCTGCTTAACCTTGTCAACTGAAGTTGTATAAGGCTTACCCCTATACTGCCCTTTCTTCTCACTCAACTGCTTGTAGTGAGCAGATCGAGCTCGGTTGTTCTCATCGTAGATTCTGCTCTTGTCCACCAACTCAGCATACCTGTGGATCTGCTGATACCCAATACCCTTCTTAATCTCTGGTCTTAGCCCATTCTCGAACTTGAGACATTTGGACATCTCAGCATCAGCATGATTATAGTGCGGACAAAACTTCACCAAAGCCTCGAACTTCGCGGCATACTCCTCCATAGTCATATCTCCTTGCTTAAGCTTAAGGAATTCCACTTCTCTTTTGCCACGAGCATCCTCTGGGAAATACTTGCCTAGAAAATCCTGCTTAAACACAACCCAAGTTATCACAGTCCCAACATCCGTGAGTCTCTGACGGGTGTTATCCCACCAGTCCTCAGCCTCTTCTTCCAGCATATGCGTTCCGAACTGGACCTGTTGCTCATCAGAACACCCCATCACCCAGAAGATCTTCTCGATTGCCTTCAGCGACTTGTGTGCACTTGCTGGATCATGCGTACCCACGAAAGTCGGTGGATTATTCCTCTGAAACTTCCCCAACGTACGAAACTCATCGGGAGCCTCACCATTTGGATTCAGCTGCGCCACCACATTAGCAACCGATTCCAACACATCAGCAATTGCACGATCATTTCTTCCAGCCATCCTACACACCACCAACAAGGTTAGAAGAACTAAAACATCGACAGTGTACACCCACTCGTCGACTGACAGGGACAGACATCAAGTAAAAACCTGGCCGGACGGATCGACCTGCTCTGATACCGCTAATGTAACACCCTTCTACCCCACATACAATACGCGGTAAAATAATCATTTAAAATTAGAGTACAACATAGAAAGGCATCACATTTTCATCTTAAAACATTTTGATAACAATCCTGCTCCGTAATACGGGTTTTTTTCAACAATTTAATTCAAAACATCGAAGCGAAATAACTTTATTTCAATCAAATCAAACTTCAAAACATCTTAAAGAAAATGATAATAGCATCCGTTAAACCAAGTAAAAATAGAACTCAGAGGTTCACAATGTTCCCGACCCGATGTTACATAATCAAAGCAAGACACACCCTCTACTCAACTGAAAAGAAACTGACTCCAAAGCTAACTCTTCACGCACCGCGAACTAATCTTGGTTATCTGCACGTTACCCACATAGAGGAAACATTCAAACAAGCAGGGTGAGTAATCACAATTCAATATTAATCATATAAAGAAAAGACATTAACAGGGCAACAATTGTTTTTATCAAATACTACAACGACTCACCCAAAACATCATATAAAACGTCACATCACCAATATCACTCATATGCAATCATGCAATGCCACCAAGAATGAAATGCAACGTCATAAAAATGCATGTGGTACCAAAACGTTATAATAATGGACACTAGGCCAACAACCCTCCACAAGGGAGCACGTCACAAAATACTCCAATCCGCACAATGGGATTGAAGCCACTAAAATAATGGACTGTAGTCCCGTCATAGAATGCCATGAATGCACGATACACAACATCGTCATAATCATCATTAAAATCATCGTTTGCATCATCATTCATATCAATATTCCTCGTACTCATCAATACAACCTCTATTCAATCAATCACATAATTCCTACTAGCTACAAGTTCTCATGCATCCTACTTCCGTCATCATTTTCATCACTAAATAATCATCATATAACACGTCAACACATAGCAGCAATTTACAACAATATCACAGCATTACTATAATATAAAACAGATATTTCCATGAATTTTAAGTCAATAAAAATCATATTTTTCAGTCCCAGGTCGCGCTAAGCGAGCCCCCATCCGCGCTAAGCGAACTACTCACTGTCTCGAGGAGGAAAAATTCCTCCAGACCGTGCTAAGCGCTCTAGGCCGCGCTAAGCGCCCTCTGCGATTTTGGAAGAAAAACCCTGCGATAACAGCACTTCTCCATCTGCGATTCAACACCCGTAAACCATATTTATCCTTAAATTGTCATAGATTATGTTATTATAACTTATAACTATCACATATACGTCAACAACAACAATCATCACATAGCAAATCATCAAAATCCATCATCCCTAACCTTCAATTCCTAGGTTTTCCCCTAAAACCCCAATTACCCACCAACACCTAATCTTTATATCAAAATATTGCAAAGCGATACTCCCCATACCTTAGAGTCTTGATTCTTTCGATCTTCTCTTGAAGTTTCACCGGAAATCCCTCTATGTCTTAGCCTCCTCCACTCTTCTTGTGTTCTTCAGAGCACTCTTTTCTTTCTTTCAACCAAAATAACACAAATAATGAAAACTCCCCTCACTATTCCTTGTTTTAACTCAAAATACCCCTAAATGTGCTCTTCCCATCTTACGCTCACTTATCCCTCACCAATGACTATCATACCCTCAAGACTTCTAACACTCTTATTTTAAATAATAATAATAATAATTTGAATAATGTGATACAATTATTCTTACCATCAATATTATTAATATAATTCCACCATAATGCTCATGAAACACAACAACATGTCATCAAATTACCTTATATTCACAAATAATTAATAAATAACTAAATATGAATTTAGGGTGTTACACTACTCATTCCTTTATTTCAGATGATTGTGTGAAAAGGCTAGGCCTTAGTGTATTTGTGAAAGGGAGAAATGGTTATCGAAACTCCTACTAAGGGATCAGTGGTTGCTTCTCTTGTTTGCTTGAACTGTCCTTTAAGAATCTTTGATAGGGATTTTGGTGTGGATCTTATTTGCTTGCCGCTGATGAAACTCGATGTTATCTTGGGAATAAACTGGTTGATGTTTATCCATGTTCAGATTAATTGTTTTAATCAATCGGTGCAGTTTCCTACTCATGGTGGTTGATTTCTTATCTATGGAAGGGTTGAAGGATATTTTAGAAGATGACACTCAAGTATTTGCGATGTTCACATCGCTATCTGTTGACAGCCAAGCAGTAATTAATGAAGTGCAGGTGGTACGAGAGTTTCCAGAAGTATTTTCGGAGGACATTTCAGATGTGCCTCCAGAAAGAGAAGTGGAGTTTACTATTGATCTTGTCCCTGGTACCAGACCTATTTCTATGGCACCATACAGGATGTCGGCTTCAGAATTAGCGGAGTTGAAGAAAAAACTGGAAGACTTGTTGGAAAAGAAGTTTGTAAGACCAAGTATGTCTCCTTAGGGAGCTCCAGTATTGTTGATAAAAAAGAAAGATGGTAGTATGAGATTGTGTATAGATTATAGGCAGTTGAACAAAGTGACGATTAAGAACAAGTATCCACTTCCCAGAAAAGATGATTTGATGGATCAACTGGTAGGTGCTCGGGTGTTCAGTAAGATTGACTTGAGTTTGGGTTATCATAAAATAAAAGTAAAAGACGGAGATGTTCAGAAGAAAGCTTTCAGGACTCGTTATGGACATTATGAATACTTGGTGATGCCTTTTGGTGTTTCTAATGCACCCGTTGTATTTATGGAGTATATAAATCAGATTTTTCATAACTACTTAGATCAATTTATTGTAGTGTTCATTGATAACATTCTAGTATATTCTAAGTCAGAAGAAGAGCATGAGAAGAATTTGAGGATTGTGTTGCAGGTTCTGAAGGAGAAGAAACTTTATGCGAAGCTATCGAAGTGTGAGTTTTGTTTGAAGGAAGTTAACTTCCTTGGTCATGTTATTTCATGTAATGGTATTGTAGTGGATCCTTCCAAGGTAGATGCAGTTCTACAATAGGAAACTCCGAAGTCAGTTACCGAATTTCGAAGCTTTTTGGGGTTGGCTGGTTACTACCGCAGATTCATTGAAGGTTTTTCCAAGTTATCACTTCCGCTAACTCAGCTGGCCTGCAAGGGTAAGTCGTTCGTATGGGATATTCATTGTGAGAAGAGCTTCGTAAACTTGAAAAAAGGGTTAACTACAGCTCCAGTTTTGGTTTTTCCTGAACCAAATGAACCTTTTCTAGTATACTGTGATGCGTCGTTGATGGGTTTGGGAGGTGTGTTGATGCAAAATGAAAATTTTGTGGCTTATGCTTCTCGACAGTTGAGGATTCATGAGAGCAACTATCATACTCATGACTTAGAGTTGGTTGCAGTAGTGTTTGTATTGAAAATATGGAGACATTATTTGTATGGTTCTAAGTTCGAAGTGTTCAGTAACCATAAAAGTCTGGGGTACTTGTTTGATCAGAAGGAATTAAACATGAGGCAGCGTAGATGGTTGGAATTCTTGAAAGACTATGATTTCGGCTTGAACTATCATCCCAATAAAGCTAATGTCGTGGCTGATGCTTTAAGTTGGAAGTCGTTGCACATGTCAGCAATGATGGTTAGAGTGTTGGAGCTTGTGGAACAGTTTAGACACATGAGTTTAGTATGTGAATTAACAAATTAGAGTGTGAAGTTGGGGATGCTAACAATCAACAATGATTTTCTCGCTAGAATTAAAGATAATCAGAATCTGGATGTGAAATTGGTAGACTTGATGGTGGGAGATGATCAAGCTGCAGAGAATGATTTCAAAGTAGACGAACAAGGTGTGTTGAGATTCAGGAATATAATTTGTATTCCCGAAAATGCGGAACTAAAGAAGATGATTTTAGAAGAAGGTCATCGGAGTAGCTTAAGTATCCATCCAGGAGCTACTAAGATGTAATAAGATCTGAAGAAGATATTTTGGTGGTCAGGAATGAAGCGCGATGTTGCGCAGTTTGTTTACGCTTATCTGACTTGCCATAAATCGAAGGTTGAGCATCAGAAACCTGCAGGGTTAATGTAACCGTTGGATGTTCCAGAATGGAAATGGGACATCATTTCTATGGATTTTGTGATTGGATTTCCTAATACTCCGAGAGGGCATAATGTTATTTGGGTGGTTGTGGATAGAATGACGACGTTAGCCCATTTTATTCCGATTAACATCAGTTTTTCTATGCAGAAGTTGGCAGAGATCTACATCCGTGTAATTTTGAAGTTGCATGGAATTCTGTTGAGCATTGTGTCGGATAGAGATCTGAGGTTCACTTCCAGATTTTGGGAGAGTTTGCTAGAGGCACTGGGTTCTAAGATGAGGTTGAGTCTGGCTTATCATCCACAGACGGATGCTCACACGGAGAGGACTATTCAGTCGTTAGAAGATCTGTTGAGGGCTTGTGTTCTAGAACAAGGAGGCGCTTGAGATAGTCACTTGTCGTTGATTGAATTCACTTATAACAACAGTTTTCATTCTAGTATTGGTATGCCACCTTTTGAAGCGTTGTATGGTTGGAGATGCAGGACACCTTTGTGTTGGCATGAATCCGGTGAAAGTGTGATGCTTGGACCTGAATTAGTCCAACAAACTACGGAGAAAGTGAAACTAATTCGAGAACAAATGAAAACTTCTCAGAGTAGACATAAAAGCTATCATGACAAGAGGATGAAGGATCTTGAGTTCCAGGAAGGGGACCATGTGTTCTTGAGAGTCACTCTAGTGATCGGTGTTGGATGTGCCTTGAAGTAGAGGAAGCTCACTCCTCAGTTTATCGATCCATATCAGATTTTCGGGCGGGTATGAGTTGTTGCTTATAGAGTGGCGTTGCCACCAAGTTTGTCCAACTTACATGATGTATTTCGTGTTTCGCAATTGTGGAAGTACATTCCAGATCCATCGCATATGATTTCGATGGATGATGTGCAAGTAAGGGATAACCTTACTGTAGAGGCCTTAACTGTGAGAATTGGTGGTCACGAGGTGAACAGTTGAGAGGCAAGGAAATTGCCCTTGTGAAGGTCGTGTGGGGAGGCATGCCGGAGGAAATGTAACTTGGGAATTGGAGAGCAGGATGCGAGAGTCGTATCCTGAGTTGTTTGCGTCAAGTAATTTTCGAGGACGAAAATATTCTAAGTGGGGGAGAGTTCTAACGCCTCGTTTTATTTTAAATTATTTTTCATAATTTAATTATGTGAAATTATGTGTGTAAATGTGATTATGTGTGTTTTGTTATATTTGGTGATACTCTTGGTGTGGAGTAGTAACCTTAAGAGTAGACCTTGAGGGTGGAGAAGTGTGTGAGCATTTGAGTTGAGATTGGTGGTGTGAGAAGAAAAACTAAATAGAATATATTAGTGATAATTATTTAATTATTTAATATTAGGTGGATATTATTTCAATTAAATAATTGTTGGGAATTATTATTATTATTATTATTATTTTAATTAGATGAGATCAATAATAATAATTATTATTATATAATGAAATAAAATAAAATGAAATACTAGGTGTGTAGAGATTTGAAGGGCGGGATAGTAATTGTATGATGATGAGTGAGGGTAAATGAGGTAAACCATAGTTGAGGGATTTTAAAAAGGGAATTGGAGAAGATTGGAGTCATTTTTCATCGTACGTGAAATTGGAACAAAAGGTGAAAGAGGCTAAGGCTAAGAAGAGGAAGAACTCCATTAGAGAAGGGAAAAGCTCATCAATCTAAGGTAAGAGTGGGGTTCTAATCTTCTAAGGGATAGTATGTTGAATAGTGGGTAAGGGTTTAGGTCCTTACATTGTGGGTTGTTGTGTTCTTCTATGCTATGATTGTTGTGAAGTAATGGATGATGATATTGTTTAATATATCAATATGTGACGAATTTTTGTTTGCCTATATGTGTGATAATCTGTTTTGGATTGTTGATAAGTTTCCTTCATTGTTGAGTTTTGAAGGTTTGAGTCGTAGGTATGAAATTGATGATGATGTAATGTTAATCCATGAGTAAAAGAAGGGATAATTGAGTTTTAGAATATTAATTTAGTATAAAAGTGAGTCTATAATGATGGAATATCGAGCATTTGTTCTGGTATGATAAGCTAGTGTGAAAGTGTTTTTTAAAAAAGTAATTTTTGAAATTCGTAATAGCATGCGTTGACCTAGAGCTTCCAGAAATGAATACTTTGAAAACCATGAGAGCATGCGTCGACCAGAAGGTCCTGTGAGTCGACCTGAAGCTTCGACACATAGAAAAAATGCTAGAAACGGTTTCGATCATAACTTTTTAACCTTTTATCCAAATGACGAACTGTTTAAAGCATTGGAAAGCCGATGAGTAGAACTTTAACATGGTGTAATTATGTGAATCATTTTCCCAATATTTTTTAGGTCTAATATGTTAAAAAATGTGAGTATTACTTGTTGTGTATGTTAAGAAATCTTGTTGTAAGTGGCAGATCTTAAGTGTTGTTAAAATGATGTTGTTGTGGTGTTGATGGTGGTAATATGAGCATGTTTTAATGATGTTGTTGATATTGTATAAAATATATAGATATATCCATAATGTGTGAAATATATTTTTATGCTTGTTGACCAATTTGGGCGGTGTATAATAACCATGGTGGTGGATTATTGTGCACAATGATGTTGTCGTTGTTGTATGCATAAATAGTCGCATTACATTAATTTATGGACAAATTGTCTGTTATTAGTGAGCCTAAAATCCCATTGTGTGGATTGGGCTGATAGCTGTTTCGGAGGTGGTGTATTAGTGAGTGGTTCTGATCCTAGGAGGTGGGGATCAGAACGGTGAACCTGAGTGTTCACGAAAATTGGTACCGCATGCATAAGCATTGCATTAGATATTATCTATGTTTCTATATTGCTAAATATGTGGTGTTGTGTGATTAATTGGACCTGCTATGGTTTGATTTCCATGTTGGTTGGGGAATAATTAGTAATGATGTTGTTGGGTGGTTAATATGAGATGTTTGGCTGATTTGTTGTGTATTATCTTATGCTTGGATAATTTAGTGTTGGTGTTGAGCGTGTTGTGTTGTAGAATGGGTGACAATGTATGTGATTCCCTAATCCATACTGTTTATCATTATTTCCTTTATATTATCATGATATCTCACCCCTTATGTTTGAATATTGCCTCCACATGGGCAATGTGCACATACTCCATAGTATGACTCAAATGTGAGTTGGAGATGAAGTCTCCTTACTCTTTTTCTTTATAATTGGTGTTTGCTCTGATTGTAATATTAGGGAGTCGTGGGAACGGATTTATGATTTATATTTCTTTGATATTTGTCGACATCTCCCTTATTATGTTTAGTTGTTGTTTTGATGAATTATGGGATTCCAGGATAACTTTTTATATACCATGAGACGATAAATGATTTTTATTATTCCGCTGCTATAAAAGTAACATTCAGACATGTTCAAGTTATTATGATTATACAAAAATATAAGTGTTACATAGTCAGTTTGATGAGCAGGTTTTGTATGTTGGCCATAACATCCTAAGTTGCGTGTGTTTGATTTAATTACTCTGATGTTTTATTTAAAAATATTACAGGGGAAATTTAAGGTTTTACACCACTGCTCCAAATCCATCTTCTTTTTCTTTGTTACACCCCGTCCTCTCGTCGATAACTAAAGGGTTATCTTGTGCAAATAAACTCACACAAAAACCAAAAAGAGACAAACTTTTGGATTGAAAGAAAAAGGTGAATAAGGGAAATTAGAAGACGAAATACTCATTTTAGGTTTTTGTTACAATGAAAAGGTAGGTTGTATCCTTGACGAAGTAATCCTCATCGATGGGATTAGTTCATGCAACATCCTATATGCCGACCTCTTCGAAGAATTGGGGTTGGAAAAGGGAAGATAATCTCCTTACAAGGGCACTGATTTGCAGGCGTTCAACGATTTTATAAAACACCCTTAGAGCCATATAGAATTGATGGTCTTATTTTGAGAAGGAAGATATGTGAAGATGGAAAACATGCAATTCTTGATGGTCCTCTCCGAAAGTGTATACAATTATATATTAGGAAGGCTTTTCTTTGTAGCTTTTGACATTGTCGCTTCTATAGTCCACCTGAAGATGAAATACCACAACATTAATGTCGATCTCTTTATTATTTCTCCTGATAAGATGGTTGACTCTGACTCTATCATGGTCTATGATCAGTTGAACATCGATCCCTCTATCAGGTACTATGCCCAAAGGAGAAGGTGCCAATCCCCTGAAAAAGTCGAGCCTATTGGGAACAATGTTCGAGGCTCATTCAGGATAACTTTAATTATAATTTAAAGTATAGTGAGAGGTTTTCCAATGTCGTCCTAGTTAAGATAGCATCATTAAAGTGAAAGATGTGTGTTAACTATAACACCCTAAACCCTAACAAATAATTTATAAATAATGCAGAATTATAAAATACGAAAGAGTGCTACAATTCTCAGCATAACATTCTCAAATCATAATAGCAATAGAAAATAATCTTTAATGAAACTCCAATTGTCTCATGAATAGATATCACTTCATTTAATCATAAGATAGTTAATTCAACAACTTACAAAAAAAATTGAATAAGGTATTCCCAACCCAGTTCTACAAGAGTGACATGCAGAAAACTAAACAACGCATAATGATAGACAACGAAGAAGGCCAACTATGTTATCCTCCAAAACAAGCAACCATTAATCTTCATGAGTCTCTACTTGAGTATCTACACAACATGCGTATAGGACAACACAAAAAAAAAAGAAAGGGGTGAGAATGAATTCACATATGTTAACAATTCATAAAATAGCAAGGATAATACAATTAGCATAATTAATTAATCACACAATCCAACAACAACATAAATCATTCGACATGTGCAATTATGTATGCAATGTATTCATCTCTTCTACTCATATGTATGTGGTACCAATAATTTGGATATTCAGAGGTGTGTTACTAAAATGTCCAACTCATCACTAGACCGAAGTCATACTCGTCATTGGATAGAAGTCCTACTCGTCACTAGACCAAAGTCTTGCTCGTCACTGGACCGAAGTCTTACCTATCTCCAACATACATGATGCATGAATGCTACACAAATATATGTAATGCTCGTATCCACTTCCAACTTTAATACTCATCACTGGTTCCTCTCGAACGTAAAACACATCAATAATACTCATCGCCATTGTAAGGCCACATCAATGGTTCCACAGGACCCCACAACTCAACATCAACAATTTCCTCTTCGTAAGGCATTCCTCATAAACTCAATCATAATATTCAAAATTATATTTTTCTCATCAACACTCATCAAACAACATCAAACAATCATCAGAATCAGAAACTACTCGAAAAATCGAGTTAACGGCCATAATCGGTAAACACAAGGTCTGACAGACAGCCTTCCAATCCTGACAGCCGTCATCCCAACGCATCACCCATACTCTCTCAAACGTTCGTTGTCGCTGACATTTTGGGGAAATTGTGCTCATCATAAAGTGTTGGCAGCTGGACCATCACTCGTCTGACAACCATCATCGCCAACAATTGGCGTCTTTTTCCCCGTTACGTTGACGATTGACCCGTCACTGCTATGTAGAATGTGAAAAACATCTTTTTTGCCATGATTGCACCTCCAGATCTCTGATTTCGATTCCAAATAACCTCACACGCATAACAATTCCTCAAACATGAATAATACAACATTTAGTCATATCAAACATCACAGATTTGACATAGACATCATCAATCTAACATTAAATCATCATCATATCTTATCAAATCATCATCTTTACTCATGAACATCAAAAATCAAAATTATGCACATAAACTCACACGAAATTCAACAATTAACATAGCACAAAAACAACATCACATCACAATAATTTAGAGAGGTTTTGCACGAACCATCTCAAGATTCAAATCTCTCATCAATGGAGGAAAAAGGAAAGGAAAAATAAATGAAGATAAGGGCTCCTCTCTATCCTTCATGCTTAAACACCCATATCATGAACAATTCTTCATACCTTGAATTCGCGGAAAAGGTTGAAACTTTGGCTATGGAAACTCTTCTCTGACTCTTGCCCTGCTTGGGTTTTCCTCTCAACTCTGATGACAACTTCTACATATTGTCAAAATCTCTCCCATCCATTCTATTTAAAATAATCCCTATTTATTTTTCTTTTAATTAATTCTACCAACTTCCCTCAACTCTCACTAATTCCAATCACGACTATAATTTAATTAAAATACTATTTTCTCCCCAAAACCACATATTGCCACTTTCTACACTATTTCAATAAATAAAAATATAGATAATGTCTATTAAAAACCAACAACCTCAATAATACAAATTAAATTAAATTAAAGCACTCTAAAACTCAAATAAAATATAATATAATCAAAATCGGAGTGTTACATTAACTACAAAGACTCAACAAATCATGCTCTAAAGATTCATGTACCCAACATTATAAGCTAGAAAATAATTTTTCCAGATACAAGATACTATCATTTATGGAGGCTTATTCCAGATACATTTAGTTCCCCATGCACGAAGCAAATATAGACAAGAACGACTTCATGGCAGAACATGTCAATTATTGATACATCGTTGTAGCAGTCGTTTATTTTTTTGTGACGCGACCACCTACCGCATGTTCGGTGCTACATTCTGATTTCTGTATTTATCCTATGAAGCTTGAAAGGAAGGGGAAGATATCTTAAACTAACCCTGCACGCAAATGTTTTCTTTAACAAATGCTAAGAGATCGGGGATCGGGGTCTGGTTATACAAAGGGAAGCTACTAATGCCCAGAGTATCTATAGTAATCTATAGGAACCTTAGTTTGCATGTATTTCTGCAAATTTTTAAATGCTTTCTTGTGTTTATCTACTGTGGATTGGGAAAGTTTCTCCTTTGGGAGTGTTGAGAGAATGTTTTTGTTGTTTTAGGGTTTTTTGTTGTTTTTGGGAAGGTACCTGGACCTAAGATTTTTGATTCATGTGGTCGCTAAGATTTTGTAATCTTTTGCCTACGTATTCCCGTAAAGAAATTTGGGAAATCAGAGTAATCGTAGTTCCTCCTATTCTATGGGAGAAAAAATATTTGATGTCTTGTTCAAAGCCCAAGATTGAAACTATCAGAGTTTTTGTGTCTTGTTCAAAGCCCAAGATAGAAGCTAAAAGGGTGATTGAGAGAGAGAATTTGTCATCTCTAAAGGGAGATATCTCACCTATTCATCACAAATGTTGAGAAATTTATTATAAAGGAAATTACTTTAAGTGGGTTATGTAGAATCCAGCAATGTCATAATTTCCTTTATAAGAGGGATGTCATGAAGGAAGAAGCTTTAACTCAGTGTAGAGCAATGCCACTTTTTCCTTTATGAATCTTTCATGCTAAGAGAAGGACATTGGCTTGGATGTATGGAATCCAGAGGCTTGCCACTTACAGCAGTCAGATGAAAGATAAATTTTAGCCAGGATAAGGGAAAGACTCCAGCTTGGATTTTGAATCAACAAGTGTGACACTTATAGCAATTATCTGGACAAAGGTTTTGATTGTTTGTTTTGATATGTGATGTATAGAGGATGTATCTTCCTGTAGAGTGGACTCATGGTCTCATCTGAGGGGATGTTAATTTTTGTGTGCCTTGATCATAGCCCAAGGTTGAAGCTAAAGGAAACCGACTCCTCTGAGGAGTGTTTTATCTTTCTTGTACAAAGCCCAAGATTGAGGCTGAAAAGTTTGATTGTAGTTTCAAAGAAGACCGACTCAAATGTGAGTATGATATTTGTCTTGTACAAAGCCCAAGATTGAGGCTGATTGGAAAAATCATTATATGAAGCCTAAGAGGAGGATGACTCTTGCTGAGGATTATTGAAATCCAGGAGAAGGTCTAAACTTTATTGGGGAATCCAAAAGGAATTACTCTTGCTGGGAATCAGAGAAGAATTGAAATACCAGATGCCATGAGGCTCTGATTTTATTGGGGATTTATTGATGGTAAATTGACCCTGGCTGGGATGTTTAAGGTGAAAGTTTAAACCTTGTTGGGGGTCAGGGGAGTTTAAGGGTGAGTTTAAAAACCATAGTAGTTTTTAACTCTGCTGGAGACTGGTGTATTGGTAAAATGATCAGGATCTATCATGTGCCTTTAGGAAACCTGTGGGTCTTTGTGTTTAGTCAAAAAAGACTATGAGACTTTCCAAGTCTACTTGAATGAAGCCCAAGAGGAAGCTAAGACTATCCAAGTCTCATTAAAAATAGATAGACTCTGGTTGGAAAAACATCTTTGTATGATGCCCAATAGGAGGTTGTTGGTTGAAGATTAACTTTTGAATGGTAGGATATTCTGGGCTTTTGACTCTCCTGGGGATTGAACTAGTAGAGATGACTAATTTCTATCCTATGCTTTTAGGAAGCCTTTGGGTTCTTGTACTAAGCCCAAGAGGAGGCTGGGGAACTTCTAAGTCCTTTCATTGTTGAACAGTTCTAAGGTTTGAAGAAATTCAAAGGAGGTTTCACCGGGAATTAATCCTCTCTGGGGAAATGAATTTCTTGTATATGTTTCTAAGTTTTGAAAGTCTTGAGAAAAGTTTCACCGGGAATAACGCCTTTCTCTATTCCATATTGAATAATCCCAAGATGAGGCAGACTGTATCGAGGGGAATTTCCTATGAGGCAACTAGTTTTGACTAAGTTAGAAGTAACCTCTGGTTTGACCTAAGTGTAGACCTAACTGCCGGGGGAAACTCTAGACAGATATGCACAAGTATATACAAATAAGTGAATTGACTGGTATATAAAAAAGTATGCATTGAATTGAAAAGATGTTTGGTCTTACACTCCGAAAAGAGGCCAAAGTGTATTGTGATTGATTGTACTGATTTTAACTGTATGATTAGGGTTTTAAGAAATTGAAGAAAGTTTTGAGAAAATTTTGAATTTGAATTTAAAATAAAGTTGTTTAAAAGAAAAGAATGTTTGGGGCTTATAACTCAAAGAGTGGCCCAAGTGGTCTAAGAGCAGTTTCACCGGGAATAATGCTCCTCTTAGTACTAGTTAAAACAGTATATAAACAAGTATGCATTGAATTGAAAAGATGTTGGGTCTTACACTCTGAAAAAGGCCAAAGTGTATTGTGATTGATTGTACTGATTTTAACTGTATGATTAGGGTTTTAAGAAATTGAAGAAAGTTTTGAGAAAATTTTGAATTTGAATTTAAAATAAAGTTGTTTAAAAGAAAAGAATGTTTAGGGCTTATAACTCAAAGAGTGGCCCAAGTGGTCTAAGAGCAGTTTCACCGGGAATAATGCTCCTCTTAGTACTAGTTAAAACAGACAAATGATTTTGAAAACAGAGGTATGGGGCTTACAACTCAAGGAGAGGGCCATGGAAGTTATTTGTTGTTTAAAACAAAGTTTTTATACAAAAGATTGGGGATTATACTCAAGGAGAGGCCCAGATGACTTATTTTGAAATAAGGATCGCACTGCGATACCGAAAGACGTTGTGGGACTTATACTATAGCAGATGCCCAAAATTTATTTATGTACAAAGGGGTTTGGGTCTTACACTCTATTAGAGGCCCAAAAGTGTTTGTAAAGAAGAAAAATGGGGCTTATACTCATGGAGAGGCCCAAGATTTTTATTTGAAAGGCGACGATCACGCCGCGGTTTTGAAAACCACAGTGGGACTTATACAATGACTGGTGCCTAAATTATTTATGTACAAAAAGGAGTGGGTCTTACACTCTACAAAGAGGCCCAAAATGTATCAAAAATGAAATATGAAAAAATTAAAATCAAAGGGAAAACCCTAATTTTAATTTAAAATTTAAATTTCAAAGAAAAATCAAATAAAATGATGAAAATTATCAAATATATTCAATAAACATGTTATGAACTTTGATAAATTTTTGAAAATTGATGTTTTATTCATATAAATGCTTGAAATTCATTTGGTTTTGAAAAATCAAGAGAATGAACTCTTTTAAAATGTTTAACAACAATTAAAAAGAAATTCTTTACACAAATTCAAAATATATTAAATAAATAATATTTTTTTTGGTGGAATAAAATATTTTAACATATTTGTGAATTTTGAAAATAAGAATCAATCCAAAATGATTAAAAATGAGAGAGAATTTAATTTTTTAAATCAATTAAAAAAATAAAAGAAAATTCAAATATTCAAATATTTGAAAAAGGCGCCAAGAACAAGTCATCTTCTTCGCGCGAGCTCTAGTTTTCCAGATTTGCAAAACCCTCCATAACTCCCTCAATTCGTAATGAAATGGAACGATTCAAACATCAATCCTGCTCGTTTTTAAACAACGATTAAGATGGTGCCATTTAATTTCATTTATTTTAAGTGTGGAGAGAGTTATCATGTATGAACACAGAAACCCTATAATTTGCTAAAACTATCATGAAATCCTAAACACGAATGAAACATAGCAATTGATTGAGGGTTATCACTCTATGCACTACTAGAAACATGTTGGTAACTTGAAAACAAATTTATGATGCATGTAGTATAGAGTTTGAGAGCTTCAGGCCTACTTGTGGAAGAGGAATTCGAATTCTGATGTAGAGGTGTTACAAATGTTGTGTGATTATTTGGATGGCTTCAATGGACCTTATGTAAGGTGTGTAGAAGCTTGGCGTTGATTGGAAACACCTGGAACTCTTTGTGGTACCTCAACTGTAACTTGGCATGAGTGTGATTTAGAGGTTTGTGATTATGGTGTTACAAATGATGGAGAAGTGTTTGGATAGCTTCTATATGATATATATGAGGTGTCTACACCATTTGTTTTGATAGAATTGCTTCCTATTGAAAAATTCAAAAGTTACTTGAAAAGGAAGCAAATTTTGGTTTTGGAGAGTGAAGTGAAGGAAAACATGGGTTGCTATGTTTTGGTGTGTTCAAATCAGTCACAAATGACCTCTATTTATAGTAGAGGAAGTTTGTTTTTGAATGAATAGTGAATGGAGGCTGGATCACCCTATTATCCAATGGTTTTTGTCATGTAGCTAAAGTCTCCTCTAGCCATTGACTTTGGCCAAACTTTGCAGGTTTAGGTCTTCTGATCTTTGGAGAAATCTTGACTCATTTAGAATGGCTTGTAACTGATCCATCCCACCTCTATGTATCACATAAATGCTTGATGCCAAATTTGTATTTCAAGGTTCATGTCATGATGATTTTGCACATGCCTAATTGAATTCTTGACTCCTTGATCAAGTAACAAGTGAGTCATCAGAAGTTTTGTGTTTTTGGAAGATGACAAAGTTGGAAAAATGGCAAAACTTGAAGGAAGAAATTGTGTGGCATAAGTCATGTATCCATGCTGTTGTGTAGGCAGGGTGAAAAATGCCATTTTGGGAAGCTCATAACTTCTTGCTCAAGTTGAATCATGGGAGACTTTTGTACTTTTTAGAAAGCCCATATATCATACTTAAACTTTGATGTTTAACTTTGGTCTTGAATCATCTTGGATCATGATGGAAAATGCCTCCAAAGTTGGACAAATCATGAGACAGATTCTGTCTCAAATTTTTCTAAGTGTTTGAAAAATGTCCATTTCTCATTTTTGTGTTTTTGATCAATCCATAACTCAAAATCCATGAAGATTTGGGATATGGTGTAGTTGACAATCTTGTAGTATGTAATGAGAGCTTTCATTTGAGCTTTGGATGGAAGAAAAAGGTTACTTGGATCACAAGTTATGGTCTTGCAAAGTTGGGTAAAAATCATTTTTTTTCATGAGTTAGTGAAAATTCAAGTTTCTTAAGGTTGCCCCTTTTGCAAGTAACCCCACTCTTCTTGATTTTTCTTGATGGATGATGATCAAAACCATAAGTTAACATTTTTTTTTACTCGAAGAAGCCATGTTTGTGATGTGTCCGCAAGTGCACGGAAATATCGAAGTAATACAAAAGATTGTCGAACCCACAGAGACCAATATCAACCTACTGTAATCTATCGTTGCTTTGTAAAGCTAAGGCTATGATTAAAAAGGTACGAAAGGAAATATAAATGCTAATTACTAAAGGTTTGAAAATAATACTAAAACGAGCCCGAAATATGATTTCCGCGCACCTAAGGGACTTGTAGAAAATGGGTACTGAATGTGATTATACACCTATTCCGTAGAATATACTGACTTAAAGGCTCCACCTCACGCTCTCACGGTCTTAACTAAAGTCATACTTCTTAATCCCAAGATTTTGGTCTCGCTAGCCCGGTAACTAAGAAACACACTTTGAAAACTAATAATATCCTAATCGCTATCTAAAGCGCTCTCACTTTATTTAGATATGATGCCTAATTCCAACTATTCGGTTCACTCCTCACGCTCTCGCGGATCTCGGCTTAAACCTTAATTTGCTTCTCACTCTCGTGACAAAACAATGTTAAATAACATCTCACTTTCGTGACAAAGCTACTTAAATTAAACTTGGAAATTAAAACCAAAATGACATACATTCACAATTTCGCGCCTATAATTTCTACTGAGTCCCGTCAGTAACGACGATCCTCATACGCCGGACTCAGGACAATTTAGAAAAACATGGAATTAAACGAAAACAAACTAAACATGATAATTATAATAAAGGACAACATGCTTAACGATTGTAAAAACAGAACAATATCAACAATAAAGCGATAAATAAAGAACCTGTAAATTGCAGGAAAATAAAAGGAGACTTGAATAAACTGAACTGGAAATAAACTTTAATAAGATGACGACAAGATTGATCCAAGTATTACATAAATTGCAGGCTTAGATACTAATGGTGGAGTAGTTCCTCGATGTAAGAAAACTTCTCCTTTTACAATAGTGATTTCTGCCTAAAACTATGAACAAATGTCGGTAGCGCTTCCGCGCGACTTGGATCCTTGGAACTGATGCAAAGGGCTCTATTTATAGAAGATTCTGGCCCTGAATAACTGCTCTCACGCTTAGAAAAGGGAGGCAAATTCAAATCCCTAAAACTGCTGCAAACTGCTGAAACTGCTGAAAAACTACTGCTACGACATAATGGCGAACGTCGTGGGGTAATGGCAAACGCCATTTGAATGGCGTACGCCATCTGGGGACGGTGAATTCCATTTTCACACTGCGAACACCGTATCAGTAAAATTGCAGAATTTGCACTTTTTCTTCATTTTCTTGCTCTTTTCCCGGTTTTCTCGCATGGATGCTCTTATTCGACAAATACCTGAAACACAAACATAACACAACATAATAACACGAAAAACAAGTAAAACGAAATTAAATTGTATGCGAATCGAGTCGAAATAAACGATTATATCTTCACGTTATCAACACCCCCACACTTAAACCATTGCTTGTCCTCAAGCAATCAACCAACACGGTAAAAAGAAAATAAGCACGGTTCAAAACATAGGCACAAAGAGACTTTAATCATACGTGGTTGCTAGGCTAATGTTTGATCGATAGGTTCTAAATAGTGAAAACAAGGATATCGTAACGACACATTTCCACATTTGCGGACAAAGACTCCCTTCCTATGCAATACCAATTCAAATCATGACATTATAACTCGACCTACATCCTTCATCCTATTTCACCTCTTTTTCATTCTTGCGCAATCACATTAAGCCCGTTATCCTTTGTACTTACATGGTAACCGAACCTGTTTGTGTTATATGATCTCGACATTCATTTTTTTCTTTTTCGCACATTATGCTTTATTTTGCTTATGAATTTCAAGAGTCCGAACCTTTAGGCTAAATGGTCGGATGAGGACCACCTAACTTAGCGGGAACATGTCTTTCATTCGCTTTTTCTGTAAAAATCACATTATTCAAATTTTTGAGATCAACACATATTTGCATCGGTTCGTTACTTAGTTTGTACACAAGGATGATGCTGACTGCTAGTATAAACTAATTAAGAGGCTATTTCTAAGAAACTAGGCATAAGGTCTTGGCATAATGTCTATTTAAATCAATATCACATATTTAGGGAATCTAAGGTGTAGGAACGATACCGATATTTACAAAACTTTCCCAAGTCTATCTAACACAGCCTAAACAACCTATATACTTTCTGAGTGTCGTGCCATGAATCGAAACAAAAATAGTTGGAGGTTAAAATTTTTTAAAATTTTGGGGAAATTCAATAACAAGTGAAAACCGCGCATAAAGACTCGACAGCACATGCAAAGACTCGACAAAACATTAAAAACAGATAGAATTCCAAAAAGCATGAAATAAACAAGAAAATGATAAACCTAATTAGAAAGCGGTAAAATCAAAGTGGTAAAGTTCCTCCCCCACACTTAAACCAAACATTGTCCTCAATGTTTTGATAAAAGGTGGAAAAAGGAAAGATAGAACCTATATGAATACTATTGCGTGCCAAATCTTCTCTGATCCTTCCCTTGTTGTCCCTGTCTTCACTGACCACTTCTACTTCGGCGGCGGGTATTTTGAGATGCATTCGTTTGTGTAATTCTTGAACCAGCTCATCATATTTCCCGCTTCCAGAGGAAGTACCTGCAAAAAGTGTTAGAAAAATATGGTGCGGTGTGTGTAGGTGGAACTTGACTATGCAAAAAATGAGGAAGATGTGAGTTATTGACGGGAGAGACATGCTCTCTCCTATCATACTCATCGTCGGTGTCACCACCAGCAACAACATTCATAGGAATGTCCATGGGCACCAACTCATCTCCAAGATTGTCATCCGAAAATTTCCGCCTAGATGTAGCTAAGACGTGACAAGCAATACATTTCTTTATTTTCTACAAATTCAAACAAACAACCATAGTAACTAAAAATAAAAACCTTGTGGGTTTCCTCCCACGCAGCGCTTTGTTTAATGTTGATAGCTCGACAGAAAAGGAGTTCAAGCACTCATGGTGATTCTCTCGAGAATGATTCCTCGATCGAACTTTTAATAAACTTCGGTTTCCATGGCCACTTATCAAGCCACCTCTCATATCCCTAACCTTTTCTTTTCTTCCTTCTGTGGGGTGGTTCAATTTTTTAAATTTGTGGTGGTGGTTCTGGATTTATCCTGAGTATCAGTTTTTCAAGTTTGGGCTTAGTTATTTCATCCACCACCTAAAAGGCTAACTGTACCCTCTTAACAGTGATGATATCCCTAGTTTCATGGTCCTAAAATTTTCTCTTTTTATGCAGGACCTCAGACAAAGGTGTATCAGTGTGGATATTTTCCAATACCTCCACATACGTTTTTGATTGGGAGTCTACCTTAACTTCTACAAACCTTTGCGGGAAAGGAATTGGTGGGGTATAGGGAGGAAAAACAAAAATAGGTTCTTCCTTCTCTACCTCTTCGACAACCTCCCTTTCGGGTGGTGTCGGGGAATTTTTCTCAATCTCTACTCTTTTCTCATCAGAACTCTCCTCAACCTCATTATCACTCTCCCTAGGATTTTCTATTTGTTCTTCACTACTGGCTGTTACAACATCCACATGTCTCTCAAGGGAGGGTCCTGTAGGTGTCTGGGTAAGCAAAGACATTTGAGTCTCCAATGCCTCAGTGTGAGTCGTGAGGGACTCGACCACAGTGTTCATCTGCCTAAAGGTTTCATAAGTATCGAGATGTTGTTTTCTAAACTCTTCATTCTGGAGAGTTTGGGTCTCCACAATGCGCTCCATCATAGATTCTAGCCTAGAATTAGTTGTTGTTTCAATGAAATCCTCCATTAATATTTCGAGGTTGGAATTATGGGATTCTTGCAGTTCCTCAAAATATTGGGAGTGGTGGTTTGGGTGAGAATGAGTTAGTGTCGCATTGAAATCCTCCATTAGTATTTCAAGGTCGGGATTATTGGATTCTTGTGGTTCCTCAAAATATTGGGAGTGGTAATTGTAAAGGAAATCTGGGTGATATATAGTGTCGCTCCTGGGATTTTCATCCAAGTACAAATGCGAAAGTGGCGCGGAAACAGAGTCGCCAGCAATGTGTATTTATCCCAAGAGAGGGAAAGGAAACACTGCGTAAACCTGAGGGAAGGAAAAAGCATGGTCTCGCGACCAAGAGAAACGGGTAAGGGAGTCGGTTACGCGAGGGGAAGGTATTAGCACCCCCACGCGTACATCGTACTCGATGGGATCCACGCTTGCTGTCTCGATCAAAGGGTGTCGTCATCCGGAGCTCCACTGCTACTAAAAAGGAGAAGGAACGGGAACGGAAAAGAACGAAAAAACGAAGAAGAAGAGAAAAAGAAGTGACTCGATAGGACATCGACGTCCTATGCCTATGTATTCCCTCCTACAATGGGAAAGTTAGAGTCAACGTAGTTCGGACACGAACTAAGGGGGGAGGTTGCTCGCCAAGACATCGCCGTCTCATGCCTACGTATCCTTAATCGGACTAGAGAGAGGAAATCAGAGCAGTCGTTGTTCGACCTAACAAGGTCGGTAAGTGTTTTTTATGAGAGACGTTAAGTTCGCGTCCGGCAGTTAGGGTCGATGCCTGTTTGCGACGAGACGGAAGTAACATGCCCTTTTCTGAAAATGATTGAAACTGAACAAGTCCCGAAGGATGAGAAAGGTTTGAGTTTGTTTTTGTGTTTTTTAGATAGAAGTGGATTAAACTTAGTTCTTGACTTACATTGCACCAAAGTCTACTATGCGGGAACGAGTGAGTCGCATGGTCGCCTCCAAATGGGACGTATGCTAAACACTCTAGAAGAGGAGGGGAGACCCCTCGTTCTTCATTTCCTACACTTAAGGCTCGAGCGCAATATATGTTATATTTATTAAGTGTTTTAGAAATGTTAAGAGATGAGAAGAGAGGACTCAAGGGAAAAGAAATCACTAAGGGGAATTATATCCTAATGTTGTCATGCAAAGGTGGCCCTATAGTTGAATGAAGAAAAGAATCTACCTAAAGGACAAGTAGGGATTGCACTACCTAATGCTTATCTTACCTTACCTTAATCCAAAATTAAGGTTAAGCTAAGATCCCAAAGGGGTGTGAGAGAGTTGTTCAAACAAGCATTATATCATGTAATCCACACACCAAAGAGAAAAGGAAGTAAAAGAAAAGAGAGATGAAAGGAAGAATGAGCATGGATAAGCATCCACATACTCATGTGTCTTACCTCTTCCCCTACATAAAAGGTTAGCACAAAATAAACACAAGTATTGAATACATGTGGTAGAAAGAAGGCAAACAAGTCCTACTTAGCCTAAGAAAACAACCTAAGAAGTAAACAAGGTTTGAACTAAAAGGAAAGAGTCCTAAAGGTTAAGAATCACCCAAGGGCAGTAGGTATAGGTCAAGGTATCCTACTAAGGTTAACATGCCCAATGAAAACAAATAATGTCAAACTATGCATCAAATGATCATACAAATGCAAGTTATGCACTAACTATGCAAGATGAATGTATATGATTCATGAACATGAATAAATTCTTGTACAAACATTAAAGTCAGAATTGAATGACATTTATGAATGTATGGGAATATCATTGAGATGTCATATGAATTATGAATGCAAGCATTGAGAAGATGAAGCAAGAAGAAGTGAAAACCACTTAAGCTCAAACAATGAAGCATACTTGTAATGCAAGTCAAAGAATGAAGATACAAGATGATCATACATGGAAATGAATGTAAATCAGTAGCATATGGTATTTTGGATGACATTTAGAATGCAATAATAAACATACAAAGTTCACACGCATCTCATGTTGGTGCAAGTTCAAGAGTAGAAGCAAACATGTACAAGTAATGTCAAACAAGTATTCAAATGTTTATAAACTTAGGAAGTATGCAAGATGCAATTAGAAGTCATGTTATATGATTGAGAATGATTAGAAACAGAATGTGAACAAGTTTTAAATGTAAACTCAAGGTCATACACACATCAATGCAAACAAGTGATCAAAGAAGGACAAGAATCAATGCACAAGTTCATAGTACAATGCAAGTGTAAACAAGTATGTTCAATGCATATATAATGATTAATGAATGACCTATAATATGAGATTGATGACCTATAATGCTCATATAACATGTATCAAAGAAGTCCCAACAAGTATCATGTGAATTGGTAAAGCAATGTGTAACACCCTCAATCTATACCCCCAAGCTATTAAAGCGGTAAATAAAATACAAAATTTCATCAGAGTATATTTACAAATGTACGGCATAGACCGGGGGGTTACATCAATTTGAAACAAACATACAACACCTGCTCATAAAGATATGCAACAATTCAGGTAGTAATACACCCACAATTCAAAAACAGAATAAAAGCGGAAAATCCGTAACTGAATCTCATATATATATATATATCATAAAAGTTTGTTTGTCATATACAAAATCATACATGTACAATCCAATAGATACATATACACAATACAAAATAATCACACTCGATCACCCCGACTACCCGGTGTCACATATCAGAGCCGACCGACAAAAGAATGAAGACCTAGCTTCACAAAAAGACCTCCTGCAACTCTAATCTGCAATGCCTCATAGAGCATTATAAAACAGCTGAAGGGTGAGAAAAACAATCATAATACAGTTGCATATAATTATATATTAACACATAAATGCACAAGTAAAATATTCTCTCCACAAATGCACCACAATCAAATACAACACAACACAGTACAATTCTCAAGTATCAAATACCAATGCACCTCAGTCCTACGCCATACACTCATCATCAATACAATTATACATATTCCATATCATCCATCACATTCAAAATTCCATACACAATTAATCCATGATTTATGCAAATGCACAGAGACCGACACAACGACTTTATGCATATGTCATGCGGTACCGACTTCCAATATTTCTCATCACTAGTTCACTCAGGAACTCTGCTGGAACCATCACTCGTTACTTAGTGTAACTCCCCGTCGGGCATACGATGTTCCCCGTCGCTCACACCCCACACGGGCACACGACGTTTATGGATCGCTCACACCCTACACGGGCACACGATCCAATCGCTCACACGCCACACGGGCACACGATCGTCTATAATCATCGCTCACACCCCACACGGACACACGACGTTATAGCGGATTCCCTCTGGAACCAAACCGTCGCTCACACCCCACATGGGCACACGACATTACAAGAATGCATAACATGATGCTTGGCATACAATGACTCATGACATTTAAAATGCACACATATATGCACTCATCTCAATCAACAAAATCATGCTTTACACTCAAGCCCAAAACAATGTATTTAATTGCCATACGGCCACAAACCATCATCACGACATTTAAACACATACATCCATCTCATACAATCAGTACACAAGCCATCCAACATATATCACAAGCAAATCGTATGATAACCCATCAATTACACCCAATTAACCGGCAAAAGTCGACAACAATACCACACATTTTCTAATTCCCAAAATAATTTAATCGGCCAACAATCTCAAAACCATCCTCATAAAAAAAAGAACATTTTATAAGCTTTCTAACGCATCAAACCACGCCTCAAACCGAACCACAGATCAAAAGTTATGCAGAAAATAAAATTGCACAAACAGCCCTGTTCGCTAGGCGAACCCACTAGCGAGCATTCGCTACCACCTTCGCTAGGCGAATGTCCAGCGAACCCACTACTAGCTAGAAAACAGACACAAAGTTCGCTAGGCGAACCCCTTGGCAAACCAAGGCAGCAACCACCAGACCCCAAAACACACAAAGTTCGCTAGGCGGACAACTTAGCGAACCTTCGCTGACCTTCGCTAACTGGTTCGCTAGGCGAACCCGCGAAAATTCATTCGCTAACACCTTCGCCCCTGGTTCGCTAGGCGAACCTGCGAAAACTCAGAATTTTTCAGCGCTGTTTGAAAACCCAAAATGATATTTTCTACCACCAAAACATTTCCAACACGTCATATATCAATCAGAACCTAATCTAATCATGGCAACAAACATTCTACCACATTTACGTCGATTTCAAACCGCGAAAGTATCGATTTCTCACAAAATTCTCATTCCCACCTAGAATTCCAAAGCTATGTAAAACAAGAAACATACAAGCAAACACATACATAATCATACACAAACATAGTATAATCGAGTTTCGCACCCTTACCCGATTTAATCGCGTGTAGTAAAGTCGGGAGATTGATTTCTTCTTTTCTCTCTTTTTCTTCTCTTCTTCTTTCTCTCTACTTTTCTTCTTCTCTTTTTCTTTCCTTTTCTTTTCTCTCTTTCTATTTCTATTCTTAACTTAACAAAATAAACCAAAATGCCCAAAATACCCCCACACTCAAATATCTCGCAAACGCTCCCAAAACGCGATAAAATATAATCACGATGAAAAATAACATATTTTCACATAAAAGTCAGAAATAAAATAATATAATAATAAAATAATCAAAACGACTCAATTAATTAGAAAGACAAAACTAACAAAACTGACTGGACTGACTGGGGCGTTACAACTCTCCCCCACTTAGAAATTTTCTTCCTCGAAAATATTACCTGAGATGAACAACTCTGGATACGACTCCCGCATCCTACTCTCCAACTCCCACGTCAAATTACCCTCAGCAGCGCCTCCCCACGCTACCTTCACAAGTGCAATATCCTTGCCCCGCAACCGCTTCAACTCGCGATCCAAAATACTCACCGGTAAAGCCTCGACCGTAAGGTTCTCCCTTACCTCAACCTCATCCATCAGAATCACATGCGACGGATCCGAAATATACTTCCAAAGCTGTGAAACATGGAACACATCATGCAAATTCGACAGACTCGGCGGCAACGCCACCCTATAAGCCACAACACCCACTCTCGCAGATATCTGGTAAGGACCAATAAACTGAGAAGTAAGTTTCTTCGATTTCAAGGCACGACCAACACCCGTCACCGGCGTAACCCTTAGAAATACATGATCGCCCTCTTGAAAGTCAAGATCCTTCAGTCTTCGATCATGATAACTCTTTTGTCTGCTCTGAGAAGCCTTCATTTTCTCACGAATGAACTTCACCTTGTCTGTAGTCTGTTGAACCAACTCCGGTCCAACCACCGCTCTCTCGCCCGCTTCATGCCAACACAACGGTGTCTGACATCTTCGTCCATATAATGCCTCAAACGGTTCCATTCCAATACTAGAATGAAAACTGTTATTATACGTGAATTCAATCAACTAAAGATAACTATCCCACGCACCAGCTTGTTCCAAAACACAAGCTCGCAACAAATCTTCCAAAGACTGATTCGTTCTCTCCGACTGCCCATCCGTCTGCGGATGATAAGCCGAGCTCAATCTCAATTTAGAACCCAACGCCTTCTGTAAACTTTCCCAAAATCTCGAAGTAAACCTTGGATCTCGATCCGAAATAATACTTAACGGAACCCCATGCAACTTCACAATCACACTGATATAAATCTCAGCTAATCGCTCCAAAGAAAAACTGATGTCAATCGGAATGAAATGAGCCGATTTAGTCAGCCTATCCATAACCACCCAAATAGCATTATACCCTCACTGTGTATTCGGCAACCCCATTACAAAATCCATCGAAATGCTATCCCACTTCCACTCAGGAATATCCAACGGTTGCAACAAACCACTAGGCCTCTGATGTTCCACTTTCGACTTCTGGCACGTCAAACAAGCATACACAAACTGAGCCACATCTCTTCTCAATCTAGACCACCATAAAATCTTCTTCAAATCTTGGTACATCTTGTTCGCTCCCGAATGTATACTCAAATTACTCCGGTGTCCTTCTTCCAAAATCATCCGTTTCAAATTCGAATCGTCCGGAATACAAATTCGCCCACGGAACCTCAACACACCATTAATATCCACTTGAAAATCACCACTGGCATCTTTTCCTCCAACCAACATCAAATCCACCAACTTCACATCCAACTTCTGTTTCTCACTTACCGTCATCAGAAAATCATTAGTAACCTTCAGCATACCCAGCCTCACACTATCCGACGTCACTTCACATACCAAACTCAAATCTCTAAACGATTCCAAAAGCTCCCACTCCTTAACCATTAAAGCGGACATATGTAACGATTTTCGACTCAATGCATCGTCTACCACATTAGCTTTACCAGGATGTTAATTCAAGCCAAAGTCGTAGTCCTTCAAAAATTCCAACCATCTTCGTTGCCTCATATTCAACTCCTTCTGATCAAACAAATATTTCAAACTCTTGTGATCACTAAAGACTTCAAACCTCGCACCAAAAAGATAATGCCTCCAAATCTTCAATACAAACACCACAGCTGCTAACTCCAAGTCATGCGTAGGGTAATTCTTCTCATGCACTCTCAACTGCCTCGAAGCATACGCCACGACCTTACCCCTTGCATTAGCACACCACCTAGACCAATCAAAGATGCATCACAATACACCACAAACGGTTCAGTAGGATTTGGAAAAATCAAAATCGGAGCTGTCTTCAATCTTCTCTTCAGCTCATTAAAACTTTCCTCACACCGAATATCCCAAATGAACGCTTGCCTTTTACAAGTCAACTGGGTCAAAGGAAGTGCTAGCTTAGAAAAACCTTCAATAAACCTTCGATAATATCCGGCCAAACCCAAAAAGCTTCGAATTTCAGTAACAGATCTCGGAGCCTCCCATTGTAGAACTGCTTCTACTTTAGATGGATCCACAGCAATACCATTACCTGAAATTACGTGTCCAAGAAAACTCACCTCCGACAACCAAAATTCACACTTGGACAATTTGGCAAAAAGCTTTTTTTCCTTCAAAACCTGCAAAATAATACGCAAATGCTCCGCGTGCTCCTCCTGAGACTTAGAATAAATCAATATGTCGTTAATAAACACAACAATAAATCGATCCAAATGCTCGTGGAAAATACGATTCATGTACTCCATAAACACACCCGGCGCATTAGAAACCCCGAACGGCATCACAGAATATTCATAATGATTGTAACGTGTCCTAAAAGCTGTCTTCTGAATATCTTCCTCCTTCACCCTAATCTGATGATACCCCGACCTCAAGTCAATCTTACTGAACACACAAGCACTAACCAACTGATCCATCAAATCATCAATTCTTGGAAGAGGATACTTATTCTTAATCGTCACCTTATTCAACTGGCGATAATCAATACACAATCGCATACTTCCATCCTTCTTTTTTACCAACAAAACTGGAGCACCCCAAGGAGAAACACTTGGCCTCACAAACCTCTTCTCCAACAATTCATTCAACTGCTTCTTCAACTCTACCAACTCAGATGCCGACATACGATAAGGTGCCATAGAAACAGGTCTAGTACCAGGAACTAGATCTATCGAAAACTCCACCTCTCTCTCTGGCGGCACATCTGAAACATCCTCAGGAAAAACTTCAGGAAAATCACACACAACAGGGAATACTTCAAGTGAAACTTGACTATCCACAGTCAACGACGCAAACAACCCAAACAACTGAGCTTCATCCGCCAAAAGTTTCTTCAACTCTTTGGTAGATAAGAAACTCGAATCTTCATCTTTTTCAAGAGAATGAAACCTTACTAACTTATGATAACAATCAATATGCACCCGATTGAATTGCAACCAATTCATTCCCAGAACCACATCTAATCCCTCCAACGGCAAACACACTAAATCCATCTCAAATTTTTTACCATAAATGGTCAAAGGACAACTCAAACAAAACAAAGAAGTAGTTACTGACCCCATTGCTGGAGTATCAATAACCATCTCACCGTCCATCAAAGACAACACAAGATTCAAACGCTTAGCGCACTCAAACGAAATAAACGAATGAGTCGCTCTAGTATCAATAATAGCAACTAAAGGCGTATTATTAATAAAATAAGTACCTCTGATTAGACGATCTACATTAGTAGTATGAGTCCCCGCCAATGCAAACACCTTCCCACTAGCTGGAGCTTGCTTCGGTTTCTGACACTTTGTACTAATATGACCAGGCTCACCACAGTTGTAACATTTCACCACATTCTTCCTGGCACAATCAGCAGTAACATGTCCTAAACCTCCACAATTAGTACACTTCCTCAAATCTTTCTTACATTCGGACTGACGATGTCCCACATCACCACATCTATAACACCTCAGAGAACTAGACATACCTCCACCACTTGATCTTCTTTCAAAAGTACTCCTTTGTTTACCCTTATCAGCTAGTGTTACATACAGACCACTACGAAACTGTTGCTTCCCTTTTCTGTCACTCACACTCTTATAGTGAGTAGAACGAGCCTTACTATCGTCTTCATAAATCCTACAACATTCCACCAAATCAGAAAACCTTCGAATCCTTTGATAACCGATTGCCTGCTTAATCTCAGGACGCAATCCGCTCTCGTACTTCACACACTTAGAAAACTCCGCAGTCGCTTCAGTATAATGAGGATAAAACTGCACAAGCTCCACAAACTTAGCAGTATAATCAACAACAGACATATTACCTTGTTTCAGTTCCAAGAACTCAATTTCCTTCTTTCCTCTAACATCCTCGGGAAAATACTTCCTCAGAAACTCCCGGCTAAACAATTCCCAAGTAACTTCTTCATCCCCAGCTTCCAACACCTGACGAGTACTAACCCACCAGTCATCCGCTTCTTCCTATAACATGTGAGTTCCCAGTCTCACCTTACTGTCCTCAGCCCAATCCATAACTAAGAAAATCCTTTCAATCTCTTTCAACCAAATCTGTGCACCATCGGGATTATGTCTCCCTTTGAAGACAGGCGGTTTGTTCTTCCTGAACTCATCATTACCTGCAGCATTAGGTGCACCCTGTACAGCCCGGGCCATAGCTTGCATAGCAGCAGCCAAAGCAGCATCATTCCTACCAGCCATATTCTGTTCATATCCAATAACAGAAACTATGGTTAAACAAACAGCTCACTCCAAAAGCCACACCAACAAGGACTGACACAAACAGACACGAACTGACACGGACTAGCTCTGATACCACTTAATGTAACACCCTCAATCTATACCCCCAAGCTATTAAAGCAGTAAATAAAATACAAAATTTCATCAGAGTATATTTACAAATGCACGGCATAGACCGGGGGGTCACATCAATTTGAAACAAACATACAACACCTGCTCATAAAGATATGCAACAATTCAGGTAGTAATACACCCACAATTCAAAAACAGAATAAAAGCAGAAAATCCGTAACTGAATCTCATATATATATATATCATAAAAGTTTGTTTGTCATATACAAAATCATACATGTACAATCCAACAGATACATATACACAATACAAAATAATCACACTCGATCACCCCGACTACCCGGTGTCACATATCAGAGCCGACCGACAAAAGAATGAAGACCTAGCTTCACAAAAAGACCTCCTGCAACTCTAATCTGCAATGCCTCATAGAGCATTATAAAACAGCAGAAGGGTGAGAAAAACAATCATAATACAGTTGCATATAATTATATATTAACACAGAAATGCACAAGTAAAATATTCTCTCCACAAATGCACCACAATCAAATACAACACAACACAGTACAATTCCCAAGTATCAAATACCAATGCACCTCAGTCCTACACCATACACTCATCATCAATACAATTATACATATTCCATCTCATCCATCACATTCACAATTCCATACACAATTAATCCATGATTTATGTAAATGCACAGAGACCGACACAATGACTCTAGGCATATGCCATGCGGTACTGACTTCTAATATTTCTCATCACTAGTTCACTCATGAACTCTGCTGGAACCATCGCTCGTTACTTAGTGTAACTCCCCGTCGGGCATACGATGTTCCCCGTCGCTCACACCCCACACGGGCACACGATATTTATGGATCACTCACACCCCACACGGGCACACAATCTGATCGCTCACACCCCACACGGGCACACGATCGTCTATAATCATCGCTCACACCCCACACGGGCACACGACGTTATAGCGGATTCCCTCTGGAACCAAACCGTCGCTCACACCCCACATGGGCACACGACATTACAAGAATCTATAACATGATGCTTGGCATACAATGACTCATGACATTTAAAATGCACACATATATGCACTCATCTCAATCAACAAAATCATGTTTTACACTAAAGCCCAAAACAATGCATTTAATTGCCATACGACCACAAACCATCATCACGACATTTAAGCACATGCATCCATCTCATACAATCAGTACACAAGCCATCCAACATATATCACAAGCAAATCGTATGATAACCCATCAATTACACCCAATTAACCGGCAAAAGTCGACAACAATACAACAAATTTTCTAATTCTCGACATAATTTAATCGGCCAACAATCTCAAAACCATCCTCATAAAAAAAGAACATTTTATAAGCTTTCTAACGCATCAAACCACGCCTCAAACCGAACCACAGATCAAAAGTTATGCAGAAAATAAAATTGCACAAACAGCCTTGTTCGCTAGGCGAACCCACTAGCGAGCATTCGCTACCACCTTCGCTAGGCGAATGTCCAGCGAACCCACTACCAGCTAGAAAACAGACACAAAGTTCGCTAGGCGAACCCCTTGGCGAACCAAGGCAGCAACCACCAGACCCAAAAACACACAAAGTTTGCTAGGCGAACAACTCAGCGAACCTTCGCTGACCTTCGCTAACTGGTTCGCTAAGCGAACCCGCGAAAATTCATTCGCTAACACCTTCGCCCCAGGTTCGCTAGGCGAACCTGCGAAAACTCAGAATTTTTCAGCGCTGTTTGAAAACCCAAAATGATATTTTCTACCACCAAAACATTTCCAACACGTCATATGTCAATCAGAACCTAATCTAATCATGGCAACAAACATTCTACCACATTTACGTCGATTTCCAACCGCGAAAGTATCGATTTCTCACAAAATTCTCATTCCCACCTTGAATTCCAAAGCTATGTAAAACAAGAAACATACAAGCAAACACATACATAATCATACACAAACATAGTATAATCGAGTTTCGCACCCTTACCCGATTTAATCGCGTGTAGTAAAGTCGGGAGATTGATTTCTTCTTTTCTCTCTTTTTCTTCTCTTCTTCTTTCTCTCTACTTTTCTTCTTCTCTTTTTCTTTCCTTTTCTTTTCTCTCTTTCTATTTCTATTCTTAACTTAACAAAATAAACCAAAATGCCCAAAATACCCCCACACTCAAATATCTCGCAAACGCTCCCAAAACGCGATAAAATATAATCACGATGAAAAATAACATATTTTCACATAAAAGTCAGAAATAAAATAATATAATAATAAAATAATCAAAACAACTCAATTAATTAGAAAGACAAAACTGACAAAACTGACTGGACTGACTGGGGCGTTACACAATGCAAGCAAAACCCTAGCAGAAGTCTTCTAACAACACATATACATGGATGCAATTAAGAATTCACAAAGAACATGTTAAAAGGCAAGAAGATTTAAAGATGCAAGTATATTAAAGTCCGAACAGCAGATAAACATGTCTCAAAAAAATGGATCAAAATTCATTAAGGATCATACTCAAACATGCTTCACAAGTTCACACAAGTAACACAAGACTATGCACAAATATGACATTCAAACATCAATCAAAAATGCACTTAAAAATCCACAAAAATATGCATGAAAGGCCTCAAGATGTCTTACAAACATGTATCAAGTCTTATGTGCAAATTCAACTCACAACTAGGTCAAACAATTCATCAATGAAGCAAGTATCAAGAAGGAAACTCATATAAATGCAACTTAAAATAAAATTCCATGAAAAATATGAAAACAACTCCAATAAAAAATTAAAAATGTCCAAAAATTAGTTAAATGGATGAGGATGCTCCATGAATTATTTTGGAATTTTTAAGGATGTACAAGTATTTTTAATAAAATGTTTTTATTCATGTATGAAAAGAAATAAAAAAAAACAAAGAGAAATATAGCAGGGGTGCAACGAGAGTAAAAGACAGTTCAAAATATGCATTGGGCCTGAAGGAGGGGTGTAAGTAACAAATGAAGACTCAGCCCATACGCGTAGGGGTCTGAGAGTGCATACCATGTGCCTAGTCAAACTGCTGACTCATTGTGAGCCCTTGTATCAAGTCTATGTGAGATAATCAGATAAGTCAAGCAATCAAGTGGATCAACACGCATGCACATGAGATGATATGATGCAACAACCACACATGATTGCCAGAGTCAAAAATATTCCAAAGTGAGAACACGTGCAAGGCAAGTGAATAATTTATTTGCTGGCAAAATCCTACGCGTTGGATCAAAGTAAATGGATGGACACGATTAGATCTGGACTGAACTAGGGTTTATATGAGCTGATGAACTCAGGTGGCCGGAGAAGACTCCGGTCATCTTCTCCGGCGCACCTCCGCCGTGCACAGGTTTCAAATCTCTCAAAAACGCATGAACTATACATCAATCGATTCCTCTTAACATGTAGATCTCAAGTCCAGGCTCAAAAATAAAAAATAATGCACATACAAAGCAAAACGAAGGCCTCAAGTTTGCCCTAATTTTTGAGATCTATGCACCTAAGTGCCTATCATCTAGCCATAGGTCACATTGCTCCTATTGAGTTTCAAAACAAGCAAAAACAACTTTAGATCAACTTAAAATGCAGGAAAGGAATGAAGAAGAACCTGAACTGTGATGAAGCTTTGAACACAAGAAAACCAGAGGAAAATGACCCTTGATCTTTGGAGATTGTTACTGGCCAAATAAAGGCTATGGAGGAGCTTCGAATCTCTCAAAAACTCAGTAGAAAAAGATGTAAATCAATCCTTGAAGATGAATACGCAACAATCCTATACTTCTTCAATCCTCCATAGAGAACTACGAATGAAGAATGAAGCGGAATACTGAAGGAGTTGCAGAGAAATTTCAAGAGAAAGAGAGGTTTTGGTTTTGGATTTGAAAGAGAGGGAGTGTGAAAAATTGTGAGAATGAAAAGTGAATCGAAATTCAGTTACGAGAAGCCTTGTATATGCTGTGTTAGATTTTAACTGCTGTAGTTTACAGGCAGAACTAGGGTTTAACTTTGGTTAAAGGGTGAGTGGAGTAAAATAAAGGTGAAATGAGAATGGGAAATAGAAATGGAAATGAAGCTAGCTCGGGTTATTGCTCATGTGTGAGGAGGGAATATGTGGTATATGGTGTTCATAATGATGAAGGGTGGAGATGATATGATGCTGAGCAAAACTCACAATGCAAGTTGCTTTTCTCTTTGCTTGGGCATTTTAGGCAATGTATGTATGAGGTGTAGTGAGAATGAAATAGGAGTGTTTAGCTCAATAAGGCAATGTTGGTGTATGTGAAATATACGTGTGATCAAATGCAAACAATGCAAAATGTTTCTTATTTTGGCAGCAATGACAACATGGTTATGATAGTGACTTTAAAGGAGAATTTATCAAGAACCTATGGATGAAAATGGTTGATAATGGAAGCTATGGAAAGGTGAGATGAAAGAGAACAATTCTGATGTTCAAAGAAAAAGGAATTGAGAACTAAAACATGCTTAAAAATGATGATGAACATAGGAGGATGCAACTACTTTGGGCCAGTCATGATCTTCCCTCGTGCCCAGCCATGTGCATGTGAGATGAATCAGTTTGAGACCACTATTTTAACCCTCCATATTTGTCAAATGGTTGCTCATATAAAAAAAAATCCCCAACATCAAAGTTGTAGAGGAGATTGAGAAGAACAAAACTAATGTTGAACACTTTTCCATTTGAAACCTCCATCATAAAGATAATTGGCCATGAACTTGAACATTGCATGCACTTAAACTGTTTGTCGAAATGACTCTGAGCCAGCTCCCCATGACCTACTTGCCTGGCCCAAAATGCCTTGAAATCCCTCAACTTTAATTAATCATATCTCCTTCAATTTTGATCCAATGGAGGAGTTCTTGCTATGGTTTTGAAGCTTAGGATATGAACTTTAATTAGGCCTCTTGAAATTTTCAATTTGGAACTTGCATCATAGAGAAAGAATGCCTCAAATATGGCCCTTCAGCTTGTCAACACTTGCCTTTTTTAGAAACCCTAGTTTCTATTTTTGGAAGCTTTGCACATCTCTTGATTTTTGATGAATCTCTTGGACTTTCTTGATCAAATCTTCACCCATGGACATATTTTAGATGAGGAACATGAATTTGACCCCAAAAAGTCAGGAGTTGACTTTTTACACTACACAGTTGACTTTTCCCCAATTTGATTGATTCTCAAGCAATTGATCAATTGAAGATCTTCTGAAATGAACCAATGGACAATACTCCCTCCTTAGATAATTGAGAGCATATAGAAAACAATGAGATCAAGCCTTGGCTCAAAAACACACTTGCACTGACTTTTCACCAAAACCCTAATTTTGCACTGGTTAGGAGAATGTGATTCACTTGAAATTTCTTGCCAAGCTTGATCATATGATGAGGTGATGGACCAATAAGATACCTTGAGGTCCAAGGCTCATTTGTGGCTCAAGTAATGATGACATTTAGACTATCTCTCCTCTTGGTGTCTTGGATAGCACACATGAACTTTTACTTGAAGCTCTGGAAAACATCTTCTTCTCTGGAGTTTGCTCTTATACGTTGATCCCATGCTAAGAACCAATGCTATGCAAAGATGATAATGCAAATGAAAAGGAAAGATAAGCCAGTTAGAGGTTAGAAAAAGAAAGGGAAAATTTTGGGGTGCTACAACTGCCCCTATTCAATCAACTTGGTCCTGAAGGTATGATAGCAATGGCTTTCAGACATTCAAGGATACACGGAGATTGAATATCAAAAGAACCCTGAAATTTGCAAACTGTGGGAATAATGAAATAGAGTGTTTGCCAGCCGAAGGTGGACTATGCTGGGAAGAAAAGACCGACCGAAGGCGGGCTCACCAACGAAATAATATGAGGACGGCCGAAGACGAACTCGAAAAGGAAGACCAGCCGAAGGCGCTCTACCCAACAAAATAATACGAGGACGGCCGAAGACGAACTCAAAAAGGAAGACCGACGTAAGGCGCTCTACCCAACAAAATAATACGAGGACGGCCGAAGACGAACTCGAAAAGGAAAACCGACCGAAGGCGCTCTACCCAACAAAATAATACGAGGATAGTCGAATACGAACTCGAAAAGGAAGACCGACCGAAGGCGCTCTACCCAACAAAATAATATGAGGACGGTGTCATACCCCAAATTTTGACCACTAAGATTTCCCATCATTGTGCAAATCATCATCACAATGTGGATGAACCATCATGCCTCATCAAATGCCTCAAGGGTTGTTGAGCATTCACTACAATCAAAATTAGGGTTTTAAGCCCTCTCAGAGCTTTAGACAAAGGATCAATCAAGGAATGACATGATCTTCAACTTGTCTAACCCCTCAAACATCCACAATGGATCAAAAGGACTCCCGCTTCAATGATTAAGCACAAGGTTGCTCCCTTCTAGGTGGATCAAGTCTCAAGATCGCCAGTATCACCAAATTAGGGTTTTGGTCGACCAGGGCCTCCAAATGAAAAATTTCATCTGGACACAAGCCAAAGATCCAAAACACAACCTAATGTACTCCATGGAACCTTATGGACCCATTCATCAAGTCAATTTTGCCTCAGGGGATGCATACATCAAAAATCAGGAATTAGGGTTTCTTGACCTAATTCACCCCTAAGTTGACTTTTGGGGTAAATCATGAGCCAAGACCTCAAGAGAGGGTTTGAGGGTCTCTAATGAACTATATTGATCCATTTGTAACAATGGATCAATCCAAGAAGCTTGAGCAACAAGTCTCAATTTCATCTGCACCACAATTAGGGTTTCGCGAGGAAAGTCAACTGCAACTTTGACTTTTGACCAAGACATGCTCCCAAGCCCTAAGACATGATTCAATATACCCTATGACACCCATAGAACATGTCCATCAAGTTTGATTTAGGTCAAGGACATGATTTCCTGAAGAATTGCACAGTTTGGAATTCATCTGATAAAAAGTCAACTGTGCACAAAAGTCAACTTTGACCTTTTGAGATTTTTCACCAAAATGGATTTTTAACCCTAAAATGATGTTAATGTATGATTTGAATCATCATTCATCAAGAAAAATCAAGAAATTGGATAACTTGTAAAAGGGGTAACCATAAAAACTTAGAAATTTTTCTAAGTTAAAAATAAAGTGGCAAGGGTACCAACTTTGAAGGATCATAACTCCTAAACCACAAGGCCATTTTTTCTCATCCAAAGATGGATTTGTAGCCCTCATTACCATCCTCAAAAACTTCGGTCTCTAATATTATTTATTTCATATAATTGATATTTTTGCAAAGAATTAATATTTTAATTGTTTTTGACATTTTAAATATTTTTTCTACATTGATTTTGCAACTTTTAATGCTTTCTAATTATTTTGTAGGTCAATACTTAATTTTTGAAGCATTAATCCAAAATCACAATTTGTTTTTCATATGTTAAGCAATTTTGATCATTTTAATTGAATTTTTATTCAATTAAAATACACTTTGAAAACAAATTAGGGTTTTTGGATTAATTCAACCCTCATAAATCATTTTCAAAACATTTTGGGCCTCTTGAGAGAGTGTAAGACCCAACCCACTTGTAAAAAAATATTTTGGGCCTCATTCGTTGTATAAGTCCCTCTGTACATTTTCAAATAAACGGCACGATCATCGCCTTTTGAAAAATAACCTTGGGCCTCTCCTTGAGCTATAAGACCCATTCAAAAACACTTTGGGCCTCTATTAGAGTGTAAGACCCAATCCCCTTTTAACCAAAACATTTTGGGCCTCACTTATTGTATAAGTCCCTTCGCGTTAAAAAGAAAACCTCGGCGCGATCGCCGTTTTTAAACGGAAAAATCAATTGGGCCTACCCTCGTGTTATAAGCCCCACTTTTTTTCTTTAAACCTTTTGGGCCTCTTGAGAGAGTGTAAGACCCATCCCTTTGTATAGAAAACCTTTTTGGGCCTCAGTCACTTGTATAAGTCCCTCTGTACAAATTCAAACAGTGCGCTCACTGATAAAACCCTGGGCCTCTCCTTGAGCTGTAAGCCCCAAATCTTTCTATTTCAAAGCACTTTCTCCTTTGATTTTGAATATACTATTGTTTTCAATCTTTCTTTGTTGAACAACTAACCAAACAGCATGGAAGCTCTACAACCGAGTAAGTGGTTATTGCTTTCATTTACCGCTTTCATATAGATATAACTGTATTGTGGGGCTGTTTCGCTGTAAGTCTTCTTTCATAAACTCATATCAACTATGTAATAATAGTATAGATATTTAGAGTTTCCCCGGCAACTACGTCTAGCACTAGGTAAAGCCGTTTCGATCACTCTTAGAAATAGTCTAAACTAGATCCCCATAGGATTACCAGACACAGTCTTCCCTCCTCTTGGGGTTAAACAATATGGAGATATGAAAGGCAGCATTCTCTGTGAACCCTTTCATAGACTGTCACTCATAGAAGTTGTCAAGAAACTCTATTCCCCAGAGATGATCTCTTCTCCGTGAATTGCATCTCTTGAGTTTCTTCCAAATTCTCAAACTTTCTTGACTTTGATCTATTCTCGGTGAATAGCATTGCCTTGAATTTCTCGGGGTTTGGGGACCCACGGGCTTCTTAAAAGCACTTGTCAAGAGACTCTACTCCCCAGAGATGATTTTTTCTCCATGAATGGCATCTCTTGAGTTTCTTCCAAATTCACGAACTTTCCTGACTTGATCTATTCCTTGTGAATAGCTTGCCTTGAATTTCTCGGGGTTTGGGGACCCATCGGCTTCTTAAAAGCAATTGGCCTCCTCTTGGGCATCGTACAAGGACCCACAGGCTTCCTAAAAGCACCCCCGCCTCCTCTTGGGCTTAGTACAAGGACCCTACGGCTTCTTAGAAGTATTCACAGCCTCTTCTTAGGCTTCGTATAATGATCTCTTCCTCCGGGAATGATAGCCTACTCTTGGGCTTAGTACAAGGACCGATCGGCTTCTTAAAAGTTTCCAGCCTCCTCTTGGGCTTCGTATAAATTGTCCCGACGACCTCCTAAAGGTATAGGAACAGAACTTAATCATCTCCATAGAACAGTCCTTTCATAGAGTCTACTACTATTTCTCAAAGCATAGTACAAAAGATAAAACTCTAGACTTGGACGGTCTAATCTCCTTGAGTCTCAAAGACATTCTCAAGTGACCCCTTCGTTAAATAGGAAGGAAACCCGTAGACTCGGACAGTCTTAATACCCTTCGGATTTCCCGCTTCCTTAAAGAACAGGAATAACCCGGATCCTTGAATCAAATCCATGAGTACAGTATTGCTCATATAAGAACTGATTTTCTCTTTAAAATCAGTATACTGGACCTGTCAGTTAACTGAAACAGTAACCCTAGCCTCTCTCTTGGGCTTTGTACAATGATTCTCCCCAGCGGAGTCAAACAATGTTTAGCCTCCATCTCGGGCTTGTACGAGATACAAAAAGGTTCTTATTGAGCCAAACAAACCTTTTCGCCTCCATCTCGGGCTTTGTATGAGATACAAAAAAACTCTCTTGTTGAGTCAAACAGCCTCCATCTCGGGCTTCGTACGAGATACAAAAAGACTCCCTCGTTGAGTCAAAACCTTTTAGCCTCTCTCTCGGGCTTTATATGAGACACATATTAGCCTCCTCTTAGGCTTTGTATAAGAAAACCACTGGTTGATCTAATCACCCTTTTAGCATCAAAGTTGTGCCTCGTTCACAGTACACAAACATCAATAACTCCTTCCCTTTCATCTAATTGCTGTAAGCGGCAAGCCTCTGGATCATCTACATCCATGCCACTGTCCCTCTTTTAGCATAAGAAATTCCTAAGGAAAGATAGCATTGCTCTACACTGAGTTAAAGTCTTCTCCTTCAAGTTAAAACCTCCTTTAAAGGAAATTATGGCATTGCTAGGATCCGCGCATCCCGGTTAAAGTAATTTTCCTTTATAAACAGTTGTGACATACAACCCCCTCTTTAGAGATGACAAATTCTCTCTAAAGTTAAACCACCTTTCGCTTCACGTCTTGGGCTTTGAACAAGACACCAAAAAAAACCATTTCCTCCCATAGAATAGGAGGAACTACGAACGCTCTGATTTCCCTGTTTCGGTAAACGGGAATACGTAGGCATAAGATTGAAAGAAAAATCTTAGCGAGCACACTAAACAAAAACCCAAAATCCCATACTCTCATGTATCTATCAAAAAGCATCAGTCCTAACATCCTAATCCTTGTTCCCCGCCAGAAAACTTCTGCCAAGATAAAAACCAGTATTGGCGAAAATACAAATAACCAGTACAAAGGCCCCCACATTGATAGCATCTGTAACCTAACAAACCGCTGTTTAAACTCAGTATGCAAAGCAGGGTTAATTGGAGACATCTATTTCCCTTCCTTAATCAGCTCACAATAGGATAAAAAATGAATCGACCTGTAGTTTAAGCTCAACCGCAGAGAGCGACCAGCGCTTAAGAACCGCGTCCAAAATCGCTCGCTACAGACGGCCGAAGACGAACTCGAAAAGGAAGACCGACTGAAGGTGCTCCACCCAACAAAATAATACGAGGACGGCCGAAGACGAACTCGACAAGGAAGACCGACCGAAGGCGCTCTACCCAACAAAATAATAAGAGGACGGCCGAAAACGAACTCGAAAAGGAAGACCGACCGAAGGCGCTCTACCCAACAAAATAATACAAGGACGGTCGAAGACGAACTCGAAAAGGAAGACCGATCGAAGGTGCTCTACCCAACAAAATAATACGAGGACGGCCGAAGACGAATTCGAAAAGGAAGACCGACCGAAGGCGCTCTACCCAACAAAATAATACGAGGACGGCCGAAGATGAACTCGAAAAGGAAGACCAACCAAAGGCGCTCTACCCAACAAAATAATACGAGGGCGACTGAAGACGAACTCGAAAAGGAAGACCGACCGAAGGCGCTCTACCCAACAAAATAATACGAGGACGGTCGAAGACGAACTCGAAAAGGAAGACCGACCGAAGCACTTTACCCAACAAAATAATACGAGGACGACCAAAGGCGAACTCAAAAAGGAAGACCGACCGAAGGCGCTCTACCCAACAAAAGGAATACGAGGACGGCCGAAGACGACCTCGAAAAGGAAGACCGACCGAAGGCGCTCTACCCAACAAAAGGAAAACGAGGATGGCTGAAGAAGAACTCGCAAAGGAAGACCGACCGAAGGCGCTCTACCCAACAAAAGAATACGAGGACGGCCGAAGACAAACTCGAAAAGGAAGACCGACCGAAGGCGCTCTACCCAACAAAAGGAATACGAGGACGGCCGAAGACGACCTCGAAAAGGAAGACCGACTGAAGGTGCTCCACCCAACATAAGAATACGAGGACGGCCGAAGACGAACTCAAAAAGGAAGCGACCGAAGGCGCTCTACCCAACAAAAGGAATACGAGGACGGCCGAAGACGACCTCGAAAAGGAAGACCGACTGAAGACGCTCTACCCAACAAAAAAATACGAGGACGGCCGAAGACGAACTCGAAAAGAAAGACTGACCGAAGGCGCTCTTCGCTGGGGATAACAGGACAGCCAAGGGTAAAAGCCACAATTTTACGTCCCTCAAATTAATCTAAAATCAAAGTTGAGGAAATAGAAGTTTAAACAGACAACTCTACAGGGGTGTACTAGAATGTACAACCATATGAAGGACGAATCCACTAGAGATCTAACTAGGGATAAAGCAAAACAAAATCTCCTGAGTTATACCATCTCTGCTGAGGAAGAGAACTGGTAAAGAAAGTATCATACCTGGCTTATGCTTCAAATGCATATGTTTGAATTTCTATTGCGTAATGCTCCATACGAAATGGAAATGCTACGCGTTTGGGAGGATGCCATGCAAACGATTCTTATGCAATGCAAAAAGAAACGCTCCAGTAAAATAAATGCTAAAAACGAAGGCAGCTCCACCAGGGATGACAAAATAAATTGTCCTCTGAGTCCAAGAACTCTGCTGAGAAGGATCACATTGAACAACCCCTTTGATCAACAACTTCTGCTGGAGATGAAATCCAAAAGAACATCCACTCTGCTGGGGATTATATATAACTCTTTGAAAAAGGAAACCAAGACCTACATCGGAAGAGTGCCAAATATCACTTGGACTTAAACCTGCTGGGGATGTCAACCATCGCTGATCAAACCTGCTGGAAAGACTACCACCAAAATCTGCTTGGGGAGACACATCATAAGTACTAGACCTGCTGGGGACACCATTGGACTTAACCCGCTGCTGGGAAATGACTTTGCCCTTATCCTGCTGAGGGTCGGATCATGCAGTTACTGGTGAAAACATGTTTCCTGACTGGCTGAGGGGAGTAGACATCAAGACTCTGTGGGGAAGGCAACATCTTTGTCCCGGGAATTCCTTCCACATATCTCCTGCGGTAATAAATCAACATCCACTCTAGAGCAATCCACTTTAAATGCTGGTTGGGGAACAATCTCTTGTACTCTGACCGGGGAGAGTGATAATCTGATGAGGATGATGAAACCTTAATGCCAGAGAGAATAACTCTGGCGGGGAAAAAAGTCAACGAAACCTGCCAATGGATATCATTGAGCTTAACCTGCTGTTGGAGGAAAGATTCTACCCTGCTGGAGATTAGAGCATGCCGTTGCTGACGGAATTACACTTCCTGACCTGCTGAGGAAAGTGAGTACCGGACTCTGTGGGGAAAATAAAGTCTTTTCAGAGACATCCAACACATCTCCTGCTGGAGACACAACCACATCCACCTTGGAGCCATCCACTTCTGACTGCTTACTGGGGAATAATAAACCAACCATGACCTCGCCTAGGGACACAATCCTCTGTACTCTTGCTAGGGAGAGTAAGCTCTGCTGAGGATGGCGATCTTCTAGTGCTAGGGAGAGTAACTCTACTGGGGAAAACAATTCTGTTACCCTGCAAACACACAACAACAGAATATTTCATATGCAAAAATGGCTACCTCGATTACCATCCATAATGTCCGTTGCCTAAGCAATTTCCATTGTTTTCCATTATGCTCCGCAAAGCTTAACGTTTTCACATGCAATGTTTATCAAAATATTGGACGTTTTCACAAACAAAACAGTAAAAGTAAAAACACAAATGGAAAGCTCTTTGAGTGAAATGAAAATTTTATTGATTGAGTTGGCCTGTAAATAGGCATTTACAACTGGAAGCAATTCCTGAAAAGAGGTAATTACGCAAAAGTAAAAAGAAAATACACATGTCGGCAATGTGGGAACAGATATCCACCATGATTTAATTCAGCTATGACTTATATGCCTTGCTTATCCACAGATGCTTTGACCTTCGAAGAGACTGACTAGACCGATTCCTTTCCTTTGAAATTCCCAAGTGTCAAAAGTGTTCACAGATCGAACGCAGACCGCAGCCTCTCACTTTCAAATCCCTAACTTTTGCCTGGATCTCCCTTTTCGGGTTTTCAATCCACCGGGATACCCATTTTTGCCAAAGTTGCCTTTTCAGGTTTTCAACTTTGCGGGTTTATTCTTCTTTTTTTCCTTTTTATCCCTAATTTTTGCCTGAACCTTTTTCTTTTTATGGTTTGTCGGGATGTCCTTTTTTGCCTGGATCTTCTTTTTATGTCCAGCGGGTCGCTTTTATGCAAAGTATTTTTTTACCACGTCTGCGTTCACATGGGATGTAAAATCTTTGCCATCCATAGTTGAAAGTAATAAGGCTCCACCGGAGAAAACCTTTCTTACTACATATGGCCCTTCATAGTTTGGAGTCCATTTGCCCCTGTGATCTGTCTGAGGAGGAAGGATCCTTTTCAAAACCAACTCACCTGTCTGAAAACACCGAGGACACATTTTCTGATCAAAGGCTTTCTTCATCCTACTCTGATACAATCGGCCATGTGCGATGGCTGCCAATCTCTTTTCCTCGATAAGGTTCAGCTGATTCAACCGGGAACGCATCCACTCAGCTTCGTCAAGCTTCACCTCTGCCAGAATTCTCAACGAAGGAATCTCAACCTCTAATGGTAGGACTGCTTCCATAGCATATACCAGTGAGAAAGGAGTTGCCCCGATTGATGTACGCACCGAAGTACGATAACCGTGCAAAGGATAAGGCAACATCTCATGCCAGTCTTTATACGTTACCACCATTTTCTGCACAATCTTCTTGATATTCTTATTCGCTGCCTCAACAGCCCCATTCATCTTCGAACGATAGGGAGAAGAATTATGATGTTCAATCTTAAAGCTCTAACATAACTCCTTCATCATCTTATTATTCAAATTCGAACCATTATCAGTAATGATTCTCTTTGGGACCCCATAATGACATATGATGTCCTTCTTGATAAACCGGGCTACTACTTGTTTAGTGACGTTGGCATACGAGGCTGCTTCCACCCACTTCGTGAAATAATCAATGGCAACCAAAATGAAACGATGCTCATTGGAAGCAGTTGGCTCAATCTTTCCAATCATCTTAATACCCCACATGGCAAAGGGCCAAGGAGATGACAGTACATTCAGAGGAGTAGGCGGTACGTGCACCTTATCAATATAAATCTGGCATTTATGACATTTCCTGGAATATTTAAAACAATCGGACTTCATAGTCATCCAGTAATACCCTACCCTCAACAGCTTTCTAGCCATAGCATGCCCATTGGCATGGGTACCGAAAGAACCTTCATGAACCTCTTCCATTAACAGGTCTCCCTCGTGTTCGTCAACACAACGTAGCAAGACCATGTCAAAGTTCCTCTTATACAACACATCATCTTCATTCAGAAAGAAGTTTCCTACCAACCTCCTCAGAGTTTTCTTATTCTTGGTAGATGTCCCAGCTGGGTACTCCTGACTCTTGAGAAAACACTTGATGTCATGATACCAAGGTTTGCCATCTGATACCTCTTCAACTGTAAATACAAAAGCTGGTCTATCTAGACACATGATTCTGATGGAGGGAGTCTCATTCCAACGATTCACCTGATACATTGAAGACAACGTTGCCAACGCATCTGCCATCTGATTTTCCAACCGGGGTATATGATGAAATTCAACCCTATCCAAAAATGGTAACAACCTTCTGGCATAGTTGTTATAAGGCACCAAATTTGCCTGACGAGTTTCCCATTCCCCTTTAATCTGATTAACTACCAACGCAGAATCACCATAAACATCAAGGTTCTTGATTCTCAAATCAATTGCTTTTTCTAACCCCAGGATGCATGCTTCATACTCTGCCTCATTATTGGTGCATATGAATGCTAACCGGGCAGTGAAGGGTATATGAGAACCCCTTGGAGTTATAATGATTGCCCCGATTCCATTACCATATGAGTTGACGGCTCTATCAAAGACTAGCTTCCATTGAGATCCAATGGCAGGTCCTTCATCAGGCAAAGGCTCTTCATAATCTTTCATCTTCAGAAACATGATATGCTCATTTGGAAATTCAAACTTCATCGGTTGATAATCTTCAATCGGTTGTTCGGCAAGGTATTCTGACAAAACACTTCCCTTAAGGGCTTTTTGGGAAACATACTGAATATCGTATTCTGTAAAAACCATCTGCCAACGGGTTATTCTCCCAGAAAGTGCCTGCTTCTCAAATACATACTTGATCAGATCCATCTTCGAAATCAATAGGGTTGTGTGGTTTAACATATACTGCCTCAAACGCTTAGCTGCCCAAGCGAGTGCACAACATGTTTTTTCCAGCATAGAGTACCTTGACTCATAATCAGTGAACTTTTTACTTAGGTAGTAGATGGCATGCTCTTTTCTACCTGACTCATCGTGTTGACCGAGCACACATCCCATTGAGTTCTCAAGAACCATAAGATACATAATCAATGGCCTTCCTGGCACTGGCGGCATGAGGACCAGAGGTTCCTGCAAATATTCTTTTATCTTTTCAAACGCCTTTTGACAATTTTCATTCCACCTGACCTCTTGATCTTTTCTTAACAATTTGAATATTGGTTCACACGTGGCTGTGAGATGAGAGATGAATCTAGCGATGTAGTTCAACCTCCCCAGGAAACCACAAACCTCTTTTTCTGTTCTCGGTTCAGGCATCTCTTATATGGCTTTTACTTTGGCAGGATCGACCTCGATACCTCTTTCACTAACAATAAACCCCAGCAATTTTCCAGATCTCACCCCGAAGGTGCACTTGTTCGGATTCAACCTCAGCTTGAATTTTCTCAACCTTTCAAATAACTTCGGAAGATTTTCCAGATGTTCTTCCTCCGTTTGTGACTTCACAATCATGTCATCAACATAGACCTCGATCTCTTTGTGAATCTTATCATGAAAGAGAGTCACCATGGCCCGCTGATAGGTTGCGCCAGCATTTTTCAATCCAAAGGGTTACCTTATTGCAAAACATTCCCCAAGGTGTTATGAACATAGTCTTCTCCATGTCCTCTGAGGCCATATTAATTTGGTTATACCCAGAGAAACCATCCATGAAGGAAAATACAGAGTATTGAGCAGTGTTGTCCACTAACACGTCAATGTGGGGGAGCGGGAAATCATCTTTCGGGCTTGCTCTATTCAAATCTCTGTAGTCAACACACATCCTGACCTTCCCATCTTTCTTAGGTACAGGCACAATATTAGCAACCCACGGAGGATAATTTGTCACAGCAAGAAACCCAGCGTCCAACTGTTTCTGAACCTCTTCCTTGATTTTGACAGCCATGTCCGGTTTCGTCCTTCTCAGTTTCTGCTTAACCGGAGTACAAACTTCTTTGAGTGGCAGCTGGTGTACCACAATATCAGTGTCAAGCCCAGGCATGTCTTGGTAAGACTAGGCGAAGATATCTACATACTCTCGAAGCATCTCAATCAATCTTCCCTTGACAGTGTCTTCCAAAGTAGCACCAATCTTTACTTCCTTTTTCGCGTCCTCGGTTCCTGGATTAACAGTCTCAATTTCCTCCTGATGAGGTAGAACGACCCTTTCCTCCTGTTTCAGCAGTCTGGCCAATTCTTCAGGTAAGTCACAATCTTCATCAGTCACTTCTTCAGCCTGATAGATAGGATTGTCGAAGTCATACCGAGCCATAGTTGAATCAGTATTGGTGGTATATGTGCAAAGAAACCTGCATGATTGATGTTTTATGTTTATTATGAATGCAACAAACAAGAAAACACATTGCCATTTTGATGTGAATTAATGCAAAAAGTAAAAACAGAAAAACAGGGATCAAAATATTTGAATGTGAAAACATCCTTTATTGATGAAAAAGTAGAAAACAAAAACATCAAAGCCCTACAGACAAGTATCACTACGTCTTGGGCAGAACGTAGGATTTAACATAAGCGGAAAACAAAGGCAATTACTCTTGACGGGTCACTTGGATGACTTTCTCAGACGACCAATTGCATAGACTCTGACCAGGAATGCAGGGACGAATCCATTCATCCATGTCACAATCACTATCCCCCTCATCACCAATAGCATTGACCCGATTAAAGAAGACACCAGCACTTGTGAATTGAATTGGACCAGCATACTTGGGAGGCTCTTGAAATTGTCTGGGTGGCTTGTATCCCAGTCCATAAGTGTTCTTCTTCCTCTGAACGTCAATAACCTGGCCCCACTTCTGGGAACTACCAGCTTCAACTACAGCTCGTGCATCCTTGAAAGAAGACATCGAAACTTTTGGCTGATTTACCACTTCGGGTTGATTTACCACCTCAGGCGTACTTACCACTCTTGGAGGTTCCTCAGGAATTTTTACAGCTTCAAAGGCTTGGCACAGAGTCTCATGTATCTCACCATCTAACTCCACATACTTGAAGGTTGATAGGTGACTCACCATGATGTCTTCCTCACCACAGACTGTCACAACGTGGCCATCCACCATGTATTTCAGCTTCTGATGCAACGTAGATGTTACTGCCCCAACACTATGGATCCACGGACGACCCAATAAACAACTATAGGCAGGTTGAATGTCCATGATGTAGAAAGTGGCTTCTAAAATTTCAGGACCCACTTTGATCGACAATACAATTTCTCCAATAACAGGCCTCTTAGAACCATCGAAAGCACGCACCACCAAGTCACTCGGCGTGCAAATCATCCCACGGGTATCTAACTTCATCAGAGCCTTCTTTGGCAACACATTTAAGGATGACCCAGTATCAACTAGTACATGTGCCATTAAGGAGCCTCGGCATTCCACTGAAATATGTAGAGCATTGTTGTGATTCCTCCCAGCTGGAGTCAAATCTAAATCAGTGAAACCCAAACCATTACCAGCATTCACGTGAGCCACAACCCCTTCTAGCTGATTAACGGATATTTCTTGAGATACATATGTTGTGTTCAAAACCTTCAGCAATGCATTCCGGTGCGCCTCGGAGCACAACAGCCGAGACAGGATGGATATTTTGGATGGCGTCTGATGCAACTGATCAACAATTTTGTAATCACTTTTCCTGATTAATCTCATAAACTCTTCCACATTTTCTAAGAAGGAAGTGTCAACTTGTTTCGTTGCGGAATCATTTACGACCTGCTTCTGTACTGCATCATCCATCACTTGTTTCCCTTTATCCTATTTGGAACTGCCAACCTAATTATCTGGCAGAATGAAGACCCTACCACTTCTGGTGATAGCCCCTGCGTCAATAGTATTGTCAATCTCTGATCTCATAGCCGAGGTTCCTACCAATTTTTGTTTCTTTCCCTCAACAAATACCTCAACCCCATAGTTCCACGGGATGGCTTTGGTACTTTCATACAGGACAGGCCCAGGGACTGTAATGATGACCGGCGCTGGTCTTGCCGGTGCTGATATGGTTATTGTTTTGAAAGGAATTGTTATAGTGGAAACATCATTCTCTTTGTCGGTAATATCCCTCTGCTTATCACATATGTCGAACTGTAACCGTCATTCATCAATCATTCTCTGAATACCTGATCTCAACAAATCACAACCGTTTGATTGCAGCCCACATTCAAAACAGCCCTCATCACAACCAGGGAATAACCCTCCCTTCAGTAACCTTTCCTTCACCACAAACAAAGGAGTCTTCAATTCGTTCACATCTAAAACCAAATCTAAGGATTCACCATTTTCAATAATCGCATTAACCCTTGGCCCACCGTGATCTGGCATCGGGTTTCGGTTTACATTTGGAACGTCATTGGAGAAATTGATGGCTTTGGAGTCTACCAAATCTTGGACCTTATGCTTAAAATCTTTACAGTCCTCAATATGGTGTCCGGGCGCCCCAGAATGAAATTCACAGTGGGTATTGGCATCATAACCGGGAGGTGGATTACCGGTAATGGGGGCCAAAGTCCTCTTTTGAATCAATTATAACTGTAGCAAATGTTGAAATAATTGGGAGTGCGGCAGAGGTGGAGTATCAAAATGCCTATTATGTTTAGGGTTGTACTGTTGTCCGCGAGGAGCCTGATTTTGCTGCTGAGGTGCTGCTAGTTGTGGAAGTGTTGCAGGAATAGTTACCGAGGCCACCTGCTGATTGAAATTCTGACGATGTTTTCCCTTACCAGGGTATGATGAAACAGAATTTGCATCTCCTTCTTTTTTCTTGTAGTTTACATACGGCTTCTTTCCTCCTCCAGAGGAGGACCCATCACTGCCCGATATCTTTCCAGCTTTAATCCCGTTTTCCACCATCTCTCCAACCAAGATCAAATCGGCAAACTTTCCGGGCATGCAAGGTACCAGCTTTTCATAATAATGACCCTGCAGGGTAGCCATAAACATACTTATCATCTCCCGCTCTAACATGGGAGGCTGTACCCTTGCTACTAATTCCCGCCACCTCTGGGCGTATTCCTTGAAACTCTCATTGTTCTTCTGTGACATGCTCTGCAGTTGTGTCCTGTTAGGATCCATATCAGTGTTATACTGATAGTGCTTAACAAAAGCCTCTACCAATTCTCTCCAGTTGTGAACATGACACTTCTCTAACTGCACGTACCACTCTAAAGATGCCCCAGACAGGCTATCTTAGAAGAAATGCATCAATAACTTTTTGTCATTAGAGTATGCAGCCATTTTCCTTGCATAAGCCCGGACATGAATCTTTGGGCAGGTAACACCATTATATTTCTCGAAAGTAGGAACCTGAAACTTGTGCGGAATTCTGACACCGGGGACCAGTCCCAAATCATCCAAATCCATACCCAAGGAATTCTGATTCACAACCCCTTTCAATTACTCTTCAATCATCCGGAATCTCTGATCGTTATCAATCTGGGGGCCAGTATCCCAACCCGGCATGGAAAATATATCATCCTGTTGGTCATCAAAGCGATGGCCATGTACTGCACAAACACTATTTCCTCCTCCCACTATAGAAGAAATCACAACATTCTCCACTCCGCCCGGAGGGATGACAACAGAAGGGACATGAAAACCCCCGCCCAGAGGACCAACAGGAATACCATTACCCCCCCCAACACCTCTGTCCGGAGGAACGACATCATTATGAAGGCCACCATGAAGGACACCGTCTTCGTCAACTCTTGCAACCAAATGTTGGACAAGGGTCCTCAGCTGTTCTTGCCACTGAGCAATGCCTTGCATCAACTCTATAAACTAGGCCATGCGAGCCTGCATCTCAATCAACTCAGCTTGCACCTGATCCATGACTTTCTTCTGATTCTGTCTGGTTGAATACCGGTGAATGTGTTGGTCAACAATCCTGTCTAACAAAAAGAACAAGATGAGAAAGCCAGAGACAAACACCTGTTATGCACAATGATTATGAATATGCAAATGCAAATGAACATGTTTGAATATTCGCATGGCGATCCACCCCTTGATTCCAGTTTAATAACAAGATAGAATGGAATTTCTGATCATATATTAAGAAACCAGAGGATAATCATTTGTCAACAATTATAGCCCAAGATAAGAAGTCTGAATATAACAATCATAGATCCCAACCAACAAGCCTGGCGGTGATCCAACACAATAAAATAGAAGAAGCAAACTATGGCATGTCATCAAAGTCCACAAGTGCTAGTCCTCCCCATCCATTATGGCAGTTATTGCAGTGTCTCGGTAAGCGTTGAACTTGTGAATTTTTGACAAAGCTTTGGCTAGGTCTTCCTTCTTAGATTTGAGAACCCTGCTAACACCCTTTAGAGCTTGCCCTACCTTTTGTCTGGCGGTGACCTCGTCAGCTAGCTCTTTTTCTTTCTTAGTGAAAAGCTCGGTCTTCATCTTAGCAGTACACATATCCTCACCTCGCTCATGCTTCAGCTGGCTAATTTCTTTACTCAATTCTCGATTCTCTTCTCGCATTTTCTCTGTCTCAGCCCACATCTTATTATACCTTTCTATCTCAACTGTAGTCGGAGGCTCAATCGACAGGGGGTAAGATGGTTGTTCTTTGGAGAGTGGTAGAAGTCCCTTCTCTACTCTTTTCCGAATCCAATCTTCATACGCAGGGAGCGCTCTGTTGTTACTCTTTCCGAAAGAAGTCTTCCCCTTCTTGTGACGGTCTTCCCAAGTGTTTGCAACTTCTTTTAGCATTTCCAGGTTGGCTTCCCCACTCACATATAGAGATTCTTGAACATCTTCATCCCTTGGCGGCTCTTTCAAAGCGTACCCAAATTGCCTAATAGCAAGAATAGGGTTGTAGTTAATTCCCCATTTCCTTCCTATTAGAGGCACATTTGGGTAACCGCCATAACTGATCATGATCTCTTGGCCTAACAAATCATGATTGACCCAAGTTAAGTTGTCAGCTCTTAATCCCATCAATCTCTTGGACCAATCCAATGTTTCTCTAGTGTCCATGAATGCCCCAGATTTGGGAAGGCGATCGGCAAACCATTTGTAGAAAATTGAAGCGCAAAAATTAAGGGGTCCTCCCCTCCTTTTCTCATTCTTATAATGCATTGAATAGTACAGATCACCTAGCAAGGTAGGCACCGGATTTTTCATGGTGAATATCCGGACAGCGTGCATGTCTACGAAATCCTTCACATTTGGGATCAACGGCGTTCCATAAACACACATAGCCAGGATTGCGTTGAACACCGACCAACACTTAGCCTTAGCACTTATAGCAGCCTGCTCTACCAAAAACTTCGTGTGAAAGACTTTACACCCTCCTTTGCTGGCGATATTGCCTTTCAACAAAGATTCATCCAAGTGCAAAGCTGCGGAGACCTTTTCAAAATCAGGAAGCTCTTTAGATGGGTAAAAGGGAGCTTCCTCTTTGACAAAGACATCCAGAATGAGAGAAAACTCCTCCAACGTCAGAGCCAGAAGATAATCAGTGAACAGAAAACACCGTAAGTGTGGGTCATAGAACTGCACCAGAGTGTGCAGAGCCCTAAACTCATACTTGGTAAAGTCACGGGCGAAACTCAGAATTCTTCCATATTCTCCTCTAAAGTTTGCCAGTACCACGGGTTTTGCCATGGCCAAGATCTTGTGAACAGAATCTAGATTAAGCTCCGGGAACTTATACGGGATGATATTCTTTTTCTCTTTAGTGCTAGTATTCATCTTGGACAGTCTTCAGAAAACCGGAATCAAAGTTAGGATGCAACCCTACAAATGAACAAACATGTTAGAATGCAAAATGATGATGCAAATGCAAACACGGGACCAAGGTAACCATGATGCTCAGAACTGCTGTTGTTCTGTTGACTGAATAAGACCCCAAATATTAGAAACCCCAAAATCTATAATAACGGACCATTAAAACTGCCAGAATATCAGAATGATAATAGTACACCGACAAGAAATCCAGAAAACCAGGTAGGTTGAAGGTTAAGGTCACCTGCAAACCTGCAAACACCCGCCTCCTCTCACATGTGGGTTCTAGAAAACAAAAGGTCCTCAGCCTCTGGCACTAAGGTCGAGAAGCAATAGTACATTCATCCTTCTGGGTACAGTATTATCGCCAATCGAGGAGCGCCTCCACTGATTCTCTTTCAAAAAGGACATCCTATAGCAAGTTCCCAGCATTGGGTCTTCGGATCGAGAAGCGTAATGGATTTTCCATTTCTGGTCTGCCATTATCACCTCTCAGGAGGAGTGCCGCAACTGAGTCCTCGGGAGATGGTCACCAGAGTCGACAGTTTTCAAGGTTACATTCCATCGTCTGCCCCAAATGCGCAGGATAGAATATTACCAAAGAAAACCTCATCTGGATGTGGAGTTTTCATGTATACTACGTCTGGCCAAATGCCACACAAGTCACACTACTTTCCACGCTAATCATAGGTGTATGCTCAAGCCTAGGTATTGGGCTTATCTCTCATGAATCCAACTTACCCAACAGCACAACAGCAGCAGAGCAATATGATAACAGTAATGGAATGAAATGCAATAAATGCGGTAAAATACAGTAATACAGTAATACAATAATATACAACAAAATAAAGCACAACAGTAAACACCCAACGAAATAAAAACAGACAAGCGCTAGGATTGACTCGCAAAGGGGATAGACCAGCAAGAGGCCAACCTGTCCCCAGCGGAGTCGCCAGCTGTCGCTCTCGGGATTTTCATCCAAGTACAAATGCGAAAGTGGCGCGGAAACAGAGTCGCTTCCAATGTGTATTTATCCCAAGAGAGGGAAAGGAAACACTACTTAAACCTGAGGGAAGGAAAAAGCATGGTCTCGCGACAAAGAGAAACGGGTAAGGGAGTCGGTTACGCGAGGGGAAGGTATTAGCACCCCCACGCGTCCATCGTACTCGATGGGATCCATGCTTGTTGTCTTGATCAAAGGGTTTCGTCATCCGGAGCTCCACTGCTACTGGAAAGGAGAAGGAACGGGAACAGAAAAGAATGAAGAAATGAAGAAGAAGAGAAAAAGAAGTGACTCGATAGGACATCGACGTCCTATGCCTACGTATTTCCTCATGCAATGGGAAAGTCAGAGTCAACGTAGTTCGGACACGAACTAAGGGGGGAGGTTGCTCGCCAAGACATCGCCGTCTCGTGCCTACGTATCCTTAATCGGACTAGAGAGAGGAAAACAGAACAGTCGTAGTTCGACCTAACAAGGTCGGTAAGTGTTTTTTTATGAGCGACGTTAAGTTCGCGTCCAAAAGTTAGGGTCGATGCCTGTTTGCGACGAGATGGAAGTAACGTGCCCTTTTCTGAAAATGATTGAAATTGAACAAGTTCCGAAGGATGAAAAAGGTTTGAGTTTGTTTTTGTGTTTTTTAGACAAAAGTGGATTGAAGTTAGTTCGTAACTTACATTGCACCAAAGTCTACCATGCGGGAACGAGTGAGTCGCATGGTCGCCCCCAAATGGGACGTATGCTAAACACTCTAGAAGAGGAGGGGAGACCCCTCGTTCTTCATTTCCTACACTTAAGGCTTGAGCACAATATACGTTATATTTATTAAGTGTTTTAGAAATGTTAAGAGATGAGAAGAGAGGACTCAAGGAAAAAGAAAACACTAAGGGGAATTTTATCCTAATGTTGTCATGCAAAGGTGGCCCTATAGTTGAATGAGGAAAAGAATCTACCTAAAGGACAAGTAGGGATTGCACTACCTAATTCTTATTGTAATTCCCCAAAATTTTCCCTCTCATTTTTCATATCATTTAGCATATACTTTCATTGCATTGCATTCCATTCCAACATAGAAAAAATAAAGCATTGCATTGCATTCAGCATAGGGCATGTGATCAGTGGGCTTCAGAGTGTTGATCATCCAAAGCAAGAGAACAAGATCCAAGGGTCTTCAAGCAAGCTTCAAGAGTCTCTTACATCTCATATGATCTCTATTGATCCCACAAAGCATTGGAAGATGGGAATTCATCAAGAAAGTTGGACAGTTCATCATCTCCTAACCAAAAGCGGTCAAAATTAGGGTTTTGGATTCAAGTGCTCTCCTGATGAGATTTTGGCTCAAAATTGATCTCAATGTTTTCTACATGATATCAAATATCTAAAGATGGAAGATTGCCCATTGGTTCATTTCAGAAGAGGTTCAATTGGTCAGTTGCTTGAGAATCAAGAAATTGGGGAAAAAGTCAACTGTGCAGTGAAAAAAGTCAACTCCTGACTTTTTAAGGTCAAATTCATGAAATTCAAGTTACATATATTCATTGGACAAGATTTGATCAAGAAATGATGGAAGAATCATGAAAAATCAAGAAATGTACAAAGTTGCCATTTTTAGAATCTTAGGGTTTCCAAAAATGGCAAGTTTGGAACATTTTTCACTACACTTTAAGGCTCCTTTTCTTCATGATAAAAGCTTCAAACTTCAGTCCCAAGTTGATTCAATTAAAGTTCACATCTTAAGCTTCAAATCCATATAAAGAACTCTTCCATTGGATCAAAATTGAGGGAGTTATGATCAATCAAAGTTTGGTAAAACCAAGGCAAAAACCAAGTCATGGCAAGGCAAGTTCAGGCCCCCAGGCCATAATTTCATCAAACACTTGGTGTGCCAAATGTCAAGCCATTTTTCTCATTTAAGGAAGCTTCAAATGAAAAAATGGTGAACATCAAAGTTGTTCCTCTCAATGTCCTCTTCATCTTTGATTTTGGACATTTTTCCATTTGAACAAGTTATGAATGAGTTATAGGGGTCCAAAGTTGATGGTTTCATTCTGAAATTCACAAGCCATGTTGCCATGTGTGCCACAACCTTGCCTCGCCCATAAACCAGTTTTGGTGTACTTGAGTTCATGGTCATTTTCAAGTGTGTTTGAGGTCCTATTTCCATGTGATTCCAACACCAATCTTGTTCTCTTATGTCTCCTCTTTCCAATGGCATCAAAACCTCATCATTCCATGCCTTGTACATGAAGAATTTCATCACCAAATCTCCATGTTTTTATTGATATCAAGCTGCCAAAGTTGGAAGTGTTTGACATTGTTGTTGTTGGTTTACATCAGGCCCTGCGCATGAATACTACACCATCCATTCATTACTTCATTTGGCCAAACATTCTTACACATGATACTACATACAACTTCATACACCAAAGAGGAAAGTGGAAAGCTTGTTCACTAAGCATGTTACTACACAACATCAACATCATCACTACCATTCATTCTAATCACATAACCTCATCACCATTTCATTTCATGATCACCACCATAAGTAACATGAGCTCACCATCACCTGAACCAAACCTTCCAACTCGTGTTCTAACTATTATGACTCAGTTAGTTAACTCAAACTCAGTTAACTAACTCAGTTAACTTGAGTTTCAACTGTTAACTGGATGAGTTACACATTAACCCCACCTCTATAAACTCCATTGCTCACAAAATTAAAGAGAATTCTCATTTTTTAACTCTCACGCGAAAAACATTCTCAAGCTTTCTCTTTGAACTCTCTCTCCATCTGCACGAATTCCCCAAGTTCTTCTTCAATCTTCACCATCAAGCAAGAGTACATCACTGAAGCATTGAATAGCTCAATTATCTCCAATCTCAGATTCAGTTTTTTCTTCTGATTCTCAAGATCAAGCAGCATTTATTTTGCTCAAATTGAAGTTCTAGAAGTTCAAGAACAAGTTCTCACCTCTGGTCTTCTCAATAATTCAAGTTTCTTTAAGTTCCAGGTTCAACCTTTGTCAACTTTTTCTTGCATTTAATCACTGATTTTATCTTGTTTTTCTGTTGATTGAAGCTTATTAGAAGCAATGTAATATCTCCGGCTAGTGATAGGCTCATTAGGAGCATAGTTGTTAAACCTAGGGCAAGATGTTTGTGTTCGATTTGCTATGCATACGCATGATCTATGGAAAATATTTGTGGATTCGTTACCTACATGACTTCCTCTTTCATTTGATATATGGCTTGTGAATTTCTGGAGAATTTGGAGGTTGCAGGTGGTGGCGTTACGCCGAAGAAGATGACCGGAGGTCCTTCTCCGGCCGGTGACATTTATCAGCTAAGGTTTCTAACTTTATATCATAGCCGTTTGATTGTTTGCATCGTGTGGTTCTAATGTTGCCAACGCATTAATGATGCACTTACCTCTCACGTGCTTCATTTTTTATCTCTGATTCATCTTGTGTGTGTGCGTGCATGATTGCTTTGGTGTGCTTGCATTGTGGATTGTTAGATTTGTTTACTTTGATGATCATCAGTGATTGAATTGATCTTGTGGCCATGATTGCGTCAGACATGTGACTGAACGTATACCACCATACACACACACGCGCGCCTTTGTGGACTGGGTTACAAATTTCTTTTCACGCACCCTCTTTTAGGCCCAAACATTTTTAAACTAGCAAATTACTTTCGCCACACCCCCTACACATTTTATCCCATTTTTAATTTCTTTTTCATATTATTTCCATTTCTTTTTATTAAAAATACTAAATAAACTCTAAAATTTATAAATTAATTTATGTATGCTCTTAACACATTTAGATAATTTTATATAATTTTTAATTCTGACTTTATTAATTTTAGATCATAATTCCATAATTTCTTTTCATTTTCTTTTTTAGCGAACTTCTTCATTAACACTTGAGCTTGCACATTTTATTTCTCTCATTTCACACACTGTATTTCATCCATTCTTTTTGAATTGATTAAAGGACATATTGAAGCATCTAAACCAATTTTAATTTGATTTTTAAAGTCATTTAATCATGTGATTTGACTTGTATCTTTAAGTACTTTTGTGGTGTGTTTCAATGTGATTTCATGAGGCCTTTTGAGATATCTTTCTTTTGAGTTTTGCTATGAGGTTTTGTTGAATGCTTTGCTTCTAATCAGTAATGTAAATGACCTCTTTCCATATTTTTCTCATGTACTTTGATATGTGTTTGATGCTTTGTGATTGGAGTTACTTTTGTGCACTTTCTTCTACTTCATGCTAACATGTTTTGATGACGAATTTATGCCACCATTTTATGATTGTTTGTGCATCTTTTATAGGTCATTTGTATGATATTATAATTCATCCTTGTTTCATTATAGGTCACTTTGACTTGTGTTTGCATTTGATATGAGTTTATGCACTGTAACTTGAAAGTTTGACATGGTTCTTTCTCTTGTATCTTCTTAAGCTCTACATGTTTCATGTGTGCATTTTTGTATGCCATTTCATACATTCCATTTGCATTTCATTGATGGTATGCCACTGCCCATATGCATTCATTAATCATTCCATATGATATACATCATTAGCATGTCACTTTGTGTATATGATTGAACTTGTTTCTTCCCTTTACTTCTACTTCATCTTATTTCTTCTACTTGTATCATTGCATCCATGATTTGTATGATGATTCATATGCATTAGAAGACATTTTTAAATGTTATAAGTTCTGACCTTGAATGATTTTCATCTCTTAGGATCTTTATCCATTGATTCTTAATTTGTTTAATCATTACTTGTTATTCTTTCCTTATTTCACTACTTGTAAATAGTTTTTGAACTAACCTTTTCATGTAGGTGCCAATGGTAAGTAAGTATGTGGATATGCTTCCACATATACTTCTTTATTTCATCTTCTCTTATCTCTTTTATTCATTCTACTTGTGTTTGATAAGAATTTATATGCTTTCCTTGAATAACTTCTTTCTTCATCCCTCTTTAAGATCAACTTAACTTCCATCTTGGAAGTAAGTTGTTTCTTATATTCTTCTTCTCTTATTTTAGATTAGAATTCTCATTCCACACTTAACTCTTAGGACCTCCAAGCATGACAACATTAGGGTGAGTCTTAGTTCCCTTTCGTTTTCACCTTTGCTTCCCTTTGAGTCTCTCTTCTTCTTATCTCAAAACAAAAAACAAAAAAACTTAATAAAGGCATAACATATATTGTATTTGAGCCTTTCATGTGAGAATGAGATAGTGAGGGGTCTTCTCTCACTTTCTTAGAATGTTTAGCATACGTCCCATCTTGGGTCGATATGTGAGGCATTCTATCCTACGTGAAGGACTTAAATACAATATGCGTTGTAAACACAAAATAATCAAAATACTTCTTTCTAAAAGACAAAAAACAAACAAATTCTCTTCTCATCTCCTTCATTCTATTCCTAAAGGACTCGTCATGTCCGTTCTACCACAAACAGGTAACGCCTAAGTCTCCACACAGCGAGCTGCAACACCTAACTGCTGGGACGCGCACTTTGACGGTTCCACTAAAAAACACAAACAACTTTCCCTTAGCTGAGGGGAACTACGTCGCTCTAATTCTCATGTTCCCGATGAGATACGTAGGCAGTGGGGTAGGGCCCATTCGAGCACTTCTTTTATTTTTCCTACATTTGTTTCTCGTTCTCTTTCCATTCTGTTTTTTCTAGTATCTTTTCTATCACCCTTTGATCGAAATAGCAAGCGTGGATCCCGCCAAGTACGAAGGACGTGAAGGGGTGCGATAACCTTCCCTTCACGTAACCGACTCCCTTACCCTTTCTCTTTGGTTCACGAGACCTCGTTCTTTCTTCTCTCCCGGGTTTGTGCAGCATTACCTTTCCCTTTCTTTGGGATAAAAATGCCTGGCTGGCGACTCTTCTTTCTTTCTTCCGCGCCACTTTCGCATTTGTACTTGGATGAAAATCCTGGGAGTGACACTTATCTTACCTTACCTTAATCCAAAATTAAGGTTAAGCTAAGATCCCAAAGGGGTGTGAGAGAGTTGTTCAAACAAGCATTATATCATGTAATCCACACACCAAAGAGAAAGGGAAGTAAAAGAAAAGAGAGATGAAAGGAAGAATGAGCATGGATAAGTATCCACATACTCATGTGTCTTACCTCTACCCCTAAATAAAAGTTTAGCACAAAATAAACACAAGTATTGAATACAAGTGGTAGAAAGAAGGCAAACAAGTCCTACTTAGCCTAAGAAAACAGCCTAAGAAGTAAACAAGGTTTGAACTAAAAGGAAAGAGTCCTAAGGGTTAAGAATCACCCAAGGGCAGTAGGTATAGGTCAAGGTATCCTACTAAGGTTAACATACCCAATGAAAACAAATAATGTCAAACTATGCATCAAATGATCATACTAATGCAAGTTATGCACTAACTATGCAAGATGAATGTATATGATTCATGAACATGAATAAATGCTTGTACAAACATTAAAGTCAGAATTGAATGATATTTATGAATGTATGGGAATGTCATTGAGATGGCATATGAATTATGAATGCAAGCATTGAGAAGATGAAGCAAGAAGAAGTGAAAACCACTTAAGCTCAAACAATGAAGCATACTTGTAATGCAAGTCAAAGAATGAAGATGCAAGATAATCATACATGGAAATGAATGCAAATCAGTAGCATATGGTATTTGGGATGACATTTAGAATGCAAGAATAGACATACAAAGTTCACACGCATCTCATGTTGGTGCAAGTTCAAGAGTAGAAGCAAACATGTACAAGTAATGTCAAACAAGTATTCAAATGTTTATGAACTTAGGAAGTATGCAAGATACAATTAGAAGTCATGTTATATGATTGAGAATGATTAGAAACAGAATGTGAACAAGTTTTAAATGTAAACTCAAGGTCATACACACATCAATGCAAACAAGTGATCAAAGAAGGACAAGAATCAATGCACAAGTTCATAGTACAATGCAAGTGTAAACAAGTATGTTCAATGCATATATAATGGTTAATGAATGACCTATAATATGAGATTGATGACCTATAATGCTCATATAACATGTATCAAATAAGTCCCAACAAGTATCATGTGAATTGGTAAAGCAATGCAAGCAAAACCCTAGCACAAGTCTTCTAACAACACATATACATGGATGCAATTAAGAATTCACAAAGAACATGTTAAAAGGACAAGAAGATTGAAAGATGCAAGATATTAAAGTGCAAACAGCAAATGAACAAATCTCAAAAGAATGGATCAAAATTCATTAAGGATCATACTCAAACATGCTTCACAAGTTCACACAAGTAACACAAGAACTATGCACAAATATGACATTCAAACATCAATAAAAAATGCACTTAAAAATCCAAACAAATATGAATGAAAGGCCTCAAGATGTGTTACAAACATGTATCAATTCTTATGTGCAAATTCAACTCACAACTAGGTCAAACAATTCATCAATGAAGCAAGTATCAAGAAGGAAACTCATATAAATGCAAATTAAAAGAAAATTCTATGAAAAATATGAAAACAACTCCAATAAAAAATTAAAAATGTCCAAAAATTAGTTAAATGGGTGAGGATGCTCCGTGAATTATTTTGGAATTTTTAAGGATGCACAAGTATTTCTAATAAAATGTTTTTATTCATGTATGAAAAGAAATAAAAAAAACAAAGAGAAATAGAGCAGGGGGTGCAACGAGAGTAAAACATAGTTCAAAATATGCATTGGGCCTGAAGGAGGGGTGTAAGTAACAAATGAAGACCCAGCTCAGACGTGTAGGGGTCTGAGAGTGCATACTATGTGCCTAGTCAAACTGCTGACTCATTGTGAGCCCTTGGATCAAGTCTATGTGAGATAATCAGATAAGTCAAGCAATCAAGTGGATCAACATGCATGCACATGAGATGATATGATGCAACAACCACACGTGATTGTCAGAGTAAAAAATATTCCAAAGTGAGAACACGTGCAAGGCATGTGAATCATTTATTCGCTGGCAAAATCCTACACGTTGGATCAAAGTAAATGGATGGACACGATTAGATCTGGACTGAACTAGGGTTTATATGAGCTGATAAACTCAGGTGGCCGGAGAAGACTCTGCTCATCTTCTTCGGCGCACCTCCGTTATGCACAGGTTTCAAACCTCTCAGAAACGCATGAACTATACATCAATCGATTCCTCTTAACATGTAGATCTCAAGTCCAGGCTCAAAATCACAAATAATGCACATACAAAGAAAAATGAAGGCCTCAAGTTTTCCCTAATTTTTTAGATCTATGCACCTAAGTGCCTATCATCTAGCCAGAGGTTACATTTCTCCTATTGAGCTTCAAAAAAAGAAAAAACAACTTTAGATCAACTTAAAATGCAGGAAAAGAATGAAGAAGAACCTGAACTGTGATGAAGCTTTGAACACAAGAAAACCAGAGGAAAATGATCCTTGATCTTTGGAGATTGTTACTGGCCAAATAAAGGCTATGAAGGAGCTTCGAATCTCTCAAAAACTCAGTAGAAAAAGATGTAATTCAATCCTTGAAGATGAATACGCAATAATCCTATACTTCTTCAATCTTCCATAGAGAACTACGAATGAAGAATGAAGCAGAATACTGAAGGAGTTGCAGAGAAATTTCAAGAGAAAGAGAGGTTTTGGTTTTGGATTTGAAAGAGAGGGAGTGTGAAAAATGGTGAGAATGAAAAGTGAATCAAAATTCAGTTATGAGAAGCCTTATATATGCTGAGTTAGATTCTAACTGCTGTAGTTTACGGTTAGAACTAGGGTTTAACTTTGGTTAAAGGGTGAGTGGAGTAAAATAAAGGTGAAATGAGAATGGGAAATAGAAATGGAAATGAAGCTAGCTCGGGTTATTGCTCATGTGTGAGGAGGGAATATGTGGTATATGGTGTTCATAATGATGAAGGGTGAAGATGATATGATGCTGAGAAAAACTCACAATGCAAGTTGCTTTTCTCTTTGCTTGGGCATTTTAGGCAATGTATGTATGAGGTGTAGTGAGAATGAAAGAGGAGTGTTTAGCTCAATAAGGCAATGTTGGTGTATGTGAAATATGTGTGTGATCAAATGTAAACAATGCAAAATGTTTCTTATTTTGGCAGCAATGACAACATGGTTATGATAGTGACTTTAAGGGAGAATTTCTCAAGAACCTATGGATGAAAAGGGTTGATAATGGAAGTTATGGGATGGTGAGATGAAAGAGAACAATGCTGATGTTCAAAGAAAAAAGAATTGAGAACTAAAACATGCTTAAAAATGATGATGAACATAGGAGGATGCAACTACTTTGGGCCAGTCATGATCTTCCCTCGTGCCCAGCCATGTGCATGTGAGATGAATCAGGTTGAGACCACTATTTTGACCCTCCATATTTCTCAAATGGTTGCTCATATGAAAAAGAATCCCCAACATAAAAGTTGTAGAGGAGATTGAGAAGAACAAAACTCATGTTGAACACTTTTCCATTTGAAACCTCCATCATAAAGATAATTGGCCATGAACTTAAACACTGCATGCACTTAAACTGTTTGTCGAAATGACTCCGAGCCAGCTCGCCCATGACCTACTTGCATGGCCCAAAATGATTTGAAATCCCTCAACTTTAATTAATCATATATCTTTCAATTTTGATCCAATGGAGGAGTTCTTGCTATGGTTTTGAAGCTTAGGTGATGAACTTTAATTAGGCCTCTTGAAATTTTCAATTTGGAACTTGCATCATAGAGAAAGAATGCCTCAATGATGGCCCTTCAGCTTGTCAACACTTGCCTTTTTTAGAAACCCTAGTTTCTATTTTTGGAAGCTTTGCACATCTCTTGATTTTTGATGAATCTCTTGGACTTTCTTGATCAAATCTTCACCCATGGACATATTTGAGATGAGGAACATGAATTTGACCCCAAAAAGTCAGGAGTTGACTTTTTACACTACACAGTTGACTTTTCCCCAATTTGATTGATTCTCGAGCAATTAATCAATTGAAGATCTTCTGAAATGAACCAATGGAAAATACTCCCTCCTTAGACAATTGAGAGCATATAGAAAACAATGAGATCAAGCCTTGGCTCAAAAACACACTTGCACTGACTTTTCACCAAAACCCTAATTTTGCACTAGTTAGGAGAATGTGATTCACTTGAAATTTCTTGCCAAGCTTGATCATATGATGAGGTGATGGACCAATAAGATACCTTGAGGTCCAAGGCTCCTTTGTGGTTCAAGTAATGATGACATTGAGACTATCTCTCCTCTTGGTGTCTTGGATAGCACGCATGAACTTTTACTTGAAGCTCTGGAAAACATCTTTTTCTCTTGAGTTAGCTCATATACCTTGATCCCATGCTAAGAACCAATGTTATGCAAAGATGATAATGCAAATGAAAAGGAAACATAAGCCAGTTAGAGGTTAGAAAAAAAAGGATAAATTTTGGGGTGCTACACATATAAACTTGATGTGTCCGCAAGTGCACGAAAATATCGAAGTAATATAAAAGATTTTCGAACCCATAGAGACCAATGTCAACCCACTGTAATCTATCGTTGCTTTGTAAAGCTAAGGCTATGATTAAAAAGGTACGAAAGGAAATATAAACGCTAATTACTAAAGGTTTGAAAATAATACTAAAATGAGCCCGAAATATAATTTCCACGCACCTAAGGGACTTATAGAAAACGGGTACTGAATGTGATTATACGCCTATTCCGTAGAATATACCGACTTAAAGGCTCCGCCTCACGCTCTCGCGGTCTTAACTAAAGTCATACTTCTTAATCCCAATATTTTACTCTCGCTCGCCCTGTAACTAAGAAACACACTTTGAAAGCCAATAATATTCTAATCTCTATCTAAAGCGCTTATTTAGATATGATGCCTAATTCCCACTATCCGGTTCACTTCTCATGCTCTCGCGGATCTCGGCTTAAACCTTAATTTGCTTCTCACTCTCGTGACAAAACAATGTTAAATAACCTCTCACTCTCGTGACAAAGCTACTTAAATTAAACTTGGAAATTAAAACCAAAATGACATAAATTCACAATTTCGAGCCTATAATTTCTATCGAGTCCCGTCAGTAACGACGGTCCTCATACGCCGGACTCAGGACAATTTAGCAAAACATGGAATTAAACGAAAACAAACTAAACATAATAATTATAATAAAGTATAGCATGCTTGACAATTGTAAAAATAAAACAGTAGTAATAATAAAGCAATAAATAAAGAACCTGTAAATTGCAGGAAAATAAATGGAGACTTGAATAAACAGAACTGGAAATAAACTGTAATAAGATGACGACAAGATTGATCCAAGTATTACATAAAATTACAGGCCTAGATACTAATGGTGGAGTAGTTCCTCGATGTAAGAAAACTTTAGCTTTTACAATAGTGATTTCTACCTAAAACTATGAACAAATGTCGGTAGCGCTTCCGCACGACTTGGATCCTTGGAACTGATGTAAAGGGCTCTATTTATAGAAGATTTTGGCCCTGAATTGTAACACCCCAATTCCCATCGCGGATAAATAAGACATAAATAAATCAGAGTGAATAAAAATTTATTCTGAGACAGAAACAAGGATGCCACATTTAAAGAAAGAAAACACAATCCCTGCACATAAATTTGATACATAACACAAAATGGAATAAACATAAAAGGGAAACTTTTTCCAACAAAAGGAAAGTTCAATTATGGAATAAAACGGAAAGATCCATAACTGACTTGTTTTACAAAATAAATTGTTTTATAACATCAAAATATTCATACAAAGGTAATACAAAATAGATCCAACAAATGTATACATATATAACAAAAGCGTTCCCCGACTCCCGTGTTACGTATCAGAGCAGACAGACCGACAAAAAGATGGAGAACTAATCTTCACAAAAGCCTCCAAGATACTAATCTGCAATTGCCTCATAGGGCATCAAACCACAACAGAAGGGTGATAAATAACAACAAAATCAAGATTGCATAATAATATGCAAACACATATAAACTCACATGCTTAATTATTCTCATCACAAGCATCGCATACTAATACATATAGCATGCCACAAATACATAACATATTTCTAATAATCCAACCACATAGCATATATCGTTTATACCGACATAATCACATATTCACACATAAGGCATACCAAAGTTATGACATATGGAAACACACCACCACGTCACATATATTCATATATAGCATATCATAGATAATTAATACAATCATTGTAATGTACAACATCCCCACAAAACATAGCATATGTCTATACATAAAACATATCATCCATAACCAATGCATATCAAATTACCAATGCTATCACGAGCTCAACACATACTCAATTAATTCACAATTTCCCCACACATAATCAATCCATTCACAATTTCCCACACATAATCAATCCATTCATGATTTCCCACACATAATCAATCCATTCACAATTTCCCACACATAATCAATCCATTCATGATTTATGCAAATGCACAGAGACCGACACAACGACTCTATGCATGCGGTACCATTCCATCCATCATTCTCGTCATCATTAATTCACTCAGGAATTATTGGAATCATCGCTTGTTACTTAGTGTAACTCCTCGTCGGGCAAACGATGTTCCCCGTCGCTTTAGGTCCTCTTGGTATAAGTCTCATGACGTTTATGGATCGCTTTAGGTCCTCTTTGTATAAGGCACACGATCCAATCGCTTTAGGTCCTCTTTGTATAAGGCACACGATCGTCTATAACGTCGCATTAGGTCCTCTTTGTATAAGGCACACGACCGTTATAGCAGATTCCCTCTGGAATCATTTCGTCGCTCACACCCCACAAGGGCACACGACATCACAAGGTGCATATCATGATGCATGTCATATCAACGACTCATGACAATCAAATGCACATTCACAAATCAACATATGAATTATCTCATCATCATTATTCATGCATTGGAAATCAATTCAAACAATGCCTTTACTTGCCATAAGGCCACCAAATAACACACATTGAATTTCACATAAACAATGCATTTCATCATAATCCACAAACCACAACAATTAGCATTTTAGCATATACACTCATATCAATTCCCATCAAGAATTACTCACCATCAACCACAACAATCCTGCCATCATACAATGATACTCACAACACTAGGATTCACGCCACGAAGGCTACTCACAACAACATACATTAATACCATACATTTGTATTCAAGTCAACAAAGTATTTTTCCATAAGGCCACAACAATTACAACAACTTATCACATGCTTCAACATCATATAACAGCACACAAGCTATATGTTATATATCAAAAGCATATCGCATGATAATACATCAATCGCACACAATTACGATGGTAAAAGTCGATAAAACGACACGTTTCCAAATTCCCGACACCATTAAATCGTCCACTAATCTCAAAACAATTTTATAAGAAAGAACATTTCATTAGTTTTCCAACGGTACTAAGAACGTCTCGATCCGAGTTACGGATCAAAAGTTATGAATTTTCAAAGAAAATAATTTATTGAGAAACAGCCATATTCGCCTGGCGACTTAGGATTTCGTCTGGCAAATCCCCCTTCGCCAACACTTCTCCTGGCGAACTAGTGGCGAACAACAATTTTAGAAAAAAACCCAAGAGTTCCAGTAGCTAACACATTTCTGTATCCCCGTTTTCGCCTGGCGACTTATGATTTCGCCTGGCGAATCCCTCTTCGCCAGCACTTCGCTTGGCGAACTAGTGGCGAGACCTAATTCGCCTGGCGAATCGCATCAGAACCAGAATTTTTTTGCTGCGGGTTACACGGTTCCAAACCCCCAAAACCCAACTTTCTCCCACCAAAACGTCTTCAATCAATCAAAACAAGTATCAACAATATTCATACATATAATACGATCATACTACGCGATTCGTATCGATTTCCAACCGTGAAAACATCAATTCTATCGAAATGATCACAATACCAATCAAGTGGAAAACATATATTTTTCAACCAAACATTCAATAAATACATACATATACATATACAAGCAAGATATAATCGAAACTTCTCACCCTTACCCGATTAATCGCGCTTGAAACGGAGTATTGAAGATTTCCTCTTCTCCTCTCTTTCTGTCCTCTTCCGCTTTTTCCTTTCTCTTTCTTTTCTCTCTTTTCCTCTCAAATCTCTATTTATAAAAATATCTAACTCCTCAAAATGACCATTTTACCCCTCAGCTCAAATATCTCGCAAACGCTCTCAAAACGCGATAAAACATAATAACGATGGAAAATAATATATTGTCAAATAAAAGTCAAGAATAAAATAATATAAAAACAAAAATAATTAAATCGACTCGATTAAATAAATCGGACAAAACGAGGTGTTACAATTCTCCCCCACTTAGAAATTTTTGTCCTCGAAAATATACTTGGTGCAAACAACTCCGGATACGACTCTCGCATCCGACTAACCCACTCTCATGCCATTAAAGGCAACACCACGAATAGCACAAACCGACAAAACACCTCGCTAACCACAACTACAACAACGACACGACCACGACAATAACAACGACAAGATGCAATGCCCATACAATGCACTTGACGACCAACTTACGACTCAAAGAATACCCAAGTTACGAACACACAGGTTCACTCTTGAACCGAAACACAACAAGATCATTACCCTCACCATAGGTAACACTCCCCTAATTCCCCACAAGGAATTAACTACTCGCACTCGAACCATCACGATGAAAATGAGGCAACAACACAAACAAGAACATAAAGTTCCACGACCCAACATCGTTTCAACAACCTCTACATAACCACAATACCAACATCCTTGTCACACAACAATATTACAACAATGCTACGATTCCCCAATCGAACATATAACCAAAACATCCATCTACATAGTAGCCCATGAATAATATTTAAAACTTTCACCTAACATTTCCATTCCGGAACGTCCATAGGTCTCATCATTCCTACACGTTTCCAATGTTCACCCTATGAACTCTTACAAGTCACACACTCATATACGAATTGTGCCACATCACGCTTCAGCTACGCACTCTGATTACTCGTAACCATCAAAACTACCAATTGCATATCCAACTTCTGACTCTCTCTAATATTCACCAAAAAAAGTATAGTTCATTTCTAATAGACCCAACCTTACACTCCACTGAGTTATCTCACACACCAGACACAAGTCTCTGAACTACTCATATAATTCTAATCCTCTGACCATCAAAATAGACATATGCAAAGATTTTTGACTTAACTCATCAGGAATGACATTAATCTTTACCAATAGGATAATTCCAGCTAAAGTCATAACTCATCAGGAATTTCAACCATCCTCGTTGTCTCATACTCTATTATTTCCGACCAAACAGGTACTCAATATTCTTGTGATTACTAAAAACTTCGAACTCAAAACCATAAAAATAATACCTCCAGGTTCCCAACACAAAAGTGACCATAACCATCTTGAAATCATGAATCCTCAATTGTCGTAAAGCATAAGCCACGACTTTACCATCTTGCATTAACACACTGACGAAACTCATCATAGACGCATCCCAATACCTCACAAACGGTTTATCAGGATCACGCAGAAACAAAATTGGAGTTGTAGACAAATTCTACTTTAGCCCTCTCAAACTTTCCTCACAATGAACATCCAAAGTAAACGACTTACCCTTTGCAAGTCAACTGAAGTAACGAAAATGCTAACTTGGAAAAGCCTTCCATAACCTCCGGTAATAACCAACTAAAGTCCAAAAAGCTTCTAATCACCTTAACCGACTTCAGAGTCTCTCAATGTAGAACTGCATCTATTTTGGATGGATACACAACAATACCATCATCGGAAATAACATAACCAAGAAAACTAACCTCCTTTAATCAAAATTCTCACTCGATAATTTAGCAGAAAGCTCCCTCTCTTTCAACCCTTGTAACTCAATCCTCAAATACTCTACATACTCATCTTTTGATTTAAAATAAATCAGAATATCATCCAATAAACATCACCAAAAACTTATCCAAACAAGTATGGAAGATACGATTCATATGCCCCACAACCATAACATATACAACCTTCAAAATTCATGCTGAGCTCGAAACAATTTATCCAAAATAGCTTAACAATCTCTGGTTACCACATTCCATATCAATTCTTCTTACGGGGTTCCAACTTACTCCAGGTTTCTGCTGACATGAGATCTCAACCCATAACAAAAGTAATACCATCAAGGAACTTCAAATCGTTCATAATTCGTCACAATTCAAAACTCAAGCTATCCAGAACACAACCGCAAGTTTCCATACTCCTCACTGATTAACACGCAACCTCATGTTATCCTCCTTTTCCTTACCAACCACGTTGGACCTCTTCAAGTCGACACACTAATGTTTCATCCAAAAATACATTTGAAAACCATGCACAACTGACGGCCCATCATTGTGGCTTCTTGCCAATTTTCCAGAACACTATCATCACAAACATGACAAACATCTGAGTTTCACTTCCTAAAAGTTCTTCTACTTACTTAGCAGATCCAAACCTCAAATCTTCACCTTCGTCAAATTTGAGTTCACACTCTACTCTCTGAGAACAACTATTAACGATACCCAATCGTTCTCTCTCAATGACTTCCCCACTGGACCAACATACCAAAACCTCTAATCCGCCTCATCTTCCGATATAAGAATCTTCATCGACTCAACAAAACAATCTATACTCACTTGGCTTAGCTCCAAATGATCCACAAAACATTCTATCAAAGCTAGAAAGACACGTCTATTCCATCCAACATAATTCCGTCTACTATCAACAAGAGATTAAGGGTGATCAGTTCCTCAATTTGTCAATAGACAGCCGACAATCATGATGAGGCATAAACCATCTTTACCAAACTATAATAGCATTTCTTGCATCTTGTGCACAAACTACCTAAGGCACAAATCCTTAGTTGACATAAACCTTACCTCCGCATTCCCTCCGGAATCGGGAACAACACTGTCCAAACAACACTCACAATCTTGCAATCTACAACACACTGAGCCAACGCTCCACACCTGAAGCAACTTGGAGAAGCACAAGCTTCTCCCCCACTTATCTCATTTTAAATCCTGAAGACAAAGGATTAGAAAAACCAGAAAGCACTGACAGTGTTTCACACACATATCACATACTAAGGAACAAACAACATCGACAGTATTCAACTGTCACACCAACTGACTCCACAACTTGGACGGACCGACCGACCTGCTCTGATACCACTAATGTAACACCCCAATTCCCATCGCGGATAAATAAGACATAAATAAATCAGAGTGAATAAAAATTTATTCTGAGACAGAAACAAGGATGCCACATTTAAAGGAAGAAAACACAATCCCTGCTCATAAATTTGATACATAACACAAAATGGAATAAACATAAAAGGGAAACTTTTTCCAACAAAAGGAAAGTTCAATTATGGAATAAAGCGGAAAGATCCATAACTGACTTGTTTTACAAAATAAATTATTTTATAACATCAAAATATTCATACAAAGGTAATACAAAATAGATCCAACAAATGTATACATATATAACAAAAGCGTTCCCCGACTCCCGTGTTACATATCAGAGCAGACAGACCGACAAAAGGATGGAGAACTAATCTTCACAAAAGCCTCCAAGATACTAATCTGCAATTGCCTCATAGGGCATCAAACCATAGAAGAAGGGTGAGAAATAACAACTAAATCAAGATTGCATAATAATATGCAAAAACATATAAATTCACATGCATAATTATTCTCACCATAAGCATCGCATACTAATACATATAGCATGCCACAGATACATAACATATTTCTAATAATCCAACCACATAGCATATATCGATTATACCAACATAATCACATATTCACACATAAGGCATACCAAAGTTATGACATATGGAAACACACCACCACGTCACATATATTCATATATAGCATATCATAGATAATTAATACAATCATTGTAATGTACAACATCCCCACAAAACATAGCATATGTCTATACATAAAACATATCATCCATAACCAATGCATATCAAATTACCAATGCTATCACGAGCTCAACACATTTCCCCACACATAATCAATCCATTCACAATTTCCCACACATAATCAATCCATTCATGATTTCCCACACATAATCAATCCATTCACAATTTCCCACACACAATCAATCCATTCACAATTTCCCACACATAATCAATCCATTCATGATTTATGCAAATGCACAGAGACCAACACAACGACTCTATGCATACGGTACCATTTCATCCATCATTCTCATCATCATTAATTCACTCAGGAATTATTGGAATCATCGCTTGTTACTTAGTGTAACTCCCCGTCGGGTAAACGATGTTCCCCATCGCTTTAGGTCCTCTTGGTATAAGGCTCACGACGTTTATGGATCGCTTTAGGTCCTCTTTGTATAAGTCACACGATCCAATCGCTTTAGGCCCTCTTTGTATAAGGCACATGATCGTCTATAACGTCGCTTTAGGTCCTCTTTGTATAAGGCACACGACCGTTACAGCAGATTCCCTCTGGAATCGTTTCGTCGCTTACACCCCACAATGGCACACGACATCACAAGCTGCATATCATGATGCATGTCATATCAACGAATCATGACAATCAAATGCACATTCATAAATCAACAATATGAATTATCTCATCATCATTCTTCATGCATTGGAAATCAATTCAAACAATGCCTTTACTTGCCATAAGGCCACCAAATAACACACATTGAATTTCACATAAACAATGCATTTCATCATAATCCACAAACCAAAACAATTAGCATTTTAGCATATACACTCATATCAATTCACATCAAGAATTACTCACCATCAACCACAACAATCCTACCATCATACAATGATACTCACAACACTAGGATTCACGCCACGAAGGCTACTCACAACAACATACATTAATACCATACATTTGTATTCAAGTCAACAAAGTATTTTGCCATAAGTCCACAACAATTACAACAAATTATCACATGCTTCAACATCATATAACAGCACACAAGCTATACGTTATATACCAAAAGCATATCGAATGATAACACATCAATCGCACACAATTACGACGGTAAAAGTCGACAAAACGACACGTTTCCAAATTCCCGACACCATTAAATCGGCCACTAATCTCAAAATCATTTTTATAAGAAAGAACATCTCATTAGTTTTCCAACGGTACTAAGAACGCCTCGATCCGAGTTACGGATCAAAAGTTATGAATTTTCAAAGAAAAGAATTTATTGAGAAACAACCATATTCGTCTGGCGACTTAGGATTTCGCCTGGCGAATCCCCCTTCGCCAACACTTCGCCTGGAGAACTAGTGGTGAACCACAATTTTAGAAAAAACCCAAGAGTTCCAGTAGCTAACACATTTCTGTATCCCCATTTTCGCCTGGCGACTTATGATTTCGCCTGGCGAATCCCTCTTCGCCAACACTTCGCCTGGCGAACTAGTGGCGAGACCTAATTCGCCTGGTGAATCGTATCAGAACCAGAATTTTTCTGCTGCGGGTTACACGGTTCCAAACCCCCAAAACCCAATGTTCTCCCACCAAAACGTCTTCAATCAATCAAAACAAGTATCAACAATATTCATACATATAATACGATCATACTACCGGATTCGTATCGATTTCCAACCGTGAAAACATCAATTCTATCGAAATGATCACAATTTCAATCAAGTGGAAAACATATATTTTTCAACCAAACATTCAACAAATACATACATATACATATACAAGCAAGATATAATCGAAACTTCTCACCCTTACCCGATTAATCGCGCTTGAAACGGAGTATTGAAGATTTCCTCTTCTCCTCTCTTTCTCTCCTCTTCCTTTCTTTTCTTTCTCTTTCTTTTCGATCTTTTTCTCTCAAATCTCTATTTATAAAAATATCTAACTCCTCAAAATAACCATTTTATCCCTCAGCTTAAATATCTCGCAAACGCTCTCAAAACACGATAAAACATAATAACGATGGAAAATAATGTATTGTCAAATAAAAGTCAAGAATAAAATAATATAAAAATGAAAATAATTAAATCGACTCGATTAAATAAATCGGACAAAATGGGGCGTTACATGAATAACTGCTCCCACGCTTAGAAAAGGGAGGGAAATTCAAATCCCTAAAACTGCTGCAAACTGCTGAAAAACTGCTGCTGCGACATAATGGCGAACGCCGTGGGGTAATTCAAATGTCATTTGAATGGCGAATGCCATCTGGGGATGGAGAACGCCATTTGCTCATGGAGAACACCGTTTTCCCACGGCAAACACCGTATCAGTAAAATTGCAGGATTTGCACTTTTTCTTCATTTTCTTGCTCTTTTCCCGGTTTTCTCGCATGAATGCTCTTATTCGACAAATACCTGAAACACAAACATAACACAACATAATAACATGAAAAACAAGTAAAACGAAATTAAATTGCATACGAATCGAGTCGAAATAAACGATTATATCTTCACGTTATCAGTTTGTCAAAAAATCTCAAAAGTCAAACTTGATTTTTGGGCACAGTTGACTTTTTATCAGATGAATTTCAAACTTTGTGATCCTTTATGAAATCAAGTTCTTGGCCTAATTCAAACCTAATGGATGGATTCCATAGGTGTTTTAGAGTGTCTTGAATCATGTCCCAAGGTTTGAGACCATGTCTTGGTCAAAAGTCAAAGGCATGGTTGATTTTTTCTCAAAAACCCTAGTTTGTGATCCAGATGAATTTGCATCTTTATATTTCTTATGAACCAAGTTATTTATCTCCATTTGAACTTGTATGAGGATTAATATAAGATATTTGAGGTCTTCAAAACATTCCTTGAGGTTTTGGCTCATGCCTTGCTCCAAAAGTCAACTTAGGGGTGAATTAGGTCAAGACACCCTAATTCCTGATTGTTGATGAATGCATCCCCTGAGGCTATTTTGAACTTATGATTGGATCCATGAGATCTCTTTGAGCTTCTTGGATTATGGTTTAAGTATTGGCTCATCCCCTAAGGAAAATTTCTCTCTAGAGGCCTTGCTCGACCAAAACCATAATTTGGTGACACTGATGATCTTGAGACTAGATCAACTTGAAATGTTGCACTCTTGTGCTTGATTCTTGATATGGGAGACCTCTTGATCCTTTATGGATGTTTGAGAGGCTTGACAAGTTGAAGATCATGCCCATTCTTGATTGATCATTTTTCTGAGTACTCTGAGAGGGTCCAAAATCATAATTCTTGATTGAGGTGAATGCTCAACAATCTTTGAGAGGATTGATGAGTTATGAAGGCACATCCATATTGTGGTGATGATTTGCACAATGATAGGAAATCTTATGGTCAAAATTTAGGGTATGACAATCGTCAAGCTCTTTGGCCTAAAAAACGCGGGTTTGATGTACCAAAGGATGATGAACACGAGCTTAAAGGAGAACTTAGTGAGATGCTAAAAGTATACATGGACAATATGATTGTCAAATCTAAAGAAGAGAAGTTGCACGATGAACATCTCACCAACGTGTTTATTCATGTTTGACGATATAACATGAGATTTAACTCGAAAAATGTACCTTCGGCGTTAGGCTAGCAAGTTCTTAGGGTTTTATTTGACAGAAAGAGGTATTGAACTCTAAAGTTAATGAAGGTATATTCTTAGGATATTCCACTTCTAGTAAAACTTTTAGAATTTTTAATAAACAAACTTCAACTATAGAAGAATAAGTCCTTGTTACCTTGATGAAACTAACCCCAAGTCGGTATAGATAAATGTGTTTAATTGTGCATATATTCTGGAGAAAATCCTCTTAGAAGACCAAGATCAAGACAAAGATAAAAGTAAGGACAAAGATCAAGCTAAAGATAAAAATAATGATAGTCGGAGAAATAAGTAAAGAGAATCAAGATCTACCCAAGAAATCAAGAGATCATCCAATCCAGAATGTAATAGGGGATATTCTAAAGGGGAAACCACTCTATACTATTTTAACCAAGTATGTAACTTATATGGTTTTTTTCCAATTGATCCAAAGGACTTCAATGAAGTTCTCATTCACAGACATAGGTCTCTTTCTATGAAAAAATAGTTAAATCATTTTGAGAGAAACAATGTCTGAAAACGTGTTCCTAAACATAAGATTAATCAAGTGATTGAGACCAAATGTGTCTTTCGAAACAAACTTGATGAAAATGAACATTGGTATCTTACTATGCAAAAAGAGTTAAATAAATTTGAGAGAAAAATAAAGTACCTTATGTTTAAAGGCAGATGTTCGAAAAACTCAAGTGAAAATGCAAGATAATTCGAGCAAAGTAATCTAAACTTCTAAAATCATAGCAACACGAAACTGACTAACCTACAAAGCTTTCTCTCTCTCTCTCTCTCTCTCTCTCTCTCTCTCTCTCTCTCTCTCTCTCTCCCTCTCTCTCTCTCTCTCTCTCTCTCTCTCTCTCTCTCTCTCTCTCTAAATGAAGAATAAATCGGGAAAATGCAATAAAATCTCAAGTTCCCATTTTATAAACACAATGAACATCCAGATTAACAATCATGATTCACTAGAAGGCCAAAATTCACATCCAACCGTACATATGAATTAGAAAAATAACTACAAATAAGACGGTCTAGGCGTGCCACCTTTCTACCTTACGTGAATGGGAATGTGGAGGTCATCGTCGTAATAACGTTATGGCTGCACAAAGTGAATTTTATGCATGTGTTCCTAAGGCCAACTACTCACACTCAACACCACTACAAAATTCCATTTCGTCGGTTCACATTCTTGATGGACAACTTATTTTGACGGTTCACATTCCTAGACTGACCTCAGTAATTTCTACATAAATAATCCTCGCTTCAGAGTAGATAGAAAGGTCTTGAGAAAAAGTTGTTTCGGCGCCTGGTCAATAGCCCATGCAGACCGACCCAGTCTAATAGGGTCACATCAATCACTAATGAGTAGGTAGTTCTTCATCTACAGGCACTTTTCATCTAGACCGTTGATCTGCATCCAATTATTCTCCTTACTCTACACCAAATGAACCAAAGACATTTATAATTGTATCCTCTCTATATGTGTTCATAAGTCACATCCAAGTATATTTTCACTCATATTTGCAAAGTTCGTCCTCATTCATACACTAACTTGAGCGTCAGAGTGTTCATAAGTCACATCCAAGTATATTTTCACTCATATTGGCAAAATTCAACCTCATTCATAAACTAACTTGAACGTCAGAGTGCTAATCTTTTTATTAGTAGCCCACCGAAAAATCATAAACACCACATCGGAAACATTATTCTAGTAGTCAAATTCAACTGAGCATTCATTTCTGATTAGTCAAATATTTTTCTTTTATCTCCCTTTCTTTGAAACCCTTTTTTTCCCTTTTTCTATTGAATATATAAAGGCTTCTTAGTGACTTCAGACTTCAGACTTCGAGAATTTATCTTTGTATGTCAATTACCGAAATTTTGTTTACATATATTTAATAATCTTGTAATGACCGACAATGTTGTTAATTAGGTAGAAATATCAGTTATAGTTAGTTAAACGAATTGTCTAGTAGAAATTAAGAAGAGACTTTAAATCAATCCAATACATGTATGGGCAGAAATGGCAAATGTTACACTTGGTTTCTTAAAATAGTAGCTTGCTTTTGGCCACTAGGGAGGATTGGAATAAACATTTGGAACCAGTTCTGTCTATATTAATTAATTCACATCAAATATATTTCAAGTCTTGTATTGTATAGACAATTTCATTTTCATTCAGCATTTATTGTCTGTTGTTACATTAATGATCCATACATTTTCTTAGAAATGGTTCCCTAATTACTTTTATATTGACAATGTAAACAAAACTTTATCTCATTAGTCTATTTTAAACTAGACAAACATATTTATTCATTACAATGAAGAGTCATTTTTTAAGTAACCTATTGTGTGACAAATTCTGGTTTTGGTTTCTCTCTTTATTACACTCTTTAGGTGAGAATGTGCTATGACAATTCCTCTTTTTGGGTCCTTTTACAGCTGTCCTCCTATTGTTAAAATCCAAATCTTGTTTGTTTTTTTCTTCACATTCCTTACCCTTTGCACATTATGTGTTGTGTTTACACACTCTCCTCAATTATGCACTTCCCCACCCCACCCTACACCAACCTGTAACAATGTCTCCTAATACTTGTGAAGAATTGCCAACACTAATGCTACATATTGGTGTAGTTGATGTGACCACTCTCAGCACATGCTACTTATGCAGGAGGATTAAACAAGTAATTAAACTATATAAGTATAAGTATAAATAAATGTACTCTCTATAAGTATATTATACCATATATTGCATACACAACCGTCTCAAGTTTTTAGAGACCTTGTGTAGATTAATCGCAGTTTAACTATGTCAAAATAAATAGAAGCAGTGTTTAACTATGGTTTATCTGTCACAAATATTTTATGACGCCGTATTTAACCACAATTTAAATTTGAAAATTTTTGGGTCATGTGTTAGCCCGAGACAGCCCTGATGTCATACTGTGACCCTCTATCAGAAAATGGACAGACACATATAAATGAAGGGATGGTGTTTGATATCTTTTTCTATTTCATGATGGTTATATCAGAGTTTATTGGAGGATAGTACTGTCATTGCACACCCAACAGACACATGAACATGCCTGCAACTGCAACAGTTGGAAAAAAAGTGATAAAAAGGAATTTCTCATTATTTGTTCAATTGCTATGCTTTTATCTTCATGAGCAGTGCTAACTAATCATATGAGGATTTTGAACGAGATTCAAGAAATATGAATGATTGCAATTGCAAATGCAAAAGGAAAGAATCTTGATAACTGTGCACTTTTTTCTAGTGATGAAATCTATCTACATTCATGATTTTGGTAACTGGTAGTATTATTAAGAATGTTGCTGGTTTCAAGGCTATTCATTCTGAGTTTAATGACTGCAGTGCCCTTTGTTCCCATGCACCAACCTCTTACAAAACGGTGCATCTTGTCTTTTTATTACTAACTTGTAAACAAATGAGTAAGTCAATAACTTGAATCTCAATCTGAATCCGCATATTACTATTTGTTTAGCAGAGTTGTGATTCATGTAATTATTTTTGGCATTTGCTTTGACTAGTTATGAAAATAAGAATAAAATTTTATGACAAGTTCAGAAAATTGTCCAATTTTTTTGGCAAAGTCTAAGTTTGAGTTGTGCATTCACATTACATAAATAAATTATTGAAAACTTATCTTATGGTTCATCATTTCAGATCACAGATATTGAAGTTGAGTCTTTTGATATTGTGAAATGGCCAAGAAGAAGAAGAGCTGGTTTAATCTGGTGAAGAGACTTTTCATATGGGACACACATTCCGCACAAGAGCAGGTAAAAACTAAATTCTTTTTTTCTTTTGTAAGATTCTGTTTATTCTAATGAGAAAGAAAAATCTTGATTTCAGAAAGAGAAAAGAAGGAAATGGATATTTGGAAAGCTAAAGACCAAGAAGTTACCTTCAATTACAGCTCCACCAACAACATCAAATGAAGCGGAGGAGGAGGAGGAAAAAAGCGAGCAGTTTCAAGTTGTTATGCTTAATGAAGTTTCACAATCTGCTCATCAAAAAAATCAAGATAGTTCAGAAGAATCTGAACCTGTTAAAACTAGGAATGGTGTTCCTCAATCAATATTTCTGTGCCAGAGGGAGATTCAAGAATTTGCAGCCATTAAGATTCAAACTGCCTTTAGGGGCTACCTTGTGAGTTTGCCCAATCTGTTTTCTTCAGCCTTTAATCCTTCTTACTTAATCTTTACAGCTAAAATTTTCACTCATGGATCTGGATTAGTCTTTTAAAATTTATACAAGTAATTGAATTATGAATCTTATTAGAAGAAGGTTATATATCAAATGTGGCTGATGCGTCCTCAATACCTCAATCGGTATCGAGGACGGAGTCGTAGAGACATAAAAACCTTGATGTCCTTAACCACTTAACCATCTAGTGATTTCTCAAATTCAACTCTATGTAAAACAAATAGAGAAAATTGAAAGAGAACGATGTTTTTGAGAACGTGCAAGACAGGCTACTGCACATGACCCAAAATTTGCCACAGTTAAACTGGTTGATTAAATAGAATCTCTGTCAGTGTTAAACTATAGTAAAATAGCACCCTTATTTGTTTTGCCCAGTAGAACCAAGTCTAACCTGCACCGGGTATCAAAAAACTTAAGATGACCGGCCTGGATATAATGGCAATTAATACGTAGCAGAAACCAAGGATGATTTAGTATAAACTTATTGATAGTATTGCCTTGTTACAGGCAAAGAAGGCTTTGAGGGCATTGAAAGGAATAGTGAAACTTCAAGCAATCATTCGTGGGAGAGCAGTGAGACGCCAAGCTATGAGTACTCTCAAGAGCTTGCAGTCCATTGTAAGTATTCAATCAAAGATATGTGCAAGGAGACGACTCCAAATGGTTGAAGGAAGATGGGATTCTGTTGAAGATGAAGAGATTCATTATTCTAAAGACAAGATAATTAGGGTGAGGATACACATTCCAAATATCAATTGTTTTTTAGCTTTTACACTAGAACATTTTCTGATTTGAAACATGTGTTTTCAAATATTTAGATGGACTCCAACAACGAAAGAAAGTGGGATGACAGCACTTTATTGAAGGAAGAGGTAGATGCTTTTTGCATGATCAAGAAAGAAGCCATTATTAAGAGAGAAAGAATAAAAGAATACACATTTAATCATAGAGTAAGCTCCTAACTCTTTCATATCATAAACTGTTTCATTAGTTTTTCCAAGCGGTTTCTCAAATATATATATATATATATATATATATATATATATATATATATATATATATATATATATATATGTCCATAGATAAGTTCAAATAACTCGTTCCAAACATGTCGAACTAATTTGCACAAACCCCTCAGAGGTCAGCGGAGTCAGAAAGAAGTAAAGTGAATGGAAGATGGAGGTACTGGCTAGAGCAATGGGTAGATACACAGCTTTCTAAAAGCAAAGAACTTGAAGATTTAGACTCCGTTTTCAGCTCACATTCTCGAACAGGTGAAGAATTTAGCAGAAAACAACTAAATCTAAGAAATACTACTCAGAGACAAAATCCAAATCAGGTTGAAGGAATGGATTCGCCAGTAGTTTTATCAAGAAAAACTTTTTCTCACAGGAGACAAAGTTCAATAGGAGAAGAGCAATCATTTTCAAGCTCCCCTGCAACTCCGGCATACATGGCTGCAACTGAATCAGCAAGAGCAAAAGTAAGATCAACAAGCTCACCAAAGGCAAGGTCGTGGAATTATGACATGAACTCTGATAGCTATTTATCACCTTGCAAGAAAAAGTTATCGATTGTTTCATCGGTTAACATTGAAGTGGTTAATAATGGTGGTAGAATGGGGAAGCTTAGTGGTTGTAACCAACAAAGATCTCCAAGTTTGAAGGGTCTTTCAGTGCCTATAAAATCAAGCAGAAGTATAAAGGATCTTAGCATTAATTCAGATTTCTCAATGTCTAATTGGGATAGACAAAGTTCCTTTAAATGAACATAATGATGCTGATATCTTATGCTAGTACAAAAACTGTTTGTAACTATGTATTATGTATATTATATGTGGTTGAATATTTATTTTGGTTCAGAATTAAACACTGGTGTGCCAGAAATTAACTACTTGATTTCTTCATTGATTTGGTGATTAGTTTTTTTATTTAAAGGAAATTATTAATGATTAATTGTTAGTACATATTTACACTCTTTTTCAGGACTTGAATGATCTCAAATTTCTTTTAACCCTTAACTCAACTTTTTCAAGTCACTTGAACTACCTCTTTCACCCTGATTTGGTGATTAGTTGTATTTTTAAGAAGCCATTTTGGATTCAATTTTTAAAAATCTATTTTATTTTTGTGTGTGACGATTAACTATTAACACGAGTTTTTAAAAACAATTATTAGTTGGTTCAGTGTTGATTGACGCTGAATTTAATAGAAATGACCATGATTCGATCCCCACAATTATGATCGGAAAAGAGTTAAAATCATTTGATGTCAGAACTTTGATTGACGCTGAATTTAATAGGAATGACCATGATTCGATCCCCACAATTACGATCGGAAAAGAGTTAAAATCATTTGATGTCAGAACTGACCTCTAAACTAGATTAAGCGGCCCAGAGTAAATCAGATACTGTAAAACAAATTGCAATCTACATTCACAACAACAACAGCTATAATATTGTTAATGTTGAAGTCTTTGCAACAACATCAAATTACAATTGTGATATGATTTAAAATCAAATGTGTGTCAACATTCATAATTACATATGACAATGTTGTTCATATTAGTTCAGTTGTTCTTATCAAATATTAATTTTTCATAAAACATAAATCCCAACCTTCTTAGTTTATTTACATTATTCATGTCTTAACTGTATACTTCAAAGTCTTTTCGATTGATATTTACTTCGCAACAACCACAATGCGCATAACTGCAATTGCAATGATCGCAATTACAACATCCTAAAACCATATTTATTCATAATACTTTGTCGAGTTTTATTAATAATAAATATTAGTTTTGTATTATTTTTTCTTCTATAACCGAAATTGAATAATGAGTAATGACCTTCAATTTCATTAACCTTTAGCTTAACTATCTTAAACTAATCGAGTTAATTTCAAACATGTAGATTACAAACAAAATAAAAGGAAAATGCTTTAATGTGTAACTAGTCTCTATAATTATATTTTTAATTTTTAATTTAGTTTGGTCTTTACAATTTTCAATAGTTTTTCCCATCATGTTTGTGTTCATGCTTAAAGTTTTAATCATTTTCATTTTTATTATTTATAGCTTCTTCAACGAATTGGAAACAGGCAAGTACCTGAGAAGACCAACAAATGTATGACAAGTCAGCGAAAAAAGTGAAAACTTAGAAAAATAAAAATTATTCCTAAGGAATTGAATCAACACACGAGCTATTAAAAATGGATTTGCTATCTTTAGAATTTGATATACTGAGAAACCTAATTTTTAGTTCTTCCCCTTTCATAGTGTTTGAACCAAGAGAAAAAGTGGCTTTTAATCCTGTTTTCACTTTCTTTCTTTTATTATTGATTAAAATACTATTTAAACACTCATATTTCTATTTTTTTTATAATTTTGATCCAAGATTGATTATTTAGTTAATCAATTTTAGTCTCTCATCTCATTTTGGAATAATTTTTTATAACACTACAATTGAATTGAATTGATTAAGTAGTATAATTTAAATTTGAATATAAGGCCCAAAAAGCACGGAAGCCTAGTGGTGGCGAAAGGAGATTTTAACTTGCCACTCTTCAAATTATACTAGGTAGTCCCTTTATTTTTATATTCTCAAAATTGTTTCTTGCTGAAAAAATGGACCAAATTTTCTATTCAAAATTTTTGGTAGAATTATTGAAATTTTTGGTACAGGCTAAAATTTCTAATAATTATTTTAAATTTTCGGTGTATTGGACATTTTAGAATTTTCAGTAAGTTTCAGTAAGTTTCGAAAATTTAAAATTTACATGTTGATACTGGAAATTTCGACCTAAATGAAATTTCCAGTAGTGTTATTAGTTTGATTTTTTGGATGTTCAAGATTTTTCTGACATTTTGAATGGTTGTGATTGCACCGATAGTTTTGTGTGGTCCAGAGTAAATGTAAAGTTAAATAAATAGGGGGTCACATGTTGTTTGATAAACACATCTCAAAAAACGCTTCTTCCTTAATTTTTTACTAAGGCAGAAATGTACTTCAATGGAGATTCTCCTTCTGTAAAGGTACGGCTTTCGGATGACGCCACATCTCTTGTCGGCCTGACGTCGAAGTTTAATGAATTGTTGTCTGATGCCGAAAACAGAAAGGTGTGAAAGATCGAGTTTCGTGAAGATTGAATTGATACTGGCACGAGGGTGAAATATAACCTTATTGAGTTGAAGACCGACGAAGATGTGAAGGAAATGTGGAGATCATTTTGCCGTAGGATAACAAAGGAGTCGATCGAGTTAGATGCTAAGCTTTCAAGATCGGTAGACGACATAATGGAGATGTTGAAACGTCCAAAATTGTCTGGTAGTGTTTAGGTTTTTCTTATTTATTAATCATCGAATATTGTTAAGTATTTTCTTAAGTTATGTTTAATTTATGTTTAAGTTATGTAATCGGTTGTCAGATGTTAGTTAATGTTGGCGTTGCAATTTATGGAAGATAAATAATATTAGCAAATAAAGAGTTAGCATGAAGATGTATGAATGATATACCAATGATACAAATAATACATAATAGACCAAATCCATGATATACAAAAGATGCCTAAATAGCACGACCAGAGCTGATGAAGTTACTCTGAAACCATCAATCAATACCTGAAGATGGTATACCTGGAACTGGCCGTGGGATACTTTAAACATAACCAAATTATTGCAGACGCCTCTCAAGCAAGTGTCTTGCAACCATGGTCTCCCACCGCATATAACCTGAATATAAAGATGACTCCTCGAACTCACGAAGGACTCTATGACAAGTGTATGGTGTCCATATGACATCATCTGCAGTCAGCACATCGAGCCTCCTCATGTACTCAACGACACCACCGAGATGTGCATGCCTGGACTTCCATCTCTTTGCCTGTGGGGACCCTACTTTGCAATGTTGCACTCTTCTGTCACAGATGGTGGATAAATGCTCGTATATCCAGTACTGATATCAAAACAGAGACACAAAAAATAATAAATGAGCAATGATTTTCGTAATAATTAAATAAGAAATCAACAACAAATAATAATTTCAAGCATACCTGTAACACACTCAAATAGCCAGCAAGTTGTTTGGTCTCAAAGATCGTCGTCAGTCCAAGGGTTGTATGCAAAGAGAGTACATGCTATTATATGTAGCATGTACGCCCTAGCGGCAACCTCATACCTCCTAGCAGCTACAAGTTGATCGTTGTCTTCCGAAGCCAAGACATACGAAGGTGCGTGCTCGTGGTCTCGCCAAACTCTTATGCACCTCCGCCTCAGAAAATCCTAAATCTTGTGTAATGGTCTAACATGCAAGGGACATGCTAAGAATAGGAGCCGTCCAAAATCTAACAATACGGAGACATCATCCAGAGTCATAGTCATCTCCTTGAACAGAAGATGAAATAAAGATGTCTCCTTGTGCCACCTCTCAAAAAACGCACTAAGTAATAGAGCATCGAGTATGGTGAAGGATCACTGGGCAAAATGATGCAGTTGGAAATCCTATATAATTCGACTAACCCGCTCAGGCATCAGAATCTTCGGGAAGTCCTTCATATTCGACCTGTGCGATGCCATCTTCAGTGTGGGTCGCTCCTATGACAAAAACATATAAACAGGTTAGGTGATAGCTCCTATGACAAACATATATAAACAATAATTAAAGTTAAACATAAAAGACATATACATCGCCCTTCCATAGTCGTAATGCCACATGGTCAGCATAATCAATAAGCATCGACTAGTTGATGGATCTTCTAGGGAATCTTCTATCAGTGTGCATAGAGGGCTCAATTGAATGACCCGTAACCTCCGTGTCAGCAGTAACCAATGAGACCGAATCAGAAACATCAACATCTGGCTAGACCACCTGAGCAACCTCCTCCGAACCAACCTCATCATCAACCTCCTCAACAACCGGATCAACAATTGGATCAACAACTGGATCAATAACCGGATCAAACACCAGATCAACCATCGGATCAACAACAACAACAACATCTAGCACTACCATATCTATAGGTCGTCTACCAATCGTACAGTCGGTGTAGAGTGCAACAAGTTGTCCAAAACTAATCCTGCTCAGCCAATCGCTTCCGGTGTGAACCGATTATGGCAACTCGTCTAACCCGTATCTAGGAAAACTTAGGATCAACACCTCTAGCAGTCCTACCCTGGTCTGTCTCTCGATCAATAACTCTTATTGCAATAGTGTCGTCTCTACCTCTATATTTCACTGCAAAAGAAGAAAAAATTTAAAAAAATATTGGCAACTATCAGAAATTTCAAATTTTCCTGTACAAAACAAAGTTTTTGTACATACCAAAAATTTCAAATTTTCCGGTACAAAACCATGGAATATACTAGAAATTTCAGAATTTTCTGTACAAAACAAGGTTTTTATAACTATCCAGTATAATCAATGGGATTTTATACCGAAAATTTTTAAAATTCCAATATACATTTCAATGTAAAACCGGAAATTTTGAAACTTTCGGTACAAAATACTATAAATTTTGAAAAAATCGGTATAAAAACTCACAATTTTTAAAATTTCAGGTAGATGCTCCCAATTTCTGGTATTGCTCCAAGAATTTCAAATTTTTGCCTCCTCATTGTAAATTTTAAAATTTTGTTAAATAAATTAGCAAGGGGCAATGTCGTCTTTTCATATGCGTTGGGGGTGCCAGGTCTAACTAGGGGGTGTCAAGTTAAACACTCTGGTGAAAGGCATTCGGTGGGATGTAGAGTAGCTCGACTAAATTGTCTCTACTGGACAGTGAACCCTCCCTCGAAGCTTATCCTCGATGTCTAGATCGATCTGACGGGTGTTCAAATATCAAACCCCGTCACACACGATAGTTGCTGGCTAACTCTCATATTTAATGAAAGGATTATGTCATTTCTTAGGTATTCAAATCATTGTCCATTAAAATATCACTTCTCACTCTTTTACTGACTTGAGTGTTGGAGTGTTAACCTTTCCGGTTAGCCTATCTCCACTGGATCGGAAGCCCTGAACTATCACAAACACCATGAATTTAACCTCTCTGATCATCATTTACTTTCAAAGCAGAACATTGGAACTTTCTCTAGGAATCACCTTTGATTATAGGATTTCCACGATCCACTATTACTCGATTCAACTTAATGAAATCCAGATCTCCTTCTATCAAATTGCATATCTCCATCTCCAAGTTAATTTCATCAAGTTTGGATTTGAACTTCTTCCACCAGATCCATCAAGTGATGGAAGCGTCAAAAAGCCACTTGTTCCACTTTCAATGACAAGCAGCTGCAGCCACCTAAACGACCATGAATCCTCTTCCTCCTCCTCAAAGGACTTACAACCAAGTCACGATAACTACTCACTTTATTCCTCTGCAACTGTATTTTACCTAGCCATGGGCGGATCAACGAACTTCGTAACTTCCTTTATTCATCAGATCCACTCTATAATTCTATCTAAGAGAATCATCCTTCAAACCTACAATACAGCCTCTTGTAATCTGGCGTGAAGCGCTTCCAACTTCCATTTCTTACAAAACAATCTTGGCCTGCAGAGAGCTAATGAATTGTTGAACATCATGTACAAGAAAGTTCATCGGTAAAACTCACAGGCCTTTGTTGACAGACTAACGTGGACCTAAGAAGCCTCCATAATGCCATCCAAAAGAACAACATTGTGCAGGAGGTGGCCATGCATAAAGCCGATGAGCCAAGAAAGAATCTAGAAGAGGTCCAAAAATCTCCTAGCCGCTGACGATAAAGGCGCCATACACCTTCCCCTGATCCCAAAGGAGGAAAAGGCAGCCATAATCTTCCAAAAGTCTGTTGACCAGGGAGGAGAAAAAGGAATTAAGAAAAAGCTCCCGCTCAACCACAAAAGAAGAACCCTATGGAAACCCAAACGAACATGTTGAGCATGTGGAAAAATGACTAGACTACTACCCCACCAAAAGAGACGTGAAATAGAAGCTTTTTGCACTAACCTTAACCAATTATGTCCAAGCCTGGTTTATGTCCCTCCCAAATGGAAGCTAAAATTCTGGCACTTTAAGACCGATGTCAAAATAGATGTTAAGACATTATCTGCTGACAGAAAATAATTAAATGTAGAAGGTATATTGTAGAAGAATAAATAACACAATCCATTGTTAACCCAGTACAGTGCAACATCACCTACATCTGGGGGCTACCAAGCCAAGAAGGAAATCCACTATAATAGTATTAGTTCAAAGCTAAACTCCCCCGTTTACAACTTATCACCTAATCATTACCCGTGCTAACATCTACCTAGGAACTCCTTGATATGAGAAACCCCTCTCACTTCCTTCCAGTCACAAACTAGTGACGATTCAACAACACCAATATAGAAGTGACACACTTCCAAGACAATAGCTAGTTTTGCTTAAAAGCTTCAACTAAGAACAATAAACCCATGCTTAAAAGCTTTAGAGTGAACAATTAACAATGAACAATCAGTTAACTCAATGCACCAAACTAGATACAAGAGTGACATACAAACAAAACACACTAAACCCTAAAATACCGCCAAGACACGACTAATCCTTATTCTCCCAAATTTTCCAATGTCCAAGTTGCAATAGGTTTAGCTCCTTTCTTTAAATAGCCTTCAGACCTCGTGGGCTTGGGCTTCTTGAAGCACAAATCATCAGGAATCAGCTTTCAATCATTAGCATAATTTTTTGCACAATAATAGGAACAAAATAAAAGTTTCCTAAAAAGTCTCCAAGATCCTTTTTCTGAAACCAAATCAAATCTGCAATGTTCCTAAAATATCCTTGGTTAGCTGCGTCTGTATGAGAACTAAAATCATCCTGAATCTTATATTTTAAAATCAAATCTTTAAGGATTAAAAATGCTGAACTGTTCTGATGTTCTAGTATAACATGTCACAACATTTGTCAGAACATTTGTCCAGAAAAGTAAAAGCATACTCTGTTGTACTTGTTGGTTAAGATGTCATGACATCTTGCTAAATATCTGGCTGTGATACATGTTTTTCCAAATTAAACATGTTTTACCAAAATTGTTTCCAATCATAAAATCACAGACCTAACAATCTCCCCCTTTGGCAAATTTTGGCTAAAACAACCTTTGCACAAAAATTTCAGAGAAGAGGAATAAGACCACAAACACAAAACGTAAGCTACATGAAAACATGTAAACTTTGTACAAACTGCAAACAGAAAGATATCAGAGATAAAAAGTATCTATAGATCATCAGAGATTACAACCCCTTCAAACTCCAGAAATCTCTAAAGATCGGATGTCAAGGCACGTGGTCTAACATCACATCAACACAACACCAACACAACCACCTCAGACAGGTCCATTACACCACCTGTCACACATAACCAATACTCCCCTCAAGGGAAAATCCAAATCACCAGAAAATACAAACCATGAACTATCCAAGTTCACACATCAGAGACCCATGCAGAAGAAGAAAAATTAGCTTCACAAACAAATACAAATACCACATCAGCAGTAGCAGTAGCAGAAACACCAACAAGCATGACAGACAATCATGCTCCCCATAAATAGTTGCATACAGCAAGTAACCACCATAACCACTCCCCCCTTAGAAGTACTACGGTCCTATCAGCATGTCAAGACATATGTCATGGCACCAGGACAAACAACAAAGAGAAACATATTTACACTTTACTCCCCCTTTTTAGCCAAAAATTGACAAAAAAATAGAGTAAATATAAACATATTGGAAGCACACAATGCACACAAGCACAAACACAACAATGGAAACATAAAGTAATAGAAACACACAAATGGAAGCACAAAGTGTTGTTGGAAACAAACAACACTCAGATGGAAACACACATTCTTGATCATCTTCAAGTGATCTTCCACCTCTTGCCTTTATCAAAGATCCTTCTACACTCCTTGTTGTTGCCACATGTTTTAGGAGTGTTGAATCTGAACTCCCTTGTCACAGTATTCAAACATGTCTTCTTCAAACCAACACTTCTATTTTGTAGAGATCTTTTGATCTATCCCTTAACAATAGCAACTTGCATTCCTCCATATCTGTAATTGCTATAACTCCTTAATAGTGTAAGTTCCTAGCCCACTGCTTATGTTCTCAAATTTATTTGCATATGTCGTGGTGACAATTGGATATCAAGCTATTGATTAACTTGAATCGCAACTCATTTATTCACCACCGGTCTTTGATTTATCCAAGGGAAGGGAAAAAGATCGAATAACCCACAATATGCAATGCAAAAGCTAAAGAATCTAAGGTTCGGGGGTTGGTTATATCTAGGGAAGGTGCTAGCATCCTAGATATCTGTAGTACTCTACAGGAACCTCTTATTTTATTATATTATCTACTAATTGTTATATTTTTTAAAGGTAATAAGGGTAGGAAGACCTGAAGTTCTATACCTAAGTGTGCTCGACAAGATATCGCATCTTGTGCCTACATATCCTGTCGCAAGTGGAATCGGAGAACTTGTAATTCCTCTATGAGGGATACTAAAGTTTGTTTGAAAATGGTCTAGGAGAAAAGATGAGTCATCATCTTAAGAACCGTCACAGTTTTGAGAATGGACCTTTGCTTCATCTTAAGAGAAGGGCTCTAACTCGGATATAAAATCGATGAGTATGTCTCATACCTCTCCTAAGTGGAAAAGGAATCCACATCTTGTTTATATTGTGGTGTATGAGATTGTATGTCTCTTCTTTGAGATGAATCACATCTAATTCTCTTGTGGGGAGAATCAGGTGATCTAAGGTTGATTGTAAAATCAAGATTAAGGGGGACTAACTTGGGAGAATCTATCCTAAAGTTTTCTAAGAAATGCTTATCTTAAAGGGATACCTACAACGGCTAAGGGGAGGATGAAATGCACCATTCACGACAAATGATTATCATGCATGGGATTTTCCCTTTGATATAATGCAAGCAATGTATTATGAATATGCATAAAAGTAATAAACGTTTAAAGTTAAAGTTATGATAGACGTTAATGATTAATCAAAACAAAGAGTTGAGTTTTAATCGTGTACACTAACAAAGTGGGCTAGCTTTGTGTATAATGGCTGAAGGGTTGATGGCGATGCTTAAAAGCAATCGACTTACATGGGTAGAAAAGATGGCTCGACGTTGAATCGAGGATTTATTTCTTGAAAATGGTTTAAAGCAATCAGAGCATAATTAAGACAGACAAATAATGCATACATCAAGTAATAAAAGACGGGTAACAATTTGAATTGATCTAATTTAAACAAAAGTGCAGGGACTGATATTAATTTTTAGATATAACATGAAAAGATCTTGAAATTGCTTGTAGTTATTTCAAGAAATCTTATGCCCTTATAATATTTTAATTAAAAGTTAATTTAAAAAAAATATTTTGTTATTATTCTTATTATCCTAATCTTAATAGATAGTTAATTGGAAAAAATTTGAAATTAATCTCTAAAAGTGTAAAAAAAAAAGCTTATAATTGATTTTTAAAAGAAAAGTCATTTATGAAAAAAAAGTTCTATTTTTTTTAAATGATGAATGGTTATAGTCTAATAAACAAAATTAATAACAATATTATTTAGAAAAAAAACTAATAAAAGGGTATGATTAGCTATTAAATCAATTTAAAAAAACAGTTTGAATTTTAAATAAAACGGAGAGGTAATACGTTGCAGAGGAGAGAGGGTCTATCATAGACCCTCAGATCTCGACTGTTGGATGCAATCAGATCTCGCGAACACTACACGTGGTCAACACCATGCAAGCGATACGACTATCCACTCTAAATCTTGTGTGTATACTCAAGCCTGGGTAGTGGGCTTATCTCTCAGAACACCCATCCCACCAAAGAAAATAGACAGTCCAGCACAAAATATATGGCAACAGTGAAATGAAAAGCAAGTAAATGTAATAAAATAGTAAACATGCAACAATGCCATAAATAAAGCGAGTAAAGCAATACAGATAAACACCCTATAATCGAAAACAAAGAGGCGCTAGGATTGACTCGCTTAGGGATGGGAAAGTCCCCAGCAGAGTCGCCAGCTGTCGCATCTGCGAAAATTAACCGGCAGAAAAGAACAAAAGAGTTGCCACCGAACGTTATTTATCCCGACGCAGGGAAAGGAAATGATCAAAGAAAACCTCAACAAAGCGAAAGGAATGGTCATCGCAACCATAGCCTGGGTTCGGGAGTCGGTTACGCGAGAGGAAGGTATTAGCACCCCCTCGCGTCCATCGTACTCAATGGGATCCACGCTTGTTGTTATCGATCAAAGAGTGTAGGTTATCTGAAGGTCAACTGCTAAACTAGAAACGGAACGGGAGAAAAGGGAATGTGAAAGGTGAACCAAAAAAGGACTCACAAGGATCATTACAATCCTATGCCTACGTATCTTCGTGGACAAACGAAGAATCAGAGTCGACGTAGTTCGACAGACTACGGGTTTGTGGGGGGAAGGTTGCTCGCCAAGACATCGTCGTCTCGTGCCTACGTATCCTCAATCTAACGCGAAGGAGGAAGTCAGAGCATTCATAGTTCGACCTACGAGGTCGATTTGTTTTGTGTTTTTTAGTGGAAGACGTCAACGTTTGCGTCCCAGCAGTTTAGGTGTTGTCGCTCGTTGTATGGAGTCTTACACGTTTACCTGTTTCGTGTAGAATGAAAATGATGTATCCTTTACGAATGAAGTGAGGGAGATGAGAAGAGCATCCCGAAGGAAGACGAGTGTTTATTTTTTTTTTTTAGAATGAAGTGTTTTGATTTATTGTTTGTAACTCATATTGCACTAAAGTCTATGACATAAGAACGAATGCGTCGCATGGTCGTCCGCAACAGGACGTATGCTAACACTCTAGAAAGGTAAAGGGAGACCCTCCCCCTTTCATTTCCCATGTACTTAAGGCTCATGGCGTACAATACTCGTGTGAGATCAAGAATTATCTCTACAAGTCAATCTATGTTTTGATGATAACAATACGTATTTGTGAAAGAACCATTTTATGTTCTAACGTGTGTTGTGTGCAGATCATATTCATAGAAATTATCAGATCCAACAAGCACCAGCCTGATGAGCGAAGCGAAGTTACTATGTGTGACATAAGTCGCAAGAAGCAAGAATGCTTATGTATCTGATCGTGATCAATCAGATCCAAGGATGCCGATATTGCTAATACAATGCTCTTGTGGATGCTCTTTGAAAGTGATCGAGATTCTGAAGATTGCGAAGCTCCTGAAGAAGAGAACCAAAGTGCTGAAGACTCTCATGACTTGAAGTTCTGAAGGCAGAAGGCTCTGAAGACCAAGTGAAGAAAGACTCTGAAGACTTATGTGTTATGAAGATTAAGGTCCTGAAGATCAAGTATTGAAGACTCTGAAGACAGATTCCTAATGGACAAGTTCTGAAGTTTCAGAAGACTTGAAGAAGTAAAGGATAACATGCTCAAAGACAAGTGCTGAAGTTTTGAAGATTGATTCCTAATGGACTTCTTCAAATAACTGAAGACTTGACATATCAGATATCCTGTTAAGAAGACTCTACTCATGCTTCATCAATTTACCATCAGAAGCCTCTAAAGTTTGGAAGTCAAATGCTACCGTTATGAGTAATTGTACACGGCGTCCAAGAAAGATATATCCCGTCACTTCTCCCACAGCAAAAAAGAGATGTGTCAGTACAGCTAGTTATTACGCAACGTCTCTTTTCCAACAACCAACAATATTTCAAACGGCTATATTTCTACTCGGCTATTTAAAGGAAAGAGTATTCGCTTCTAAAATATGATGAAGTCCACAAAGCGATTAAGTCCAAAAATTGGGAATTGATCACAGTCATTGTGTGAAGATAGCAACAACTATGAGTTCTCGTTGTAACACTTAGAATATCCAAAGCTATCACCATTTACACATGGCCATTGTTGTTGAAGCTCAAAGATCATCATTCAACACAACAACAATGAATTGGTACAAAAGATGTTGATGAAGAAGACAACATTGCAAATCAGTCAAGTCATCAACCACCTTCTCGTCAGCGCTACATTGAAGATCTGAAGCTAGGAGTTGTTGCTCAAAGCTTGCTCCCCCAAGAAGACGAAGAAGAAGAAGATCTACAAGATGTCAACAACTGTCAAATCTTTACACATCTTTGTAGTTTCTTAGGAAAGCAAGGAGTTGTTGCTCACATCTCGCTTGAACACTTGTGTGTTCTTTTGTACTTAAACTTAGGAGTAATCTACTTGTTAAGAAGCATCATTGTAATCTCCTGTATAACTAATTCTTGGTGAATTAGGATTCCTTGAGTGGTCAGTGTGACCGGAGACTCGAGAAGACAATGGCAAGATGTCATTGTGGGAAAATCCTGAAATAGGGTCAGTAGCATTATATTCATTGCGATGAATCCCTGAACGTCTAGCTGTGAAAGCCTAGCAGTAGATCTTGCGGGATTGGAACCTGCAGGTCAATGTTTGTTATATTCATTAAGTTGAATCCCTGAACGGTTCATTGTATGTTAGTCACAGTGCGGCTGTGCAAGTGGTCAGTCACCGGCTGTTGCCCGTGCATTTGTAATCGAGATTGATTATATTGGATTAATTCCTTGTATTCAAGGTGAAATCACCTGAGGAGGGTGGAATGGATTAGCCTCTGTGGTGAACCAGGATATATCGTGTGTTCTTTACTCTTATGCTTAATGTTCTTGTTTATCTTTCTACATTGAGTATCAGAACTCTACCTAAGCAAGTCAGAACCTTGCAGCTTAACTCTGATAAGCTTCCGCACTGCAAGTTCTGAGAAATGTAGTTTATGTTCAGACTCTTGTTGGTTCTCATGCTTCACGTATAGCAACTCTGAATATAACTTCGCTAGTCAGAGTATCTCAATATACTCTGATGTTATCCTAAGTGCTTTAATGACAAGAAGTGAAAAGTTGTTAAAAGAGTAAAGACAGAATTCAAACCCCCCTTTCTTGTGTCTTTCTCGCACCTTCAATTGGTATTTGAGCCCCGGTTTTGTTATTGATGGATATCAAACACTTAACAGTGTCAGAAAAAGATCCAGATGCGGTGCGTAGAAATACTCTGGGTGAGATTGAAATCCACTTACAATTTCTGTAACAGTTCAGAAGATGACTGTGTACAAAATTGTAATCAATCTAAGTATTTGAGCAAATCGCTGATTCTGGAAGTTGTGCAGCTGTCAAACAACTAAAACTTCCTGACTAAAGTTTTAATGGAGATTGGAGAATCAGCTGATAAGATAGAATCATCAGATAAGAAGTAGTATCTGTTAAATGCCTATCCTGGAAGATACGTATGAATAAACCACGTATTTGCTCAAAGTTGAATCATCAAAAAATAAGAAGTCTTGTTTGCTGAAGATTAATTCTTTATGAGTTTTTGAGATGTTTTCAAGAAACGGATTAGGTCCACCCTTGACTTTCTCGTTTAAAGCTCATTCAGAACTTCTTCATGTAAAGAAGAAAGATTGTTGTTCTATGATTTTCAATTTCAAAGTGAAATCTGTGAAGTCAGAAAATCTGAAGAATTCAAACTCTTAGAAATGATTCAACATTTGAATCTTGAATGATATAGAAGTTAAAAGATTCATTGAAGAACTGAACATTGTGTTCATGAAAAGCTATGCAGAAATCTGAAAGAAATTTCAGGAAAAAGAATGTCAAGGATTCATCAAATACTTGATCAAGAATGAACTCTTAAGCTTTGCTTGAATCAGCATAACTAAGTTCTGATTACTTGAAACCATCTCTCAGGTGAATCAAATGTTAGTGATCAGATCACTATATGATAAGTTATTCAGAACCCTTCAAGCGCTGGATTCAGAAGATGCTTTGGAAATCAATTCTAGAAGCACATTATCTAAAAAGGGTCAATAATTAAATATTGATGATCTTCTAATGGGGTTGATGAAAGCTTATAGACCTGACTACGCAGATTCAAAGTCTTTGATTGGATGTTCTCAAAAGTCAGATGAACAGCTCTGAACAAGAAAAAGGAAAGGAATTTTGCGTAGGATGATTTCAGCTCTCTACCTAAAAACAGAGTTTAGAAAATGTTCACATTCTTTAGAAACCACAATGCAAGAGATTCTTAAAGAATCCAAGAACCCTCAGTAGTTCACTCAGAAAAGGAAAGATCAGAGTCAAGATGAAAATGCATTCAGATAAATCTGCAAAGATTCCAGGTACCATGCTTCCTTCACTTATGACTTAATTCCATGATAACAAATCTCTTATCAAAACCTTTGGTTATGCTAAGATAACTAGAAAAGTTTTAAGAAATCATTTATTTGTCTGCATATGCCTATTAAAATAGTTAAAAGGAAGCCACATAAGTAAGATTCTCCGTATCATGTCATTCACTCTGCGTGATCACTTCCTATAACCCATAAGTACACTCCAACTAGTACTCCTATTCCAGACCTAACCCTCTCGCTCTCTAAGCCCCTTTTACCTAACCTAGTTAGTATAAGAAACCAGGATGTTGCACATTTCTTGCAGCCATCCCAATTCCCTTGATGTACTCACATTGAATGATATCTGTTCAGTCTCAAAATAAGGAAACGTGCCAACTTGACCAAAATAGCTCTTCACCTAAGCTACTAGCTTTAAGCGGCATGATTATGCTCTGACAAGTTAGGATTCCCTTTAAATGTTGGAAATAGTGAAAAATCCATTTAAATGCTAGAAAGCGTGTCGTCTGGTCCCCTCTTAGAATTAATGACTTCATAAAGCAGTTACTGCATCCACCTAACTTTTGCTAAGAATAAAGTGTATATATATCTCTTTGATCTTCCCTAGAATTACAAACTACTTAGCTGTCCTCGTTCTTTAGACTTCTCCTAAGAATTCCAATCTTCTTAAGTCATTCTCAGCTATTGACTTATCCTGTTCAAACTCCTCCACTTGTCTATTTAAAACCATAGCTATTCCGAAAGAATTCATCACTATCTCTTAGTCCTAACCTTCCTTTCATCCTCAATCTAAAATGACTCCAAGAACCTTTTATGGCAATGATGATTTTCTTGAAGTCATCAATGAAAAATGACCAAATCCAATAGATACTAATAGTGATTTTCATCTTGGTATTCACTTCCAAAATTGGAATGGATACATTCATATGCTTGGAGGCTCAATTTATCCGACCCTCTTAAACTCCTTTTGGATTAACGCCTCCGTTAGCAGAAATGGTATGACTATCTCCTCTGACATTTATGGTCTTCCAGTCACCATCAATGTTACAAAAATCTCTGAAGCCATTAACTGTCCATTAAGCGGTATCACTCTCAACCATACATCCATACGATGCACCTCTGATACTGAAATGCACTACATGTTTGACAAAGGTTATGCTTTTGAACCCACAAATCCTGAAAGACTTGTGCCAATTTCCAGAGGATGGTTCAAATTCATCTTAACTAATATTAAACCTCGCAATACAAATAAAGACTTTCTGTATCATGATGATAAGCTCCTCATCATGTATCTCCTTAGGCCAACTCTTATTGATCTTTCACAAATAATCTTTGATCATCTAAAGGAATCAATTCTTATGCCAAGATCTATGGAAAAGTCCTTCATTCCCTACGGAAAATTCTTATCTGAAGTACTCTTCAGAGCTGGTATTGTGCAGGCGATTTGCAGAATTCGGTGTGGACTAGACACTGCTCTGGATAGGAAGTTTTGTGAAATCTTCGACAGCAGATGGTTCTCACAAAATTAGAAGATTACCTATCTAAGTTATTAGCATGTAATGACTCATTAAGTTCATATGCTCATACTGTGTAACTTCTAACTAAGTTAATGAAGTATGTGTTACTTTCAATTCCTTATGCCTACACCTATGCATGTGCACTTATTATACATATAAGATAAATACTCTTGAAAGAAGAAAATGCGTATCTATGTTTCACCACTAGTAATACTCTCTTACATATGCACTCATTGCGAAGCTTTGACTCTTGTCAAGAATTAATTAACGAAGTACATGCGTAATCTCTTGGTCTTTCCAAGAATGATTAACTGTCAGACTCAGTGCCAGTATCAACCCCTTAACCTAGTCACATCTAGCTTAAAATGTCTAGGAAATAACAAACCTGACGATTGGAGTCACCAGCATTTATTTGACTCTCTCTATTCGTTGTCTACTTAAGGCACCTTGTTCACTCCTTGATCCATTATTCAAAATCATCTCAGTTAGTGTCTCCCTTTAGTATTCCCTCTAGAATGTCCAACTTTCATCCAAAACCTACTAAGAGTGAAATCTCTGAGTTAAGAATCCTAAATGAATTCTCTGTGAACCCCAGTTCTCTTAAAGAATTTGGCTTTACAAGAACTTCGTCCGAACTAAAGTGTCAGAAATGGGAAGGTTATCTTGAGATGCTTCCAGGTATTATTTACACAGATCTTGTTAAAGAATTATGGGCAAATGCTAATGAGTTTTCTAATATGTATAACCATCACATCATTCAGTTAGTTGACTCTGGAATTCCAGTGGTAATTAAACCCTCTGTCATTGCACAAGCAATCAAGTGTGATGAAAATGGTGATACCATTGATGACTACAAGGAAAGAACCATCTTTAATGATCTCATCTGCCAAATTCACAATGGAAATGGTGCCTCCAATTGTGTCTTTACACTCAAACCCTCAGCTAAAGTCTGGCACAGAATAATGGAAACAAACCTTCGACCTAGAGAAGAAGGAGAACAAGTGTTAACCCATTTAGATAGACTATTCATCTTCCTCCTGATCTGCAGAAGAAAATTAAACCTTCCACTAACTATGTCCAATCACCTGAAAGAACAAATTCTTTTGTCTAGAAACAAACCCTCTCCTTGCATCCCGTATGCAAGAGTCATATCTCGAATTCTAGAAATTCAAGATGTGATTACCAGGCTAAACCACTTAGGAGCAACCACTGAATGTTCACCCATAGATCTTACAAATCTATCGGGAAGTTCCTAAGAAGAAATAGAATTAGGCTATAAGATTTCTATCTTGATATGCTATTTCCTACTCTATGTACTCTTATTAAAATTATCAAATGAAATATCTATGTTTTGATCATCTTGAACCTCTCAAGATTAAGCTCAACCTATGCTCTGAATTTTTTTATCTGATTGTTGATGCTTATATCTGATTGTTCATAAATAAATATGATATGGTTATTGATGGTTATCACTAAATGACGCGGATTGTTCTTAACTGCTCAAATGTTGGCTCTATGTTCTACGTTGTTTAACATATCCAGAATATATAATGATTTTGATATGCTTAAATGCTTAAATGCTCATATGTTCTAGCACTTTTTGATGATGTCAAAAAGGGGGAGAAATATAATGATTTTGATTGAGAAAAGGAAATCTGAAAGAATGCAGAACTCAAAAAAAGTACTCACATAAAATATAATGATTTTGATTGAGAAAAGGAAATCTGAAAGAATGCAGAACTCAAACAAAGTACTCACATAAAATATAAAAATGCGTTACTACTAACGTTTATTGTTTGATGTTATCCGATGAACTCTAAACAAGTTCACTAGGCATTCTAAGACAGGTTAAGAAAGAAGAACAGTGAAGTACACTCCGTGAACATGTGTTCAGAATCAGATCTACCCAGTACTGTTCAGAAGTTTAGAACTGTCTGAAAGTCAAATTTTATCGTGATCTCTGTCTCACTTGGTTCAGAAGCTGTAAGCTGTCTGAAAATATGAAATTCAGAACGCAAGAATCAGAAGAAGAAAACTTTGAAAGCAGTCAAGACAAAGTATACATCTCAAGATGCTTGCTCAGAAGAACAATGCAAATTAGAAGACAAAGAGCTGTCTGAAGATCCGGATTGAAGATCCAAGAAGAAGTAGTTCTGATGTCTATCAAGAACTCAATTAAGAAGAATACATTCACTTGATATCAGACTAAAATCAAATCATGTGTACCAGATTCAGAATCAAGCGTTGATTGATCACAAAAATTAACCTTCAATTGGTATCTGATCAAAAATCAAGCCTTGATGAACTACTGAGTTGTGAAAATAACAAGGTTCCGAGATGAAGACCTGTGTTCAAAAGTCAAACTCTAAAAATTCATGATCTTTATTGGTGATTAAAATTTAATATTCCTGAACTACGTTCTGAAAGATCCCAATATCTGACTTATAGAAATTAGGGGGAGACTACCCAGAAGATTCAAATGATAAATCCTATAATCTTCACAAAGTCTGAAACTCAGGGAGAGTTTCTTGAAAGACAGTGTCTGTCTCTGATGAATAGCGAGGCTATGTTATCAGATAAGAACTTATCTGTTTATGCTCAAATGAATCTGCTGAAAAGTAGAAATGCTTTAGAAGACTCTGAAGATTACAAGCTCTGATACAATTACAAAGGAACTGAGTTTTGAAGATCTGAAGATGGAAGTTCTGATGAGCTAGTCCAGATGCTGAAGACTCTTTGTTTTCTTAAAGACAAGATAGAGAAGTAGTCCTTTTCTATTCTTCGTTTTGGCAACTCAAGTTGTTATTCTGTATGTCTTTGGATCATATAAGATTTTAGATGATCACAGATAAAACTTTGAGGATAACACATTCAGGGGGAGCTGCTGTTCCAGACTCTGAATATGTTTGTTTTGGTGATTACCTTGTATAAAATATTCAATCAAAATACTTGGTTTTGTCATCATCAAAAAGGGGGAGATTGTGAGAGCAAGAATTGTCTCTACAAGTCAATCTATGTTTTGATGATAACAATACGTATTTGTGAAAGAACCATTTTATGTTCTAACGTGTGTTGTGTGCAGATCATATTCATAGAAATTATCAGATCCAACAAGCACCAGCCTGATGAGCGAAATTGATAATATGCGAAGTTACTATGTGTGACACAAGTCACAAGAAGCAAGAACACTTCTGTATCTGATCGTGATCAGTCAGATCCGAGGATGCCGATATTGCTAATGCAATGATCTTGTGGATGCTCTCTGAAAGTGATCGAGATTCTGAAGATTGCGAAGCTCCTGAAGAAGAGAATTGGAGTGCTGAAGACTCTCATGACTTGAAGTTCTGAAGGCGGAAGGCTCTGAAGACCAAGTGCAGAAAGACTCTGAAGACTTATGTGTTCTGAAGATTAAGGTCCTGAAGATCAAGTATTGAAGACTCTGAAGACAGATTCCTAATGGACAAGTTCTAAAGTTTCGGAAGACTTGAAGAAGTAAAGGATAACGTGCTCAAAGACAAGTGCTGAAGTTTTGAAGACTGATTCCTAATGGACTTCTTCAAATAACTGAAGACTTGATATATCAGATATCCTATTAAGAAGACTCTACTCGTGCTTCATCAATTTACCATCAGAAGCCTCTGAAGTTTGTGTCATTACGCAACATCTCTTTTCCAACAGCCAACAATATTTCAAACGACTATATTTCTACTCGGCTATTTAAAGGAAAGAGTATTCGCTTCTAAAATATGACGAAGTCCACAAAGCGATTAAGTCCAAAAATTGGGAATTGATCACAGTCATTGTGTGAAGATAGCAACAATGATGAGTTCTCGTTGTAACACTTAGAATATCCAAAGCTATCACCATTTACACATGGCCATTATTGTTGAAGCTCAAAGATCATCATTCAACACAACAACAATGAATTGGTACAAACGTTGTTGATGAAGAAGATAACATTGCAAATCAGTTAAGTCATCAACCACCTTCTCGTCAGCGCTACATTGAAGATCTGAAGCAAGGAGTTATTGCTCAAAGCTTGCTCACCAAAGAAGATGATGAAGAAGAAGATCTACAAGATGTCAACAAATGTCAAATCTTTACACATCTTTGTAGTTTCTTAGGAAAGCAAGGAGCTGTTGCTCACATCTCACTGGAACACTTGTGTGTTCTTTTGTACTTAAACTTAGGAGTAATCTGCTTGTTAAGAAGCATCATTGTAATCTCCTGTATAACTAATTCTTGGTGAATTAGGATTCCTTGAGTGGTCAGTGTGACCGGAGACTCGAGAAGACAATGGCAAGATGTCATTGTGGGAAAAGCCTGAAATAAGGTCAGTAGCGTTATATTCATTGCGATGAATCCCTGAACGTCTAATTGTGAAAGCCTAGCAGTAGATCTTGCGAGATTGGAACCTGCAGGTCAATGTTTGTTATATTCATTAAGTTGAATCCCTGAACGGTTTATTGTATGTTAGTCACAGTGCGGCTGTGCAAGTGGTCAGTCATCGGCTGTTGCCCGTGCATTTGTAATCGAGATTGATTATATTGGATTAAGTCCTTGTGTTCAAGGTGAAATCACCTGAGGAGGGTGGACTGGATTAGCCTTTGTGGTGAACTAGGATATATCGTGTGTTCTTTACTCTTATGCTTAATGTTCTTGTTTATCTTTCTACATTGAGTATCAGAACTCTACCTAAGCAAGTCAGAACCTTGCAGCTTAACTCTGATAAGCTTCCGCACTGCAAGTTCTGAGAAATGTAGTTTATGTTCAGACTCTTGTTGGTTCTCATGCTTCACGTATAGCAAGTCTGAATATAACTTCGCTAGTCAGAGTATCTCAATGAACTCTGATGTTATCCTAAGTGCTTTAATGACAAGAAGTGAAAAGTTGTTAAAAGAGTAAAGACAGGATTCAAACCCCCCTTTCTTGTGTCTTTCTCGCACCTTCAATTGGTATTTGAGCCCCGGTTTTGTTATTGATGGATATCAAACACTTAACAGTGTCAGAAAAAGATCCAGATACGGTGCGTAGAAATACTCTGGGTGAGATTGAAATCCACTTACAATTTCTGTAACAGTTCAGAAGATGACTGTGTACAAAATTGTAATCAATCTAAGTATTTGAGCAAATCACTGATTCTGGAAGTTGTGCAGCTGTCAAACAACTAAAACTTCCTGACTAAAGTTTTAATAAAGATTGGAGAATTAGCTGATAAGATAGAATCATCAGATAAGAAGTAGTATCTGTTAAATGCCTATCCTGGAAGATACGTATGAATAAACCACGTATTTGCTCAAAGTTGGATCATCAAAAAATAAGAAGTCTTGTTTGCTGAAGATTAATTCTTTATGAGTTTTTGAGATGTTTTCAAGAAACGGATTAGGTCCACCCTTGACTTTCTCGTTTAAAGCTCATTCAGAACTTCTTCATGTAAAGAAGAAAGATTGTTGTTCTATGATTTTCAATTTCAAAGTGAAATCTGTGAAGTCAGAAAATCTGAAGAATTCAAAATCTTAGAAATGATTCAACATTTGAATCTTGAATGATATAGAAGTTAAAAGATTCATTGAAGAACTGAACATTGTGTTAATGAAAAGCTATGCAGAAATCTGAAAGAAATTTCAGGAAGAAGAATGTCAAGGATTCATCAAATACTTGATCAAGAATGAACTCTTAAGCTTTGCTTGAATCAGCATAACTAAGTTCTGATTACTTGAAACCATCTCTCAGGTGAATCAAATGTTAGTGATCAGATCACTATATGATAAGTTGTTCAGAACCCTTCAAGCGCTGGATTCAGAAGATGCTTTGGAAATCAATTCTAGAAGCGCATTATCTAAAAAGGGTCAATAATTAAATATTGATGATCTTCTAATGGGGTTGATGAAAGCTTATAGACCTGACTACGCAGATTCAAAGTCTTTGATTGGCTGTTCTCAAAAGTCAGATGAACAGCTCTGAACAAGAAAAAGGAAAGGAATTTTGCATAGGATGATTTCAGCTCTCTACCTAGAAACAGAGTTCAGAAAATGTTCACATTCTTTAGAAACCAGAATGCAAGAGATTCTTAAAGAATCCAAGAACCCTCGGTAGTTCACTCAGAAAAGGAAAAATCAGAGTCAAGATGAAAATGCATTCAGATAAATCTGCAAAGATTCCAGGTACCATCCTTCCTTCATTTATGACTTAATTCCATGATAACAAATGTCTTATCAAAACCTTTGGTTATGCTAAGATAACTAGAAAAGTTTTAAGAAATCATTTATTTGTCTGCATATGCCTATTAAAATAGTTAAAAGGAAGCCACATAAGTAAGATTCTCCGTATCATGTCATTCACTCTGCGTGATCACTTCCTATAACCCATAAGTACACTCCAACTAGTACTCCTATTCCAGACCTAACCCTCTCGCTCTCTAAGCCCATTTTACCTAACCTAGTTAGTATAAGAAACCAGGATGTTGCACATTTCTTGCAGCCATCCAAATTCCCTTGATGTACTCACATTGAATGATATATGTTCAGTCTCAAAATAAGGAAACGTGCCAACTTGACCAAAATAGCTCTTCACCTAAGCTACTAGCTTTAAGTGGCATGATTATGCTCTGACAAGTTAGGATTCCCTTTAAATGTTGGAAATAGTGAAAAATCCATTTAAATGCTAGAAAGCGTGTCGTCTGGTCCCCTCTTAGAATTAATGACTTCATAAAGCAGTTACTGCATCCACCTAACTTTTGCTAAGAATAAAGTGTATATATATCTCTTTGATCTTCCCTAGAATTACAAACTACTTAGCTGTCCTCGTTCTTTAGACTTCTCCTAAGAATTCCAATCTTCTTAAGTCATTCTCAGCTATTGACTTATCCTGTTCAAACTCCTCCACTTGTCTATTTAAAACCATAGCTATTCCGAAAGAATTCATCACTATCTCTTAGTCCTAACCTTCCTTTCATCCTCAATCTAAAATGACTCCAAGAACCTTTTATGGCAATGATGATTTTCTTGAAGTCATCAATGAAAAACGACCAAATCCAATAGATACTAATAGTGATTTTCATCTTGGTATTCACTTCCAAAATTGGAATGGATACATTCATATGCTTGGAGGCTCAATTTATCCGACCCTCTTAAAATCCTTTTGGATTAACGCCTCCGTTAGCAGAAATGGTATGATTATCTCCTCTGACATTTATGGTCTTCTAGTCACCATCAATGTTACAAAAATCTCTGAAGCCATTAACTGTCCATTAGGCGGTATCACTCCCAACCATACATCCATACGATGCACCTCTAATACTGAAATGCACTACATGTTTGACAAAGGTTATGCTTTTGAACCCACAAATCCTGAAAGACTTGTGCCAATTTCCAGAGGATGGTTCAAATTCATCTTAACTAATATTAAACCTCGCAATACAAATAAAGACTTTCTGTATCATGATGATAAGCTCCTCATCATGTATCTCCTTAGGCCAACTCTTATTGATCTTTCACAAATAATCTTTGATCATCTAAAGGAATCAATTCTTATGTCAAGATCTATGGAAAAGTCCTTCATTCCCTACAGAAAAGTCTTATCTGAAGTACTTTTCAGAGCTGGTATTGTGCAGGCGATTTGCAGAATTCAGTGTGGACTAGACACTGCTCTGGATAGGAAGTTTTGTGAAATCTTTGACAGCAGATGGTTCTCACAAAATTAGAAGATTACCTGTCTAAGTTATTAGCATGTAATGACTCATTAAGTTCATATGCTCATACTGTGTAACTTCTAACTAAGTTAATGAAGTATGTGTTACTTTCAATTCCTTATGCCTACACCTATGCATGTGCACTTATTATACATATAAGATAAATACTCTTGAAAAAAGAAAACGTGTATCTATGCTTCACCACTAGTAATACTCTCTTACATATGCACTCATTGCGAAGCTTTGACTCTTGTCAAGAATTAATTAATGAAGTACATGCGTAATCTCTTGGTCTTTCCAAGAATGATTAACTGTCAGACTCAGTGCCAGTATCAACCCCTTAACCTAGTCACATCTAGCTTAAAATGTCTAGGAAATAACAAACCTGGAGATTGGAGTCACCAGCATTTATTTGACTCTCTCTATTCGTTGTCTATTTAAGGCACCTTGTTCACTCCTTGATCCATTATTCAAAATCATCTCAGTTAGTGTCTCCCTTTAGTATTCCCTCTAGAATGTCCAACTTTCATCCAAAACCTACTAAGAGTGAAATTTCTGAGTTAAGAATCCTAAATGAATTCTCTGTGAACCCCAGTTCTCTTAAAGAATTTGGCTTTACAAGAACTTCGTCCGAACTAAAGTGTCAGAAATGGGAAGGTTATCTTGAGATGCTTCCAGGTATTATTTACACATATCTTGTTAAAGAATTATGGGCAAATACTGATGTGTTTTCTAATATGTATAACCAGCACATCATTCAGTTAGTTGTCTCTAGAATTCCAGTGGTAATTAAACCCTCTGTCATTGCACAAGCAATCAAGTGTGATGAAAACGGTGACACCATTGATGACTACAAGGAAAGAACCATCTTCAATGATCTCATCTGCCAAATTCACAATGGAAATGGTGCCTCCAATTGTGTCTTCACACTCAAACCCTCAGCTAAAGTCTGGCACAGAATAATGGAAACAAACCTTCGACCTAGAGAAGAAGAAGAACAAGTGCTAACCCATTCAGATAGACTATTCATCTTCCTCCTGATCTAAAGAAGAAAATTAAACCTTCCACTAACTATGTTCATCCCGTATGGAAGAGTCATATCTTGAATTCTAGAAATTCAAGATGTGATTACCAGGCTAAACCACTTAGGAGCAACCACTGAATGTTCACCCATAGATCTTATAAATCTATCGGGAAGTTCCTAAGAAGAAATAGAATTAGGCTATAAGATTTCTATCTTGATATGCTATTTCCTACTCTATGTACTCTTATTAAAATTATCAAATGAAATATCTATGTTTTGATCATCTTGAACCTCTCAAGATTAAGCTCAACCTATGCTCTGAATTTTTTTATCTGATTGTTGATGCTTATATCTGATTGTTCATAAATAAATATGATATGGTTATTGATGGTTATCACTAAATGACGCGGATTATTTTTAACTGCTCAAATGCTGACTCTATGTTCTACGTTGTTTAACATATCCAGAATATATAATGATTTTGATATGCTTAAATGCTTAAATGCTCATATGTTCTAGCACTTTTTGATGATGTCAAAAAGGGGGAGAAATATAATGATTTTGATTGAGAAAAGGAAATCTGAAAGAATGCAGAACTCAAACAAAGTACTCACATAAAATATAATGATTTTGATTGAGAAAAGGAAATCTGAAAGAATGCAGAACTCAAACAAAGTACTCACATAAAATATAAAAATGTGTTACTACTAACGTTTATTGTTTGATGTTATCCGATGAACTCTAAACAAGTTCACTAGGCATTCTAAGACAGGTTAAGAAAGAAGAACAGTGAAGTATACTTCATGAACATGTGTTCAGAATCAGATCTACCCAGTACTGTTCCGAAGTTGAGAACTGTCTGAAAGTCAAATTTTATCGTGATCTCTGTCTCACTTGGTTCAGAAGCTGTAAGCTGTCTGAAAATATAAAATTCAGAACGCAAGAATCAGAAGAAGAAAACTTTGAAAGCAGTCAAGACAAAGTATACATCTCAAGATGCTTACTCAGAAGAACAGTGCAAATTAGAAGACAAAGAGCTGTCTGAAGATCCAGATTGAAGATCCAAGAAGAAGTAGTTCTGATGTCTACCAAGAACTCAATTAAGAAGAATACATTCACTTGATATCAGACTAAAATCAAATCATGTGTACCAGATTCAGAATCAAGCATTGATTGATCACAAAAATTAACCTCCAATTGGTATCTGATCAAAAATCAAGCCTTGATGAACTACTGAGTTGTGAAAATAACAAGGTTCTGAGATGAAGACCTGTGTTCAAAAGTCAAACTCTGAAAAGTCATGATCTTTACTGGTGATTAAAATTTAATATTCCTGAACTACGTTCTGAAAGATCCCAATATCTGACTTATAGAAATTAGGGGGAGACTACCCAGAAGATTCAAATGATAAATCCTATAATCTTCACAAATTCTGAAACTCAGGGAGAGTTTCTTGAAAGACAGTGTCTGTCTCTGATGAATAGCGAGGCTATGTTATCAGATAAGAACTTATCTGTTTGTGCTCAAATGAATCTGCTGAAAAGTAGAAATGCTTTAGAAGACTCTGAAGATTACAAGCTCTGATACAATTACAAAGGAACTGAGTTCTGAAGATCTGGAGATGGAAGTTCTGATGAGCTAGTCCAGATGCTGAAGACTCTTTGTTTTCTTAAAGACAAGATAGAGAAGTAGTCCTTTTCTATTCTTCGTTTTGGCAACTCAAGTTGTTATTCTGTATGTCTTTGGATCATATAAGATTTTAGATGATCACAGATAAAACTTTGAGGATAACACATTCAGGGGGAGCTGCTGTTCCAGACTTTGAATATGTTTGTTTGGTGATTACCTTGTGTAAAATATTCAATCAAAATACTTGGTTTGTCATCATCAAAAAGGGGGACATTGTGAGAGCAAGAATTGTCTCTACAAGTCAATCTATGTTTTGATGATAACAATACGTATTTGTGAAAGAACCATTTTATGTTCTAACGTGTGTTGTGTGCAGATCATATTCATAGAAATTATCAGATCCAACAAGCACCAGCCTGATGAGCGAAATTGATAATATGCGAAGTTACTATGTGTGACACAAGTCGCAAGAAGCTAGAACACTTCTGTATCTGATCGTGATCAGTCAGATCCGAGGATGCCGATATTGCTAATGCAATGCTCTTATGGATGCTCTCTGAAAGTGATAGAGATTCTGAAGATTGCGAAGCTCCTGAAGAAGAGAATTGGAGTGCTGAAGACTCTCATGACTTGAAGTTCTGAAGGCGGAAGGCTCTGAAGACCAAGTGCAGAAAGACTCTGAAGACTTGTGTGTTCTAAAGATTAAGGTCCTGAAGATCAAGTATTGAAGACTCTGAAGACAGATTCCTAATGGACATGTTCTAAAGTTTTGGAAGACTTGAAGAAGTAAAGGATAACATGCTCAAAGACAAGTGCTGAAGTTTTGAAGACTGATTCCTAATGGACTTCTTCAAATAACTGAAGACTTGATATATCAGATATCCTATTAAGAAGACTCTACTCATGCTTCATCAATTTACCATCAGAAGCCTCTGAAGTTTGGAAGTCAAATGTTACCGTTATGAGTAACTGTACACGACATCCAAGAAAGATATATCCCGTCACTTCTCCCACAGCAAAAAAGAGATGTGTCAGTACAGCTAGTCATTACGCAACGTCTCTTTTCCAATAGCCAACAATATTTTAAACGACTATATTTCTACTCGGCTATTTAAAGGGAAGAGTATTCGCTTCTAAAATATGACGAAGTCCACAAAGCGATTAAGTCCAAAAATTGGGAATTGATCACAGTCATTGTGTGAAGATAGCAACAACGATGAGTTCTCGTTGTAACACTTAGAATATCCAAAGCTATCACCATTTACACATGGCCATTATTGTTGAAGCTCAAAGATCATCATTCAACACAACAACAATGAATTGGTACAAATGTTGTTGATGAAGAAGATAACATTGCAAATCAGTTAAGTCATCAACCACCTTCTCGTCAGCGCTACATTGAAGATCTGAAGCAAAGAGTTGTTGCTCAATGCTTGCTCACCAAAGAAGATGAAAAAGAAGAAGATCTACAAGATGTCAACAAATGTCAAATCTTTACACATCTTTGTAGTTTCATAGGAAAGCAAGGAGCTATTGCTCACAACTTGCTTGAACACTTGTGTGTTCATTTGTACTTAAACTTAGGAGTAATCTGCTTGTTAAGAAGTATCATTGTAATCTACTGTATAACTAATTCTTGGTGAATTAGGATTCCTTGAGTGGTCAGTGTGACCGGAGACTCGAGAAGACAATGGCAAGATGTCATTGTGGGAAAAGCCTGAAATAGGGTCAGTAGCGTTATATTCATTGCGATGAATCCCTGAACGTCTAGCTGTGAAAGCCTAGCAGTAGATCTTGTGAGATTGGAACCTGCAGGTCAATGTTTGTTATATTCATTAAGTTGAATCCCTGAACGGTTCATTGTATGTTAGTCACAGTGCGGCTGTGCGAGTGGTCAGTCACCAGCTGTTGCCCGTGCATTTGTAATCGAGATTGATTATATTGGATTAAGTCCTTGTGTTCAAGGCGAAATCACCTGAGGAGGGTGGACTGGATTAGCCTCTATGGTGAACCAGGATATATCGTGTGTTCTTTACTCTTATGCTTAATGTTCTTGTTTATCTTTCTACATTGAGTATCAGAACTCTACCTAAGCAAGTCAGAACCTTGCAGCTTAACTCTGATAAGCTTCTGCACTGCAAGTTCTGAGAAATGTAGTTTATGTTCAGACTCTTGCTGGTTCTCATGCTTCACGCAGAGGAAGTCTGAATATAACTTCGCTAGTCAGATTCTCTCAACGAACTCTGATGTTATCCTAAGTGCTTTAACGACAAGAAGTGAAAAGTTGTTAAAAGAGTAAAGACACAATTCAAACCCCCCCTTTCTTGTGTCTTTCTCGCACCTTCAACTTGTTGTATTTATTGCATGTTTTTTATTTTGTTTTGAGATGAGAAGAGAAAGACTCAAAGTTGAAAGAAAATGCTAAGGGGAAACTAGGTCCTAATGTTATCATACAATGATGGCCCTATGGTTGAGGTAAGAAGGGGAATTCTACCTAATGTTAGCATACATGGATTAACTCCTAATGTCTATCCTAATCCAAAGATTAAGTTGGATTAAGGAAGCCTAAGGGAATATGCAAAAGTTAATCTAAGACTTAAACAAGTCTTAAGATTCAAGGGAGGAGAAAGAAGTAAGAGATGGAGTAGAAATGATACAAGAGTGATATACGCAAGTAAGGACCAGAACCTACAACATGTATTCAAAGTGTACAAATGACTTCAAGTAGTCATGGAAAGGTCATGTTGAAACATCTTGAAAAGTTGCATAAGTTTGCACAAGTTTGTACCTAGTTTACTTACGATGCAACAAGTATATTCCTTCACACAAAGCATGAACAAACATGGAATTAAGCATACAAATCAGAAATGAATGCATCTTTAGGTGTCCACAATTGGTTTCAATTCATTATGCCAATGTTCAAGTTATTGTACTTGTGGAAGTTACAACAATTAAAATGCCAAACCAACACCAAACATCTTTTAGGAACTTGTGACTTGTAAACAAAGTAAAAGGTGCCACATAGAAGCCATGTAAGCATGTGTAAGCATTAAGGTCAAAGGTGAATGATACAAATAAGAACCTCAAATCATCAATGAAATGTCATACAAGCTACACCAAATGCTCATTCAAATTTTATCCAAACTATGCAAGCAAAACAAATCTTATAAGCATGTTACTTAGCTTACAAGCAAAAGGGAAGAAAAGGCATGGCTAAGTGGTATTCAAGTGTCTAGGTCAGAGATGTATGACCTTGTACAACATCTCAATTGAATTCTAAAACAAATGTGCAAAGGCATTAAGTAAGCACAAAGCATTAAGCATTAAGAAGCACCATTCATGTTATCATTCACACATAAGTAAACATCAACCAAATGCATAAGAAATGGCATACAAATATATGTGGGCAGGCCCCATGTCATGTTATAACAAGTATGAAAAGGTGCATAAATGACATCCCAAGAGAGGAGGCATAAAGGCATGAGCAAACCAAACTATCAAACTAACCATTAAGCATCATCAAGCATTCAAATTAAGTGCACTCAAAGCAAATGAACCATGAACACATGCAACATTCAACATGTCCCAATTAAGCATCAAAATAACCTCATGAGAGTGATTTAAATCATCCCCAAAGTTGGCTTTAAGGAGCCTTATACAACTTTCAAACTATGGCCCAATCCAAAGTATGTTCCTATACACATGTTCAAATTGACAAATAGGTGAAAAATGCGAGAAAGCCTTTAAAAAATGGGATCAATTAATCATGCAATCCCCAAGTCATTAGGTACTTGTATACAAGAGATTGAACCAAAAAGATACATTAAAGGTGCTCAAACAAATGCAAAGCTTAAGCATGTCCCTATTGATGATCATGTAAGCACAAGTCACAAAATGATGTCCAAAAATCCAATTCAAACACATGAACTATACACAAAGCAGCCGTTTACATGTCAGGTATCCAAATACCAAGAAACATGTCAAAAACCAGAGCCAAAAGATTTAGGGAAGGTCCCATTATCATGCTTGAATTGCAAGGTATGCCCAAGGAAGTACATCTCATACAAAAATCCATGAAAATATCAAAACACCTTAAAATGCCAACTAAAAATCAAAGAAAATTAGTTAACATACTTAGGAATCCCCATGAATTAATTTGGAATTTTTGGGAGAGTTTAGCCATTTTTAATATTGAATTATGAACATGGCATAAAAATTAAATTAAAAAGGCAAAGAAAAGGAGTGGGGGTGTCACGATAGCAATTCTCTAGTTCAATCCTACGTTGGGCCTAGAAACGGGGGTGCACGTAGCAAAGTTGATAGGCCCAGCGTGCAAAAAAAAAATCCCATTTTTGGTCAGATTTAGTAAAAGGGAAATAAGAGGGGAAAAGTATCACGTGCCTCAGGCGTGGTTCCATTAATGCGCTGGTAGCGCGTGGACCATTGGATCAGGTTTAATGTAAGGCCATGATTAAGTTAGATTTTGACTTTGGAAGGGGTGTGCGCTGGAAAACGGGTAGCCTTAGGATCAAGATGGTGGACGGTCAGGATCACCCTGTAACGCCCGTTTATTTAATTAAGTATTTAATTAAATATAATTATAGTATGTTGTGTTGATTCGCGTTGATTTGATTATTTGTGTCGATTTGCGTTGGTTTGTGATATTTGTGTTGATTTAAGTTGATTCCGGAATATCGGAATATTATGTTAATGTTTCTAAGTTGGTTCGAGTTGGATTAATTAATTAAGTTGATTTAAGTTGTGGAAAAATAATATTGAATATTATTTTCCGTCTACGTTTAAATATGTTGATTTGGTGGTTTGGACGATTTATTTGATAGTCGATAATTAGTCGATTTAGTCGAGAGAAATAATATTAGAATTAATACTATGGAATATAAGCGTATTTTATTTAAGTGGGCTTAGTCGTTGCGTTGGTGGTAGTAATTTGGAGGTGTATGAAGTGAAGCCCAAATAGAGTAAATAATGGTATTATTATTATTATTATTGGATTATTTTGGAAAAAAAAAGAAAAGAAGTGGCAGTCGGAAGAAAAGAAAGAGGAAGTTACAGAAGTAGCAAAGCGAGGGTTTGGGAGGCACTAAAGTTGGAGAAAGAGGGTTACGGGAGAATTGCCGTCAGAGCCAAGTCGGAAAAGTCGATCGGAAATTCGAGCGGCCATCAATCAAAGGTAAGGGTGGGGTTTGAATTTTATAACCGGGAATAAGATGATTAATACGCGGGATTGGGATTTGTATGATTTTTCTACTGTGATTGTGTTGATTTTATTGTTGAATTTGTTCTGGTATTATGTGTTGACCCGTATTAATGGATTATTCTTGTTTCAGTGAAATTTGATGTTCTGTGGGAGGTTTTAGTGTTTGATTTGATAAACTGGTAGTGTAAGAAATTCTGGGTTGAACACCGTAAAAATTGAAAGAAGTTAATACTGTTTGTGTTTAGAAAAGAAAAAAGGGAACATTGTGGGTGGCGCAGGCCACATATGGAGGGTGGCGCAGGCCACCTTGAATCATCAAGGTAAGTGGTGCAAGTCACATATACTTATAGTGGCGCAAGCCACCCATAAGTAAGGGTAGTGACCTTTTTGTCTTATATGGAGCTTTGCATTAAGAAAAACTAAGTGTGCTGTATATAATTTCATGGATGAAAATTAGTAATATGTTAATCATGTTGAGAGCCACCAAATTATCATGTTGAGAGTCACCAAATTATCATGTTGAGAGCCGCTGATGAAGATGTGGCGCAGGCCACCCATGAATTAAAGGGAATTGGCTTTTTGTTTTATTTACACATTAATCTTAATAAAAATAAAGGTTCTCTGGGTAATGTGTATAATTATTTGGATGAATTAATGACGGATTAGTAATTGAAGGTTAGTAGGAAAATCCTTATTAGTAGGAATAGCAGAGTAGGATGGGTTATCAAGTTGTTGACAGAACACATGAAACGAGTAGCAGAAAAAGAATTTTTACAGAAACTGAACAGAATTTTTGAGAGAAACTGGATTAATAAAAATTCATGACAGAAGCTTGGAATTTATTTAATGGCAGTAGTAACAGAAAACATAATTTTTCCATAAGTCGTATTAATCGCAGAACTGAAAACAGTACAGTTTTAGCCGGTTTAGCCGATTTAAGCGGAAAAATTAGTTGTCCGGAATTTAACGAAAATTGTCGAGGTAGTTAGTAATAATTAGTAGGTGATTTTAGTCGGTTTATTTTGTGGCATTTGTGTTGTATGTGTGGATTTCTTGTACAGTTGCTTATGTGGTTTTGTCCCGGTTTGTGGGCATTTTTAAGTTGTAGGTCGAAGGACCAATGTTGATGTTAAAGTTGTAGGTCGTATGACCAACGTTGATGTATATAAGTTATAGGTCGTATGACCAACATTGACGTATATAAGTTGTAGGCCTATGGCCAAAGTTGAATCGTGTTGAATTAAAGTTGTTATGTGGTTTGTTATATGTTGCTCGGAGTTGGTTGTTGTTTTGTGTTGAGTCGTTGCATCATGGCATAACATTATTAAGTTGGCCTGGATTGGCAATTTCTAAGTTGGAGCTGATGCTCACCACGTTGGCCTGGATTGGCAAAATTACTAAGTTTAAGGCTTATGCCTTGCAGATACCTCGATAACCTGGTATATTTTACGTTGGGAGTTCTGCTCCAATGGTACCACATGCATACGCATAGTCGAGTCGCATCCTGTGTCGCATTATTTATGTTGTTTGTGTTGATTGTGTTTGTTGAAGTTGAGTAAGTTGTTTATGTTGTCCAAGTTGATAAAGTTGTTCATGTTGCTTAAGTTGATAAAGTTGTTTGCGTTGTTTAAGTTGATGAAGTCGATTATGTTGATGTTGAAGGAGTTGAATATGTTGAGTATATTTGTAGAGGTTGATGAAGGTGTTTACGTTGATTTCAGAGTTGAAGTTGGTTATGTTGATTAGGTTGATTGTAGTGATTATGTCGTAAATGTTGATATGTGTAATAAGTCGATAAAGTATGTTGATAAATTATGGATTATTGTTAAGTTGTTGTTGTTGTTGGATAGTAGTGAAATTGTATGATTCTATCTAATATATTAATTATCATACTCTTGTTTATATTATTCGATATCTCACCCCTTCTGTTTGAATGTTACCCCTATGTTGGTAACGTGCAGGTTAGCAGAGATGAAGGTCGTTTATCTTCATTAGTTGAGTCGGTGATGTCGCTCTGATACGTAACACTCGGGGGGATGAACGCTTAGTTGCTCTGTTGTTGTTTTAAGTTGTTTCCATGAAAATATGTTGTTACTAAGTTGTTTAAGTTGAACAAATGATATATCATGTATAGTTGAATATTTGAGAATCCGCTGTGTAGTTGTGAAAATTGTTTTGGTTTCCAAGAGTGAATAAAAATTGTTATTATAGTTTCATCTGAATTAAAAGTGTTATGTATCGATGTACTATTTGATTTAAATGAATAAGTTTTTAAAGTTGTAAAATGTGGCATCCTATTTGTGTACTTGTTGATTGAATTTTTACTACTCTGATTTTCAATATAATTGCCGGGTAGAAATGGGGTGTTACATTAGTGGTATCAGAGCAGGTCGGTCCGTCCGGGCAATGTTGTCTAATGTCGTTTATTCCTTAGTACTCGACATGTGTGAGAAACACTGTCGGTGCTTATTTGTTAGTTTCTTTTCACTGTCTGCAGGTGTTGGTTTGGATTGAGTGGGGGAGAAGCTTGTCTCCCGGACGAGTTGTTTGTATGTAGAAGTTGGTTCAAGGTGATGTTGATTGCAAGAGTGCAAATGTTGTTGAATCGATGTTGTTACGGACCGGCGAGAGTTTAGACTCATGAATTTGTATCGATCGAGTTTGAGAAGTGTGTGGAATATGGATGAGGAATTGATTGAGAATAAGGAAGTATTCCAATGGAAATGATAAGTTGATGGATCAAGTCGGTAGATTAATATGCCTTGAGTATAGTCGGATTAAAGTCTAGTAATTTTAGAGTTGGATGAAAAGAAAGGATTGTTGGTAGATTTTGGAGCAAGCGGGAGAGAGATGGAACTTATGTTCATCAATTTCAAATTCTGATTTTTGCAATTTTGGAGCAGCTGTCGGTAAAAGAGGCATAACTTTTTACTCGTGATTCCGATTGAAGCGGTTCTGGACTTTTTGGAAAGCTTACGAAATTCCCTACAGTTTGCATATACGATTTGTCTTCAGGAAGTTTGTGAAGAGGGAGAAAAGTGCGTTTTAATATTTGGGTCTGATGCTGATTTTTGGAAAATTCTGCATATGAAAATTCTGAACCAGTCCCGTTGTAAGGATGATAACTTTTTACTCGTAACTCGGATTCAAGCGATTCTTGAAGTTCTAGAATATTTACGAAATTCTCTTCATTTTAGAATATAATTTTGTGTTGAGAGGTCTGTATCAAAAGAGATATATGTGGTTGAAGTTGAGCGACTACTGCTGAAAAATTTGGAAAGATGAAGCCGAGTGTGAGATTTTGATAAGAATAATATGTTGGTAATTATAAGGATGTGACGGTATCTGAGAAAGCATCGAGATACAAATTTATGTTGAATAAGGATAAATAAGTGATGATGTCAAGTGATAGTAATGTTGAGAAAAAGACAGATGGTTGATTTACAACGTTAAAAATTTTAACTTGGATAAGAGTTGTAATTGGAGCGAGCCGAGTTGGATAGTACTTGTAGTAGCGATTCCGGTGTTGGAAAGATATTTAGTAATTGTGGTGCTACGAGCATGTATAAGAGATTATGTATTGGATTTTGGACGTTTTGGTATAATTGACGAAGTGGAAATTAAGGAAACTAAGAAGACGTTGATAAGCCTCAGAGAGTTGGCGGAGCATTGTGCTTACGGACTTTGGGCACAAGTTGTAGTACGCTATTATGTTGGGTAATGATGATTTATGCCACTATTATGGTTGCCAGCTGGCTATTGACAAATTGAGGAACTGATCACCCTTAATCTCTTGTTGATAGTAGACGGAATCATAATTGATGGATAGATGTGTCGTGCCAACTAGTATAGTACGTACGTTGAATTGGTTGGAGTCAAGCCAAGTGCTTGTGGATTGTTTATTTTGTCGATGTAGATTCATATATGAGCATATTAGTTGAATTTAAGGATGATGGCATGAGGTTGCGATTTAATTGATGAGTAGTATGGAAATTCGCAATTGAGTTCTGGGTAATTTGAGAATTGAGTTGCAAGTAGAACAAGAAGTGAAGTTATAAGTTGAATTGTAAAAGTGGAACTTTTGGTTGGTAAATATGAGTTACTTGGTTGTGTTAATTCGGATAAGAATTTATGAAGAATTGTGTCGGTATGAGTAAAAGTCGATAATTTGGTTGTTGGATTAGTTAGAAAGGAAAAGATGATTTATCTGGTTGAAGTTAATTATACACAGGTACCCTATGTTGTTGTAATGATGTTACGTGTTTAAGATGATTTTCGAGGAACGTGTAAATAGGAGATGGTAAAGTTGTAGTTATGTTTTATGATAATTGGGAAGTAGTCGCCGTTGTAATTATGTTCAACGTTTAGAGGTGTTGTCTTACGGATCTAAGTTCGAAGTATTCGGTAACTGCAAAAGTGTAGAATACCTGTTGGGATGGAATTTCTGAAGAGTTAAGTCGAAAGTATTTTGTTATGTCGGTTTTGGCGATTGAGAAGTTGGAAATAAAATGGGTAGACTTGATACTTTGCAAGTAATCAGAGTGCGCAACGAACGCGTGGTGTTGTACAGTTGTTCATGCGTGAGTAACAACGATGTTGGTAGTTGGTTGCGTTGATGTCGTGTTTAAGTTGTGTGTTCGTATGTTGTTGCGTTCTAGTTCTTAAACCGGCGAATTCTTAAGTTGGTTACTCTTTATGTTGTGATGTTAAGTTGTCAAGTGTGTCGCATGAGTAGTATTCGGGTTGTTTTCGCCGTTGATGTTATGAATTGTTTGTATTATACGTAGGTTGCCTTCGGAGATGAGAGTTGATTAGTCGGATGGAATCGCATAGTTGGAGTAGTTGCATCGGATGAATTTTCGAGGACGAAAATGTTCTAAGTGGGGGAGAGTTGTAACGCCCGTTTATTTAATTAAGTATTTAATTAAATATAATTGTAGTATGTTGTGTTAATTCGCGTTGATTTGAGTATTTGTGTCGATTTGCGTTGGTTTGTGATATTTGTGTTGATTTAAGTTGATTCCGGAATATCGGAATATTATGTTGATGTTTCTAAGTTGGTTCAAGTTGGATTAATTAATCAAGTTGATTTAAGTTATGGAAAAATAATATTGAATATTATTTTCCGTCTACATTTAAATATGTTGATTTGGTGGTTTGGACGATTTATTTGATAGTCGGTAATTAGTCGATTTAGTCGAGAGAAATAATATTAGAATTAATATTATGGAATATAAGTGTATTTTATTTAAGTGGGCTTAGTTGTTGCGTTGGTGGTAGTAATTTGGAGGTGTATGAAGTGAAGCCCAAATAGAGTAAATAATGGTATTATTATTATTATTGGATTATTTTGGAAAACAAAAGAAAAGAAGTGGCAGTCGGAAGAAAAGAAAAAGGAAGTTACAGAAGTAGCAAAGCGAGGGTTTGGGAGGCACCAAAGTTGGAGAAAGAGGGTTACGGGAGAATTGTCGTCGGAGCCAAGTCGGAAAAGTCGATCGGAAATTTGAGCGGCCATCAATCAAAGGTAAGGGTGGGGTTCAAATTTTATAACCGGGAATAAGATGATTAATACGCGGGATTGGGATTTGTATGATTTTTTTACTGTGATTGTGTTGATTTTATTGTTGAATTTGTTCTGGTATTATGTGTTGACCCGTATTAATGGATTATTCTTGTTTCTGTGAAATTTGATGTTCTGTGGGAGGTTTTAGTGTTTGATTTGATAAACTGGTAGTGTAAGAAATTCTGAGTTGAACACCGTAAAAATTGAAAGAAGTTAATACTGTTTGTGTTTAGAAAAAAAAGGGGGGAACATTGTGGGTGGCGCAGGCCACATATGGAGGGTGGCGCAGGCCACCTTGAATCATCAAGGTAAGTGGCGCAAGCTACATATACTTATAGTGGCGCAAGCCACCCATAAGTAAGGGTAGTGACCTTTTTGTCTTATATGGAGCTTTGCATTAAGAAAAACTAAGTGTGCTGTATATAATTTCATGGATGAAAATTAGTAATATGTTAATCATGTTGAGAGCCACCAAATTATCATGTTGAGAGCCGCTGATGAAGATGTGGCGCAGGCCACCCATGAATTAAAGGGAATTGGCTTTTTGTTTTATTTACACATTAGTCTTAATAAAAATAAAGGTGCTCTGGGTAATGTGTATAACCATTTGGATGAATTAATGACGGATTAGTAATTGAAGGTTAGTAGGAAAATCCTTATTAGTAGGAATAGCAGAGTAGGATGGGTTATCAAGTTGTTGACAGAACACATGAAACGAGTAGCAGAAAAAGAATTTTTACAGAAACTGAACAGAATTTTTGACAGAAATTGGATTAATAAAAATTCATGACAGAAGCTTGGAATTTATTTAATGGCAGTAGTAACAGAAAACAGAATTTTTCCATAAGTCGTATTATTCGCAGAAGTGAAAACAGTACAGTTTTAGCCGGTTTAGCCGATTTAAGCGGAAAAATTAGTTGTTCGGAATTTAACGAAAATTGTCGAGGTAGTTAGTAATAATTAGTAGGTGATTTTAGTCGGTTTATTTTGTGGCATTCGTGTTGTATGTGTGGATTTCTTGTACAGTTGCTTATGTGGTTTTGTCCCGGTTTGTGGGCATTTTTAAGTCGTAGGTCGAAGGACCAATGTTGATGTTAAAGTTGTAGGTCGTATGACCAACGTTGATGTATATAAGTTGTAGGTCGTATGACCAACGTTGATGTATATAAGTTGTAGGCCTATGGCCAAAGTTGAATCGTGTTGAATTAAAGTTGTTATGTGGTTTGTTATATGTTGTTCGGAGTTGGTTGTTGTTTTGTGTTGAGTCGTTGCATCATGGCATAGCATTATTAAGTTGGCATGGATTGGAAATTTTTAAGTTGGAGCTGATGCTCACCACGTTGGCCTGGATTGGCAAAATTACTAAGTTTAAGGCTTATGCCTTACAGATACCTCGATAACCTGGTATATTTTAAGTTGGGAGTTCTGCTCCAATGGTACCACATGCATACGCATAGTCGAGTCGCATCCTGTGTCGCATTATTTATGTTGTTTGTGTTGATTGTGTTTGTTGAAGTTGAGTAAGTTGTTTATGTTGTCCAAGTTGATAAAGTTGTTCATGTTGCTTAAGTTGATAAAGTTGTTTGCGTTGTTTAAGTTGATGAAGTCGATTATGTTGATGTTGAAGGAGTTGAATATGTTGAGTATATTTGTTGAGGTTGATGAAGGTGTTTACGTTGATTTCATAGTTGAAGTTGGTTATGTTGATTAGGTTGATTGTAGTGATTATGTCGTAAATGTTGATATGTGTAATAAGTCGATAAAGTATGTTGATAAATTGTGGATTATGGTTAAGTTGTTGTTGTTGTTGGATAGTAGTGAAATTGTATGATTCTATCTAATGTATTAATTATCATACTCTTGTTTATATTATTCGATATCTCACCCCTTCTGTTTGAATGTTACCCATATGTTGGTAACGTGCAGGTTAGCAGAGATGAAGGTCGTTTATCTTCATTAGTTGAGTCGGTGATGTCGCTCTGATACATAACACTCGGGGGGATGAATGCTTAGTTGCTCTGTTGTTATTTTAAGTTGTTTCCATGAAAATATGTTGTTACTAAGTTGTTTTAGTTGAACAAATGATATATCATGTATAGTTGAATATTTGAGAATCCGCTGCGTAGTTGTGAAAATTGTTTTGGTTTCCAAGAGTGAATAAAAGTTGTTATTATAGTTTCATCCGAATTAAAAGTGTTATGTATCGATGTACTATTTGATTTAAATGAATAAGTTTTTAAAGTTGTAAAATGTGGCATCCTATTTGTGTACTTGTTGATTGAATTTTTACTACTCTGATTTTCAATATAGTTGCCGGGTAGAAATGGGGTGTTACACACCCCATTACGATGCACTCAGATTTGTTTTGAATTGAAATGAGAGGGAAAGTGTGCACGTGCCCCCCATGTGACATTTTAATGCGTTGGCATCATCTTAAGCGTTGGATCAAAATTATTCAAAGGTCACGATTAAAACATGGACTTGGCCTGAAATATGAATTAGGGTTTACAGGTGGTGGCCGGAGAAGACTTCGGTCATCTTCTCCGATGGGAAACCACCATGCCTAAAAATGAAGTCACCCAGAAATTGTAAACTGATACACTATCTTACACAGGATCTCATACTGGTTCCAAAAATGCTATCAAAAATTCCATATCATGCACACACAGAGAGGATCGAAGGAAAACATTTTGGATCTAAAAACTAAAACATTCACAAATAGCCCTAAAAACTAACCAAGAACCTTGCCTCAGGTAGGAGGGCTTCAGATGCAACTACATGGTGCCCTAATTCATGTTATACAAGCTATTATGATGCTGTAGAGTTCAAAGTTTCAAACCTGGTGTAAGTTGCTCTTCAAGCTCCAAGAAACCCAAAAACTTTGTGCAAGGTCTTGTTATCAACTCTTGGAGGCAAAATAAATGCCTTTAACCACTTGAATCTTGCTAAAACTTCAGATTGATGATGAACTGAAGTGAAATCGCAGACGCTTCAATGGTGGTACCAGTTAGAAAAAGATGCATACAGAAGCTAGAGGGAATGGTGGTGGTGAGGCTGGTGAAAGAACTTTTTCCAAAGCTCCAATATTAAAGGAGATTCGATTGAGAGAACTTGAGAGGATGAAATCTGATTTTTGATCTGATTTGGCTAAAAAATGGAGTAACTGAATTGGTTAGAGGTGGTTAGAACATTATATAGTTGGTTAGTGGTGTGATTAAGTGTTAACCATGGTTGGAAATTAATTGAAAGGGTGGCTAGTGCAAATTGGAAAAAAAAAAGAGGTTATGTGAGCACACGATTTTGGAGGCTTAGTGAGTGTATGGTTATGGTTGTCATGGTATCATGGAGTATATGATGCTGAATAATAGCTGGTTTGATCAGAACCAACTCCTTGCACATTAAGTTTTGATTTTCTTTCATGGCTATATGAAGTAAGTATGGTGTATGTATATGTTATGTAAGGATTTGTATGGAAAAATGAGGTAAGAGTGGTGACATGTACGTATAGCAAGGATGCAACATGAGTGTAGCAACAATGAGATGGACATTATTTGGAATTTGGAATTGCATGTCATGGTTTAAACACATTGGTGAACCTTTTCATGGTGATGATTTTGGAGATGTATAACTTGGAGAATATGGAACCAAATTACACAATCTTTGTACCAAATTGAAGCTCTCATGGAAAAGTGTAATTCTTATGTTGGAAGTTAATAGAGATGGGGTCTTGAACATCAATAAAAATGGTGTTGAAAGTCATATGATCCAAGCTAACTTAGAAACTTAAAAAATTTCTAAGATTTTCCATGTTGAACAACATTGAGTTCATGATATGGAATGAGCACAACTCCATGGATACTTGATCAAATGGCATAGTTTTGGTACCAAATTAAAGGTCTCACTTGATACTACAACTTTGATGTGAGAATCAAGTTGAATTGGAGCCTTAAACCTTAAGAAAGATGGACTTGAAGTGTGCTACTCACGAGCTACAAAGATCTTGACATTTTTCTAAGTGTTTTTCATAATTGGACAACTTGAAGTTCATGATTTGAAATGATCATAACTTTTGCCTCAAGAATCCAAATGACAAGTTGTTTATATGCTTGAAAAGGTAGGAATGTCCTTTACAACATTGGTGTTTGGCCCAAACTGAATTGAAACTTGCATCATGTCTGAAAATGGCTTGGAAGTTAGCAACTTGAAACTTGAAAACTTTCCCAAAATGGAACTGCCAATTAAGAACTTTCTCAAAATGGAAAGTTTTCCAAAAATGGAAAATTCTCACACAAGTCTTGATTTTTATGATTCTTTTGACATATCTTGACAAAATTTCACCCCTTGACCATGTTTGACATAAGGATCTTGATTTTGACCTTAAAAAGTCAAGAGTTGACTTTTTCCCTGATTAATTGACTTTTTCCCTAATTTCCTTGATTTTCAGTCAATCCTCCAATTGAAACCCTTATGAATGCAGTTGATGGCTCACATTCCAATCTCAGACACTTAGAAACATGTGGGATACTATGGAATCAAGTCTTGCCTAAAAATCAGAAATAAACTGACTTTAGGCAAAATCCTAATTTGGTCCCTAAAATCCAGGAGAAATTGATTGATCCTCAAAACTCAATTTCTTTTGGCCACAATGTAAATTACCTTAAACCCATATGATTCATATGATGAGATGATGTTAAAGACCCAAAAACCTTGCTCATGAGAGTGTCCCAACATCTTTCAATCCCAACCCTAGTTGATGATCGACAATGACGAGGGTGTGATCCTCTTTCATTCTCTTGTAAATTTCAAACTCTTGATGACATGGTGGACTATATGAGTTATCTTTGAGGTATGATGAGCCTTTGTGGCTTGATTATTTGCCATATTTCAATCTTCTTGCCTTATATAATCAATGATGGTGACACCCTTAATGCCATGCCTTGAGAGGCCCAATGATGTATATGTAATGTTCATGACCTAAATGCAAATGAAGTGTGAAGCATAAGCCACTTATTGGGTATAAATAGAAGGGCAAATTTTGAGGTGTTACACAATGCTAGTGAAATTACAACTTTCTTCCCTTCCTTCCTCATCAGTCTGCCCAGAGGATGTTTCAAAATTGGCTTCAACATCCATCCTTTTCTCCGTAGTTAAATCATCAATTACCACATTGATAGATTCCATTGTCATTCTAGTTTTGAAGTTAAAAACTCTATAAGCTTTGCTACTTGAAAAGTAACCCAAAAATATCGCTTCATCACTTATGGGAGCTATATTACCCTATTGATCTTTATTAGTCAAGTCATAACATTTACTTCCAAAGATATGAAAGTATTTGAGTGTAGGTTTTCTTCCTTTCCATAGCTCATAGAGAGTGGTTGAAGTACCTCCTCTCAAAGTGACCCTATTATGAATGTTGTAACACCCTTCTAAACCCTACGGAATAATACATCATAAATTAGAGTAAGATAACATGCATCTCAAATAAGGGTGTCACATATAATTCAAACATCACACATACACATGTCATGCTCGATAAGACTTAAATTAAATTTGTGCGTTTCATACACTTTCACATAGCATGTAGCAGCGGAATCACTTTCATTCATAACGAACATAATAAATAGTCTCATAAATAACTCATTCATATCACCACTTAGGCATGAAAGCCAAAACTTCACATAATTCAAATAACGATAGCAAAATAAAATAGTGTACATAAAGTATCTCTCAAAACATGAATCAAAATGTTCCCAATGTTACATGACCAGAGCATGAATCGACCAAAATAAATAAGGAAAATAAAGTAAACAACTCCAACAGCTGCCCTCGTTCTAGAAGCAACTCTACTCTTCAGTACCTGAGCGATGTCGTATGAAACATCATTCAAATAGAAGGGTGAGAATTCACATAATTATCGAAATCATATAATAATATATAATACATAGCATACATGCATAGAATAATTATTCTCACACTTCAAATTCTTTATAAACATAGCATCACTCAAGCAACCATACTATTCATAGTACATACTCACAAATCCACAATTTCACCAATTCATCAAATTCACATAATGCACATAATCTCATATTGCAATCATAGACACAATATGACTCAATACAAAACTCAAATGCAATACTCATGCATGTGGTACCAATCACTGTTATTATTTTTTACATTAAGCCTGGTATGTCCTCTAGACCAATAACACACAAAAGCCCGTCCTCTAAGCTTCAAACCCATCTCTAGGTTTGGGAAAGTCACTAGTTCCCACGGAACTAACAAGCATTGCCTCTTGACTACAATGATGAATATGCAAGTTCAACAACCATATGTAATTAAGATCATCCCTCAATCTTAAGAAACTATGCATATATTCAATAGTTCATCATAATTGAATTACCATACAATTACACATACTTGCACATATTTATGAATCATCAACACACAATTCACTTTCAAATGGTATACAACACATTTTACAATACAATCACAACTGCATTGTCATTACAACAAGCAATAACTATCATGCATTTCATGTTGTCACACACCAAAATATACTTATATAAGCACACACACAAGTATTCAATAAATTATCCACAAATAATTTCACACCCGACAGCAAACAACACAACAATTCATTAAAAGAACATATACACAATTGGCTTCCTAAACATATTAGATATAAAAATATTGGGCAACCAATTCTCTTATCTATACTATGTTATAGCTCTATTCATTAGCTTTTCGACGCTTCGAACGGGGACCAAAATGAACTTACAGATCAAAAGTTACATTCATTCTGCCATCACTCGCTACAGGTTCAATAGTGCTCGCGCCACGACTTTCACTATGCAAACTCTCTTGTACAGTCACTCAGATCTTCACCAAACACAGTGTTTCCCAACCCCACAGAATCAAAAAATTTGAACTGTTCAAGATTCAACACGAATTCAAGAACCAAAAATCAATCACACAACGCCTCACGTTTCACTCGTGTTTCTCGTGTTTCCCCGTGGATCCGAACCGGAGCTCTAGATACCAATTGTTGGTGTACAAGGTGAATTAATAATGAAAAGAGAAGAATATATTATAAAGATAATGATGGCTACAAAGAAGAATAAAGTCTTTTACAATGACATCTACCACTAGTCTATTTATAAGCTAAAAACTACGGCTACAAAAGGCAACAAACAAAATACTAAAATACCCTCTAACAAACTTAATGACTAAGTTTGTGAATATAAATTATTATTTCTAATACCATCCCTTAATTTATATTTCCTCAAAACTAACAACACCAATTCCATCCCTTAAGCGAAGAAATTGATCAGTCTTGATAGCCTTCGTCAGAACATCTGCCAACTGTTTCTGGGTGCTACAGTGTTCAACTTCTAACACTCCACTCTGAACCTGATTTCTCAGAAAATGATATTTGGTCTCAATATGCTTGCTTCTCCCATGCAACACTGGATTTCTGGAAAGATTGATTACAGACTTGTTATCAATCATCATCTTCAGAGGCTTGTTTATCTTGATCTTCAGATCCTGCAGCAAGTTTAGAATCCACACAGCTTGGCATGCAGTAACAACACCTGCAATATATTCAGCTTCACAGGTTGACAACGCAACAACAGGTTGCTTCTTGGAACACCAAGAAATAGGGCCTCCTAGGAACTTGAACAAGTACCTAGAAGTACTTCTTCTATCAACTCTGTCTCCGCACCAATCAGAATCTGAATAACTCAGAAGTTCTGATTCAATCTTTCTTCCAGAAGGAAATAACACTCCATACTTCAGAGTTCCCTTGATATACCTCAGAATCCTGACAGCAGCTTGGTAATGGGACCACTTGGGTTTACTCATGAATCTGCTAACCATTCCAACTGCATAGCAAATATCAGGTCTGGTATTACACAAATACCTCAGAGAACCAACCATTTGTTTGAAGGTTGTAGCATCCACATCCTCACCATCAGAATCAGAATCTAGTTTCTAATTTGTATCTGCAGGTGTGATAGCAGCCTTATAATTCTGCAGCTTAAATCTCTTCAGAATCTCACGTCCATACTTCAGCTGATGCAAAATGATACCTTTCTCAGAGTATCTGAACTCCATCCCTAGAAAGTATGTCATTTTCCCGAGATCAGTCATTTCAAACTCATTCATCAGCACCTTCTTGAACATAGCTAGTTCTTGTTCAAAACTTCCTGTCAGCAGTATGTCATCAACGTACAAACACACCAGAATCATATTGCCTTCAGAGATATGCTGAACATAAACACCGTATTCCATCTCACATTTCTGAAAACCCTGCTTCTTGAAAAATGAATCAATCTTCTGATTCCAGGCTCTGGGCGCTTGTTTTAATCCATACAAAGCTTTATGTAATCTGTACATCATCCCTTCCTGATTCTTTTTCACAAATCCAGGAGGTTGTGACACGTAAAATTCTTCTTGTAATGGACCGTTCAGAAATGCAGATTTCACATCTAAATGCATCAGAGGCCAATTCATGTTAGCAGCTAGCTACAGGTGCAAACACTTCAGAATAATCCATCCCAGGTTTCTGTAGAAATCCTCTTGCTACTAACCTCGCTTTATGTTTTCCAATTGATCAATCTGGCTTTAGCTTCTGCTTAAAAACCCATCTGACGCTGATGGCTTTCTTGTCCTTTGGAAGTTCTATCAGCTTCCAAGTCTTGTTTCTTTGAATGACCACAAGTTCTTCTTTCATGGCCTTTAGCCAGACCTTCTGCTTGAGAGCCTCTTCCGTACTTACGGGTTCAGAGTCTACTAACATGGCACACTGAATAACTTCTCCTTCAGAATCTACTTCAGTGTCTTGTAACATGTCAAACTCTTCGAATCTTCTCGGAATGTTTCTGATTCTCTGTGGCCTCTGACCTCATTCAGAATCTTCTTCAGATGCTTGAACCCCAGAAATTTCTCCTTCAGAAGTTTCTCCTTCAGAAGCTCTTGCTTCAGAAGGTTGACTTCCTCCAGAACCTTGACCATCTTCAGAGTCTGGCATATTCCCAGAGTCAGGATCACCACCAGAATCTGGATCATCATCAGAATCTGGATCATCATTAGAATCTGGATCATCATCAGAATCTGGATCATCAGAGTCACCTTCATCTTCTGAGTCTCCTTCAGAGTCAGAATCACCATCAGTTTTAGAAACTCTTAGTTCTGACCTTTCTTCAGAAGTTCTCACATCAGAGTCAGATTGAGACTTATTCCAATTCCAAACTTCTGATTCCTTTACAATAACGTCTCTGCTGAATTCAAATTTATTAGTTTCTGGACAATAAAGCTTGTACGCACCTGTACTGTGGCACCCCACCAGTAACATTACTTTGCTTCTATCATCCAACTTCTGTCTTCTGGCCTCTGGGACATGTTTGTAACAAATAGAACCAAACACCTTCAGATGACTAACACTTTGCTTTTCTCCAGTCCACTTCTGAATAGGAACTATTTCCTTCAGCTTCTTCGTTGGACATCTGTTGAGCACATATGCTGCGGTGGTAATAGCTTCTCCCCACAAGTTGTGAGGAAGCTTCTTCTCCTTCAGCATGCTTCTCGTCATATCAATCAAAGTACGATTTCTTCTTTCAGCAAGACTATTGTGTTGAGGAGTATAAGGAGCAGTAACCTCATGCTCAATTCCATTCTCCTCACAGAACTTCTGAAATTCTTTGGAGTTATACTCACCCCCACCATCGGTTCTGAGAATCTTCAGAGTCTGACCACTCTGATTCTCAGCCTTCATTCTGAACTTCTTGAATTCAGCAAACACCTCGTGTTTGAACTTAATAAGGGATACCCATGTCATTCTCGTGAATTCATCAACAAATGACACGAAGTATTTATTGCCTCCGATCGATGCTACTGGAAATGGACCATACACATCAGAATGCACTACTCCCAAGGCATGTTTTGCTCTTGGAGCTACTTCTGACGCAAATGGAAATCTTGGTTGCTTTCCTTCCATGCACACTTTGCATGACTTCTCAGGCTTCTTAATTGCAGGAATTCCATGTACCAGCTTCTTCGAATTTAGATGCCCTAAGCTTCTGAAATTTAGATGACCAAATATTCTGTGCCACAACTCACTTTCCTCCACAACACTTGTTGCACTGAGGCATTCAGAGTCTGTAGTTCTGACATTCACCTTGAATGTTCTATTCCTTCCCTGTTCTGACTCCATAATCAGCTTCTGATTACAGTCATACAGCTTCAGAAGATTGTCCTTCATGGTAACTGAAAAACCTTTCTCAATTAATTGTCCAACTCTCATTAGATTGCTTTTTATGCCAGGTACATACCACACTTTCTGAATCAATGCTGTTTTCCCATTGTTCAGAACGACTCTGACATTTCTCATACCTTCAGCGTTAAGATATTTGTCATCAGCACATCTGATCTTTGTCCTCTTTTCAGAGTCAAAATCAACCAACCATTTCTTATTTCCAGTAAGATGATTTGAGCAGCCAGTGTCCATATACCACCAGTCTGTCAACTTCGTACATCAGATTCAGAAATCATCAGTAGCACAGATTCATCATCAGAACTTCTGGCTATATTTGCTTCTTCTGACTTTCTTTCTTTGTTTGACCAACAATCTCTAGCAAAGTGACCAAACTTCTTGCAACAGTAACATTGGATCTTCTTCTTGTCATACTTCTCTTTTCCCTTATGAGCATTCTTTTGCTTATCAGTAGTTGAGGTTTCTGACTTCTGACCACCATCAGATCTTCTCCTGGCTTCTGACCAAGATTGCTTCTGATGCTTCTTATCAGAAACTGCTTTCAGAGCCTGCTGCTCTACTTCCCTTTCAGAAGTTCTCTCAGTCAGACGCAACTCTTGCGCCTCTAGACTGCTTTGCAGCTCTTCAATTCTCATGGTGCTCAGATCCTTAGAATGTTCTATTGCTACCACAATGTAATCAAACTGAGGGGTAAGGGATCTCAATACCTTCTCAATGATTACTTGTTCAGAAAGGGTTTCTCCACACGCCTTCATCTTATTAGTGATCAGAATCACTCTGGAGATGTACTCAGAAACTTTCTCATTGTTCTTCATGTTGAGATTCTCATATTGCTTACGTAGAGACTGAAGCTTCACCTTCTTCACTGATGCGCCACCACCGTAACATCTGACCAGTGTGTCCCACGCAGCCTTTGCCGTCGTAGAATCAGCGATTTTCTCAAACACATTTGCATCCACACACTGATGGATGTAAAACAATGCTTTATGATCTTTCTTCCTTGCATCCTTCTGCGCGTTCTTTTGTTCCTCCGTTGCATCTGCTGCTACTGGAACGTAACCTTCAGTGACAAGATCCAAAACATCTTGAGCACCGAAAAGTACACGCATCTGAATCATCCAACGAGTTCAGTTTTTGCCATCAAATACTGGAAGTTTGGTGTTCATACCGCTGTTTCCGTTCATCTTCAACCTTGTACAGTCACTCAGATCTTCACCAAACACAGTGTTTCCTAACCCCACAGAATCAAAAAATTTGAACTGTTCAAGATTCAACACGAATTCAAGAACCAAAAATCAATCACACAACGCCTCACGTTTCACTCGTGTTTCTCGTGTTTCCCCGTGGATCCGAACCGGAGCTCTAGATACCAATTGTTGGTGTACAAGGTGAATTAATGATGAAAAGAGAAGAATATATTATAAAGAGAATGATGGCTACAAAGAAGAATAAAGTCTTTTACAATGACATCTAACACTAGTCTATTTATAAGCTAAAAACTAAGGCTACAAAAGGCAACAAATAAAATACTAAAATACCCTCTAACAAACTTAATGACTAAGTCTGTGAATATAAATTATTATTTCTAATAGCATTTAAGGTGTCCTTTTTAATTTACTATGCCCTGTAGCGGAAGGGTACGGTCATTACTTTTCATGCTGTAGCAAAACAAATTATAAGTGATATCTATGTTACTTACTAAAAAGGGTTATGCCATATCAAATCAATGGTTAATTTTAAAATTTTTAAAATCTTAATCTTGGCTAAAAGTAAATGTTGCAGCCCAATAATCAAGAAAATGTAGAATGAACACAATTGGTAGTACTTTAGCACATGGAAGTGTAATCCCCATATCTCATACACTGTAGCGCATGGAAGTGGCAATGAAAATTATGAGACTCTTTTATTCACTTCTTGTTCTGTAGCGGTAACATAGTAGGGAGAATGAACTGTGATATTTCTATTTCCTTCATGCCCTTTAGCGCAAAAAGTGATACTCCATCCGTTTTAAAATGTCTGTCGTTTAAGGTTTTTACATACAGATTAAAAAATCAATGATATTATCATAAGATATTGTATTTTTACTAAATTAATCTTATTAATGTATTGAAAATAGTGTACAAAGTAATAATTATATGATATAATTAAAAAATAACAATTATTACTATATTAAAAAGTAAAAACGACAATCAATTTAAAACAAAATTTTTATTTTATAACGATAGTTATTTTAAAACGGAGGAAGTATCATGGAAGTGGTCCTTTACCAATTCATGTCTGTTCTGTAGCATAATGATAGGAAAAAATTAATGTGCCCCTTTATATATATATATAAGTCTTGTAACATTAAATGCTAGTCACCACATGTGATTCCCTTTCATTTTGAAGATTTCTTAATACACCATCCAAGTTTTTTAGTTATCATGTGAAATTTCATTTTAGCCCTTAGATTTCGGGTTTGCACATCCGGACGCACCAAATTTTTAAAAAACGCTGATATGTTCCGGATTTGCACATTCGGATGAATTCCTGATTTGCAAATCCGGAAAAAATCAAAAGAATTCCATAAAATCATTTACTTCTAAATATAATTAAATCCAATATAATTAAAATCCAACATAATTAAACTTAATATGATTTTTTCAATATAATTAAATCCAATATAATTAAAATTAATATGATTAAAATTAATATGATTTTTTCAATATAATTAAATCAAATATAATTAAATTAATTTTAGAAGTAAATACCATATAATTTTAATTATAATTTAGAAGTAAATACCATATAATTTAGAAGTAAATACCATATAATTTAAAAGTAAATACCATATAATTTTAAATACCAATATAATTAAATCCAATTTTAGAAGAAAATACCATATAATTTTAAATCCAATATAATTAAATTAATTTTTTCAATATAAAAAAATAATTTAGAATTAAATACCATATTAATCTTATTAATTATATTGAAAAAAATTAATCATATTAAATATCATATTAATTTTAATTAATATAGATTTTAATTATATTTGATTTAATTATATTGAAAAAATGATATTAATTTTAATTATATTGGATTTTAATTAGATTGGATTTAATTATATTTAGAAGTAAATTATTTTATGGAATTCTTTTAATTTTTTCCGGATTTGCAAATTAGGAATTCTTCCGGATATGCACATCCGGAACATATCAGCGTTTTTTAAAAATTTGGTGCGTCCGAATATGCAAATCCAAAATCTGAAAGCAAAAATAAAATTTCACATAATACTTAAAAAACTTGGATGGTGTATTAAGAAATCACATTCATTTTCATATGTTGTAGTCAACAAGATTATTAGATATAAAATGCCACCTTTTTATTCATTAATCTATTATAAGGCAATGAAATGAGAAGTGATACCATATGTACATATATGACGTAGCTCTTATATCATACCCCAAATAATAGTTTAATATAACGGTGAAAGAATCCTGCTACTACTTTTTCATAGCAAGTGATAGAAATCATGACACCTCCTTGCCATTAGCAAACTGTAGCGCCCTCACCTGTATTTATTAAACAATGAAAGTGACTAATTCTTCCTCATCCTGTAGCGTAATCACCAATAGATTGAAAATTTGATTTTCCAATTTAATGTACTGCAGCCAATATATATATATATATATATATATATAAGGTATGAAATAGAATTGTATTTAAATATTAAAACTTTAATTAATATTGCAACTATATTAATTAAGGAATATCTATTTAATATTGGAACTTGATTAAAATATTGATTATTTATTAAATAATGATTATTTATTAAATATTGATTATTTATAAAAATTTTGATTATTTATTGGATATTGAATAATTATTGAATATGGAATTGAGTAGTGAACATTTATTTAATATCAAATTTTTAATTATTGATGATGGATTAATTATTCTATGTTCAATTGGTTATGTGTGTTTTGTGAATTGAGGTTGGATTGTGTTTATGCTTGTGTATATGCAAATGTGTGGTAATTCAAGTGTGATAAATTATTGAAGATATGCATGAATATTAAAATTAGAGGATGATCTTAATTGCATATGGTTGTTGAATTTGCACACGCATCATTTGTGTTAAGAGACAATGTTTGTTAGTTATGTAGGAGCTAGTGACTTTTCTCAAACCTAGAGCGGGATTTGAAAGCTTAGGGAATGAGCTTTTGTGTGTTATTATTCTAGGGAACGGACCCGGTTTAATGTAAAAACCAAAAAAATAATAACAAGTGATTGGTACCACATGCATGAGTTGCATTTGAGTCTTGCATCGAGTCACATGGTGTTTTTGGTTGCAATATGAGATTATGTGTATTATGTGAATTTTTGAATTGGTGAAATTGTGGAATTGTGAGTAAGCACTTGTGAATGGTATGGTTACTTGAGTGATACTATGTTGATGAAACTTTTGAAGCATGAGAATAATTGTGATTATGTTTGTATGCCTTAAATTATATATTATCTTATGATTTCAATAATTATGTGAATTCTCACCCCTCTGTTGGAATATTTTTTGTACGACATCGCTCAGGTACCGAGGAGTAGAGTTGCTTCGAGTGCGACGTAGTCATTGGAGTAACTTGTCTTAGTTTCTTTATTTATTTTGGGTTACGGGGATGTTTCGATTTCATGTTTGGGAGATACTTTATGTACTCTACTTCATTCTGTTATTGTTATTTTAAATTATATGAAGTATTGGCTTTTATACCTAAGTATTGATTATGAATGAGATGAGTAGGGCTGTTATTGGGTCTTAAAAACTAGGAACCGGCCCGAGAACCGGTCCGAGAGAACCAGACCAATGGACCGACCGAAATCTACTCGGTCTGGGAATGGATAATTTTTTTTATCCGATACCGAAAATGGATACTATATTGGATACTTTTTGGATACTTTTATCGGATATCCGAAGTAACGGTCTAGTTTTGGTCCAAAAAAATTATCCATTACTGTTTCGGTCCGGTCCTGGATTAATCCATTACTATTTCGGTCCGGTTCTCGGGATAGCAAGTATCCGGACCAGACCGGACCGAAAACAGCCCTAGAGATGAGCATGAGACTTTCATTATGTCTATTATGATTGAAGTAAATCCGCTGCTACATGCTAATGTGAAAGTATATGAAAAACATGAATTTATTTTAAGTGTTATTTGGGCATGACAGGTGATTGTGTGATGTTTTGAAAATATATGTGACACTCTTTTATGAAATGCATGATAATTTACTCTGATATTTATATTTATTCTGCGGGGTTTAGAAGGGTGTTACAACAGCAACCCAGAAAAGTGCGATTTTTGCAGTTTGGAGGCCTTCTAGACCTCCGAATTTGATTCCGTAAAAATTTCCAGTTCCAGAATTTGAAATACTACCATTATATAACAATTATAATAGCCCAAAACACACATTTAAGGATTCTACCATCATACATCATGTAATAATCAATTTCAAAATCATAGAAATTAGGGATTTTTATCCTAAATATGATACTACCCATCATACACTATCATACAATCCCATAACCATGTAAAGACCCACCCTTACCTTGGTTCCTCCTTAGGTTTTCTTCTCCTCTTTTCCCCTTTTCCTTTTCTCTATGTTAGCTTCTTTTCTTCTTTTTCCCTTACTAACTTTATTTTTCTCTTTATATATAAAACCCTTATAACAACTAATTCTAGTAACTAATAGGCGTACTAATCATACCCCCACCTTTACTCTTCACATTCTCATCCAATAGGCCTAATTACCTTATTTCTATTATTTCTATATCATTTCCACCAAATAAAATAATCCAAATAAATCAATTACGGACAAAATCACACAATTAATTAATTAATATAATATATATAAATAATTACTAAAAATTGGGGTGTTACAACCCTCCACCACTTAAAAGATTTTCTCCCTCGAAAATTACCTCAAACGAACAGATCAAGATAAGACTTTCTCATCTGACTCTCAAGCTCCCAAGTCACGTTTCCACCTGCTGGTCTTCCCCAAGCTACCTTCACCAAGACAATCTCTTTACCTCGAAGTTGCTTCAACTCCCGATCCTCTATCCGCATAGGTAATGTCTCCACAGTCAGGTTATCTCTCACCTGCACATCATCTACTTGGACTACATGAGATGGATCCGCAATGTATTTCCTCAATTGAGATACATGGAACACAACATGGAGATTAGCAAGTGACGGTGGCAAAGCAACCTAGTAGGCCACCTCTCCTATTCTCTGCAAAATCTGGTATGGACCGATAAAACGTGGCATTAACTTACGCGACTTCAATGCCCGACCAACACCAGTTACCAGAGTAACTCTAAAAAACACACGATCTCCTTCCTAAAATTCAAGTGTTTTCCTCTTCTTGTCATGATAACTCTTCTGACAAATCTGAGAAATCTTCATCTTCTCCTGAATTATCTTAATCTTATCAGTAGTCTATTGGACTATCTTAGGTCCAACCACAACACTCTCTCTCGACTCATACCAACATAATGGCGTCCTACACCTCCTACCATACAAGGCTTCAAACAGTGCCATTCCAATACTCGAATGAAAACTGTTGTTGTAAGTAAACTCTATGAAAGGTAAGTAGTTATCCCAAGCACCTCTTTTTTGCAACACACAAGCTCTCAAAAGATCCTCAAGTGACTGAATCGTCCTCTCTATCTAACCATCTGTCTGCGGATGATAAGCAAAATTCTACCTCAACTTCGTACCCAAAGCACTTTGCAAACATTCCCAAAATCTCGAAGTAAACCTCAGATCTCTATCTGACACAATGCTAGACTGAATACCATACAAACTGACAATCCTCTCAATGTACATCTTTGCTAACTTCTCCAATGGGTAATCCATTCTCATTGGAATAAAATGACCAGATTTCGTCAATCTATCCACATTAACCCAAATAGCCTCACAATTACTCGGTGTTATGGGTAAACTAGAGACAAAATCCATCGATATACTATCCCATTTCCACTCAGGAATAGATAACGGTTGCATCAAACCCGACGATTTCTGATGTTCAATCTTCAACTTCTGACAAGTCGAACAAGAATACACAAACTATGCAATTTCTTTCTTCATACTAGGCCACCAAAATATTTTCCTCAAATCCTGATACATCTTAGTAGCACCCGAATGAATACTCAATCCACTACGATGCCCTTCCTCAAGAATACTCCTTTTCAGCTCAGCTATATCAGGAATACAAACTCTATCACGACATCTCATAATACCATTTTCATCAATCCGAAAATCACCACCTCAGCCTTGATTGATCAAAGTCAATCGATCTACCAAACTCAAATCAGATTTCTGGCCTTCCCGAATCTCCTCAAGAATACCACTAGTAAGCTTCCGCATACCAAGCTTAACTCCATGAGAAGTCTCTTCACAAACCAAACTCATATCTCAAAATTGCTCAATCATCTCTAACTCTCTTACCATCATCATCGACATATGCAAAGATTTCCTACTCAATGCATCAGCTACTACGTTTGCTTTACCAGGATAATAATACAAACCAAAATCATAATCTTTTAGAAGTTCCAACCATCTTTTCTACCTCAAATTCAACTCTTTATGATCAAAGAGATATTTCAAGCTCTTATGATCACTGAACACTTCAAATCTCGATCCGAATAAATAATGCCTCCAAAGCTTCAATACAAACACGACAGCTGCCAACTCTAAATCATGCGTCGGATAATTCCTCTCATACACTTTAAGTTACCTTGAAGAATAAGCTATAACTTGCTAATGTTGCATCAACACACCTCCCAATCCCATAAATGAAGCATCACAATATACAATAAATGGTTCTGCCAGATTAGGCAAAATCAAAACTGGAGCTGTCGTCAACCTTCTCTTAAGCTCTTGAAAACTTTCTTCACACTTTGCATCCCAAACAAAAGCTTGACCCTTCCTAGTAAACTGCATCAACAACAAGGCTAACTTGGCAAATCCTTCAATGAATTTCCGATAATAACCTGCCAACCCAAGAAAACTTCTAATCTCAAAAACTGATTTCGGAGCTTCCCACTGCGATGCAGCTTCAACCTTCGACGAATCAACTGCAATACCTCTACTCAAAATCACATGGCCAAGGAAACTCACTTCCTTCAACCAAAACTCGCACTTAGAAAGTTTAGCATACAACTACTTCTCTTTCAGCACTGATAACATAATTTTCAAATGCTCAACACGATCCTCTTCACTCTTCGAATAGATCAAAATATCATCAATGAACACAACCACAAACTTGTACAAATACGGATGTAAAATCCTGTTCAAGTACTCCATAAATACACCCGATGCATTAGTCACACCAAACGGCATCACATAATACTCATAATGACCATACCTGGTTCTAAAAGCAGTCTTCTGAATATCTTCAGCCTACATAGGAATCTGATGGTACCCAGACCTCAAATCTATTTTATTAAACACACTTGCACCAACCAACTGATCCATCAGATCATCAATCCTCAGAAGTGGATACTTATTCTTAATAGTCACCTTGTTCAATTGTCTATAGTCCACACAAAGCCTCATATAACCTTCTTTCTTCTTAACCAACAAAACTGGTGCACCCCACGGTGACACACTTAAACAAATGAATCTCTTCTCAAGCAGATCTTCGAGTTGACTCTTCAACTCTTTCAATTCCGATGTGGACATACGATATGGAGCCATCGATACCTGACTAGTTCTGGGAACTAAGTCGATCACAAACTCCACTTCACGTTCCGGCGGTAAATCACTTATCTCATCAGGAAAAACTTCCAGAAAATCACAAACAATTGGCAAAACACCAACTTTTCCACCTTCACTAATACTCAAAGTTGCCATCAACATAAACATCTCAGCACCATCATGCACTGACTCGTTCACTTGCTTAGCAGACATAAACAAGTCTCGTTCATTCTCAGGTTCAAGAAAAATAACCGTCTTATCAAAACAGTTGATATAAACATGGTTGAACTCCAACCAGTTTATCCCAAAGATAACATCAAGTTGATCTAAGTGTAGACACACTAAATCAACTCCAAAATCCTTACCAAAAATACTCACGGACAATTCAAACACACATATGGAGTAGTCACTGAACCCATAGCAGGGGTATCAATAATCATACCTCCATTCATAATAGACAACTCAAGATTTAAACTTTTAACACAATCCAAAGCAATAAAATAATGTGTAGCTCCAGTATCAATTATAGCAATCCAAGGTGTACCATTAATGAAGCACATACCTCTGATCAATCGATCTTCACTAGCAATCTTAGATCCTGATAGAGCAAACACCTTCCCTTTAGCTTGAGCCTTCTTTGGTTTATCACACTTGGTACTAATGTGCCCTTGCTCACCACAGTTGTAACAAGTCACATCCGCACCACTCTTGCATTTAAAAGCCTTGTGGCCTGGCTTGCCACACTTGAAACATTTCAGTTCAATACTTGTGCACTCTAGGGCACGATGTCCTTCAACACCACACTTATAGCACTTAACCGGAGTAGGAGCTCCTCCCCCACTCAGCTTCTTATCATAACCAGCTTTCTATTTCCCTTTATCTGCAGGAGTCACATACGGCTTCCTTCTGAATGAGTTATTCCCTTCTTCTCCTTCAAACTCTTGTAGTGAGTAGACCGAGCTCTACTATCTTCATCATAGATCCTACTATTGTTAACCAAGTCAGAAAATCTCCTAATCTTCTGATAACCAATGGCTTGCTTGATCTCAGGCCTCAAACCATTCAAAAACTTAAGACATTTGGATCTCCCAACATTAGCAGTGTTATAATGAGGACAAAACTTAATCAACTCCTCAAATCTTGCTGCATACTCGGCCATAGTTGAGTTACTCTGCTTCAGCTCAAGGAACTCAATTTCCTTCTTCCCACGCTCATCTTCTGGAAAATACTTCTGCAAAACTCTTCTTTGAAAACAGCCTAAGTAACCTCAACTTCCTCTTCTTCAAACCTCTGACGAGTATTACCCCACCAGTCCTCAGCTTCCTCTTCAAGCATATGAGTACCAAACTGCACTCTCTGCGCATCTGAGCAGTTCATGACCCGAAAGATCTTCTCAATCACTTTCAGCCATACTTGTGCCTTATCAAGTTAATGTGTTCCCTTGAAGATTGACGGACCGTTCCTCTGAAACTTCCCCAAGGCACGGAACTCATCATCGTTGTTATTCCCAGCATTCACGTTGCCTGACTGATTCTACCCAATCGCTCTAGCCAAGATTGCCAAAGCTTTAGAAATTTCTTCGTCATTCCTACCTGCAACCATTGCTATTAGAGTTTCCAACAACAAATTCTCATTAGAACAAACAATACCGGTAGTGTTACACACACATATCGAATATAAAAGGGAGTAACACATTAACAACTTGGTCAACTGACCGACCTTGCTCTGATACGACTAATGTAACACCCTTCTAATCCCCGCAGAATAATACATCATAAATCAGAGTAAGATAACTAGCATCTCAAAAAAGGGTGTCACATATAATTCAAACATCACACATATAGCTATCATGCTCGATAACACTTAAATTAAATTCGTGCGTTTCATACACTTTCACATAGCATGTAGCAGCGGAATCACTTTCATTCATAACAAACATAATAAATAGTCTCATAAATAACTCATTCATATCACCACTTAGGCATGAAAGCCAAAACTCCACATAATTCAAATAACAATAGCAAAATAAATAGAGTACATAAATTATCTTTAAAAACATGAATAAAAATGTTCCCAGTGTTACATGACCAGAGCATGACTCAACCCAAAATAAATAAGGAAAATAAAGTAAGCAACTCCAATAGCTACCCTCGTTCTAGAAGCAACTCTACTCTTCAGTACCTGAGTGATGTCGTATAAAACATCATTCCAACAGAAGGGTGAGAATTCACATAATTATCGAAATTATATAATATAATAATATATAATACATAGCATACATGCATAGCATAATTATTCTCACACTTCAAATTCTTTATAAACATAGCATCACTCAAGCAACCATACTATATATAGTACATACTCACAAATCCACAATTTCACGAATTCATTAAATTCACATAATGCACATAATCTCATATTGCAATCATAGACACAATATGACTCAATACAAGACTCAAATGCAATACTCATGCATGTGGTACCAATCACTGTTACTATTTTTCGATTTTTACATTAAACCGGGTCCGTCATCTAGACCAATAACACACAAAAGCCTGTCCTTTAAGCTTCAAACCCCTCTCTAGGTTTGGGACAAGTCACTAGTTCCCACGGAACTAACAAGCATTGCCTCTTGACTACAATGATGCATGTGCAAGTTTAACAACCATATGCAATTAAGACCATCCCTCAATCTTAACATCCATGCATATCTTCAATAATTCATCGTAATTGAATTACCACACAATTAGACATACTTGCACATATTTATGAATTATCCACACACAATTCACTTTCAAATGGTATACAACACATTTTACAATAAAGTGTGAGTATGTGTGCGATGCATGATTAATATATGAATTGTTAATAATTGTTGTTGTGACTACTATATCTATTTCTTATATCTTTTTTAACATCGTGGTCGGGAATTTTTGAGTGGAACAATATGTTCTTCATTTTTTTGTTATGAAGTTAATAAGTTGTCTTTCATTGTTGAGTGTTTTGAGTCATAACTTTGAATAACGAAGTATGATGAAGTTTTTTTTGAAGTATTTTAAATAAAGATGTTTTGAGATTAAGATTTCCGCTGCGATGGTTGGAAAATGTCCACTGAGTATATTGATGAAATAATTGTTAAAAATGATTTGAAAACCCGTGTTACAGAGCAGGTCGATCCACATTGATGTTTTTATGAAGCAATGTGACACCCTTGTTGGTGCCTTACTCTGATTTACATGTTAAATTAATTGTTGGGGTTAGAAGGGTGTTACATAGCACGCAATATTCATAGCTTCAGCCCAAAATTTCAATGGCAATTGCTTAGCATGAAGCATAACTCTAGTTGATTCTTGTATAGTTCTAGTCTTCTACTCAACAATTCCATCTTGCTGAGAAGTGATGGAAAAAGAAAATTCATGACTGATATTTTCAGAAGCACAAAATTTCGAGAATTTTGAATTCTCAAACTCCTTGTCATGGTCACTTATAATCTTGACAATCACACTGTTCTTCTCCTTTTGAATACTTTGTCACAAATCTTTGAAGACTTAAAAAGTGTCTGATTTTTCTCTAAGAAAGTTCATCCATGTAAACCCAGAAAAATCATCTATAACCACATAGACATACCTCTTTCCACCCAAGCTTTCTATCTGCATTGGACCCATTAAATCCATATGGAGAAGTTCCAGCACTCTGGAAGTAGTCTAATGTTGCAACATTGGGTGTGACATCATGGTTTGCTTCCTAATTTCACACTTACCACAAACTTTCCCTTCTTTAATCTTGAGTTCTGACATTCTTCTAATGACTCCTTCAAATATTATTTCCTTCATTCTTTTGAGGTGAAGGTGTCCAAGTTTTTGGTACCATAGCTTTACTTCATCCTCCTTGGTGTTTAAACATGTGGAAGAATAAGCAGTTATTTGAGGTTCCCACAGATAACAATTGTCTTTAAACCTTATACCTTTCATCAGAATATCATCTTTCTCATCTTTGACCAAACATTCTGATTTTGAGAAAATGACCAACAAACCTTGATCACACAACTGACTAATGCTAATAAGATTAGTAGTTAATTATTTCACAAGAAGAACATATTCTAAATTAGGAGAACCAACACACACCAAATTTCCCACTCCTTTAATTTCTCCTTTAAATCCATCACCAAACCTGACAGAACATGTGGGATGAGATTTGATATCTATAAACCACTTCTGAACCCCTGTCATATGTCTAGATCATCCACTGTTAAAGTACCCGTCTTCTCTAGTTGAAGGTCTCAAGGAAGTATGAGCTATAATGTTAACATCCCTATCTTTAACACTTCTCTTTTTGCTTACTTTATTAGTCTCGGAATGATTTGAAGATTTTTGATCTGCATACAATTTATAGCAAAAAGGCTTTATATGATCATACTCACCACAGTAATGACACCTCCAAGATGAGGATTGAGATTTTGTTGAAGTTACATCATGTCTGCCAGGATGTTGTAACACGTGGTTGGACATGGTGATCATTTTCTTCTTTTCAGAAGGAGAGAACTTTTCTACAAACCTTTTCTTTTGTTGATTATCAAATGGATAATTACCTCTTGTATCTTTCCATCCTCTTTCTTCATATCAGATCTATTTTTCATCCTTCTTAAAGAGTCTGTCATGTTATTAAGCTTAGAATTCAAGAGAGTTACCTCATTTAGCAGATGAGAAATAGTACATAGAATTTTCTTCTTCTCATTCTCCAGTTCAGCTATGATCTTTCTCTGATTTTTCTTCGTCTTAAGACTTTCTTCACACTTGTCACAAATTTCCTTGTAAGACATATCCAGATCTTCATAGAGGACATTTTCGTCACAAGATTCTACTTCATCTGCCCATCTGCCAGAGAGAGTAGTCACAAGTTTGACAGTCTCAGTGTTAAATTCATCTTCTAACTCATCATCATTAGACCAAGATACAGAGAAGCCCTTTTTCTATTTCTTGAGAAAGGTGGGACATTCTGGCCTAATGTGACCAAAACCTTCACACTCATAACATTGAATGCGTTTACTTTGATTGGACTTCTCTTCAGTTCTGGTATTCTTTTGAGAATCATAGTTATTACTGATGTCAGATGAGATGCTCTTGACATTTGGTCTTCCCCTTATATCCATTCTCTTCAGAATTCTATTAAATTGTTTCCCAAGTAATACAATGGTATTTGACAGTCCTTCCTCGGTATCCAGATTATCCTGACCCTCTTTATCTTCAGCATTAGATACAAAAGCTATGCTCTTGTTCTTTTTCTTAGACTTGTCACTAATAGCTAATTAAAAGGTTTGAAGTGACCCCGCAAGCTCATCAACTCTCATACTGCTGATGTTTTGATCTTCTTCAATGGTTGTTACCTTCATGTCAAATTTCTTAGGGAGAGACCTAAGAATCTTTCTAACCATATTTTCTTCTGATATCTTTTCACCCAAGGCACTAAAGGCATTAGCTATTTCAAGAACATTCATGTGGAAGTCATGAATACTCTCATCCTTCATCATCTTTAGATTTTCAAACTTGGTGGTAAGCAACTGAAGTCTAGACATTTTCACCTTAGATGTGCCTTCATGAGTTATCTTGAGAATTTCCCAAGCATCCTTAGCCACAGTGCAAGTGTTGATCAACCTAAACATGTTTTTGTCAACTCCATTGAATAAAGCATTCAAGGCTTTGGAGTTTCCAAGAGCAGTCTCTTATTCTTTCTTGGTTCAGTCTTCTTCTGGCTTCAAAGTCTCTTTCACATCTTTATCCTTAACAATAGGATGTTCCCAACCCTTTATGATAGCTTTCCAAGTTTTACTATCCATGGATTTTAATAAAGCCACCATACGTGCCTTCTAATAGTCATAGTTAGTGTCATCTAAGACTGGGGCCTGTTAACATTTCCTCCTACTTCTTTATCCATAGTACCAGAATACAAACTCCCTGGAGCTCACCTAAAAACAGAACAGGGTGACCTGCTCTTATGCCAATTGAAATTTTGGAACTTTAAGACAAATGTTAAGACATCATCTGCTGACAGAAAACAATTAAATGCAGAAGGTAAATTGCAGAAGAATAAATAACACAATCATTTTTTAACTCAGTTCAGTGCAACATCGCCTACATATGGGGGCTACCAAGTCAGGAAGGAAATCCACTATAATAGTATTAGTTCAAAGCTAAACTCCCTTATTTACAACTTATCACCTAATCACTACCCGTGCTAACTTCTACCTAGGAACTCTTAGATATGAGAAACTCCTTTCACTTCCTACCAGTCACAAACCAGTGACAATTCAACAACACCAAACTAGAAGTGGCACACTTCCAAGACAATACTTAGTTTTGCTTAAAATCTTCAACTAAGAACAATACAATCTTACTTAAAAGCTTTAGAGTGAATAATTAACAATGAACAACCAGTCAACTCAATGCATCAAACCTGATACAAGAGTGACATACAAACAAAACACACTAAACCCTAAAACACCAGCAAGACACGTCTAATCCTAATTCTCCCAAATTTTCCAATGTCCAAGTTGCAATAGGTTTAGCTCATTTCTTTAAATAGCCTTCAGACCTTATGGGCTTGGGCTTCTTGAAGCGCAAATCATCAGGAATCACCTTTCAATCATTAGCATAATTTCCTGCACAATAATAGGAACAAAATACAAAGTTTCCTAAAAAGTCTCCAAGATCCTTTTTTTGAAACCAAATCAAATCTGTAATGTTCCTAAAATATCCCTGCTTAGATGCGCCTGTATAAGAACTATAATCATCCAAAATCTCATATTTTAAAATCAAATCTTCAAGGATTAAAAATGTCGAACTATTCTGATGTTCCGGTATAACTTGTCACAACATCTGTCTGAACAATTGTCAAGAAAAGTAACAACAGACTCTGTTGTACTAGTTGGTTAAGATGTCATGACATCTTGCTCAACATCTGGCTATGATACATGTTTTTCCAAATTAAACAGGTTTTACCAAAATTGTTGCAATCATAAAATCACAGACCTAATAGAAGCATATATTCCTGGTATAACCTATCAAACGATTTTATCGGATACTTCACTGCAAGGGAAAGACAACCAACCATCATGGATGTCCTTAGTGGGCTTACACAAGGCAAAAAGGAAACCTTGTGCGCTTATATAGACTCTGGAGGGTTAAGGTGTAATAATTAAATATTGAGGGAAAATTTGAGAATTTGACAAAACTCTTATTAGATTATTTAAATAAAAAAGTTAGAAATTGTGTGGGAAGGCTGATACATGAAATTGGGAAAAACAAAGAAGCAGCTAGGAAACCCTAATGAGTGCTCTAGGAATGAGAAGCAGCATTTAACCTAGAAACTCTGCAATTCCAAGGTAAGGGGGGAAATTGTCTTATTGATGGGTGAATTGAGCAACCTGGATGGTGAGGGTTCCTTACCCTTCCATCATCACCTTGGGGTAATGAAATTTTCCCTTATTTCCTACGATCTATGTAATTTTGGCCAAATAAAGTTTGGGAAAAACCTTATTGGCATAATCAATGGATTTGTTTGTTTGATTGATTGCTCTGAGAACCAATAGGGGGATTTGGGATAAATCCCCTACGATCTCTAAAGTGTTGTTATTTGTGTTAGAACAAGATTTGGTCCTGCATCTGGCCTTTAGTTTTGATGATAACAATACATTGTTTCTTAGAGAACAATTTTGTACACTAATGGTTTTGTGTCTAGTGTGTAGCTTTTGCCTAACAGGTTCTGACTCTAAAGCTTTGACGTGTGACGTCATTAGATTCTAGAATCAACACACTCTGACTCTGAAGAGATGCATGTGCTTTACAAGATGTTGTCAAGTTCTAGATAGCTCTTAGACAACGGTTCTGAAGAACATTTATGCTAAATCTTCTTATTGTGACTCTAGTTAAAGGGCCTCTGAAGGATTGTCTACCTTCAAGTTTTTACACTTAAGTTCTAAAGATTCTGAAGAACAAGATCTGAACACTCTGAAGACAAGGTTCAGAGGAATTGTGTCAAGACTCTGAATACCAAGGTTCTGAAGATTCTCTCAACCAGTCTCTTGATCCTTCTAAGCATGCTTCAACATCATTTTATCAGAAGCCTTTGAATATTAGAAGATAAGACCAAAAGGTTTTGCGTGAGGAAAATTATACACAGTACAAGATCATCCGTATCTCCACTACTCTGATTTTGTGGGCGAAGGATTGTACAATTGTACCATTTTGCCTCCCATTTGCAAACTGTTATGAAAGAGACAATTGCTATTTGCAATTCCAATCCTACCCTCCAACAGATCTTTTATCTGCCTATATAAAGAAGACTCGGATGATTGGAAAAAGTTGTTAATGCTCAACTTAGGCTCAAGCCAACACTGCTAGTTCCTATTGCATTGCTTATGCTATTGAACACACACACTTTGATGAAATAAGTATTCTTTTTTGTGTATATTCTTTGTAAACACACATAAAGTTTTGCTCGTTATTTGTGTAAGACTTTCATTGTATTAACTTTTGTTAATCTGCTTTGTAAGAAGCACTATTTGTAAACACAACTTGTAAATCTCAATCTTGTTTGAGTGGTTTCCTTGAGTGACTAGGGTTTAGTTAGATATACTCGAGAAGACAAAAAGGATTGTCTTTGTGGTGCCTGTAATCAGTTTCAGTTATAGTGGATGAAATCCTTATTAAAAAGGCAAAATCACCTTGGTAGGGTGGACTGGAGGTAGCTTAGTTAACAGCGAACCAATATAAAAATAAATTGTTATGTTTTATTGTTCTTGTTATTGCTTGTTGAGTTGGTTTTTGAAAAAGCTTTGTTTTTAGAAACCCAATTCAAGCCTCCTTTCTTGTGTTTCTCGCCACCTTCAATTTGAAGGTTTACAAAACTTGTTATGAATTTTGATGATATTGTATGAATTTTGTGCTATGTTGTTAAATTATATTTTTAAATTGCAATCTTTTTGGGTCATTTGGTTTCCCAAACTTTTATGTTTGCAAAATCATATGTGTTTCCCTATTTTTCCAACAATTATAACCATTTTCTCGAAAAACTTCTCAGGTCCTGTAAAACTTATTTTTTCAAAATTGAGACTTTTTCATGGAAAGAAAATAAAAAAACCAGGAAAATTTCGCAGAAATAAAAAATCAGTACTTTTTCAGAAAAATAAAAAAATCGGTTCAAGGGCCCCGCAACAGCGCGCCGACACTCTAGGATCGGTCGGCCATGTCAGACAACAACGGGGGCCGCACGTAGGGTGTCGATGCGGAGGCTAGAGCTGCATCATAGGTTTGCGGAGACGGTGGCGATTTTGGGTGTTTCAGGAGTTTTTTGTTGATTTTTGAGCAACTTTTGATGTTAGAATCTTTTTGATAACCTTAGGGTCACTTTTGAGCAATTTGATTCAAACTTCCCGCTTTTATGCTTAGTTGAGTTATCACCTATGAAACTTTTACCTTTAAAGCACTTTGGATACTTTAGAGTACTTTTGGCGTAATCTAGAGTATTTTTTTTAGAAGTGAGAGGTATTGAGTTTCCCTAAAAATATTGGATGAGTCGGAGGTTTCAGTAATGACATAAATTTACTCTTTTTGATGAAAAATAAATATAATTTTAAAACATATTCTTTTAAGTTTGTAATCTGAAAGGATTATAGTGAATCACTTAATTTGGTGATTTTTAATAATTAGTAATCCGAAAGGGTTACAATGACAGCCTGTGATTGGAAACCTACAGGTTCAAGAGTGGAACCTTCTGATGATGTGTTTGATGATTCTAATGATGTTCATGATGTTAATGATGTTGATGATGTTTAAGATGATTATGATATTGATGATTTTGATGATGTTGCATGCTTACATTGTACATGATAATGCATGCATTTATTTCGGACTTAGGTAAGACTTGGGTCTAGTGATGGCTTGGTCCAGAGAGGGACTATGGTTGTCTCACATCCAGAGACAGACACAGTTCTAGAGGAACCGGAGACATGGGTAAATCAATATCATACCTCTGATCCCCAAAACCCGGCACCACGTGCATTTTTATGAGAAGTTGGTAGCATTAGCATTTGCATCATTATTTGACTTTGATTATTTTGTTTGAATGGTGTATTTATGAATTCATTAATTACCATCATGTTGCTAACTTTCACCATTAACATTTGTTAGATGTATTCTCACCCCTTTCTTGTTTTCTTTGTTGGCTTTTTATAATTCATTTACAGATACTCAGCAGGAGTAGTCACTTATGAGTGGAAGACGACCTTGGAGGTTTCTTTATTTATTTTATTTTTCTCTTTTAGTTGGTTTTTTTATCTGCTCTCGTTTGTAACATAGGGAACAGGCGCATATTTGTTTTGAAGTTTTCTTTTGGAGTTTATTTTCTTTAATTGATCGGTTAATCTATTATTTGATTTCATGAGGATTATTTGAGATTTCCGTTGTGAGTTTGAATATATTTTATGTAGTGCATGTTTTGTGCGAAGTAGCATCCTAAATAGTGCAAATTTCCATTTTATATCATGAGTCGGGGTTTAGAGCATTACATAGTGGTATCAGAGCAGGTCGGTCCATTCAACCAGGTTTTGTGATTTTATTTGTTTCCTAGTGTGCGACAATTGTGTGAACACGATTGATACAATGTTTCTTCTAATGGTTGTTTGCTGTTATATAGAGAAATGGATGAAAGAAATGATCGCGCAATCGCTGATACCTTGGCAGCTTTGGCTCAAGTTTTAAAAGTTCAACAGAATCCACAGGTTCAAGGTGCTGAATCATGTAGGCTGGACAGGTTTTAGAGAAACAAGCCTCCAACCTTCAAAGGAAGGTATGACCCAGAGGGTGCTCAAGTTTGGTTGCAAGATATCGAGAAAATCTTATGAGTAATGGCTTATGCAGATGCTCAAAAGGTTCTTTATGGTACTCACATGCTGTCAGAGGAGGCAGAGTAATGGTGGGATAATGCTAGATAGATATTTGAGGCAAATGGTACTGTGATTACTTGGGCTATTTTCAGGGGTGCATTCTTGGAAAAATATTTCCCAGCTGATGTGCGTAGCAAAAAAGAGATCGAATTTCTTGAATTTAAGCAATGGAATATGATTGTTGTAGATTATGCTACCAAGTTTGAGGAGTTGTCTAGGTTCTATCCTCAATATAATGGGGTAGAAGCTAAAGTGTCTAAATGAATTAAGTTTGCAAATGGACTTCACCCAAAGATCAAATAGTTTATTGGGTATCAGGAAATTCGTCAATTCTCAGTGTTGGTCAATAAGCGTCGTATCTATGATGAAGAGTGTTGTGGTAGATCATCTCATTTCAAGATTGTCAATGATAAGAGAAGTGGTAACCAGAATCGCGGGAAGCCGTATGTCCTTCTAGATGGCAAGGATAAACATAAGTTTTAGCAGAAGAATAATGGTGGGAAGAGTCAAAGTGAGGGAGATGCTACTGCTCCTCTCAAATTTGTCAAATGTGGGGTACTTGGTCATCGTGCTTCAAAGTGTACTACTTTGATATGCTTCAAATGTGGGAAGGAAGGACATATGGATACTGATTGCAAGAGTGCTGGCATGGTTTGCTTCAACTGTGGGAAGATTAGTCATATTAGTACACAATATCAGAAACTCAAAAAGACTCAGGATGTGAAAGACGGTGGAAAGGTATTTGCTCTCAATGGTGCATAGGCCTCCAATTATGATAATCTTGTTTGAGGTACTTGTTTCATTAATGACATTCCTTTAATTACTATCATTGATATTGGTGCGACATATTCCTTTATTTTTGCTTATTATGTGTAGATATTGAATCTTGTGGTGTCTGCTATGAATGGCAGTATGGTTATCGATACTCCAGCGAATGGCTCGATAACTACTTCTTTAGTTTGTTTGAATTGTCCGTTGAAATATATAGTAGGGACTTCGGTGTTGACTTTGTTTTCTTATTGTTGAGTCAAATTGATGTTATCTTGGGTATGAACTGGTTGGAGTTCAACTGTATTTATATCAACTGCTATAAAAAGATAGTGTTATTTCTTGAGTTTATGGTGGATAAATATCCTTAGTTTATTTCTACTAGAAAAGTTGAAGAGTTCTTGAAAGATGAAGCTCAAGTGTTTGCAGTGTTTTCTTCCTTCCAAATGGAAGGAAAAGCAACGTTGGATGATCTTCCTATCATGTGTGAATTTCCAAATGTGTTTCTTAATGATATTATTGATCTACCACCAAAGAGAAAGGTTGAGTTTGCCATAGATTTAGTGCTTGGTACTAGACCTGTGTCGATGGAACCTTACAAAATGTCTCCATCAAAATCGAGTGAGCTAGAAGAAAGGTGGCAATATGAGATTTTTTATGTTGATTATCGTTAGTTGAATACACTACTAGAAAAAGTGTCTTTAACGTCGGACGTGAAATCCTTTTTACCTCGGCTGCAATAGTGAGTTAACAAACGTCGTCATGAAAAGTATCGACTTATAACCTGTGTTTAATGTTTTAAACACTGAGGGGTAAATTAATTTGCACATGGGTTCGAACCCCAACATTTGCATTTTTATTATTTAGAAAACTAGCGTCTCATACATCTCTGTTTACAATAAAACCGAGGGGTAAGATATATTATTTTTTTAATTAAAATTCGTTACATTGTTTACACAAAAAATAAATAAAAATTGATTTGTTTACAAACTTCAATGTTTACCTAAAATATTACATTGTTTATAAATAATATAAATTAATATATCTCTAAAGATCATAGGTTGGATCTTCGACTCCTTGATATTTGGGCAAGTTCAAATGCTTCACCTTACAAGTATTTATTTCTGATATAAAACAAAAAAAGGGTTAGAAAAAAAAGGATATAAAAATAAATAATTTTCTGCTCAAATGAATATTTAAAAACACAAACCTTAAACCCACATAATTTTCTGCATTTGGAATCCATCGCTATTGGTAAAAGTTAAAGTGGAGGATGTAGATAGTTTCAAGCATTTCATGACGTTTCTTTATCAATTATAGATATCAGAAAGCCTTTATAATGTAAATTTTTTAGGTATCACGCAAATCACTAATTGTAGTGTCTTGAGCGTTGATAATCATGAAATGAACGACAAAAATTTGTTTAAGGATGGTGATCAATATCTAAAATTATCACACTAAGTTATCCCCTCGGTTTTTATATAGAAACCGAGGTGAACATGTTTTTTTTTAAATTACATTGTTTACACAAAATATTATAAAACAATAATACAACAAAACCATAATTTTGGTGTAAGAATTTATCTGGTCCAAATATTGCACACCCAATTTCTAGAAGTTATCTGGTCCAACCATTGAATGCATCCAACTTCTAAAGGAATTATCTGTTCCAACTATTGAAAAAATGTTTTTCTGCACGTACAATTCATCATAGAGAACTTTTGCAAGCTTCTAAATACAACAACAAAAACATCAACGCCATTTTGTGAGCGGCTACATATAAGTTAGGATTAGGGTAAAATCTGTTCAACGAGTGCTTTTATAGTAAAATGTTATGTATCTTATCCCTCGATTATTAAGAAAATTGACGAGATATATCATTTAGTTTACAAAAAAATAATAATAATTAAAGATAGTTTCCTGAATTGTTTTTCCCCTCAGAGTTTTTGAAAAACCGAGGTAATATGTGATTTCTATTTCTAAAAAGTAAATAAATCATGGCGCGCATTGGAATCATATCCACTAGAATAATAATGATCATCCATATTCAAAAATGTAACATATCTTTTGGATTTTCAAGGCATTTGAGCTTCTCTGATTGTTTCACTTCCTATTCTCCACTTTATTTAAACACTATTCCTTGTTTCAACGTCTCATTTCTAACTCTTTGTGTCTTCAATCTTAGTTTCAAAGTCTTTTCTTTTCTTCAAAAATGTCTTCAACAACCTTAGATGAAAATATTTTGTTCATTATCAAAGAAAAGTTTGTTGATTTCGAGGATTTGAAAGACAAAGGTTTTGATATAAGGAAAACTATCTACAAAGAAATGTTGAATGGTTACTTTGACATTCTTCATGGACACATCTACATTAATCTCGTTAAAGATTTCTTGTTAAATGTCTCCGTTGGGCCATCTGGTCATGATGTTGAGTCAATCCAGTCCTATGTCAATGGCTTTCCTGTCACAATTACTCAGTCACTTTTTGCTTAGACAATAAAATGTAAAGAGGAAGGTTGTTGTGGTTAACATTATAGATTCAACAATGTTTATAAAGATCACCTTTACCCAATTTATGCCAACAACGATAATCTCAGCAGTCCTGCTAGTCTACTACCAATTGGAAATTTTTTGTATCAACTTCTAGTGTCAAATCTCCGTCCAAGAGAGAAAGAACTGAAAACACTTACTTGGAATGACAAGCATCTCTTGTTATTCCTTTCCAAGACAATCATAGTTAATCTTCCTCTTACCATTTTTAACTTCTTAAAGGAAATTATAATCATCTCTATGGAGGAAATGACTTTCCTCATACCATATGGAAGAGTTCTTTCTGAACTTTTCTCTAATTTAAAGATAGTTAATAGTGATATTATTAAAGTTGAGTGGAGTCAACAATTTGAATACGTGGAATAGTTATTTGCTGTCCTGTTTTTAATTAATGAAATATTTTCTTTCATATTATTTCCTATTCGTTTTTATTTATAACAATTTTTTTTGAGAATTACTAATTAATAAGAAAAAAATGAAAGAAAAAAAAATTAACTAAGAAAAAAAGGGAAGATTGGAAGGCGCCAAGTGAGAAATCATTGAAAAAACCTTAAATGAAGTTACTGGAATTCGAAGCATGTTCCATAATAGCTATGTTACCTTGCTTTTAAAAAAACACCAAGGAATTAGGTTTTTTTTTTTTCATAAAATCTGGCACTCACTTATGGCTATATTACGTCGGTTTTATATAAAACCGATGGAAAAGGTTGTTTTAAAAAAAAAAAAATCAAACATGTCGCTCCCAGGACCTATAAGCTCGGTTTTTTGCATGTCCGAGGTGAAACCTTCGTCATAAAAAGTTTTATTTGTAGTAGTGATAAGTTCACCATCAAGAACAAGTATCCTCTTCCAAGGATCGACGAACTTATGGATCAGTTAGTGGGAGTGTGTGTTTTGAATAAGATCGACTTGAGGTCAGGTTATCATCAGATTTAGGTGAAGGATGAAGATATCTTGAAGACTGCATTCAGGACACGATACAATCACTATGAGTACTCGGTGATGTCGTTCAGGTGTGTCTATTACACATGGTGTATTTAAGGAGTATATGAACAAGATCTTTCACCCTTATTTGGATTAGTTTTTAGTGGTGTTTATTGATGATATTTTGGTATACTCTAAATCAGATGAAGCCATGTTGGACATCTTGTATTATACTCTAGGTTTTGCACTACTACAAATAACACTTTTTATGATGCAGCTTTCACCTCAAAATGCTAAAAACCGAGAGTATGGTTCTTGGTAGCATCATGCTAACAACCTTTTACCTAGGTCATCCGTAAAACCAAGGGAATATATCTATAAGGAGATCTATTGTATTTTTAGTATAACCTGTTACCGCGGTCTTTTGAAAAAATGGAGGGATTATAAATATTAGGGACGCTTCGATTTCTGGTTACTACATTTTTATGTTTTTTTTTCAATGATTTAATTAGTATTTCTCACTTTGGTGCCTTTCCAGATTCTATTTTTTTGTTAAATTTTTTTCTTTGTTAAATTTTTCTCAAATTAATTAATACAATTGAAAAGGAAAGGAAAAATCTCATTGATAATCAGAGAAGAAGGATAACAGGTAACTGTTCAACTTATTCAAACTTCTGACTCAACTCAAATTTAATTCCAATCCTGCTCTTTTAACCCTTTTAAATATCTCAAAATGATAGAAAAGTTTAGAAATAACTCTTCCATATGGTTTGAAGAAAATTATTTCCTCACGAGACGTCACAACCATTTATATTAAAAAGTTAAAAATAGTAAGAGGAAGATTAATTTTGATGTTGTGGATAAGGAAGTACAAAAGATGTTTGTCATCTGAAGTAAGCGTTTCTAATTGTTTCTTTCTTGGACGAAGATTTGGCACTAGAAGTTGATGACAAACTTTTGCAATTGGAATAAGAGTAGTAGGACTGATGAGGTTATTAAAGTTGGTGTTGCAGTGAGAATCGAATATCAAGCTATTATATTAACTTGAATCACAAAACATTGGATGTTCACCACCGAAATTTATTTTATCCAAAGGAAAAGGGAAAGATCGAATAACACCCTAATTGTGCAATGTAACAACAATGCAAAGAGATCTAAAGGTTATGGGGTTGGTTATACTAAGGGAATGTATTAGCACCCTAAGTATCTATAGTATCCTATAGAAACCTCTTGAAAGTATTTGTGTTATGGTAATTTGCTTGCTAATGTTGGAAATGTTCTATGTTTAGATTTTATGAGATGGGGAACCTAAGGAGGTTTATGGCTAGTTTGCTCTCCAAGACTTCGCAGTCTTATGCCTACGTATCCTAACAAGGATGGAATCAGGGCAATCGTAGTTCACCTTAACAAGGGTGAAGAATACTTCATGATGATCAAGGTTCTAAGGGGAAGGTAAGTGTTTATAACAATAACACTTACATAGAGTTTACAAACTCTAACCTAAGGCTAAGTTGAAAAGGTTAATGGCTTAACAAAGTCAAAAGGGGATAGTTAAGGTAAGGGTAAGCTACCTATGATATATATCATACCCCAAATTTTGACCAAAAGATTCTCCATCATTGTACAAACCATCACCACAATATGGATGTACCTTCATACCTAATCAATCCCCAAAGATTGTTGAGCATTCACTACAACCAAGAATTAGGGTTTTAAGCCCTCTCAGAGTACTAAGACAAAGGATCAATCAAGAATGGACATGATCCTCAACTTGTCAAGCCTCTCAAAAACCCATAAAGGATCAATATGTCTCCCACATCAAGAATCAAACACAAGATTGCAACATTCCAAGTGGATCAAGCCTCAAGATCGCCAGTGTCACCAAATTAGGGTTTGGTCGACTAAGGCCTCTAGATGAAAATTTTAATTTAGGAATGAGTCAATACTTCAAAACATAATTCAAGGAGTTCAAAGGGACCTCATGGACCTAATCGTAGAGTCAAAATAGCCTCAGGGGATGCATTCTTCAAAAATCAGGAATTAGGGTTTCTTGACCTAATTCACCCCTAAGTTGACTTTTGGAGCAAGACATGAGCCAAGACCTCAAGAGGTGTTTTGGAGACCTCCAATACATCATATTGATCCATTTACAAGATTGGATTGATTCAAATAACTTGGTTCATAAGCAGTACAAGGATTCAAATTCATCTGGACCAATTAGGGTTTCTTGATGAAAAGTCAATTGTACCTTTGACTTTGGACCAAGACATGATCCCAAACCTTGGTGAATGATTAAAGATACCCTAAAAAACCTATGGAATCCATCCATTAGGTTTAAATTAGGTCAAGGACTTGATTTCATAGAGGATCACACAGTTTGAAATTCATCTGACAAAAAGTCAACTGTGCCTAAAAGCCAAGTTTGACTTTTTGAACTTCTTGACAATCATGGCTTCCCTAAGTAAAAAAAATGTTAATTCATGGTTTGGATCATCATCCATCAAGAAAAATCAAGAAAAGTGAGGTTACTTGCAAAAAGGGCAACCTTAAGAAACTTAAAATTTTCTAAGTTATGGAAGAAAAGTGATTTGGTACCAACTTTGCAAGGTCATAACTTCTAAACCACAAGGCCTTTTTCTTCCATCCAAAGCTCAAATGAAAGCTCTCATTACATACTTCAAAATTGTCAACTACAAGAGATTCCAAATCCTCATGGATTTTGAGTTATATATTGATCAAAATCACAAAAATATGAAAATGGACACTTTTTCCAACACTTAGTGAAAATTTTGGACAGAATCTGTCTTGAATTTTCACCAACTTTGAGGCCATTTTTCATTATGATCCAAGTTGATTCAAGACCAAAGTTGGAAATCAAAGTTGAAGTATGTTATTGGGGCTTTCCAAAAAGTACATGAACTCATCCTAACTCAACTTGAGTAGGGAGTTACAAGTGTAACACCCTTTTCTACCCCACAAATATACACGGAAAAATACACAAATTATCAAATTAAAAATCAGAACCACCTCGAAGGGTGTACATGTTCTAAATAAACTAAAAAAAAAACATTTGCTCCGTAAACACGGGTTTTCCTCAAAATATTCAAAAACCATCAATTTAGCAGCGGAACCACCATAACCATTATAATAAAAAAAAGGTTTTAAAATAAAACCATAGTAATCAAATAACAACAAAATGCCAACATGACATGGTTCGACTCAACGACCCAACCCGATGTTACACTATCAGAGCAAGACCCTCTACGTTGATCGAAAGCACTAAAACTCTAAACAATCCACAAAGGCGTCCACAGCTAAGCCTGGTCACCTGCACATTACCCACGTGGAGGCAACATTCAAACAGGCAGGGTGAGTAATCACAATTCATTATAATCAATATAAAAACAGGATATGCATAAAATGGCGTCATTATCATATACAACATCATCAGGGTCATCACAAAGGAAAACATTAAAAATCACGGTATCAAAAATTACTTCAATGCCAAACAAATGCAATGCACAACAAGACTCATGCATGTGGTACCAATTCGTCAAAGTCGATGGACACTAGGCCACCACCCTCCAAAGATCCCCGTCAATAGGATCGATTCCATACAAGAACCGGGGCACGTCAAAATACCTCACATCCGCACAATGGGATTGAAGCCACAATAGACCGAAGTCTAACCCGTTGGACCAAAGTCCTATAATCGTCAATAGACCGAAGTCTAAATGCTATGAATGCATGATACACAACATCATTATCATCATCATCAATAAAAAGTCATTACGTGCATCATCATTCATCAAAATATCATGTTAATCCATATCATCATTTAATCATCAAAACATCATGAATCGCCATCTCATAATCATCAATATAGCTCATGGTAATTCATCAAAATAGTCATGTATCATCATCTCATAATCATCAATATAACTCATGGTAATTCACATCAAAATAGTCATGTATCATCATCATAAAATCATCAATATACTCATGGTAGTTCATCAAAATAATCACAGCTCAAAACATCAAGACAACACAAGAATCATAAAGAAATTAGCAAACAGCAGCCATTCGCATCAGCGCTGCTTTTTTCCACTAAGTAATCGATTACTCTGCTCAAATTTGCATCAGCTCTGCTTTTTTCCACTAAGTAATCGATTACTCTGTACAATTTTTGCCAGATTTGTTGTTTTTCAAGCATGTAATCGATTACTCTGCACAATTTTTGCCAGATTTGTTGTCTTTCATTCATGTTTGAATTAAGTTTGTTCTTCAAAGAATAAGCTTAATCTTGTATAATCAACAATCCACCCTTTGCTTTAATAATTTTTTAATTCATATTGGAAAATTATTAGCATATTATTCCCTTTTGATTAATTAATCGAAACTTCATTTCGGTTATTAATCTTCCCTTTGATACTTCTCTTTAGGTTTCCTTTAGAGCTTTCTTTCTCTCTTCCCCACAGAGTCGGAGTTTCGCGTGACAATGGAGCACTTTACAACTTGGAGCTGTTACGCTGTCTGTTTCAACTTCTGCACTACACCCTATGTGTTAGAGAAGGAATGAGAATGGAGAATTCCTACTCTCATTATGACCACTTCAGGTAGGGGACGAATGATCCTGTGTCTGGCTTAGTCACCTCTATATCCCGACGGTAGCGTATCTCCTTCCCCAGCCGAGTCGATCCTTGATCACTCTTGCTCCTTTCAATCTCTTTTTTTTCCTTTTTAAATATTTCTTTTCTTGTGGTCAATCATTGCCTTTTGAATCCCCGAGAAGAGTCTCAATTCCTTTCCCTTCGGTCAACACAGTTTTTTCTGTTAAATACCGAAACTCTTGCGGAGTTCGCAACCTTCTCCTAGTTCTTCTCCCTTTGTTTGGTTAACCACTGCCTGTCAGTTAAAACACCAATTTGCACTTCTTCTCAGTTAACCACAGTTTATCTGTTAACATACTGAGTTCCTCTTGGGTTAATCACCTTCTCTTGGTTAATCACCCATTTTTCAGTTAACCACAGCCAGCCTGTTAAAACACTGAACCCCTTTCGAGTTAATCACCTTCTCTTGGTTTGTCACTCGTTTCTTTACGGTTAATCATAGCTCTTCTGTTAACACCGAATCCTCAGCGGTTAGCAACCTCTTTTGGTTCAATACCCTTCTTCGTTGGTCAAGTACTGCTTGTTCTGTAGGTACTAAAATCCTCTTTGGGTCACAACCTTTGCTTGGTTCTACACCCGATTTTTTTTCGTTAACCACTATTTATCAGTTAATATACCGACATCCCTGTAGAGTCAAACACCTTCTCTTGGTTCAGTACTCTTTCTTTTGGTTCTTCACAGCCAGCCTGTTAACACCAACCTTTTTTCCCCACAGAGTCTTAATCTCTTTTTCTTCGGTTAACCACTGCCAGTCAGTTAATATACCGAACCCTTATTCTTTTGATCCCCAGTAGGGTCACTACCCTCTGGTCCCCGGCACGGCCACTTCGTTCCCTTACTCCCCAGTAGAGTCTCTATTTTCCTTTTGCTCCTTTATCTTCTTGATTTCAACACCACTCTTGCACGTTATCCTCATCATGGTCTCTATTCTTTTCCTTTGCACTAATTTCTTGGTTTTGACACCTTTTCTTTGGAATCCCCAGCGGAGTTTCCTTCTTTCTTTTGCTCTTAGTTTTGACACCACTTTCCTTTTCTTTTTTCCGTCTTAGTTCCCCGAACTACGGAAGCTCTGATTCTGCATTCATTTAAATGTAAGATACGTAGGCACAAGATCGCGATGATCTTGGCGAGCACACTTCCACATTCTTCCACCCCTTTCTTGTCCCTGGTTCCATGAACTACGACGCTCTTATTTCCTCATTGCACTATGAGGGTACGTAGGCACGAGGGCTTCAATCCTCCCCGAGCACTTTCTTTCTTTTTCTTTCTTTTCTTTCTCTCTCCTCTTCTTTTAGCTAGAAGCCTTGAGATAGACAACGCATGCAAGCCTAGAAGCAAGCGAAATGGTTTCCGTCGAGTATGACAGATGCGTAAGGTGCTAGTACCTTCCTTTCGCATAACTGACCCCCGTTCCCATTTCTCTTTCCCTTGGATTTTATCGATATTTTCACTAACCTTTGGGACTAAATAAAGTTCGGTGGCGACTCTATTGTATCATTGAGTGTGCGATTCACTCAGATATAAACCAGCCATCTTCAGCATCATACAAAGATCTCTCTCTACACTAGATCCTACCACTTCTTGAGAGACTCAGACAGTCTCAACCTCCTCTTGGGCTTCATACAAGTAGACTTGGAAAGTCTCATATCCTCTTGGATCTCACCAAGAAACCCTCAAGTTTCCTAAAAGCATAGGAAAAACCTTGATCATTGTCATACCCCAAATTTTGACCACCAAGATTTTCCATCATTGTGAAAATCATTACCACACTATGAATGTACCATTATGCCTCATCAGTCTCCTCAAGGAACATTGAGCATTCACTACAACTAAGAATTAGGGTTTTAAGCCCTCTAAGAGCACTTAGACAAAGGATCAATCAAGAAATGACATGATCTTCAACATGTCTAACCTCTCAAATACCTATAAAGGATCAAGAGGACTCCCACATCAAGAATCAAGCACAAAGTTGGAACATTCCAAGTGGATCAAGTCTCAAGATCGCCAGTGTCACCAAATTAGGCTCAGGGGATGCATTCATAAAAAATTAGGAATTATGGTTTCTTGACCTAATTCACCCTAAGTTGACTTTTGAGGCAAGATATGAGCCAAGACCTCAAGACATGATTTGAGGGCCTCAAGTACACCACATTGATCAATTTTTAACAATGGATTGATCCAAGAAGCTTGATTCACAAGTTTCAATTTCATCTGGACAACAATTAGGGTTTTGAAGGAAAAGTCAACTGTATCTTTGAATTTTGACCAAGACATGCTCCCAAACCTTGGGACATGATTCAATACACCCTATAACACCTATGGAATCCATCCATTAGGTTTGAATTAGGTCAAGAACTTGATTGCACAAAGGATCGCATAATTTGGATTTCATCTGACAAAAAGTCAACAGTGCACAAAATCAAGTTTGACTTTTTGGAATTTTTCACAAATATGGTTCCCCTAAGTCAAAAATAATGTTAATGTATGGTATTGATCATCATTCATTAAGAAAAATCAAGAAAAGTGAGGTTTCTTGCAAAAGGGCAACCTTGAGAAACCAAAATTTTTCTAAGTTATGGAACAAAAGTGATTTTGTACCAACTTTACAAGGTCATAACTCCTAAACCACAAGGCCTTTTTCTCCCATTCAAAGCCCAAATGAAATTCCACATGACATACTTTAAAAGTGTCAACTACAAGAGATTCCAAATCCTCATGGATTTTGAGTTATGGATTGATCAAAATCACAAAAACATGAAAATGACCACTTTTGCAACACTTAGTGAAATTTTCAATAAGTCAGAATCTGCCTTACTATTTCCAAAATGTATGGACATTTTTCACCTTCATCCAAGTAGAACCAGGTCCCTTGGTGAACATCAAAGTTGAAGTATGCCATGAGGGCTTTCCAACAAGTACCGGATAATCTCCAAATTCAATTTGAGTAGGGAGTTACAACCCTTGGAACATGGCATCATGGACTGATTTTTACAAGACAAAATTTTTCAATTTTGCTCGATTTGGTAAAATCAGATGAGTACAAGCCTTGTCATCCATTTGGACACATCAGAGGATAACATCCAAGAGGAAAGATTTGATCCACAAGCCTCCCAAGTCCAAGGAACTACATGTAGCCATAAGTGCCCTAAAAAGGCTAAAAAGGTGCCAAGACTCCAATTTTGTCTTCAAGCCTTCAATAGATGCATCAAGGTGGCATGGACTGAGACATTACTAACTGAATGAGTCAAGATTCAGCTCTGAATCAAAGGACCATAGGCCTGTGCCCTAACCTCAAGTCAATGGCTAGAGGAGACTAAAGATTCCTTTTGCTACAATTGGCCAAGGGACTGTCCAAGTTGCCATTCACTATTGATGCCAAAACAAACTTGTTGCAATATAAATAGACCTCAATTCTGATCAGTTTGAGTACCCCCAAAGCACTACAACACTTGCTTTCTCAAAATCTCTCTCATTAGGCCAAAATGCCTTCTTTTGCAAGCCATCTTTGATTTTTTGAGTTATAGAGCAATTCCACCATAACTCATGATCCAAACACATCCAATGTATCATATCTAAGCTGTTCAAACACTCACCCTTGATTTGAAACACCAAAATCAGAAAGTCAACCTCCAAAACCTCAAATTTTGACTTTTCTGCATTTTTCAAGCCATGTCTTGATTTAGTCACTTCCAAAACCAAACCAGGCCTCAAACACACTCCAACTATCATCCTCAAACTGTCCCAATTAGTTTCCCTCATCTGGAACATCATTTGAGAGAGTTACCATTTAGGTCACTTTTGCCACTTTTGCAAGAAAGAGCCTATTCTTGTTCCTGAGGATTCTAACTGGTTTTAATCATCCTAAAAGCTTCTAAGGGATCAATCAAGAGTGTCTAAAGCATTGGATTACTTCTGGAATAAGGAACTTGACAGTTAGCACAAGGAGCTTCATGAGGTAAGTGCATCACAACTTGAACTCTCTAAATCATGCATTGCTTTGAGGTCCATTGATCATGAACCTCTCATACATATATATATATATATATATATATATATATATATATATATATATATATATGTTGTGTTTGAACCAATTTATCATGCTATAGCTTCCTGTGTGATGAAATAGCATAGAACATGCAAATCTTGGCCTATTTTGAAACCACTATCAGGTTTTAAAATAGAAGCATTTTCTGAAAATTCCAAAAGCACCATTGGACTCCTCATGAAATTCTAGGCAGGATACACCTAAAATTTATCCCAATCCATGGAGAAATGAGGAAGTTAGAGCCTTCATGCAAGAGGCCTAAAATCAGGCCTTGCCTTGGGCAAGGGCCAGGCATGGCGCCTTGGCCAGGCCTAAAACAAGGCATCCCATATATATTCATGGGGTGGTTTTGATACACGGATGTATCACCACCCCAGTGGTAGCGCGCATGTGTGTTTGGCTGAGAGGTCGTGGGTTCAACACCCACCCAAACCATTTTTTCATTTTCATATTTTTTGCTATTTTTCATATATTTTTTGGTTTTTGTTAATTAATTCCAAAATTAATTTCTCTCTCAATTTTAATTATTTTTTATTGGTTCTTTTTTTTTTTAATTCACAAAAATGTTAAAATATTTTATTCCACAAAAATTTCACAAAAATGTTATTTATTTCATATACTTAGTATTTTTGTAAATAATTATGTTTTATTTGTTTAAAAATATTTCTTTCTCTTGATTTTTCAACTTCAAATGGTTTTCAAATCATTCTATGAATGAAATATGATCTTTCAAACATTAATCCAAGACCATAACTTACTTTTCACACATGTTTAATAATTTTGATCATTTTAATTGAATCTTTATTCAATTAAAATATAATTTTGAAAACAAATTAGGGTTTTGTTGATTTTCACTCTCACGAATCCTTTTCAAAATACTTTGGGCCTCTAATAGAGTGTAAGTCCCATCCCCTGTCACATAAAACCTTTTTGGGTCTCAGTCATTGTATAAGTCCCACTGTGTTTTAAAAACCTCGGCGCGATCGCCGTTTTCAATCAAAAAATCATATGGGCCTCTCCCTGAGTTGTAAGCCCCATTCTCTTTTCTTTTAAAACACTTTGGGCCTCTTAATAGAGTGTAAGACCCATCTCTTTGTACCTAAACCTTTTTGGGCCTCAGTCATTGTATAAATCCCGATACGATCTTTAAAATAATGGTGTGGTCGTTGTTTTTTCATCTGGGCCTCCCCTTGTGTTGTAAGTCCCATCTTTTTTTTTTAAATATACTTTGGGCCTCTAGTAGAGTGTAAGACCCAATTATCTTTTGTACATAAATAATTTTGGGCCTCATTCATTGAATAAGTCCCAGTACAGTTTTGAAAAACGACGGTGCAATCACTGTCTTTCCATGGACCTCTCCTTGAGTATAAGCCCCAATATTCTTTTCAAAAACAACTTTCCTTTTTGATTTAGGTTCGAATTCATAGTTGTAATCAAAATTTTCTTTAATTTCTTGAACAACTAACCATACAGCTGTTACAATGGAAGCTTGTTCACCTGTAAGTTTTATCAGCTTTCTTTTACATACTTGCACACACACACACACATATATATATATATATATATATATATATATATATATATATATATGTTTGTGCTGGAAGCCTTCTCACTTGTAAGTCCTCCTACCATCTTTTACATACAGTATATATCTCATCTGTATATATATGCCTGTATATTATCTGCTTAGAGTTTTCCCCGACGATTAGGTCTAGGGTTAGATAAAGCCATTGGTCACTCTTTTAAATAGTCAAAACTAGTTCCCCATAGGAATTCCAGATACAGTCTTGCCTTCTCTTGGGCTTATACAATATGTGTAGCGCGGTTTTTGTGGTTTTGAATCACTATCACTTTGGAGTTCGATTCATTTTTTATCCTGTGAAGCTGATTAAGGAAGGGAAATAGATGTCTCCAATTAACCCTGCTTGTATACTGAGTTTAAACAGATGACTGTTGGTTTATAGATGCTATCAAAATCGTGGGTCTCTCTTAGGTTATTTGGCTTAAGAATAGAGTATCCATGAGGCTTTTGGGAAGATAATGTATCTAAAATTTTTCTGACTGATGTATGAAGGTACTGGACCTAGAGTTTTTGATTAATATGCTCGCTAAGATCTCACAATCTTATGCCTACGTATTCCCGTTTAACGAAGCAGGGAAATCAGAGAAATCGTAGTTCCTCCTATTCTAAGGGAGGAAAAAGATGTGTTGGTGTCTTGTTCAAAGCCCAAGACATGAAGCTAAAGGTGATTTGTATGTTGTTCAAAGCCCAAGATATGAAGCTAAAGGGTTTTGGCTGAGAGAGAATTTGTCATCTCTAAAGAGGGACTGTTGATGTTTGCATGCTTTGATCAAAGCACAAGTTTGATGCTAAAAGGTTGATTGACTCAGCTAGTGGTTTCTTTATACAAAGCCTAAGAGGAGGCTAGATAAGACCGACTCAATAAGAGAGTGTATATGTCTTGTACAAGGCCCAAGATTGAGGCAAAAAAAAGACCGACTCTTTGGGGATATCATTATATAAAGCCTAAGAGGAGGCTAACAGATTGAGTTTTCTGGGGAAAATGTTCTTTCTGTCTTGTACAAAGCCCAAAATTCAGGCTAAAAGGGATTTTTGACTCCGTTGGGGAGGTTTATATGTGTCTTGTACAAAGCCCAAGATGGAGGCTGAAATGAGTTTGTCTCAACAAGAGGGTGTTTTTATATGTCTTGTACAAAGCCCAAGACGAAGGCTAAAAGAGTTGACTCAACAAGAGAGTCTTGCAAAGGTTATTGACCCGACAAGAGAGTCTGAAAGTTGATTGACTCAACAAAAGAGTCTTTTATACTCAACAAGAGAGTGATTTGTTGTCTCGTACGAGGCCCGAGATTGAGTCTAAAAGGAGATTGACCCAACAAGAGAGTCTTTTATACTCAACAAGAGAGTGATTTACTGTCTCGTACGAAGCCCGAGATTGAGGCTAAAAGGGTATTGACTCAACAAGAGAGTCTTTAAAAGTGATGAACTCAACAAGAGAGTCTGAAAAGGTTAGCTCTGCTACGGGGAAGAATTATTGTACAAAGCCCAAGAGGAGGCTGACTGTGTTGAGGAAAGATCATTATACAAAGCCTAAGAGGAGGCTATCTTACTACTGAGGATTAGATCCATAGGCAGGCCCAAGGGTGGGGAACTCTCATGAAAGAGACCGGGTTTTTGCTGGAGATTTATCCAGAGTGATCGGTGTTTTTTCCTATGTTTGAAAGGAACTTGAGAACGTCTTTGAGACTCAAAGGGGTTTTAGAATGTCCAAGTCTACTGGTGTTGAAGAGTTTTATCTTTTGTAGAATGCCCAAAAGAGGGCAAGGGCCTTAAGGGATGAGAATCAACCCTAAAGTGGCCTGAGGTTTGACACTGGAAAAACTGCTCTAGCAAAGGATGACTAAGTTCTGTCTTATACCTTTAAGAGGTCGTGAGGGTCCTTGTATTAAGCCCAAGAGAAGGCATGAGAACTTCTAAGAAGCCGAAGGGTCCTTGTACAAAGCCCAAGAGGAGGCGGGGATGCTTTTAGGAAGCCTTTGGGTCCCCAAACCAAGAGAAGTTCAAGAAATGCAATTCACAGAGAAGAGATCATTCCAGGAAAGTTCGAGGGTTTGGAAGAAACTCAAGAGATGCTATTCACGAAGAATAGATCAACTCTGGGGAGTAGAATTTCTTTGACAATTTCTAGGGGTGACAGACTGAGAAAAGGTTCACCGAGATTATTGCCTTTCTCTTTGTTCCATATTGTTTAACCCCAAGAGAAGGGAAGACTGTATCTGAAATCCTATGGGGATCTAGTTTTGTTTGTATTTAAGAGTGACCAACTGGGCTTTACCTAGTTCTAGACCTAGTTGTCGGGGAAAACTCTAAATTTTTATACTAGTATATATACAGTTGATATATGACGAGTATTTAAAAGGTATGAAAGAAGACTAACCATGTGCAGCTTCCCACAATACAGTTATGTATATGAAAGCAGATAAAAGAAAGCGGATAAACACTTACCAGTTGTAGAGCTTCCATTCTGTTTTGTTAGTTGTTCAAAGAAATTAAAGAAAGTTTTGATAGCAACTATACATTTGGATTCAAAATCAAAGGAGAAAGTATTTTGAACAGAGATCGGGGCTTACAGCTCAGGGAGAGGCCCAAATTTTAACATTGATTGCACTGTTGTTTTGACTTTGTACAGGGACTTATGCAAGTGACTGAGGCCCAAAGAAATGTTTCCTGTACGAAGGGATGGGTCTTACACTCTCTTAAGAGGCCCACAAGATTTTTTTAAAGAAAAGAAATGGGATTCACAACACGAGGGTAGGCCCAGATGATCATTTGTTTGAAAAATGGCGATCGCGCCGAGGTTTGAAAACACGGTGGGACTTATACAATGACTGAGGCCCAAATTATTTTGGTTTTCAAAAGGGGTTGGGTCTTACACTCTATTAGAGGCCCAAAAGTGTTTTTGTACAAGAGATGAGGCTTACAACTCAGGGAGATGCCCGGATGATTTTGAAAAGGCGACGATCGAGCCGTTATTTTGAAAATATACAGAGGGACTTATACAATATGTGAGGCCCAAAAATGCTTATTTATAAAAGGGATGGGTCTTACAACTCAAGGAGAAGCCCAAAAGTGTTTTTTAAGAAAAAGAATGGGACTTGTAGCTCGAGGAGAGGCCCCGAGGATTTGATTTTGAACTGGCGATCGCGCCGAGATTTTTTTAACGCAGAGGGACTTATACAATATCTGAGGCCCAAATGGTTTTGTATTTTCAAAGGGTTGGGTCTTACACTCTCTCAAGTGGCCCACAAGTGTTTGAAAAAGATTTGTTTAGTGTGATTAAGATCAAAATCCTAAATTAATTTCAAAATGTATTTTAATTAAATAAAAATTTAATTAAAATGATCAAAATTATCAAACATGTGTGAAAAACAAGTTGTGATCTTAAATTAATGTTTGAAAAATCCTATTTTTATCCACAAAATGATTGGAAACCATTTAAGTTTGGAAAATCATGAAAGAAAAAATACTTTAAATGTAAAAAAAAATAAAAATTAATTCTTTGCAAAATATCAATTATACGAAATATATAATATTTTTAGGAAATTATTGTAAAATAAAATATTGTAACATTTTTATGAATTATTAAAAAAAGAATCAACTCAAAATCATTAAAAACCAGAGAGAAATTAATTTTTGAATCAATTAAATAAAATCACAAAAATTCAAATATTTAAAAATTCAAAAAAAGGCGCCAAGAACACCAAGTTCTTGCCCGCGCCCTCTGTTTCTTCAGATTTACATTTTCCCCTCAATCTCACTGAATACTTGATGAAATCACACAATCCACATATCAATTTACTCGCTTTCACCTCACGATCATGTCTATGGTCTTTAATTTCATTTATTTTAAGCATGGAATAAGAAATCAAGACAAAACCTCAAGAACCCTAAATTCTGCATGAAGGCTGGGAATTTTGATACACGGTTCATACAAAGCAATTAATTGAGGGGAAACCCTCCATACATGATTATGAATGTATGGCAAAATTATTGTGTGAGGAAATATGCATGAATCATGAAATGACCAAGTTTAGGCTTACTTGAAGGTCGTGGCAGCAAGAGAAATTTGATTTTTGAGTTGGAGGTGTTACAGATGAGTTGTGATGATCTGAACAACTTCCCTACACCATATGGAATGTGTTTGAATGCTTGGAGTGATTGGAAATGGACTGGAACATGTTATGGCACCTCAACTGCAACTTGGTTGAAAGCTTGAGCAATTGGCTGGTGATTTTGTGGAATTGGTGTTCCAGATGTTGTTTAAGTGTTTGGGTCACTTCTATATGATGTTTATGAGTTGTGTGTGTGATTGGTTTGGTTGAAATTGCTCTCAAACTCAAAACCCGATATTGACTTGCTTTAGAAGGCAATTTTGGAAGTGAGAAGGTGATTTGAGGAAAGCATCAGTTTGGGTGCTTTGGTGTACTCAAACTGATCACAAATGAGCTCTATTTATAGTAGAGCAAGTTTGTTTTGCAAGCAATAGTGAATGGCAACTGGTACAGGTCTGTGGCCAATTAGATCATTTTGGAATCTCAAGTCTCCTCTAGCCATTGACTAGAGGTTAGAGCACATTCCTATGTGTAATACCCCAAAATTTGCTCTCCCTTTTGGCATCCTAGCATAGCAGTATCATATGTCATATCATATCCATCTCATTAGCCTTTCATTGCATCTTTAACATAGAAAAATGAAGCATAGCATCCCTCTTACCATCAAGGCATGTGATCAGGGGAGAGGTGCACAATCAAGGAATCATTCAAGGCACAAAAGGTCAAACAAGTTCACTCAAGGCAAGCCAAGAGGTCTTTCATGTCTCATACTACCTCAATTGATCATCCAAAACCTCAAGAAGGTGAGACTCAATAGGAGATTGAAGCACTACATCTTTCACTATGCAAGAGATCCAAAAAATGAAGGAAAACCCTCAAAAGAGATGGTTCATTGGTTCAAAATCACCCTCAAGTGGCATATCTCATCATCCTTTAAGAGGATACACAACATACTCTGAGGAATTTGAAATTGAAGACTGCACATTTTTCCCCTTAGGAGGTGGGTACCAAAACTAGGGTTTCCAATTAAATCAGGGTATCTCTGATTTTTTGGACAAAACTTGATGTCATGGTATTCTACATGTCCTTAAGTGTATGTGTGTGGAAAATTGCCTCTCAATTGGTTTTAGAAGTGGTTCAATTGGAAGAAAGATAAAAAATCAGGAAAATTGGGGCCAAGTCAAATAATCAGAGGAAAAAGTCAACTCTTGACTTTTTGAGATCAAATTCAAGAAATTCATGTTATATGTGACCAATGTACAAAATTTGATCAAGAAACTCCAAAGGGATCATGAAAAATCAAGATTTGAAAAGTTGCCATTTTTGGAAGAAATAGGGTTTCCAAAAATAGTAATTTTTGGCCATTTTGCATCAGACTTTGAACCAAGGCCATTCAAAATTGGGACATCAAATGAAAATTCCACCAGGCCACAACAAAAGATCTTGTTTCAAGATTCAAATCCATGTGTAGAACATTTCCATTGGATAAGAATTGAGAGAGTTATGGATGATCAAAGTTGAGGAAAACTTGGGCAAAAATGCAAGTCAGCTTGGGCAAATTTCAGGTCACGCGCCATCATTTCTACAAACATGTGGTGGGCCAAATGTTTTGATCAATTACTCATGGTTAGAGGCCTCAAATGAAAAATCTTTCAACATGAAAGTTGTTCCTCTATGTGAGATCTTCAAAATTGGTGTTCATGATTTTTTCATTTGATCAAAGGTTAAGAAGGTACGTTGAGTCCAATTTGGTGTGATTATGCTGAAAACCTAGGTGCCATGTTGCCTTGTCAACCGACCATATGCCACGCCCTTATATCAGTTCCAAACTTGTGTGTTCCAATCCATTTTCAACCTATTCCAAGCCTCAATTCAATTCATTTCTCATACCAAAGTTGTTCTATTATGATTCTTCTTTCCAATGACCTCAAAAACACATCAAACCACCCATTGATTAGGGAGAATTTCATTCACAAATCACCCTATGTTTTACTGATGCATTGATGGCTTTGCTACATAACTTGGTTCAGACATCCATCAAACAACTCTTTCCCTTATTTGAACACACGATGAACATCACATACACTGTCATTAGCACGTGCCATACATGAGAGTGGAAAGAACAACTTGCTAAACAAGTTTTGTGTTACAACAGCCATGCCATTCATTTCACTTTCACCTTCACCATAGCTTACCATAAATCACCATCACCATATCATTGCTCTCCCTAACTAACTTGACTCAGTTAGTTAGGGATGACTCACCTAAACCACTTCAACTCAGTTAACCAACTCAGGTTAACCATGGTTAGAGCTCACTATAAATCAAAACCTCACTCTCAAAATTCATTTGAACACTCATTTTCACACTCTCACTCAGAAACCCTCTCTTCTTCTCTCTCAATCTCACCATTGCCATTGATTTTTGAAGCTCACTTTGTTCAATTCTCTCCAAAACTCTCTCTGATTATCTCTCAAGTTCTCAACATTGCAATTGGTTTTGAAGCTTGGATTTCAATTCTTCTCCACTAAATCATCATCAATTTCTTCATTTAAGCCTTTATTTGGCCAAGAGTAGCTCAAAGAGGAAGCAGAATCTCTGGTTTTCTGAAGAATATCTCAAGGTCACAAATCTTAAGGTATGAATTTCCACCATTATAGACATGATGTGAAGATGTTTTCAGGTTCTTGAAGCATCTTATAAGCTCAAGAACTTGTCTGGCTAGTTGATAGTCCTTTAGAGGCATAGTTGAAAAGTTAGGGCAAATCTTCTTCTGTTCGATTCTCTCATTTCATGAACATTTTGTGCATTTTATCACTGGATCCGTGCTCTCCATTACTTCCTCTTCATTTTGGTATAATATTTGTGAAATTCTGGGAAACATGAAGTTGCAGACGGTGGTGAGTGACCGGAGGTCCCTCTCCGGCCGGTGGTCATTATTCTAGGGTTTTACTCAGGTTTTAATCATGACCGTTGGATGAGCATGATCTGATGGCCACAAAGCTGCCAACGCATTAAAATAGGCGTGCATGTCACATGTTCTTATTTATGATTTCACTTAAACATTATGTGGTGCAGTGCATGGTATGTAGTGTGTGCCTTCACGCATGTGCATTGATTATGACTACTTTGACTTGCTTGTTGACTTGACTTGATCCAAGGGTGGTCATTGCTTGACTTTTGTTGACTGAGTGTGCATGATTGATAGTGTGGATTATGCGTGTGTGGACCAGGCTTGGTTTTGCTATTTGCACCGTGTGTTTCAAAGCCCAAACCATTTTGAACTGATGTTTTGCTATGCATGCACCCCTCTCTTATTTTCATTTCATTTTATTTTCTTCATTTTATACACGTTTCATTTCTAATTTATAAAAATACAAAAAAACATCGTAAAATTCTAGAAAAACTCATGAACATTTTCAAGACATTTAGGAATTTTTTGGTATTTTTATTTCATGATTTTATGACATTTTTACCCCTGTTGCATAATTTTCTTTGAATTTCCATTTATGTGTATTCCAAATGTGGTATATGAATTTGTATAATTTTGTTCTTGATCATTATAAACTATTTTGACTTGATTATTTTTGCACTAATTCACTAATACATTGAATCATGTTAGATGATTTTTATTTTATTTTTTAGGTCATTTTATGACATGTTTTGATGCTTATCTTTGCACCACTTTGCATGAGGTTTCAACTTGACCTAATTGCTTTGTTTGAAGTCATTTTGCTTTGAATTTTGACATGCTATCTTGATGTATGATTCACTTTTGATTTAGGCATTCAAATACCTTGCTTGCATATTTTTCATAAGTCCATTTGATTTTTGTTTGATGCATTACATTTGAAGCATAATAACATGTCATATCATTCTAATTTTAGTGCATGTTTACATGATTTCTTTTGTGCATAGTTGTATGATCATTTGCATATTTTGTGAGCTATTCATGGGACATTATAGGTCATTGTTACACATTATAGGCCGTCTTTACATGTTCATTTCCATTTGAACTTTGTGCATCCTTAACATGTATTGTGTGCACTTTCTTTTTGAACTTTTATTTCACTTCTTCTTATATTACTTCTTGAATGTCTTGATGTTGATTCATGAACACTTGTGAGATGTTTATAAACCATTTTCCATTTTGTTTCAATTCTGATCTTTAGATTACATGTTCCATTTATGCATGTCCCTTTCCTTTCTTTTCATCTTTCATCTATCCTTTCTTATGGAAACATGTTTGAATGCTATGGATGATGATTGTTGCTTATTCCATTGAAATTTTATGATGATAATCATTTGTTGTCAATATGATTCACATTCTGGTTGTGATATTAAGATTTGATTCTTCATCTTTTTCTTTTGAACTTTATTGTGCATTAAGTGCTTTTATACTTCTTATACATGTTTTATTGTTTACTAACCATGTAGGGGCTTTGGTAAGTTGAAATTGAGTGTGGATAAGGAATCCACATTCAAACTTCTCTCCTTTCATCTTTTACAATTCAATCTTGTGTTTTGTTAAGCACTTATGTGCTTTCTTTGATTAACTCATTACTTTCCCTTTTGAGTTACAATTCATCTTCTACCTTAGAAGTGAATTGTTTAATTCAATCCTTCTTTAGACTTTAGGCTTTGCAACCTCACAAACCACTAGGATCACTCCCTTAACTAATCAATTAGGATTGAGTCTTAGATCACATAGATTTTACCTTTCTCCGATTTTGAGTCTTTCATCTCCTCATCTCAAATAAAATTCAAAATATATAATAAAGGTAGGCATTTATTGCATTTAGGCCTTTCATATAAAGAAAAGATTATAAGGGGTCTTTTCTTATAATCTTAAAATGTGTATCATATAGCCCATCTTGGGTCAATGTGTTAAACATTTGATCTTGTATGAGGGACTTAAATGCAATACTTGTTGAAGATACAAATAACAAAAAACACTTCTTCATTTCTTAATCAACAAAACACTTAATAAACACAAGTATGCTAGTGTGTTTGAACCTTGACAATTGGAACTAAGTGTGGGGGTCTTCTTCACCCTTAGTGTGCTTTCTTACTCATTCCATCTTGGAGTGTGAGAATGTACACATTCCAGTGACTAAGATTTAGATACACTATCATATGCAAACAAATAAAAAAACTCTTAAAAGACAAAACAAACAATAACGTCTTTCCTTCAGGATTTCTCCCCTCATCTCATTCACTCCTTCCTTAAGGATGCGTCATTTCCGTTCTACTGCAAACAGGTAACGCCTAAGTCTCCCTACAGCGAGCTGCAACACCTAAACTGCTAGGACGTGAACGTTGATGTATTTCACTAAAAAATACAAACAATCCATCCCTAGTGAGGGGAACTACGTCGCTCTGATTCTCATGCTTCCGATGAGATACGTAGGCAGTGGGGTAGGGCCCATGCGAGCACTTCTTTTATTTTCCCTACATTTGTTTCTCTTTCTCTCTCTTTTCCTTTTCGAGTTATTTTTCCAGTATTCTTTTCTATCACACTTTGATCGAGACAAGCAAGCGTGGATCCCATCGGGTATGATGGACGCGTGTGGGTGCTAATACCTTCCCTGCGCGTAACCGACTCCCGAACCCAATTCTCTTGGTCGCAAGACCATGCTTTTCCTTCCCTTCAGGTTTATGCGGTGTTTCCTTTCCCTCTCTTGGGATAAATACACATTGTTGGTGACTCTGTTTCGATGCCACTTTCGCGTTTGTACTAGGATGAAAATCCCGGGAGCGACAACTGGCGACTCTGCTGGGGATAGGTTGACCTATTGCTGGTCCTTCCTAAGCGAGTCAATGCTAGTGCTTGTTTGCTTTTCTTTCATTGGGTGCTTACTATTATCTTGTATTTGCTGTTTATTGTATTTATTACTTGTACCATATTTATAGTACATTAGCATTACATTTCATATATTATATTGTGTTGCACTGTTCTGTCTGTTTGGCGGGATGGGATTTCTGAGAGATGAGCTCAGTACACAGGCTCGAGTATACACTTAGATTTAGAGTGGAGAGTAGTGGGACCTACGTGCCATCTGTGTACTTTGGGTAATCACAAAATTCACAGCTAGACGAGGCTATCTTGGGACCCATCATGGTGTACGCATCTTGTGTATTCCATGATGTCGATCTAGAGGGCTGTCGACTCTAGTGACCGATCATGAGGACCTTAGTGGAAACATCTCTCTTTAGTGGTGACAGTGGCAGACCACATTCTGTGGCAAACCCACTCGCATCCGAGAGCCCACTTTGGAACTTGCATAGGAGGACCTTTATTTTCTAAGGTGAGTCCGTGGACGACCTCTTTGATTGGGATAGCATTGTATCCTACGGGCTGAATGTGCTATCGCTTCTCAAACCTCCGAAGCTGATAAGCCTTGTTTTCTAGGAACCACATGTGAGTATGGGTGGGATGTTTACAGGTTTACAGGTTTACAGGTAACCCAGCCTCCTACATACCTTACTTGTGATTCTATGATTGTTGCAGACAGTGTATCCTATGACAGTGGTTTGAGTATTCATCTCAGATATATTACCAGATTCAGTACAGAGACACAGTGCACACAGTTCAACACAGACACAGACACCTGGATACTTGATCACATGCCTTTTGCATTTGCATACTCATATCATAACAGGTTATGTTTGTCATTTTCAGGTACCTACCATATTGTCTGATTCCAATCATGAGTTCCCAAGAAGTTGAGGTTAAAAGGAAGAATAATGTATCATATAAATTCCCTGATCCTAAGCTGGATTCATTGAACAAGATGATAGGCATGGCTGGTTCTGGCGTTCACAGCACTTTTCAGAAGGAGTATGGAGAGCTGATTAAAATGGTATGTGCATTCACAAAGTATGAGAAGGATGGGTTGCACACTTTCTTACAGTTCTATGAACCATCAATGAGATGTTTCCTGTTCCCTGACTACATTTTGATGCCTACTTTGGAGGAATTCTCATTTATTTTGGGAATTCCAGTCACGTCTTCTATACCGTATTTTTCTGGAGATGCTCTTACCCCTGAAGTAATTGCTGCTGTTCTACATCTGGACCTGTTTGTTGTGAAAAGTGGCCTGAGTAAACTTAAATAAGATGAAGGATTTCATTTGGGGTTTCTTTTTCAACAAGCTCAGGAAGATGCCAAGGCTAAAAATTGGACTACTTACAATGCTGTGTTAGCTCTTTGTATCTATGGTTTGGTGCTTTTCCCAGGTCAACCTGATTTTGTTGATATGCAGCCGATGAAAGTGTTCGTTTCGAAGAATCCGATTCCTACCCTGCTAGGGGATTTTTATTACTCAGTACACTACAAAAATGAGAAGGGAAGAGGAAGTCTGGTTAGTTGTTGTACCCAATTGTTATGTCATTGGCTCTTCAAACATTTACCCCGAACTGGTGATTTCGTAGAAACTGCTGAGACAATGAAAAGGTCCAAGAGATTGATAGGTTTGACTGCCAATAACGTCATTTGGTTTGATCCCAAGTTACTGACAATAGAGCTTACTGTTAAATGTGGAAGTTTTTCGAATGTGCCTCTACTTGGAAGAAGAGGTGGGATTAATTACAACCCGGTGTTGGCTGTTAGACAATTTGGTTATGCTTCGAGAAATCCTCCTACTGATGAAGAGATTAGTGCTTCTCTATTTTTCGTGGGAACCAAGAATGAAAGAGTGCCAGAAGTAATAAATGCCTGGAAATTTAGGAAAAGAGAGGGAAAGTTAAGTTTTGGCAAAGGAGACTGTAGATCATAGCCTGACTACGATGCTTGGATTGAGATGAAGGTCAAAGAGCTGTTGCTACCCTTTTTAAGAGAGATTCTCTTATGTCCAGATCAACACTCCATGGTACCGGCTGAAGAGTGCGAGAAATGGAAGAAAATGGTTAGAGAGTTATAGATAGAGAACTCTGGAATAAGCAGATGTCTTCAGAAAGCTTTGGCTGACAACAAAGATTTGGAGAAGAGAGCCCTGAAAGCGGAGAAAATCTTGGTAGACAAAGAAGAAGATTTTGATGATAGAGCTCGGTACTTCCGGAAACTTACCTTGGGAGCAGATGATACTAGTCAGGCTCACAAGACTACAAAGCAGGCGTTAGCCCGAAGCAAGGATTCATTATCTAAACTTCGTCAAGCTTGGGATGAAGTAAGAATTGAAAACTCTGAATTGCTGACCCAGTTAAAAGATAAAGATGAAGAGCTGAAAAAAGCACATGTAGAAAGAAGAAGGTATCGAGAGGACCTTGGCAAAAGTCAAGAACAGACAAGGAATGCTGAAGATAAGCTGAAAATTGCCAACAAAGAACTTGAAGATGTCACGGCAGAGTTGAAGCTGGTTAAAATTCAAGCTGGAACCAAGAGGCGCAAAGGAGCCAATGAAGATGAAGCCTTGCTGATGCACATGGGTTCATTAGCTGATGCATTGGGAAAAAGGGACGTCGTAATCAAAGAGCTGATTGAGAAGCCACATCATCAGCGTACTCGCATCCTGTTCGAAGAGATTAAGTATTCCAGCCAGAAGCTGAAGGACGTAGAGCTATCAGATTAGTGATTTTTGTCAGTTCTTTGTAATTTGCAATGGTTACCATCAGAACTGTTGATGGATCCATTTGACTACTTGTTTCTTTTTCTGTTACTGAAACTATGACAAATGTGCTTGAAAACTTTTGGGAATTTGTATGAAATGAGCTATTTTTGTTCACAATTTCTGGTCTTCAGATATGTGTGACGTAATAAGATATCTGCACATTGGCACACTACAAAATCACTATTTATGGTCATCAGATATTTGTGATTGGCGTATGAATATCTCTTCATGGCAAAACTCAATAATCATGATTTCTGGTCGTCAGGAATTCGTGGTTATGATTGGAATCAGGATATGAAAAGTATCTTGAAATGACAAACATAACTGTGCATTTGCATTTGCATAGCATATCATTTTTACATTGCAGGTTTTCTTTTTTTGCAGGCGCCTGCTAACCTTTATTTGGTTTTTAGGCACGATAGCTGATACCCCAGTTCACCGATATTCTACCAGACGTAATCAAGCAAGAGTCATGGAACAAGTTCAGACTGAATTAGATGATTTGAGGGGGAGGATGGAACAGTTCATGAACCTTATGCAGAGGATTGCTCAAGGTCAGCAGGAGCTGAGGACCGGTCAGGAAACTATGAGGGTTGGCCAGGATGCCATGAGAGTCACTATTCAGAGGCTGGAGACTGAAATCCCAAATCGCAATGTGCGCACTCCTCCTATTGGTACCATCCCTGCTGGTGGGATACATCTGGGATTTGATAATAATGAGGATGGTCAAGATGACCAGTTTACTGCATTCAACAATGACATGGGTTTCTACAATGACGATCGGAAGTACGAAGGGTTAGATGAAAGACTCAAGGCTATTGAGAGCCAAAATCCTCTGGGAATTGACGTAGAAGACATTGGTCTCATGCAAGGTGTGAGAATCCCTCCCAAGTTCAAGCTTCCTACTTTGGATAAGTACAATGGCAGTACCTGTCCCAAAACACATTTGCAAGCTTACAATCGCAAGATTGCCGCTTATACTGAAGACCAGAAGCTCTGGATGTATTTTTTCCAGGATAGCCTGTCAGGCGCCTCCTTGGAATGGTACGTTAAGCTGGACAGGGTTCATATAAAGAGCTAGAAAGATTTGTGCGCTGCATTTCTGAAGCAGTATCAATATAATCTGGACATGGCACCCAATCGTACTCAGCTGCAAAGTATGACTCAGGATCCTAAGGAGTGCTTTAAGCAGTACGCACAAAGATGGAGAGAATTGGCTGCTCAAGTTCAACCACCTTTGGCTGATCGTGAGATGGCTGATATGTTCATGAGAACACTCCAAGGGCCGTATTTGGATAGATTGGCTGTGTGTCCTTCCACAGGATTTGCTGACATTGTTATTGCTGGGGAACGAATGGAGAGTCTGCTGAAGTTGGGTAAGATTCAAGACGTCAGTGGGACTGGTGCTTCGAATTTGAGGAAACCCTTTGCTAATGGATCAAGGAAAAGAGAATGAGAGTCCAGTGCTGTGCATAGAGGAGGGGACAGAGGTAGGACTCAGTCTTATCATCAGGTGGATGCTGTAACCATTCCGGTTCCAGCAGGACAACAAGCTCCAGATCAGCAAGCTAGACCCCGATTCCAGACTAATAGACCAAGGGACCGTAAGTTTGATCCCTTGCCTATGACATATGCTGCTTTGTTACCATAATTGCTTAGAGAGAAGTTAGTTAAACTTCGGACTATGAGGCCGCTAGATGCTGGAAAATTGCCTCAAGGTTATGATGCCAATGCTCGATGTGAATTTCATTCTGGTGCGCAAGATCACTCGATAGAGAAGTGCTGGGCTTTTCACCATAAGGTTCAGGACTTGATTGACGCAAAAGCTATTAATTTCTCTAAGCCGCCGAATGTCCGTGATACTCCAATGCCCCATCATGGAGGTGCAAGCATGAATGCTATTTTTGATGGTGAGAAATTGAATCTGATTACCGATGTTAATTTGGTAAAGACTCCGCTGTTGATTGTAAAAGAGCGTTTGTTAAGAGGAAAGGTATTTCCTGGATGTGGCTCTGATTGTGAGGATTGTTCAAAACAGATTAATGGCTGCAGTAAATTGAAAGTGGGACTGCAGGATCTTATAGACGAAGGAAGACTTCAGTTTGATAAGATAGAGAAGGAAAAAGATGTTTCTGCCATTACCATTTATTATAATCCAGTTGAAATACAGGTGCCCGTTGAAGCTCCTGTTGCTATCATCGTGCCCGAGAGGCCGAGACCGGTTACGATTATGGTTCCTGAATCTGCTTCTAATGTGTCTAATAGGGAAGTTCTGTGGCAATATGGAACTAATACTCATCAAGGAGGAAGTCAACAGAAAGCAGAGGCTGCTGTTGGTACCAGTGTTGAGAATGTCAGTGGACCAAGTGATTTCACTAGGAGTGGTCGACTGTTTGCTCCCCATACTCTAAGGAGTGATAAAGAAGCTGAAGCCGCTGCAAGAGCAAAAGGAAAACAGGTTGTTGATGACAAGGTGCCTGTTCAGGAAGAGGACCCTAAAGTCAATTTTGATAGTGATGTTGAGGAATTTATGAGGATTATCAAAAAGAGCGATTACAAGATCATTGATCAGCTCAATCAGACACCCTCTAAAATCTCAATATTATCCCTGTTAATGAGTTCAGATGCACACCGGGCTGCCTTGTTGAAAGTTTTGAATATGGCATACGTTCCTCAAGAAATTACGGTGAATCAATTGGAGGGAGTAATTGCTAATGTCAATGTGAGCCACGGGTTGGGGTTTACGAATAGGGATTTGACTCCAGATGGACGTAATCACAACAAAGCGCTGCACATCACACTTGAATGCAAAGGAGCTGTTTTGTCGCATGTGCTAGTTGACACAGGTTCTTCCTTGAATGTGTTACCCAAAAAGGCCCTGATGAAAATTGAAGTAGATGGATTGATTCTTAGACCCAGCAATCTGATTGTGAGAGCTTTCGATGGATCCCAAAGATCGGTGTTTGGAGAGGTAGAATTACCAATACAGGTTGGTCCACAGATATTCAAGACAATCTTTCATGTTATGGACATTCAGCCTGCTTACAGCCGTTTGTTGGGCCGACCATGGATTCACGCAGCAGGCGCAGTTACCTCCACACTTCATCAAAAGCTCAAATATGTGTTCGAGGGTCAAGTGGTTACTGTTTGCGGTGAGGAAGATATATTTGTGAGTCATCTATCCACTTTCAAATATGTGGAAATGGATGGAGAAATTCATGAAACCCTGTGCCAGTCTTTTGAAGCCCTGAATATCAACAAATCCCCAGAATCTGCTTCAACATCAGTGGTGTCAAATGTGCCAGTTGGGCCGAGTGCATCAATTACGTCCTACAAACAGGCCAGAGAAGTGGTTGAAAGCGGAAATGCCCAAGGTTGGGGTAAAGCTATCGACGTGTTTGTGAAAGAAGATAAGTTCAGCATTGGATACCAACCGGGCCAGACGCCAGTTCCCCGATTCCGGGGGCCAATCAATTTCAACAGTGGAGGAATTATCAACCCTAATCAGTCCTGCTCAGCAATAGAAGATGACGCTGAAAGCTCAGATTATCTGGACAGATGGGTGTATTCACTGGCTCCGGGTAAGGCATTGCAAAACTGGTCTAGTGAAGAAATCATTCATGTTGTACACCATTCAGAGTAATAATTCTTGTCTTTCATAGTGCATGAAATCCCACACTCTGCCCAAGGTGTGAGGATCCATTTATAGGGCCACCATATTTTCTCATATAATGTTCAAATGTCAATAAAAAGGACGTTTTTGTTTACAAATTTGTGTTCCTTTATTCCTTCTTTATTTTTATTTTTGCACAAAGAAAATTAAAAATGATAATGCACTTTCTTTTCTTTTGTTTTTAAGCAAACATAATCTAAAATAAAGCATCAATCCAATCATGCAGACTTGATTTTGTGAATTCCTCTAAAAATGATTCTGTAATGCCCACGTATGATTTCGACAATCCGATCTATCAAGCCGAGGAGGAAAGTGATGAAGACTATGAACTCCCGGAAGAGTTGGCTAGATTGTTGAAACAGGAAGAAAAAACCATTCAGCCTCATCAGGAAGCTCTTGAGGTTATCAATATTGGTTCAGAAGAAAGCAAGAAAGAGGTCAAGATCAGTGCAAGTCTGCGGGCTGATGTAAAGTAAGAGCTGATAGTCATGCTACGTGAATACGTTGATATCTTTGCTTGGTCATATCAAGATATGCCAGGTTTGGATACAGACATAGTTGTGCATAGACTACCATTGAAAGAGGAATGTCCACCGGTCAAGCAAAAGCTGCGCAGAACGAAACCAGAAATGGCTTTGAAGATCAAGGAAGAGGTACAAAAACAGTTGGATGCAGGTTTTCTGGCGGTAACCAACTATCCTCCTTGGGTGGCCAACATAGTACCGGTGCCGAAGAAAGATGGCAAAGTCAGAATGTGTGTGGATTACAGAGATCTCAACAGGGCGAGCCCTAAAGATGACTTTCCACTCCCTCATATTGATGTGCTGGTCGACAATACTGCTCAGTTTTTAGTGTTCTCATTTATGGATGGATTCTCCGGGTACAATCAGATAAAGATGGCGCTTGAAGACATGGAGAAGACGACATTCATTACCCCGTGGGGTACCTTCTGTTACAAAGTAATGCCTTTTGGGTTGAAAAACGCAGGGGCAACTTATCAAAGAGCAATGGTGACGTTATTCCACGATCTAATTCATAAAGAGATCGAGTGCTATGTGGATGACATGATTTCTAAATCAAAGACAGAAGAGGAACATCTGATCAACTTGAAGAAGTTGTTTAAGAGGTTGAGGAAATTCAGGTTGAGATTGAATCCTAACAAGTGTACTTTCGGCGTGCGGTCCGGAAAATTGCTTGGTTTCATTGTCAGTGAAAAAGGAATAGAGGTTGATCCTGCTAAAGTGAAAGCTATACAAGATATGCCTGTACCTAGAATTGATAAAGAAGATCGCGGCTTTCTAGGGAGATTGAACTACATTTCAAGGTTCATATCTCACCTAACTGCCACCTGCGAACCGATATTCAAAATGCTAAGAAAAGATCAAACGGTCAGGTGGAATGATGATTATCAAAATGCATTCGATAAAATAAAAAGATATTTGCAGGAACCTCCGATTCTAATACCTCCAGTTCAGGGGAGACCATTGATTATGTACTTGACAGTGCTTGAAGGATCCATGGGTTGTGTCCTCGGTCAACACGACGAGACATGTAGGAAAGAACATGCTATTTACTACCTGAGCAAGAAGTTTACAGATTGTGAATCACGTTATTCAATGCTTGAGAAGACATGTTGTGCACTCGCATGGGCCGCCAAGCAATTGAGACAATATATGCTCACACATACAACCCTGTTGATCTCAAAATTGGATCCGATCAAGTATATTTTTGAGAAACCAGCACTTACTGGCAGAGTTGCAAGGTGGCAGATGGTACTGACAGAGTACGATATTCAATTCACTTCGTAGAAAGCAATCAAAGGAAGTATACTGTCAGATTATCTTGCGCAACAGCCTCTTGATGATTACCAGCCCATGAGGTTTGATTTCCCTGATGAGGACATCATGTTTCTCAAAGCGAAAGACTGCGAGGAACCACTTCTGGAGGAGGGGCCTGACCCTGAATCCAAATGGAGTTTGATGTTTGACGGGGCAGTTAATATGGATGGGTGCGGAGTTGGTGCAGTTCTCATTACGCCAGAAGGTGTTCACATGCCCTTCACTGCCCGAGTAACTTTCGGGTGTACCAACAATGAAGCAGAATACGAAGCTTGCATACTAGGGATTGAGGAGGCTATTGATTTACGAATCAAGACCCTCGATATCTTTGGTGATTCAGCACTGGTAATCAATCAAGTAAAGGGAACTTGGCACACACATCAGCAGAATTTGATCCTGTTAGAGATTATACGAGGAGATTGCTGACGTTCTTTACAACTGTCAAGTTGTACCATGTTCCCAGAGATGAAAATAAGTTTGCAGACGCCTTGGCCACTATATCTTCGATGATCAAAGTGCATGGTTGGAACTTTGTACCCAGGATTAATGTATCCCGTCTTGATAGACCTGCTTTTGTGTTTGATGTTGATGCAGTGTCTGACGACAAGCCTTGGTACCATGACATTAAATGCTTCTTGAAAAATCAAGAATACCTGCCTGGGGCATCTTCCAAAGACAAGAAGACATTAAGAAGGCTAGCCGGTAGTTTCTTCTTGAACAAAGATGGCGTGCTGTATAAAAGAAATTTTGACACGGTTCTGCTCAGATGCGTGGATAGACACGAGGCAGACCTGTTGATGATTGAAGTGCACGAAGGCTCTTTCGGTACCCATGCCGGAGGACATGCGATGGATAAGAAATTGTTGAGATTGCGGTATTATTGGTTGACAATGGAGTCAGATTGCTGCAAGTATGCTCGCAAGTGTCACAAATGCCAGGTCTATGCAGACAAAGTACACGTTCCTCCAAATCCGTTGAGTATCATGTCCTCTCCGTGGCCATTTGCAATGTGGGGCATTGATATGATAGGGAAAATTGAGCCCACTGCCTCAAACGGCCATCGTTTCATCTTGGTCGCCATTGATTATTTCACTAAATGGGTTAAAGCAGCATCTTATGCCAATGTCACTAAGCAAGTGGTAGCTCGTTTCTTGAAATGAGATATCATTTGTCGATATGGAGTTCCCGAAAGAATCATTACTGATAATGGTTCTAATTTGAATAATAAGATGATGGCTGAACTATGCCGGGACTTTAAAATCGAACACCACAATTCTTCGCTGTACCGCCCGAAGATGAATGGCGCGGTCGAAGCGGCCAACAAAAATATCAAGAAGATTGTGCAGAAGATGGTTGTCATGTACAAAGATTGGCATGAGATGTTACCATTTGCTTTGCATGGGTATCGAACATCAGTCTGCACGTCCACTGGGGCAACACCATACTCACTTGTATACGGTATGGAGGCAGTTCTATCGATTGAAGTTGAGATTCCTTCTCTCCGAGTATTGATGGACGTTAAGCTAGATGAACCCGAATGGGTACGAGCCAGATTTGATCAGCTGAGCCTTATTGAGGAGAAGCGACTAGCAGCAGTATGTCATGGCCAGCTATATCAGCGCAGAATGAAGAGGGCATTCGATCAAAAGGTTCGACCTCAAGTTTACAAGGTCGGAGATGTGGTAATCAAGAGAATACTTCCTCCGAGTACAGATCACAGGGGCAAATGAACTCCTAATTATGAAGATCCATTCGTGGTTAAAAAGGTTTTCTCAGGTGGAGCCTTATTGCTGACAACCATGGATGGTGAAGACTTTTCATCCCCTGTTAATTCAGATGCAGTTAAAAAATACTTCGTATAAATAGACCCGCTGGATAAAAAGAAAAAATAAATCCAGGCAAAAAAGGGCATCCCGACGAATCAAAAACAGAATAAAGGTTCGGGCAAAAATTAGGGATATAATTGAAAAAATTGTACACCCGGTAAGTTGAAAACCCGAAAGGGCAACTTAGGCAAAAATGGGTATCCCGGTGGATTGAAAACCTGAAAAGGCGATCCACGCAAAAGAGGGATTTAAGCGAATGACTGCAGTCTAAATTAATCTGTACGTTCTCTACTCTTCAGCAAACTAGCAAAGTTTCCGAAGGAGGAATTGTCCGACCACGAGCTTCCGAAGGCGAAGATAATCAAGAGAGTTGGAATACATACTGGCTATAACAGAATCAGAAATCAGTTGGAATCCAATTTCCGCATTATCATTAGGATATATTTCTTTTCTCAATTTTATGGCAATCAACTCTTTCAGGGGTTTGCTTCCGATTGTAAATTCGCCGATTTTGGCAGTTCATCAATAAAATTGAATATTCAGTCACAAGCTTTTATTTTCATTTTATTGTTTTGTTTGCAAAGACGTCCGATTTTTGATAATAAAACATTTACTTGAAAATATCTTGGCCTTGCAAAAACATGCAAAAAGACAATGAAAATTACTTTGCTTGTTGGGCAACCTTGGATGGTGGACTCAAGAGGCCACGCAATATCCTGGGGCATGTGCGTATGTTTTTCTGTTGCAGGTAATGAGTACGATCGATCCAAGTAGCACGATCGTAACCACGAACAGATATTTGCTATGACTTGATACTGTTGTATCTTATTAAGTCGATTCTTCCATTCAAGACTTCCCACCGGGTTTCGTGACGATGACGGTTGCCGAAGATTGAATTCTTCTGTGTTGATAACGGTTATTAATGCAGTGAGCACTCCATGTCCATAACGATTGCAAATCCTCCGGTACCTCGCAGATGATGTGAAGGATAGTTCAAGGCAGGGTGTTCGTCTAAGAGTTTGAAAACGCTTGGTTTTCTATAAAATCCTCTTAAGAGACGAAGCTTCTCGCAGTAACATTCCCTGTGGCGTTTATTCTCAGCAGGATGTACCAGCAAGTGGTAGTGTCATGTTTCCCGCAGGTTTCAGCATGTGAAATTTGTCAAAGAATAATCCCCAGCAGAGTTGTTGACCATCTCGAGCTTGGGGCATTTTGAATTTCCCTAGCAAAAGATGTTCCCGATCTGTTGTCCCCAGTAGAGTTTGAGGACGTTTGGTCTTCTGTAAAATCCTCTCAAAAGGCATTCCCCAGCAAGGTCTAAATAGATCGATGGACCCGCTTCTTCAGCAAAGTGTCCGCATATGATATTACCCAGCCGGTGGTGTAATTCTCAGCATTGCTCATTCACAACTCAAAGTCCAATTTATTTTTTGGCATACAGACAGTTGTTCATATTATTCCAGCAGGTGGGATAATTTTGCAGATGGTCGTTCCAGCAGGTGGGAGGATCATTATATACAGTTTGTTCATATTATTCCAGCAGGTGGGATAATTTTGCAGATGGTCGTTCCAGCAGGTGGGAGGATCATTATATACAGTTTGCTCATGTTATTCCAGCAGGTGGGATAGTATTGCAGATGGTTGTTCCAGCAGGTGGGGTGATCATTATATATAGTTTGTTCATGTTATTCCAGCAGGTGGGATAATATTGCAGATGGTTTATCTAGTAGGTGGGGTGATCATTTGGCAAAGCTTCCAAAGCTGGTTTGGTAATCATTGAAGTCCAACGACAGATTGGCAGAAATCCAACACGAATTGGTAAAAGTCCAATGACAGTTTGGCAAAGCTGCAAAAAGTCCATCTGAAGATGGCAAGTTTGAGATTCTAAAGCCGGTTTGGTAATCATTAAAGTCTAACGAAAGATTGGCAGAAATCCAACACGAATTGGTAAAAGTCCAACGACAGATTGGTAGAAATCCAACACGAATTGGTAAAAGTCCAACGACAGATTGGCAGAAATCCAACACGAATTGGTAAAAGTCCATTGTTTAGAATGGCAGAGCAGCTAAAGTTCATCGACATTATGGCAAGCCAGTAATCGCCTGGCGTCGTTCAAAAAGACATTGTTGAAAGTCCATCGACAGTATGGCAAGCCAGTAGTCACCTGACGTCATTCAAAAAGACATTGTTGAAAGTCCATCGACAGTATGATAAGCCAGTAGTCGCCTGGCATCGTTCAAAAGACAGATCTCTCCGACAACGTTTCATTGAAGTTTCAATCTAGCAGTCTCGTTGGGTTTATATCCCTTTTGTTATTCATCATCCAGAGCAAATTTTTGGTTATATTTGGTATTCAATCGCAATATACCTTGAACGTCTGAAAGCAATCGCTTTCAGACATTCAGGCCTACAGCGTTTGAAGAGGGGCAGTTGTAATACCCCAAAATTTGCTCTCCCTTTTGGCATCCTAGCATAGCATTATCATATGTCATATCATATCCATCTCATTAGCCTTTCATTGCATCTTTAACATAGAAAAATGAAGCATAACATCCCTCTTACCATCAAGGCATGTGATCAGGGGAGAGGTGGACAATCAAGGAATCATTCAAGGCACAAAAGGTCAAACAAGTTCACTCAAGGCAAGCCAAGAGGTCTTTCATGTCTCATACTACCTCAATTGATCATCCAAAACCTCAAGAAGGTGAGACTCAATAGGAGATTGAAGCACTACATCTTTCACTATGCAAGAGATCCAAAAAATGAAGGAAAACCCTCAAAAGAGATGGTTCATTGGTTCAAAATCACCCTCAAGTGGCATATCTCATCATCCTTTAAGAGGATACACAACATACTCTGAGGAATTTGAAATTGAAGACTGCACATTTTTCCCCTTAGGAGGTGGGTACCAAAACTAGGGTTTCCAATTAAATCAGGGTATCTCTGATTTTTTGGACAAAACTTGATGCCATGGTATTCTACATGTCCTTAAGTGTATGTGTGTGGAAAATTGCGTCTCAATTGGTTTTAGAAGTGGTTCAATTGGAAGAAAGATAAAAAATCAGGAAAATTGGGGCCAAGTCAAATAATCAGAGGAAAAAGTCAACTCTTGACTTTTTGAGCCCAAATTCATGAAATTCATGTTATATGTGACCAATGTACAAAATTTGATCAAGAAACTCCAAAGGGATCATGAAAAATCAAGATTTGAAAAGTTGCCATTTTTGGAAGAAATAGGGTTTCCAAAAATAGTAATTTTTGGCCATTTTGCATCAGACTTTGAACCAAGGCCATTCAAAATTGGGACATCAAATGAAAATTCCACCAGGCCACAACAAAATATCTTGTTTCAAGCTTCAAATCAATGTGTAGAACATTTCCATTGGATAAGAATTGAGAGAGTTATGGATGATCAAAGTTGAGGAAAACTTGGGCAAAAATGCAAGTCAGCTTGGGCAAATTTCAGGTCATGCGCCATCATTTCTACAAACATGTGGTGGGCCAAATGTTTTGATCAATTAATCATGGTTAGAGGCCTCAAATGAAAAATATTTCAACATGAAAGTTGTTCCTCTATGTGAGATCTTCAAAATTGGTGTTCATGATTTTTTCATTTGATCAAAGGTTAAGAAGGTACGTTGAGTCCAATTTGGTGTGATTATGCTGAAAACCTAGGTGCCATGTTGCCTTGTCAACCAACCATATGCCACGCCCTTATATCAGTTCCAAACTTGTGTGTTCCAATCCATTTTTCAACCTATTCCAAGCCTCAATTCAATTCATTTCTCATACCAAAGTTGTTCTATTATGATTCTTCTTTCCAATGACCTCAAAAATACATCAAACCACCCATTGATTAGGGAGAATTTCATTCACAAATCACCCTATGTTTTACTGATGCATTGATGGCTTTGCTACATAACTTGGTTCAGACATCCATCAAACAACTCTTTCCCTTATTTGAACACACCATGAACATCACATACACTGTCATTAGCACGTGCCATACATGAGAGTGGAAAGAACAACTTACTGAACAAGTTTTGTGTTACAACAGCCATGCCATTCATTTCACTTTCACCTTCACCATAGCTTACCATAAGTCACCATCACCATATCATTGATCTCCCTAACTAACTTGACTCAGTTAGTTAGGGATGACTCACCTAAACGACTTCAACTCAGTTAACCATGGTTAGAGCTCACTATAAATCAAAACCTCACTCTCAAAATTCATTTGAACACTCATTTTCACACTCTCACTCAGAAACTGTCTCTTCTTCTCTCTCAATCTCACCATTGCCATTGATTTTCGAAGCTCACTTTGTTCAATTCTCTCCAAAACTCTCTCTGATTATCTCTCAAGTTCTCAACATTGCAACTACTTTTGAAGCTTGGATTTCAATTCTTCTCCACTGAATCATCATCAATTTCTTCATTTAAGCCTTTATTTGGCCAAGAGTAGCTCAAAGAGGAAGCATAATCTCTAGTTTTTTGAAGAATATCTCAAGGTCACAAATCTTCAGGTACGAATTTCCACCATTATAGACATGATGTGAAGATGTTTTCAGGTTCTTGAAGCTTCTTATAAGCTCAAGAACTTGTCTGGCTAGTTGATAGGCCTTTAGAGGCATAGTTGAAAAGTTACGGCAAATCTTCTTCTGTTCGATTCTCTCATTTCATGAACATTTTGTGCATTTTACCACTGGATCCGTGCTCTCCATTACTTCCTCTTCATTTTGGTATAATATTTGTGAAATTCTGGGAAACATGAAGTTGCAGACGGTGGTGAGTGACCGGAGAAGGTGACCGGAGGTCCCTCTCCGGCCGGTGGTCATTATTCTAGGGCTTTACTCAGGTTTTAATCATGACCGTTGGATGAGCATGATCTGATGGCCACAAAGCTTCCAGCGCATTAAAATAGGCGTGCATGTCACGTGTTCTTATTTCTGATTTTACTTAAACATTATGTGGTGCAGTGCATGGTATGTAGTGTGTGCCTTCACGCATGTGCATTGATTATGACTACTTTGACTTGCTTGTTGACTTGACTTGATCCAAGGGTAGTCATTGCTTGACTTTTGTTGACTGAGTGTGCATGATTGATAGTGTGGATTATGCGTGTGTGGACCAGGCTTGGTTTTACTATTTGCACCGTGTGTTTCAAAGCCCAAACCATTTTGAACTGGTGTTTTGCTATGCATACACCCCTATCTTATTTTCATTTCATTTTATTTTCTTCATTTTATACACGTTGCATTTCTAATTTTTAAAAATATAAAACTACGTTATAAAATTCTAGAAAAACTCATGAACATTGTCAAGATATTTAGGAATTTTTTGGTATTTTTATTTCATGATTTTATGACATTTTTACCCCTGTTGCATAATTTTCTTTGAATTTCCATTTATGTGCATTCCAAATGTGGTATATGAATTTGTATAATTTTGTTCTTGATCATTAAAAACTGTTTTGACTTGATTCTTTTTGCACTAATTCACTAATACATTGAAACATGTTAGATGATTTTTGTTTGATTTTTTAGGTCATTTTATGACATGTTTTGATGCTTATCTTTGCACCACTTTGCATGAGGTTTCAGCTTGACCTAATTGCTTTGTTTGAAGTCATTTTGCTTTGAATTTTGACATGCTATCTTGATATATGATTCACTTTTGATTTAGGCATTCAAATACCTTGCTTGCATATTTTTCATAAGTCCATTTGATTTTTGTTTGATGCATTACATTTGAAGCATAATAACATGTCATATCATTCTAATTTTAGTGCATGTTTACATGATTTCTTTTGTGCATAGTTGTATGATCATTTGCATATTTTGTGAGCTATTCATGGGAAATTATAGGTCATTGGTACACATTATAGGTCATCTTTACATGTTCATTTCCATTTGAACTTTGTGCATCCTTAACATGTATTGTGTGCACTTTCTTTTTGAACTTTTATTTCACTTCTTCTTATATTACTTCTTGAATGTCTTGATGTTGATTCATGAACACTTGTGAGATGTTTATAAACCATTTTCCATTTAGTTTCAATTCTGATCTTTAGATTACATGTTCCATTTATGCATGTCCCTTTCCTTTCTTTTCATCTTTCATCTATCCTTTCTTATGGAAACATGTTTGCATGCTATGGATGATGATTGTTGCTTATTCCATTGAACTTGTATGATGATAATCATTTATTGTGAATATGATTCACATTCTGGTTGTGATATTAAGATTTGATTCTTCATCTTTTTCTTTTGAACTTTATTGTGCATTAAGTGCTTTTATACTTCTTATACATGTTTTATTGTTTACTAACCATGTAGGGGCTTTGGTAAGTTGAAATTGAGTGTGGATAAGGAATCCACATTCAAACTTCTCTCCTTTCATCTTTTACAATTCAATCTTGTGTTTTGTTAAGCACTTATGTGCTTTCTTTGATTAACTCATTACTTTCCCTTTTGAGTTACAATTCATCTTCTACCTTAGAAGTGAATTGTTTAATTCAATCCTTATTTAGACTTTAGGCTTTGCAACCTCACAAACCACTAGGATCACTCCCTTAACTAATCAATTAGGATTGAGTCTTAGATCACATAGATTTTACCTTTCTCCGCTTTTGAGTCTTTCATCTCCTCATCTCAAAGAAAATTCAAAATATATAATAAAGGTAGGCATTTATTGCATTTAGGCCTTTCATATAAAGAAAAGATTATAAGGGGTCTTCTCTTATAATCTTAAAATGTGTATCATATATCCCATCTTGGGTAAATGTGTTAAACATTTGATCTTGTATGAGGGACTTACATGCAATACTTGTTGAAGATACAAATAATAAAAAACACTTCTTCATTTCTTAATCAACAAAATACTTAATAAACACAAGTATGCTAGTGTGTTTGAACCTTGACAATTGGAACTAAGTGTGGGGGTCTTCTTCACCCTTAGTGTGCTTTCTTACTCATTCCATCTTGGCGTGTGAGAATGTACACATTCCAGTGACTAAGATTTAGATACACTATCATATGCAAACAAATGAAAAAACTCTTAAAAGACAAAACAAACAATAACGTCTTTCCTTCGGGATTTCTCCCCTCATCTCATTCACTCCTTCCTTAAGGATGCGTCATTTCCGTTCTACCGCAAACAGGTAACGCCTAAGTCTCCCTACAGCGAGCTGCAACACCTAAACTGCTAGGACGCGAACGTTGACGTATTTCACTAAAAAACACAAACAATCCATCCCTAGTGAGGGGAACTACGTCGCTCTGATTCTCATGCTTCCGATGAGATACGTAGGCAGTGGGGTAGGGCCCATGCGAGCACTTCTTTTATTTTCCCTACATTTGTTTCTCTTTCTCTCTCTTTTCCTTTTCCAGTTCTTTTTCCAGTATTCTTTTCTATCACACTTTGATCGAGACAAGCAAGCGTGGATCACATCGGGTACGATGGACGCGTGGGGGTGCTAATACCTTCCCTGCGCGTAACCGACTCCCGAACCCAATTCTCTTGGTCGCAAGACCATGCTTTTCCTTCCCTTCAAGTTTATGCGGTGTTTCCTTTCCCTCTCTTGGGATAAATACACATTACTGGCGACTCTGTTTCGATGCCACTTTCGCGTTTGTACTAGGATGAAAATCCCGGGAGCGACACTATGTTTCTTTGGTTCAGGGATAAGTCTTGACTGAACTTGGATAACATTGTCTTGATGAATGCCACCACTATGCATTAGTTAAATGCTTTGAAACAAAATTGAATATTTGAAGCATCTTTGAATTTAGGAGTGTCATGCCTAAACATAGATCCATAGACATGGGAGGCTGATAGATCAGTATTTGTCCCTTGGTTGTTCCCCCTTGAGGTGTGTAGATGGATAAGAATGCTTGGAATTGTACAATTTGAGCAAATCAAGCCTTTATGCACAAATTTGCCTTGCCAAGACAGTTTGCAGCAAGGCATGTTACAGCTGCCATAACTCCTAGCTCAGGTGGAGTTTGATGGAGTTCTTGGACATTTTGGAAAGCCCTTATGTGACACAACACATGTGTGATCATAGTTTTTCTTGAAACATTTTGGATCCAAGTGAAAAATGCCCCTACATTTTGAAAAAAAGCAAGACAGATTCTGACTTAGTGAAAATTTCACTAAGTGTTGGAAAAGGTGACATTTCATGTTTTCAGCCATTTTGATCACTCCATAACTTAAAATACATGAGGAATTGGAATGAGGTGTAGTTGACACTTTTAAAGTATGCCATGATAGCTACAAGTCCAGCTTTTGACCATCCAAAATGGTTGCTTGGATCTCAAGTTATGATCCTTGGAAGTTGGTACCCTAGCCACTTTGTTCAATAACTTAGAAAAATTCTATGTTTTTATGGTTACCCCTTTTACAAGTTATCCCACTTTCTTTGATTTTTCTTGATGAATGATGATTCAACTCACATATTAACATTGTTTTAGGGTTAAAGAACCTTGGTTGACCAAAAATTCAAAAAGTTAAACTTTGGATTTTTGTACAGTTGACTTTTTATCGGATGAAATCCAAACTATGCGATCCTTTGTGAAATCAAGCCCTTGACTTAAATCAAACCTAATGGATGGATTACATAGGTGTTATAGGGTGTATTGGATCATGTCCCAAGGTTTAGGAGTATGTCCTGATCAAAAGTCAAATGTACAGTTGACTTTTTCCTCGAAACCCTAATTGTGGTCCTGATGAAATTGAAACTTGTGAATCAAGCTTCTTGGATTAATCCATTGTTACAAATGGATCAATGTAGTGTATTGGAGACCCTTAAATCATGTCTTTAGGTTTTGGCTCATGTTTTGTCCCAAAGGTCAACTTAGGGGTGAATTAGGTCCATAAACTTCCTGATTTTTTGTGAATGCTTCCCCTGAGGCAAAAATTGACTTGATGATTGGGTCCATGAGGTCCCTTGGAGTATCTTGAGTTATGCTTTGAAGCATTGGCTCATGCCTAGATGTAGATTTTCATCTGGAGGCCCCGGGTCGACCAAAACCCTAATTTGGTGACACTGGCGATCTTGAGGCTTGATCCACTTGGAATGCTGCAACTTTGTGCTTGATTCCTGATGTGGGAGTCCTCTTGATCCTCTATAGGTGTTTGAGAGGTTAGACAAATTGAAGATCATGTCATTTCTTGATTGATCCTTTGTCTAAGGCTCTGAGAGGGCTTACAACCCTAGTCTTTGATTGTAGTGAATGCTCAACAATTCTTGAGGAGATTGATGAGGCATAAAGGTACATCCATATTGTGATGATGATTTGTACAATGATGGGAAATATTAATGGTCAAAATTTGGGGTATGACAGATGCCCCTATTTAATCTTCTTGGACCCGAAGGTGTGAATGGCGATGGTATTCGGGCATTCGAGGTGCAAGATGATTAAATATCGGAATACCCAAAATTTTGACAGTGGTTATGAATGGTAGTTTACGCATTCATCTTCTTTTGCTAAGCGTTGGTACTTAGAAAAGGTAAAACTTCCCCTCGATCCTGGTTTCCTACCAAGGAACTGGTCTCAATTTTTGATACAAACTTCCCCTCGATCCTGGTTTACTACCAAGGAATTGGTCTCAGTTTTCTTTTGGACTAAACCTCCCCTCGATCCTGGTTTTCAGCCAGGGAACTGGTCTCATTTTCTGATGTAAACTTCCCCTCGGTCCTGGTTTCCTACCAAGGAACTGGTCTCAGTTTCTTATGTAAACTTCCCCTCGATCCTGGTTTCCTACCAAGGAACTGGTCTTAGTTTCTTTTGTCAATAAACTTTCTTGACAAGGGACACTGTCTGTAGCGGTTTTCCTCAAACTTCTCGCTGAATTTTCATGGGGAGATGCCATTTGATGGGAAAAAGTTTTGATGTCAGACTTGTTGGGGAACCCATTCGTCTGATCTGCAGTGGTGTACAAACTTCTCTATTAGAGATGCCATTTGTTGACTCTACTGGGGAAAACGAGTCTCTTGAGAGACTGCTTTCTGCATGGGGGTATTACATCATACTTTTCCTCACGATCTTCTCAGAGGAAATGCCATGTGATGTAATCTAATTTGGGAGTGCTGATGACCTTTCCGTCAGCGAACCTTCCGAAGAAGAACTGCTGTATTGCCGAATCTTCTGATTAAGAGGCTTTCTCTGGGGATTTTCCTTAATTCGGGAAAGCGAAGATATCATCTTCAATGGTGAAGAGTGACATTTGTCGAAGGTTTTCTTGTTTTTCAGAGGTTCAAGTTATTAAAGTGGTCGAGGACCGTCTCCAATCCAGAAATAAACTGGGAGAGACATTGCTTAGAAGATTTACCTCCTGACAAGGAAAGAACTGATAACTTGATTGAGAGGACTTTTTATCACTTGGGGATAAGACCGACCAGAGTGATAGTGATGCAATATGAATATGAATGCAAATAAATAATGCATAATGTATGAACGTGTATGCGGACAAAACTGATGCGACATACAGGCTAATAGATGAACACGACTGGATACTCGACCACTGCAGGGTACGAAGAAGCACCATTTATTCAAGATAGCAATTCTGCCTTGCTTAGGAGAGATAGTCCCCGTGGGGAACAACCGTTGGTTGGGCTTAGGAGATAAGAACTCTGCCGGGGATGTCGAACGGAATATTCGCATCTGACACAGCGGATCCTTCATTCAGGTACACTGGTTTAGAAGGAGTACTTTGATTCTGCACTTTGAAGCTCGATTACTTCTGGAGTAGCGATCGGTGTTCTTTCGATGTTCAACAGTCAAAAGAAATTGCCATCTTTATTTTAAAAGCGGGAAAAAAGTTTGACAAGTAAATTCATTTTTGTTTTATTTCAAGAATCGTTGATCATATTAAAATGTCGTTATGGAAAGCTAAAACAAATGAGAATTATAAACAAAAGCACTAGGGCTCAAATTTTATTGATAGGATGGAGATCAGTCAAACGCGTGATTTCATGGAGTATTTACAAAGTTAGAAAATGGTAATTTAAGGGTGTTGTACCCCAAATTTTACCCTTAGATTTTTCTGATCATTTCATATCATTTTAAGTCGGTATTTTCGCATTTTCAGTTAAACATCATCAATCATGCGCTTTTTGTCGATTGTTGTCATTCCACTTTAAATTTGTTTTCATTATCTTAGATTTATTTGAGACTTAGTTAGTTTAATTCTAATATTAGCTCATCTTGTGATATAGTTTTATTAAAGTTAGTTTATCTTTAATTATAACTTTATTTTTGAATTTAATTTAATTTTAATTTTAGTTTAATTTTTTATATTAGTATAGTTAATTAGATTATTTTTAATTTAGTTTACTTTTAATTTTAATTTGATTTAATTAGATAAATTTTATTAATTTGATTTAGTTTCATTTTGATTTTAATTCTAATTTAAGTTAGTTTTCATTTAGTTTTCATTTTTATTATTTTTCTTTCGTTTAAAAAAAACATAAAAGACACTTAGAGTCCACTTTCTTTTAGTTTAAATATAATTATAACAAAAAATCACAAAAAATGGTCCGTCCAAACCACACGCTACCGTCCAAGAACTCCTCATGAACCAAACTCTTGCTACAAGCTTAACACTGCACCCTACTACCATTCCAAGACCTGCTCCAAAACGGATATCCCCTACATCACTAAACCTTGTACCAGCCACTGCACAATTTCTCAAATATGTAACCTGCCTCATCCCAACATTAACCATTGCTTCCATCACCACCACATGCCAACAAATATAAAATCTACCATGGAATTGACTTATCAACACAACTGTCTAAATCCTGCAGAATCAGGACATGAAAACAACAGATCAATAGCATAATACAAGACAAAAACCAGTTGTCCTTCAAAAACTTAAAAGAGAAGTCATCAAAGGTTTTAAAAGGAGGAAAAGAACAGATTGAGGGGGGAGACGGGAGAGGGATTCAAAAAGAGAATTTCATCTATAAAATAGAAAAAAAAAGTCATTTGTACCTTCTTCACAGAGTCACAACGTTCAACTCACCTTACCATCCTCCTTAACCACCCTCCATCACAGACCACAGAGCCTTCACCAATAATCGGTATCCAATCCAAAGCAACAATACCCACAACCATCATCTTAAACTCTCATCTCCTTCAAACATCCTCTTCGAAACCTTGCTTCAACCTTCCTCAACCAAATAACAAACCTCACATTGTATCCTTATTTCCTCGACACAAAATTTTGCACCTCCACCTTCCGAGTTCATACCAGTGACATAACTGCAAAATAATATCACATATTTACACCAGCAAAAGACACACACAAAAACAACGCGATTCTGGAAATTGCAATAAGTGAAGTGACGCATACGAACATCATAAACTCAGCCACAAAACCATCCTCACAAACCGTTCACATCATCACGCTGCAAACCCTCAATCTCTTAACTCACAAGCAATAGGAGCCCTCCATTTCAACTCCACTGACCTTCTTGTAACCTTCTTCCATGAACACATAAAACTCTCCACACCTCTCATAAATAGAACCACACATAACCTTCAACCTGCATAAACTCATCACTTCAGACCTCATCTTCTCACACCATAACTTTTCCGTCCGCCACGATTTCAATCCAAATGCTTACATTTCTTTTCCTTCCATACCATCATAATTTCAAACAATAAAAGAACAATAAAATGAGCCTTCACCTTCATCGTCTTTTCCCCACCACCATTCGCGTTTCTGAAACAATAACCTCATAGACAACAATCGACACAACTTCATAAACCTCCGTTAAACCCTCACCAATACCAACCGTCACAACCACCACCCTGAACTTCCCACCTTCAATCCCCCATCCACCACCGTGCTGAGTAAAACGAGAAAGAGAAAGTCGCGTGGAGAGAGTGATACCGCGAGAACAAAGACGAACTGCATCGGCCGAAAATAGGAAACGGGGAGAAAAATCTGGCGCAAGGCAGTGAAGAGCAGAGAAGTTTTGAACGAAATTGAAAGGTGGATCGTGAGAAAGTTTGAGAGCTTTCCCTAAAAGTATGTAATCTCTGAAGTTTTTGTCTCTTTTGCGGTTTGTTATCACGACCTTTTCCTTCTTTAGAATTAGGCTTGTGATGTGTGATTCACAGCTCCACCCGACCCGGTTTTCTTTCTTTTTTTATGGACCTGTACATGTTTCCCCAAGCCCATCCCTTTTTTAGATTAAATTTTAATCTCTTAGAATGTAATTTCATTAGTTATAATTTTGATTAGAGATTAGTTTAGTGTTAGAACTAGTGTTATTTTAGAATTAGTTTCATAAGTAGATTTAATCGGTTAGTTAGTTGCAGCTAATAATTTAGTTAGATTAGAATTTAGAATCTAGTAAATAGGTTTTGTTTTTATTTAATTAGTTTTTTAACTAAATAGTTTTAATTTGAGTTTAGGTTAGTTATTTTGTGGATTAGTTTTTTTACGTAAATTATCATTAATCAATTCTTATTTTATTTAGTTCCAATAAGAAAATTAATTAATTAATTTTTAGATCCATTTATAATTTATTTAACTAGTCTATAGTTAGAATTTAGTCACCATTTAGTTTGCAATTAAATTTCAGTCTTATTAGATATTATTTGATTTTTTTTAATCTTGACGTTTTTTATGTTTTCATTTTAGTCAATTTTCGATGTTCGGTTTCTTCTTATTGCCTTTTACTGTATATATATTGCTGTACATATTTACCTTACACTTGAGACCCGAGGTATTCCTCCTTGCCCTTCTGTTTACCTCACATTCCAAAGGAAAGGGTTCCCCTCTGTTGACTGCCATGTCATTTAGGATAGCCTTGTCCATCATTCCCGTTTTACCTAGCCTTAGGTTTGTAGTCGCCGCACTCCACGAAGGTGTCTTGCTGTCAGACCCTACTTTCCCTTTGAACCTTGACCACAGTCAAGAGTTCTTCACCCCCATAAGGGGAACTACGGACGCTCTAATTTCTCAAGTTCATCTTGAGAATACGTAGGCATAGGATTGTGAGATCCTAGCGAGCCACCTTTTTGTTTTCCCATATTTTCCCTTTACATCCAATGCTTTCTTGGATTCTACCTTTTTCTTTTTCCATCTTTTTACCTTTACATCCGATGCCTTCTCGGATTCCACCCTCTTCTACCTTTATATTTGATGCCTTCTCGGATTCCACATTTTCTTTTTACACCCTTTTACCCCATAGTGAGGGGAACTACGAATGCTCTGATTCCATTCCCGTCAGGATACATAGGCATGAGATGTGATGTCTTGGCGAGCAAACTTAGTGTATATACCCTTAGGTCTTTATGTAACACCCCCAATCTATACCCCCAAGCTATTAAAGCGATAAACAAAAGTTCAAAATATCATCAGAGTATATTTAAAACATTCACGGCATAGACCGAGGGGTCACATCAATTGAAACAAATAGACATACACCTGCTCATATAGATATGCAACAATTCAGGTAGCACAACATAAAGGAACTTAGTTCCTAACACCCACAATTCATATACATAATAAAAGCGAAAAATTTGTACTGAAACTCATATATATATATATATATATATATATATATATATATATATATCACATAAATGGTTTGTCTGTCAAATACAACATCATACGTGTACAATCCAAAAGATACATATATACATAATACAAAATAATCACACTCGATCTCCCCGACTACCCGATGCTACATATCAGAGCCGACCGACAAAAGAATGAAGACCTAAGCTTCACAAAAGACCTCCAGCATCTAATCTGCAATGCCTCGTAGAGCATTTAAAAACAGCAGAAGGGTGAGAAACACAATCATAATATAATTGCATATAATTATATAATAACGCACAATTACACAAACATAATATTCTCACCATATTATACGCCATAATTCAATTACAAACAAACACGATGCATTTTCTCACATATCGATCACAAAAGCATATCAATCATACATAATTCAATTATCACCAACACGTATATTCATAAATCAACTCATTAATTTCATTCACAATTCCACACATAATCAAACCATTCATGATTTATGCAAATGCAAAGAGACCGACACAACGACTCTATGCATATGCACATGCGGTACCGAGTTCCATCATTTCTCAACACTAGTTCACTTAGGAACTATTGGAACCATCGCTCGTTACTTAATGTAACTCTCCGTCGGGCATACGATGTTCCCCGTCGCTTTAAGTACTCTTGGTATAAGGCGCACGACGTTTATGGATTGCTTTAAGTCCTCTTTGTATAAGGCGCACAATCCGATCTCTTTAGGTCCTCTTTGTATAAGGCGCATGATCGTCTATAATCATCGCTTTAAGTCCTCTTATTTTTAAGGCGCACGATCCCATCCGATCGCTTTAAGTCCTCTTATTTTTAAGGCGCACGATGTTATAGCGGATTCCCTCTGGAACCAATTCGTTGCTCACACCCACTAGAGCACACAACATCACAAGAATGCACATCATGATGCTTGGCATACAATGACTCGTGACATTCAAATGCACACATATATACAACAATCTCCATCAACAATAATCATGTTTTACATTTCAAGACCAAAACAATGCATTTATTTGACATACGGCCACAAACCATCATCACACCATCTAAACATATACCTTCACATTACATAACATCACATCAGTCATACAATACATATCATACGCATGTTGCATAATAACACGTCAAATTCACATCATTAAAACAATAAAAGCCAACAATAACACATTCCAAATTCTTGACATAACTAAATCGGCTAACAATCTTGAAACCATTAATATAAGAAAGAACACGCCAAAAGCTTTCCAACGCATCAAACCTCGCCTCAAATCGACTTACGGATCAAAAGTTATAAAGAAAACAAATAGGGAAAAACTGTCACATTCGCAGTGCGAAGCTCCTAGCGAGTCCTTCGCTTCTTCATTCACAATGCGAATGTCCCAGCGAACCAAGTCAGAAGCAAAAATAGCCTAAAAATTCCTCAATGTTCGCAGTGCGAACCATCCAGCGAATGCTCGCCTCCCCATTCGTAGTGCGAGTTCCCCAGCGAACAGTGGCAGAAAGAAAATAACACAAAATAACACAAAGTTCGCAGTGCGAACCTCTGGCGAATGCTTGCCCCCACCTTCCCAGTGCGAATTGCCAGCGAATGTTCGCTTTCCCCTTCGCTAGGGGATTCGCAATGCGAACCTTCGAATACCAGAAATCCCAGCAGGGCTGTTACACAACCCAAAATGATATTTTCTCAACCAAAACATTTCCAAACCAACATATAACAATCAGAACCCAGTCTAATCATGGTAACAAGTATTCTACCGCATTTACATCGATTTCCAACCGCGAAAACATCGATTTCTCTCTATCGACCTAGAATCGAAAACTATGAAAACACAACAAACAATCCAATACCCACATACATAATCATACACAAGCATAGTATAATCGAGTTTCGCACCCTTACCCGATTAAATCGTGTTTGAAAAGTCGGTTGAATCGGTTCCTAGATTTTCCAAATTTTCTCTCTTTCTCATTTTCTTTCTCTTTTCTTTCTTCCTCATTTTCTTCTCTTCTTTTTCTTTCCTTTCTATTTTCTCTCTTTATATTTCTATTATATGAAAAAATATAATATCTACCCAAACAAAAGACCAAAATACCCCTACACTCAAATATCTCGCAAACGTCCCAAAACGCGATAAAATATAATCTCGATGAAAATAACATATTTTCGAATAAAAGTCATAAATAAAATAATATAATAATAAAATAATCAAACGACTCAATTAAATAAAAATACTAAAACTGGGGGGTTACAACTCTCCCCCACTTAGAAATTTTCGTCCTAAAAAATAGTACCTGAGACGAACAACTCCGGATACGACCCCTGCATCCGACTCTCCAACTCCCAAGTCAAATTGCCCTCAGCAGCGCCTCCCCACGCTACCTTCACAAGTGCAATTTCCTTGCCCCTTAGCCGCTTCAACTCGCGATCCAAAATCCTAACTGGTAATGCCTCAACTGTAAGGTTCTCCCTTACCTCAACCTCGTCCATCGGAATCACATGCGACGAATCCGGAACATACTTCCGAAGATGTGAAACATGGAACACATCATGCAACTTCGACAGACTCGGCGGCAACGCCACCCTATAAGCCACAACACCAACTCTCGCGGATATCTGGTAAGGACTAATAAACTGAGAAGTAAGCTTCTTCGACTTTAATGCACGACGAACATCCGTTACCGGCGTAACTCTCAAAAATACATGATCACCCTCTTGAAACTCAAGATCTTTCCTCCTTCGATCATGATAACTCTTTTGCCTACTCTAAGAAGCCTTTATTTTCTCACGAATAAGTTTCACCTTGTCTGTGGTCTGTTGAATCAATTCCGGTCCAACCACTGAACTCTCACCAGATTCGCGCCAACACAACAGTGTTCGACATCTCCGTCCATACAACGCTTCAAACGGTGCCATTCCAATACTTGAATGGAAACTATTGTTATACGTGAATTCAATCAATGCAAGATAACTATCCCACGCACCATCTTGTTCAAGAACACAAACCCTCAACAAATCTTCCAACGACTGAATTGTTTTCTCTGTCTGCCCACCGTGTGCGGATGATAAGCCGAACTCAATCTCAATTTAGAACCCAAAGCCTTTTGTAAACTTTCCCAAAATCTCGAAGTAAACCTCAGATCTCGATCTGAAACAATACTTAACGGAACGCCATGTAATTTCACAATCACACTGATATAAATCTCAGCCAACCTCTCCAAAGAAAAACTGATGTCAATCGGAATGAAATGAGCCGATTTAGTCAGCCTATCCACAACCACCCAAATCGCATTATGTCCCCGCTGAGTGTTCGGCAACCCTGTCACAAAGTCCATAGACATGCTATCCCATTTCCACTCAGGAATATCCAACGGTTGCAACGAACCACTAGGCTTCAGATGTTCTACTTTAGACTTCTGACACGTCAAACATGCATACACAAACTGAACCACATCTCTCTTCAATCCAGACCACCAGAAAATCTTCTTCAAATCTTGGTACATCTTGTTAGCTCCCAGATGTATACTCAAATTACTCCGATGTCCTTCCTCTAAAATCATCCTTTTCAAATCCGAATCATCTGGAATACAAATTCGACCTCGAAACCTCAAAACACCATTAACATCCACTATAAAATCACTATTCACATCTTTTTCTCCAACCAACATCAAATCCACAAATTTCACATCTAATTTCTGTTTCTTGCTAACGGTCAACATAAAATCATTAGTAACCTTCAACATACCAAGCCTCACACTAACCGACGTCAATTCATATACCAAACTCAAATCCCTAAACGATTCCAAAAGTTCCCACTCCTTAACCATCAGAACTGACATATGCAACGATTTCCGACTCAACGCATCGGCTACCATATTAGCTTTACCCGGATGGTAATTCAAGCCAAAGTCGTAGTCCTTCAAGAATTCCAACCATCTACGTTGCCTCATATTCAACTCTTTCTGATCAAACAAATACTTCAAACTTTTATGATCACTAAAGACTTCGAATCTTGCACCATAGAGATAATGCCTCCAAATCTTCAACACAAAAACCACAGCCGCTAATTCAAGATCATGAGTAGGATAATTTTTCTCATGAACCCTCAATTGCCTCGAAGCATAAGCCATCACCTTACCTTCTTGCATCAGCACACCACCTAGACCAATCAAAGATGCATCACAATACACCACAAACGGTTCATTAGGATCCGGTAAAATCAAAATTGGAGCTGTCGTCAATCTTCTCTTCAGCTCATTAAAACTTTTCTCACACCGAATATCCCAAACGAACGCTTGACCTTTGCAAGTCAACTGGGTCAAAGGAAGTGCTAGCTTAGAAAAACCTTCAATAAACCTCCGATAATATCCGGCTAATCCCAAAAAGCTTCGAATTTCAGTAACAGATCTCGGAGCCTCCCATTGTAGAACTGCTTCTACTTTAGATGGATCCACAGCAATACCATTACCTGAAATCACGTGCCCAAGAAAACTCACTTCCGAAAACCAGAATTCACACTTGGACAACTTGGCAAAAAGTTTCCTTTCCTTCAAAACCTGCAACACAATGCGCAAATGTTCCGCATGTTCCTCCCGAGACTTAGAATAAACCAAGATATCATCAATAAACACAAAAACAAAACTATCCAAATGCTCGTGGAAAATACGATTCATGTACTCCATAAACACACCTGGCGCATTAGAAACCCCGAACGGCATCACAAAATATTCGTAATGACCATAACGTGTCCTAAAAGCCGTCTTCTGAATATCTTCCTCTTTCACCCTAATCTGATGATACCCTGACCTCAAGTCAATCTTACTAAACACACACACCCCTACCAACTGATCCATCAGATCATCAATTCTCGGAAGAGGATACTTATTCTTAATCGTCACCTTATTCAACTGGCGATAATCAATACACAACCACATACTTCCATTTTTCTTTTTCACCAATAAAACTGGAGCACCCCAAGGCGACACACTTGGTCTCACAAACCTCTTTTCCAACAATTCATTCAATTGCTTCTTTAACTCAACTAACTCAGATGCCGACATTCGATATGGTGCCATCGATACAGGTCTAGTACCCGGAACTAGATCTATAGAAAATTCCACCTCTCTCTCTGGCGGCAAGTCTGAAATATCCTCGGGAAACACTTTCGGAAAATCACACACAACAGGAAACACATCAAGTGAAACCTGACTATCCACAGTCAACGATGCAAACAACCCGTACAACTGAGCTTCATCCGCCAAAAGTTTCTTTAACTCTTTGGTAGATAAGAAACTCGAGTCTTCGTCTTCCTCAAGAGAAGGAAACCTTACTAGCTTATGATAACAGTCAATATGAACCCGATTAAACTGCAACCAATTCATTCCCAAAACCACATCTAAACCCTCCAACGACAAATACACCAAATCCATCTCAAAGTCTTTACCATAAATGGTCAAAGGACAACTAAAACAAACCAAAGAAGTAGTTACTGACCCCATTACTGGAGTATCAATAACCATCTCTCCACCCATCGAAGACAACATAAGATTCAAATGCTTTACGCACTCAGATGAAATAAATGAAAGAGTCTCTCCAGTATCAATAATAGCAACTAAAGGCGTACTATTAATAAAACAAGTACCTCGGATCAGACGGTTTGCACTTGTAGTCTGAGTTCCCGCCAAGGCAAAAACTTTCCCACCAACTAGAGCTTGCTTCGGTTTCGGACACTTTGTACTAATATGACCAGGTTCACCACAGTTGAAACACTTCACCACATTCTTCCTCTTGCACTCAGCTGCGACATGTCCAAAACCTCCACAATTAGAACACTTCTTCATACCATTCTTACATTCGAACTGACGATGTCCTAATTCACCACACCCAAAACATCTCAAAGAATTAGACATACCTCCTTCACTCGGCCTTCGATCAAAAGTACCCCTATGCTTACCCTTATCAGTCGGTGTCACATAAGGACCACCACGGAACTGCTGCTTCCCTTTTCTCTCGCTCACACTCTTATAGTGAGTAGAACGAGCCTTACTATCCTCTTCATAAATCCTACAACAATCCACCAAATCAGAAAACCTCCTTATCCTCTGATAACCAATAGCCTGCTTTATCTCAGGACGCAACCCGTTCTCAATCTTCACACACTTAGAAAACTCCGCAGTCGCTTCCGCATAATGTGGATAAAACTGCACAAGCTCTATAAATGTAAACACAGCCCAAGTGATCTCCTCCTCTGCAGCTTCCAACACATGACGTGTACTAACCCACCAATCATCAGTTTCTTCCAGCAACATGTGAGTACCCAGTCTCACCTTCTGATCCTCAGCACAATCCATCACTCGGAAGATCCTTTCAATCTCTTTAAGCCAAATCTGAGCACCATCAGGATCATATCTTCCTTTAAAGATAGACGGTTTGTTCTTCCTGAACTCATCATTACCCGCAGCATTAGGTGCACCCTGCACAGCCTGAGCCATAGCTTGCATAGCAGCAGCCAAAGCAGCGTCATTCCTACCAGCCATATTCTGTTCATTTCCAATAACAGCAACTATGGTTAAACAAACAGCTCACTGAACCACAAAGACCAACAAGGACTGACACGAACTGACACGGACTGGCTCTGATACCACTTAATGTAACACCTCTAATCTATACCTCCAAGCTATTAAAGCGATAAACAAAAGTTCAAAATATCATCAGAGTATATTTAAAACATTCACGGCATAGATCGAGGGGTCACATCAATTGAAACAAATACACATACACCTGCTCATATAGATATGCAACAATTCAGGTAACACAACACAAAGGAACTTAGTTCCTAACACCCACAATTCATATACAGAATAAAAGCGGAAAATCTGTACTGAAACTCATATATATATATATATATATATATATATATATATATATATATATCACATAAAGGGTTTGTTTGTCAAATATAACATCATACGTGTACAATCCAAAAGATACATATATACATAATACAAAATAATCACACTCGATCTCCCTGACTACCCGGTGCTACATATCAGAGCCAACCGACAAAAGAATGAAGACCTAAGCTTCACAAAAGACCTCCAGCATTTAATCTGCAATGCCTCGTAGAGCATTTAAAACAGCAGAAGGGTGAGAAACACAATCATAATATAATTGCATATAATTATATAATAACACACAATTACACAAACATAATATTCTCACCACATTATACGCCATAATTCAATTACAAACAAACACGATGCATTTTCTCACATATCGATCACAAAAGCATATTAATCATACACAATTCAATTATCACCAACACGTATATTCATAAATCAACTCATCAATTTCATTCACAATTCCACACATAATCAAACCATTCATGATTTATGCAAATGCAAAGAGACCGACACAGCGACTATATGCATATGCACATGCGGTATCGACTTCCATCATTTCTCAACACTAGTTCACTCAGGAACTATTGGAACCATCGCTCGTTACTTAGTGTAACTCTCCGTCGGGCATACGATGTTCCCCGTCGCTTTAAGTCCTCTTGGTATAAGGCGCACGACGTTTATGGATTGCTTTAAGTCCTCTTTGTATAAGGCGCATGATCGTCTATAATCATCGCTTTAAGTCCTCTTATTTTTAAGGCGCATGATCCCATCCGATCGCTTTAAGTCCTCTTATTTTTAAGGCGCACGATGTTATAGCGGATTCCCTCTGGACCCAATTCGTTGCTCACACCCACTAGGGCACACAACATCACAAGAATGCAGATCATGATGCTTGGCATACAATGACTCATGACATTCAAATGCACACATATATACAACAATCTCCATCAACAATAATCATGTTTTGCATTTCAAGCCCAAAACAATGCATTTATTTGCCATACGGTCACAAACCATCATCACACCATCTAAACACATACCTTCACATTACATAACATCACACCAGTCATACAGTACATATCATACGCATGTTGCATAATAACACGTCAAAATGCACATCATTAAAACAATAAAAGCCAACAATAACACATTCCAAATTCTCGACATAACTAAATCAACTAACAATCTTGAAACCATTAATATAAGAAAGAACACGCAAAAAGCTTTCCAAAGCATCAAACCTCGCCTCAAATCGACTTACAGATCAAAAGTTATAAAGAAAACAAATAGGAAAAACTATCACATTCGTAGTGCGAAGCTCCTAGCGAGTCCTTCGCTTCTTCATTCGCAGTGCGAATGTCCCAGCGAACCAAGTCAGAAGTAAAAATAGCCTAAAAATTCCCCAACGTTCGCAGTGTGAACCATCCAGCGAATGCTCGCCTCCCCATTCGCAGTGCGAGTTCCCTAGCGAACAGTGGCAGAAAGAAAACAACACAAAATAACACAAAGTTCGCAGTGCGAACCTCTGGCGAATGCTCGCCCCCACCTTCGCAGTGCGAATTGCCAGCGAATGCTCGTTTTCCCCTTCGCTAGGGGATTCACAGTGCGAACCTGCGAATACTAGAAATCCCAGCAGCGCTGTTACACAACCCAAAATAATATTTTCTCAACCAAAACATTTCCAAACCAACATATAACAATCAGAACCCAGTCTAATCATGGTAACAAGTATTCTACCGCATTTACATCGATTTCCAACCGCGAAAACATCGATTTCTCTCTATCGACCTAGAATCGAAAACTATGAAAACACAACAAACAATCCAATACCCACATACATAATCATACACAAGCATAGTATAATCGAGTTTCGTACCCTTACCCGATTAAATCGTGTTTGAAAAGTCGGTTGAATCGGTTCCTAGATTTTCCAAATTTTCTCTCTTTCTCCTTTTCTTTCTCTTTTCTTTCTTCCTCTTTTTCTTCTCTTCTTTTTCTTTCCTTTCTATTTTCTCTCTTTCTATTTCTATTATATGAAAAAATATAATATCTACCCAAACAAAAGACCAAAATACCCCTACACTCAAATATCTCGCAAACGTCCCAAAACGCGATAAAAGCTAATCTCGTTGAAAAATAACATATTTTTGAATAAAAGTCAGAAATAAAATAATATAATAATAAAATAATCAAACGACTCAATTAAATAAAAATACTAAAACTGGGGCGTTACACTTTACCTTAGCACTTTTTCCTTTAATAAGCAAACTTTAACATAACACAAATAGTAACAAGAGGTTCCTGTAGAGTACTACAGATACTTAGGGTGCTAATACCTTCCCTTAGTATAACCAACCCCCGAACCTTAGATCTCTGAGCTGTGTTCCTACATAGTGCACTTAGGGTTTTTCGATCTTTACCCTTTCCTTTGGATAAATCAAAGCTCGGTGGTGAATTTCAAAGTTTTGTGATTCAAGTTAATTAATAGCTCGACATCCGATTCTCACCGCAACAGAAAATGGTGACTTCACTGGGGAATCTCCCCTAAGAGGGTTAAGCCCACCTTGTTTGTCTTTGTGTTATTTATATGTTTGCTTGCTTGTATACTTGTATATTCTGTATATATATATATATATATATATATATATATATATATATATATATATATATATATATATATATATGCCTATTGTGCTTGGGTTTTCTGTATGCATGGTTATTACTTTGAGTGGTGAGATAAATCCTATACCTGGATTTGAGTGCAATTAGGATATGACGATGGTATTCAAGGAGGCTTTGAGGGAGTCGAATCCTGAAAAAGTTAACTTGAGACACCATCACTCAGTTGAGGCCCTCTTGAGAGTTTAGTCATGTTAAATGATTCTATTCGTGAAAACGTTACTACTCTCGACCTAGGTGCCCGTGATTCTGAGAACCGTAGTTACCTTTGACCCCACTTGGCCTTTTAGGACGTAGTGCGGTGACCATGATGGAGTCCATTTCTAAAATGGTTGTCACGCAATACTACGCCCAGACGATATTCTCTTAAGAATTTTATTGATTACCGAGTCGTTCGGGAAGTCGATAAAATTTGAAAGATGGGTTGTCGACTCTGGGAACTTCTTAGAACCCTGTTCTATAGTTTATGAACCCTAGTACACACCCTGTGGTTGGTTCTTTACCTAGACTCCATGCCGTGATCTCAAACCTTTGATCCTGTTGCATGTGTTGTGCATCCTGTTTGCATTGCATTGCATATCATTTGCATCTTTGCATGATTCATTGCATGTGTCTGTTTGTCCAGTTACTCATCTCCAGCTGTCTCTATATTCCAGAGTTTGTCTGTGAGTCGTCAAGCTGATTCCTCGACATCGATACATGACTAGAGCTAACATCAGATGCAGAATGTCAAGAACAACCCTCTGCCAGGGCAAATGAAGCTTCAGTCGACTTTAGCTCGGCTACTTCTTAAAGACAGGATAACTCATTTTTGTTTTTGATTTGTCACTAGACCATGTTTCTTGTTGTTTGCATGTTTCTTATTTTGTAATAGCTGTTTGCTTTCAACTATGTTTGTACTTTCACAATTAATGAAATGAGCATTTGCAACTTTTTGATTCAAATCATTTGTGTTTGCTATTCACTTCTTCATGCTTCCACTTTCAAGAAAAATTAAAAAAAAAATTCTCTTGTCCACTTTCTTATTGATTGTGCAAAGATTGGAGGGAGGATGATGAAAACGTAAATACTCATAATTGTTGTTGGTATGCTTTCAAATCAAAACTTTGTTGACGATGTAAGGCATTGTTTCAATCCCTAAACACTGGATAAATAAGGAAGATAATCTCTCGTCAACCCCTTTGGGCCTTGAAGTAGGAGTTTCTTTTCTTTACAAATGAAAAACCCGCAATCTTAACCTCGGGGTGGGTAGTGCTCAGTTAACTTGATTACGCATTCAAATACAAGAGTTTTATGCGAGACGCTTTCAACAAAAGGGTGCATTCACAAATTTTCATTCGCACACAACAAGCAAATGTCGAAGATGTCTTTCAAGTCGAACGCCAACGATGGTTCGTCGTAATCCTTAAGCCAGGAAGTCACTAAAATAAAAAAAAAGAAGAAGAAAAAAAATAAGAAAGAAAAGTTTGTATGATAACCAAAGGAGGAAATCTTTAAGTCCTTTATCCTGGAAGTCCTCAATGGCAAACAACTTTGTAAGGAAGTAGTGACCGCCATTTCAAAGTCTCTTAACTTCTGAACCATCATCATCATCAGTGCAATTTCCAACCCTTGGGAACCCGAGTGCATAGTTTGAGTTAACTGAGCATAGGACTGAAGTTCATCACGTAGATTGGGTGGGTCACAAATAAACTTTGAGCCTTTATCCTTTGTTTCTTAAACCGTGAACCAGACCACGTTATAACCCTCAAAAGACCTAATTGAAGCGAGGTTATTTTGAAAGCATACTACAGGAAGGTTGCATAAACTGGCTCCAAAAAATCTTTGTAGATCATCTATTTTGGCATCACTCCTTGTGCTTTAATTCTTACTTTTAAATGTCCTGAACTGCCGTGTTCTGACCAATGACTCATATACTTTGCACCTCTTTCAAAAATGATTTTGATTTCAAAAGTTGCATGAACTTTGCATTTACCATGTTTGTATAAATACTTTTGTTTACAAAATAGCTTTCTTCTTAAGGAATTTTCAAACATTTGAGAAACTTGGTCGGTGATCCAATCAGGGGCAAGTTCCTTCCATATCCTGTTGAGAATCAGTTCAAGATTTGTGGTTTAATGGCGACTTCTCAGAGTTGGTTTATTCAGAAGATGCTTCAAGACTCATACTGGGGCAAGCTTTCCCAGTGTACAGTAAAACAATCATCTTTCGAGACTCAGATCGGGGCAAGCTTTCTAAGAGCACCATGAAACAGTCGTTTCCAGAATTAATCAAGCTGAAATAGTGATCAGCTCATCTACAACAGTCAGCTAATCTGGGGCATTAATTTAAATAATCCCCAAGCAACGCTTTATCCTTCCTACAAGGATCAACTTGATACAGTTAACCAGTGTGGTAGAGGTGTGTTCAGCAGTAGCATCTCTAGTCCCAAGTAGAATGGCAGGGATCTCCAAGTAGAGGAATCAGTCTTCCAATCTTGTCTTCCCAGAGAGTCGAGTCGTGTCGTCGACATTTACATCTACATTTGCATTTGCATTTGATCATATATCATCTGCATGATTCATATACATATGCATAACATAAGTGTTTCATCCTCATTTACATTTCTCCCGAGGTCGTGTCGTTATCCGCGTCTTACCTTGTGGTCAAAGTCCAACTTACTTGGCGCCTACCAAAATGTTACCTATCCTTTCATTCCAGTGCTATTCCTGGATCTTTACATTCCTTCACTCCAGTTCCATTCCTGGATGGGCTTTCTCCTTTGTATTCAGTGTCATTCCTGGATGTCTTTCTCACTATCATTTGATGCCATTCTTGAATATAGTGATTTGCCTTTACTTTCAGTGCCATTCCTGAAAGTTCTTTCCTCTTATCCAATGCTTTCTTGGGTATTTCTTTGTTCAATGCTTTCTTGGACGTTGTGATTTCTTTGTATCCAATGCTTTCTTGGGTATATCTTTGTCCACATTCATTCAATGCTGTCTTGAATACTGTGATTCCCTCTATCCAATGCTTTCTTGGGTATATCTTTGTTCACATTCATTCAATGTTATCTTGGATACTGTGATTCTTTTTATCCAATGCTTTCTTGGGTATCTCTTTGCTCACATTCATCCAATGCTTTCTTGGATTTTGTGATTCTTTTCATCCAATGCTTTCTTGGATCTCTACCTTTCTCACGTTTATCTGATGCTTTCTCAGGTATTGTGATTTACCTTCGTGTCCAATGCTTTCTTGGATGTCATCTTTGTTCACATATATCTGATGCTTTCTCAGGTATTGTGGTTTACCTTCGTGTCCAATGCTTTCTTGGGTACTTCTTTGTTCAATGCTTTCTTGAACGCTGTTCTTTCTTTGTATCCAATGCTTTCTTGGGTATTTCTTTGTTCAATGCTTTCTTGGACGTTGTTCTTTCTTTGTATCCAATGCTTTCTTGGATTTCTATCTTGTTCACTTTCATCTGATGCCTTTTCAGATATTGTGAGTTATACCTTTCATCTAAAGCCATTATTGGATGACTGGCTCCTTTGTGTCCAATGCCTTCTTGGATTACCCTCTTTTTACCTCATTCTCATCTGATGCCTTCTCAGATATTATAAGTTTACCTTTCATTCAAAGTCATTATTGGATGTCAGGTTTCTTTTACATCTGATGTCTTCTTGGATGTGCCTTTCTCTTTCTGATGTTCTTCCAGATTGAGTCTTCGTTTTTTGATCCCCCAGTGGAGACCGTCTTTCCAGTGCCACTTCCATTGAGTATCTTGTGTAATCTCTTCTTTCTAAGTGTCAGTCTGTCACGCATGAACCTGTTGCTTCATCACCTTAGATTATTCCCCAGTGTTGTTGTCATCCCCAGTAAGTGATTGCTCATTGTGTGGACTTTGTCCCTGTTTGCATTCGTTTTCGTCTGCATTTGTGCATTTATCATTCCATCAGTTTCATCATATTAGGGTTCATGGCATGTTTGCATTTGCATGTATGTTGCTTGTCCTTAGCATCTGCATCCCATCTAAGGGCAAAATTTTCGGTTTGCTATATTTAAATACCTTTCACCTTGATCTCCCGAGGATTCCCATCTCTCGTGTCGTCCAGTGAAGTTATTTAAATAGGGGTAACTGTTGTACCCCAAATTTTACCCTTAGATTTTTCTGATCATTTCATATCATTTTAAGTCGGTCTTTTCGCATTTTCAGTTAAACATCATCAATTATGCGCTTTTTGTCGATTGTTGTCATTCCACTTTAAATTTGTTTTCATTATCTTAGATTTATTTGAGATTTAGTTAGTTTAATTCTAATATTAGCTCATCTTGTTATATAGTTTTATTAAAGTTAGTTTATCTTTAATTATAACTTTATTTTTGAATTTAACTTAATTTTAATTTTAGTTTAATTTTTTATATTAGTATAGTTAATTAGATTATTTTTAATTTAGTTTACTTTTAATTTTAATTTGATTTAATTAGATTAATTTTATTAATTTGATTTAGTTTCATTTTGATTTTAATTCTAATTTAAGTTAGTTTTCATTTTTATTATTTTTCTTTCGTTTAAAAAAAAAACATAAAAGACACTTAGAGTCCACTTTCTTTTAGTTTAAATATAATTATAACAAAAAATCACAAAAAATGGTCCGTCCAAACCACATGCTACCGTCCAAGAACTCCTCATGAACCAAACTCTTGCTACAAGCTTAACACTGCACCCTACTACCATTCCAAGACCTGCTGCAAAACGGATATCCCCTACATCACTAAACCTTGTACCAGCCACTGCAAAATTTCACAAATATGTAACCTGCCTCATCCCAACATTAACCAATGCTGCCATCACCACCATATGCCAACAAATATAAAATCTGCCATGGAATTGACTTCTCAACACAACTGTCCAAATCCTGTAGAATCAGGACATGAAAACAACATATCAATAGCATAATACAAGACAAAAACCAGTTGTCCTTCAAAAACTTAAAAGAGAAGTCATCAAAGGTTTTAAAAGGAGGAAAAGAACAGATTGAGGGGGGAGACGGGAGAGGGATTCAAAAAGAGAATTTCATCTATAAAATAGAAAAAAAAGTCCTTTGAACCTACTTCACAGAGTCACAACGTTCAACTCACCTTACTATCCTCCTTAACCACCCTCCATCACAGACCACAGAGCCTTCACCAATAATCGACATCCAATCCAAAGCAACAATACCCACAACCATCATCTTAAACTCTCATCTCCTTTAAACATCCCCTTTGAAACCTTGCTTCAACCTCCCTCAACCAAATAACAAACCTCACACTGTATCCTATTTCCTCGACACAAAAACCTTGCACCTCCACTTTCCGAGTTCATACCAGTGACATAACTGCAGAAGAATATCACAGATTTACACCAGTAAAAGGCACACACAGAAACAACGCGATTCTAGAAATTGCAATAAGTGAAGTGACGCATACGAACAGCATAAACTCAGCCACAGAACCATCGTCACAAACCATTCACATCATCACGCTGCAAACCCTCAATCTCTTAACTCACAAGCCATATGAGCCCTCGATTTCAACTCCACTGACCTTCATGTAACCTTCTTCCATGAACACATAAAACTCTCCACACCTCTCATAAACAGAACCACACATAACCTTCAACCTGCATAAACTCATCACTTCAGACCTCATCTTCTCACACCATAACTTTTCCGTCCGCCACGATTTCAATCCAAACGCCTACATTTCTTTTCCTTCCATACCATCATCATTTCAAACAATAAAAGAACAATAAAACGAGCCTTCACCTTCATCGTCTTTTCCCCACCACCATTCGCGTTTCTGAAACAATAACCTCATAGACAACAATCGACACAACTTCATAAACCTCTGTTAAACCCTCACCAATACCAACCGTCACAACCACCGCCCTGAACTTCCCACCTTCAATCCCCCATCCACCACCGTGCTGAGTAAAACGAGAAAGAGAAAGTCGCGCGGAGAGAGTAAAACCGCGAGAACAAAGACGAACTGCATCGGCCAGAAATAGGAAACGGGGAGAAAAATCTGGCGCAAGGCAGTGAAGAGCAGAGAAGTTTTGAACGAAATCGAAAGGTGGATCGAGAGAAAGTTTGAGAGCTTTCCATGAATGTATGTAATCTCTGAAGTTTTTGTCTCTTTTGCGGTTTGTTATCACGGCCTTTTCCTTCTTTAGAATTAGGTTTGTGATGTGTGATTCACATCTCCACCCCACCCGGTTTTCTTTCTTTTTTTTATGGACCTGTACATGTTTCCCCAAGCCCATCCCTTTTTTAGATTAAGTTTTAATCTCTTAGAATGTAATTTCATTAGTTATAATTTTGATTAGAGATTAGTTTAGTGTTAGAACTAGTGTTATTTTAGAATTAGTTTTATAAGTAGATTTAATCGGTTAGTTAGTTGCAGCTAATACTTTAGTTAGATTAGAATTTAGAATCTAGTAAATAGGTTTTGTTTTTATTTAATTAGTTTTTTAACTAAATAGTTTTAATTTTAAGTTTAGGTTAGTTATTTTGTGGATTAGTTTATTTACGTAGATTATAATTAATCAATTCTTATTTTATTTAGTTCCAATAAGAAAATTAATTAATTAATTATTAGATCCATTTATAATTTATTTAACTAGTCTATAGTTAGAATTTAGTCACCATTTAGTTTGTAATTAAATTTCAGTCTTATTAGATATTATTTGATTTTTTTAATCTTGATGTTTTCTATGTTTTTATTTTAGTCAATTTTCGATGTTCGGTTTCTTCTTATTGCCTTTTACTGTATATATATTGTTGTACATATTTACCTTACACTTGAGACCCAAGGTATTCCTCCTTGCCCTTCTGTTTACCTCACATTCCAAAGGAAAGGGTTCCCCTCTGTTTACTGCCATGTCATTTAGGATATCCTTGTCCATCAATCACGTTTTACCTAGCCTTAGGTTTGGAGTCGCCGTACTCCACGTAGGTGTCTTGCTGTCAGACCCTACTTTCCCTTTGAACCTTGACCACAGTCAAGAGTTCTTCACCCCCATAAGGGGAACTACGGACACTTTGAGTCGAACTATGTTTTCTTCTTATTTTGTTGTCATTTGATGATATGGTTTTATATGTTGAAAACCTTTTTGGATTATTAAGATGTTTGTTGAAAACATTTTAATTGAGAATTTTGAGTTCCGCTGCCATGTGAAGGCTTTTTAGTTATTTTGAGGAAAACCCTTTTGTTTACAGGGAAAGTGTATTAATTTGATTTAAATGAGAAATGTCCACCCTTGAAGTGATTTTGATACTTTACTCTGATATTTGAGTTGTTTCTGCTGTAACATTTGTGGGGGTAGAAAAGGGTGTTACATTAGTGGTATCAGAGCCTGGTAGGTCCGTCCGGCCAAGTTTTTACGTGATGTCAGTCCCCTGTCAGCCAATGAGTGTGTGTACACTGTCGATGTTTTAGTTCTTCTAACCTTGTTGGTGGTGTGCAGGATGGCTGGAAGAAACGATCGTGCGATTGCTGATGCGTTAAAATCAGTTACTAATGTGGTGGCGCAGCTGAATCCAAATGGTGGAGCTCCTGATGAGTTTCGTGCTTTGGGGAAGTTTTAAAGGAATAATCCACCAACTTTTGTAGGTACGCATGATCCAGCAAGTGCACACAAGTGGCTAAAGGCAATCGAGAAGATCTTCCGAGTGATGAGGAGTTCTGATGAGCAGCAGGTTCAGTTCGTAACGCATATGCTGGAAGAGGAAGCTGAGGACTGGTGGGATAACACCCGTCAGAGACTCACGAATGTTGGCACTGTGATAACTTGGGTTGTGTTTAAGCAGGAGTTTCTGGGGAAGTATTTTCCAGAGGATTCTCGTGGCAAGAGGGAAGTGGAATTCCTTAAGCTGAAGCAAAGAGATATGACTATAGCAGAGTATGCCGCAAAGTTCGAGGCTTTGGTGAAGTTCTGTCCGCACTACAATCATGCTGATGCTGAGATGTCCAAGTGTCTCAAGTTCGAAAATGGGCTGAGACCAGAGATTAAGCAGGGTATTGGGTATCTGCAGATCCGTAGATATGTTGAGTTGGTTGACAAGAGCAGAATCTACGATGAGGATAGTCGAGCTTGATCTGCTCACTACAAGCAGTTGAGTGAGAAGAAAGGGCAGTATAGAGGTAAGCCTTATACAACTTCAGCTGAAAAAGGGAAGCAGAAGGCTTCAGATGGAAAAAAGACAAGTGGAGGAGCAGCTCCCACTTCTGGAAAGTGTCATAAGTGTGGCGAGCAAGGTCACCGTGCTGATGTGTGCACCAATAATGTGCTGAGGTGCTATAGATGTGGTAAGAAGGGTCATCGGGCTACTGATTGCAAAGATGAGGGTCCGACCTGTTTCAATTGTGGTGAGAAAGGTCATATCAGTACTCAATGTCAGAAGCCAAAGAAGACTGCTACTGCTGCCCAGACCAGTGGTCGTGTGTTTGCTTTGAGTGGTGCAGAAGTTCCAGAGAAGGACAACCTGATTCGAGGTACTTGTTTTATTAATAATATCGAATTGGTTGCTATAATTGATACTGGTGCTACTCATTCTTTTATCTCGCTTGAATGTGCTAATAGATTGGGTTTAAAGTTGTCTAATATGAATGGGAATATGGTAATAGAAACTCCAGCTAATGGTTCTGTTACTACTACCCTTGTGTGTCTAAATGTCCTGTGACGATTTTTGAAAAGAGCTTTGTGATGGATTTGGTGTGCCTACCCTTGCAGCAAATTGACGTGATCTTTGGAATGAACTGGTTGGAGTACAACCGGGTTCATATCAATTGTTGTAACAAGACTGTAGAGTTTCCTGAGATTGATGATAGTGGGGAGTTGATGTTCTTATCTGCTAAGCAAGTAGACGAACTTGTGGAAGACGAAGCTTTGGTGTTTGCAATGTTTGCATCATTGCAAATTGATTATGACGCTGCGAGTGTGGAGTTGCCTGTTGTTTGTGAATTTCCAGAGGTGTTCCCAGATGACATCAGTGATTTGCCTCCAGCGCGTGAAGTAGAGTTTGTAGTGGACTTAGTACCAAGTACGAGTCCAGTGTCAATGGCTCCTTATCGGATGTTAGCTTCCGAGCTAAGTGAATTAAAGAAACAACTGGAAGAATTGCTTGAGAAGAGGTTTGTTCGACCGAGTGTTTCTCCGTGGGGTGCTCCGGTGTTGCTAGTGAAGAAGAAAGATGGAAGTATGAGGTTGTGTGTTGATTATCGGCAGTTGAATAAAGTGACGATCAAGAATAAGTATCCACTTCCGAGAATCTAAGATTTGATGGATCATCTAGTAGGTGCTTGTGTGTTTAGCAAGATTGATTTGAGGTCTGGTTATCATCAGATTCGAGTTAAGCCTGATGATATTCCGAAGACGGCTTTCAGGACGAGGTATGGTCACTATGAATACATTGTGATGCTGTTTGGTGTATCCAATGCACCTGGTGTGTTCATGGAGTATATGAATTGGATTTTTCATGAGTATTTAGATAAGTTTGTGGTGGTGTTTATCGATGATATCTTGATATATTCTCGATCTGAAGAAGAGCATGCCGAGCATTTGAGAACTGTGTTGCAAGTGTTGAAAGAGAAGAAGTTGTATGCAAAGCTATCCAAGTATAAGTTCTGGTTGAAGGAAGTGAGTTTCATTGGCCATGTGATTTCGAGTGGAGGGATTGTTGTTGATCCTTCTAAGATTGATGCCGTGTTACAGTGGGAGACTCCGAAGTTGGCGACTGAGATACGAAGTTATCTGGGATTAGCGGGTTATTGCCGCAAGTTTAATGAAGGCTTTTCTAAGTTGGCATTACCTCTGACTCAGTTGACTCGAAAGGGTCAAACTTTTGTGTGGGATGTAGCTTGTGAAGAGAGTTTTGTGGAGTTGAAGAAGAGGTTGACTACTGCTCTAGTGTTGATTTTGCCTAATCCGAGTGAATCTTTTGTGGTGTATTGTGATGCGTTGAAGATGGGTCTTGGTGGAGTATTGATGCAGAATGGGCAGGTTATTGCCTATGCTTCGAGACAATTGTGAGTGCATGAGAGGAATTATCCTACACATGACTTGGAGTTGGCCGCGGTGGTGTTTGTGATGAAGATTTGGAGACATTATCTGTTTGGATCTAAATTTGAGGTGTTCAGTGATCATAAAAGTCTGAAGTACTTATTTAATCAGAAGGAATTGAATATGAGGCAGAGGAGGTGGTTAGAGCTATTGAAGGATTTCGATTTTGATTTGAGTTATCATCCGGGCAAAGCAAATGTAGTGGCCGATGCATTGAGCAGAAAGTCATTACATATGTCGATGCTTATGGTGAAAGATTTGGAATTAATTGAACAATTCAAAGATTTGAGTTTAGTATGTGAAGCGACTCCTGACAGTGTGAAGTTGGGAATGTTGAAGTTGACTAGTAGTATTCTGAAAGAAATCAGAGTGGGGCAGCAATCTGATTTAAAGTTGGTTGACCAATTGAGTTTGATTAACCAAGGTAACGGAGGTGAATTCTGAATTGACGAGAATGGCGTAATGATGTTCAGAGACAAGGTGTGTGTCCCCGATGTCCAAGATATTAAGAAGAGCATTCTGGAAGAAGGACATTGAAGTAGATTGAGTATTCATCCCGGTGCTACGAAGATGTACCAAGATTTGAAAAAGTTGTTTTGGTGGCCAAGTATGAAGAAGGATGTTGCGGAGTTTGTTTATGCGTGTTTGACTTGTCAGAAGTCGAAGGTTGAGCATCAGAAGCCTTTAGGTATGATGCAGCCGTTGAGGATTCCAAAATGGAAATGGGATAGTATTTCCATGGATTTTGTGGTGGGATTGCCGAAGACTGTTAAGGGAAATGATTCAATTTGGGTGATCGTGGATAGATTAACTAAGTCGGCTCATTTCTTGCCGATGAAGATTAATCATTCCATGCAGAAGCTAGCCGAGATGTATATTGAGGAGATTGTGAAGTTACATGGGGTACCTTCGAGCAATGTGTCGGATAGAGATACGAGATTTACATCGAGGTTCTGGAAAAGTTTGCATGATGCGTTGGGCACTAAGTTGAGGATGAGTTCTGCCTATCATCCGCAAACGGACGGTCAGACAGAAAGGACTATCCAATCATTAGAGGATTTACTGAGGGCCTGTGTGTTGGATCATGGAGGATCTTTGGATAACCATTTACCGTTGATTGAGTTCACGTACAATAATAGTTTTCATGCTAGTATTGGGATGGTGCCCTATGTAGCTTTGTATGGGAGAAGGTGTAGGACTCCTTTGTGTTGGTATGAATCGGACGAGAGTGTTGTACTCAGACCTGAAATTGTGCAAGAGACGACTGAGAAGATTAAGACGATACAAAAGATAATGAAAGCTTCGCAGAGTCGTCAGAAGAGTTACCATGATAAGAGGAGGAAAGCACTTGAATTTCAATAGGGAGATCATGTGTTTTTGAGGGTGATGCCAGTGACTGGTGTGGATCGAGCTTTGAAGTCTAGGAAGCTCACTCCACGTTTTGTTGGTCCATATCAGATATCGCAGAGGATATGAGAGGTAGCCTATCGAATTGCTTTACTGTAACACCCCAGTTTTGTCCATTTTATTTAATCGAGTCGTTTTGATTATTTTATTATTATATTATTTTATTTTCGACTTTTGTTTGGAAATATGTTATTTTTGAATGTTCTGATATTTTATCGCGTTTTGGGAATGTTTGCGAGATATTTGAGTGTAGGGGTATTTTGGGCATTTCACCTTATTTTCCTTAAGTTAGTAAAATAGAATTAGATAGAGAGAAAGAAAAAGAGAAGAAGGAAAAGGAAAAGAAAAGAGAAAGAAGGGAGAAAGAGAGAAAAACTTGGAAAAGAGGAAATCGAAACAACCGACTTTCCAAACACGATTAAATCGGGTAAGGGTGCAAAACTTGATTATTATATACTTGTATATGATTATGTATGTATGTTTTTGGTTGATTTTGGATTGTTGGATTGTAGAGTAAAAACCAATATGTGTTGAAATTGTTAGAATTGATCCCGATTGTGTAAAAAATCATGTTTTGGTGTTCCTTATTGATGATACATGTTGAATATATGTTGGTATGCAATTTATTGGAAATTTTCTGATGTTTAGGTGAAATTGGATGGATTTTGAGGTGGGAAAATGTAGAAAAATTCTGCAGAAAAATTCTGGTTTTCCACTGCCCATACGCGTATCACCCAAGGCAATACGCGTATTGGTTAAGGCAATACGCATATGGCATTGAAGGGGGGAGGGCAATACGCGTATGGAGTTTCATTTTTCTCGGCCATCTGCTGAAACGCGTAATGGTACGCGTATGATTTTGGGCAATACGCGTATGGCTCAGGGCAATACGCGTATGGCCAGGAAGATTGCAAAATGTGGTTTTCTCGCGATGTCTTTTCTTGTTTAGTCCGTAACTTGTGTTCCGATTATCCGTTTTTAACATTCTTGGTATCGTTGAATAGCTATTGAACTGTACTTTCTGATGATGATGATTTTGGGATTATTGTCCGATTTAATTATGTCAGGAATTTGGAATAGTGTCGTTTTGTCGACTTTTGTCGTTATAATTGTGTGTAATTGATGTGTATCATGCAATGTGCTGTTGATATAGATATGGTATGACTTATGTGCTATTGTATGGTGTAAATGCATGTGTTTAGATGGTGTGATGATGGTTTGTGGCCGTATGGCAAATAAATGCATTGTTTTGGGCTTGAATTGCAAAGCATGATTAATGTTGAGTGAGATGATTGCATATATGTGTGCATTTGAATGTCATGAGTCATTGTATGCCAAGCATCATGATATGCATTCTTGAGATGTCGTGTGCCCTAGTGGGTGTGAGCGACGAATCGATTCCAGAGGGAATCCGCTATAACATCGTGTGCCTTATACAAAGAGGACCTAAAGCAATGATTATAAACGATCGTGTGCCTTATACAAAGAGGACCTAAAGTGATTGGATCGTGTGCCTTATACAAAGAGGACCTAAAGAGATCCATAAACGTCGTGTGCCTTAAAAAAATAAGAGGACCTAAAGCGACGGGGGAACATCGTTTGCCCGACGGGGAGTTACATTAAGTAACAAGCGATGGTTCCAATAGTTCCTGAGTGAACTAGTGTTGAGATGATGGATGAATGGTACCGCATATGCATTGCATAGAGTCCTTGTGTCGGTCTCTGTGCATTTGCATAATTCATGAATGGATTGATTTTGTGTGGAATTGTGATTGGAATTGATGAGTTGAGATATGTATTGTGTTGTGTTGTATTTGGATTCTGTTGTACGTTGTGGTGAGAATATTGTACGTGTGTAATGTTGTGTTATTATATAATTATATGCAATTATATTACGATTATGTTTCTCACCCTTCTGCCATTTTAAATACTCTATGAGGCATTGCAGATTAGATTGCTGGAGGTCTTTTTGTGAAGCTTAGGTCTTGATTCTTTTGTCGGTCGGCTCTGATATGTGGCACCGGGTAGTTAGGGAGACCGTTGGTGTTTTGTGTGTATATGTACATGTTTCTTTTGGGATTGTACATGTATGATTAGTACAGATTTTTCGCTTTTATTATGTATCTGAATTGTGGGTAGTAGGAACTAAGTTTCTCTGTTAATTGCTACCTGATTGTTGCATATCTTTATGGGCAGGTTTATGTGTATTTTGTTTCTAATTGATGTGACCCCTCGGTCTATGTCGTGAATGTTTTAAATATACTCTGATGAAATTTTGAATTTTATTTATCGCTTTAATAGCTTGGGGGTATAGATTGGGGGTGTTACATTAAGTGGTATCAGAGCCAGTCCGTGTCAGTTTGTGTCAGTCCTTGTTGGTCGTTGTGGTTGGGTGAGCTGTTTGTTTAACCATAGTTGCTGTTATTGGTAATGAACAGAATATGGCTGGTAGGAATGACGCTGCTTTGGCTACTGTTATGAAAGCTATGGCTCGGGCTGTGCAGGGTGCACCTAAGGCTGCTGGTAATGATGAGTTCAGGAAGAACAAATCGCCTGTCTTTAAAGGAAGATATGATCCTGAATGTGCTCAGATATGGCTGAAAGAGATTGAAATAATCTTCCAAGTGATGGATTGTGCTGAGGATCAGAAGGTGAGACTGGGTACTCACATGTTACTAGAAGAAGCAGATGATTGGTGGGTTAGTACACGTCATGTGTTGGAAGCTGCAGAGGAAGAGATCACTTGGGCTGTGTTTAGCATTGAGTTTCTGAGGAAGTATTTTTCCGAAGATGTAAGAGGAAAGAAGGAAATTGAGTTCTTGGAATTAAAACAAGGTAATATGTCTGTTGTTGATTATACTGCTAAGTTTGTGGAGCTTGTGCAGTTTTATCCACATTATGCTGAAGCGACTGCAGAATTTTCTAAGTGTGTAAAGTTTGAGAACGGATTGCGTCCTGAGATAAAGCAGGAAATCGGTTACCAAAGGATTAGAAGGTTTTCTGATTTGGTAGATTGCTGTAGGATTTTTGAAGAAGATAACAAAGCTCGTTCTACTCACTATAAGAGTGTGAACAAGAGGAAAGGGAAGCAACCATTTCGTAGTGGTCCTTATGTAACACCAGCTGATAAGGGTAAGCAAAGGGGAAATTTTGAGAAAAGACTAAGTGGGGGAGGAATGTCTAATCCTCCGAGATGTTTTAGGTGTGTTGACCTAGGACATCGCCAGTTTGAATGTAGGAAAGATATGAGAAAGTGTTCTAATTGTGGAGGTTTAGGACATATTGCAGCTGATTGTAAGAGGAACGTGGTGAAGTGTTTCAATTGTGGTGAACCTGGGCATGTTAGTACGAAATGTCTGAAACCGAAGCAAGCTCCAGCAAGTGGGAAGGTTTTTGCATTGGCGGGAACTCAGACTTCAAGTGCAGATCGTCTGATCAGAGGTACTTGTTTTATTAATAGTACGCCTTTAGTTGCTATTATTGATACTGGAGCGACTCATTCGTTTATTTCGTTTGAGTGCGCGAAGCGTTTGAATCTTGTGTTGTCTTCGATGGGTGGTGAAATGGTTATTGATACTCCAACAATGGGGTCAGTAACTACTTCTTTGGTTTGTTTAAGTTGTCCTTTGACCATTTATGGTAAAGACTTTGAGATGGATTTGGTGTGTTTACCGTTGGAGGGTTTAGATTTTGTTCTGGGAATGAATTGGTTACAGTTCAATAGGGTTCATATTGATTGTTATCATAAGCTGGTAAGGTTTCCTTCTCTGGAGGAAGACGAAGACTCGAGTTTCTTATCTACCAAAGAGTTGAAGAAACTTTTGGCGGATGAAGCTCAGTTGTTTGGGTTGTTTGCATTGTTGATTGTGGATAGTCAAGTTTCACTTGATGTGTTTCCTGTTGTGTGTGATTTTTCGGAAGTGTTTCCTGAGGATATTTCGGACTTCCCGCCAGAGAGAGAGGTGGAGTTTTCCATAGATCTAGTTCCTGGTACTAGACCTGTATCTATGGCACCTTATCGTATGTCGGCATCTGAGTTGGTTGAGTTAAAGAAGCAATTAAGTGAATTGCTAGAAAAGAGGTTTGTGAGACCGAGCGTTTCTCCTTTGGGTGCTCCAGTTTTATTGGTGAAAAAGAAAGATGGAAGTATGCGGTTGTGTATTGATTATCGCCAGTTGAATAAGGTGACGATTAAGAATAAGTATCCTCTTCCGAGAATTGATGATTTGATGGACCAGTTGGTAGGTGCTTGTGTGTTTAGTAAGATTGACTTGAGGTCAGGGTATCATCAGATTAGGGTGAAAGAGGAAGATATTCAGACGACGGCTTTAGGACACGATACGGTCATTATGAATATTCTGTGATGCCGTTCGGGGTTTCTAATGCGTCAGGTGTGTTTATGGAGTACATGAATCGTATTTTCCACGAGCATTTAGATCGTTTTGTGGTTGTGTTTATTGATGATATCTTAATTTATTCTAAGTCTCGGGAGGAGCAAGCGGAGCATTTGCGTATTGTTTTGTAGGTTTTGAAAGAAAGAAAGCTTTTTGGTAAATTGTTCAAGTGTGAGTTCTGGTTGTCGGAGGTGAGTTTTCTTGGGCACGTGATTTCAGGTAATGGTATTTCTGTGGATCCATCTAAAGTAGAAGCAGTTCTACAATGGGAGGCTCCGAGATCCGTTACTGAAATTCGAAGCTTTTTAGGGTTAGCCGGATATTATCGAAGGTTCATTGAAGGTTTTTCTAAGCTAGCACTTCCTTTGACTCAGTTGACTTGTAAAGGGCAAGCGTTCATTTGGGATATTCGGTGCGAGGAAAGTTTTAATGAGCTGAAGAGAAGATTGACGACAGCTCCGATTTTGATTTTGCCGAATCCTACTGAACCATTTGTGGTGTATTGTGATGCGTCTTTGATTGGTCTAGGTGGGGTGCTAATACAAGGAGGTGAGGTCGTGGCTTATGCTTCGAGGCAGCTGAGAGTGCATGAGAAAAATTACCCTACTCATGATTTGGAATTAGCGGATGTGGTTTTTGTGTTGAAGATTTGGAGGCATTATCTCTTTGGTGCTAGATTTGAAGTCTTTAGTGATCACAAAAGTTTGAAATATTTGTTTGATCAGAAAGAGTTAAATATGAGGCAGCGGAGATGGTTGGAATTTTTGAAGGACTGCGACTTTGGCTTGAATTACCATCCTGGTAAAGCGAATGTGGTAGCCGATGCGTTGAGTCGGAAATCGTTACATATGTCCACTTTAATGGTTAAGGAGTGGGAGCTTTTGGAAGCTTTTAGGGACTTGAGTTTGGTGTGTGAGGTGACGTCCGATAGCGTGAGGCTTGGAATGTTAAAGGTTACTAATGATTTTCTAATGACTGTTAGTGAGAAACAGAAGCTGGATGTGAAATTTGTGGATTTGATGTTGGTGGGAGAAAAAGATGCGAATAGTGATTTTAAAGTGGGTGTTAATGGTGTTTTGAGGTTCCGAGGTCGAATATGTATTCCTGATGATGCGGAGTTGAAAAGGATGATTTTGGAGGAAGGACACCGGAGTAATTTGAGTATACATCCGGGAGCTAATAAAATGTACCAAGATTTGAAGAAGATTTTCTGGTGGTCTGGATTGAAAAGGGATGTGGCTCAGTTTGTTTATGCATGTTTGACTTGTCAGAAATCAAAGGTAGAACATCTGAGGCCTAGTGGTTTGTTGCAACCGTTGGATATTCTTGAGTGGAAATGGGACAACATTTCTATGGATTTTGTGACAGGGTTGCCGAATACTCAGCGAGGGCATAATGCTATTTGGGTGGTGGTGGACAGACTGACTAAATCGACGCACTTCATTCCGATTGACATCAGTTTTTCTTTGGAGAGGCTAGCTGAGATTTATATCAGTGTGATTGTGAAATTGCATGGTGTTCCATTGAGCATTGTTTTTGATCGAGATCCTAGGTTTACCTCCAGATTTTGGGAAAGTTTGCAAAAGGCTTTAGGATCTAAATTGAGGTTGAGTTCTACTTATCATCCTCAAACGGATGGTCAGACCGAGAGAATGATTCAGTCGTTGGAGGATTTGTTGAGGGCTTGTGTTCTTGAACAAGGTGGTGCGTGGGATAGTTATCTTGCGTTGGTGGAATTCACGTATAATAATAGTTTCCATTCTATTATTGGAATGGCACCTTTTGAAGCACTGTATGGACGAAGATGTCGAACACCGTTGTGTTGGCACAAATCTGGTGAGAGTTCAGTGGTTGGACCCGAATTGATTCAATAGACTACAGACAAGGTGAAGCTTATCCGTGAGAAAATGAAGGCTTCTCAGAGTAGGCAAAAGAGTTATCATGATCGTAGAAGGAAAGATCTAGAGTTTCAAGAGGGCGATCATGTATTTTTGAGAGTTACACCGGTAACGGGTGTGGGTCGTGCATTGAAGTCGAAGAAACTTACTTCTCGGTTTATTGGTTCTTACCAGATATCCGCGAGAGTGGGTGCTGTGGCTTATAGGGTGGCGTTGCCGTCGAGTCTGTCGAATTTGCATGATGTGTTCCATGTTTCACAGCTTCAGAAGTATGTTCCGGATCCGTCGCATGTGATTCCGATGGACGAGGTTGAGGTAAGGGAGAACCTTACGGTTGAGGCATTACCAGTGAGGATTTTGGATCGCGAGTTGAAGCGGTTAAGGGGCAAGGATATTGCACTTGTGAAGGTAGCGTGGGGAGGCGCTGCTGAGGGCAATTTGACTTGGGAGTTGGAGAGTAGGATGCGGGTGTCGTATCCAGAGTTGTTCGTCTCAAGTATATTTTCGAGGACGAAAATTTCTAAGTGGGGGAGAGTTGTAACGCCCCAGTTTTGTCCGTTTTATTTAATCGAGTTGTTTGATTATTTTATTATTATATTATTTTATTTTCGACTTTTGTTTGGAAATATGTTATTTTTCAATGTTGTGATATTTTATCGCGTTTTGGGAACGTTTGCGAGATATTTGAGTGTAGGGGTATTTTGGGCATTTCACCTTATTTTCCTTAAGTTAGTAAAATAGAATTAGAAAGAGAGAAAAATAGAGAGAAAGAAAAAGAGAAGAAGGAAAAGGAAAAGAAAAGAGAAAGAAGGGAGAAAGAGAGAAAAACTTGGAAAAGAGGAAATCGAAACAACCGACTTTCCAAACACGATTAAATCGGGTAAGGGTGCGAAACTTGATTATTATATACTTGTATATGATTATGTATGTATGTTTTTGGTTGATTTTGGATTGAAATTGGATTGTAGAGTAAAAACCAATATGTGTTGAAATTGTTAGAATTGATCCCGATTGTGTAAAAAATCATGTTTTGGTGTTCCTTATTGATGATACATGTTGAATATATGTTGGTATGCAATCTATTGGCAATTTTTTGATGTTTAGGTGAAATTGGATGGATTTTGGGGTGGGAAAACGCAGAAAAATTCTGCAGAAAAATTCTAGTTTTCCACTGCCCATACGCGTATCACCCAAGGCAATACGCGTATTGGTTAAGGCAATACGCGTATGGCATTGAAGGAGGGAGGGCAATACGCGTATGGAGTTTCATTTTTCTCGGCCATCTGCTGAAACGCGTAATGGTACGCGTATGATATTGGGCAATACGCGTATTGCAAAATGTGGTTTTCTCGCGATGTCTTTTCTTGTTTAGTCCGTAACTTGTGTTCCGATTATCCATTTTTAACATTCTTGGTATCATTGAATAGCTATTGAACTGTACTTTCTGATGATGATGGTTTTGGGATTGTTGTCCAATTTAATTATGTCGGGAATTTGGAATAGTGTCGTTTTGTCGACTTTTGTCGTTATAATTGTGTGTAATTGATATGTATCATGCAATGTGCTGTTGATATGGATATGGTATGACTTATGTGCTATTGTATGGTGTAAATGCATGTGTTTAGATGGTGTGATGATGGTTTGTGGCCGTATGGCAAATAAATGCATTGTTTTGGGCTTGAATTGCAAAGCATGATTAATGTTGAGTGAAATGATTGCATATATATGTGCATTTGAATGTCATGAGTCATTGTATGCCAAGCATCATGATATGCATTCTTGAGATGTCGTGTGCCCAAGTGGGTGTGAGCGACGAATCGATTCCAGAGGGAATCCGCTATAACATCGTGTACCTTATACAAAGAGGACCTAAACCGATGATTACAGACGATCGTGTGCCTTATACTAAGAGGACCTAAAGCGATCGAATCGTGTGCCTTATACAAAGAGGACCTAAAGCGATCCATAAACGTCGCGTGCCTTAAAAAAAAAGAGGACCTAAAGCGACGGGGGAACATTGTTTGCCCGACGGGGAGTTACATTAAGTAACAAGCGATGGTTCCAATAGTTCCTGAGTGAACTAGTGTTGAGATGATGGATGGATGGTACCGCATATGCATTGCATAGAGTCGTTGTGTCGGTCTCTGTGCATTTGTATAATTCATGAATGGATTGATTTTGTGTGGAATTGTGATTGGAATTGATGAGTTGAGATATGTATTGTGTTGTGTTGTATTTGGATTCTGTTGCACGTTGTGGTGAGAATATTTTACGTGTGTAATGTTGTGTTATTATATAATTATATGCAATTATATTATGATTGTGTTTCTCACCCTTCTGCCGTTTTAAATGCTCTATGAGGCATTGCAGATTAGATTGCTGGAGGTCTTTTGGTGAAGCTTAGGTCTTCATTCTTTTGTCGGTCGGCTCTGATATGTGGCACCGGGTAGTTAGGGAGACCGTTGGTGTTTTGTGTGTATATGTACATGTTTCTTTTGGGATTGTACATGTATGATTGTATTTGGCAGGAAAACTTTTCATGATATATATATATATTAATAAGTTTAACGTATAAATCTCAACAACAATGAGAAATTGGTTCAATAATACTCAAAGAAAATAAGACATGCAACAAAAGAAAACATATAACAATTCATTCCTCAGTGTTACATATCAGAGCCACTCCACTATGACCCGAATGAAAAATAACTATAGAGGCATAACACCATCCTCTAGCATCAAGCATCTACTTTTGCACTTGATCTTGTATACCCCAGAGGAGCACAGACGCAACAACAACATAAATGGGTGAGAATACATTCATGTATAGAGAGTGTTTATAAACAACATGGAAGATAAACAACGTGTAAGCAGTCTCACAACTCAAATCAACTACCAGAACAACATCGATAACATAACTCATACAAAGCAACCCAATCAACTCATACAATCAAATTACTCACTCACATTAACTCATATAAACAAGGGTTAATACACATTTTAGCCCCTGCCATTTTGGGCGAATTTGAAAAAGGATCCTGAAAAAAAAAACACAGATTTCATTCCTACCATTTGAAGATTCTTTTATTTTGTCCCCTCAATGCACACGGTCAACAGAATCTGTGACGTGGCGCTGCCATTTGGCTTTTACTTTTTAATGTGACGTGGCACTGCCTTGTTGGAATTTTATTTATTTTTTCTTAATATTTTATTACACGCGTGGCCTATTGATTGCATGTTGAAATATTAAAATAGCAAAATGTCTTCAACTAATGTCGAACACAAGACCTTTTCCTTGCAAAGAGTAACCTCTTCCACTAGGCTACCATGTTTTTGTTGTATATTCATTTGCTTCAATTATATATAATACTTAAATGCATAAATGACTTAAATATTAAATATTAATATTTTATTTTTTTATTTTATTTTATTTCAGTTTAATATTTATTATATTTATAATTAATAAATTAGTTCATTTTTTAAATATTAAATTTTAATATAAATATTAAATTTATTTTTTATACAAACGTTAATATATATTTATTATATTTATATTTAATAATTAGTTTAAAAAAGTTAATTTTTTAATTATTTAACGTTAAGATAATATTAATTTTTTTATTTTAATTTTTTTAGAAAAATGTAATTTATTCAATTTCATATTTTTATATATTTATGTATATAATTATAATTATTTAACGTTAAGATAATTATATAATAAAATGTAAATTTATTATTAATTACTAAAATTAAAATAAAAAACTGCTATTATTATTAAAAATATTTTTATTTTCAGTTTATTATTAATTACTATTTAAAACTGCTATATTTTTATTGTTATTTTTCAGTTTATTATTAATTACTATTAAAAACTGTTATATTTTTATTTTTCTTTTCAGTTTATTATTTTCAGTTTATTAATATTAAAAACTGCTATTTTAATTAAAATTAATATTAAACTGAAAGTCAAAATTAAATAATTAAAATATAAGTATGTCAAAATAAATATTTTAATTAAAAAGTCCATTAATATAAATATTTACTAAATTTTAATATATAAATATTTAACGTTAATATAAATATTTGCTATATTTATAAATATATTTAACGTTAGTATAAATATTTAACATTATTTATTTTAATATAAATATTTAATTTAACGTTAATATGTATTTAATATATTTATTATATTATACAAACGTTAATTTTTTAATATAATTTTTAATTTTATTATTATTTAACGTTAAGATAATATTACTTTTTTAATTATTTAACATTGAAATAATATTAATTGTTTTAATATATATTTTTAAAAGTTAATGTATATCTTTATATTAATTATTTTAATATATATATATATTTTTAAAAGTTAATGTATATCTTTATATTAATATTTTAATATTAAATATATTAACATATTAATATTAATTCCAGTTTAAAATTAAAAGTTAGTTAATATTAATATTAATACATTCTTATTTTTTTATTTATTTAGAAATTAGAAGTTAGTTAAATGTTATATTACATTTAAATAGATACATTTAAAATGTTGTAATATATACATTTAAAGTAAACAAATAGACAACAAAGATTAACTAGCCTAGTGGAAGAGGTTCATCTTGCTACTATGAAGACTTGGGTTATATTCTTGGTGTGTGCAAAAATTTTAATTTTTGATCCTTTAATATTTCAACAACCAAATAATAATAAAAGGCCACGCGTGTAATAAAATATAAAGAAAAAATAAATAAAATTCCAACAAGGCAGTGCCATGTCACATTAAAAAAAAAAGCCAAATGGCAGCGCCACGTCACAGATTCTGTTGACTGTGTGCATTAAGGGACCAAAATGAAAGAATCTTCAAATGGCAGGGATGGAATCTGTGTTTTTTTTACAGGGTCCTTTTTCGAATTCGCCTCAAATGGCAGGGGCTAAAATATGTATTAACCCTATAAACAATTAACTAATATTCAATACATATGTGTATGTAATGCTCAACTCCTTAACTCTGTATGCATGCGGTACCAAGTTTTGTATGATCAAAGGTTTGTTATTTATTTTCATCCTGCCACAGTCCCCTCTCTGAATCGGGATATCCCAAGGACTCATCTCTGATCGAGAAACTCTATAACTCATGAATGCATGTGTCGTACCTCGAAAAATGAGAATGATCTCGCGAAGCGCAATCACACGCTCGCGGGATGGACTTAACCGAGTCTCCATCGATCTTTATTTATTCCCATAGAGGGAAAGGTAAAATATCGAATAAAACCCCTAAAAAAGAAAGACAAGGATATGGTCATCGCAATCAATATCTAGGTTCGGGAGTCAGTTATGCAAGGGGAAGATAATAGAACCCCCTCACGTCCGTTGTACTCAATGGGAACCATTTAGTTAGTTATCGAATGTATGTTAGCTTATGTTAGTTTCTAATCTTCTATTTATTTGGGATAGAAAAGAGAGAGAAGAGAAATGATTTTTTTAGATTTTTTTAATAAAGAGAAAGGAGACCTAAAGGTTTTTATTACTAGGGGGCTTGACAAGACTTCACAATCTCGTGACTACGTATCCTCATAGTGCAATGAGGAAATCAGAGCATTCGTAGTTCGGGAACTACAATGAAAAAAGAAAAAGGTTGCTCGCCAAGGATTAGGGCAAAAAAAGAAAAATGTTGCTCGCCAAGGATTAGGGCGAAAAAAGAAAAAAGGTGCTCGCCAAGGATTAGCGCCCTTGTGCCTACATATTCTCGTTGTGAAAAGAGAAATCAAAGCGTCTGTAGTTCTGGGTAAAAAAAATTTGTTTGTTGGTCGATTTTAGCGAAAGATATTTAGTCGCATTCGACATAAAACATTGTTTTACCCAAAACAGGTGAGGAGCGGACATTTGCATCACAACAGAATGGATTTACAAATCAACATTTGCAGGAAATGCCTCTTATCTCAACTCAAATAGTTTGTGGACGAAGCAATGTTTTGCTCGTCTCAAGACACAATATCTCACGTTTATGAAAAAGTTTTTAGAATTAATCAAACGACGATGAGAAAAATAGTTTGATTGGCTAGATGTGTTTTGGGTGAATGATGAACATTTGATGAGAATCAATTGTTCAAAGAGTTACGCTAGAATGCTTGATTCCAACGGCCCTTTTTTCATTCAAGATTAATTAAGAAAATTATTTGATGGACAACGAACGCTTGATAATAATCAATCGTTAAAAGATTTACACCAAGATGATAGATTTCAACGACCATTTTTTGTCCAAGTTAATTATTAAGTGTTTTAAGAATGAAAGAAAAGAATGAACGGTTATCCCAATGCACGAGGCTCGGGACCGATAATTCGAGCGTTCTGCTAGAATGCTAGATTCCAACAGTCCTCTACTTTCGTGTTTTATTTTAGGAAAAGTTGATCATATTATATTTGGGCCCATCAAATTATATTTGGGCGTAATCAACAACAATACTAACTCTAATCATTGAAAGAAATAAAATAAAATAATAAATAATAAAAATTAAAATAAAACAAAAGAAAAGAAGAAACATATTGTGTAATAGAGAGAGGAAGGCGCTGCTGGCTTTACTAGTGCAACACAATTCATAATTCAAAAACGGCCAAGTAACTTCAAACACGTGGCATGCAAAAATAAATAAATAAATAAATAAATAAAGGAAATAAAATAAAAATAACAGCTGGTTTGTAGAGGTTCCCACCACCAAATACTCAATCAAATTAAAATATAACATCCATATATGACCAAATTCATATGCAGCAAATAAAACAAAGAAAAGCAAATTACAGGAACACCTCCTGACACAGACATGCGTAAAGAAATGAAAGAAAAAGTTGGATCTACCAAATGCTACAAAAAGTCTAGGACACAAGTGAAAGCATAAAAAAGGGGCATCGAAACAATCCTATTTCACTCTCTCATTCTCGTTGTGCACACATAGAAAAAACAAAACATGCAGAAATTCTACACACATATACACTTGTATGAACAACAGAAAAAATTGTAGTTTTACTTAAACAAATTAACAGCAGATCGAACAAAGATAAGCGTAAGAACCAAACGCATCATGGAAGAGATGGGGATGAATACCGGCCAGAGAGAGCGGCGGATCAGAATCTCACCACGCAAACAATACTCTTTGAAGCAATAGAGTGTTGTGTTATTGACTCACTATTGTTCACCGATACTTGAAGATTACAACGATGTACGATGTGTTGACGTGATAATACACAGTTGCATAGCCGGTGGTTTGGCCGGTGGTTTAATAGAGGTTAAAGCGGCTAAGATGTGGTGATGAAATGCTTCGAAGGAGGGATTATGTTGGGTTTATGGATCAATGGTTTTTCAGTTGTTTTATGTGGATGATGAAGGATTTTATGAGAGAGAGCAATATGAGGTGGAGCGGAAGTCGAACACAATGGTGAAGGAGTGTGAGGTGGAGAGTTGATGTGGCGTGAGGTTGTCGCTAATGGAAAAGGGAGTAGTAGCAAGTGATATTTGGGTGGTTGTTTGTCTTGGGAAAAGGAGGGAGTTTTCACGTGTTTGCATGAAGAGGGTGAAGGGAGCGTTGAAATGTGACGGCGGAAAAAGGTGGTCGACGGTTGTTATGATGTCTCAAGGGTGGAAGAAGAAGAATGAAAGGAGGGTGGAGAGTTGTGAGAGTATTGAGAAGGTGGTGTGGTTATTGAAGGAGAGCCAGGTAAAAAACGAGGCTCACGTATGGTATGAATATGGTACCTAAAAAAATGCAAGGAAAAACTAATTTCAGCTTTTTCTTTTATTTGAATTTAGATAGAGTATCCATCGGGTGGGTGTGTCGTTTATTGAGGATGAAGGTGAATGAAAATATGGGATTATGAGTTTTTGTTAGAAGTGGTAATGAGTGAGCATCATGGAAAATGACGGTGATGGCAGAAACTTTTTCACGAAGAAGGAGGGTGATGCATGAAAAAAAAGGAGAGGAAGGTGAAGAGGACTTAGTAATTAAGGTTATTGAAGTGGGTTATTGGATGGTGTATTATAGGTAGAATAATGGAGGTGGGAGTCTTTTATATGTATTAAAACTACGCGGAACATAAATTAATATAACTGACATCTGCAAGCTCAATTTTGAAACTTTCCGTCCACTGATTTTATGGGTAGTTGACATTCAGTTTGACCGATTCGTCTGTAAATCCGACAGGTTTATTCTGGCTGATAATTCTGGCATTATGCATGATGAAATGCATGTCACGCTATGCAAATGATGCAGATGCTATGATAACTGCATTGATTCAAAATTTAGAGTCAAAATTGAGGTATGACAGTTGCCCCTATTTAAGTATCTTCAACCAGAGAATATGGAGAAGGATACTCTTCATATAATCGCAGTGGGAGATAGTTAAATATTAAAAAGACCTGGATTTTGTCCATGAATGTAGATGAAGTGATATGATATGCTACGTTATGAATTTATGAGGGACCTTTTTTTTTATTTCCTAGGGATATGAGGTATGAGATGAAATGAACCCTAGCATGATTTTTTATGATGGATGATAGATAGACACGGGGAATGATGGACATATGATAGCGGTGATCCACAGGAAATGTCAAATACGATGGGTGAAGGCTCACTGGGGGATGACAAACTGCTGGGGAAAAGACACTAAGGAAAAATTCAAAGTGATTCAGCACACAGGTTCAGACATGACCTGGAAACACTTAGAATACAGCTGACAGTTTTGGAGTCTTATTATTAGAAGATCATCCACACAAACAAGTCATTGGAGTCTTCTTACTAGAAGATCATCCACACAAAACAAAACTTTGACGACTCTTTATGAAGAAATCGATCAAAACAAACATCATTGGAGTTTTCCAACAAGAATAACATCCAAGCTTATGGAAATTCCTTAAAATGAAGGGTCACTCATGACCTTCTAGGAACCATCAGGAAAAATAGGGTAATTAAACTCTCTGTATGTGCCAACAACAATTGGACTTTAAAATAGAATTCCAGCATCAACTGGACTTTAAAATAGAAGACGAAAATCAATGATAATGCCTGGATTAATGCAAAATGGGCACGAAATACTTAGGCTATGCACGATTTATGAATTTGCTTTATGCATGATATGTGAATGATCATGATATGTAAATGCTTACATTCATGAAATGAAGCTTGGTAAGATGCCTTTATTGCTTAATGGAAATGCGAGGTGAAATCACTGGGGAGAGAAAGGATCAACTACTCTGACTATTTGCATGCTCTTCGAAAATAATCTTCTAAAGAAGTTCCACTAGGGAAGACTACTATTGAGGTTCCTTGTGGAAGATTCAAATGAAATTTAATAGGGAGTCTACTGCCGAGACTCACTAGGAAATACCTACTGTCAAGGTTTTGTTGAGAAAATACCTACTGCCGAGGCCTACTAGGAAATCTTCTTCCGAGATCAACCAGGGAATCTACTGCCAAGATTCTGTGGGGAAATACCTTCTGCCGATGTCTACTGGGAAATCTTCTATCGAGATTAACCAGGGAATCTACTACTGAGATCCACTTTGAAAGAGAGGTATACCTACTTCTGAGCTATATTGGGAAATCTTCTGTCGAGATTAACCAGGGAATCTTCTATCGAGACTCACTAGGAGATACCTACTGCCGAGGTTTTGTTGAGAAAAATACCTACTGCCAAGGCCTACTGGGAAATCTTCTTCCGAGATCAACCAGGGAACCTACTGCCAAGATTCTATGGGGTAATACCTTCTGCCAGGGTCTATCTGGAAATCTTCTACCTAGACTATCTAGGGAATCTACTGCCGAGATTCTTTGTGTAAATACCTTCTGCCAAGGTCTACTGGGGAATCTTCTGTCAAGATCAACCAGGGAATCTACTGCCGAGATTCACTTTGAAAGAGAGGTATACTTACTACCGAGGTCTGTTGGGAAATCTTCTGTCGAGATTAACAAGGGAATCTTCTGTCGAGATTCAATGAGGAGAATACCTGCAGTCGAGGTTTAATTGGGAAATCTTTTGTCGAGATTAGATAAGGAATCTAGTGTTGAGATTCTGCTTACTAGCATAGAGTAGTTGACTGTAGTAACAAAGGTTGTCTTCATATGTGGATGAGACATGGTTCTTGTTATGCTTATGATTGAATATGTGCATTTAATTGATGCGTGTAATGTCATGGTTACTTAGTGCAATGCCCCACACTTTTGGGTATACCATGCATGTAATGACGCATGAAATTTAACAAATGATCAGTGCATGTATGTGTGCCAATAAGAACTGGTCTTTTATTGCAGATGTTTGATTTTCATGTTATGAGAATATGCCAGATGAATGCAATGATATGCCTGACATGACGTTAGAGCGAAGTGACTTGATTACTACATGACAATGATTTATGCAATGACTTAAAGGTTTCCAAAGTTGCCCCTATGGTGGAAAATGGATGAAAGAAATTCTTTTGCAACATGGTTTCTTGTCGAGGGAAAATTAATTTTGATGGGAGGTAATTTCTAGCATGATTTCCCGACACTCATTTCGAACTTAATGGCGCGTTGTTTGAGGAACTTGAACAAATTGAAAATTTGGAGGGAATTTTCCTTTCGGTAGTTCTCTTGCCCCAGTCTGTTGGGTCTTTAAAGGAATTTACCTCTAAAGGAGTTTGGAAACAGCTTTTCACAATATGACCTTTAGACGGGTTTCCCATGTGTTCCGAACTTTGAAGTGATTTGCCCCTGACTAAACCAAATTAGGCTGGCAGAATTTTGATTGACCGACCCATAGAGAGTTGGATTCATTGAGCTATTTAGATTTATTGACCTTGTATGAGTCTTGCAAGGATTTGTTCTTTGACTCAACAGCTCTTGGGGTGACCTACTCGAATTGACCAATTCTTCTAGTGATTTGTCATTGACTGGACCTCTTACTCATGATCAAGTTCCTCAACTGGCTGCACTTTATTGGAATTCCCTTTAATGTTGAATGCTGATTTGCAAATAACAATGTTCATCCAAAAATGGTAATTTTAATGCAATGCAATTGCAAATTCTGAAATCAATCATTATTGAAATTATGGTGATGTATAGTGAACGGGTTAATGATCAGAACACAAAGTGGATTTAGCCATTCACAAGATGAAAGATGGTGTGATCAATAAAAATAATTAGCAAAGATCTTATGGAGTCAGGTTAACACAACCTTGCTGCAATATGCTTTCAAAAGAAACCCTACCTCAATTAAGTCTTTTAAGGGTTGTAACGTAGCCTGGTTCACGGTTTTTGAAACAAAAGGATATAAGGCTAAAAATTTAATTTTAACCCACCCCTTCTTCTTGATGAACTCCAATTCTACGTTCAGTTAATTGACACACACATTTCGCTTCCAAAAGGGTTCGAAGGTATTATGGTAATGATGATGATTCAAGATGAGATTTTCTTGAAATGGCAGTCGCCTTATCTTTTGGTTTTTGTGAGGATTTTGATGACCTCTTTTTTTTATCCCTAATTTTTCCTGGACCACCTTTTTGAAGCTTTTGGTCCACCGGGATGCCTTAATTTTTTCCTAAGCCGTTTTTGTGGTATTCGACTTAGCGGGCTTTTCATCATTTTTTTTTATTCTTGCAAAAAGTTTGGCGGCCGCCATGTTATGGATGGATGAGGAACAACAATTATAATTTCTCTTGGATTTTCACAACTTCTCCGACACTTTGTGGTGTGTGAGAAGGATAACATGTGGGAGAATATTTCTAATAGAAAAGAGGAAAAGTGAGAATAGAGAACCAACTTCAATTGTACGTGAAAAGTTCGGAGAAAAAGGAGAAAAAGCTAGGGCAAGGAGAAAGCAAGAGAGCATCCATCTATAGACTTTGAAGAAAGCAATTTCTAGAAGAATTCTAAGGTAAGGCTGAGTAATGGTTTTCAATTATAATTGGCATGAGGGGAGAGTAGGATAGGATTTTAGTTTTTCTTTTGGTTGATAATGTTTAATATACATGTTTGATGATGAATGGCAGTGGTATGGGATTGAATTGTTATTGTGTTCTTGAGTTGGGTTGAATATAGATGATTTTAGGGCATGAGTTGAATGAATGAATCCTGATGGATGTGATGAAAAATTATGTTAATTGAGTTGTTGGTTATGTATATCTTGTTGTTGTAATATGTTTCTTTCACTTGATGCATGAACTATAATATAATATGACATGTTTTGGGGTTGTTGGAGGTCAAAATATGGGATTTGGGGTCTGTTGCAAGGCTGAAAAATAAGAGAGATCAGACAAAATCGTGAGAAAAATGGGAGTTTTCTGGGCACTGCTACGGGCAGTAACATCTGCTACAGGTGGCCGTAGCAGCCCCCTAGATTTTGGCACCAGGGGCGTGCCCAAAGTGAGTTTCTGGCATAGGATTGCTACGGGTTGTAGCCGCCGCTACACGCGGTCGTGGTAGATCCCTAGAATTGGTACTGCAAAATTGTTTCGGCCATAACTTTGTAACCGTAAGTCCAAATCGAGTGTTGTTCAAAGCGTTGGAAAGCTAACGCGAATTACTATCAAATGAAATTACTTCCAGAGGATGATCATGATAATTAGTTAATGCTTTTTATATTTGAAAGAAATTTTAAACTTGAAACTTGTTTATCTTCCGACGATTTTTGTTATATCTTTTTAACCGTATATCTAATTCACGAGCCGTTTGAAGTGTTAAAAAGCTAACACTCAGAGCTATAACATACTTGTAATAGGTGAAATGTTTAAATATTATTTCTTTGACTACTGTATTGATGAAGTGTTAGTTTACATGTTCGGATAATGAATCGTTGTATTGTTGTGCTAATGTTATGTGATAATGATATTGCTATGTTGATACTATTATGATGATGTTGTTGAGATGTTGAGTTGATGAAGTTTGATGTTGTTGTTATGATGTGATGTTAATGACGTTGTTGTGATAATGTTGTTAATGATGTGCATGTTCAAATATATGCATGATGTGTTTATGATGATTATGTTAATGGTGGCATACACGACCTGAAGAGGGGCCAATGTGTATATGTCTTTGTCGCATGTTGAGATTCCATGCCTCCATGTTGTCAGAACTTTGGTTCTTTTTGGTGAGCCTCGATCCTATGGTGATGGAACGGGTGCGAGTAGCTAATTCCTATTATGAGGGATTAGTGAAGCGTTACCTCTGGTGATGGTAACGAGTTTTGGTGAGCCTCGATCCTATGGTGATGGATCGGGTGCGAGTAGCTAATTCCTATTATGAGGAATTATTGAAGTGTTACCTATGGTGATGGTAACGAGTTTTGGTGAGCATCCATCCCATTGTGACAGATCGGGTGCGAGTATCTAATTCCTATTATGGGATATTAGTGAAGTATTACCTATGGTGATGGTAGCGATTTTGGTGTGCTCCGGTTCCAAGAGGGAATCAATCCTATGGTGGGGATCATGGAGTGAAATTAAAATAAGTGTTCATAATTTGGTACCACGTGCATTGAGTCAATGATGCTGCATTAGCATTCTATGTGGCATTGCATAATTTTGTCTGTGCTATATGATGTGGTGATACTTGTGAATGTTATGTGATTATATGTGAGCCTTGTGATGGAAGTAGTATATGAGTTACTTATGATGTTTGGGGTGTGTTTATGATATGTTGATGTTGTTGACTTGTTGCATATAATTGTTGCAATCTATTCTTACTTATGTCTATTATAATTAATTATGATTAATCACCCCTTATTTTTGAATGTTGCCTCCACGTGGATAACAGGCAGATACTCAAGAGTAGACTCCAAGGAAGTAGTGGAAGCTAGCTATTGGAGCTTGTTTCAGTTTGTCGTTTTAAGTAGGAGGGATTCTGCTCTAATTCATGTAACACTGAGTTGGGGTTGACGCTTGTCTTCTTAATTTCTTATGATTGTTTATTTCGAAGTATTTGCTAATAATTTCATGGTGATATTCTAAGATGTTGAGTTGAGTGTCGACGAAACTTGTCTTTTGTTGATGTTATGTATTTTGAAGTTTAAGACACAATTTTAGTTGTGGAATTATAATTGAATTTCCTTATGATGAATCCGCTGCGTTGTTTTTAAAAGAACTTGATATCGTAAAGCCTCATAAATGAGTATGTTCGATTTAATATATGTTTTTGTGTAACCCGTGTTATTGAGCAGGATAATTTTGATGTTTTATGAAGTGTGACACCCTTGTGGTTATGTTTATATGATTAAAATTAATCTTTAATTTCGTGGGGTTTTTATTGAAGGGTGTTACACTCTTGCCCTAGTATGGTGTGTCTTTGAAGGAATTGACCTCAAAAGGAGTTTGGAAACATCTTTTCATAATATGACCTTGAGATGACTTGCCCCTGTGTTCTGGACTTTGAAGTGATCTGCCCCTGACTAAACCAAATTTTGGGCTATTAGACTTTTGATTGACCACCAAAAATACAATTTTCCACCATTGAAGCCCTATCAAAGCTCTGATTTAGACCTCAATCGATCCCAGTCACTCAAAATTCAATCATACATGTTAATTCGACTTTAAAAATAATCAAATAGGCACAAATTAACACATATTACATCGATTTGATTAAAATTCATCATCATCTTCAACACTCTTTAACACAATCAATAAGAACAACAAATTTCAAAATTAATTAGATCAACTCACACAAATTTGACATGAAATTCGTACACGAAATTAACACAATGACACATAAATCATGAAAGAGTTTTAACGAAAACTCATCTCAAACTCCAACCATCAACAATGGTGAAAAGGAAAAACCCCACATGAGGAGGGTAAGGAGCCTTCTCTATCCTCTTTGCCTAAGCACCCACACATGAACAATCCCCCCATTTACATTATAATTGCATAATCTCTAAGCTTTTGGTTATGGTGTTTTCTCCTAGTTCTCCCTCTTTCGAACCCTTGGTCAAACTTTTTCCCAATTTCCCGTACTGATTCCCAAAACCTATTTTCCTCTCTATTTTTCTATTTAAATAAATTAAAATAAACCTAATTATTGGTTTCTAATATTACTCATGATACCCTCAATTCCCTTTAATTACTCCTACACCCCAAACTCTACTAAATCACTAATTTTAATACCACACTTTAATTTCTGAATCAAATAATCAAATCAATTAAAATTTAACAAAAATATCATTTTATTTCTAAATGGTGTGTTTTCTCATATTAGGCCATCTATCCCAAAGCACATAAAATCAAATAATTCACCAACACATCACAAATTTAATTAAAATAGCACAATTAATTAAATACAAAAAACAAGGTGTTATAACTCTCCCTCAACTTTTAGGATTTTCGCCCTTGAAAATTACCTAAATGAAACAACTTCGGATAAGAATCTCTCATCCGAATCTCCACCTCCCACACTACGCTCTCTCTAGCAGGTCCTCCCTATACCACCTTTACCAACGTGATCTCTTTACCCCTTAATTTTCTAGATTCTCGAGCCTTAATCCGCAAGGGTGATGCCTCAATAGTCAAGTTCTCTCTTACTTGCACATTATCCAATGGATTACATGAGATGGATCAGGAATGTATTTCCATAGTTGAGGCGCATTAAACACACTTTAAAGATTCAAAATAGATAGGAGTAAAGCAACTTTGTAGGCCACTTCTCATACTCTCTTCAAAATCTGATAAGGACCAATGAAACACGACATGAGATTTTAAGACTTCAACGCACGACCAACCTCATAGTGAACCTCAAATCTCTATCTGAAATAATACTTGAATGAATACCATGTAAACTGATAATCCTCTCGATATACACTTCATCTAACTTCTGTAACGAATAACTGTTCTTTATCAAAATGAAATGAGCCGATTTAATCAGCCTATCTACCACCACCTAAATCATATCACTTCCTGTAGAAGTCTTTGTCAAACTTGTTACAAAATCCATAGAAATGTTATCCCACTTCCACTCAAGAATACTCAACAGTTGCATCAATCCTGAGGGTTTCTGATGCTAAATCTTCTACTTCTGATAAGTCAAACAAGAATTAAAAAACTCAACAACATCCTTCTTCATACTTGGCCACCAAAACATCTTCTGAAGTTCTTGGTACATCTTAGTAGCACCAGGATGAATACTCAAACCACTCATGTGGCCTTCCTCAAGAATACTCTTCTTAAGCTCTGGCACATCTGGCACACAAACTCTATCGCAGAACCTCATACATCCATTCTCATCGATTCTGAAACCTACCTCTTTACCTTGATTGATCAACACCAACTGGTCAATCGATCCCAACTCGACTTTCTGACCTTCTCTGATCTCTTTAAGAATACCACTAGTTAGCTTCAGCATACCCAACATCATACTAGTATGAGTCATCTCGCACACCAAACTAAGATCTCGAAACTGTTCAATCAAATCCAATTCGCAAACCATCAATGTCGAGACATGCAATGACTTCCTACTCAAAGCATCAGCTACAACATTGGCTTTACCATGATGTCCTTTGTCTCATATTCAGTTCCTTCTGATTGAACAAATACTTCAAACTCTTATGATTACTGAACACTTTAAATCTATAACCAAACAGATAGTCACCAAACTTTAAGTATGAACACCACAGTTGCCAACTCCAAATCATGGGTAGGATAATTTCTCTCGTGAACCTTAAGTTGTCTCGAAGCATAAGCCACAACCTGACCATTATGCATAAGCACGCCTCCTAAACCCATCTTCTAAGCATCATAAAACACCACAAAAGATTCACTTAGACTTGGCAAAATCAAAATCGGGGCTGACATCAGTTTCCTTTTGAGCTCTCGAAAACTCTCTTCACACTAAACATCCCACACATAAGCTTGATTTTTCCGAGTCAACTGAGTCAAAGGCAAATCTAACTTCGAAAAGCCTTCTATAAACCTTCTATAGTAACCAGCCAAACCCATAAAACTTTTGATTTCTATAACAGACTTCGGAGTCTCCCACTCCAACACAACGTCGACCGTCGACAGATCAATTGATATACCACCACTTGAAATTACATGGCCAAGTAAACTCACTTCACGTAACAAGAACTCATACCTGGATAACTTTTCATATAGCTTATTCTATTACAACCTCCATAACATAACTCTTAGATGTTCTGCATATTCTTCATGTGTCTTGGAATACACCAAATATCGTCGATGAATACAACTAAAAACTGATCCAAGTAAGGATGGAAGATCTTATTCATATACTCCATGAATACACATGGTGTATTAGACACATTCAGTGGAATCACTGAATACTCGTAGTGAACATACCGAGTTCAAATGCAGTCTTCAGAATATCTTCTAGGCTCACACGAATCTATTGATAACCTGATCTCAAATCAATCTCTTTGAAAAAAAAAGCACCTACAAACTGATCCATAAGGTCATCAATTCTTGGAAGATGATACTTGTGTTCTTGATAGTAACCTTATTTAGTTGTTGATAGTCAACACACAACCTAATTCTAGTGTCTTTCTTCTTAACCAATAACACCGGAGCTCCGCACGACGACACACTCGGCCGAACAAACTTCTTTTCAAGCAGATCCTCTAAATGTTTCTTCAGCTTACTCAGGTCTAGTACCAGAAATGAAATTTATGGCAAGCTAAACTTCACGTTCCAGAGGCAAGTCACAAAAATCTTCAGGAAAAACATCAGGAAATTCACACACCACCGACATATCACTAGCCGACACTGAAGGTGAAGAAAAGTACACAAGAAGGGGGTCGAATTGTGTTTTCTATTTTCTTACTTTACTTCTGATCAGAGTTCATAATCTAAACTGGTGTTCAAATTCTGATTATATTAAGCGGAATGTTAACATAAGTGTCATACCCTAAATTTTGACCACAAGACTTCACATCATTCTGCAAGTCATCACCACAATTTGGATTTACCCAATTCGCTCAAAGATTGTTGAGTATTCACCTCAACCAAGGATTAGGGTCTTTAAGCCCTCTCAGAGTATCCAGTCAAAGGATCAATCAAGAATTGACATAGGCAATGCAAGGATTCAAATTCATCTGGACCAAAAATTAGGGTTTATGAGAAAAAGTCAACCATACCTTTGACTTTTGACCAAAACATTGTCTCAAACCTTGGGACATGATTCAAGACACTCTAAAACACCTATGGAATCCATCCATTAGGTTTAATTTAGCCCAATGACTTGATTTCATAAAGGATCACAAAGTTCAAAATTCATCTGATACAAAAAGTCAACTATGATCAAAACCAAGTTTGACTTTTGGGAGTTTTTGACAAACATGGCCCCTTTAGGTCAAGAACAATGCTAACTTGTGATTTGGATCATGATCAGTCAAGAAAAATCAAGAAAAGTGAGGTTACTTGCAAAAAGGGCAACCTTGGGAAACTTAAAATTTCACTAAGTTATGGAAAAAAGTTATTTTTACCCAACTTTGCAAGGCCATAACTTGTGATTCAAGCAACCATTTTCTTCCATCCAAATCTCAAATGAAAGCTCTCATTACATACTACAAAAGTTTCCTACTAATCCATGGTCAAAAAATGCCTATATTTTGAGTTATAAGACCATAAAGTTAGGGTTTCATAAGATTTGAACTTTGACACTTAGAAAAATTTTAGGCAAAAGCTGTCTCATGTTTTCTACAACTTTGGATACATTTTTCATTATGATCCAAGAGGGATCAAGACCAAATGTAAACATTAAAGTTGAAGTATGATATACAAGCTTTCCAAAGAGTACAAGAACAATCATTGAATCAACTTGAGCAAGGAGTTTTGAACCTCACAACATGCCTTGACACAAACTGGTTTTTGACAGCATTGGCACATAACTTGTATCCCACGATTTCTTGAGCCAATTTTGGACACTTGCATCATTAGATTTCTGTCCAATATCAACCTAAATGATGAAGAATCTGAACCATGAGGCCAATAAGTCAAGAACCCTATCCATTTGGCATGTGATCATCAATGTTGCAAATCCAAAATCCAATTTTGTCATATGGCATTGAAAGGATGCATTGAGGTGGCATGAACCAACTCATACCAGTCCAAATGAGTCAAGACTTATCCCAAATTCAGAAGACCTAAAACCTGCAAGTTCAGCTCAAGTCAATGGCTAGAGGAGACTTTGAATACATAGCCATATCCATTGGACAATAGGGGGATCCAACCCCCATTCACTATTCCTTGCAAAACAAACTTCCTCTACTATAAATAAAGGTCATTTTTGGTTGATCAAACCACACCAAAACATCACAGCATATGTTTTCCACCATTTCCTTCTTGTGCATCAAAAATTCATTTCCAAAGAAGTGAGAATCATGTTTTGAAATAGAGAGCAATTCCACTCAAACCAATGGTCCTAACACCTCACATAAATCATATATGAGTGATCTAAACACTTTAACAACATCTGTAACACCAGATTCATCAAGTTCATACCTCATCCCAAAGCCATCTGCAGTTGGAGTCGTGCCCAGCAATCCAGAGCTTTTCAATCTATTCCAAGCATCTCAACACACAACTTGAGGTCCAAGGAAGTTTTCCAGATCATCAAAACACTTCTTTAACACCTACAACTGAGGATTCAAATTCCTCTTGCATAGGTAAGCCTGAACCTCTCAAACTCTATGATCAATGCATCATAAATTGATTTTCAAGTTACCAACATGTTTCTGCACTTATGTAGAATGTTTTCCCTAAATTAATTCCTATGTATCAATAGTGTATAGGATTTCATAGTGTTCTTGCAAAAATTAGGGTTCATCTGTTCTTCACATGATATCTCACTCTACACTTAAAAGAAATGCAATTAATTGATACCATTGAAACCCTTGTTAAAAAACATACAACTTTCATGTTTACATCGTGCAAAATCATTACGTATTGAGAGAGATATGAGAGGTTTTGCAAAACGGCCATGGAGGACATGCGCGAGGAAGAAGATGACCGTTGGCGCCATAATTCAAATTTTATTCAAATTTTTGAATTTTTAATTATTTTCTTAATTATTTTCAAAAATTAATTTCTCTTTCAAATTTTAATTTTTTTCAAATGATTTTTTAAACATAAATCCGTCACATGTTTAAATATTTTATTCCACAATTTTTTTTTTATTTGATATATTTTTTAATATTTTAAAGAATTTTATTTTTAATTTGATTTAAACATTTTAAATAATTTCTTTTTCTTGATTTTTCAAAACCAATTTGATTTCAAATAATCATGTGAATAAACCCTCATTTTCTAAACCTTAACCATAATTCATAACATGATTATTGAATTTTTTGGTTTTTTTTTATCATTTTTAATTGATTTTTCTTTGAAAAATATCTTTAAAAAATGAAATTAGGGTTTTCTATGATTCAATCTTTCAAAACTTCATTTCAAACACACTTGGACCTCTATTAGAGTGTAAGACCCAACCCCCTATGTACATAAATAAAATTTGGGCCTCTGCTATAGTATAAGTCCCACAACGTCTTTCGGTATTGCGGTGCGATCATTGTTTTCAAATAAATCATCTGGGGCTCTCCTTGAGTATAAGCCCCAATCTTTTCTACATAAATTTTGTTTTAAACAAAAACAACCTCCATGGGCCTCTCCTTGAGTTGTAAGCCCCATACCTCTATTTTCAAAATCATCTATCTGTTTTTAAACTGTTTTAAAACACCTAGGCCTCTCCCCGAGTATAAGACCCAATACTATTCTTTCATTCAAAAATACATTAACTTGGGCCTCTTAATAGAGTGTAAGTCCCATCCTGTTTTTTTCCTTTATTTCCCTTTTTTACAATAAAAATAAGATTCAAATTACGCTGGTAATAAGAGGAGCATTATTCCCAGTGAAACTGCTCTTAGACCACTTGGGCCTCTCTTTGAGTTATAAGCCCCAAACTTTTCTTTTCAATTCATTCAAATAACAACAACATTCTTTTAATTCAAATTCAAATTCGAAGTTTTCTCAAAACTTTCTTCAATTTATCAAAACCCTAATCGTACAGTGATAATCAATACAACCAATCACAATACACTTAGGCCTATATCCAACGAATAAGACCCACCACCTTTTCAATTTAATTCATACTTGTTTATATACCTGTTCATATATCTGTATATACCTGTGCTTATCTGTTTAGGGTTCCCATTAGCAGTTAGGTCATCCTCAGTTCACACTTAGGACAAACAGTAGGATACTTATAACTCATTTCAATCAACTAGTTTCCTATACAAAGAAATTCATTTCCCCAAAGAAGATTAATTCCCGGTGAAACCTCTTTTGAATTTCTTCAAACCTTAGAACTGTTCAACAAAGAAAGGATTATTTCCCGATGAAACCTTTCTTGAACTTTTCTTAGGCTTGGACCCACAGGCTTCTTAGAAGTTCCCCATAGCCTCCTCAAGGGCTTAGTACAAGGACCCACAGGCTTCCCAGAAGAATCCTAGCCTCCTCTTGGGCTTAGTACAAGGACCCAAAGGCTTCCTAAAAGCATAGGATAGAATTTAGTTATCTCTACTAGTTCAATCCTCAGGAAAGTCAAAGAACTCTAGAACATCCAATCATTCAAGAGTTGATCTTCATCTCTAGAACCCTCAGCCTCCTCTTGGGCATCATACAAAGACCTTTCTCCAACTAGAATCTGCCTCCTCTTAAGAGACATGGGTAGTCTCTGTAACACCCTTCTACCCTAAAAAACAATCACGATAAATAAATACAATTATATCATAGTACATCACCCAAGGGTGCCACAGTTCGTCATAAAATGTCACATAACAAAGTTGCTCCGTAACACGGGTTATATCGTTATAAATTCAATCAATGTTATGCAGCAGACAAATTCAAAACTCAATACAAATTATAATTCAAAATGTCTTAAAACCAAAAACACATAAAATCATAATTGTCAATAAGAAAAGGGCATAATTGTTCGACTCAAACGTCCCGACCCGATGTTACATATCAGAGCAAGACCCTCTAATCGATGAAAACCAGAATACTTCAAAGCTAAATTTTCGAGCACCAAGGGCTATTCCTGATCACCTGCACGTTACCCACGTGGAGGCAGCATTCAAATAGGCAGGGTGAGTAATCACAATTCATTATATAAGATATAAGGCAAAAGATATAGTAGTCACACATATCATCATTAACTCATCCACAACGTCATCATACTATCAAGGCATAAACACCACAAAAACACCAATCCATTCACAACATCATCAACCTATCGAACACTCAATAATCATGCAATGTCACACAATATGGAATGCAACAACATAGACTCATGCATGTGGTACCAATTCGTCATATTGATGGACTCTGGGCCATCACCCTCCAAAGATCCCCACCAATAGGATCGATTATACACAAGAACCAGAGCAAGTCATAAAACACTTCAATCCACACAATGGGATTAAAGCCACCACTGGACCGGAGTCCTAAATATGCCTTGAATGCATGATGCAAACGTCATAATAATCATCATCACAGAATCGTCAAAATTGCATCATCATTCATAAGTATTCATCATACACCATAATGTAGCATCAAACACATTCGTCACAATTCATTATGACACTTCACAATTCCTCCTATTCTAATCGTCACGACACAAATCCCCTATTTTATCCCATTTAACATAATTACTAGTCTCCTCATGTTCAATTACATCATCTTAGTCTTACGGTTTGAGAGAAACTGCGTTACACACGAAATCGGGACAGAAACCCCAAAAACAGAAAATTTTGGCAACAACTATGTCCATACGCGAATGGCCATACCCCATACACGTATGACCCTCTTCCTCGCCCCCTGGCTTGCATACCGTACGCGTAGAGCCATCTGCCTAGGCCATCTATACGTGTACCGCCTTGCGCGTTACGCTTATGAGCAGAGAGGGTGGCTAGTCCATACGCGTATTCCTCTTTCCATAGACTTCCCCTACGCGTAATGGCCTTGCCATACGCGTATGGCCTACTCTACCTTACGCGTACCCTACGCGTATGAGTAGAAGGTGCTGGCTTTGGGGAAGGGTGCGTACCATACACATATTACCCTGGGAAGTATCCCTCATACGCGTAAGCCCCCCTTACGCGTGTGGCCATATGCACTCAAAAACCCAGACATATGCATCAGAACGAAAAATCTCCCATTACATCACCTTCAAACTCCTAATTCAGATCCAAAACTACCTTCGATTCATTACAGATTCAATTTTCTAATCTACTTCATTGTTTTCATTAATTTTCTACCATTATAATATAGTTTTTTCATTAATCCTAAACCCACAATTTTAGATCTTGTTTATGTTCATCACAGCAATAGCAAAACTCATACGAATTCAACACAATGACATCATTCAACACGAAAATCATAGCAGACATCATATACATGCAGATTCACGAAAATTCAACATACAATTTGTCATAGTTTCATCAATTTACACACAGCACACAGGACCTACGTTTATCTTAAACCCGCATCAAATATAATAACCCAGATTAACCATTCATACCTTGAATCCTTAGCAAATTTGTTTCCTTCTCTGCGTTCTACAGATTGTTTTTCCTCTTTCTCTGTGCCCTAGCTCTCCTTTTCAGTTCTCTTTGTCATACCCCAAATTTTGACCACCAAGATTTCCCATCATTGTGCAAATCATTACCATAATATGGATGTAATAATCAAGAATTAGGGTTTTCATCCCTCTCTGAGCATTTAGACAAAAGATCAATCAAGAAATGACATGATATTCAACTTGTATAACCTCTCAAACATCCATGAAGGATCAAGAGGACTCCCACATCAATAATCAAGCACAAAGTTACAACATTCCAAGTGAAATGAGCCTCGAAACACCTGGTGTCACCAAATTAGGGTTTTTGTCGACTGAGGCCTCTAGAGTGAAATTTTCATAGGGGATTGAGCCAAGGCTTCAATATATGACTCAATATGCTCAAAATAACCCTAGGAGTCCCTTTTCAAAGTTAATCACCCTCAGAGAGTGCGTTCCTCAAAAGTCGGGAATTAGGGTTTCTTCGCGCCGAACCGCTCCAGAGCCAAAAGTCAAAACATGACTTTTTTTTGGTAAAAATGGTCCTTGTGACTCATATTCTCATAAAATATGATTTATAATGTCATTTGAACAAGAATTGATCAAGAAATCATGATAACTTGTAAAAGGGGTAATCTTGAAAAATTGAAAATTTTTCTAAGTTACTAAATTTGAATGGTTTTGGTGCCAACTTCCAAGGACCATAACTTTTGATCCAAGCAGCCATTTTGAGTGATCCAAAGCTTGATTTCTAGGTCTTCCTACATTCTACAAAAGCTTAAACTACATGAAACTCTAATTCTTCATGGATTTTTAGTTATGGATGGATCAAAGTGGTGAAAAAATCAAAGATTTAACACTTAGTACAAAACTATCTAAGTTTCAGCCTTGAACATCAATGTTCATGAGGATTTTTCATTTGGATTCAGATAGTTTCAAGACAAACTATGACCACACATGAATTGTACCATATAAGGGCTTTTTAAAAAGTACATAAGCATTCCATAACTTCATTTGAGCAAGGAGATATGATCCTCCCAAGATGGCATTTTCAAACTGTCTTGTACAAGACAGATTTGTGCAATTTTGCTCGAATTGGCTAAGTTAGGCAATTACAAGCCTTGTAATCCATTTGGACACCTCAGGGGATAACATCAAAGGGAAAAGATCCGATCCACAAGCCTCCCAAGTCCAAGGATCTACATGTAGCTATGTGTCACCTAAAAAGGCTAAAAATCTCAAAGACTCTAATTTTGTTTCAATGCATTCAATGGATTCACAAGGTGGCAAGCATCAAGACATTGCTGACTGAATTGAGTCAAGATTCATCTCTGAACCAAATGACTCATAACTTGCTGCACTAACCCAAGTCAATGGTTAGAGAATACCAAAGTTTCCATTTGATCAACATTGGCCAATGGATTGTCCAAGCCTCCATTCAGTATTGATGCCAAAACAAACTTGTTGCACTATAAATAGACATCAATTGTGATCAGTTTGAGTACACCAAATCACCCAACCTGATGCTTTACTAAAAATCTCTCTTTCACTCCAAAAATGCCTTCATTTGCAAGTCACTATCGAATTTTTCATTAGAGAGCCATTCCATCACCACCAATTGTTCTAACACATTCCATACAACATATATGAGCTGATCAAACACTCCTCACACTTCTGAAACATCAGGATCATCATCTCTATTTCTCACATGGACCAATTGCAGTCAGAGTTGAGCCATCCTATCCAAAGAGTTTCAAAACATCCTGAAGGTTGCAACACAATCCTTGAGGCCTAAGGAAGCTATATAGATCATTGTTTCACTTCTGTAACACCTGTACAACAGAATTCGATTCCTTCTTGCAGAGGTAAGCCTTGAACTTTCAAACTCATTAATGCATGCATCATAAACATGTTTTTAAGTTACCAATGTGTTTCTGAATGTTCATTGATCATTTTCTCTCAGTCAATTGCTATTTATCTTGCGTGTATAAGATTTCATATAGCTCTTGCATTTTTTAGCTTTCATCTGATTATAACATGTTATCCCTTGATTCTTTGAATTTAAATAAAATTGAGTAATTCCATTTTATTCCTCGTCCAAAAATGGTCAAGTTTCATTTTTACATCTTCGAAAATGGTTGAGAAACGAGAGAGATAACATGTTTCACGCAAATCTGGTGTTGGTCCAAGGAAGAAGATGGCCATGGCGCCATTCTTCAGAATCAAACTTAGTTTTACTATATATTTTTCAGTTGCCAATATATGTTTGAATTGGCATTAGACCTAGTGGAAACACTAGAATTTGTGTGTGTGTAGCAAGCGAAGGGTCTGGGGTTCGAACCCCCCTCGCCCCAGACCTTTTGGTTTTATTTTTTGAACCATTTTCAAAGGTTGCTTTCATATATTATCAACCCTTTTCCATTCTCTATTAGCCCATGCACATGGCTCAGATGGTAAAGTTTTAAACCCTCCACCTCAAGGGTGTGGGTTCAAACCTTGGGAGGGCCATCCTATTTTTTTTACCACTTATTTCTTTCACATTTTTCACCATTTTTTAATAACTTCCAAAATTAATTTCTCCCTCAATTTTTATCAATTTTAATTGGATCTTTTTTTTAAAAAGTCATAAAAATGTTAAATTATTTTATTTTACAAAAGAATCCAATTTATATTATTTAATTAATATAGTTAGAATTTTGTAATTTATTTCATTTTTATTTGTTTTTAAACATTTTAAAATGAAGTTTTCACCTTGATCTTTTCATTCCAAATGAATTTCAAGCTTTCATGTGATTAAACATGATTTTTCAAAATATTTTTTAAAGTTGACAACTTGTTTTTGAATATATTTGATATTCTATATCATTTTTTATTTAATTTCCTTTGAAAATTATATCTTTTAAATTCAAAATTAGGGGTTTCTCTAATTTTTTATTTTTCAAGCTTCACATAGACACTTTTGGGCCTCTAATAGAGTGTAAGACCCATCCCTTGTCACACACAAATAAATTTGGGCCTCAGTCATTGTATAAGTCCCAGTACGATTTTCAAAACGACGGTGCGATCACTGTCTTTCATTTGGGCCTCTCCCTGAGTTATAAGTCTCATTCTCTCTTCTTTTTATAATACTTTTGGGCCTCTTGGAAGAGTGTAAGTCCCATCCCTTTGTAAATAAACCATTTTGGGCCTCAGTCATTGTATAAGTCCCTACGCAATTTCCAAAACGACGGTGCAATCACTGTCTTTCACTAGGCCTCTCCTTGAGTTGTAAGCCTCATCTCTTGTATAAAAATAAACTCTTGGGCCTCTAATAGAGTGTAAGACCCACCTCTTTTGTAAATACAATAAATTTGGGCCTCATTCATTGTATAAGTCCCAGTACAGTTTTTAAAATAATGGTGCGATCATTGTTTTGTATTTGGGCCTCTCCTCGAGTATAAGCCCCAAACTCCCTCTTTTACAACAACTTTCCTTTTAATTTAGATTCAAATTCATAGTTGTTATCAAAACTTTCTTCAATTTCTTGAATAACTAACCATACAGCTGTATTTATAATACTGGAAGCTTGCTCGCCTGTAAGTTCTACCAGCTTTCTTTTACATACCTGCTTATATATTTCATCTGTATATATATATATATATATATATATATATATATATATATGCCTGTATATCTGCTTAGAGTTTTCCTCGATAACTAGGTCTAGGCTTAGATAAAACCAGTGGTCACTCTTTCAACACAGTCAAAACTAGTGACCCATAGGAAATTCCAGATACAGTCTTGCCTCCTCTTGGGCTTATACAATATGGAACAGAGAAATGAATTATTCCCGGTGAAACTTTTCTCGAGACTGTCACTACTAGAAATTTGTACAAGAAATTTATTTCCCCAGAGAGGATTAATTCCTGGTGAAACCTCTCTTGAATATCTTTAAACCCTAGAACTGTTCACTAAAGAAAGGATTATTCCCGGTGAAACCTTTCTTGAACTTTTTTTAGGTGTAGACCCACAGGCTTCCTAAAAGCATCCCCAGCCTCCTCTTGGGCTTTGTACAAGGAACCTCAGGCTTTTTAGAAGTTCTCAGCCTCCTCTTGGGCTTAGTAAAAGGACCCAAAAGACCTCCTAGAGGTATAGGACAGAACCTAGTCATCATTTATTAGAGCAGCCCTCTCAAGAGTAAAAACATCAGACCAACTTAGGGTTGATTCTCGTCCCTTAAAATATCAGCCTCCTCTTGGACATCATACAGAGATAAACCTTTTCATACCAGTAGAATTGGACAGTCTCACCTCCTTTTGGATCTCAAAGAAACCCTCAAGTTTCCTAAAAACACAGGAAAAAGCCTGATCATCTCATCAATTTCCAACAGAGTTAAAACCTCCATAGGTTTCAAAACTCAATCTTTAAACTCTCACTTTAAATTTCCCCAGCTAGGGTCAAATCACTATCAATAAAACCTAAATCAAAACCTCATGGTCTCTGATATTTCAACTCTTCTATAATCCCCAGCAAGAGTTGATTCCCCAATTTGGACCTGTCTCGGGATCTCAATAATCCTCAGCAGAAGTTAGCCTCCTCTTAGGCTTCATATAAGAAATTACCCAACTAGCCTCCTCTAAGGGTTTGTATAATGATCATCCCTCAGGAGTTTTAGCCTCAATCTTGGGCTTTGTACAAGACAGGTAAAATATTCTCCAACTGAGTCAATGAAATCTTCTAGCCTCAAGCCTGGGCTTTGTACAAGACACATACAAAACCTCTCCAGTGGAGTCAATAACTTTTAGCCTCAATCTTGGGCTTTGTACATGACAGAAAAAATATTCCCCAAAAGAGTCAATCTTTTTTTTTCAGCCTCAATCTTGGGCTTTGTACAAGACAGAAATAAAACTCCCTAAACAGAGTCAATCTTTTAGCTTCAACCTTGGGCTTTGATCAAGGCACACAAAAATCAACATCCCCTCAGAGGAAATAAAAAATCTCTCTGCAGGAGGACACTTCTCTGTACAATCACACATTAAAATAGACAATCAAACAAACCCTAATCCCAGATGATTGTTGTAAGTGGCACACTTGTTGATTCCAAAATCCAAGCTGTAGTCCATCTCTTATCCTGGTAAATTTCCTCTTTCATCTAATTTTTGTAAGTGGCAAGCCTCAGAATTATTTACATCCAAGCCAATGTCCCTCTCTTAGTATGAAAAACTCCTAAGGAAAATGGCATTGCTCTACACTGAGTTAAAGTTTTCTCCTTCAGGACAAATCCCTTAAGAAGGAAATTATGGCATTGCTGGATTCCATACATTCCAGTTAAAGTAATTCTCCTTTATAATCAGTTACCCAACAACTGTGATAAACAGATAAGGAATCTCCCTTTAGAGATGACAAATTCCCTCTTAGTCAAACCTTTAGCTTCAATCTTGGGCTTTGAACAAGACACAAATAACCTTTTAGCTTCAATCTTGGGCTTTGAACAAGACACCAAACATCTCTTTCCTCCCATAGAATAGGAGGAACTACGATTGCTCTGATTTCCCTGTTATCATTACGGGAATACGTAGGCATAAGATTGCGAAATCTTAGCGAGCTTACATATCAAAAACCTTAGGTCCAGTAACTTACCAAAAACATCGAAAAAAAACCCAAAAATCAACAAAAATACCCTCTCAAACATTCCCAAAGGAGAAACTTTCCCATTTATGACAGATAAACACCACTAAGTAGATAATAGAAGAAAATGCCAAACAATCTATGGATAACCATATATAGGATGGGTAATTGACAACTCCCCATTGTATAACCTGACCCCAGACCCCCCACTATCTTAGCATTTGTTAAAGAAAACATTTGCGTGCAAGGTTAGTTTTAGATTGCTTCCCTTTCCTTTCCAGCTTCATAGGATAAATAAGAAATCAGAAAATAGCACCCAATTCCAACCAATGGCGATAAAGTGGTCGCGTCACCGACAAAAATCGAACGCTATATAAAAATGGTGACTCTGCTGGGGAGCCAAACTAGGATTAGAATATCTAGGAGGTCTAGGTTGTTTAGTATTTTCTATACTATATACTATATATATATATTTACTGTTATTCCTACTTGATACCCGTGTTTATTTTTCTGTCAAATGGTAATGCGATTAATACGCGTGTGGAAAGTTTGAGAGAACATTAAGATAAGGGTGGCATAGACAGGAGAAACTTATAGGGAGTGAATCCCGAACAAGCTATCTTGGTAGCCCGCCGAATCAGTCGAGGTACCCATACGGAAGTATCAATGTTGAACGACCGATTATCGTGAAAACATTGTCTTTCCTAGTGTGGTACCCATGACACTGAGGATTTAGTAGACTTTAACCATATGGCCATTTGGTAGTGCGGTGACTATAGGGAATAGTTGATACGTGATACTACACACAAATGAGATTCATCCTAGGATATTACAGCTCACTCGAGTGAATCAGCTTGCTGTTGATATCCCTAGGAGGGTTCACTGATTTTGGGAACCTTAGAACCCGTTCTACAAGTAGAAAAAAAATTGACCAAAATAGTACAACCTTTGGGGATGGTTAGAGCCATGACTCCATGCTCGTGACGTCGAACCTTTGAACCCATGTTTTCAAATGTTTTTGTGTGGTGCACTCATGCATTCACCTAAAAAACTCTTTTCAAACAAGAAAAATTCTTTTTTTTCTTCAAAATAAACTAAAACAATAATTACAAATATCAGAGAGACTGCGTTATGGATTTCAGTAGAAGAAAGATGCACAAGTACACCTTCAAGGCTCCAAAACTAGAGGACTTAAGGAAGTTGGCAAAGATGGTTACCAACCCTGAGGCTTTCAGAGCTAAGCACGGAGGACTGCTGTCTCTGTTAAGGGTCCACACAGTTGAATGAATCCTGTCTACGCTAATTCAGATCTACGATCCGGTTTACCACTACTTCACTTACCCGAATTTCCAACTGGCACCAACGCTAGAAGAGTACTCTCATTTGATTTATTTACCTATCACTGACCAAGCTCCATTTTCTGGACTGGAAGAAATTCCAAAGGAACAAACCATTGCAAGAGGAATCTCTTTGGACGAGTCAGAGGTCAGGACTCACATAACCACTAAAGGAGGAATCCAAGGTTTACCAGCCAAATTCCTGATGGAGAAAGCTCTATACTTTGCCATTATAGGAAACATAACTGCTTTCGAGGATATCTTTGTTCTACTCATATATGGGTTATTACTCTTTCCCAACATTGACAACTTCGTCGATACCAATGCTGTTAAGATATTTCTAATTGGGAACCCCGTACCAACTTTGCTCGCAGATTCTTATCATATTGTACACTTAAGGAATTTGTACAACGGAGGAATGATCACATGATGTGTACCCTTACTCTACAAATGGTTCATTTCCCATTTGCCCAAGTCTGTTGTTTTTTGGGATCATAAGAGTACTCTACATTGGTCACAAAGGATTATGTCTCTTACCAACTCTGATATAGATTGATACAATAGGATTTATGAGGGGGTGGAGATCATCGACAGATGTGGGAATTTCCCTAACGTACCCCTCATTGGAACTAAAGGAGGGATAAACTACCATCCAATTTTAGCTTGCCATCAACTCGGATACCCGATGAAGAATATTCCACATAATGTTCATCTGGAAGGTGTTTTCTTCAAGGAAAGGCAAAATGACATGGCACTAAAGAAGGAAATAGTGCATGCCTGGCAACATATTCACAAGAAAGGAAGAGAGTCTCTAGGAAGACCAAACTGTATCTCCATGGAGCCTTATCTCCACTGGGTGCAAATTAGAGCCCTCAAGCTGAGAATTCCTTACCCTCGTCAAGAAGTTTTTCCATTAAAGGAATCTGTCCTTTACTTCATGTCTGATGCAGAAAAACTCCAGGTTGCTCTCAACAAAGTTCAACGTGAGAAGAGCTCTCAGAAAAACAAATACCAAATCCTCAATTTAGAGTGTACCAAGATTCAGGAACTATTAAAGGAAAAGGATACTCTCATTGAGATATTAGAACAACATGCTATAGAGGGTCAGGAAGATCGAAGAAATTTGCTCGCTCCTTTCACTTGGCAAAAGACTGAAAACCTGACAACGGCTGAAGATCCCTGATCAAAGAAAAGGAAACTATTGGAACTAGCATCTGAGCTCTCTTCAGAGTGGACTCAGGACCCATGAGCTTAGATATTTTCCTTACAACACTTTGTAAAATACTTTACTTTTACTTGTAACATACTGCAATATTTCGAATTCAATAAAAGGGGTCTCCCCCCACTGTATGATATTTCCAATCTATTTGTTGAAGTTTCTTTTTGATTAAAACAAAAACTAAAAAAATATGTCATTGCATATCATTCATCATAACGCATTTTTTTCTTATCTTTGAGTCTCACGTCCGTGTCACAATTCTAGAGTCAAACTGTCTCACTCATACAATACTCGGGCCAATCGACAAAAGAAAATGGACGATCTTGAGGAAGAGAACAGAGAGCTGAGAGAAGAAATCGACGTTCTGGAGGAAAGTTTAGAAAAACTTCACAGTGACATGCAATCCCTGGCAGCAGCTCAGGAGCAGCGGCATCAAAAGACTGTAATCTCAGATATCACATCTACGCCCATAATGGAGGCACATGAGAATCATCCTCGGTACAACATGCCTAAAGGTCATCCCTGGGGCATGCATCTTAACTTTATACCTGAAGGATACATCTCACCGGTCACTAAAGACCCAGAAACTGTAGAAAGAACCAGTGGACCTGAAGGTTACAAACTTTGGGAAAATGAAGATGCAAGGGTTACAACAACAACTCCTGAAGGTTACAAACTTCGGGGCCTGGAAGCGCCAAGAGTCACTGCTGTAATGTCTATACCACAATCAGTGGTACACACTGTCCCAGAAGGACAGATTCCACAACTAATTTCTGGTGGAAACGAAGACATATACGAAAGGATGAATGAGTTCCAAGAACAATTCTTGGAAATGCAGAAGGAACTGCATGCCATTCGCGGTCAAGAATTATTCGGAAAGGATGCCGCAGACCTCTGTTTGGTCCCTAATGTAAAGATACTGCACAAATTCAAGGTGCCTGACTTTAAAATATACAAAGGAAACTCTTGCCCTCAAAGTCATTTGGTGATGTATGCTCGAAAAATGTCTACCTAGACAGAAAATCAACAGCTACTGATCCATTATTTCCAAGACAGTTTAACCGGTGTCGCACTCAAATGGTACATGGGTTTAAACTTCACCAAGATCAGTAATTTCAAAGATCTCGACGCAACCTTCGTTCAGCAGTATAAATACAATTTGGACATGGCACCAGATAGGGATAAGCTTAGAGCAATGTCACAAAAGGACAAAGAAAATTTTAAAGAATATGCTCAGAGATGGCGTGAAATTTCCGCTCAGATCTGTCCCCCTCTTGAGGAAAAGGAGACGACCAAGATATTTTTGAAAACCTTAAGCTCATTTTATTATGACCGAATGGTCTCCAGTGCACCCAGTGACTTCACTGAGATGGTGAACATGGGAGTATGCCTTGAAGAGGCAGTCCGAGAAGGACGACTGGTCAAAGACGCAGAGCCATCAAGCAGTCTGATAGATCAGTGATTGTCCCTTGTTTGTTCCCCCTTGAGGTGTGCAGATGGATTACCATGCTTGTTGTTGCACAATTTGATCAAATCGAGCCCTTATGCACAAATCTGCCTGGCCAAGACAATTGCAGCAAGACATGTTGCAGCTGTCATAACTCCTAGCTCAAGTGGAGTTTCATGGGGTTCTTGGACATTTTAGAAAGCTGATATATCCTATTTTAACACAATGTCCAACTTTGGTTTTGATCCAACTTGAATTACAATGAAAAATGCCTCTACATTTGGGAAAAAATAAGGCAGATTCTGACTTAGTGAAAATTTCACTAAGTGTTGGAAAAATGTCACTTTTGTGTTTTCAGCCATTTTGATCACTCCATAACTAAAAATCCATGAGGAATTGGAATGAGATGTAGTTGACACTTTTAAAGTATGCCATGAGAGCTACAAATTCAGCTTTGGACCATCTAAAATGGTTGCTTAGATCTCAAGTTATGGTCCTTGGAAGTTGGTACCCTAGCCACTTGGTTCCAATACTTAAAAAAATTCTAAGTTTTTTATGGTTACCCCTTTTACAAGTTAACTCACTTTCTTTGATTTTTCTTGATGAATGATGATTCCAATCACACATTAACATTATTTTAGGGTCAAGGGACCATAATTGTGAAAAATCTCAAAAAGTCAAACTTGACTTTTGTGCACAGTTGACCTTTTATCGGATGAAATTAAAACTTGTAGATCAAGCTTATTGGATTAATCCATTGTTGAAAATGGATCAATGTAGTGTATTAGAGACCCTCAAATCACGTCTTGAGGTCTTGCCTCATGTTTTGTCCCAAAAGTCAACTTAGGGGTGAATTAGGTCAAGAAACCCTAATTCATGATTTTTGGTGAATGCATCCCCTGAGGCTAGAGTGACTTGATGATTGGCTCCATGAGATCTCTTGGAGTATCTTGGGTTGTGATTTGAAGCATTAGCTCATGCCCAGAGGAAAATTTCCACCTGAAGGCCTTGGTCGACCAAAACCCTAATTTGGTGACACTGGCGATCTTGAGGCTTAATCCACTTGGAATGTAGCAACTTTGTGCTTGGTTCTTTGATGCGGAAGTCCTCTTGATCCCTTATGGGTATTGGAGAGTTTGGACAAGTTAAAAATCATGCCATTTCTTGATTGATCCTTTGTCTAAGTGCTCTGAGAGGGCTCGAAACCCTAATTCTTGGTTGGGGTGAATGCTCACCCATCTTTGAGGAGATTGACGAGGCATGAAAGTACGTCCATATTGTGATAATGATTTGCATAATGATGGGAAACCTTAGTGGTCAAAATTTGGGGTATGACAGATGCCCCTATTTAATCTTCTTGGACCCGAAGGTGTGAATGGCGAAGGTATTCGGGCATTCGGGGTGTAAGAGGATTAAATATCGGAATACCCGAAATTTTAATGGTGGTTATGAATGGCAGTTTGCTCATCCATCTTCTTTCGCTAAGCAATGATGCTTAGAAAAGGTAAACTTCCCCTCAATCCTAGTCTTCATCCAAGGAACTGGTCTCAGTTTTCTTTTGAAATAAACTTCCCCTCGATCTTGGTTTTCTACCAAGGAACTGGTCTCAATTTCTGATATAAACTTCCCCTCGATCCTGGTTTCCTACCAAGGAACTGGTCTTAGTTTCTGATATAAACTTCCCCTCGATCCTGGTTTCCTACCAAGGAATTGGTCTCAGTTTCAGATATAAACTTCCCCTCGATCCTGGTTTCCTGCCAAGGAACTGGTCTCAGTTTCTTTTGTCAATAAACTTTCTTGACAAGGGACGCTGTTCGTAACGGTTTTCCCTCAAACTTCTCGCTGAATTTTCCTGGGGAGATGCCAGTTGACGGAAAAAGTTTTTGATGTCAGACTTGTTGGGGAAACCCGTTTGTCTGAGCTGTAGAGTTGTACAAACTTTTATGTTGGAGACGTCATTTATTGACTCTACTGGGGAAAACGAGCCTCTTGAGAGACTGCTTTTTGCTTGGGGATATTACATCATACTTTTCTTCGAGATCTTCTCGGAGAAATGCTATGTGATGTAATCCAATTTGGAGGTGCTGACGACCTCTTCGTCAGCGAATCTTTCGGAGAAAAACTGCTATACTGCCGAATCTTTGACTAAGAGGCTTTCTCTGAGGATTTTCCTTAATCCGGGAAAGCGAAGATATCATCTTCAATGGCGAAGAGTGACGTTTGTCGAAAGTTTTCTTGTTTTTCAGAGGTTGAAGTTATCAAAGTGGTCAAGGCCCGTCTCCAATCTAGAAATAAACTGGAGGAGAGATCGCTCAGATGATTTGCTTCCTGACGAGGAAAGGACTGACAAATCGATTGAGAGGACTTTTATCACTAGGGTATAAGACTGACTAGAGTGATAGTGATGCAATATGAATATGAATGTAACTCAATAATGCATGAGGTATGTATGTTTATGCTGACAAAACTGATGCAACATATAGACTAATAGATGAACACGACAAGATACTCGGCCACTACAGGGGATGGAAAGTATCATCTGGTCCAAAATAGCAATTCGGCCTTGCTTAGGAGAGATAGTCCCTGTGGGGAACAACCGTTGGTCGGACTTAGGAGGTAAGAACTCCGCCGGGGATGTCGGACAAAATATTCTTATCTGACACATCTGATCCTTTATTCAGGTGCACTGGTTTAGAATGAGTACTTGGATTCTGCACTTTGAAGCTCAACCACCTTCGGAGAAGCGGTCGATGTTCTTTTGATGTTCAACAGTCAAAAGAATTGACATCTTTATTTTAAAAGCAGAAAAAATTTTGACAACTAAATTCATTTTTGTTTTATTTCAAGAATCATTAATCATGTTAAAAATTCCATTCTGTAAAGCTAAAACAAATAAGAATTGCAAACAAAAACACTAGGGCTCAAATTTTATTGATAAGATGGAGATCAACCAAACGCGTGATTCCATAGAGTATTTACAAAGTTTAGAAAAAGGTAATTTAAGGGAAATGGGCTACATCGAAACATAACGACTATTATCCTTCTACCAACTTTGAATTCTGGACATCCTGAGCTTTCGTCGAAGATGACCTTGACTGGAGTTTTCTCTGATGGATGGCATTACTGCTGAGGGATTCAACCTTGTCAGACGTAGTTACTTGCCATTAATCCCTAATTTTTCCCTGGATTGTACTTTGAGATTTCCAATCCATCGGGATGATTTTTGATTATGTCTCTAATTTTTTCCTGGACCGCCCTTTCGGGTTTTCAATCCATCGAGACTTTTTTTTAATTTTTGTTTAGGCAAAGTATTTCTTGACTACGTCAACATTCGTGGGGTAGGCAAATTCTTCTCCATCCATAGTTGCAAGTCTCAAGGCACCGCATGAGAAATCTTTCTTGACCACATAGGGGCCGTCATAATTCATAGTTCACTTGCCCCGGGAATCAGTGAGGAATGATTATATCTTCTGGAGCACGAGGTCTCCTTTCCTGAAGACGAGAGGTTGGACCTTTTTGTCAAATGCCTTCTTCATCCTCTGCTGATACAACTAACCATGGCATAGAGCCGTTATTCATTTTTCTTCGATCAGATTCAGTTCGTTGTGCCGAATTTGACACCATTCAGCTTCTGTTAGCTTAGCTTCCATCAATACCCGGATTGATGGGATCTCTACTTCTGTGGGAAGTTCTGCTTCCATACCATATACTAGAGAGAAAGGGGTTGCCCCTGTTGAAGTACAGACAGATGTACGATAACCGTGAAGAGTAAAGGGTAGCATCTCATGCCAGTCTTTATAGGTTACAACCACCTTCTGAACAATCTTCTTGATGTTCTTGTTAGCTGCTTCTACCGCTCCGTTCATCTTAGGTCGGTAGGGAGATGAATTATAGTGTTCGATCTTGAACTCAGCACATAACTCCTTCATCATCTTGTTGTTTAAGTTGGACCCATTATCGGTAATGATCTGGCTTGGAACACCATAACGGCAGATGAGATTGTTTTTTATGAATCAGACTACCACTTGTCAGGTTACATTGGCGTATGACGCTGCTTTGACCCACTTGGTGAAATAGTAAATGGCTACCACGATGAACCGATGTCCGTTTGAAGCTTTGGGTTCCATCATGCCAATCATGTCGATCCCCCATATGGAATAAGGCCATGGGGAAGAGAGAACGTTGAGATGCGTTGGCGGTACATGAATTCTGTCTGAGTAAATCTGACACTTGTGACACCTTCTCATGTACTTGTAGCAATCAAATACCAAGGTCAACCAATAGTACCCTGCTCTTAGAGTTTTTCTCGCCATTGTGTGTCCGTTGGCATAAGTGCCAAAGGATCCTTCGTGAATCTCTTTTATTAGCATGTTTGTCTCTGGTCTGTCTACGCATCGGAGTAAAACCATGTCAAAGTTTCTCTTATAGAGTGTATCACCGCTCAGGAAGAAGTTGCCTACCAGTCTTCTGAGGGTTTTCCTGTCTTTTCTGGATGCCCCAGGTGGGTATTATTGTTTCTGAAGGAAGCATTTGATATCGTGATACCAAGGTTTGTCATCTATGACTGCCTCAATCATGAAGACGTAAGCGGGCATTTCTAGGCGCATTATGTCCAGCTTAGGTACGTCGTTCCATAGACCTACACTAATCATGGAAGAGAGAGTGGCTAATGCATCAGCCATGTGATTCACTTCACGAGGGATATGGTGAAACTCGATTCTGTTGAAGAATGGTAACAACCTTCTTGCGTAATCTTTGTAAGGAATCAGTCCTGATTGGTATGTGTTCCAATCTCCTTTGATCTGATTGATGACCAGAGCTGAGTCGCCATATACATCCAAGTTCTTGATCCTTAAGTCGATCGCTTCTTCGAGACCCATGATACAAGCTTCGTATTCGGCCTCATTATTTGTACACTTAAATGTTAGTCGACGGTGAAAGGAATGTGGGTACCCTGAGGTGTTATGATGATTGCCCCAATTCCATTTCCATACTGATTAACAGCTCCGTCAAAGATTAGTCCCCATTGAGAACCTGATTCTGGCCCTTCACTGGGTAGCGGTTCATCGCAATCTTTCATTTTCAAATACATGACATCTTCGTCTGGGAAGTCAAATTCGACTGATTCCTGATCGTCAATTAGATTATGAGCCAAATGATCGGCTAAAACACTTCCTTTGACTACTTTTTGAGCATGGTACTCGATGTTGTATTCTGATAACAACATCTGCCAATGGGAAATCCTTCCCGTGAGAGCAGGCTTTTCAAAGACGTACTTGATTGGATCCATTTCTGAGATTAACCAAGTAGTGTGACAAATCATGTACTGGCGAAGACGTTTGGCTGCCCAAGCTAGAGCACAACAAGTTTTCTCAAGCATAGTGTACCGAGTCTCATAGTCGGTAAATTTCTTGCTCAAATAGTAAATGGCAGATTCTTTCCTTTTTGTTTCATCTTTTTGGCCAAGTACACAACCCATTGAGTCTTCCAAGACTGTTAGGTAGATGATCAGCGGTCTTCCTTCCACTGGAGGTGATAGAATCGGTGGGTTCAACACGTATTCCTTGATACTATCAAAGGCGGTTTGGCAGTCTTCTGTCCATACACAATCCTGATTCTTTTTGAGTAATTTAAAGATTGGCGCACATGTCGCGGTCATGAGGAAGATAAATCTGGAAATGTAATTCAAACGTCTCAGTAATCCCCTGACTTGTTTCTCAGTCTTCAGAGAAGGCATTTCTTGAATGGCCTTGACCTTGTCAGGATCAACCTCTATTCCTTTCTGGCTGATGGTGAATCCTAGCAGTTTCCCTGAACGGACACCGAATGTGCACTTGTTGGGATTCAAGCGGAGTTTGTATTTTCTCATACGCTCGAATAGTTTTGACAGGTGGGTCACATGCTCCTCTTCTGTTTTAGATTTGGCAATCATATCATCGACATACACTTCTATCTCTTTGTGTATCATGTCATGAAATAAAGTAGTCATGGCCCTTTGATAGGTTGCCCCGACGTTCTTCAAACCGAACACCATTACCTTGTAACAAAAGGTGCCCCATGGGGTAATGAACGAAGTCTTCTCCATGTCTTTCGGCGCCATTTTTATTTGACTATAGCCTGAGAATCCATCCATAAAGGAGAATACTTTGAACTTTGTTATACTGTCTATCAGTATGTCAATGTGCGGTAAGGGAAAGTCATCCTTTGGACTGACTTTGTTCAGATCCCTGTAGTCCACACACATTCTGACCTTTTCGTCCTTTTTCGGAACTGGTACTATGTTGGCTAACCATTAAGGATATTCTGATGTGGCGAGGAAACCTGCGTCAATCTGTTTCTGTACTTCTTCTTTGATTTTGATGGCCATGTCTGGATGAGTCCGTCTCAACCTTTGTTTTAATGGCGGACATTTTGATCTTAACGGTAGATGATGTTCCATGATGCTAGTATCCAACCCTGGTATGTCCTGATAGGACCAAGCGAATACATCAGGAAACTCTTTGAGAAGCTTTATCAAAATTTCCTTGACAGTTGGACTGAGCAGTGCCCCAATCTTGACATCTTTTCTCTCTTCTTCTGATCCGAAGTTGACCGTCTCCAATAGCTCTTTGTGTGATTCAACGGACCTTTCTTCTTGTTTGATTAATCAGGAGATCTCTTCTAGAATTTCTTCTTCATTTTCTTCTTCAGCCTCTATTACCGGTAATTCGAAGTTGGGAGAAGGCATCGGATCGTATGTTTCAATGGGGTTTAAAACAAGTAATCTGCATGACGTGAAGATTCGTTTTTTGAAGAGATCGAGAGAATGCAAGAGTGTGTACAGTGTATTTTCTTTGGAAAACTGCTTGTTTTTATTATTTGAGTTGTTTTTAGGATTACCATTTTCTGAAAAAACGAAAAGAGAAAACAACAATTAATGTGGAAATCACAGAACGACGTTATTTTATTTATGATTTTGTCGATTCTTGAAACTACAGCCCTATAAAACAAAACTCTGTCGCTTTGGGCGAAGCGAAGAGGTACATTTACAGAAAGTGAGCCCTATCAAAACATCCGTTTCACCTGGGCAAAGTGAAAGGTTAAGACAAAGACGGCAATTACTTAGACTTATGAACAACTTTCGAAACGTTGACTACAACCCATTGGCGGCGAAATCCTCGGTGAATCACAAAGTTTGGAACCTTCTTTCTTGACTTGTCTTCAGAAATAACGCTGATTTCTGGTGGAGCAGGATCATTGGAATCTGTCTCCCAGGCAGAGTTGTCGTAGGAGGATTCTTCTGTTGTATCTTGCATAGTGTTTGTACTCTCAGGCAGATCTCCCCATCCAGTTGGCTGAATGTCTTCGATCCTGATACGAGAGCTTTCAGGAGCGGTGTACTTGACCAAGTAGTCATACTTTCCACTTGGTTGTCCTAAGGTGACCCACACTTCTTTGGAACTGGAGGAGTCATCCCTCTCGATGACGTTGATCTCGGGAAAATCATAGGCGATGAATTCTAGTCCTGCAAACTTTGCAAATTCATCGTCGTGCTGGATATTTTCTAAATGCTCTGAGTGTTGATCCCATGACATGGTGGGGACGCAGGTATTCTTTTTAATGATGCTCAACTGATATTCATCGTTCAGCTGATTCTCTTGCCCCGAGTCTCCTGGGTACGACTTCCAGATAGGCAGGCCATCCATTGGGCCATAATAGTCGTGGTCAAAGTTGTCTTTCATCAAAGTGTCCTCCTCTAATGAGTTTGGCAGAGCACGACATTCCTCAGGATCATAGTCTCCATATATCATTTTGACGTCTGACCTTGGTATAAATCTCGGACTCTGTTCGGGATAGCAAAATAGCGTAGGCACTTCTCCTTGAGACATATAATCGTCCTCGTTAAGATTTGGCTTCCACTCTTCGTCTGTATCGAAGGAATCACCCTTGTTGATGGTATGTTCTTCTTGAGATACCGAGTGAAGGAAGCCTCCACTGTGGAAGAAGTCCTGAATGGGATGAAAACTTTCATCTTTAGTAGCAGTCTGGGTACAGGTTGAGGAAAAACCAAGACCTTTCTTTGTCTTGTTATCCGTAGGAATGATAAGCTGTCCCCCATCCTTTTGCATTGTTACTCTTGATCACTTTGGGAACATCTTTGTATGAGGAAATCGATGTTCCTTTCTCTGATTGATTCTCATTGCTCACCGAAAGTGCCTGGAACTGAGTTCCAACAACCTCCTCGGGATCTACACAAGTGGCCGATGATAGGTTACTCATGATCAAGGCTTGCTCTCCACATACTTGACTAGTTGGTCGTTCTTGACGAACTTCAGTTTTTGGTGAAGTGTCGAAGTGACTGATCCATCCTCGTGTATCCAAGGTCTTCCTAACAAACAACTGTATGCTGCCCGGATGTCTATGAACTGGAAAGTGACTTGGAAAGTGTGAGGACCGATAGTTATGGGAAGGTCGACTTATCCGATAACTGTTTTCTGGGACCCGTCAAATGCTTTGATGATGACCTCATTACCTCTGATCGGAGATCCTTTAAATGATAGTCGCATTAAAGTGGACTTCGGCATAACATTTAGAGCTGATCCGGTGTCTACCAGTACGCTGGCTAAAGCATCGTCCTAGCAGTTGACTATAATATTGAGTGCCATGTTATGACTTTTGCCTTCTTCTGGCAATTCCTCATCACTAAACCCCAATTTGTTGCAGGAAGTGATGTTGGAGATGATGCTGTCGAATTGCCTTATTGTGATATCTTGTTCCACAAAGGCCTGCTCTAAGACTTTCTGTAGAGCTTCTCTGTGAGCTTCGAAACTGAGTAAAAGAGACAGCACATATATTTTTGAAGGAGTCTGTAACAGCTGATCAACGATGTTGTATTTACTCTTTTGGATGAGCTTCAGCATCTCATCATTGTTATTTGAAGGGTCGGGATCACTGGATTGACCGACTGGCTGATTAGGAACTTCTCCTTGAGGTTCCTTTTCTCTGCTAGGTTCTCCAACTCCTCGGTTAAAGATCTGACCGCTCTGTGTCACTCGACTGATGTCTGCAATATTCACGATGCTGGGTAATGGAATTTCCTTTCCATTTTCAATTATTGTTGCACCGTACTTGTAAGGGATCACCTTATCGGACTTGTACGGTACTGGTCTCGGCAGATAGATAACTATAGGAGCCTTTTGATTTTTCTGACCATCGTAGCCGGCCTCAATTGGTTCGAGGTTAAGAATTTTTCCACTATCAAGAGGGACTCTTGATTCATTGAGTAAAGGGATTATGGCGCATATATCTTTGGCTACTTCTTGCTTAGGGATTAAGACAACGTCTTTGTCTCGATTAGGACTATATTCTGACGTTGAACTAGAGCTTAACCATGGTTGAATCTCCTTATGGTCCAACTGACATTGAAGGGCTACTCGCACTTAGTAGCATCCTTGATTATTATCTGAGCAGACTCTACAACATTCATAGTTGTGTGGTGGCACCCGTCCACGTTCGCTTTGTATGCAGTGTAACCTTACTAGATCTGTTTCCATTGATCGAACATCCTGACTTTGATGCCTAGTAGGGTTTCCATCGGTCATACTGATTTATTGGGTGTCTTCATCTAGATAGATCGGAAGCCACCAGTGGTTCAATAAGTGTTGCAATGTTCTTTGAACGAGAGCACATCCTTGGTCACTCTCACGACACACTGTATAGTTTTGATAATTATACGAAGTCAGAAAATCGAGCTGGACTTGCTTAGCGTGTAATTCCACCAAGCTGGTATTCATCAAGCGAATATCAAAGATTTGAATCATATTCACTTGATAATGACTTCTATCGCGTTAATCCTGAATCCACCCAAGATCCATCTGCCGCTGGAGGGCCTCTTGTATAAAAGAGCATCCCTGATTGTTTTTTGAGCAGATAGGACAAGAATCGTAATTGTGTCGTGGCAGATTATGATGCTGGGTTTGCCTTGAGTGCATCGCCACCAAGTTTACATTCATCGCACGGATGTCGTGGTTTTGAATGATTTTGGAATTTGTATAAGTCATGTTGACTCCATGAATTCAGTGATCTTGGATCCATCCGAGATCCATCTATTCATGTAGAGCGGATTGCACCACAAAACATCCTTGATTGTTTTTAGAGCAGACATCACACTGATGATAATTATGAGACGGTACATACTTGTATCCGTTCTGCCTGCAATGCATCTTGACCAGGTTGGTTCTCAATAAGAGTACATCGTGAATTTGATAGCTGTGGTTAGACTCTTCCTCTATCAAATTTACCACAACTTTCTCGTGTAGAGGCAACGGGTTCTTCTGAACATTAGGATTCGTATCCTTGAAGGATAGGACCCCGCTCCTAACAAGCTTTTAGACATCGGACTTGAAACTGAGACAGTTTTCTATGTTATGCCCTGATCCTCCTTGATGGTAAGGGCAAATCTGATATACTTTGAACCAAAAAGGCGGATTTTCTAGAATTGTAAGAGGAGCCCTGGTTTGGACGTGCCCCTTGACCAGTAATAGTGGAAATAGTTCTGCGTACAACATTGGTATAGGGTCGAACCCTGGTGGTCGCGTTGTACAGTTGTTGTTGTACTGAGGACGAGCCTGCTGAAGAGGCTGTTGTGTCCTTTGCTAATATTTCTGTTGATTCGGTTGGCTCTGAGCAACCTGAGGTTGATACGTTAAAATAGGCGCAGGGTTGATAGCAGGAGTTACAGCTGCTACTGGTTGGTACCGTCGGCTTTGCTTTCCAAGAGAGATATTACCAATATCTTGCTCTTTTTTCTTAGGGAAAGCATTACCGTATCTTTTGGTACTGCTTGATGGTACTACATCTTTAATTAAACGTCCCTCTCGAACTGCTTCTTCAAGACGAACTCCCATGCCGACCATTTCAGTGAAGTCGCTGGGCGCACTAGCGACCATTCTGTCGTAGTAAAATGAGCTCAAGGTTTTCAAGAAGATCTTTGTCATCTTCTTTTCCTCAAGAGGTGGACAAATCTGAGCAGTAATTTCACGCCATCTCTGATTATATTCCTGGAAGGTTTCCTTATCCTTCTGCGACATGGCTCTGAGTTGATCTCTGTCCGGTGCCGTGTCCAGGTTATACTTATATTGTTGAACAAAGGCAGCGCCAAGATCTCTGAAAGTGATGATCTTGGTGTGGTTTAAACCCATGTACCATTTGAGTGCGGCACCGGTTAAACTTCTTGGAAGTAATGAATCAGTAGCTGTTGGTTCTCTGTCTAAATTGACATCTTTCGAGCGTACATTTCCAAATAACTTTGATGGCAGGAGTTACCTTTGTATTTCTCAAATTCGGGCACCTTGAATTTGTGTGGAATTTTCACATTGGGGACCAAACAAAGGTCAGCGGCGTCCTTTCCGAATAGGTCCTGATCGCGAATGGCATGCAGTTCCTTCTGCATTTCCAGGAAGTGCTCCTGGAACTCCTTCATTCTGTCGTCCATACTTTCATTTCCACCAGAGGGTATCTGTGGAATCTGTCCTTCCGGGACAGTGTGTACCACAGGTGGTGGTATAGTCATTACGGCAGTGACACTTGGTGCTTCCCTTTCTCGAAGTCTGTAACCTTCAGGAGTTGTCGTCATGCCCCTTGCATCTCCGTTTTCCCAAAGTTTGTAACCTTCAGGCCCAGCGGATCCTGCTGCAGTTTCTGAATCTTCCGTGATCTGCGGAATATATCCTTCCGGGATATAGTTGAGTGGTATATGCCCCAGGGACGATCTTTAGGCATGTTATACCGAGGATCATACGTCTCCATTATGGGCGTAGATGTGATCTCTAAGATCAAAATCCTTTGTTGTTGTCTCTGAGATGTTTCTAGAGATTGCATGTCATTGTGAAGTTTCCTTAGATCTTCTTTCTGAGCGTCGAGTTCTTCTCTCAACTCTCTATTCTCTTCCTTGAGATTATCCATTTTCTTTTGTTGACTGGCCCGAGTATTGTACGAATGAGACAGTTTGACTCTAGAATCGAGACACAAACGTGAAATTCGTAGAGAAGAAGAATGCGTTTATGTGAGAATGATGAATGATATGCATTGATTATATTAATAATTAATTATTTAATCGAAAGAAACTTCAACAAGTGGATTGCAAATAACATTCAATGGGGAAACCCCGTTTTATTGAATTCAAAGATTACGGAAGTGGAAATATAGTAAATTACAAAATGTTGTAAAAGGAAATGTCTAAGCTAATGGATCCTGAGTCCTCTCTGGGGAGGGATCAGGTGCTGGTTCTGGTACTTTTCTTTTCTTCGGTTGGGGTTCTTCAGTTGTTGTCAGGTTGTCAGTCCTTTGCCAAGTGAAAGGAGTGAGCAAGTTCCTTTGATCTTCTATATCATGTTGTTCTAGAATCTCGATCAGAGCATCCTTATCATTCAACATTTCCTGAATTTTGGTACACTCCACATTGAGAATGCGGTATTTGTTCTTCCAAGAGTTCTTCTCCTGCTAAACTTTGTTGTGAGTAACTTGAAGTTTTTCCGTATCAGACATAAAATAAAGGACAGATTCCTTTAACGGAAGAATTTCTTGACGAGGGTAAGGCATCCTCAGCTTGAGAGCTCTAGTTTATACCCAATGGAGATAAGTTCCACAGAGACACAACCTGGTTTTCTTAGAGACTCTCTTCCTTTCATGTGAACATGTTTCCAAGCGTGCACTATTTCTGTCTTTAGTGCCCTGTTATTTTCTCCTTCCTTGAAGAAAAGACCTTCCAGATGAACATTACGCGGGATATGTCTCATCGGGTATTCGAATTGACGACGAACTAAAACTGGATGATAGTTTATTCCTCCTTTAGTTCCTATGAGGGTTACATTAGGGAAATTTCCACAACGGTCGATGATTCTGATCCCGTCATAGATCCGATTGTACCAATCGATGTCAGAGTTGGTAAGAGCCATGATTCTCTGCGACCAAAGTAAAGTGCTCTTATGATCCTAAAATGCAGCGGACTTTGGCAAATGGGAAGTGAACCATTTGTATAGCAGGGGTACACAACATGTGATCATTCCTCCACTATACAAGTTCCTTAAGTGTACCGAATGATAAGCATTTGCGAGCAAGGTCGGTACAGGGTTTCCAATTAGAAAAAACTTAATGGTATTGATATCCACAAAGTTATCAATGTTGCGAAATAGAAATAACTCGTAGGTGAGCAAAACAAAGACGCTCTCTAAAGCAGTCGCGTTCCCTATTCTAGCAAAGTACAGAGCTTTCTTTACCAAAAAATTGGCTGGCTAACCATGGATTCCACCCTTAGTGGTCATGTAAGTCCTGACTTCTGACTCGTCCAAATAAATTGCTCTTGCAATGGTCTGGTCCTTTGGAATTTCTTCCAGTCCAAAAAAGGGAGCTTGGTCAGTAATGGGTAAATCAGTCAGGTGAAAGTACTCCTCCAGTGTTGGTGCTAGCTGATAATCCGAGAATGTGAAACAGTGATAAATCGGATCGTAGAACTGGATGAGTGTAGACAGGATTCCTTCAATTACATGAACCCTTAACAGAGACAGTAGCCCTCCGTACTTATCTCTGAAAGCATCAGGGTTGGTGATCATCCTTGCCAACCCTCTCAAATCCTCTAATTTTGGAACCTTGAAGGTGTACTTGTGAGTCTTCCTTCTACCGAAATCCATAACGCAATCTTTTTCTCTGACATTTGCAATCATTGTCTTAGTTTAATTTGAAAAAGAGAGAATAAAAGAGAAAATTTTTCTTTGTTTGAAAGTCTTTTAATGAAATGAATGCATGGATGCAGCACACAAAAACATAGAAAAAACATGGGGTCAAAGGTTCGGTGTCATGAAGTCATGGCTCTACCCATCCCCAAACGTTATACTGGTGATTTTTTGTACCTGTCCTCAAAATCATTGACCCCTCTTGGGATAACAACAGCAGGCTGGTTTATCTGAGTGAGCGGCAGTATCTTAGAGTAATCTCAAATGAGGGTAGTATCGTGTGACAACTATTTTCGATAGCTTCCGCACTACAAAATAGTAACATGGTCTTAGTCTACTAAAATCCTCAATTTCATGGACAACCACAATCGAACAATCTGCTTTCAACAACCTAAGTCGTATAGGCATTGAATCCGCAAAGGGTGTCTCCACTGATTCGATGGTCGACCGGGGTCTCTTGCTTGGGAGTCACTCCCTGTAAGATTACCCATCTAGTGCCATCACTTATCTTAGGTGTCACTCAAACTTTACAGATGCGGCATCACCCGCAATCCCATTAGCAGAAAAGTAAACACGAATATCAATTATGAAAACCAATATATATATTTATTCCTAAAACTAACGTCCTAGACCTCTTAAGAGCTATAATAACCCTAGTCCTATACAGACAATGAATCCCCAGCAGAGTCGCCATTTTTATGTAGCGAGCGATTTTTGTCGGTGACGCGACCACTGTATCGCTGAAGTTTTCCTCACCGCAATAAGGAGGAGGGGGTGCTACTTTCTGATTTCTTATTTATCCCATGAAGCTGAAAGGGAAAGGGAAGTTATCTAAAACTAACCTTGCACGCGAATGTTTAACTGAACAAACGCTTAAAGAGATTGGGGGTCCGGGGTCAGGTTATACAATGGGTAGTTGTCAATTACCCATCCTATATGTGGTTATCCACAGGATATTATCATTAGGTTTCGCTTTGTACTTGATGGTGTTTATCTGGTAATGGGTTGGGAAAGTTTCTCGGGAAATTTGAGTGAGTGAGTGAGTTGATGTTGAAGTTCGGGTGTCCCCAATGTTTTTGGTAAGGTGCTGGACCTAAGTTTCGGTGTGAAGGTACTGGACCTAGAGTTTTTTATTGGTATGCTCGCTAAAATTTCGCAATATTATGCCTACGTATTCCTATTTAAACGAAATATGGAAATCAAAACAATCATAGTTCCTCCTATTCTAAGGGAGGAAAAATATGTTTTGGTATCTTGTTCGAAGCCCAAGATTGAAGCCACAAGTTTTTGACTAAGAGAGAATTTGTCATCTCTAAAGAGGGATTGGACTTCCTCTGAGGGAATTGTTGATTTTTGTGTGCCTTGATCAAAGCCCAAGGTTGAAGCTAAAAGGTTAATTGACTCGGCTAGGGATTTCCTTATATAAAGCCTAAGAGGAGGCTAAATAGGATCGACTCAACAAGAGAGTGTATATATTGGTATCTTGTACAAAGCCCAAGATTGAGGCAAAAAAAGAGACTGACTCTTTGGGGGATATCATTATACAAAGCCTAAGAGGAGGCTAAAAGCTTGACTTTTCCGGGGAAAATGTTCTTTCTGTCTTGTACAAATCCCAAGATTGAGGCTAAAAAGGATTTTTGACTCCACCGGGGAGGCTTGTATGTGTCTTGTACAAAGCCCAAGATAGAGGCTAAAGGATTTGACTCTGCTGGAGAGCATTATCTATCTTGTACAAAGCCCAAGATGGAGGCGGAAAAAGGTTGACTCGGCTTAGGAATTATTTCTCGAAGTCTAAAGGAAGGCTCTGAGGAAATAACTCTGCTGGGGAAGATGTTTGTCCCCAAGCTTAAGAGAAGGTTATGAAATTTTATATCTTGTACAAAGCCCAAGATAGAGGCTAAAAGGGGTTTGACTCAACAAGAGAGTGCTTTTTATCTGTTCTGTTCAAAGCCTAGGATTGTGGCTGAACAAGCTGGAGAAATCATCATACACAGCTCGAGAGGAGGTTAACTCCTGCAAGGGGAAATCATTATACAAAGCCTAAGAGGAGGCTAGAAAAGATTGACTCAACAAGGGAGTGTTTTTTATCTGTCTCGTACAAAGCCCGAGATTGAGGCTAAAGGGTTGACTCAATAAGAGAGTACTGAAAAGTGATTGACTCAACAAGAGAGTCTGAGACGGTGATTGACTCAACAAGAGAGTCTAAAAATGTGGTTGACTCAACAAGAGAGTCTGAAAAGGTTAGCTCCACTGGGGAGAATCATTTGTATAAAGCCCAAGAGGAGTCTGACCATGCTGAGGAAAGATCATTTATACAAAGCCTAAGAGGAGGCTATATTCTGTCGGGGGTTATTGAGATCCCGAGGCAGGTCCAAGTGGGGAATCAACTCTTGCTGAGGGTTACAGAAAAGTTAAGATATCAAATGCCTTAAGGTTCTGATTTGGGATAGTGTTATACTAGTGATAGACCGACCTTAGCTGGGGGATTTTTAGGAGAGAGACGGGGTTTTAGAACCCACAAGTTTTAACTCTTCCTGAAGATTAATCCAGAATCCGGGGTTTCTCCTATGTTTTGTAGGGAACTTGAGAATGTATTTCAGACTCAAGGGTATTTAGACTGTCCAAGTCTACTGGTGTGGAAGAGTTTTATCTTTTGTATGATGCCCAAGAAGAGGCCGACTCTTTTAAGGGATGAGTATCTACCCTAAAATTAGTCTGAGGGTTTTGACTCTTAGAAAGATATCTCTAACGAAGGATGACTAAGTTTTGTCCTATACCTTTAAGTGGTCGCCAGGGTCCTTGGATTAAGCCCAAGAGAAAGCATGAGAACTTCTAAGAAGCCAGAGGGTCCTTGTACAAAGCCCAAGAGGAGGCTGGGAAGCTTTTAGGAAGCCTGTGGGACTCAAAGCAAGAAAAGTTCAAGAAATGCTATTCACCGAGAATAGATCATTTAGTGAAAGTTCTAAGGTTTGAAGAAATTCAAGAGATTCTATTCACCGAGAATAGATCAACTCTGGGGAGTAGAATTTCTTTGACAATATCTAAGGTGACAGTCTGAGAAAAGGTTCACGAAGAATACTGCCTTTCTCTTTGTTCCATATTGTTTAAGCCCAAGAGGAGGCAAGACTGTATCTGGAAATCCTATGGGGATCTAGTTTAGACCGTATTAAAGAGTGACCAACTGGCTTTACTTATTTCTAGACCTAATTGCTGGGGAAAACTTTAAATAACTATACCAGTATATATACAGTTGATATATGACAAGTATGTAAAAGGATATGAAAGAAGACTTATAGTGCGCAGCTTCCCACAATACAGTTATATATATATATATATTTGACATGTATTTAAAAGAATGAAAGAAGACTCATAGTGTGCAGCTTCCCATAACAGAGATATATATATTAAAGAAAGTAAATGAAAGCGGATAAAACTTACAGGTGAGCAAGCTTCCATGCTGTATTGTTAGTTGTTCAAAGAAATTAAAGAAAGTTTTGATAACAACTGTATATTTGAACCTAAATCAAAAGGGAAGTTGTTTTGAAAAGATTGTACTGGGGCTTATACAATGACTGAGGCCCAAAAGGTTTTCTGTACAAAGGTATGGGTCTTACAACTCAAGGAGAGGCCTAAAGATTATTTAAAGAAAAGAAATGGGGCTTACAACACGAGGGTAGGCCCAGTTGAAAATAGTTTTGAAAGCGACGATCTCGTCAAAATTTCTGAAACTGTATCGGGACTTATACAATACACTGAGGCCCAAATTAATTTATTTACAAAGAGGTGGGACTTACACTCTACCAAGAGGCCCAAAAGTGTTTAAAAAGAAAAGAAATGGGGCTTACAACTCAGGGAGAGGCCCAAGATTTGATTTTAAACTGGCGATCTTGCCGAGGTTTTTTTTTTAAAAATGTGTTGGGACTTATACAATGTCAGAGACCTAAAAAAGGTTTTTGTACAACAAGGGTTAGGTATTACACTCTATTAGAGGCCTATGAGTGTTTGAAAAAGATTGATGAGGGTGGAATCAATCTAAAACCTAATTTTGTTTAAAAATGGAATTTAATTTTGTTAAAAATTAATAAAAATTATTGAAAACATGTGAAAAATGAGTGGTGATCTTGGATCAATGTTTCAAAAATCATGTTTTTGTCCACAAAATGATTGAAAACCATTTAAGTTTGGAAAATCAAGAGAAAGAAAAATTTCAAAATGTTCAAAAACAAATAAAAATTAATTCTTTTCAAAAATATCAAATATGTGAAATAAATAATATTTTTGGGGAATTTTTATAAAATAAAATATTTTGACATTTTTGTGAATTATTAAAAAAAGAATCAACTCAAAATCATTAAAATTCAGAGAGAAATTAATTTTTGAATCAGTTAAATAAAATCAGAAAATTCAAATATTCAAATATTTGAAAAAGGGCGCCAAGAACATATTGTTCTTGCCCGCGTGTCCTGTTTTGCTCAGATTTGCATTTTCTCATCAATCTCACTGAATACTTGATGGAATCATACAATCCACATATCAATTTGCTCGTTTTCAACTCACGATCATGTATATGGTCTTTAATTTCATTTATTTTAAGCATGGAATGAGAAATAAAAACAAAACCTCAAGAACCCTAACTTGTGCATGAAGGCTGAGAAATTTGATACACGATTCATACAAAATTATTAATAGAGGGGAAACATTCTATACATGATTATGAAGATTTGGCAAAAGTTTTGTGCGAGGAAATATGCATAAATTACGAGATGACCAAGTTTAGGCTTACTTGAAGGTCGTGGCAGCCAGAGCAATTTGATTTTTGAGTTAGAGGTGTTACAGATGAGTTTTGATGACCTGAACAGCTTCCCTACACCATATGGAGTGTGTTTGAAAGCTTGGATTGATTTGAAATGAACTGGAACAGATTATGGCACCTGAACTGCAACTTTGTTGAAACCTTGAGCAAATGGATGATGATTTCATAAATTTGGTGTTCCAGTTGTTGGTTTAGTGTTTGATCAGTTCACATATGATGTTTATGAGGTGTGTGTGTGTGATTCATTTGGTTGGAAACACATTCTAATTCAAAACTCAATAGTAGCTTGCATTAGAAAGTATTTTTGGAAGTGAGAGTGTGATTTTGAGAAAGGCAAGTGTTATAGGCCTTTGGTGTACTCAAACTGATAAAAAATAAGGTCTATTTATAGTGTGTCAAGTTTGTTTTGGCATCAATAGGGAATGGCAACTGCAGCAGGCCTTTGGCCAATGTGGATCAAATGGAATCTCAAGTCTCCTCTAGCCATTGACTTGAGGTTAGAGCACAGACCTATGGTTCTTTGATTCCAAGCTTATCCTTGACTCATTCAGTTAGGAATGCACCAGTCCATGCCACCTTGGTGTATCCATTAAATGCATTGCAACAAAATTGGAGTCTTGGGACCTTTTTAGCACTTTTAGGTTTGGCATGGCTATTGTAGATTTTGGAACTTTGGAGGCAGATAGATCAGTGTTTGTCCCTTGTTTGTTCCCCCTTGAGGTGTGCAGATGGATAACCATGCTAGTTGTTGCACAATTTGATCAAATCGAGCCCTTATGCACAAATCTGCCTGGCCAAGACAATTTGCAGCAAGGCATGTTGCAGCTGTCATAACTCCTAGCTCAAGTGGAGTTTCATGGGGTTCTTGGACATTTTGGAAAGCTGATATATCCTATTTCAACACAATTTCCAACTTTGGTTTTGATCCAACTTGAATTACAATGAAAAATTCCTCTACATTTGGGAAAAAATAAGGCAGATTCTGACTTAGTGAAAATTTCACTAAGTGTTGGAAAAATGTCACTTTTGTGTTTTCAGCCATTTTGATCACTCCATAACTAAAAATCCATGAGGAATTGGAATGAGATGTAGTTGACACTTTTAAAGTATGCCATGAGAGCTACAAATCCAGCTTTGGACCATCCAAAATGGTTGCTTAGATCTCAAGTTATGGTCCTTGGAAGTTGGTACCCTAGCCACTTGGTTCCATAACTTAGAAAAATTCTAAGTTTTTTATGGTTACCCCTTTTACAAGTTAACTCACTTTCTTTGATTTTTCTTGATGAATGATGATTCCAATCACACATTAACATTATTTTAGGGTCAAAGGACCGTAATTGTGAAAAATCTCAAAAAGTCAAACTTGACTTTTGTGCACGTTTGACTTTTTATCGGATGAATTCCAAACTGTGCGATCCTTGGTGAAATCAAGTCCTTGACCTAAATCAAACTAATGGGTATATTCCATAGGTGTTATAGGGTGTATTAAATCATGTCCCAAGGTATGGGAGCATGTCTTAGTCAAAAGTCAAAGGTACAGTTGACTTTTTCCTCGAAACCCTAATTGTGGTCCCAATGAAATTAAAACTTGTAGATCAAGCTTCTTGGATCAATCCATTGTTTTAAATGGATCAATGTAGTTTATTAGAGACCCTCAAATCAAGTCTTGAGGTCTTGGCTCATGTTTTGTCCCAAAAGTCAACTTAGGGGTGAATTAGGTCAAGAAACCATAATTCCTTATTTTTGGTGAATGCATCCCCTGAGGCTAGAGTGACTTGATAATTGGGTCCATGAGGTCCCTTGGAGTATCTTGGGTTGTGATTTGAAGCATTAGCTCATGCCCAGAGGAAAATTTCCACCTAGAGGCCTTGGTCGACCAAAACCCTAATTTGGTGACACTGGCGATCTTGAGGCTTAATCCACTTGGAATGTAGCAACTTTGTGCTTGGTTCTTTGATGTGGGAGTCCTCTTGATCCCTTATGGGTGTTTGAGAGTTTAAACAAGTTTAAGATCATGTCAATTCTTGATTGATCCTTTGTCTAAGTGCTCTGAGAGGGCTCGAAACCCTAATTCTTGGTTGTGGTGAATGCTTACCCATCTTTGAGGAGATTGATGAGGCATGAAAGTACGTCCATATTGTGATAATGATTTGCACAATGATGGTGAATCTTAGTGGTCAAAATTTGGGGTATGAAACAAGGATCACTATCTTAGGGGGGTTAATCATCATAGCCATTTCATTTTCCATTAGGATTCTGGTACAACCGCCACCCATTTCATATCTCAAACCACCTATATCATGGGCTTTTCTGAATGCAAGAATGTGATTAACTTCAAATACCCTGTAATTTTGGATCATTAAAGATCAGTTTCAATTCCAATGAAAGTTTGGTGCAGCATATTGGGGCTTATAGTGCAATTGCAGTCTTGCTTAAGTGAGATCTCAAACACACTATTCAAGGCAAGGGCATTTTCAAGATTAATCTCATGACAAGTTTTCAAATTGCAAATTGTTTCATTATGGCAAAGTTCAAGTTCTATAGTCAAAATCCAAACACACTACATGTTCAAGATTCAATTACATTTCAAAGCCATTAAAAAAAAGGGGGCATACTTTCATCATTAACATTACAAGTTTTTAAGAAAAATAAAGGCACTGTTTTACAAGCACCATTGAATCATTAATATACGAATTCGATTACAACCAAGAACTTGCAACAGGTACAATTGAATCGTGACCAATTTGTTAATTGAATTCAAGAGGATATGGTGTATTCACCAAAATTTCAATTGAAGCAAAGACATGGTATAGTTACAGTAGCGTGCGATTTTTATCGGTGACGCGACCACCTTATCGCAGATTGGGTTCTTCCTCACCGCAACGGTAGGGGAAGGGGTGCTACTTTCTGATTTCTTATTTATTCCGTGAAGCTAGAAGAGAAAGGGAAGATATCTAAAACTAACCTTGCACGCGTGTGTTTAACTGAACAAACACTAAGAGAGATTCAGAGAGTTCGGGGTCAGGTTATACAATTGGGAGTTGTCAATTACCCATCCTATATGTGGTTATCCACAGGTTGTTAGCATTAGGTTGCGCTTTCTACTTGATGGTGTTTATCAGGGAATGGGTTGGGAAAAGTTTGAGATAGAGTGTGAGTTTTTGATGATTTTGGTGAGGTAATGAACCTCAGTTTTGATCGATGTGAAGGTACTGGACCTAAAGTTTTTGTTTGGTATGAAGGTACTGGACCTAAAGTTTTTGTTTGGTATGAAGGTATTGGACCTAAGGTTTTTGTTTGGTATGCTCGCTAAGATTTCGCAATCTTATGCCTACGTTTTCCCATTAAAGAAACAGGGAAATCAGAGCAATCGTAGTTCCTCCTATTCTATGGGAGGAAAAGATGTTTTGGTGTCTTGTTCAAAGCCCTAGATTGAAGCTAAAAGGTTTATTTGTGTCTTGTTCAAAGCCCAAGATTGAAGCTAAAAGGTTTGACAGAGAGAGAATTTGTCATCTCTAAAGGGAGACATCTCGTCTGTTTATCACAGTTGTTGGGTGACTGTTTATAAAGGAGGATTACTTTAACTGGGATATGTGAATCTAACAATGCCATAATTTCCTTTATGAGGGATTTGCCCTGAAGGAGGAAACTTTAGCTCAGTATAGAGTAATGCCATTTTTCCTTAGGAATCTTTCGTGCTAAGAGAGGGACAGTGGTGTGGATGTAAATAATCCAGAGGATTTCTGCTGACAGCAATTAGATGAGAGAGGAAATTTACCAGGATAAGGGATGGACTACAGCTTGGATGTTTGAATCAAGAAGTGTGCCACTTACAGCAGTTATCTGGGATTAGGGTTTGTTTGATTTGTTTGTTTTGATGTATGATAACACAGAGAAATGTTTTCCTACAGAGATTTTGATTTCCTCTGAAGGAATGTTGATTTTTGTGTGCCTTGATCAAAGCCCAAGGTTGAAGCTAAAGGGTTGATTTGACTTCACTAGGGAAGTCCTTTATACAAAGCCTAAGAGGAGGCTAGAAATGACTAACTCAACAAGAGAGTGTTTATCTGTGTCTTGTACAAAGCCCAAGATTGAGGCTAAAAGAGACTGACTCTTTGGGGATATCGTTATACAATGCTTAGGAGGAGGCTAAAAGTTTGACTTTTCTGAGGAAATATTTTGTCTGTCTTGTACAAAGCCCAAGATTGAGGCTAAAGGGGATTTTGATTCCGGTGGGGAGGGTTTGTATGTGTCTTGTACAAAGCTCAAGATTGAGGCTGAAAAGAAGACTGATTCGGTGGGAAAGAACTTTTTATCTGTCTTGTATAAAGCCCAAGATTGAGGCTAAAATGAGACTTTACTGACTCAACTGAGGACATTTTAGGTGTCTTGTACAAAGCCCAAGATTGAGGCAGAAAAGAGGATGGACTCTGCTTAGGGAAATTTATATGGTGTATTGTACAAAGTCCAAGATTGAGGCTGAACAAGCTGGAGAAATCATAGTCTAAGAGGAGACTGACTTCTGCTAGGGGAAATCATTATACCAAGCGTAAGAGGAGGCTGAAAAAAGATCGACTCAACAAGAGAGTGTTTTTATCTGTCTTGTACAAAGCCCAAGATTGAGGCTAAAAGGGTTGACTCAACAAGAGAGTATTGAAAGGGGATTGACTCAACGAGAGAGTCTGAAAGGTGATTGACTCAACAAGAGAGTCTGAAAAGGTTAGCTCAGCTGGGGAAAAATCATTTGTACAAAGCCCAAGAGGAGGCTAGTTATGCTAAAGAAAGGAAGAATCATTATACAAAGCCTAAGAAGAGGCTATCTTTGCTAGGGGAAGAATAAAGAAAGACATCTTTATACAAAGCCTAAGAGGAGTCTGTCTTCTGGTGAGGATTCCTAAAATCCATAGGCAGGTCCAAATAGGGAATCAACTCTTGCTGAAGGTTTACGAAAGGGTTGAGATATCAGATGCCTTGAGGTTCTGATTTGGGATAGTGTTATACTGATAGTAAGCTGATCCTGGCTGAGGAATTTTTAGGAGAAAAGACCGGGTTTTAGAACCCATGGGTTTTAACTCTGCTGGAAATTTATTAAAAATGACCGAGGTTTCTCCTATGTTTGTTAGGAACCTGAGAATGTCTTTGAGATCCGAAAGGAGTTTTAGACTGTCCAAGCCTACTGGTGTAGAAGAGTTTATCTTTGTATAACGCCCAAGAGGAGGCTGACTCTTTTAAGGGATGAGTATCAACCCTAAAATTCGCCTGAGGTTTTGACTCTTTTTATAAAGACAGCTCTAACAAAGGATGACTAAGTTCTGTCCTATACCTTTAAGAGGTCTTCAGGGTCCTTGTATTAAGCCCAAGAGAATGCATAAGAACTTCTAAGAAGCCGGAGGGTCCTTGTACAAAGCCCAAGAGGAGGCGGGGATGCTTTTAGGAAGCCTGTGGGTCCCAAACCTAAGAAAAGTTCAAGAAAGGTTTCACCGAGAATAATTCCTTTAGTGAAAAGTTCTAGGGTTTGAAGAAATTCAAGAGAGGTTTCACCGAGAATAATTCCTCTCTGGGGAATTAAATTTCTTTGAAAATTTCTAAAATTGACAGTCTGAGAAAAGTTTCACCGAGAATAATGCCTTTCTCTTTGTTCCATATTGTTTAAGCCCAAGAGAAGGCAAGACTGTATTTGGAAATCCTATGGGGATCTCGTTTTAACTGTATTAAAAAGTGACCAACTGGCTTTACCTAGTTCTAGACCTAGTTGTCGGGGAAAACTCTAAGCAGATATACTAGTATATATACAGTTGATATATGACAAGTACTTATAAGGATATGAAAGAAAGACTTACAGGTGAGCAAGCTTCCAGCAATACAGTTATGTATATATGAAAGCAAGTAAATGAAAGCTGATAAAACTTACAGGCGAGCAAGCTTCCATTGTAATAGCTGTATGGTTAGTTGTTTTAGAAATTAAAGAAAGTTTTGACAACAACTATGAATTTGAACCTAAATCAAAATGGAAGTTGTTTTGAAAAATATTGTTGGGGCTTATACTTAAGGAGAGACCCAGATGAAAAACAGTAATCATACCATTGTTTTGTAAACTGTACGGGGGCTTATACAATGACTAAGGCCCAAGGAGGTTTTCTGTACAGAGGGATGGGTCTTTCAACTCAAGGAGTGACCCAAAGATTTGAAAAAGAAAAGGAATGGGACTTACAACACGAGGGGAGGCCCAGATGATTTTTGTTCAAAAGGCGACAACCGCGCCGAGATTTTAAAATCGTATCGGGACTTATACAATGACTGAGGCCCAAATTATTTATTTACAAGAGCGGGTTACGTCTTACACTCTATTAGAGGTCCAAAAGTGTTTTTAAAGAAAAGAAATGGGACTTATAGCTCAGGGAGAGGCCCAGATGATTTTGTTTTGAACTGGTGATCGCGCCGAGATTTTTGAAAATGTGTTGGGACTTATACAATACCTGAGGCCCAAAATGGTTTTTGTATAACAAGAGTTGGGTCTTAAACTCTATTAGAGGCCCAAAAGTGTTTGAAAAAGTAATGGTGAGGGTGGAAATGATCAAAACCCTAATTTTGATTTAAAATGGAATTAATTTTGATTAAAATTAATAAAATTATCAAACATTTAAAATAATGAATTGTGATCTTGGATCAATGTTTCAAAAATCATGTTTTTATACATAAAATGATTAAAAATCATTAAAATTTGGAAAATCAAGAGAAAGAAATATTTTAAATGTTAAAAAAACAAATACAAATAAATTATTTGTAAAAATATCAAATATATGAAATAAATAATATTTTTGCGAAATTTTTGTAAAATAAAATATTTTAACATTTTTGTGAATTTTGAAAAAAAGAATCAACTCAAAATCATTAAAATTCAGAGAGAAATTAATTTTTGAATCAATTAAATAAAATAACAAAATTCAAATATTCAAAATTTCAAAAAATGGCGCCAATAACACACCAAGAACACACGCGTGTTCTAATTTTTGCAGATTTGCAAAATCCATGATTTCTCACTAATTAATTGATGAAATCACATGATCCAAATATCAAACTTGCTCGTTTTTAACTCACGATCATGACTATGGTATTTAATTTCATTTATTTTTAGTGTGGAGTGAGATAATCGTGATGAACACAGATGAACCCTAATTTGCACAAACCAATATGAAATTCCATACACGATTGATTCATGGCAATTGATTGAGGGTTATTACTCTATATACATGTAGAAACAAGATGGTAACTCAAAAATTCATTTATGATGCATGGATTATGGAGTTTGAGAGTGTCAGGCTTACCACTTGCAGCTGATGATCGAATTCTGATTTGAAGGTGTTGTAAGTTAGTTACAATGATCTGGACAACTTCCTTAGGTGCCAAGGGATGTGTCTGAATGCTTGGAGTGGTTTGAAATGAGCTGGAACTTGGTATGGTACCTCAACTGCAACTCTATCAAGAATTTGAGCAATTGGCTAGTGATTTTGTGAATTTGATGTTCCAGATGTTATGTAAGAGTTTGGAACACTTCTATATGTTATATATGAGGTGTGTGTGTGTGATTGGTTTGGTTAGAATTTCTCTCAAACTCCAAACCCGACAGTGACTTGAGTTAGAAGGAAAAATTGGAGTAAAAGGGAGATTTTGAGGAAAGCATCAGTTTGGGTGCTTTGGTGTACTCAAACTAATCACAATTGAGGTCTATTTATAGTGCAACAAGTTTGTTTTGGCACAATAGTGTGTGGCAACTGCAGCAGGTCTTTGGCCAATATGGATCAAATGGAATCTCAAGTCTCCTCTAGCCATTGACTTGAGGTTAGAGCACATGCCTATGGTCTTTTAGTTCTGAGATAAGGCTTAACTCATTCAGTTAAACTTGCCTCAGTTCATGCCACCTTGATGCATCCATTGAATCCATTGAAACAAAATTGGAGTCTTGGCACGTTTTAGCTCTTTTAGGTTTGGCATGGCTATTGTAGATTCTTGGACTTTGGAGGCTTGGGGATCAGATCATTCTCCTTTTATTTTATCCTCAAATGTGTCCAAATGGATGACAAGGCTTGGAGTTGTCCAAATTTTCCAAATCGAGCAATTGCACAAAATTTTCCTTGCTTGGGACCGTTGGAAATGGTGATTTTGAGGGATTCATATCTCCCAGCTCAGGTTGAGTTGTGAGAGGCTCTTGTGCTTTTTAGAAAGCCCTTATATGATACAAAACATGTGTGATCATAGTTTGTTTTGAAACTATTTGAATCCAATTGAAAAAACCTCATGAACATTGATGTTCAAGGCTAGTAAATTAGGCAGATTTTCACTAAGTGTTGGAAAGAGTGTCATTTTCATGTTTTTGTGATTTTGATCAATCCATAACTCCAAATCCATAAAGAATTGGAGTATGAGGTAGTTGAAGCTTTTGTAGAGTGTAGCAAGACCTACAAATCCAGCTTTGGATCACTCAAAATGGTTTCTTGGATCTCAAGTTATGATCCTTGGAAGTTGGTACCAAAATCACTTTTGTTCCATAACTTAGAAAAATTTTGGTTTCTCAAGGGTGCCCCTTTTGCAAGAAACCTCACTTTTCTTTATTTTTCTTGATGGATGATGATCAATATCATACATTAACATTATTTTTTACTAAAGGGAACCATATTTGTGAAAAATCCCAAAAAGTCAAACTTGATTTTGTGCACAGTTGACTTTTTATCGGATAAAATCCAAACTGTGTGATCCTTTGTGAAATCAAGTTCTTGCCCTAAATGAAACCTAATGGATAGATTCAATAGGTGTTATAGGGTGTATTGAATCATGTCCCAAGGTTTGGAAGCATGTCTTGGTCAAAAGTCAAAGATACAATTGACTTTTTCCTCGAAACCCTAATTGTGGTCCAGATGAAAATCAAACTTGTGAATCAAGTTTCTTGGATCAATTGATTATTGTAAATGGATCAATGTGGTGTATTTGAGACCCTCAAATCATGTTTTGAGGTCTTGGCTCATGCCCAGTGTCATACCCCAAATTTTGACCACCAAGATTTCCTATTATTGTCCAAATCATCATCACAATATGAATGTACTTATATACCTCATCAGTCTCCCCAAAGATGGGTGAGCATTCACTACAATCAAGATTAGGGTTTTGAGCCCTCTCAGAGCACTTAGACAAAGGATCAATCAAGAAATGACATGATCTTTAACTTGTCTAGCCTCTCAAACACCCATAAAGGATTAAGAGGACTCCCACATCAAGAATCAAGCACAAAGTTGCCACATTCCAAGTGGATAAAGCCTCAAAATCACCAGTGTCACCAAATTTAAGGTTTTGGTCGACTAAGGCCTCTAGATTAAAATTTTCATCTGGGCACGAGCCAATGCTTCAAAATATAACCCAAGATACTCTAAGGGACCTCATGGACCCAATCATCAAGTCAATTTAACCTTAGGGGATGCATTTACAAAAAAAATCAGGAATTAGGGTTTCTTGACCTAATTCACCCTTAAGTTGACTTTTGGGTCAAAGCATGAGCCAAGACCTCAAGACATGATTAGAGGGCCTCCAATCTACTACATTGATCCATTTTCAACAATGGATTGACCCAGGAAGCTTGATTCACAAGTTTCAATTTCATCTGGATCACAATTAAGGCTTCAGGAAAAAAAAGTCAACTGTGCCTCTGACTTCTGACCAGGACATGCTCCCAAACCTTGGGACATGATTCAATACACCATGTAACACCTATGGAACCCATCCATTAAGTCACAAAAGATTCAACAGTTTAAATTTCATCTGTTGAAAAAGTCAACTGTACAAAAGTCAAAGTTTGATTTTTTGGATTTTTGGTCAATTTTGGTTCCTCAACCCTAAAACAATGTTAATATGTGATTTGAATCATCATTCATCAAGAAAAATCAAAGAAAGTGAGTTAACTTGTAAAAGGGGTAACCATAAAAAAAAACTTAGAATTTTTCAAAGTTATGGAACAAAGTGGCTAGGGTACCAACTTCCAAGGACCATAACTTGAGATCCAAGCAACCATTTTGGGTGATCCAAAGCGGGATTTGTAAGTCTTGCTACACTCTACAAAAGCTTTAACTACATCAAACTCCAATTCCTCATGGATTTGAAGTTATGGAGTGATCAAAATGGCTAAAAACATGAAAATGACATTTTTCCAACACTTAGTGAAATTTTCACTAAGTCAGAATCTGCCTTACTTTTTCCTAAATGTAGGGGCATTTTTCACCTTGATCCAAGTCAAACCAGGTCTAGGGTTGAACATCAAAATTAAAGTATGCCATAAGGGCTTTCCAACAAGTATCAGATCATCTCCAAATTCCATTTGAGCAAGGAGATACAACCCTTGAAACATGGCATCGTGAACTGGTTTTACAAGGCAGAATTGTGCACATTTGATTGATTTTTCCAAATCTAATAACTCCAAGCCTTGTCATCAATTTGGACACATCAGAGGAGCAAATCCAAGGGGGATGATCTGATCTCCAAGCCTCCCGAGTCCAAGATTCTACGAGTAGCCATGCCAAACCTAAAAAGCCTAAAAAGATGCCAAGACTCCAATTTTGTCTCCAAGCCTTTAATGAATGCATCAAGGTGGCATGAACTGAGCCTATTCCAACTCAATTCAGTCCAAACTTATCTCTGAACCAAAGCTACAAAGCCTGTGCCCTAATCTCAAGTCAATGGCTAGAGGAGACTTGAGATTCCTTTTGCATAACATTGCCCAAAGGCCTCCTGCAGTTTCCATTCACTATTGCTTGCAAAACAAACTTGCTATACTATAAATAGATCTCATTTATGCTCAGTTTGAGTACACCAAAGCACCATAACTGATGCTTTCCTCAAAATCCCTCTCTTTAGGCCAAAATGCCTTCTTTTGCAAGGTATCTCTGAGTTTTTGAGTTAGAGAGTAATTCCATCACATCTCATGATCCAAACACCTATAATATGTTGTATCTAAGCTGTCCAAACTCTAATATGTGACATGTAACACCAAAATCTCAAAGTCAACCTCCAAAACCTCAAAATTTGACTTTTTTGCATTTTTCACGCCATGTCTTGATTCAGTCACTTTCAAAACCAGATAAGACCTCAAACACACTCCAAATATCATTCTTGAACTGTCCCAAATGGTTCCCCACATCTGGAACACCATTTGAGAGAGTTTCCTTATTGTAACTTGGAGGTCAGGCGTTCGAATCCCCCTCGCCCCATACCCTTTTTTTTACCTTCTTTTTCCATTTTTTTAATATTTGTCATATTATTTTAAATGATTTGGAAAATTAATTTCTCTCTCAATTTTAATAATTTTTTATTGATTATTTTTGCAAAAAATCACAAAAATGTTAAAATATTCTATTTAACAAAAAATAACATTTATATTATTTATTTAATACAGTTGATATTTTTGTAAATAAATTCATTTTTATTGTTTTTTAAACATTTCAAAAATGAATATTCATCTTGAAAATCAAAATCAAAGAGTCCTAAATCATCTTGTGATTAAAACCTCATTTTTCAAACCTTAATAAAAATTCACAAGTAGTTTATTTAGACTTATTTGGTATTTTTGTCATTTTTATTCATTTTATTAAAAGGATTACTTTTAAAAGAAAATGAAATTAGGGTTTCTTTGGTTCTTGATCTTTATCAAACCTTTTCAAACACTCATGGGCCTCTAATAGAGTGTAAGACCCAACCCCTTTTGAAAACCAATCTTTTTTGGGCCTCAGATATTATATAAGTCCCGACACGATGAAAAATCTCGGCGCGATCGCCATTTTCAAATAGAAAACAAATGGGTCTCTCCTTGAGTTGTAAGCCCCATATTTTTGTACAAAAACACACTTTGGGCCTCTAATAGAGTGTAAGACCCAACCCCCTTTTTAACCAAAACCATTTTGGGCCTCCCCTCGTGTTGTAAGTCCCATCTTTCTTTTTCAAAACAATCTTTGGGCCTCTCCTTGAGTTGTAAGACCCATCCCTTTATACAGAAAACCTTTTGAGCCTCAGTTATTGTATAAGTCCCAGTACAGTTTACAAACAACGGTAACATTATTGTTTTTCATCAAGGCCTCTCCTTAAGTATAAGCCCCAACAATCTTTTCAAAACAACTTCCCCTTTGATTTAGGTTCAAATACTGTTATCAAAACTTTCTCTAATTTCTTTGAACAACTAACAAAATAGCATGGAAGCTTGCTCGCCTGTAAGTTTTTATCATCTTTCATTTATTCGCTTTCATATATACATAACTGTATTGTGGGAAGTTGCGCACCGTAAGTCCTTCTTTCATATCCTTTTAAATACTTGTCATATATCAACTGTATATATACTAGTATAGTTATTTAGATTTTTCCCCGACAACTAGGTCTAGAACTAGGTAAAGCTAGTTGGTCACTCTTTAATATGGTCAAAACTAGATCCCCATAGGACTTCCTGATACAGTCTTGCCTTCTCTTGGGCTTAAACAATATGGAACAAAGAGAAAGGCAGTATTCTCGGTGAACCTTTTCTCAGACTGTCACTATTAGAAATTGTCAAAGAAATTATATTCCCCAGAAATGATTCATTCTCAGTGAATGACATCTCTTGAATTTCTTCAAGTCCCAGAACTGTTCAGAAATGATTCATTCTCGGTGAATGACATCTCTTGAACTTTTCTTTGGTTTGGACCCACAGGCTTCCTAAAAGCATCCCCGCCTCCTCTTGGGCTTTGTACAAGGACCCTTCGGCTTCTTAGAAGTTCTCATGCCTTGTCTTGGGCTTAATACAAGGACCCTGAAGACCTCCTAAAGGTATAGGACAGAACTTAGTCATCCTTCGTTAGAGTTGTCTTTCTAAAATGAGTCAAAACCTCAGACCAATTTTAGGGTTGATACTCATCCCTTAAAAGAGTCAACCTTCTCTTGGGCGTAATACAAAGATAAACTCTTCCATACCAATAAACTTGGACAGTCTAAATCCCCTTGAGTCTCAAAGACATTCTCAAGTGCCTTACAAAATATAGGAGAAACCCTGGATTCTGGATTAATCTCCAGCAGAGTTAAAACTTGTGGGTTCTAAAACCCAGTCTCTCTCCTAAAATTTCCTAACCAGGGTTAGTTTATCATCAGTACAACACTATCCCAAATCAGAACCTCAAGGTCTCTGATATATAAACTCTTCTGTACCCTCAACAAGAGTTGATTCCCTATTTGGAACTGCCTCGGGATCTCTAGAATCCCCAGCATAAGATAGCCTCCTCTTAGGCTTTGTATAATGATCTTTCCTCAGCATAGTCAGCATGCTCTTAGGGTTCGTATAATGATTCTCCCCAGCAGAGCTAACCTTTTTAGACTCTCTTGTCGAGTCAATCACCTTTTTAGACTCTCTTGTTGAGTCGACCATTTCAGCCACAATCCTGGGCTTTGTACAGGACTGATAAAAGCACTCTCTTGTTGAGTCAAACCCTTTTAGCCTCAATCTTGGGCTTTGTACAAGACATAAATCTTCATAACCTTCTCTTAAAGCTTGGGATAAATATCTTCCCCAACAGAGTCAATTCCTCCCAACCTTCTTTTAGGCTATGAGAAATAATATCCTAAGCAGAGTCAATTCTCTTTTCAGCCTCAATCTTAGGCTTTGTACAAGACGGATAATACTCTCCCGCAGAGTCAAACTCATTTTAGCCTCCATCTTGGGCTTTGTACGAGATACCTTAAAATATCCTCAGCTGAGTCAGTAGAGTCTCATTTTATCCTCAATCTCAGACTTTGTATGAGACAGATAAAGATTTCTTTCCCACTGAGTCAGTTTATTTTCATCCTCTATCTTGGGCTTTGTACAAGACACATATAAACACTCCCCAACGGAGTCAAAAAATCCTTTTTAGCCTCAATCTTGGGCTTTGTACAAGACAGATAAAACATTTTCCCCAGAAAATTCAAACTTTTAGCCTCCTGTTAGGCTTTGTATAATGATATCCCCCAAAGAGTCAGTCTCATTTTAGCCTCAATCTTGGGCATTGTACAAGACATATATAAACACTCTCTTGTTAAGTCAGTCTTTCCCAGCCTCCTCTTAGGCTTTGTATAAGGACTTCCCTAGTGGAGTCAATCAACCTCTTAGCTTCAACCTTGGGCTTCGATCAAGGCACACAAAAATCAACATCCCCTCAGAGGAAATCAAAATCTCTCTGTAGGAAGTCATTTCTCTGTTTATCACATGTCAAAACAGAAAAATTAAAACTGCCTTTCTTTCATCTAATTGCTGTAAGCGGCAAGCCTTTGGAACATTTACATCCATGCCACTGTTCCTATCTTAGTATGAGAAATTCCTAAGGAAAAATGGCATTGCTCTACACTGAGTTAAAGTTTTCTCCTTTAGGATAACACCCCTATAAAGGAAATTATGGCATTGCTGGATTCATATACCCCAGTTAAAGTAATTCTCCTTTATAAACAGTCGTCCAACGGTTGTGATAAATAGATGAGATGTCTCCCTTTAGAGATGAAAAATTCTCTCACAGTAAAACCTTTAGCTTCAATCTTGGGCTTTGAACAAGACACAAAATACTTAACCTTTCAGCTTCAATCTTGGGCTTTGAACAAGACACCAAACATCATTTTCCTCCCATAGAATAGAAGGAACTACGATTGCTCTAATTTCCATGTTTCGTTTAAACGAGAATACGTAGGATTAAGATTGTGAAATCTTAGCGAGCATACTAATAAAAAACTCTAGGTCCAGTACCTTCATATCAATCAAAACTTAGGTCCAGCACCTTACCAAAAACATCGGGAAAACCCGAACATCAACAAAAACTTACTCACTCTCTCATACTTTCCCAAGAAACTTTCCCAACCCATTAACGGATAAACACCATCAAGTACAAAGCGAGACCTAAAGCTAACATCTTGTGGATAACCACATATAGGATGGGTAATTGACAACTCCCAATTGTATAACCTGACCCCGAACTCCCCGAATCTCTTTAAGCATTTGTTCAGTTAAACATTCGTGTGCAAGGTTATTTTAGATAGCTTCCCTTTCCCTTCGAGCTTTATGGGATAAATAAGAAATCAGAAAGTAGAACCCCCTCCTCTTCATTGAGGAGAAAACCCAATTTTAGCGATAAGGTGGTCGCGTCACCGACAAAAATCGCTCGCTACAGAAAAATGGCGACTCTGCTGGGGAGTCATTTTATTTTGTTTAGGACTAGGATTATAGCTCCTAAGAGGTCTAGGGTGTTACTTTTAGGAATGAATATATATATATATATATATATATATATATATATATATATATATATATATATATATATATATTGCTTTTCCTACTTGATATCTGTGTTTTTTTTTCTGCTAATGGGACTGCGGGTGATGCCGCATCTGGAAAGTTTGAGGGACACCTAAGATAAGTGATGGCATTAGACGGGTAATCTTACAGGGAGTGACTCCTAAATAAGAGATCCCGGTAGACCATCGAATCAGTGGAGATACCCTTTGCGGATTCAATGCCTATACGACTTCGGTTATTGAAAGCAGATTGTTCGATTGTGGTATCTGAGAAACTGAGGATTTAGTAGATTGAGAACCCTAAGATACATCAGGTCGCTCGGGTGAACCAGCCTGCTGTTGTTATCCCAAGGGGGGTCAATGATTTTGAGGCCAGGTACAAAAAATCACCAAAATACAACCTTTGGGGATGGGTAAAGCCATGACTTCATGACACTGAACCTTTGACCCCATGTTTTTTCTATGTTTTTGTGTACTGCATTCATGCATTTATTTCATTAAAAAATTTTAAACAAAGAAAATTTTCTCTTTTAGTCTCTCTTTTTCAAATTAAACTAAGACAATGATTGTAAATATCAGAGAAAAAGATTGCGTTATGGATTTCGGTAGAAGGAAGACTCACAAGTACACCTTCAAGGTTCCAAAACTAGAGGATTTAAGAGGTTTGGCAAGGATGATCACCAACCCTGGTGCTTTCTGAGCTAAGTACGGAGGATTGTTGTCTCTGTTAAGGGTCTATGTAATTGAAGGAATCCTATCTACACTCATTTAGTTTTACGATCCGGTCTATCACTGTTTCACATTCCCGGATTATCAGTTAGAACCAACACTGGAGGAGTACTCTCACCTGACTGATTTACCTATCACTGACCAAGCTCCCTTTTCTGGACTGGAAGAAATTCCAAAAAATCAAACCATTGCAAGAGCAATCTATTTGGATGAGTCAGACGTCAGGACTCACATGACCGTTAGGGGTGGAATCCAAGATTTACCGCCCAGTTTTTGGTAAAGAAGGCTCTGTACTTTGCTAGTATAGGGAACTTGAATGCTTTTGAGAGCGTCTTTGTTCTTCTCATCTACATGTTGTTTCTGTTTTCCCAACATTGATAACTTCGTTGATATCAATGCCATTGAGATTTTTCTGATTAGAAACCCTGTACCGACCTGAGGATGCCTTACCAACATCACGAACTAGACCTCTCAAGATGAGGATGCCTTACCATCGTCACGAAGTTCTTCTGTTAAAGAAATTTGTCCTTTATTTTATGTCTGATACGAAAAAACTCCAGGTCACTCTCAACAAAGTTCAACGGGAAAGGAAATCTTGGAAGAACAAGTACCGCATTCTCAATGTTGAGTGTACCAAAATACAGTAACTGTTAAAAGAAAAGGATGCTCTGATCGAGATTTTAGAGGAACATGCTGTAGAAAATCAAGAAGACCGAAGGAATTTGCTCGCTCCTTTCACTTGGCAAAGGAATGACAACCCGACAACGGCTCAAGAGCCCCGGTCAAAGAAAAGGAAAATACTAGAACCAGCACCTGAGCCCTCCTCATAGAGGACTCAGGATCCATAAGCTTAGACATTTCCTTTTACAGCACTTTGTAAATCACTGTATTTCCATTTCCGCAATCTTTGAATTCAATAAAATGGGCTTTCCCCACTGTATGATATTTGCAATCCAATTGTTGAAGTTTCTTTTGATTAAACAAAAAAATTAATATAATTCTTGCATATCATTCATCATTCTCACATAATGCATTTTTCTTACCTACGAATCTCACGTCTGGGTCTCGATCCTAGAGAGCGACAAACTGTCTCATTCGTTCAATACTCGGGCCAATCGATAAAAGAAAATGGATGATCTCGAGGAAGAGAACAGAGAGTTGAGAGAAGAAATTGACACTCTGAAAGAAGATCTGAGAAAGCTTCACAATGACATGCGATCTCTGGCAACAACTCATAGGCAACAACAACAGACTGTGATCTCAGAGATCATATCTACACCTATAGTGGAGACGTATGATCCTCGGTATAACATGCCTAAAGATCGACGCTGGGGCATGCTGTAGCGCGAGTTTTATGTGTGGTTGCGAAGCACTATCGCTTTGGGGTACTACAGCTCGATTCATTTTTTATCCTATTGAAGCTGATGAAGGAAGGGAAATAGATGTCTCCAATTAACCCTGCTTGCAAACTGAGTTTAAACAGATAACTGTTGGTTTACAGCTGCTACAAAGATTGTGGGTCTCTCATAGGTTATGTTGTTGAGAACACGGGGTCTGGACTATTGGTAGGATGGTAGGACTGATGCTTTTTGATTGATGTGTGAAGGTATGGGAATTTGGGTTTTTTGATTAGTGTGCTTGCTAAGATTTTTACAATCTTATGCCTACGTATTCCCATTTGACGAGACAGGGAAATCAGAGCGATCGTAGTTCCTCCTATTCTATGGGAGGAAAAAGGTCATTTTGGTGTCTTGTTCAAAGCCCAACACGTGAAGCTAAAGGTGGTTTGTATCTTGTTCAAAGCCCAAGATGTGAAGCTGAAGGGTCTATTTGAATCTTGTTTGAAGCCCAAGATATGAAGCTAAAAGTTTTTGACTTTAGAGAGAATTTGTCATCTCTAAAGAAGAGTATTTGGTCTGTTTGACATAACTGTTGGGGTGACTGATTATAAAGGAGAATTACTTTAACTAGGATATGTGAATCCAGCAATGCCATAATTTCCTTTATAGGGGATTTTTAATCTAAAGGAGAAGACTTTAACTCAGTTTAGAGTAATTCCATCTTTCCTTAGGAATATCTCATGCTAAAAGAGGGACAGTGGCGTGGAGGTAAATAATCCAGAGGCTTGCCGCTTACATCAATTAGATGGGGGAAAAGGAGTGTTCATGTTTGTGTACTATGAATGAGGCACAGATTTTGATGCTAAAAGGTTGATTGACTCAACCGGGGTTTCCTTATACAAAGCCTAAGAGGAGGCTATTGACCCAACAAGGGGGTGTTTTTATGTGTCTCGTACGAAGCCCGAGAGAGAGGCTAAAAGAGTAGACTCAACAAGAGAGTACTAAAAAGTTACTGACTCAACAAGAGAGTTCTTTTGTATCTCGTACGAAGCTCGAGATGGAGGCTAAAAGGGTTGGTTGACTCGACAAGAGAGTCTTTTATAATCAACAAGAGAGTAATTTTGTATCTCGTATGGGGCCCGAGATGGAGGCTGAAAATCGGTTTGACTCAACAACAGAGTCTTTTATACTTAACAAGAGAGTGTTTTATATCTCGTATGAAACCCGAGATGGAGGCTAAAAATGGGTTTGACTCAATAAGAGAGTCTTTTATACTCAACAAGAGAGTGTTTTATATCTCGTATGAAGCCCGAGATGGAGGCTGATTTGTGTTGACTCAACAAGAGAGCCTGTTATACTTTATGAGAGAGTGATTTATATCTCGTACGAAGCCCGAGATGGAGGCTAAAAGGAGGTCGACTCAACAAGAGAGTCTTTTATACTCAACAAGAGAGTGAATAGGTTAGCTCCGCTGGGGAGAATCGTTGTACCAAGCCCAAGAGGAGGCTATTGTAATTGTTTCAGTTTAGTGATAGGTCCAGTATATTGGATAAAGAGAAAATCAATTCATATATGGGTAATGTTGTGCTTAGGGATTGATCAGAAGATCAGGGTTATTTCCTGTTCTTGAAGGAAATGGTAAATCTAAAGGGTATTGAGACTGTCCAAGTCTACTGGTGTTTTTAGAAATCGATTCTCAGGTAGTGAGTGATCTTTGTATGATGCCCAAGAGAAGGCTGGTATGTTAAGGGATGAAGGTCAACCCGTTAACTGGTCTGTCACTTGACTCAGAAAGATAGCTCTAGCAAATTGATGACTAGGTTCTGTTCCTATACCTGTAGAGGTCTCTGGGTCCTTGTACTAAGCCCAAGAGGAGACATGAGAGCTTTTAAGAAGCCGAAGGGTCCTTGTACAACGCCCAAGAAGAGGCGGGGATGCTTTTAAGAAGCCTGTGGGTCCCCAAACCCTGGGAAGTTCAAGACATGTCATTCACAGAGAATAGATCAAGCCAGGAAATTCCGAGAATTTGGAAGAAGCTCAAGAGATGCCATTCACGGAGAAAAGATCATCTCTGGGGAGTTAGAGCTTCTTTGACAATTTCTAAGGGTGCTTTTAAGAAGCCTGTGGGTCCCCAAACCCCGAGAAGTTCAAGACATGCCATTCACTGAGAATAGATCAAGCCAGGAAAATCCGAGAATTTGGAAGAAACTCAAGAGATGCTATTCACGGAGAATAGATCAACTCTGGGGAGTAGAGTCTCTTAGACAACTTCTAAGGGTGAGAGTCTGAGAAAGGGTTCAAAAAGAATCTGCCTTTCACATCTCCATATTGTTTAACCCCAAGAGGAAGGAAGACTGTGTCTGGTAATCCTATGGGGATCTAGTTTTGACTGTATTTAAGAGCGATCAACTGGGCTTTACCTAGTACTAGACGTAGTTACCGGGGAAAACTCTAAATAACTATAGTAGTTTTACACAATTGATATTTGACAGGTATATAAAAGTTTGTGAAAGAAGACTTACAGTGAGCAGCCCCACAATACAGTTATATATATGAAAGCAGTAAAGAAAGCTGGTAAACACTTACTCGGTTGTAGAGCTTCCATGCTGTTTGGTTAGTTGTTCAACAAAGAAAGCTTTGATAACAATATTATATTCAAAATCAAAGGAGAAAGTGCTTTGAAAGAAATGTTGGGGCTTACAGCTCAAGGAGAGGCCCAAGGTTTTATCAGTGATCGCACTGTTTTTTTGAATTTGAAAAGATTGTTGGGGCTTACAGCTCAAGGAGTGGTCCAAGGTTTAACGATGATTGCACCGTTGTTCTGAATTTGTACAGGGGGACTTATACAAGTGACTGAGGCCCAAAAAGGTTTTTTGTACAAAGTGATGGGTCTTACACTCTCTCCAGAGGCCCAAAGGTTTATTTTTATACAAGTGGCGGGGCTTACAGCTCAAGGAGAGGCCCAAGGTTTTGTTTTCAAATGGCGATCGCGCCGAGATTTTTCTTTTAACACAGAGGGACTTATACAATATCTGAGGCCCAAAATTTTTTTGGTTAAAAGGGGATTGGGTCTTACACTCTATTAGAGGCCCAAAGATCATTTTTGCACAAGTGATGGGGTTTACAGCTCAAGGAGAGGCCCAAGGTTTAATTTTGAACTGGCGACGATCGCGCCGAACTTTTGATATACAACGGGACTTATACAACATTTGAGGCCCAAGGAGGTTTGTATTTACAAGGGATTGGGTCTTACACTCTATTAGAGGCCCAACGAGTTTTAAAGAAAAGAAATGGGGCTTATAACACGAGGGTAGGCCCAGATGATTTTTGTGGCGATCGCGCCGAGATTTTTGGAAATCGCAGTGGGTCTTATACAATAACTGAGGCCCAAAAAAGGTTTTGTAAAAAGGATTGGGTCTTACACTCTGTTAGAGGCCCAAAGAGTTTTAGAAATGGGTCTTATAGCTCAAGGAGAGGCCCATTTGGTTTGTTTGAAAACGGTGATTGTACCGAGGTTTTTTGAAAACGCAGTGGGTCTTATACAATGCATTGAGGCCCAAAAAAATGTTTAGTTTTCAAAGGGGGTTGGGTATTACACTTTATTAGAGGCCCAAAGAGTTTAAAAAAGTTTGATGAGGGTTGAATTAATCAAAAACCCTAATTTGTTTTCAAAATGTATTTTAATTGAATAAAAATTCAATTAAAATGATCAAAATTGTTTAACATGTGGAAAACAAATTGTGATCTTGGATTAATGTTTCAAAAATCAGGTTTTGATCCACAAAATGATTGGAAATCACTAAAATTTGAAATATCAAGAAGGAGAAAATATTTTAAATGTCCAAAAACAATTAAAATATTAATTCTTTACAAAAATATCAAGTATATGACATAAATAATATTTTTGGGATTTTTTGGGAAAATAAAATATTTTAACATTTTTGTGAATTATTAAAAAAAGAATCAACTCAAAATCATTAAAACTCAGAGAGAAATTAATTTTTGAATCAATTAAATAAAATCACAAAATTCAAATATTCAACTTTTTGAAAAAGGGCGCCAAGAACATGGCAAGAACACGCGCCCTTCCTCTGTTTCTGCAGATTTGCATTTTCTACCCAATCTCACTGAATACTTGATTATATCATGCAATCTACATATCAATCTACTCGTTTCAACCTCACGATCATGTCTATGGTCTTTAATTTCATTTATTTTAAGCATGGAATAAGAAATCAAAGAGAAACCTCAAGAACCCTAAAATTTGCCTGAAGGTTCAGAAATTCCATACACGATTCAAACAATGCAATTGATTGAGGGAAAACACTCTATGCATGATTATGAACATATGGCCAAATTATTGTGCAGCAAAAATGCATGGATCATAGAGTTAGAAGAGCTCATGCTTACCTCTTGCAGCTGGTGATCGTGTTTTGTGTTAATGGTGTTACAGCTAGGTTCCAATGATGTGGATAGCTTCCCTAGGTGCCATGGAGTGTGTCTGGATGCTTGGAGTGGATTGAAATGATATGGAACTTGAGATGGTACCCCAACTGCAAATCTGTCAAGAACTTGAGCAATTGGCTGGTGATTTTGTGATTTTGGTGTTCCAGATGTTATGTGAGTGTTTGGATCACTTTTATGTGATGTATGTGAGGTGTGTGTGTGATTGGTTTGATTGGAATAACTCTCAAACTCAAAACCCGATAGTGACTTGGCTTAGAAGGCAAAATTGGAGTGAAGAAGGAGATTTTGAGGAAAGCATCTGTTTGATGGCTTTGGTGTACTCAAACTGATCACAAATGTGCTCTATTTATAGTAGAGCAAGTTTGTTTTACAAGGAATAGTGAATGGCAACTGCTGTATATGTTTGGCCAATGTTGAGCAATGAGAATCCAAGTCTCCTCTAGCCATTGACTAGAGGTTAGGGCACAGGCTGCTGGTTCCCTTGGTCTTGGATAAGTCTTGACCAAATTCAGTTGCAAATAGCTCAGTCCATGCCACCTTGGTGTATGCATTGAATGCTCCAATCCAAAATTGGAGTCTTGTCCCTCTTTTAGGCATTTCTAGGTCTAGCATGCTATTTTTAGTTCCAAAGACTTGGGAGGCTTGAGACCAAAGTTGGCTCCTCCTTGGTCCCCCCTTGAGGTGTTCAGATGGATAGAGTTGCTTGTCATTTGCAAAATTTGGGCAAATCGAGCAAAATGCACTAATCTGCCTTGCTTTGACAGTTTTCAGCAAGGCACATTGCCATTGTCATATCTCATGGCTCAAGTTGAGTTTGGTGATGTTCTTGGTCATTTTGGAAAGCCCTCCTATGATACAACAATTGTTTGATCATAGTTGGTTTTGATACTTTTTAGATCCAAGTGAAAAATGCACCTACATTTGGAAAAAAGTGAAGGCAGATTCTGACTTAGTGAAAATTTCACTTAGTGTTGGAAAAAGTGGTATTTCATGTTTTCAGCCACATTGATCATTCCATAACTCAAAATCCATAATGAATTGGAATGAGGTGTAGTTGAAGCTTTTGTAGAGGGCCATGAGAGCTACAAATCCAGCTTTGGATGGGGAAAAATGGCCTTGTAGTTTAGGAGTTATGATCCTCCAAAGTTGGTACCCTAGCCACTTTATTCCATAACTTAGAAAAATTTCTAAGTTTTTATGGTTACCCCCTTTTACAAGTTATCCCACTTTTCTTGATTCTTCTTGATGAATGCTGATTCAAATCACACATTAACATCATTTTAGGGTTAAAAAACCATAATTGTGAAAAATCTCAAAAAGTCAAAGTTGACTTTTGTGCACAGTTGACTTTTTGTCAAATGAATTCCAAACTGTGCGATCCTCTATGAAGTCAAGTCCTTGACCTAAATCAAACTTGATGGACATGTTCCATAGGTGTTATAGGGTGTATTGAATCATGTCACAAGGTTTAGGAGCATGTCTTGGTCAAAAGTCAAAGCTACAATTGACTTTTTCTGCGAAACCCTAACTGTGGCACAAATGAACTTGAAACTTATTGATAAAGATTCTTGGATCAATCCATGTTGCAAATGGATCAATGTAGTGTATTAGAGACCCTCAAATCCTCCTTTGAGGTCTTGGCTCATGTTTTGTCCCAAAAGTCAACTTAGGGGTGAATTAGGTCAAGAAACCCTAATTCCTGATTTTTTATGAATGCATTCCCTAAGACTAAATTGACTTGATGATTGGGTTTATGATGTCCCTTGGAGCATCTTAGGTTATGATTTGAAGCATTGGCTCATGCCCAGAGGAAAATTTCCATCTGGAGGCCCTGGTCGACCAAACCCTAATTTGGTGACACTGGCGATCTTGAGGCTTGATCCACTTAGAATGCTGCAACCTTGTGCTTGATTCTTGTTGTGGGAGTCCTCTTGATCCATTGTGGATGTTTTAAGAGGTTAGACAAGTTGAAGATCATGTCAATTCTTGATTGATCCTTTGTCTAAAGCTCTAAGAGGGCCTGAAACCCTAATTTTTGTTTGTAGTAAATGCTCACCCATCTTTGGGGAGACTGATGAGGTATGATGGTTCATCCATATTGTGATGATGATTTTCACAATGATGGGAAATCTTAGTGGTCAAAACTTGGGGTATGACAGATGCCCCTATTTAATCTTCTTGGACCCGAAGGTGTGAATGGGGAAGGTATTCGGGCATTCGAGGTTCAAAGGGATTAAATATCGAAATACCCGAAATTTTGATGGTGATTATGAATGGCAGCTTACGCATTCATCTTCTTTTACTAGGAAATGATGTTTAGAAAAGGTAAACTTCCCCTCGATCCTGGTCTTCAGCCAAGGAACTGGACTCAGTTTCCTGGTGTAAACTTCCCCTCGATCCTGGTTTCCTACCAAGGAATTGGTCTCAGTTTCTGATATAAACTTCCCCTCGATCCTGGTTTCCTACCAAGGAACTGGTCTAAGTTTTTGATATAAACTTCCCCTCGATCCTAGTTTCCTACCAAGGAACTGGTCTTAGTTTCTTTTGTCAATAAACTTCTTTGACAAGGGATGCTATTTGTAGCGGATTCCCTCAAACTTCTCGCCGAATTTTCCTGGGGATGTGCCATTTGATAGAAAGAAAAATTGATGTCAGACTTGCTGGGGAACCCATTTGTCTGAGTTATAGAGGTACACAAACTTCTCTGTTTAGAGACGCCATTTGTCGACTCTATCTGGGGAAAACAAGTATCTTGAGAGACTGCTTCTGCTTGGGTATTACATCATACTTTTCTCGGGATCTTCCCGGAGAAACGCCATATAATGTGATCCAATTTTGAGGTGATGATGACCTTTTCGTCAGCGAATTTAGGAGGAAAACTGTTGTACTATCGAATGTTTGATTAAGAGGCTTTCTCTGGGGATTTTCCTTAATCCGGGAAAGCGAGGATATCAACTTCAATGGCGAAGAGTGATGTTTGTCTAAAGTTCTCAAGTTCTTCAGAGGTTCAAGTTATCAAAGTGGTCAAGGGCCAATTCTAATCCAGAAATAAACTGGAGGAGAGATTGCGACATTTCCTGATGAGGAAAGAAATGACAACTCGATTGAGAGGACTGTTATCACTAGGAGATAAGACCGACTAGAGTGATAGTGATGTAATGTGAATGTGAATGCAAATCAACAATGCATGATGTATGTATGTTTATGCTGACAAAACTGACACGACATACAAACTAATGGATGAACACGACTGGATACTCGGCCACTGCTGGGGACGAAGAAGTACCGCTGGTTCAAGATAGTAATTCTGCCTTGCTTAGGAGAGATAGTCCCTGCGGGGAACTATGTTGGTCGGGCTTAGGAGGTAAGGACTCTGCCGAGGGTGTCAGATGGGAAAGCCGCATTTGATACAGCTGATCCTTCATTCAGGCGCACTAGCCTAGAAGGAGTACTTTGATTCTGCACTTTGAAGCTTGAGTACTTCTGGAGAAGCGAGCGACATTCTTTCGATGTTCAACAGTCAAAAGAAATTGCCAACTTTATTTAAAAAGCAGAAAAGTTTTAACAAGTAAATTCATTTTTGTTTCGTTTCAAGAATCGTTGATCATATTAAAATTTCGTTCTATAAAGCTAAAACAAATAAGAATTGCAAACAAAAGCACAAGGGCTCAAATTTTATTGATAGGATGGAAATCAGCCAAGCGCGTGATTCCATGGAGTATTTACAAACTTAGAAAATGGTAATTTAAGGGAAAGGGACTACATTGAAACATAACAACCCCTATCCTTCTACCAACTTTGAATTCGGGACATCCTGAGCTTCTGTCGAAGATGACCTTGACTGGAGTCTTCTGATGGATGGCAAGACTGCTGAGGAGTTGAACTGATCAGACGTAGTTACTTGCCATTATCCCTTACTTTTACCTGGATTGTACTTTGAGATTTCCAATCCACCGGGATGATTTAGGATCATGTCTCTAATTTTTGTCTGGATCGCCCTTTCGGGTTTTCAATCCACCGAGACTTTTTTTAGGCGAAGTATTTCTTGACTACGTCAACATTCGTGGGGTAGGCAAATTCTTCTCCATCCATCGTTGCAAGTCTTAAGGTGCCGCTTGAGAAAGCTTTCTTGACCACATAGGGGTCGTCATAGTTCGGAGTCCATTTGCCCCGAGAATCAGTGAGAAAAAATTGTATCTTTTTGAGTACAAGGTCTCCTTTCCTGAAGAGGCGAGGTCGAACCTTTTTGTCAAATGCCTTCTTCATCCTTTATTGATACAACTGACCATGGCATAGTCCGTGATTCGCTTCTCTTCGATCAGGTTCAGTTCATCGTGTCGATTCTGATACCATTCAGCTTCTGTAAGCTTAGCTTCCATCAATACCCGGATTGATGGGATCTCTACTTCGATGGGGAGCACTGCTTCCATGCCATTAACCAGAGAGAAAGGGGTTGCCCTTGTTGAAGTACGGACAGATGTGCGATAACCGTGAAGAGCAAAGGGTAGCATCTCGTGCCAATCTTTGTAGGTTATAACCATCTTTTGAACGATCTTCTTGATGTTCTTGTTAGCCGCTTCTACCGCCCCGTTCATCTTGGGTCGGTAGGGAGATGAGTTATGGTGTTCGATCTTGAACTCTGCGCACAACTTTTTCGTCATCTTATTGTTCAAGTTAGATCCATTATCAGTAATGATCTGGCTTGGAACACCATAACGGAAAATGATATTGTTTTTGATAAATCGGACCACCACTTGTCGGGTTACATGAGCGTATGACGCTGCTTCGACCCACTTGGTGAAGTAGTCAATGGCTACCAGAATGAACCGATGTCTGTTTGAAGCCTTGGGCTCAATCACGCCGATCATGTCGATTCCCCATATGGAAAAAGGCCACGGGGAAGAGAGAACTTTGAGATGCGTTGGCGGTACATGGATTTTGTCGGAGTATATCTGACACTTGTGACACCTCTTCATGTACTTGTAGCAGTCAGATTCCATTGTCAACCAATAGTACCCTGCTCTTAGAATTTTTCTCGCCATTGTGTGTCCGTTGGCATGAGTGCCAAAGGAGCCTTCGTGAATTTATTTCATAAGCATGTCTGCTTCTGGTCTGTCTACACATCAGAGCAAGACCATGTCGAAATTCCTTTTATAGAGTGTATCACCGCTCAAGAAGAAGCTCCCAGATAGTCTTCTGAGGTTTTTCTGTCTTTTCTTAGTGCCCCAGGTGGGTACTCTTGTTTCTGAAGGAAGCATATGATATCGTGATACCAAGGTTTGTCGTCTATGACTGCCTCAATCGTGAAGATGTAAGCGGGCCTTTCAAGCCACATTATGTCGATCTTAGGTAGGTCGTTCCATTGATCCACACTAATCATGGAAGAGAGAGTAGCTAATGCATCAGCCATGTGATTCTCGTCACGAGGGATGTGATGAAACTCAACTCTGTTGAAGAAGGGTAACAACCTTCTTGCATAATCTTTGTAAGGAATCAATCCTGATTGGTATCTGTTCCAATCTCCTTTGATCTGATTGATAACTAGGGCTGAGTCGCCATATACGTCCAAGTTTTTGATCCTTAAGTCGGTCGCTTCCTCGAGACCCATAATACAGGCTTCGTATTCAGCCTCGTTGTTTGTACACTTGAATGTAAGTCTGGAGGTGAAAGGAATGTGGGTACCCTGAGGGGTAACAATGATTGCCCCAATTCCGTTTCCGTAATGATTGACAGCTCCGTCAAAAATTAGTCCCCATTGGGAACCTGGTTCTGGCCCTTCACTGGGTAGCGGTTCATCACAATCTTTCATTTTCAAATACATGACATTTTCGTCTGGGAAATCAAACCCAATTGATTCCTGATCGTCAATCGGTTGATGAGTCAAATGATCGGCTAAGATACTCCCTTTAACGGCTTTCTGAGCGTGGTATTCGATGTCGTATTCTGATAACAACATCTGCCAACGGGCAATTCTTCCCGTGAGAGCAAGTTTTTTGAAAACATACTTGATTGGATCCATTTTGGAGAGTAACCAAGTAGTGTGACGAATCATTTACTGGCGAAGACGTTTGGCTGCCCAAGCCAAAGCGCAGCAAGTTTTCTCAAGAATAGTGTATCGAGTCTGGCAGTCGGTGAACTTCTTGCTCAGATAGTAAATGGCTGACTCTTTCCGTTTGGTTTCGTCTTGTTGGCCAAGTACACAACCCATCGAGTCTTCCAAGACTGTTAAGTAGATGATCAGTGGTCTTCCTTCTACTGGAGGTAATAGAATCAGCAGATTCAATAGATATTCCTTAATATTGTCGAAGGCGGTTTGGTAATCTTCTGTCCAAATGCAGTCCTGATTCTTTTTGAGTAATTTGAAGATCGGCGCACAGGTCGCGGTCATGAGGAATATGAATCTGGAGATGTAGTTCAAATGTCACAGGAATCCTCTGACTTGTTTTTCAGTTTTCGGAGAAGGAATTTCTCGAATGGCCTTGACCTTGTCAGGATCAACCTCAATTCCTTTCTGGCTGACGATGAACCCTAAAAGTTTCCCTGAATGGACACCGAAGGTGCATTTGTTGGGATTCAAGCGGAGTTTGTACTTTCTCAACCGCTCGAATAGTTTTGACAGGTGGGTCACATGCTTCTCTTCTGTCTTAGATTTGGCAATCATATCATCGACATATATCTCGATTTCCTTGTGTATCATGTCATGAAACAGAGTAGTCATAGCCCTTTGGTAGGTTGCCCCGACGTTTTTCAAATCGAATGGCATTACCTTGTAACAAAAGGCACCCCATGGGGTAATAAATGAAGTTTTCTCCATGTCTTTCGGCGCCATTTTGATCTGATTATAGCCCGAGAATCCATCCATGAAGGAGAAAACTTTGAACTTTGTTGTACTATCTACCAGCATGTCAATGTGTGGTAAAGGAAAGTCATCCTTTGGACTAGCCTTGTTTAGATCCCTGTAATCGACACACATTCTGACTTTTCCGTCCTTTTTCAGAACTGGTACTATGTTGGCTAACCATTGAGGATATTCTAATGTGGCGAGGAAACCCGTGTCAATCTGTTTTTGTACCTCCTCTTTGATTTTGATGGCCATGTCCGGGTGAGTCCGTCTCAACCTCTGTTTTACTGGCGGACACTCTAATTTCAATGGAAAATGATGCTCTACGATGCTGGTATCCAACCCTGGCATGTCCTGGTAGGACCAAGCGAATACATCGGGAAACTCTTTGAGAAGCTTTGTCAAACTCTCTTTGGCAGTTGGACTGAGCAGTGCCCCAATCCTGATTTCTTTTCTCTCTTTTTCCGAACCCAAGTTGACCATTTCCAACGGCTCTTTGTGAGGTTCGATGGACCTTTCCTCCTGTCTGAGTAGTCGGGAGATCTCTTCTGGAATTTCATTGTCAACTTCTTCTTCAGCCCCAAATACCGGGAATTCAAAGTTGGGAGAAGGCATTGGATCGTATGTTTCAACGGGGTTTAAAACAAGCAATCTGCATGACGGTATAATTCGTGTTTAGAAGAGACAGAGAGAATGCAAGTGTGTGCAGTGTATTTTTTTACTTCTTGTTTATTTTGAATTATTTTTAGGATTACCATTTTCTGAGAAAAGCGAAAAGAGAAAACAACAATTAATGCAGAAATTACAGAACGGCGTTACTTTATTAATGAACAAGTCGATTCTTGAAACTACAGTCCTATAAAACAAAACTCTGTCGCTTTGGGAAAAGTGAAGAGGGATATTTACAGAAAGCGAGCCCTATAAAAACATCCGTTTCACCGGGGCAGGGTGAAAGGTTAAAGACGGCAATTACTTTGACTTATGAACGATCTTCAGAACATCGACAGCATTCCATTGGCGGCGAACTCCTCGGTGAATCACAAAGTCTGGTACCTTCTTTCTTGGCTTCTCCTCAGAAATGACGCTGATTTCTGGTGGAGCATGATCATTAGAATCTGTCTCCCAGGCAGAGTTGTCGTAGGAGGATTCCTCAGTTGTATTTTGCATAGCATTTGTTCTCTCAGGCAAATCTCCCCATCCAGTTAGCTGGATGTCTTTGAGCCTGATACGAGAGCTTTCGGGAGCGGTGTATTTGACCATGAAGTCGTATTTTCCACTTGGTTGTCCCAAGGTGTCCCATACTTCTCTGGGACTGGAGGAGTCATTTCTCTCGATGACGTTGACCTCAGGAAAAGCATAATTGATGAATTCTAGTCCGGCAAGCTTCGCCAATTCATCGTCATGCTGGATACTTTCTTAATGACCTGAGTAATGATCCCATGACATGGTGGGGACGCAGGTATTCTGTTCAATAATGCTCAGCTGATTTTTAATGTTCGGCTGATTTTCTTGCCCCAAGTCTCCTGGGTACGGTTACCAGATAGGCAAGCCATCCATTGGGCCATAATAGTCGTGGTCAAAGTTGTCCTTCATCAGAGTTTCTTCCTCTAATGAGTTTGATGGAGCACGACATCCTTCCGGATCACAATCTCCATATATCATTTCGACGTCTGACCTGGGTATAAATCTCGGACTCTGTGCAGGATAGCAAAATGGCGTAGGCACCTCTTCCTGAGACATATTATCGTCCTCGTTGAGATAGGACTTCCATTCCTCATCTGTATTGGAGGGATCCTCCTCGTTGATAGTATGGACTGTTTGAGGCACTGGGTGAAGGAAACCTCCACTGTGGAAGAAGTCCTGAATGGGATGAAGACTTTCATCGTTAGCAACTGTCGGGGTGCAGGTCGTAAAAAAACCAAGACCCTTCTTTATTTTATTATCAGTAGGAATGATAAGCTGTCCCCATCCTTTTGTATTATTGCCTTTGATCGCTTTGAGAGCATCTCCGTATGAGGAAATCGAGGTTCCTTTCTCCGATTGATTCTCATTGCTCACCGAAAGTGCTTAGAACTGAGTCCCAACAGCCTCCTCAGGTTCTACACAAGTAGATGATGACATGTTGCTCACGAGCAAGGTTTGTTCCCCACAGACCGTGATAAGTTGATCGTTCTTGACGAACTTCAGTTTTTGGTATAGCGTCGAAGTGACTGCCCCATCCTGGTGTATCCAAGGTCTTCCTAATAAATAGTTGTACGCTGCCCGGATATCCATGACCTGGAAAGTGATTAGGAAAGTGTGAGGACCAATAGTTATGGGAAGGTCGACTTTGCCAATAACTGCTTTCCGAGATCCGTCAATGGCTTTGACGATAACCTCACTGCCCCTCATCGGGGATCCTTTGAATGATAGTCGCATTAAAGTGGACTTTGGTATAACGTTGATGGCCAATCCTGTGTCTACAGTACGCTGGCTAAAGCATCATCCTGGCAGTTAACTGTGATATTGAGCGCCATGTTGTGACTTTTGCCTCCCTCTGGTAAATCCTCATCACTGAATCCTAAGTTGTTGCAGGAAGTGATGTTAGAGATGATGCTATCGAACTGTCGTATTGACACATCCTATTCCACAAAGGCCTGCTCTAAGACTTTCTGTAGAGCCTCCCTGTGGGCTTCGGACTTGAGTAAAAGTGATAGCACCGAGATCTTTGAAGGAGTTTGTAACAGTTGATCAACAATGTTGTATTCACTCCTTTGGATGAGCTTCAGCATCTCATCATTGTTTTTTGAAAAGTCGGGATTACTGGATTGACCGACTGGTGGATCAGGAGCTTCTGTCGAAAGTTCCTTTCCCTCGTTAGGTTCTCCAACTCCTCGGTTGAAGATTTGACCGCTCCGGGTTACTCGACTGATGTCTACAATATTCACGACGGAGGGTAATGGAATTTCCTTTCCATTCTCAATTATTGTTACACCGTATTTGTAAGGGATTTCCTTAGCTGATTCATACGGTATTAATCCTGGTAGATAGATAACTATAGGAGCCTTCTGATTTTTCTGACTGTCGTAAGTAACTTCAATCAGTTCCTGGCTAAGAACCTTTGATTCGTCTAGTAGAGGGGTGATGGTACAAACATCCTTGTTCCTCTCAGGGTCAGAGATTACAACCACGTCTCTGATCTGATCAGCGAAGTAGTCCAGCATCCAGTTGATTAGTTTGAAACCCGGACATGGGCGAATTTCTCTCCGATCCACCTGACCCTGAAGAGCTGCTCGCACAAGGTAGTATCCTTGGTTACTTTTTGAACAGACTCTACAATGTTCATAGTTATGGGGTGGCACCTTGCCACGCCCGCTTTGAATACAATGTAACCTCACCAGGTTAGTTCCCATAGATTGGACATCCTGACTTTGATGCCGAGTAGGGTTTCCATTATGCATCCCGATTTGTTGCGTGTCTTCGCCCAAATAGATTGGAAGCCAGTAGTGGTTTAACAAGTGTTGTAAAGTTCTATGAACAAGAGCGCACCCTTGGTTACTCTCATAACACCCTCTACAGTTCTGATAATTATGCGAAGTGAGAAAACCGAGTTGTACCTGTGTAGCGTGTAACTCTACCAAGCTGGTATTCATCAGACGAATATCAAAGATTTGAATCATGTTGATCTGATAAAGATTTTTATCATGATAGTCCTGGATCCATCCAAGATCCATCTGACGCTGGAGGGTCTCTTGTACAAAAGAGCATCCCTGTTTGTTTACCGAGCAAGTCAGACAGGAATTATAATCGTGCCATGGCAGATTATGATATTGGCTTTACCTTGAGTGCATCGCCACCAAGTTGACATTCATTGTACGAATGTCGTGATTCTGAATGATGTTGGAATTCGTATAGGTCATGTTGACCCCACGAACTCGATGCTCTTGGATCCATCCGAGATCCAATTGTTCCTGTAGAGCTTATTGCACCACATAACACCCCTGATTGTTCTTAGAGTAGATATCACACTGGTGATAATTATGAGGTGGCACATGGCCATATCCACTATGTCTACAATGTATCTTGACCAAGTTGGCCCTCAATAAGAGTACATCGTGAATTTGATAGGTGTTGTTAGACTCTCCCTCTATCAAATTTACTGCAGCTTTCTCGTGTTGAGGCAGCGGGTTTGTGAGAACATTAGGATTCGTATCTTTGAAAGATAAGACCCCGCTCCTAACAAGCTTTTGTACGTCAGACTTGAAACTGAGACAGTTCTCTATGTTATGCCCTGGTCCTCCTTGATGGTAAGGACAAGTCTGATCCGCTTTGAACCAAAAAGGCGGATTTTTTGGTACTATAAGAGGAGTCCTGGTTTGGACATTCCCCTTAACCAGTAGTAACAGAAATAGTTATGCGTACAACACAGGTATAGCGTCAAACCATGGAGGTCACGTCGTACGGTTGTTGTTATATGGAGGACAAGCCTGCTGAAGAGACTGTTGTGTGCTATGCTGATATTGCTGTTGATTAGGTTGGCTCTGCGCAACCTGAGGTTGATACGTAGGAATAGGCGCGGGGTTGATAGCAGGAGTTACAGCTGCTACTGGTTGATAACGTCGCCTTTGCTTTCCGAGAGAGATATTCCCAATATCTTGCTCTTTTTTTCTTAGGGAGAGCACTACTGTATCGTTTTGTACTACTTGATGATCCAGCGTCTTTTACTAAACGTCCTTCCCGGACGACTTCCTCAAGACGAACTCCCATGTCCACCATCTCGGTGAAGTCATTGGGCGCACTGGCGACCATTCTGTCGTAGTAAAATGAGCTCATGGTCTTTAAGAAGATCTTTGTCATCTCTTTTTGCTCAAGAGGTGGACAAATCTGAGCGAAAATTTCACGCCATCTCTGAGCGTATTCTTTAAAGGTTTCCCAATCCTTTTGGGACATCGATCTGAGTTGATCTTTGTCCGGTGCCATGTCTAAATTGTATTTGTATTGTTGGACGAAGGCAGCGCCAAGATCTCTGAACGTGCCGATCGTGGCGCGGTTTAACCCCATGTACCACTTTAAGGCGGCACCGGTTAAACTATCCTGAAAGTAATGAATGAGCAGCTCCTGGTTCTCGGTCTGAGCTGACATTCGCCGAGCGTACATCACCAAGTGACTCTGAGGGCAAGAGTTACCCTTGTACTTTTCAAAGTCGGGCACTTGGAACTTGTGTGGAATTTTCACATTGGGGACCAAACAGAGGTCTGCGGTGTCCTTTCCAAATAAATCCTGACCTCGAAGGGCTTGCAGTTCTCTCTGTATTTCCAGGAACTGCTCCTGGAATTCATTCATTCTGTCGAACATGTTGTTATTTCCACCAGAAGGTATCTGGGGAATCTGTCCTTCCGGGACAGTGTGTACCATAGGTGGTGGTATAGTCATTATGGCCGAGACTCTCGGTGCCTCTCGAAGTTTGTAACTTTCAGGAATTGTTTTCATGCCCCTGGCATCTTCGTTTTCCCGAAGTTTGTAACCTTCAGGCCCAGCGGTTCCTGTTGCGGTTCCCTGATCCTCATTGATCGGCGGAACATATCCTTCCGGGATATAATTGATAGGTATGCCCCAGGGACGATCTTTTGGAATTTTGTACCTAGGATCAGACTTCTCCACTATGGGCGTCGATGTGATCTCTGAAATCACAGTCCTTTGTTGCTGCATTTGAGCTTCTACTAGAGCTTGCATGTGGTTATTAAGCTTTCTCAAATCCTCTTTCAAAGTGTCGATCTCTTCTCTCAACTCTCTGTTCTCTTCCTCTAGATCATCCATCTTTTTCTGACAATTGGCCCGAGTATTGTACGAATGAGACAGTTTAACTCTAGAACCGAGACGCAAACGGGAGATTCGTAGGTAAGAAGAATGCGTTAATGTGAGAATGATGAATGCAATAATTATTAATTATTTTTGTTTATTCAAAGTAAACTTCGACAATTAGATTGCAAATATCAAACAGTGGGGAAACCCCGTTTTATTGAATTAAAAGGATTGCGGAAATGGAAATACAGTAGATTACAGAGTGATGGAAAAGGAAACCTAAACTAATGGATCCTAAGTCCTCTCTGAGGAGAGCTCAGGTGCTGGTTCTGGTGCTTTCCACTTCTTTGACCGGGGCTCTTGGGCCGTTGTCGGATTGTCATTCCTTTTCCAAGTGAAAGGCGCGAGCAAACTCCTTTGGTCATCCTGATTCTCTACAGCATATTTCTCTAAAATCTCATAAGAGCATCTTTTTCTCTTAACAATTGTTGTCTTTTCTTACACTCCACGTTGAGAATACGGTACTTGTTCCTCCAAGACCTCTTCTCCTGGTGAACTTTGCTGAGAGTAACCTGAAGCTTTTCCGTCTCAGACATGAAATAAAGGGCAGAGTCCCTTAATGGAAGAACTTCCTGACGAGGGTAAGGCATCCTCAGTTTGAGAGCTCTAGTTTGTACCCAGTGGAGATAGGGTTCCACCGAGACACAGTCTGGTTTTCCGAGAGACTCCCGTCCTTTCCTGTGAACGTGTTTCCAAGCGTGCACTATTTCCGTTTTTAGTGCCCTGTCATTTTCTCCTTCCTTGAAGAAAATACCTTCCTGATGAGCACTGCGTGGGACATGCTTCATTGGGTATCCAAATTGATGACGAACTAACACCGGATGATAGTTTATTCCTCCCTTAGTTCCTATAAGGGGCACATTTGGGAAATTTCCATAACGGTCAATGATTCTAATCCCGTCTTAGATTCGATTGTACCAATCGATGTCAGAGTTGGTTAGAGACATGACTCTGTACGACCAACGTAAAGTATTCTTTTGATCCCAAAATGCAGCAGACTTGGGCAAACGGGAAGTGAACCATTTGTAAAGAAAGGGTACACAGCACGTGATCATTCCTCTGCCGTATAAATTCCTTAAGTGTATCGAATGATACGCATCTGCGAGTAAGGTCAGTACAGGGTTTCTAATCAGAAAAATCTTAATGGCGTTGATATCTATGAAGTTATCAATGTTGGGAAACATAAATAACCCGTAGGTGAGTAAAACAAAGATGCTCTCGAAAGCGACCACGTTCCCTATACTAGCAAAGTACAAGGCTTTCTTTGTCAAGAACTGGGCTGGCAAACCTTGGATGCCACCCTTAGTGGTCATGTGAGTCCTGACCTCTGACTCATCCAAATAAATTGCTCTTGCAATGGTCTGATCCTTTGGAATTTCTTCCAGTCCAAAAAAAGGAGCCTGATCAGTGATATGTAGATCAGTCAGGTGAGAGTACTCCTCCAGTGTTGGTGCTAGCTGATAGTCTGGAAATGTTAAACAGTGATAAACCGGATCGTAGAACTGGATTAGCATAGAGAGGATTCCCTCAATTACATGGACCCTTAATAAGGATAGCAGTCCTCCATACTTGGCTCGGAAAGCCTCATGGTTGGTGATCATTCTTGCCAAACCTCTCAAATCCTTTAACTTTGGAACCTTGAAGGTGTACTTATGAGTTTTCCTTCTACCGAAATCCATTGGCGCAATCTCCTTTTTCTCTGATATTTGCAATCATTGTCTTAGTTTAATTTGAAAAAGAGAGACTAGAAGAGAAGATTTTTTTTTGTTTTAATGTTTTTAAATGAATGTATGAATGCAGCACACAAAAACATAGAAAAAACATGGGGTCAAAGGGTCGGTGTCATGAAGTCAAGGCTCTACCCCCCCCCCCAAAGGTTTATACTGGTGATTTTTTTTTCCTGTCCGCAAAATCATTGACCCCTCTGGGATAACAACAGCAAGCGGATCGCCAGCGAGCTGATGTATCCTGGAGTGATCTCAGATGAGGGTAGTATCGTGTGACAACTATTTCCGATAGTTTTCGCACTATAAAAGGGCTATAGTCTGCTAAAAACCTCGGCTTCTCAGATAACCCAGTCGATCACACTACTTTCAACAACCGAAGTCGTATAGGCAATGTATCTGCAAAGGGAGTCTCCACTGAGTTTGATGGTCGATCGGGGGCTCTTAACTGGAATTCAATCTGAGTAAGATTACCCGCATTGCCATCACCTATCTTAGGTGTATACTCAATCTTTCCACATGTGGCATCACACACATTCCCATTAGCAGAAAAATAAACATAGATATCAATTAGGAAAAGTAGTATATATTTGTCTTAATCATCCTAGACCTCTAGCCTTATGATCCTATACAGATAATGACACCACACCAGAGCTGTCATTTCTGTGCTATGAATGTGAACTCAAGGTCTCTGCCTACGAGATGGGAATATCTGATAAGGACAAAAGATCGTTGTCCCCAGCAGAGTCGCCATTTTTCTGTAGCGCGAGTTTTATGAGTGGTTGCGAAGCACTATCGCTTTGGGGTACTACAACTCGATTCATTTTTTATCCTATTGAAGGTGATGAAGGAAGGGAAATAGATGTCTCCAATTAACCCTGCTTACAAACTGAGTTTAAACAGATAACTGTTGGTTTACAGCTGCTACAAATATTGTGGGTCTCTCATAGGTTACGTTGTTGAGAACACGGGGTCTAGACTATTGGTAGGATGGTAGGACTAATTCTTTTCGATTGATGTGTGAAGGTATGGGAATTTGGGTTTTTTTATTAGTGTGCTCGCTAAGATTTTTACAATCTTATGCCTACGTATTCCCGTTTGACGAGACAGGGAAATCAGAGCGATCGTAGCTCCTCCTATTCTATGAGAGGAAAAAGGTCGTTTTGGTGTCTTGTTCAAAGCCTAAAACGTGAAGCTAAAGGTGGTTTGTATCTTGTTCAAAGCCCAAGATGTGAAGTTGAAGGGTCTATTTGTATCTTGTTTGAAGCCCAAGATATGAAGCTAAAAGTTTTTGACTTTAGAGAGAATTTGTCATCTCTAAAGAAGAGTATTTGGTCTGTTTGTCACAACTGTTGGGGTGACTAATTATAAAGGAGAATTATTTTAACTGGGTTATGTGAATCCAACAATGCCATAATTTCCTTTATAGGGGATTTTTAATCTGAAGGAGAAGACTTTAACTTAGTTTAGAGTAATACCATCTTTCCTTAGGAATTTCTCATGCTAAAAGAGGGACAGTGGCGTGGAGGTAAATAATCCAGAGGCTTGCCGCTTACAGCAATTAGATGGGGGAAAAGGAGTGTTGATGTTTGTATACTGTGAACGAGGCATAGATTTTGATGCTAAAAGGTTGATTGACTCAACCGGGGTTTCCTTTTACAAAGCCTAAGAGGAGGCTATTGACCCAACAAGGGGGTGTTTTTATGTGTCTCGTACGAAGCCCGAGAGAGGGGCTAAAAGGGTTGACTCAACAAGAGAGTACTAACAAGTTACTGACTCAACAAGAGAGTTCTTTTGTATCTCGTACGAAGCCCGAGATGGAGGCTAAAAGGGTTGATTGACTCGACAAGAGAGTCTTTTATACTCAACAAGAGAGTAATTTTGTATCACGTATGAGGCCCGTGATGGAGGCTGAAAATGGGTTTGACTCAACAAGAGAGTCTTTTATACTCAACAAGAGAGTGTTTTATATCTCGTATGAAGCCCGAGATGGAGGCTGAAAATGGGTTTGACTCAATAAGAGAGTCTTTTATACTCAACAAGAGAGTGTTTTATATCTCGTATGAAGCTCGAGATGGAGGCTGATTTGTATTGACTCAACAAGAGAGCCTGTTATACTCAACAAGAGAGTGATTTGTATCTCGTACAAAGCCCGAGATGGAGGCTAAAAGGAGGTCGACTTAACAAGAGAGTCTTTTATACTCAACAAGAGAGTGAATAGGTTAGCTCCGCTGGGGAGAATCGTTGTACGAAGTCTAAGAGGAGGATATTGTAACTGTTTCAGTTTAGTGATAGGTCTAGTATATCGGATAAAGAGAAAATCAGTTCTTATATGGGTAATGTTGTGCTTAGGGATTGATCAGAAGATCAGGGTTATTTCCTGTTCTTGAAGGAAATGGGAAATCCAAAGGGTATTGAGACTGTCAAAGTCTACTGGTGTTTTGAGAAATCGATTCTCAGGTAGTGAGTGATCTTTGTATGATGCCCAAGAGAAGGCTGGTATGTTAAGGGATGAAGGTCAACCCGTTAACTGGTCTGTCACTTGACTCAAAAAGATAGCTCTAGCAAATTGATGACTAGGTTCTATTCCTATACCTATAGAGGTCTCTGGGTCCTTCTACTAAGCCCAAGAGGAGGAATGAGAGCTTTTAAGAAGCCGAAGGGTCCTTGTACAACGTCCAAGAGGAGGTGGGGATGCTTTTAAGAAGCCTGTGGGTCCCCAAACCCCGAGAAGTTCAAGACATGCCATTCACAAAGAATAGATCAAACCAGGAAAGTCTGAGAATTTGGAAGAAGCTCAGCAGATGCCATTCAGAGAGAAAAGATCATCTCTGGGGAGTTAGAGCTTCTTTGACAATTTCTAAGGGTGCTTTTAAGAAGCCTGTGGGTCCCCAAACCCCGAGAAGTTCAAGACATGCCATTCACTGAGAATAGATCAAGCTAGGAAAATCCGAGAATTTGGAAGAAACTCAAGAGATGCTATTCACGGAGAATAGATCAACTCTGACTAGTAGAGTCTCTTAGACAACTTCTAAGGGTGACAGTCTGAGAAAGGGTTCAAAAAGAATCTTCCTTTCACATCTCCATATTGTTTAACCCCAAGAGGAGGGAAGACTGTGTCTGGTAATCCTATGGGGATCTAGTTTTGACTGTATTTAAGAGCGATCAACTGGGTTTTACCTAGTACTAGACGTAGTTATCGGGGAAAACTCTAAATAACTATACTAGTATTACACAGTTGATATTTGACAGGTATATAAAAGTTTGTGAAAAAGACTTACAGTGAGCAGCCCCACAATACAGTTATATATATGAAAGCAGTAAAGAAAGTCGGTAAACACTTACTCTGTTGTAGAGCTTCCATGCTGTTTGGCTAGTTGTTCAACAAAGAAAGCTTTGATAACAATATTATATTCAAAATCAAAGGAGAAAGTGTTTTGAAAAGATTGTTGGGGCTTACAGCTCAAGGAGTGGCCCAAGGTTTAACGATGATTGCACCGTTGTTCTGAATTTGTACAGGGAGACTTATACAAGTGACTGAGGCCCAAAAAGGTTTTCTGTACAAAGTGATGGGTCTTACACTCTCTCCAGAGGGCCAAAGGTTTATTTTAATACAAGTGGTGGGGCTTACAGTTCAAGGAGAGGCCCACGGTTTTGTTTTCAAATAGCGATCGCGCCGAGATTTTTCTTTTAACACGGAGGGACTTATATAATATCTGAGGCCAAAAATTGTTTTGGTTTAAAGGGGATTGAGTCTTACACTCTATTAGAGGCGCAAAGATTGTTTTTGCATAAGTGATGGGGCTTACAGCTCAAGGAGAGGCCCAAGGTTTAATTTTGAACTGGCGACGATCACGCCGAACTTTTGAAATACAACGGGACTTATACAACATTTGAGGCCCAAGGTGGTTTGTATTTACAAGGGATTAGGTCTTACACTCTATTAGAGACCCAAAGAATTTTAAAGAAAATAAATGGGGCTTATAACACGAGGGTAGGCCTAGATGATTTTTGTGGCGATTGCGCCGAGATTTTTGGAAATCACAGTGGGTCTTATACAATAACTGAGGCCCAAAAAAGGTTTTGTAAAAAGGATTGGGTCGTACACTCTGTTAGAGGCCCAAAGAGTTTTAGGAATGAGTCTTATAGCTCAAGGAGAGGCCCATTTGGTTTGTTTGAAAACGGTGATTGTACCGAGGTTTTTTGAAAATGCAGTGGGTCTTATACAATGCATTGAGGCCCAAAAAAATGTTTGGTTTTCAAAGGGGGTTGGGTCTTACACTCTATTAGAGGCCCAAAGAGTTTGAAAAAGTTTGATGAGGGTTAAATTAATCAAAAACCCTGATTTGTTTTCAAAATGTATTTTAATTGAATAAAAATTCAATTAAAATGATCAAAATTGTTTAACATGTGGAAAACAAATTGTGATCTTGGAAATCACTAAAATTTGAAAAATCAAGAAGGAGAAAATATTTTAAATTTCCAAAAACAATTAAAATATTAATTCTTTACAAAAATATCAAGTATATGACATAAATAATATTTTTGGGATTTTTTGGGAAAATAAAATATTTTAACATTTTTGTGAATTATTAAAAAAAGAATCAACTCAAAATCATTAAAACTCAGAGAGAAATTAATTTTTGAATCAATTAAATAAAATCACAAAATTCAAATATTCAAATTTTTGAAAAAGGGCGCCAAGAACATGGCAAGAACACGCGCCCTTCCTCTGTTTCTGCAGATTTGCGTTTTCTACCCAATCTCACTGAATACTTGATTATATCATGTAATCTACATATCAATCTACTCGTTTCGACCTCACGATCATGTCTATGGTCTTCAATTTCATTTATTTTAAGCATGGAATAAGAAATCAAAGAGAAACCTCAAGAACCCTAAAATTTGTGTGAAGGTTCAGAAATTGCATACACGATTCAAACAATGCAATTGATTGAGGGAAAACACTCTATGCATGATTATGAACATATGGCCAAATTATTGTGCAGCAAAAATGCATGGATCATAGAGTTAGAAGAGCTCATGCTTACCTCTTGCAGCTGGTGATCGTGTTTTGTGTTAGAGGTGTTACTGCTAGGTTCCAATGCTGTGGATAGCTTCCCTAGGTGCCATGGAGTGTTTTGGATGCTTGGAGTGGATTGAAATGATATGGAACTTGAGATGGTACCCCAACTGAAAATCTGTCAAGAACTTGAGCAATTGGCTGGTGATTTTGTGATTTTGGTGTTCCAGATGTTATGTGAGTGTTTGGATCACTTCTATGTGATGTATGTGAGGGGTGTGTGATTGGTTTGATTGGAATAGCTCTCAAACTCAAAACCCGATAGTGACTTGCCTTAGAAGGCAAAATTAGAGTGAAGAAGGAGATTTTGAGGAAAGCATCTGTTTGATGGCTTTGGTGTACTCAAACTGATCACAAATAAGCTCTATTTATAGTAGAGCAAGTTTGTTTTGCAATGAATAGTGAATGGCAACTGCTGTATAAGTTTGGTCATTGTTGAGCAATGAGAATCCAAGTCGCCTCTAGCCATTGACTAGAGGTTAGGGCACAGGTTGCTGATTCCCTTGGTCTTGGATAAGTCTTGACTGAATTCAGTTGCAAATAGCTCAGTCCATGCCACCTTGGTGTATGCATTGAATGCTCCAATCCAAAATTGGAGTCTTGTCCTTCTTTTAGGCATTTCTAGGTCTCGTATGCTATTTTTGGTTCCAAAGACTTGGGAGGCTTGGGATCAGATTTGGTTCCTCCTTTGTCCCCCCTTGAGGTGTTCAGATGGATAGAGTTGCTTGTCATTTGCAAAATTCGGGCAAATCGAGTAAAATGCACAAATCTGCCTTACTTTGACAGTTTTCAGCAAGGCACATTGTCATTGTCATATCTCATGGCTCAAGTTGAGTTTGGTGATGTTCTTGGTCATTTTGGAAAGCCCTCCTATGATACAACAACTGTTTGATCATAGTTGGTTTTGATACTTTTTGGATCCAAGTGAAAAATGCACCTACATTTGGAAAAAAGTGAAGGCAGATTCTGACTTAGTGAAAATTTCACTAAGTGTTGGAAAAAGTGGCATTTCATGTTTTCCGCCACTTTGATCATTCCATAACTCAAAATCCATAATGAATTGGAATGAGGTGTAGTTGAAGCTTTTGTAGAGGGCCATGAGAGCTACAAATCCAGCTTTGGATGGGGAAAAATGGCCTTGTGGTTTAGGAGTTATGATCCTCCAAAGTTGGTACCCTAGCCACTTTATTCCATAACTTAGAAAATTTTCTAAGTTTTTATGGTTACCCCTTTTACAAGTTATCCCACTTTTCTTGATTTTTCTTGCTGAATGTTGATTCAAATCACACATTAACATCATTTTAGGGTTAAAAAACCATAATTGTGAAAAATCTCAAAAAGTCAAAGTTGACTTTTGTGCACAGTTGACTTTTTGTTAGATGAATTCCAAACTGTGCGATCCTCTATGAAATCAAGTCCTTGACCTAAATCAAACTTGATGGACATGTTCCATAGGTGTTATAGGGTGTATTGAATCATGTTCGAAGGTTTGGGAGCATGTCTTGTTCAAAAGTCAAAGCTACAGTTGACTTTTTCCGCGAAACCCTAACTGTGGCTCAGATGAACTTGAAACTTGTTGATCAAGCTTCTTGGATAAATCCATTGTTGAAAATGGATCAATGTAGTGTGTTAGAGACCCTCAAATCCTCCTTTGAGGTCTTGGCTCATGTTTTGTCCCAAAAGTCAACTTAGGGGTGAATTAGGTCAAGAAACCCTAATTCCTGATTTTTTATGAATGCATCCCCTGAGACTAAATTGACTTGATGATTGGGTTTATGATGTCCCTTGGAGCATCTTAGGTTATGATTTAAAGCATTGGATCATGCCCAGAGGAAAATTTCCATCTGGAGGCCCTGGTCGACCAAACCCTAATTTGGTGACACTGGCGATCTTGAGGCTTGATCCACTTAGAATGCTGCAACCTTGTGCTTGGTTCTTGTTATGGGAGTCCTCTTGATCCATTATGGATGTTTTAAGAGGTTAGACAAGTTAAAAATCATGTCAATTCTTGATTGATCCTTTGTCTAAAGCTCTGAGAGGGCCTGAAACCCTATTTTTTTTTTTGTAGTAAATGCTCACCCATCTTTGGGGAGACTGGTGAGGTATGATGGTTCATCCATATTGTGTTGATGATTTTCACAATGATGGGAAATCTTAGTGGTCAAAATTTGGGGTATGACACATGCCACTCAACTATATCCCAGAAGGATATATTCTGCCGATCACCGAAGATCCAGAAACTGCAGCAGGAACTGCTGGGCCTGAAGGTTACAAACTTCGGGAAAGCGAAGATGCAAGGGGCATAACAGCAACTCCTAAAGGTTACAAACTTTGGGATAGGGAAGCACCAAGAGTCACTGCCGTAATGGCTATACCACCACCCGTGGTACACACTGTCCCGGAAGGACAGATTCCCCAGATACCTTCTGGTGGAAACAAAAGTATGTACGATAGAATGAATGAGTTCCAGGAGCAATTCTTGGAGATGCAGAAGGAACTGCATGCCGTTCGCGGTCAGGATCTATTCGGAAAGGACGCCGCAGACCTTTGTTTGGTCCCCAATGTGAAAATTCTGCACAAATTCAAGGTGCCCGAATTTAAGAAATACAAGGGCAAATCTTGCCCTCAAAGTCATTTGGCGATGTAGGCTAGGAAGATGTCAACTCAGACAGAGAACCAACAACTACTGATCCACTATTTCCAAGATAGTTTAACCGGTGCCGCACTCAAATGGTACATGGGTTTAAACCACACTAAGACCGTCATTTTCAGAGATCTTGGCGCTGCCTCGTTTAACAAAATAAGTATAACCTGGACATGTCACCAGACAGAGATCAACTCTGAGCAATGTTGCAAAAGGACAAGGAAACCTTTAAGGAATGTGCTCAGAGATGGCATGAAATTGCCGCCCAGATTTGTCCACCTCTTAAGGAAAAAGAGATGACAAAGATCTTCTTGAAAACCTTGAGTTTATTTTACTACGACCGAATGGTCGCCAATGCGCCTAGCGACTTTACCGAGATGGTGAATATGGAAGTACGTCTTGAGGAAGCAGTTCGAGAAGGACGTCTGGTCAAAGATGTCGGACCATCAAGCAGTACCAAAAGATACGGTAGTGCTTTCCCTAAGAAAAAAGAGCAAGATATTGGTAATATCTCTCTCGAAAAGCAAAGGCGACTGTACCAACCAGTAGCAGCTGTAACTCCTGCTATCAACCCATGCGCCTATTCGAACGTATCAACCTCAGGTTGCTCAGACCAACCAAATCAACAAAAATATCAACAAAGGACACAACAGCCTCTTCAGCAGGCTCGTCCTTAGTACAACAACAACCGTACAACACGACCACTAGGGTTTGACCTTATACCGATGTTGTACGTAGAACTATTTCCACTATTACTGGTCAAGGGGCACGTCCAAACCAGGTCTCCTCTCACAATACCAGAGAATCCTCCTTTTTGGTTCAAAGCGGATCAGACTTGCCCTTACCATCAAGGAGGACCAGGACATAACATAGAAAACTGTCTTAGTTTCGAATCTGATGTGCAAAAACTTGTCAGGAGCGGGGTCTTTTCCTTCAAGGATACAAATCAAAATGTTCAGACGAACCCGTTGCCTTAACACGAGAAGGCTACAGTAAATTTGATAGAGGAAGAGTCTAACCACAACTATCAAATTCACGATTTACTCTTATTGGGAACCAACCTGGTCAAGATGCATTGCAAACAGAGCGGATATGGCCACGTACCATCTCATAAATATCACCGGTGTGATATCTGCTTTAAAAACAATCAAGGAAGTTCTGTGGTGCAATCGGCTCTACAGGAACAGTTGGATCTCGGATGGATCTAGGATCACCGAATTTTTGAGGTCAACGTGACTTACATAAATTCTAACATCATTCAGAACCACAACATCCGTGCGATGAATGTCAACTTGGTGGCAATGCACTCCAGAAAAAGCCAGCATCATAATCTGCCACAGCACGATTACGATTCCTGTCTGATCTGCTCGGTAAATAATCAGGGATGCTCTTTTGTACAAGAGGCCCTCCAGTGACAGATGGATCTTGGATGGATCCAGCATTACCGCGATAGAAGTCATTATCAAGTTAATATGATTCAAATCTTTGATATTCGCTTGATGAATACCAGCTTGGTGGAATTACACTCTAAGCAAGTCCACCTCGATTTTGAAACTTCACATGAGTATCAGAACTGTAGAGTGTGTCGTGAGAGTGACCAAGGATGTGCTCTCGTTCAAAGAACGCTTCAACACTTGTTGAACCACTGGTGGCTTCCGATCTATCTGGATGAAGACACATAACAAGTCAGTATGATTGACGTGAACCCTACTAGTCATTAAAGTCAGGATGTTCGATCAATGGAAACAGATCTAGTGAGGTTACACTGCATACAAAGAAGACGTGGCCGGGTGCCACCACACAACTATGAGCGCTGTAGAGTTTGCTCAAAGGATAACCAAGGATGCTACCTCGTGCGAGGAGCCCTTCAAGGTCAGTTGGACCACAAAGAAGTTCAACCATGTTCAAGCTCTGGTTCAATTAACATAATGGCAGACTATCATCCCAATCGAGACAAAGAAGTTGTCTTGATCCCTAAACGAGAAGTGGCCAAAGATGTATGTGCCATAATCCCTTTACTCCATGAATCGAGATTTCCTCTTGATAGTGGAAAGGTTCTCAACCTCGAACCAATTAAGGCTAGCTATGATGGTCAGAAAAATCAAAAGGCTCCGTAGTTATCTATCTGCCGGGACCAGTGTCGTACAAATCCGATAAGGCTATCCCTTACAAATACGGTGCAACAACAATTAAGAATGGAAAGGAAATTCCATTACCCTCCGTCATGAATATTGCGGACATCAGTTGAGTAACACTGAGCGGTCGAATCTTCAACCGAGGAGTTGGAGAACCTGGCAAAGAAAAGGAAATTCAAACAGAAGGTCCTTATCAACCAGTCGGTCAGTCCAGTGATCCCGACCCTTCAAAGAACAATGATGAGATGCTGAAGCTCATCCAGAAGAGTGAGTACAACATTGTTGATCAGCTGTTGTAAACTCCTTCAAAAATCTCTGTAGTATCTCTTTTACTCAGTTTCAAAGCCCACAGAGAGGCTTTACAGAAAGTCTTAGAGCAAGCCTTTGTGGAACAAGATGTAACAATAAGACAATTCGACATCATCATCTCCAACATCACTTCCTGCAACAACTTGGGGTTTAGTGATGAAGAACTACCGGAAGAGGGCCAGAATCATAATATGGCACTTAACATTACAGTCAACTGCCAGGACGATGCTTTAGCCAGCATACTGGTAGATACCAGATCAGCTCTAAATGTTATGCCAAAGTCTACTTTAATGCGACTATCATTTAAAGGATCTTCGATGAGAGGCAGTGAGGTCATCATCAAAGCATTTGACGGATCCCGAAAAATAGTTATCGGTGAAATCGATCTTCCCTTAACTATCGGTCCTCACACTTTCCAAGTCACTTTTCAGGTCATGGACATTCGGGCATCATATAGCTGTTTGTTAGGAATACCTTGGATACACGAGGCTGGGGCAGTCACTTCGACACTTCACCAGAAGCTAAAGTTCGTCAAGAACGACTAATTAGTCACAGTCTATGGAGAGAAAGCCTTGATCGCGAGTAATTTATCAATGTTCACTTGTGTAGAACCAGAGGAGGTTATTGGAACCCAGTTTCAGGCACTTTCGGTGAGTCATGACAACCAATCAGAAAGAGGGACGTCAATTTCCTCATACAAAGATGCTCTCGAAGTGATCAAAAGTAACAATGCAAAAGGATGAGGATAACTTGTCATTCCTACTGATAACAAGACAAAGAAAGGTCTTGGTTTTTCTTTAACCTGTACCCAGACTGCTACTAACGATGAAAGTCTTCATCCTATTCAGGACTTCTTCCATAGTAGAGGTTTCCTTCACCCATTGTCTCAAGAAGTACACACTATCAATGAGGGTGATTCCTACGATACAGATGAAGAATGGAAATCCTATCTCAACGAGGACGGTTATATGTCTCAAGAAGAAACGCCTACGCCATTTTGCTTTCCCACGTAAAGTCCGAGATATATACCAAGGTCAGACGTCAAAATGATATACGGAGATTGTGATCCCAAGGGATGCCGTGCTCCGCCAAACTCATTAGAGGAGGACACTCTGATGAAAGGCAACTTTGACCACGATTATTATGGCCCAATGGATGGTCTGCCTATCTGGCAGCCGTACCCAGGAGACTTGGGGCAAAAGAATCAGCCCAACGACACTTATCAGCTGAGCATCATTGAAAAGATTACCTGCGTCCCCACCATGTCATGGGATCAACACACAGGGCGTTCAGAAAATATCCAGCACGACGACGAATTTGGAAAAATTGCTGGACTAGAGTTCATCAACTATGCTTTTCCCGAGGTCAACATCATCAAAAGGGATGACTCCTCTAGTTCCAAAGAAGTGTAGGACACCTTAGGACAACCGAGTGGCAAGTTTGACTACTTGGTCAAGTACACCGCTCCTGAAAGTTCTCGCATAAGGCTCGAAGACATCCAGCCAACTGGATGGGGAGATCCACCTGAGAACGAAAACACAATGCAAGATACGACAGAAGAATCCTCCTATGACAACTCTGCCAGGGAGACAGATTCCAACGATCCTGCTCCACCAGAAATCAACGTTATTTCTGAAGACAAACCAAGAAAGAAGGTACTAGACTTTGTGATTCACCGAGGAGTTCGCCGCCAATGGGTTGATGTCGATATCCCGAAAGTCGTTCATAAGTCTAAGTAATTGTCGTCTTTATCTTAACATTTCACCTTGCCCAGGTGAAACAGATGTTTTGATAGGGCTCACTTTCTGTAAATACTTCTCTTCGCTTTGCCCAAAGTGACAGAGTTTTGTTTTATAGGGATGTAGTTTCAAGAATCGGAAAAATCATAAATAAAATAACGCGTTCTGTAATTTTCGCATTTATTATTGTTTTCTCTTTTCGCTTTTTCAGAAAATGGTAATCCTAAAAAACAACTCAAACAATAAAAACAAGCATTTTTTTCAGAAAATACACTGCACACACTCTTGCATTCTCTCTATCTCTTCTAAAAATCAATCATCACGTCATGCAGATTGCTTGTTTTAAACCCCATTGAAACATACGATCCGATGCCTTCTCTCAACTTTGAATTCTCAGTATTTGAGGGTGAAGAAGAAAATGACGAAGAAATTCCAGAAGAGATCTCACGACTACTCAGACAAGAGGAAAGGTCCATTGAACCTCGCAAAGAGTCGTTGGAAACGGTCAACTTGGGTTTAGAAGAAGAGAGAAAAGAAGTCAAGATTGGGGAGCTGCTCAGTCCGGCTGTCAAAGAAGGTTTGATAAAGCTTCTCAAAGAGTTTCCCGATGTATTCGGTTGGTCCTATCAGGATATGCCAGGGTTGGATACCAGCATCTTGGAACATCATCTACCGTTAAGATCAGAATGCCCGCCGGTAAAACAAAGACTAAGAAGGACTCACCCAGACATGGCCATCAAAATCAAAGAGGAAGTACATAAAAAGATTGATGTGGGTTTCCTCGCCACATCAAAATATCCTCAATGGTTAGCCAACATAGTTCCAATTCTGAAAAAGGACGGAAAGGTCAGAATGTGTGTAGACTACAGGGATCTAAACAAGGCCAGTCCAAAGGACGACTTTCCTTTACTGCACATTGACATGCTGGTAGACAGTAAAACAAAGTTTAAGGTTTTCTCCTTCATGGATGGATTCTCGGGCTATAATCAGATAAAAATGGCACCAAAAGACATGGATAAAACTTCATTCATCACCCCATGGGGCACATTTTGTTACAAGGTAATGCCATTCGGTTTGAAGAACGCCGAGGCA